>JAJAQF010000026.1:2172880-3640235 GCA_020510985.1 Pholidichthys leucotaenia | reverse complement strand
ACCGTAAGGGTTCCAGCATAACAGTGCTTAAGTCGCAGCCCAGAGTGATCGAAGCTGCTTCTTTTTATCCTCATTAGCAGCGCCTCAGCTGATGAGGATTAATTGGGCCCCAGCTGTCCTGTAACACTGACAGCTGGGAGCCCGCAGAGACGCTGCCCAATGAGAGACAGCGATGAGAAGGGACTGGTCTGAGCGCCGGAAAACCCGGCGTCTCATCCCATGGTGACACAAATGAAGACTTAATCAGAGTGTTGTGCGTTAAGCTGAGCTGTGGATTTGTTGTGATTCCTGTACCAATATGGCGGCCGTAAATCTCGCGCTCCAGTGACCTACTGCCAATCTAGCATTTTATATCTATGCTTTTAGACACATTTGCAAACCACAGTTCCATTCAACAGGAACACAAACACAGGCACACAGGAAGCTGACTGGAACACCATCAGAGAACTCAAGGCTCCACCAATCAGGACAGAAGACAAAGAGAAAAAACAGAGAAGAGTCAGGAAAGAGTTAAAAACTAGTCACAGAGATTAAAAACTCAAAAAGGTCTAAAACCCAATAAAAGATTTAGAACCCAAATAAAAAACCTACAAAAATAAATAAATATAAAATAAAAATGAATAAATAGATAACTAAATTATGTGCAATTAACCTCGCCAGCCTACGTGACAAACGCGCAATGCATTCTGGGATAAGTAGGTTCAGCAGTTGTCAACAGACTACAAACACACAGCGCCTCGGCATTTCTTATGAATGAACGGAAAAAAAATCACAAAATGGACCGTGAAGGAAAATTTAAAGGGACCGTACTCCGCCAAGTTGAATGGGACTGCAAAGGCACGCTATTTGGCGAAGCTTGAAGGTTAATGGACTAGATCCCTACCAACATGTCACATGGAGTTCGGATGTAAACACTCTGCCAAACTTCGACCACGCCTTCATTTATAATTATATGACTAAGCGTAAGTCCACACACACATGAAGTTTTTAGTAACTTTAGGTGTTTGAAGCAAGAAAAAGTGCAGTTGATAGACGGATGGGTGCATGACTTGCAGATGCGTACCTGCCAACTACTCCGGTTTTGCTGTAATGGTTACGGTTTTCAAGACCCCATTCCGGGTTACGGCTTTATTAATCAAAATTACGGTTTTTCACTAAAAATTCAGTCAAAAATTTTAAATCGTAAAAAAACACGAAAGCAATTCCAAACACGAGATCGCTAGGAATTGTATCTAAATTTAGAACATAGTAACACATGATGGCGGCCGGGATGGTCACATTTTTTCAGTGCTGAGACAAAGTTGCTGATTTTGCCACTAAAATAACTAACCAACAGCGAATATCAGATCAACATTTGTGACGCACAGGCTGAATTTCCACCTTGGTTGAACCAGCTTTTGAAGTAGAAATACCCCTTTATTCGCCTTTCACCGTGCTCTGTGAGTAAACTGAGTAGCGTTTCTTTTCGTGGTTCGCTGCTACGCTTTACCTGAAGCGTTTGCTAAGCTGTCGCTATTGAGGGTATTGAGGTTTCTATTCTCGTGCGAAATCCCGGAGAGGTGTGCGTACATGGTGAGATGTAAACACGATGTAAACTGCTGCAGACGTTCTCACGACTGCACTTCAACCCTGGCAAATGGACCATGGATTCGACATCTAAAGAGAGAATACATTTTATATAATGCCTAGGGGTGGGTTCAAAAGATCAATATATCGATATGGATCAATCCACGTTTGACTGAGCCGATATCGATCCACAAAATCCACGGATCGATCTTTTAATATAATATTAATATATTTTAATATAATATTTTTACGTTTGTGAACGTCTGCTGAGTATAATCGGGTCAAAACCGGGTCAGTGAGCCAGGAACAATGGCCGAGAACCATAAACAACCGACACGCTAACGGAGCTAGCAAGCTAACGATATGCTAGTTCTTCTTCTGTGGTGTTAAAACGGTTCTCATCCGGCAAGAGTTCCCTGCCACGCGTGCACATGTCTTTCGTGTTTATGCGAGCGGAGTTAATAACGTGCATGTCTCTTAATTTAGCAACAAAAGTCACCGTAAAGACTGTCCTCAACAGCTTCTGAATATTTTTCATAAAGCGGGGATAAACAGAGTTTTACTCCGTGCAGCGCTGTGTTGGAACATAAAGTTGACGACTGATAAAGGGAAAATGCGCGGAGACTGAAACCCGTGAAGCAGAGGGAGACTTGGAGCTGCTGAGACTGAAAATATAATATCATTTGTTTGTTTTAACATTTGTGTCGTCAGTTAATAATTTATCCGGCATGATGGTGGTTTCTTTTACAAACTATGGACACAGAGAGAACTGTTGGTTAACCGCTGTGAATAAATGCAGAATTAAGGTATATTTTATGAGATTATGGACTTCTGCCACTTAAGAGATGTGAAGAGAATAAATCACAATAAAATTAAGATGGTAGAATTAATAAAGGCTGCAGTACAACAAGCTATTTTTACTCAGTAGAACTAAATTGAAATGAACAAATCTTCCCAGGAAATGAATTGAAACCCTTTTCAAACATTGAAAGTTAATTTGTAGTTAAAGTATATATATATATATATATATATATATATATATATATATATATATATATATATATACTGTGTATATATATATATATATATATATATAAACTAAATTATTAAACCCTACTGTGGTGTGGCGATCTAAAAATATGAATGTTAATTTTACTGTGAAATCTATTCTTTTTATCTGCCTTCAGATGTGTGAAGACTGGAAGCTTCATTCTCACTGAGACCTTCTGAAGGTCAGAGGTCGTCAGTGGAGGAGCATCCCTGCTTCATGTGGATTTCAGCACAGAAGAAGACCTTCAAATTCAAGATTCAAAGAGGTGCTGCCATCATTTTCTCCACACTAACATGCATTCAATGCAATTTAGTTGTTGTAATGACAAATTCTTTTATTTCTTTTTTTAAGTTCTCAGCAAGAACACAATATTGGTCATTTTTTTGACAATTCTACTGAGCATTTAATTCTAAAATCACTGTTTAACAGGAAATTTTTGGCAATCCTGTGCTTTTCTTGTGGTGTTACATAGAATAGCATCACTGTAAACTATGGAAAAAGGAGCTGCTTTAAAATTTGTACTTCCTCACACAACTTTGAGTGCAAAAAAACTCTAAAAGTGCCATAACTTTTTGGAAAAGCTCCCACAAATTCAGGCTTTTTGGGCCACAACAATCACAAAAACAGCTGACAAAATCCTGGAGGGACTGAAATACAGTGAGATTATGTCTGCATGGTTCATGCATTGAATTTGTTTCCTTACTCTGGGTGGTGAACTTGACACGACACACCCTTTGCACTAAAGAAAGCACCTGTGAGCACTTTATGAAATGATAAGTTAAATAATAAAAAGTGCATTATTGTAACTGATTTTGGGTCAGTTCTATACGTGATAATTTATGTATTAACAAAGTTAGAAGATTCTTGGTGCAATTTGCAACATTAGGTCTCAGAGATTTTTGTTTCATGGGAAGTAAAATGGCTATTAAAATGATAATTCCCCAGATCGAATTGGGATCGAATCGAATCGGAATCGAATCGACTCAGAATCTCAAGAATCGGAATCGAATCGATTCTGGAAATTAGGGATCGTTCCCAGCCCTAATAATGCCTAAGATTCTGAAGAACATGTGCTGTGTAATTGCAAGCCTTGTCATGCTTGGTGTATCATGTAAACACATAAAATATCAGAGCGATTCTGCCGTCTTTTACGCGCGTGTCTGTTATACAGTGCTAGTATACCCTGCTGATATCTCTAGTCTTCTAGCTACCTCCGCCAAGGAGGTTATGTGATCATCAGCGTTGGTTTGTCTGTTTGTTTGTTAGCAAGATAACTCAAAAAGTTATGGACGGATTTTCATGAAGTTTTCACAGATTGTCAGAAATGGGGTATCCTACAGATGATTAGATTTTGGTGGTGATCCGGATCACCGTCTGGATCCAGGAATTTTTTAAAGGATTCTTTTTTTTTTTTTTTTTTTTTTTATTTAACATTGCGAGATAGGGCCATTTTCAATATTTTATTTATGATGTTAAACACTGTATGGGGGAACTGTGGCGCTTGGTGGAGGTCTGCGCTCTCAGAGTTCTTTTCTAGTATTCATAATACATCACATCTGGCCTATTCAAAGTTCTATGCAGTGTTAAGATAGTCTTTTGAATGCAAATTTAATGAATGAATGAATCTTTATTTCGGATAGATTAAAAGTAAAGATTAAAAAGAAACAGAATGTAGAGGAGCTGGAAATGATGAGGCGATTTTGTATTAAAAACAGAGTCTTTAATGAACAGCTCTTCTATCTTGTCTCATCTGGTGCAGAGCTTGGCAGAAGGCAAAGAGGAAGATTTCTGCCCAGCTCGCTGGTTAAATACAGGCACACATCAAAGACATGCATTACACAAGCCGACATCCCCTGTTCTCTTAATCCCCCATTGTTCTGTTATCTCCTCCCTTCGTCTTGGGAGGTGCTGGGAATTCCTCTCCTCGCCTTGGGGGGCGAAGGTGTCTAGTCCGTCTCAGCCGCCGCGTCCTGGGACGTCTTTGTTCTTCACACGGCGGGTGAGATTCCTTTGTCCTTTCCGAGGTGTGAAGTTCCTTACATATGCTGTCCAAAACATTTCCACATGCTCTAACATATGTAGGTATGGAATATATGAGTAATATACGTATACCACACAGAATAATATAACAAAGGTGAAAAAATCCAACAAGGTCAAATTAAACAAGAACAACTCTGATTATACAGTTCAACATAAGTTATCTGAAATGGGTGATGGCTGAAGCCGCAGCTTATATTGCCCACCCATATTCCATCCAAGAATTCAAAAAGAAAAACAAAACAAGAGCGATTACAATTCAGAACAAAGCTAAGACAAAATGTGACAAAAAAACCTAACAACTCAACACAGACTGGATATGACAATCCTTATGTGATTTTACATGTCATCTTGTATATATGTTTGGAGTAGGGATGGGCATTCGGTGAAATTTTCTTCACTGATCGTCGGGAGAATTAATGATTAATAATCGGTTAATCATTAACATTTTTAGGTACGTAACAAGGCAGGTAGACTACATTAGAACATCAGGAATCAGCACGGAGAGCCCTCGGGAATCTCGCAAGCTGATTGGCCGAGACGTTTCACCCCGCAAGCTGATTGGCCGAGACGTTTTACCCAGCTTCTGCCCCTGCCGAGCGGCCACCCAACAAACGAAGACCGCATTCATTGCTCTATCGCTCGTGTTACTTAGTCTAGCCGCGCAGAACTTTTTGCTGTTCTCTTGTGCCATTTTGTGCGAAATAGTCTTCCCGTCGAGCCACTACGCTGCCTCCTGCAGCTTCCCTCGACGTGTGTACACCGAATCTTCATGACCTTCTCAATAAAATTTCTGAAAAAAAAAAAAAGAATCTTCACCACCACCATTACTCAGCGCGCAACCACTGTTGGCGGTTTCTTCGCGTAATAAGGGTGTTCCATGGACCCTGTCGATGAGGTATATTTGTATGCTGCATTGCAGTGATTGCAGTACACCTGGTCATTTTTTAAATTGAAATGGTCCCACGCAACACTTCGCCGTAACCGCTTCATGATTTGGCGATTGCCCTACGGAAGCCCACATGTATCAACTGAGGCACGCCAGGGTACGGCGATGGTGTAATGTTGTCCCCTGGTGCCCAAATTTTGCCATTGCATTGTTTGAGGACGGCCGTGCAGTAGGCCTAATAACCTCGGATTGTTTAAAAAAAAAAAAACGGTTTGTCGACGAAAATGAACTTCCTCGGTGAAATTCTTAATGATCAATTATCGGTTAATCGGTAAACTATGCCCATCCCTAGTTTGGAGTATTTCTTCCTTTAGTTTTTGTTTAAATTGTCCAAGCGTTGTAGATGATTTTAATTCAGGTCCAAAATCGTTCCATAATCTGACTCCTTGCACTGAAGCACAGTGTTGCTTGGTGGTAGTTCTCACTGAAGGTTTTTGAAATATCCATGCTCCTCTGAAATGATATTGTTTCTCCCTTATTTGGAACAGCTTTTGGATATTTGCGGGCAGTGATAGATTCTTAGCTTTAAACATTATTACTGCAGTTTTAAAGTCAACCAAATCTTTCAACTTGAGATCTTTTAATTTAAGAAAAAGTGGGTTTGTTGGTTCCCTGTAAGCAGCTTTGTTTATTATTCTAATAGCTCTCTTCTGAAGCATAAAGACTGGATATATGTTTGTTTTATATGTATTTCCCCATACTTCAGTACAATATGTCATGTATGGGAGTATTAATGAATGATACAAAGTATATAATGTGGGTTGATTCAGCAAATATTTCGCTCTGTGTAGTATTGCAATTGATTTAGATATTTTACCTTTAATATAATTAATATGTGACTTCTATGTCAAATGCTAATATTTGTTTGACGCTGCGGCCCCTGGACCCCGGCTAGCTACTAGGCTTTTCAGGTTTGAAAGTTGAAGAAATATGAGGTTGTTAGCTACATTCTAACTTGATTTAATGCTAATATTTGTTTGGCGTCGGGGGGCTTCGCCCCCCTGAACCCCCCCACCAGAACTTTGTCCTGGACCTACCGGGGCCTGTGGCCCCTGGACCCTGGCTAGCTACTAGGCTTTTCAGGTTTGAAAGTTGAAGAAATATGAGGTTGTTAGCTACATTTAACTAGATTTAATGCTAATATTTGTTTGGCAAATATTAGCATCATTAGCATTAGCATTATTAGCATTAGCATTAGCATCGGCCCCTAGACCCCGGCTAGCTACTAGGCTTTTCAGGTTTGAAAAGTTGGCAGGTGTGGAGATGTACAAGGTAGACTTGAAGACAATTGTGCTCACAAAGGTGTTTTTTTTATTTCTTGTCTTGATTACAAGTATTTATTTACTAAGTAAAATAAGTGCATTCCATAAATTGAATTATGCACCCAATATACATGTGAAAGTGTGCTTATAATATTTTATAATCAACCCCTCCTTTCCTGAAGTTGGTGCAACCCCTGATGCACTTGTGTCCTGCACCTGTTGTGAAAAAGGCTGTGTGGAAATAAAATCCCCATTTAAGCACCGCAACAACAACAACATCCTGCAGGCCTGTGCAGACAAGGATTTTTGCCTGAAACTCTCTAATGGGAGACTAGAACTCAAACACAGTCACAAGCACTACAAGCAGGTACAAACGCAAATGTTTGTGACAGGCTCACATATCTGTGACTTTGTTGTGTGGACCACAAAAAGTTGTGTTGTTGTACGCATCACACCAGATTCTGACCTGTGGGAGCAAACACTTTTACCAGCGGCCCAGAACTTTTTTTATAAAGTTGTCCTACTTGAGCTTGTTGCCCGTCACTTTACTGACTCTGACCCCACAACACAAAAGAGGAAAGCTGCAGCTGATAAACCCACCCAGAAGCCCAAAAGACGACGTCTAACTGCATTGCAGCCCAGTCCCACACACAATCCCAAAAGACAGGCACAGAACACAGCAGAAGTGTGGTGGACTTGCAGGCAGCCAGAAGAGCTGGATGACATGGTTGCCTGTGTAACCAAAACTGTGAAATTCAGTGGTTCCATTTAGGATGTGTAGGACTCAGTGAAGCAGCAACCCCACAGCAGCCGTGGTTTTGCAACATGTGCACTTTAGAGTAGTGCTGTAGCATGACACCGTTATGCGCTATAATGTTGTGTGAACAATGACACATGTTGATCATGCATGTCAATTTATATTCTTGTATTGTGTCATGGTTATGGTTACAGTTTTGCATCTTTGAAATAAAGAGCTGGAGTTTGTAAGCCATTGCGTACTTTATTCCAAAAATTGTTATAAAGCAAGCAAGTGTATTTATATAGCAGATTTCATACACAAGGGCAACTCAGTGTGATTTACATATATAAAAATAAGAGGAAGGAAAGAAAAATGTTTGAGCAATAAGAAAAATTGAAGAGGTGCTGCTTTAACCTGCTTTAATCCTGAACAGAATTGAGGATTATCTGTGGACAAACGACAATCAGTTTGGTTTCAAGTCAGCTCTTTCAACTGATAAGGCTGTTTACCTACTCCATGAATTTGTTGACTACTTCAGAAGCCAATCCACTAGTGTCTATGCTACGTTCCTAGATGCTAGCAAAGCTTTTGACAGGATTAACCACTGGTGTTTGTTTAGAAAACTGATCAATCGAGGCATTCCTATTTACATTGTTAGCATCCTGTTATACTGGTACAGAAGACAGTCTATGGTTGTTAGATGGGGCAATGTCACCTCATCCAAATTTCATGTGACCAACGGTGTTAAACAAGGTGGTATACTGTCACCCTTGTTGTTTAATGTCTGTGTTGATGATCTCAGTGTACTGTTGAACAATACTAATGTGGGCGGCTCCTTCAACAGTGCACTGTTAAATCACATTTTCTATGCTGATGACCTCTGTTTGTTAAGTTTGTCTACTGCAGCGATGCAACATCTCCTTTCGGTATGTGAAAAATTTGGTGAAAAAAATGACATCTTGTTCAACTGTACTAAATCTGTGTATGGCTTTCAAACTGAAGGGTGTCAATACGTCGAATCCTGTTATGCCACTTTGTGGTAATAGTTTGAACTTTGTTGAAAAAGTCAAATACCTAGGTGTGTGGATTGAATCTGATAAGACCAATGTTGATTGTAACAGGCAACTCAGGAAACTATATGCTCAAACAAATTTACTGTTGCGAAATTTCCATAGATGTTCTCCTGATGTCAAATGTATGTTGTTCAAGACCTTCTGTACCTCAATGTACTGCTCGCCTTTATGGTTTAATAGCAATGTTGCTGTTAGGAACAACATCCGCATTGCATATAATAACTCCCTAAGAAGGTTGTTAGATATACCACGAAGGTCGAGTGCAAGCAAGATGTTTGTGTCCGTGAACATTCCGTCTTTTGGCGAGTTGATACGTAAGAATGTTTACAGTTTTTTGAGAAGGTTGCTGGCATGTAACAATCATCTTATATCAGCAATTGTCAACTCGTCACTCACACTTCACTCCAGCATTTGGAAGTGGTGGCGTTCCATTTTATATTGAGTCCAATATTGTATGTTATTGTTGTTTCAAGAGCGCTGAGTGTCTGCTGATCTATATATACTTTTATTTATTTATTTATTTATTTATTTTCTACTCGTTTTAGTTCTGCATTTAATATGAACCCTGAGTTTGAAATAAATGTTTGAATTTGAATTTGATTTTAACTGCTTCAATATTATTGACACAGTTATGACACATGATGTCATAATGGCTAAACCACACCAAAAACATGTCAGTGTCTACATTCTAAAACTAAAAAGTTCAAAGCAGTCAATAATAACTGTGACCTTACTTCCAAACTGCTCGGTGGCGCAGTGGTTAGCACCGCGGCAGCACAGTTTACCCTCGGCCGGGGGATCGCGGGGATCATGAGATCGTGGGTTCGATCCCTGCCCCCGGCCAACAGTGATCTGTGTGGAGTTTGCATGTTCTCCCCGTGTTTGCGTGGGTTTACTCCGGGATTTCTCCGGTTTCCTCCCACATGCTAAAAACATGCAGGTTAGGGAGTTAAGGGGCGCTTGTGCACGCAGCGACCGGCAGCTGGTGGCTTGTCACCAGACTGCAGAACAAATTTACCTACGGCAGGGGTCACCAACCTTTTTGAAACCAAGAGCTACTCCATGGGTATCGAGTCATGTGAAGGGTACCAACTTGACACACTCCTCTAAAATAACAAATTGTGTATATACTGTATATATATATATATGTATATATATATATATATATATATATATATATATATATATATATATATATATACTGTATATATATACAGTATATACATACACACACACACACACATAAATAAATAATTATCAATAACTTAGAGTGGGTAACAGACAAGATCAATATTCAACACTTTATTTTTATTAATCTCAGCAATTGTTCAGATGATCACTTCTACATTTCATTAAAAAAATGTCCAATTTTCACCAGTCCCTTTTAACCATAAAAAAACTAAACCCTTTTAATTCATGAACTATGTTGAACCATGTTTGAAAAAGTTATGCAACATTTAAGAAAAATCAACTTTCATATTAAATAAAGCTTATCATATTTTTAACTGAACAAATCTGCTGCAATTCTGCTCAAAATCTGTTACATTTAATAAACACACTTTTGTGTGTTCTTCTTCACTGGAATTATATCCATACAGTTCTTGCCAAGAATCATGCTGGAGTAATAATCAGCACCGCGGCAGCAGTTTACCCTCAGCCGCAGGATCGCGGGGATCGTGGGTTTGATCCCTGCCCCTGGCCAACAGTGATCTGTGTGGAGTTTGCATGTTCTCCCCGTGTTTGCGTGGGTTTCCTCCCACATGCCAAAAACATGCAGGTCAGGGAGTTAAGGGGTGCTTGCGCACGCAGAAACCGGCAGCTGGTGGCTTGTCACCGGACAGCAGAACAAGTCTACCTACGGGTACAAAAAAAAAAAAGAGTGGACAGCAGTTTCATGACGCGTATTGAAGTTTTTTTTTTTTCCAAAACTTTATTGAGAACAAGGTCCACATAGTGCCGCATCGCCGTCGCCCCGCAAATGAAACACACGCAGCTTCCTTTCACGGTAGGAAAAAAGAACTCTTCCTCCCGCTCACTTTGAAAATGATAAATTTTCTGTCTTTTTTTTTTTTTGCCATGTTTTTGGGCTAGGAAACTGCACTGCGCTCACCATCTTCACTGCTCGCTAGCTTACACTCCACAAGCGCGAAGGTTTTGTCATGTGCACAATACTGACCTTTGAACTAGGTCAGAGTTCACCTTAACTTTACGTATAATAAACATATTTTAATCTTTTTTTTATTTTTAAGACATTGTCATCTTAAAATATATATAAATGCAAGTGTGATTTTAAAAAATAGCGGCAGGAAAAATTACATCTTAGACGCAGCTCACTTGCGAGTTGTGCTATTTTTAGAACAGGCCTGCGGGCGACTCATGTGGTCGTTGCGGGCGACATGGTGCCCGCAGGCACCGCGTTGGTGACCCCTGACCTACGGGTACAAAATAAGTTAAAAAAAAAACCAAAAAACAAACTTTTCAACGTACTGATGTGGCGTGCTAGTCTGCAAACTGTCTCTTTGGCCAGTACACCAAAGGGCTGAGGTGTGCATGGAGCACATTTATGGTGTCGCAGAATAGGATGGATGCGGTTTGTCTGCTTATGTCGAAAAGGTATGCAATATGTTCAAGAGGCAAATTAAGTCTCAAAACGCATCATAGTTAAAAAGAGAATATGTAAATGGGAAATTTTTCTGTCTTTGGTAGGCTGGGGAAAAAAATTGCATCAGCAGAGCCATTAAACTGAAAGATTGAAGCCCAGTGTAGTATTTCACCTTTGAGTGATTATCTTTGATGAAATTCTCATCCAGGGTCTTTCTGGAGAGCTCTCCCTTTAACTTTCTGTTCTCCTCTTGCAAGAGTAAAATTTCTTTAAGCCTAAGGTGACACATGCTGCAGTTCTGTAGTACTTGCACATTTTCCTCTGGAGCATCATCAGCCTGACAGATCAGTGCTGCTTCATCAGATGTTGTCTCCTCCATCTCAGCCAGAGGTGTGGTGTCATCTGCTGCTGATCAGGACAATAAACAACTGTAGTTAATATATTTTGTAATCAAAAGGAATCCCAAGACACATTTTAGAAAGAAAAACATAGGTTAAAAAAAAAGACGACCTGAAGGAGCTACATTATCCATCTGTCACAGGGCCAGTGATGTTTGGGGGGTCACTTGCATGCCCTGCTGGTTCTTTTTGTCGTAATCTTGCCCGTCTGCATAAGCGGTTAAACCTGTCAGGAGTGGTAGCTGGCAGCTCTGCATGCCCAAGGTTTAGAGAAGGTGCCCAGTCAGGATCACAGTCTAGCATTTCTATAAGCTGGTCTGCCTGTTAAAGCAAAGGAAACGGGAAGAAAATACTTTGGTGTAGAACAAATTAAACCCGCTTCCACAGGTGTGTGAGTGGTAACTTTTTCTAGTTACTCGGATATCGGAGTCTTTCTTTGGCTTAGCTCTGTTTAGCTTAGCACTGCTGGCGTTGGGTAAAAGCTATGACCAAGCAAGTCTTACATAACACAAGCAAGTGTTGTGGTTAAGCAACACAGACATACACATTAAATCATAACGTACCTTTATGAAAATGCTTTGACCACACCACCATCGATTCAGGTGTGTGTTTGAAAGTTATGTTGGGTCTTCTGACTGCTGCAATCCAGGCCAGGCGTCGCCTCTTAAGGCCCTTTTCCACTAGCCTCAGTTAGCCCTACACCGCACCACTCAGCCCGCTTTAGGCGCTTTTCCATTAGCCCCAGCACCGGTTAGCAGGTACTTTTTTCGTACCTGATCCAGGGCAGGGTCTAACCGGGCTGAGTATGGCTGTGATATGACTTTAAGAGACTGGTCGCCGCTGATTGGTCAGGTCGTAACGTCATGAAAGCGACTTTTTCTGCTGAATTTACTCCACGACCGCCATTTGTAATTGTTCAGCCAGTGAACACAGTGTGTCCCTTTAATACGGTATATTATATTAATATACTGTATAATATACTTATATAATAATATACTCCTAATATTATATATTAGGAGGTGCGTAATTTTCTTTCTATATTAGGCGACGATCGCATCCAGCGCGAGTTGGACGGATCTACTTGAAATGCAGGTGTCCGAGCAGATGGCTTCCCAAGGGCACATCCGTACTGCCAAACAGTGTCGGGAGAAGCTGAAAAAGCTGAAAAGCGATTACTGAGCAGTGAAGGACCACAATGCTCGAAGTTCAGCGGATTGGAAGGAGTGGAAGTGGTTCGCTGAGAGACATTGGGCTCCACACGGTCACTGTCACGGTCACGCCCTTGGAAACCGTGGATGGTGAGTGTTGTTTTGATGTTGCGCATCTTTTCGCCACTTGATCCTTCCTGTGCCAAGCTCACTGTTTTTAAGAAATAGGAAGGTTGTTAGATTGTGGGTAATGGTTGTTACTGAGGCTTGCCTATTGTTTTGCAGCCAACTGCAGATTCACGCTTGCTTTAAGTATTAGCGCGAACAAAACGCTGAATTACGCTTATTGTATTCCGGTTAAAAACTTGAGAGTGCTGTGTACATGTTGCACTTTGGTGTTAAGTTTTAAATTGCGTGCATTTTCTTTCTAGAATCGCATTTCATATCACAGGGGTCCACCTCAGCGGACATGATGGACACAGCGGACTCTCCTGGCGCTGCGTCTGCGTGTGCGTCTGCCGGAGCGCCAGCTGAATTGACTCCACATCACCAGCTCCATCTGGATCACGTTCAAGTGCCGGTAAGGGACAATAACCACGATTTTTTTTTTTGGTTGAAACAGGTCCAACAGCGGAAACCAGGGTCGAAAATCCATCCATCCATCCATCCATCCATCCATCTTCTACCGCTTAATCCTTTACAGGTCGCGGAGGGGCTGGAGCCTAACAAGTTATGTACCAAATTGATTACAGTGATCCCTCGCTACTTCGCGCTTCACCTTTCGCGCCCTCAGTGCATCGCGGATTTTTCAAAAATATTCATCAAAAATTCAAAATTGAGAAAAAATGGGCGGGCGCTAGCAGAAGGCAGGGAGACTACATTACAACATCAGGTATCAACACGGAGAGCCCGCACAACTCAAAATCCACCTCTGACCACCGCTCCACTCCTCTCCGCCCACCTCTTCACTGCTCGGGAATCTCGCAAGCTGATTGGCCGAGACGTTTTACCTCGCAAGCTGTTTGGCCGAGACGTTTTACCCAGCTTCTCTCCCATACCCAGCGAAGGAAGACCGCATTCATTGTTCTTTATCGCTAGTCTCGCCGCGTGGAACTTTTCGCTGTTCTCTTGTGCCTTTTTGTACGAAGTAGTCTTCCCGTCGAGCCACTACGCCGCCTCCTGCAGCTTCTCCAGCTCTATCGGAAGCTGCCCTCGACGATCCTGCGCCTCTAGCACCTGACGATGAGGCGTCACCTGAGGAGCAGTAAAGCTCTCATTAACCTGTGCAGTAAATCATCTTCATCTTGAGTTACGTATCTTGTTATAAGAATAAAAGAGTTCTAAAAACATATTTATGTACACTTTATTTACATCTAGGTATGTATGTACACTTACACACACACACGTATCATATGAGAGAGAGAGTGAGAGAATGAACGTACGTATTATTTATGGGTGACGTCATTAGGGGTGACGCTACTTCGCGGTTTTTCACTTTTCGCGGTCGGTTCTGGAACCCATTAACCGCGATAAGTGAGGGATCACTGTAATGCAATTTCCTGTAGCTGCATATTAAGTAATTGAAAATGTCTTTTTAAATGTACAAAAAGGTTATTCTTTGGTCTTCACTTATCGGTGTTCCACAACCATTTTTAGGTGTGGTGATTGAAGTGCTGTTGTAATTCCTGTTTTATAAAAACAAATAAAGCTCATGAACTGCCGTTGAAATCAACATGCTTCGTTGAAATGCTTCGCGTCAGCTGACTGTATTAACCCATTCAGATTTCTGCGGCCACACTACAAGCAACTAGTTTAAACATTACCCATCCATCCATCCATATTCTTAATCTTAATCCTTTTTAATTTTGCAGGGGGGCTGCAGCCGAAGACAGCACCCTGCGTGTTGCAAAATCTGCTCTACTGAGGGGCAGCAACATGACAGTTCAGCTTATATACAGCAATGAAGCATAATATAATAGTGACATTCCACCACAGACTTTCACCTGTGTAATTCCATAGTATATGTAGTGATCCAGCTTTAACGACCATGCCTTTCTGTCTTTCCATCTAGGCAAGAGGAAAACGGACAACTCCCATCGCTGACCTTACATTAGCGATGGTCAACATGCATGACGAAGAGATGCGGCTCTTGGAACGGCAACATGACCAGCGGCAAGAATCAGGAGTACATGCAGCATTTGCATTTGGGCTGCACGGTGGCGCAGTGGTTTAGCACTGTGGCAGCACAGTTTTACCCTCGTCCGGGGGATCGCGGGGATCATGAGATCGTGGGTTCGATCCCAGCCCCCGACCAACAGTGAGCTGTGTGGAGTTTGCATGTTCTCCCCGTGTTGCGTGGGTTTACTCCGGGATTTCTCCGGTTTCCTCCCACATGCCAAAAACATGTAGGTTTAGGGCGCTCGCGCACGCAGCGACCAGCAGCCGGTGGCTTGTCACCAGACTGCAAACCAAATCTACCTATGGGTACAAATAAGTAACAAAAAAAAAAAAAAAAAAAAAATTTGCGACAGGTGGCCGCAGATGTGCGGGCAGATGCGCGTGAAGCCCTGGAGCAGGACGCTGCGTTACGAAGGGAAGAGCTCGCAGAGATGTCATCGCCCAGTCTGTTTTTTTGTTTGTAAATTTTGCTTCTGGAATAAAATTGTATTGTTTGCATCAAAAGTCTGGTTTATCTGTTATGACACCGTATGAGAAAAGCCAATAATTACATACACATTCCATTCTCTGTTCACTCCACATGCTGCTGTTCATCAGGTCAGGTGTATAGCCTTCTAATGGTAATTTAATTTTTAACAACACAACGAAACGTAATGTCTTGGTAGGTTTTTTTTTAATTTTAAACAAATTTGCAATGCTGAATCCATTTCTCTTGAACGGGTACATTTTTTATGTTATAAGCAGTTGTACAGGTGTGCTTGAACTTGTAGACACTGATAAAGGTAAGTACGTGTAAGTTGAATGTTGCATCACCAGTCAAAATTTAATAAATTAAGAAGGAATCTAGCAAAAATTTGGCACTAATAACAGTAGACAAATCGGACAAGGATACACAACTGTGTTTTTGTTGCACACAACTGTTGTTACCAACAAGTGCAAAATTTATATTCCCTTTTCCCAAAAATTAAAAATCAATTTGTAAGTAAAAGTGGGAGATCTTTACATGGGAAAATATGACATGTATCAGCACATGATTTATAGTTCAATTTGCATTTCCACCTAAGCAAAAGCGGCTTGTCGAGCTGGATTTTTGTGAAGATGGCCTGTGCGGTGTTTCTGCATGTAATTACATACCTGTCAAGTGATACGGTTTCGCCGTATTTTAATACGGGAAAAATGCAATTTTAGCAAATACGGGCGTATTGCCATTTCTGTATGCCAAAGAGAAAAATATACGGGAAAAAAAATTGAGTGTGCGCGGAGGAACACGTCGTGTGTGACCCCCACAGCGTACGGGGCTGTCAGAGCGCTCAGCGTGAGCAATTATCACAACAGAAGTGTGGACTCATCATTAGGCTGATGGCTTCGCACCTTCTTAACAGATAAGTGTTATGAACAAGAGGACAGGTAGATGGACCATGCACAACATTTTATTTACAAAAAACATTTTTGAAATATGTATGCACATAAATGTGGACGAAATAGGCAAGTACTGCATCACAGCATCTCATATTATAACGTGCAGCCTGACATGGCAACGTCCCACCGGCAGGTTTGAACTCCCGCCTCCCGCTCCGGAGTCCCGCACTCTACCTGTGTCACCAATAGGGTCAACCCACTTGGCAAGCTAAGTAGGGTGCTTTTATTGAGTTCGCTACAATATCGCCACCCTGCTCCTCTGCTCTCTGTGCCGCTGCCACCACTGGTTCATCTACTGCATCATCCAATGTAGTGTCAAACATCTCTCCATGACTCTCACACAGATTGTGCAGAGCACATCAAGTCAGCACCATAGATTTAACCAGTTTCATGTCACAGTCATTCCTCTCTCCTTCTCTCCTCGTCATCAGCCATTTTGTTTGTTGTGGAGGATTCAGTCGCGTGTTTCATGTCACGAGGGTGTGGCGCCGCCTGCTGTTCAACAAATCCCACCCACAGCAGGTGTGCCAGCAGTAGTTGAAAAGCAACTGAGGCTGAACCGAACCGAAGTGAGTAGAGCCGGGTTTTCAATCGGGGCTGAGCGGGGCTAGTGGAAAAGCGCCTTTAGTTACATCCGAAACGTGCGCTGTGCTGTTCTTCTTCCATGCTGGAAAGCGATAAAAGCCGATTCCGTGGTTTACCTTTTCTCCACGCCGGTTGTGAGAACGACTATTACAGTTTACAACACAGCTGCTTTGTGACAATGTCTCCTACGTTGACGCTATCTCGGCAAACTAACAGGTCCTACCCTACCCAGAATGCATTTGGTCAGTTCTACGGACACTAAGTAACACTGGCGGAATCAAGGTGGGGTTGGTCTTATTTAAAAGAAAACACTTTGAATTTTTTGGCAAAACAGTCATAATCTCGCTAAGTGCTCCTGCCACTGAGTAACAGTCATCTAAACATACTGAACTTGAAGAAATTAAAGTTTGCCTAGGTGTTTTTTTGGATACAAATGCTTGCAAATAACACAGCTGTCAGATACTGGCTGGAAAATGCAACAGAAATGTAGAACCAAATGTTATCCAGCTGAGGTCAAAATTTTGTAACAATACCACAAAAAATGAATATATTACACAGCTTTTTTCTCAGGTTGTTCCCAGGCATTTTTGAACTGTGCCAAATTGTGCCAAATGGCACAGTTTGGAAAAACGTCTAACTTTTGAATGATTCAATATAGAAGCCTGATCTTGGGCTCTAATGAAAGGTGACACTCAGGGCTGTGTGTTTATTCATTCATTCATGAATGAATGAATGAACAAACAAGCCCCCCACACACAAAGAAACATGCCACGTAAAAAATGTGTGGCCTTTTTTTTTACAAGAAAAAATAACCTACAGTGCAATAAAAATTATACTAAAATATCTGCAATGTAGCGGATAACCCCCCCCCCCCCCCGCTACAGAGGAGCGTGGCGCACAGTCCGTCATGTGGCGATGACACACAGTTGTAATTTACCGATCCGTCAATTGTCATTTTTATTATTGTTTTCAGTGATAAAGAATAATTTAGCTTATAACACTTACCTGTCCACAACAGCAGTGTCGCTGGCGAACATCTCTTCCTCATTGTCAGACGAACATGACGCTGGTCGGCTTGTTACGACTCGTGGTTCTGGTCACGTAACCTGGTCAAACCATGATTCCATTATTGCGGTTTTGCGCTTCCATGATTGCGGTTTTGGCGAACGATTTTTCAAAACAAATAAGAACAGTAGTAATAAAAAAAAGACTGGCGAACGCTACCATTACACACAGCGGCTTACACAAAACAAATTTTACGCACGGGACGCACGCTTTCAGTCGTCGAACTTCTCTGCTTCAATTGGCTCGCTGTATTCGCAGCCGTTGGTAAGCGGGTCCTTCTTGCTAGGTTTTCAGTCATTGGTTCTTCAAGGTTTCAGAAACCCAATTCAAGGCTCTTATTAGTCGAATGAGAGGTCAATCAAATCTAAACCAATCAAAGCACTCCTTTGGCTTTCTGTTCGTGGCTGTGTCTGTAGTGGAAGAACGGAAATGCAGCTTTTTTTTTCAGTGCACACTACGATGTGCGTCCTAGTGTGCACGAGGGCGCACTGGGACGCAGAGACGTGACCGCCCATGGTATCCCGGAGTGCAAGAGGTTAAGCACTTTGTGACTCTGTCTGGGAAAAGTGCTCTATAAATAAATTTGTTATTATTATTATTATTATTATTATTATTATTATAATGTTGGAATATTAGGCCAGTTGGTGTCCCACCCAGATGTTCTGTGTTATGGCTTTTAAGTGTTGTCAGCTTTCTCTCTTTTCTCTGCTCTCACCTCTCCTGGACCCTCTGCCTGAACACTTTGCTGTCCTTGGCTCCTCTCTTCTGTCTCATCTTTCCTTCTCTGAGATCTGTCTAATTCAGGTTCTCGCTCCTTCTATGGTGGTATACAAACAGTTTAGAAAATACCAGGTGTCATGTTTTGTCCGGCAGGATATCTTTGTCATGGTTTACATAAATGACAGAAATACATGTATTTTTTGTATTTTTGTTCTAGTGTTTCTTTTTTGTCCATTGAGAGAGTAGGAAAGAGAAGCGAGAAAAAAATCATAATAGTAATTTACTCATGCATACTTAAATTATATAATCAGAGGTGGGTATAGTAGCCATAAATTCTCATGTAAAAGCAGTGTTATGAAATTAATATTTAAGACAACCCTAAATTTCTAGTTGAGTTACTGTAAGGGTACAAAGATCACTCACTTAAAAACTTGAGTAATGACTTCATTTTTGAGGTTGTTTGAGGTTTTTCCCCAAAATTTATAGCAATTTTCTTATAGTTTTGTACTTTTATGTCAGCTTGCTTACGTTAACACTCAACGCCAACCTGGAAATGTTGTGTGGTCCATCTCAGACGAGCTTGGACCCAGAACAACTGGCGGTGTTTCTGGGTGTTGTTGATATATGGCTTTGGTTTTGCATGGTAGAGTTTTAATTTGCACTTGTAGATTTAGCAACGAACTGTGTTAACAGACAATGGTTTCCTGAAGTATTCATGAGCCCACGTGGTCGCATCCTTTCCAAAGTGATGTCAGTTTTTTAATGCAGTGCCATCCTGGGGATTGAAGGCCACGGGCATTCAGTGTGGGTTTTCAGCCTTATGAATATTTAAAGGGGTCATTGACTGCAGTTTTTTCTAAGTTTATCAGCTCACTCATGTCTTAATGAAGTACTTTTGACATTTTGTTCACATTTTCTTTAATGTTTTTTAATTAATGAGTCAAATTTGCTTTTTATTTTTCTTGGCTTTCATGAAATGCTCTGATTTAAAGCCTGTCACTTTAAGAAAACGACTTGAGCTGTTCAACTCTACCCTGCCTTTTACGTCAGTTAGCCATTAGCTGAGTAGCTTCTAAATGGCTACTTCAATCTTGGATGAGCAGCGCTGGTTCACTGATCGGCACTCATTTGTGCATCTCTCGTCATCCTGGCCCACCACCAGGATTGCAGCAGCACAGGGATAACGGCACTCAGAACAACAGTAAATAAGATGATAAGGTAAGAATTGGTTAGCCAAAGCAGTAAATAATTATAAACTCCAATGCTGCTATGAGCAGCACTGGTTAGATGATAAAGTCTGACAGCCGTAGGTAGGAAGGACCTGCGGAACTGCTCCCTCAAGCACTTCGGATGGCATAGCCTACCATTAAATGAGCTCCTCAGTGCGTTCAGCATGTCCCACATGGGGTGGGACTTGGACTCCAGCAGAGATGACAGGTTAGCGACCTTCCTCCTCTCAGCTATCTCCTCCACTGAGTTGAAGTGGCTTCCCAGAATAGAGCTGACTTTTTTGATCAGCCTGTTCAGTCTCTTCCTGTTTGCTGCCATGATGCTGCTGCTCCAGCAGATCACTCCAGATGTGAAGGCTGATCTAACCACCGAATCGTAGAAGGCCTTGAGGAGTACCCCTTGCACTCCAAAAGGCCTGAGTCTCATCAGGAGGTTCAGCCTTTGCTGCTACTTTTTGTAGAGCGTGTTGGTGTTATTTGACCAGTCCAGTTTATTGTTCAGATGAACACCCAGGTACTTGTAAGATGTCACCATCTCAGTGTCTGTTCTGTAGATGTTTCCTGGTTCTGTGGGGGGTTTGTCCTCACCTGCGACAGTCCACCACCAGTTCCTTAAGGGCCTTTTCCACTAGCCCCGCTTAGCCCAACACGGGACAGCTCAGCACACTTTGTAACTCTTTCCACTAGCCCCAACACGGTTTAACAGCCGCTATTTTTGTCCCTGCTTGAGGGCAGGGTACAACCGTGCTGAATTGTGCCGTGATGTGACGTCAACAGCCTGGTCGCCGCTGATTGGTCAGGTCGTAACGTCACGAAAGGGACCGTCTTCTGATGAATCTACACGACCGCCATTTGCAATATTTCTCGGACTAATTCGGTCACGGAGTAAATACGATATTAATACAGACAGCGTTGTAGGTTTTGTGGAACTCTACACCGTGGTCCAACGAAGAGGTGCAGAGTTTTCTCTGCTTGGTGGCAGATCCACAGTGAGAGGAGTGATCCGGACCAATACAGATGGCAGCCCAGCATAGAACCGGACTACGGACAAGCTGAAGACGAACGTGAGAGAACCATCGATGGTGAGTGATTTGTAATAATGTGCATCTGTTCGCTTATTTATCCTGTTGGTGGTAAGCTCACTTTTTTTGAGCCATACAGGGCTGTTTTGTGCTGGCTAACGAGTTTTAGCTAGTAGCTAGCTAGCTAGTAGCCAACTCTGCTGATTCGCGCTTATTTTCTCCTAAGTATTTGCTTGTGAGAGCAAAACGATGAAATATGTTAATCCTTGTTAAAGTCCTGGTTTGTGTACGTATTGCACTTTGGTGCTGCGCATTAAATTGTGTGCAATTTAATGCTAGAATGCGTTTCCACATGCCAGGGGTTAGCTTCCCTCAGTGTTTATATTGTGGATACTGGTGAAATGGACTACAGGAGCTGAAATCTCGTCATATTAAAATTGCTTTTTCAAACCAGTGATTTATAAAGTCATTCATATAATTTTCTAAAGCGTCAGAATAGACCCACACACCTATTCTGTGGATCCTGCGATGCTTGTCATGGAAACGAAGCATTTTTGTCACATCCCACCACTGACTTTCACAGGTGTATTTCCCTAACACAGGTACATCTCCAAAAATTAGAATGACATGAAAAACTTCAATATTTTTTGTCACTCATTTCAGAAAGAGAAATCCATATATTATATAGATTCATTACACAGACAGTGATATATCTCAAGCGTTTATTTATTTTAATTTTGATGATTACGGCTTACAGCCCCTGAAAACCCCAAATTCAGTTTGGCAAAAAATTAGAGTATTACATAAAATTAACTTTAAAAAATAGTTTTTAAATATAAATGTTGGCCACTGAGGTGTTGGTTAATATGGGCTGTAGCCGTAATCATCAATATTAAAATAAACACTTTAAATATATCACTGTCCCTGTAATGAATCTAATATGGGTTTCACTTTCTGAAATGAGTGAAAAAAATATTGAATTTTTTCATGGTATTCTAATTTTTGAGATTTGCCTGTATTAAGTGTTGAACTGTTGTTGGGTTGTCATGGTTGACACGCCTCTGCAACATTGCGTGGAGGTCGGGGGCAGTGCCTTTGGCATGGCAAGCCGGGGTGGTGGTTCCTCTCTTCAAAAAAGGGGACCGGAGGGTGTGCTCCAACTTTAGAGGGATCACACTCCTCAGCCTCCCTGGGAAGGTCTATGCCAAGGTACTGGAGAGGAGAGTCCGGCCGTTTGTCGAACCTCGGATTCAGGAGGAGCAATGTGGTTTTCGTCCTGGCCGTGGGACATCGGACCAGCTCTTTACCCTCTCGAGAATTCTTGAGGGTTCGTGGGAGTTTGCCCAACCAGTTTACATGTGTTTTGTGGACTTGGAGAAGGCATTTGACCGCGTCCCTCGTGGATTTTTGTGGGGGGTGCTTCGGGAGTATGGGGTATCGGGCTTGTTGTTACGAGCTATTCGGTCTCTGTACGACCGTTGTGAGAGTTTGGTTCGTATTGCCAACACTCGGTCGGAGTCATTCCCAGTGAGAGTTGGACTCCGCCAGGGCTGCCCTTTGTCACCGATCCTGTTCATAATTTTTATGGACAGGATTTCTAGGCGCAGCCAGGGAATGGAGGGTGTCATGCTTGGTGACCACAGGATCTCATCTCTGTTGTTTGCAGATGATGTTGTCCTGTTGGCTTCATCCAGCAATGACCGACAGCTCTTGCTGGGACGGTTTGCCGCTGAGTGTGAAGCGGCTGGGATGAGAATCAGCACCTCCAAGTCCGAGTCCATGGTCCTCAGCCGGAAAAAGGTGGATTGTCCTCTCCGGGTTGGGGACAGGCTCCTGCCCCAAGTGGAGGAGTTTAAGTATCTTGGGGTCTTGTTCACGAGTGAGGGGAAAATGGAGCGAGAGATCGACAGACGGCCCCCTCATGGATCGTCACCTTATCGTGGTGGGGGGGTTTGCGTGCCCCAGTGATCCCAGGAGCTATGTTGTCCGGGGCAATTTGCCTCTGATAGGGTCTCCCAAGACAAACTGGTCCTGGGTGAAGGGCCAGACGAAGAACGATCCAACAGACTCTCATGATAGATTGTATATCAAGGATTCAGTGTACCCCGCCCGGTATGGGGTTACCGGGGCCCCACCCTGGAGCCAGGCCTGGGGGAGGGGCTCGAAGGCTAGCGTCTGGTGGCCGGGTTTCCACCCATGGGACCCGGCCGGGCTCAGCCCGAAGGAGTTACATGGGTCCGCCCTCCGGTGGGTTCACCACCTGCAGGAGGGATCATGGAAGTCCGGTGCTATGTGGATTAGGTGGCAGTCAAAGGCGGAGACCTTGGCGGACTGATCCCAAGCTTTCTAAACTGGCTTTTGGTACGTGGAATGTCACCTCTCTGGTGGGGAAGGAGCCTGAGCTGGTGTACGAGATTGAGCGATACCGGCTAGATATAGTCGGCCTCACCTCAACACACAGCTCCGGTTCCGGAACCAGTCTCCTGGAGAGGGGCTGGAGCTTGGCCTTTTCTGGAGTTGCCCCGGGCGAGAGGCGACGAGCAGGGGTAGGTATTCTTGTATCGCCCCACCTTGCTGCCTCTATATTGGAGTTTTCCCCGGTGGACGAAAGGGTTGCTTCCCTGCGCCTTCGGGTTGGGAAACGGGTCCTGACCATCATTTGTGCCTATGCACCAAATGATGTTTCAGAGTACCCACCCTTTTTGGAGTCTGTGACTGGGGTGCTGGAGGGTGCTCCTCCTGGAGACTCCATTGTCCTACTGGGGGACTTCAATGCACACGTGGGCAACGACAGTGAAACCTGGAGGGGGGTGATTGGGAGGAACGGCCTGCCCGATCTGAACCCGAGTGGTGTTCAGTTATTGGACTTCTGTGCTAACCACAGTCTGTCTATAACAAACACCATGTTCAAGCATAAGGGTGTCCATATGTGCACCTGGCACCAGGACACCCTAGGCCGCAGGTCGATGATCGATTTTGTTATCGTATCATCAGACCTGCGACCGTATGTCTTGGACACCCGAGTAAAGAGAGGTGCAGAGCTGTCAACTGATCACCACCTGGTGGTGAGTTGGATCCGATGGCAGGGGAGGAAGCCATTCAGACCTGGTAGACCCAAACGTATAGTGAGGGTGTGCTGGGAGCGTCTGGCTGAGGCCCCTGTCCGGGAGGTCTTCAACTCCCACCTCCGGAAGAACTTCAACCACATTCCGAGGGAGTCTGGAGACATGGAGTCTGAATGGGCCATGTTCTCCACCTCTGTTGTTGAAGCGGCAGCCCAGAGCTGCGGCCGCAAGGTGGTCGGTGCATCTCGTGGTGGCAACCCCCGAACCAAGTGGTGGACACCAGTGGTGAGGGGGGCCATTAAGCTGAAGAAGGAGTCCTATCAAGCTTGGTTGGCTTGTGGGACTCCCGAAGCAGCTGAGGTGTACCGGCAGGCCAAGCGGAGTGCAGCTCGGGTGGTTGCTGAAGCAAAAACCCGGGTATGGGAGGAGTTCGGTGAGGCCATGGAACAAGACTTTCGGTCGGCTTCAAAGAGATTCTGGCAAACTGTTCGGCGGCTCAGGAGGGGAAAGCAGCTCCCCGTCCACACTGTGTATGGTGCGGATGGGACACTGTTGACTTCAACTGGGGATATCGTCGGGCGGTGGAAGGAATACTTCGAGGATCTCCTCAATCCCACTGATACGCCTTCCACAGAGGAAGCAGGGTTTGGGGACGAGGGGGATGACTCGCCTATCACAGGGGCTGAGGTCGCCAAGGTGGTTAAAAATCTCCTTGGTGGCCGGGCCCCGGGGGTGGACGAGATTCGCCCCGAGTACCTCAAGGCCCTGGATGTTGTTGGGTTGTCATGGTTGACACGCCTCTGCAACATTGCGTGGAGGTCGGGGGCAGTACCTTTGGCATGGCAAACCGGGGTGGTGGTTCCTCTCTTCAAAAAAGGGGACCGGAGGGTGTGCTCCAACTTTAGAGGGATCACACTCCTCAGCCTCCCTGGGAAGGTCTATGCCAAGGTACTGGAGAGGAGAGTCCGGCCGTTGGTCGAACCTCGGATTCAGGAGGAGCAATGTGGTTTTCGTCCTGGCCGTGGCACATCGGACCAGCTCTTTACCCTCTCGAGAATTCTTGAGGGTTCGTGGGAGTTTGCCCAACCAGTTTACATGTGTTTTGTGGACTTGGAGAAGGCATTTGACCGCGTCCCTCGTGGATTTTTGTGGGGGGTGCTTCGGGAGTATGGGGTATCGGGCTTGTTGTTACGAGCTATTCGGTCTCTGTACGACCGTTGTGAGAGTTTAGTTCGCATTGCCAACACTCGGTCGGAGTCATTCCCAGTGAGAGTTGGACTCCGCCAGGGCTGCCCTTTGTCACCGGTCCTGTTCATAATTTTTATGGACAGGATTTCTAGGCGCAGCCAGGGAATGGAGGGTGTCATGCTTGGTGACCACAGGATCTCATCTCTGTTGTTTGCAGATGATGTTGTCCTGTTGGCTTCATCCAGCAATGACCTACAGCTCTTGCTGGGACGGTTTGTCGCTGAGTGTGAAGCGGCTGGGATGAGAATCAGCACCTCCAAGTCCGAGTCCATGGTCCTCAGCCGGAAAAAGGTGGATTGTCCTCTCCGGGTTGGGGACAGGCTCCTGCCCCAAGTGGAGGAGTTTAAGTATCTTGGGGTCTTGTTCACGAGTGAGGGGAAAATGGAGCGAGAGATCGACAGACGGATTGGAGCAGCATCTGCAGTGATGCGGACGTTGTACCGGTCTGTTGTGGTGAAGAGGGAGCTTAGTTCTAAGGCAAAGCTGTCGATTTACCAGTCAATCTACGTTCCTACTCTCACCTATGGTCACGAGCTTTGGGTAATGACCGAAAGAACGAGATCGCGGATACAAGCGGCTGAAATGAGCTTTCTCCGTAGGATTGCTGGACTCACCCTCAGAGATAGGGTGAGGAGCTCAGTCATCCGGGAGAGGCTCAGAGTAGAACCACTGCTCCTCCACATTGAAAGGAGTCAGTTGAGGTGGTATGGGCATCTGATTAGGATGCCTCCTGGACGCCTCCCACTTGAGGTGTTTCAGGCACGTCCCACTGGGAGGAGACCTCGGGGCAGACCCAGGACTCGGTGGAGAGACTATGTCTCCCAGCTAGTCTGGGAACGCCTTGGTATCCCCTCTGAAGAGCTGGAGCAGGTGGCTGGGGAGAGGGAAGTCTGGGCTTCTCTGCTTGAGCTGCTGCCTCCGCGACCCGGACCTCCGGAAAAGCGGTAGAAGATGGATGGATGGATGGATAGATCGACAGACGGATTGGAGCAGCATCTGCAGTGATGCGGACGTTGTACCGGTCTGTTGTGGTGAAGAGGGAGCTTAGTTCTAAGGCAAAGCTGTCGATTTACCAGTCAATCTACGTTCCTACTCTCACCTATGGTCACGAGCTTTGGGTAATGACCGAAAGAACGAGATCGCGGATACAAGCGGCTGAAATGAGCTTTCTCCGCAGGATTGCTGGACTCACCCTCAGAGATAGGGTGAGGAGCTCAGTCATCCGGGAGAGGCTCAGAGTAGAACCGCTGCTCCTCCACATTGAAAGGAGTCAGTTGAGGTGGTATGGGCATCTGATTAGGATGCCTCCTGGACGCCTCCCACTTGAGGTGTTTCAGGCACGTCCCACTGGGAGGAGACCTCGGGGCAGACCCAGGACTCGGTGGAGAGACTATGTCTCCCAGCTGGTCTGGGAACGCCTTGGTATCCCCTCTGAAGAGCTGGAGCAGGTGGCTGGGGAGAGGGAAGTCTGGGCTTCTCTGCTTGAACTGCTGCCTCCGCGACCCGGACCTCCGGAAAAGCGGTAGAAGATGGATGGATGGATGGAAGTGTTGAACTTGCTTGAACCTAACCACCATCCATTTCTGTCGTTCATCGAGGCAAGAGGAAAGCAGCCTCCCCACAACCTACCTCGCCATTGTGGAACGTACTGAAATCCTTTGCTTTTATAGGTAAAGTGTCAAAACCAAAGTAGCACAATTTCCACTTAATATAAAAGGGACTGAACTGAGATTTATTTGATTGTGTGAATATGGCACATCAACTGTAAAATAAACCGCTTGTTATGTATTTATTTTTTTGTCAGATCACTTGTGTGATCCTTTGTGAGTTATGTTCATAACTGTATGTTTTGGCGAATGTGAGATCTTCAGTCGTCAATATAATTTACTTTATATGTGTAGTTTATAGTCTATCATCAATAAACTCATGCAGTAACAGGACACATTACAAATATTTGAGACCCATTGTAGTGCTTCCTTTTATATTTTAGCAATGCTAGTACAAAACACCACCCACACATGAAGCCAGGGCAAAAAGAGACACTTTTACATTCAAGACAAACTTTTATTGATAAAAACTTCATATTTTGACTGAGCGACTCCATACTCGGTGATGCACACCTTCAGTTAAAGTACTATATTCCATTCAAGTGAATGTATTAATTCATTATGATTGCTGAGCCCACAGTAAAAACAGATGATTTTAAATGTAACCCAGCCCTTGTAAAATCTACCGAAGCGCAGCTACATGAAAATTGTGGTTAAATACAGCAACGAAGTACTTTATTGTCACATTCAAATTGTAATCCCTCCTGTTTTGTTTTTCTTTTGAATTCTTGGATGAAATATGGTGGGCAATATAAGCTGCAGCTTCAGCCATCACCCATTTCAGATAACCTATGTTGAACTGTATAATCAGAGGAGTTATTGTTTAATTTGACCTTGTTAGATTTTTTTCCCCTTTGTTATATTATTCTATTTTCTTTTGATCTTTACTTTTAATCAATCCGAAATAAAGATTCATTCATTAATTCACATTCCACCACTGGCTTTTAGCAACAAGTGTATTTCCCAAATATGTTTTACACTTGCTTTAATAAACCACCACCCATTTGTCTTTTGTCTAGGCAAGAGGGAAACTGTCCACCCCAACTGGACCTTGCCTCACTATTTACAGAGATGCAGGCTGAAGATCTGCTGAACCAGGACCAGTACGAGGGGCCGATCCAGTTGCTTCTCAGTGAGGCAGCGTGGCTGCTGTGTGTGACCCATTCCAGTTTTTATTTTTAGTTTGAATTTTGCACATTCTGAATAATCTGGAATTTGCTGCTGATTGTAATAAACAATTTAGTGACTTATGTGTTTGCATCATGATTTTCTATTTTGTCTGTTAACCCCTTGCACTCTGGGCAATTTTCCTAAAAATGCCAAAAAATAACGTGCCCAAAGTAAATCGAAAGCTGTTATTCAACCCTTTGCAGCATCTTCATGGGGTTGGTCTCATTTAAAAGAAAACACTTTGAATTTTTTGGCAAAAAAAAACATAATCTCTGTAAGTGCTCCGGCCACTGAGTTACAGTCATCTAAACATACTGAACTTGAAGAAAACAAATTTGGCCACTGTGGTTTTTTTGGATACAAATGTTTGCAAATAACACACAGCTGTCTGATCCGGCTGGAAAATGCAACAGAAATGTAGAACCAAGTGTTATCAAGCTGAGATCCAAATTTGGTAACAATACCACAAAAAATGAATATTTTACACAGCTTTGTTCTCAGGCTGTTCCCAGGCATTTTGGAACTGTGCCAAATTGTGCCAAGTGGCACAGTTTTGAAAAACGTCTGTAACTTTTGAATAATTCAATGTAAAATCACATTCAGGTCACATTCAGGGCTGTGTCTGTGTGTGTGTGTGTGTGTGGGGGGGGGGGGTTGTCCCCTCCCTTGCTACAGAGGACAGCCATCGCTACATGACGGAATACACTCATATGCTTCCCCCCGCGGACCGGGGGACGTTTGGACCGTGAACGCCCCCCCCCCCCGCTCCTCTTCTGCAGCGGGGGGGCTTCACGGTCCGAACACGGCAAATGAACTGTTTATCGCGGCGCACGCACTTCGTACTTCGTGCGCCGTACAGTTGTAATTTACCAATCGGTCAAAAGTCATTTTTTCATTACAATTTTCAGGGATAAATAATAAATTTAGCTTATAACACCTTACCTCTTCACAGCAGCAGAGTCCTGGCGAACTTCTCTTCCCCATTGTCAGACGAACGCGACGCTGGTCCGCTCGTGGATCCCGGTCAAAACATAATTCCATTATTGCCGTTTTGGCGAATGATTTACGACTTTTGTCGTCGGCCTCCGTCGGTGTATGATGACGGAAGAGAATCCTAAACGTCTATTCTGCTGGAATGAGTGCAGGTCCCACTTGTGGGTGTTCTCCATGCTGCTGGGTCTGTAGCAGGTTCATCCAGCGTCCTTTGTTTTCATCTGCTGCAACAGTAAATCTCTCTTCACCCAGCCCGAATTTCTGTGCTTCAATTGGCTCCTGCATTCACAGTAGGCGGGTCCTCCTTCCTAGGTTTTCATTCATTGGTTCTTCAAGGTTTCAGAAACCCAATTCAAGGCTCTTATTAGTTGAGTGAGAGGTCAATCAGATGAACTAATCTGTTCGCTGCTGTGTCTGCAGCTTTTTTTTTCAGTGGCGCTTGGACGCCAACACCACCTACATCACCACAATCTGGACTATGCGTCCGAGTGCGCACGAGGGCGCAGGAGTGCGCCCTCGTGCGCCCTAGGACGCAGAGACTTGCCCGCCCGCGGAACAACGGAGCGCAAGTGGTTAAGACACCGGTGGGGAAAGCGTCAACTGTACAAAGGATTTATCGGTGACCTTGAAAATAATGGCTCATTTTTAAGAAAAAAGTAACCAAAACAACTATTTTATTAACTGAAGACTGTATTGTTGGATGTGCCACCACAGAAGACCCTGCATACTTTAGTTACAGTACCAGTATATGGAGGAATTCTGGGTCATATTAGCATCTGCTCTTCATCATAATGGGTTGAGCGGGGGTGCCTAATCATGTGCCATGGAGGGCCAAGACCCTGCAGGCTTTACCTCCAACCAGTGTCTTCAACAGCAGATTCCACTGAACTTCTTCCACTGACTGCTGATCAGTGAGAACACCTGCTGAAGAGACTGGGTAGAAGAGAGAACCTGCAGGGTCTTGGCTCCCCATGACACATGATTGGAAACCCCCGGATTAGGTTTAATGGGATTTAACATTTTAACACAAACTGCTTTATGGTTCATAATTCTGTTGAGAGACTTCCACCAAACCGAAAGTGATTTCTCAAACTGCTGGATTGTTCTTAGACAGCTGTTCCAATCTTTCAGTATTTAATTTGTGCCACATGGTTGTAACCTTCACAGATAAAAAAAGAGACATCTGCAAAAACTTCAGAGGTTTATTGTCAGTGCAATTCCCAGTGCAATACTACATGAATGCATTTCTAGTACATTGTTGATGCAGAGAATATATATTTTTACAGTACATGTATCTAGTAAATCAAGTATTTTCCATGTAACCTTGTGACTGCATTATTTTAATGGCTTTTAATCCTAGATCAAGTTTGTTTTGGCCTAAAATACATCATAACTGTCAAATATATCTTATTATACGTAACTCAGTACTGTTTACTTTTTGAATATATATTTTGTGGCTAATATAGTTATTAACATGGCGATCAAGTTGTGTCAGCTGATCATTTTTTTCTATGACACCACCTCAGACTCTGCTGCAGAAGCAGGTACGTCCATGATGTATCAACAGTCTCTCCCTGATTTTCACGCAGATCAGAGCAATTTGTTGTACAGGAAATAAACGTTTCTACAGACATTCTTAAGCTCTATAACCACTGATGGTTTGTGAAGCTGGGGTGTCATCAGTGACAGGCTGTGCTGAACGCCCAGACCGACCGTTTGAAGCGGTAATTTCCTCACAACAGAGCCATCTGAAACACACACAGCATACATATTTTAGTACCTAACAGCGATAACTTGCACGCATTAAAGTGTAGTACGACGTACTTATAGCAAACTAGCATTAGCAACATCAGCTTACCGTCATATATGACCTAGTTTGTATCCTCACGTCTTTTCCTCTCCCAGAAGCTGCAGAACTATTCCAGAGTGTTTTATCTCGCTGCCTGTACCCTTGTCTGGCGGCCCTTTTTTGGCATTTACGGTGAAAAAAGCCACAGACTGAGGAGTTGCCTTGTACAGCCGCATGTGTTATGTTTTGCTTGGGTCGTGTGTTTTACGTCACGGGAGTGTGGCGCCGCCTCGCTGTTATAGAAATCCCACCCACCCCAGCTTAACACGACTGTCACTGAGACAAAAGCGAGCCGAACTGAAATTTCTAGTTAAGGGTACGAAGAGCACTCACTTAAAAACTTGAGTAATGACTTCATTTTTTAGGTTGTTTGAGGTTTTTCCCCAAATTTTATAGCAATTTTCTTATAGTTTTCTACTCTGATGTCAGCTTGCTTACGTTAACACTCAGCGCCAACCTGGAAATGTTGCGTGGTCCATCTCAGACGAGCTCGGACCCAGAACAACTGAGCCACTTTTGCACTAGCCCAGCTCAGTTCGGTACAGCATGATTTACTTCAACATGGTTCGGTACACTTTTGTCCGCACTACAACCGCATTGCAACCGTGTTGAGCTGGGATGGTTGGGATTTCTATAACAGCAGGCAACGCCACACTCCCGTGACGTAGAACACGCGACCCAACCAAAACATAACACATACAGCTGTACAAGGCGACTCCTCGGTCTGTGGCTTTTTTTACCATAAACGCCAAAAAGGACTGCTAGACAAGGGTACAGACAGCGAGATGAAACACTCTGGAAATAGTTCTGCAGCTTCTGGGAGAGCCAAAGGCGTGAGGATACAAACTAGGTCATATATGACGGTAAGCTAATTTTGCTAATGCTAGTTTGCTATAAGTACGTCGTACTACACTGTAATGTCTGCAATTTATCGCTGTTAGGTACTAAAATATGTATGCTGTGTGTGTTTCACATGGCTCTGTTGTGGGGAAATTACTGCTTCATTCGCTCTGGGCGAACCTGACCTGTCACAGATGTCATCAGCCTGTCACTATTGTCAGCACAGCTTCACAAACGATCAGTGGTTATAGAGCTTAAGAATGTCTGTAGAAACGTTTATTTCCTGTGCAACAAATTTGCAACAAATTGCTCTGATCTGCTTGAAAATCATGGAGACTGTTGACAGTTTGAGACATCATGCACGTACCTGTTTCTGCAGCACTGAGTGAGGTGGTGTCATAGAAAAAAATGATCAGCTGACACAACTTGATCACCATGTTAATAACTATATTAGCCACAAAATATATATTCAAAAAGTAAACTTTACTGAGTTAGGTATAATAAGATATCTTTGACAGTTATCATGCATTTTATGCCAAAACAAACTTGATCTAGGATTTAAAGGAATTAAAATAATGCAGTCACAAGGTTACATGGAAAATACTTACTAGATACGTGTACTGTAGAAATATATATTCTCTGCATCAACAATGTACTAGACATGCATTCATGTCGTATTGCACTGGGAATTGCACTGACAATAAACCTCTGAATTTTTTGCAGATGTCTCTTTTTTTATATGTGAAGGTTACCACCATGTGGCATAAATTAAATACTGAAATAATGAAAAAGCTAAGAATAATCCAGCAGTTTTTCGAAATCATTTTGGTTTGGTGTAAGTCTGTCAACAGAATTATGAACCATAAATCAATTTGTGTTAAAATGTTAAATCCCATTAAACCTAATCCGGGGGTTTCCAATCATGTGTCATGGGGGGCCAAGACCCTGCAGGTTCTCTCTTCTACCCAGTCTCTTCAGCAGGTGATGTCACTGATCAGTCAGTGGAAGAAGTTCAGTGGAATCTGCTGTTGAAGACACTGGTTGGAGGTAAAGCCTGCAGGGCCTTGACCCTCCATGGCACATGATTAGACACCCCCGCCCAAACCCATTATGATGAAGAGCAGATGCTAATATGACCCAGAATTCCTCCATATACTGGTACTGTCACTAAAGTTTGCAGGGTCTTCTGTACAGTCTTCTAACAATATAGTCTTCAGTTAATATAATTGTTTTGGTTACTTTTTCTTAAAAATGAGCCATTATTTTCAAGGTCACCGATTAATCCTTTGTACAGTTGACTCTTTTCCCACCGGTGTCTTAACAGACCAAATAGAAAATAAAGAGAGAAAATCCTGATGCAAACACATAAGGCACTAAATTGTTTATTACAATCAGCAGCAAATTCCAGATTATTCAGAATGTGCAAAATTCAAACTTTAAAAAAACAACTGGAATGGTCACACGCTGCCTCACTGAGAAGCAACTGGATCGGCCCCTGGTCCTGGTTCGACAGATCTACAGCCTGCATCTCTGTAAATAGTGAGGCAAGGTCCAGTTGGGGTGGACAGTTTCCCTCTTGCCTAGACAAAAGACAAATGGGTGGTGGTTAATTAAAGCAAGTTTAAAACTTATTTTGGAAATACACTTGTTGCTAAAAGCCAGCGGTGGAATGTGAATTAATGAATGAATCTTTATTTCGTATTGATTAAAAGTAAAGATTAAAAGAAAATAGAATAATATACCAAAGGGGAAAAAAATCTAACAAGGTCAAATTAAACAATAACTCCTCTAACCACAATTTTCATGTAGCTGCACTTCAGTAGATTTTACAAGGGCTGCACTACATTTAATTTAATTCACTTCAATTCAACTTTATTTATATAGTGCCATTTCACAACAACAGTCATCTCATAGCACTATCAACTGTAGGGGGAACCCCCACAGTTGCAGAAAGACCCCAGCAATCAGGCGATCCCCTGTGAGCAAGCACTTGGCGACGGTGGAGAGGAAAAACTCCCTTTTAACAGGAAGAAACCTCCAGCAGAACCAGGCTCAGGGAGGGGCAGTCATCTGCTGCGACTTGCTGGGGGGTGAGGGGATAGAGAAGAAGAAAAGAACAGACATGTAGAGAGCAATCAGCACGATGGGGACTCAATCTATGGGAGAGAACAAACAAATGTTAATGACCAGCAAAAAAAGTATTTCATTGAGAGTGAGGAAAGGAGTGAGGCCCAGAGCATTACTGGAGGTCCCCCGGCTGACTAAACCTATTAGCAGCATAACTAAGGGAGGGTTCAGAAACACATGATCCCTCCCTAATTGTAGGCTATATCAAAAAGGTAGGTTTTAGCCCTATTCTTAAAAACAGAGATCGAGTCTGACTCCCGAATCCAGATTGGCAGCTGATTCCACAGGAGAGGAGCTTGATAACTGAAGGCTCTGCCTCCCATTGTACTTTTGGAGATTCTAGGTATTACAAGTAATCCTGCATTTTGGGAGCGTAGTGCTCTGTTAGGATAATACGGTAATATCAGATCTTTTAAATAAAAAGGAGCCTGATTGTTTAGAGCTTTGTAAGTAAGAAGAAGGATTTTAAACTTAATTCTAAACTCTATGGGAAGCCAATGAAGGGAGGCCAGAACCGGAGAGATATCAACCCTGAGATTAAAACACTTCTGAGAGAGAAGAAGAGGATCTTCAGGTCGGGGAACAGGGAGATGTTGAAGTCCGTACAGAGGGAGCTGAGGAGAAAGATCAGAGAAGGCAAGGACAGCTTCAGGAAGAAGATGGAGGACAAGCTGCAACAGAGCGACATCAGCGGGGTCTGGAGAAACCTCAAAACCATCTCTGGGCTCCAGAATACCTCCCGCCAGGCCACGGGGGGGCAGGGAGTGGGCGAACAACCTGAATCTGTTTTTCAGTAGGTTTGACCAACCGCCCTCCCCCCTGACTGCACAACAACCACTGCTGCCTCTAAAGAAATCAAGTCCTGCTGCCCACTCCCCACTCCACCAACACCCCCCCACTCCCAACACACAGCCCCCCATCCTGACCCTGACCAGTACCCAGGTGAGGACGGAGCTGAGGAAGATCAAGGCGAGGAAGGCGTCGGGACCGGACGGCATCAGCGCAAAGCTCCTCAAGTCCTGTGCAGTACAAGTACATCTTCAACCTGAGCCTGAAGCTGGGGAGGGTACCACAGCTGTGGAAAACATCTTGTGTGGTACCTGTACCAAAAACTTCCCACCCCAAAGACCTGAACAGCTACAGACCGGTGGCCTTGATGTCCCACTTGATGAAGACCCTGGAGAGACTGCTCCTTGCTCACCTCCGCCCCCTGGTGGAACCAGCGATGGATCCACTCCAGTTCGCCTACCAGCATGGCATTGGGGTGGAAGATGCGGTGATCTTCCTCCTTCACCGTTCTCTGTCCCACCTGGAGAAGCCCGGGAATATGGTGAGGATCATGTTCTTTGACTTCTCCAGTGCTTTCAACACCATCCAACCGATGATCCTGAAGGACAAGCTGCTGCGCGCAGGGGTGGACCAGCACCTGTCATCATGGATCCTGGACTACCTCACGAACCGGCCTCAGTTTGTGAGAACCCGGTACTGTGTGTCCGACACGATCATCAGAAGCACGGGGGCCCCCCAGGGAACGGTGCTGGCTCCCTTCCTGTTCACTCTTTATACTGCGGACTTCTCACACAACACAACACACTGCCATCTACAGAAGTTCTCTGATGACTCTGCGATCGTTGGCCTCATCTCCAATGGAGATGAAGCTGAGTACAGAGGGCTTATCCAGGACTTCGTAGACTGGTGCCATCAGAACTGCCTCCAGATCAACGCAAGGAAAACTAAGGAGCTGGTGGTGGACTGCCGCAGGCATGGGCAGCCCCTCACAGCACCAGTAAATATACAGGGAACAGACATCGAGATGGTGACATCCTATAAGTACCTGGGTGTTCATCTGAACAATAAACTAGACTGGTCACACAATACTGATGCACTCTACAAGAAGGGACAGCGCAGGCTGTTCCTGCTGAGGAGACTCAGGTCCTTTGGTGTACAAGGGGCGCTGCTGAAGACATTCTATGACACGGTGGTGGCATCAGCCATCACTTTTGGAGTGGTCTGCTGGGGCAGTGGCATTACTGCAGCCGATAGGAAGAGACTGAACAAACTGATTAAGAAAGCTAGCTCTGTCCTGGGGCAGCGCCTTGATCCGGTGGAGGAGATAGGAGAGAGAAGGACGGTGGCTAAACTGTCATCTCTGCTGGAGTCCGAGTTCCACCCTATGCAAGACATACTGAATGCACTGAAGAGCTCATTTAGCAGCAGACTACACCATCCCAGGTGCACAACCGAGAGGTTTCGTAGGTCCTTCCTACCAACGGCTGTCAGACTGTACAACCTAAGCAGGGCTGCTCGCAGAGATAGCAAAAAGACGTAACAAACTAATAGTTTTTTGAATGCAAAAGATGCAATAGACTTACACAATGGTCCCCTCCAGCATACAGCTAGGAAAATACCGGTCGCTATGGAGGGTGAGAATATGTATGGGCACATAATCATACCATGTAGGATAACTAAGTAGATGGTTATGCTGTTTCATCCCATCTAGCAACAATGCTCTGCACTGTGTGTGTTTATATATTTACATATTTATTCCATCTAGCTACAATGCTCAGCACTGGGTGTGTTTATATTTATATATCTATATATTTATTCCATCTAGCTACAATGCTCCGCACTGTGTTTTTATATATCTACATATTATTCCATCTAGCTACATTGCTCCGCACTGTGTGTGTTTATATACTTACATATTTATTCCACCTAGCTGCAATGTTCCGTACTGTGGGTGTTTATATATTTACATATTTATTCCATCTAGCTACAATGCTCTGCACTGTGTGTTTATATATTCATATATTTATTCCATCCAGCTACAATGCTCTGCACTGTGTGTCTGTGTATATATATATTTTATAGTAATATGTACATATGTATATTAGCTGCTCTTGCTTGCTTGTTTTTTTTCTTGCCTCCTGATTGTTTCTCTCCCTGTGCTGTTGCAATCCTGGAATTTCCCCGTTGTGGGACTAATAAAGGCTTATCTTATCTTATCTTATATGATCTCTCTTTCTAGTACCTGTTAAAACTCTTGCAGCATTTTGGATCAGCTGAAGACTTTTTAAAGATGTTTTAGGACAGCCTGATAATAAAGAATTACAATAATCTAATCTCGAACTAACAAAAGCGTGGATCAGTTTCTCAGCATCACTCTGAGACAAGATGCTCCTAATCTTGGCAATATTACGCAAATGATAGAAGGCAGTCTTAGAAACAAATTCAATATGTGAATTGAAGGACAAATCCTGATCAAAAATAACTCCAAGGTTCCTCACGGAGCTATTAAGAGAAAGAGTAACCGCATCCAAACTGAAAGTTTGATTTGGAAAGGAATTTCTAAGGTTTTTTGGGACCAACAAGAATGACTTCAGTCTTATCTGAATTTAATAGCAGGAAATTACAAGTCATCCAAGCTTTGATTTCCTTAAGACAGGCTTCTAACTTGGCTAAATGATTACTATCATCTGGCTTCATTGACAGGTATAATTGTGTGTCATCTGCATAACAATGAAAATGTATACAGTGCTTTCTAATAATGTTGCCTAACGGAAGCATATATAAACTAAAAAGAGTAGGGCCTAGCACAGATCCCTGTGGAACTCCGTGACTAAGCTTTGAGTTGAAAGAAAACTCATTATTTACATGAACAAACTGGAACCTATCAGATAAATATGATCTAAACCACTGCAACGAAGTTCCATTAAGTCCAACATAGTGTTCTAATCTATCAAGTAGAATATTATGATCGATAGTATCAAAAGCTGCACTAAGGTCTAAAAGGACAAGTACAGAAACAAGTCCATTATCAGATGCAATGAGGAGGTCGTTAGTGACCTTCGCTAAGGCTGTTTCAGTACTATGATGGATTCTAAACCCAGATTGAAACTCTTCAAGTAAACCATTTCCCTGCAGGTGGTCAAATAATTGCGTAGCAACAACTCTTTCTAAGATTTTTGAAATGAAAGGGAGATTAGAGATTGGTCTATAGTTAGCTAAAGCTCCTGGATCTAGCGTTGGCTTTTTGAGTAAGGGTTTAATTACAGCCGTTTTAAAAGCCTGCGGTACATGGCCCAAAGTTAATGAAGAATTGATTATATGAAGAATAAAGCTACCAATAAGTGTGAAGACTTCTTTAAATAACCTGGTAGGAATAGGGTCTAAAAGACAAGTTGAAGGTTTGGATGAGGAAACTATTTTGTCTAACTCACAAAGGTCGATTGGAGTAAACTCGTCAAGACAGACATCAATAGAAAGAGCTGTAGTAGTTACAGTATTTAAGTTAACTGTGGGAAGAATCTGATTGATTTTATCTCTGATGGATGAAATTTTATTATTGAAAAAGTTCATAAAGTCCTGACTAGTAAGCTCTAAGGGAATGCTAGGATTGACAGAGTCCTGACTCTTTGTCAACCTGGCTACGGTACTGAAAATAAACCTGGGATTATTCTTGTTCTCTTCTATTAATGCAGAGTAATAACTCGTTCTAGCTTTTCTAAGAGATTTTTTATAAATTAAAAGATGATTTCTCCAAGCTAAATAGATTTCATCTAAATTAGTGGAGCACCATTTTCTTTCTAATTGACGAGTCTTCTGTTTTAAGCTACGAGTTTCTGTGTTGAACCAAGGAGTTAGAAATCTCTGATTAGACTTTTTCTTTTTTAAGGGGGCCACCAAGTCTAGAGCCTGATGCAGAGAAGCTGAAACACTATCCACCATGTTATCAATTAGAGAAGGAGCAAGCTGTCTATAGCTTATTTCCGTTGTGTTGACACATGGCATAGAGGAAACAATCTGCATAAATTTGGTAACAGCATCATCTGAGAGGCATCTACTGTAATATTTTTCTTTAGGAGCCAAATAGTCAGAAATAGTAAAATCAAAGGTTAACAGACAATGGTCTGACAGTACAGGGTTATGAGGAGACACTACAAGATTTTCTATTTCTATGCCATATGTCAGAACAAGGTCCAATGTATGGTGGAGGTAATGAGTAGAATTTCCTACTTTCTGAGAAAACCCAATCGAGTCTAATATTGAATTAAATGCCACATTAAGGCAGTCACTATCTACATCCACATGTATATTAAAGTCCCCTACTATAATTATTCTATCAGATTTCAGCACTAAATCAGCTAAGAAATCAGCAAATTCGGATAAAAATTCTGAGTAGGTTGATGGGGGACGATAAACTATGGTAAATAAAATTGGGTTTATGAGGCGGCATGAAAAAAATATACAACGATGCTGTGGTTTTAAGTAGAGTTTATTATATCATACCGCCTTCACAGGAACTCGGCTCCAACCCATAGCGTGAGCAGGCTGAAGCCGAATTCCTCGGGCTCTTAGAGAAGAGGAGACACACGGTGTGTGTGTCTCAGCAGCAGTTGCAGAAGTGAAATTGAGAGAGGATTTGAGTTACAGAGTTGCAGCATATATACCCAACTACAACAATACATCAAAGCAGATTCACAGCAGTTGGTCTGATCAAAGGGACTGCAGAACAGGCATGAGACATTTGCATTTGTAAGACCTACATAACAATAGGCAGATGCAGCCTCTGCTCCGGCTTGCAGGACAAAGAGGTTACAAGGCACATCTACATATTGATCTCAGCCTCTAGGTCACAGTAAGGACAGGACGCATGAACACTATACATGAATGGCACATTACATCACAATACATGGATGGCACATTGCATCACGATACATGAATGGCACATTACGTCACAATACATGAATGGCACATTACATCAAAATACATGAATGGCACATTGCATCACGATACATGAATGGCACATTACATCTCAGTAGTGCAGCGGGAAAAACCAAGGAGTGCGAGCTGACTGTCTCTGTGTTCTGTCTCTGTGTTGTGGGGGTTTGAATCAACCCGCTACACTGCTCCCCCCCCAGAGGGCACGGCAGGGGGCCGAGACCTCGATAATCCATCTGTGTGAGCGAGCTGTGGGAGAAGCTCGCTGCAGGCGGAGGGGGAGGGAGGGGAGGGGTAGTAAGTGCCGGCAGGGGCTGTGAAATCGTCCGAGCCGCGCAAAAATTGCTTGCTGCTCCGCGACGTCGAGGGGCTGTCCCGTTGCGCGTGCGGAGATCACAAGAAGAAAAATTTGTCTCTGACTCCTCTCGTGGCCATGAAGAAAAGCAGGAGCAGCTGTAAGAAAAAAAATAAACAAAAGCAGAGGGACTGGCGTGTTGGCTTTAGGTGCAGGAGCAACCCCAAAGCCCCCCGGGAACAGCTGACGGCTGAAATCCCTTATGCATACGTGCCAACTTCTCCGGTTTTGCCGTAATGGTTCCGGTTTTTAAGACCCCGTTCCGGGTTCCGGTTTTATTATTCAAAATTACGGTTTTTCACTAAAAAATTCAGTCACAAATTTTAAATCGTAAAAAAACCATGGAAAACACGAAAGCAATTCCAAACACGCTGTTGCTCGGAATCGTATCTAAATTTAGAACAAAGGCAATCGGCACTGCTTCATGTAGGTGTATTGCGCATGTGCGAGAGGTCTGAGCCAATTTTCCATGTGCAATCGCGAGGCAATCAGGTAAGAATTATACGTTTTCATCACGGAGTCTGCCGGAGAAAAATCACTAACGAGTGTGAAACACAAACGAAAATGACAGTCTTTTCGTGAGGAATACAGCAAAGCATTTCCGGGAGTTATTATTCGCTCAAGAAGGGGTGAAAATTACGCAAATTGCACTTTGTGTAGACAATACTTTTTGATTGGACATGGCGGAATCAGCGATGTGAAAGACCACGTAAGAACGAAAAAACACAAGGCCAGTGCCAGTGACGCTAGCGGCAAACTTGAAGAACATGTGCTGTGTAATTGCAAGCCTTGTCATGCTTGGTGTATCATGTAAACACATAAAATATCAGAGCAATTTTGCCGTCATTTACGCACGTGTGTTATACAGTGCTAGTATACCCTGCTGATATTTCTAGTCTAGTTACCTCCGCCAAGGAGGTTATGTGATCATCAGCGTTGGTTTGTCTGTTTCTTTGTTAGCAAGATAACTCAAAAAGTTATGGACGGATTTTCATGAAGTTTTCACAGATTGTCAGAAATGGGGTATCCTACAGATGATTAGATTTTGGTGGTGATCCGGATCACCGTCTGGATCCAGGAATTTTTTAAAGGATTCTTTTTTTTTTTTTTAATTTAACATTGCGAGAGAGGGCCATTTTCAATATTTTATTTATGATGTTAAACACTGTATGGGGGGAACTGTGGCGCTTGGCAGAGGTCTGCGCTCTCCGAGTGCTTTTCTAGTATTCATAATACATCACATCTGGCCTATTCAAAGTTCTATGCAGTGTTAAGATAGTCTTTTGAATGCAAATTTAAATGAATGAATGAATCTTTATTTCGGATAGATTAAAAGTAAAGATTAAAAAGAAACAGAATAATATAACAAAGGCGAAAAAATCCAACAAGGTCAAATTAAACAAGAACTCCTCTGATTATACAGTTCAACATAAGTTATCTGAAATGGGTGATGGCTGAAGCCACAGCTTATATTGCCCACCCATATTCCATCCAAGAATTCAAAAGAAAAACAAAACAAAAGTGATTACAATTCAGAACAAAGCTAAGACAAAACGTGACAAAAAAACTAAGTAACAACACAACACAGACTGGATATGACAATCCTTATGTGATTTTACATGTCATCTTGTATATATGTTTGGAGTATTTCTTCCTTTAGTTTTTGTTTAAATTGTCCAAGCGTTGTAGATGATTTTAATTCAGGTCCAAAATCGTTCCATAATCTGACTCCTTGCACTGAAACACAGTGTTTCTTGGTGGTAGTTCTCACTGAAGGTTTTTGAAATATACATGTTCCTCTGAAATGATATTGTTTCTCCCTTATTTGGAACAACTTTTGGATATTTGCGGGCAGTGATAGATTCTTAGCTTTAAACATTATTACTGCAGTTTTAAAGTCAACCAGATCTTTCAACTTGAGAGCTTTTAATTTAAGAAAAAGTGGGTTTGTTGGTTCCCTGTAAGCTGCTTTGTTTATTATTCTAATAGCTCTCTTCTGAAGCATAAAGACTGGATATATGTTTGTTTTATATGTATTTCCCCATACTTCAGTACAATATGTCATGTATGGGAGTATTAATGAATGATACAAGGTATATAGTGTGGGTTGATTCAGCAAATATTTCGCTCTGTGTAGTATTGCAATTGATTTAGATATTTTACCTTTAATATAATTAATATGTGACTTCTATGTCAAATGCTAATATTTGTTTGACACTGCGGCCCCTGGACCCCGGCTAGCTACTAGGCTTTTCAGGTTTGAAAAGTTGGCAGGTATGCTTATGTGCCGTGGCTGAGACCATTAGAAAATCCAGTGGCGAGCTGCGTGCTTGCTTCAGGTGAACGGGCAGCCCTGAAGGTTCCGAGGGTGGCGATCGGCCGCTTTTCTCGGGCATGTGCAGCAGCGGAGGACGATGGCGGTCTCTTGTAGCCTTTATTGCCCTGTGCGTAGTGTGCCGTCCTCGTAACTCCCCGGTGCGTGCGCGGGGGTTCCGTGCTTGGGTGGGCCGCTGGAGTGGCGAGTCAGGGTGCAGAATCTTGGTGGAGATCGGCACGGACGGCGCCGATAAAATCCAAGTTGAGCTGTGGCTGCAGATTGGCCATGGTGCGTTGGAGCGGTGAGAGGAAATAGACGATCTTTTGTCCCTCAGGCTCGTGCAGATGCGTTGGAGCGGCAGGAGGGAATAGACGATCTTTGTTCCTCAGGCTCGGGCGTGGTGCGTTCAGGTCCACGTATTGCGTTCTCCGCCGGCCATGGAGGACGCTGTCATGGAGAGGGGACGAGGTGCCTGCGCTCTCGTGTGGAGGAGCTGCGAGCGCGGCCGGTCCAGCGTGGATGAGCAGATCTCAGACGTGCAGATCTCATCCTGAAGAACGGGTCACCAGTGCAGCTGTCCAGATCAGAAGGTTGCTTCGCACAAAGCGTGTGCGTGTTCGGGGTCACCAGTGAAGCGGCATGATGAAATATAAGCGGTAATGCTGTAGGTTTTAAGTAGAGTTTATTAAGTCATACCGCCTTCACGAGCTCCTCTCCCGGTGCTGTGCATGCGCGCCGGGAGCGAGCCCACGGCTCTCAGAGAAGGAGGACACAATGTCTGTGTCCTGCAGCAGCAGTTGCAGAAGTGAAATTGAGAGAGGATTTGAGTTACAGAGTTGCAGCATATATACCCAACTACAACAATACATCAAAGCAGATTCACAGCAGTTGGTCTGATCAAAGGGACTGCAGAACAGGCATGAGACATTTGCATTTGTAAGACCTACATAACAATAGGCAGATGCAGCCTCTGCTCCGGCTTGCAGGACAAAGAGGTTACAAGGCACATCTACATATTGATCTCAGCCCCTAGGTCACAGTAAGGACAGGACGCATGAACACGATACATGAATGGCACATTACATCACAATACATGCATGGCACATTACATCTCAGTAGTGCAGCGGGAAAAACCAAGGAGTGCGAGCTGACTGTCTCTGTGTTGTGGGGGTTTGAATCAACCCGCTACATTTAACCTAAAATTGCTAAAGTGCCCAATACTGAGGACCAGGCCCTCAAAGGAATTATAACATGTTTTTTGCTTTACATTAACTAGTAATTTGGAATGGTAAATTGTTGCTACTCCTCCTCCACGACCAGAACTTCTGGGATTTTGACAGTTTAAATAACCAGAGGGAGTTGATTCATTTAAACCAACATAATCCTCTTGCCCTAACCAAGTCTCTGTAAGGGAAATTAAATCAATCTGATGATCAATTAACAGATCATGGACTAACAGAGACTTGGGAGTTAGAGACCTAATAGTTAATAAACCACATTTAATTTTTAAATTATGAGGAGGAACAGAGGCCAAATCATTCAATTTAGAAGCTTTATGTTTAATTTGAGTTTTACCAATATTTTGCTTTATCACTTTGGGATGCTTATACATTATATTTTTATTTACTTTGGAGGGAGCAGACAATGATTCTCTGATGGGGAAGACAGGGACTAAGTTGAGGGGTGGCGGATGAAGAGGAGCTGCAGAGAGGCGTGTAAGACTGCGACTCTGCTTCCTGGTCCCAACTCTGAGTAGTCAGGGTTTTGGAAATTTGGATAAAAAAGATGCCAGATTGTTAGATAAATGAGAAGCACCATCCAAAGTGGGATGAATGCTGTCTCTTCTCATAAGACCAGGTTTTCCCCAAAAAGAGCTCCAATTGTCAATGTAGCCCACGTCATTTTTAGGACACCACACAGACAGCCAGCGGTTCAAGGATGACGAGCGGCTATACATGTCATCACTGGTCAGATTGGGGAGGGGCCCAGAGAATACTACAGTGGCAGACATCGTTTTTGCAAAGTCACACACCGATTCTATATTAAGTTTCGTGACTTCCGACTGCCGGAGACGGATGTCATTAATGCCGGCGTGAATAACAATTGTGGAATATTTACAGTTACTTTTAGCCAGAATTTTCAGATTTGACTCGATGTCGCCTGCTCTGGCCCCAGGAATGCATTTGACTATGGCCGCTGGAGTCTCTAGGTTCACGTTTCTGACTACAGAGTCGCCAATGATCAGAGTTTTTTCCTCAGCGGGTGTGTCGCTGAGCGGGGAAAAAACGATTAGAAACGTGAACAGGTTGGTGGTGAACCGGGGCTTTGCGACTAGGCTTCCTTCTCACCGTCACCCACCCAGTCTCCTCACTGCTGAGGAGAGCCGGGGGACCGCTAATGGGGTTAGCTATGCTAGCTAGCTCCAAATGCTAGCTAGCTCTGATTCCAGCTCTGATTCCAAATCAGACAACCTCGCCTCGAGCGCCTCAAAAAGACAACATTTATTACATTTACCGTTATCACTAAAAGAGGCAGAGGTGTAGCTAAATATCTGACAGAGAGAGCACACCAGAGGAGGAGAGGAAAGAGAGCTAGTAGCCATAGCTAGTGGCTGGAGAGCAAACCACACAGGCAGACAGCAAAACAGGAAGTGACGATACGTTACCCCAAGGAAGTGACCTTTAAAATCATCTTTTACTTTGGCCTCAGCAATCAGAATGAATTAATACATTCATGAGTTTATCGATGATGGACTATAAACTACACATATAAAGTAAATTATATTGACAACTGAACATCTCACATTCGCAAAAACATACAGTTATGAACATAACTCACAAAGGATCACACAAGTGATCTGACAAAAAAATAAATACATTAACAAGCGGTTTATTTTACAGTTGATGTGCCATATTCACACAATCAAATAAATCTCAGTTCAGTCCCTTTTATATTAAGTGGAAATTGTGCTTTTGACACTTTACCTATAAAAGCAAAGGATTTCAGTACGTTCCACAGTGGCGAGGTAGGTTGTGGGGCGGCTGATTTCGTCTTGCCTGGATGAACGACAGAAATGGATGATGGTTAGTTTCAAGCAAGTTCAATACATATACAGGCACATCTCTAAAATTAGAATACCATGAAAAAATTCAATATTTTTGTCACTCATTTCAGAAAGTGAAACCCATATATAGATTCATTACAGGAACAGTGATATATTGCAAGTGTTTATTTTAATATTGATGATTATGGCTACAGCCCATATTAAACAACACCTCAGTGGCCAACATTTCTATTTAAAAAATATTTTTTTAAAGTTAATTTTATGTAAGATTCCAATTTTTTGCATAATAGAATTTGGGGTTTTCAGGGCAGTAAGCCGTAATCAGCAAAATTAAAATAAATATATCACTGTCTGTGTAATGAAGCTATACAATATACGGATTTCTCTTTCTGAAATGAGTGAAAAGCACCGCAGGATCCACAGAATAGGTGTGTGGGTCTATTCTGACGCTTGAGAAAATTATATGAATGACTTTATAAATCACTGGTTTGAAAATGCTATTTTAATATGACGAGATTTCAGCTCCTGTAGTCCTTTTCACCGGTATCCACAACAGGGAGGCTAACCCTGGCATGTGGAAACACATTCTAGCATTAAATTGCATACAATTTAATGCACAGGACCAAAGTGCAATACAAAACACAAACCAGGACTTTAACCAGGATTAACATATTTCATCGTTTTGCTCTCACAAGCGAATATTTAGGAGAAAACAAGCGCGATTCCATAGTTGGTACTAGCTAGCGCTAGCGTTAGCATTTAACTAGCAAAAAAAAAAACGTTACCCAGCACAGAACAGCACTGTATGGCTCAAAAAAAGTGAGCTTACCACCAACAGGATAAATAAGCAAACAGATGCACATTATTACAAATCACTCACCATCGATGGTTCTCTCACGATCGTCTTCAGCTTGTTTATAGTCCAGTTGTATGCTGGCCAGCCATCGGGTCACTCCTCACTGTGTAACTGCCACCAAGCAGAGAAAACTCCGCACCTCTTCGTTGGACCACGGTGTAGAGTTCCGCAAAACCTACAACGCTGTCTGTATAAATATCGTATTTACTCCGTGACCGAGTTAGTCCGTGATTGCAAATGGCGGTCGTACAGATTTCAACGAAGATGGGCGCTTTCGTGACATTAAGACCTGACCAATCAGCGGCGACCAAAGTTTTTGACGTCAAAACACGGTACAGCTCAGCACGAATGGACCCTGCCCTTGAGCGGGGCTGAGATTCGCTGCTGTTAAACCGTGTTGAGGCTAGTGCAAAGACTTACCAAGCATGCTGAGCTGTACCATGACGTGCTAAGTCGGGCTAGTGCAAAAGGGCGGTGTTTCTGGGTGTTGTTGATATATGGCTTTGGTCTTGCATGGTAGAGTTTTAACTTGCACTTATAGATTTAGCTACGAACTTCGTTAACAGACGATGGTTTTCTGAAGTGTTTCTGAGCCCACGTGGTAGCATCCTTTCCAAAATGATGTCAGTTTTTTAATGCAGTGCCATCCTGGGGATTGACGGCAACGGGCATTCAGTGTGGGTTTTAAGCCTTATGAATATTTAAAGGGGTCATTGACTGCAGTTTTTTCTAAGTTTATCAGCTCACTCATGTCTTAATGAAGTATTTTTGACATTTTGTTCACATTTTCTTTAATGTTTTTTAATTAATGAGTCAAATTTGCTTTTTATTTTTCTTGGCTTTTATGAAATGCTCTGATATAAAGCCTGTCACTTGAAGAAAACGACTTGAGTTGTTCAACTGTACCCTGCCTTTTACGTCAGTTAGCCATTAGCTGAGTAGCTTCTAAATGGCTCCTTCAATCTTGGATGAGCAGCACTGGTTCACCGATCGGCACTCATTTGTGCATCTCTCGTCATCCTGGCCCACCACCAGGATTGCAGCAGCACAGGGATAACGGCACTCAGAACAACAGTAAATAAGATGATAAGGTAAGAATTGGTTAGCCAAAGCAGTAAATAATTATAAACTCCAGTTAGATTATAAAGTCTGACAGCCGTAGGTAGGAAGGAACTGCTCCCTCGAGCACTTCGGATGGCATAGCCTACCATTAAATGAGCTCCTCAGTGTGTTCAGCGTGTCCCACATGGGGTGGAACTTGGACTCCAGCAGAGATGACAGGTTAGCTACCTTCCTTCTCTCTGCTATCTCCTCCACTGGGTTGAGGTGGCGTCCCAGAATAGAGCTGACTTTTTTGATCAGCCTGTTCAGTCTCTTCCTGTTTGCTGCCATGATGCTGCTGCTCCAGCAGATCACTCCAAATGTGATGGCTGATCCAACCACCGAATCGTAGAAGGTCTTGAGGAGTACCCCTTGCACTCCAAAAGGCCTGAGTCTCATCAGGAGGTTCAGCCTTTGCTGCCCCTTCTTGTAGAGCGTGTTGGTGTTGTTTGAGCAGTCCAGTTTATCGTTCAGATGAACACCCAGGTACTTGTAAGATGTCACCATCTCAGTGTCTGTTCTGTAGATGTTTCCTGGTTCTGTGGGGGGTTTGTCCTCACCTGCGACAGTCCACCACCAGTTCCTTAGTTTTCCTTGCATTGATCTGGAGGCAGTTCTGCAGGCACTAGTCCACAAAGTCCTGGATTAATCCTCTGTGCTCCACATCATTCCCATGAGAGATGAGGCGGACAGTTGCAGAGTCATCAGAGAACTTCTGTAGATGGCAGTGTGGTGTATTGTGTGAAAAGTCAGCAGTGTAGAGGGTAAACAGGAAGGGAGCCAGAACTGTTCTTTTGGGAGCCTCCGTACTGCAGACGATGGTGTCAGATGATATTAGCCGCACTTGGTTCAAGCTTCCTGTTACCAGTGTTAGCTTGGGGGCTAATAACTCAGGGGCTAATCAGCTACCTTTAGCACCACTTCCATATACATGACGGATAGCTAGGTGGGCCAATAATAGAACAGTGGGCTGGTCTCAAGCAGCAGCATATAATATGAGAGTTGTGACACTCCAGTAGACTTCTGTAGAAACTGAAAGGCGGAAGTTACTTGGATCATGAAGCTGCAAATATTTCCAAACACTGAATCTTTCTCAATAGATCATTCATTTCACAGAGTGTCTGCGTAATAATCCTGGGTAAGGTAATGAATGACCGTTGTTTTGGTCATTTTACCACTTCAATTCAGCTTTATTTATGTAGCGCCATTTCACAACAACAGTCATCTCATAGCACTTTCAACTGTAGGGGAAACTCCCACAATTGCAGAAAGACCCCAGCAATCAGGCGATCCCCTATGAGCAAGCGCTTGGCAACGGTGGAGAGGAAAAACTCCCTTTGAACAGGCAAAATCAGGGAGGGGCAGTCATCTGCTGTGACTGGCTGGGGGGTGAGGGGATAGAGAAGATGAAAAGAACAGACATGTAGAGAGCAAACAGCACAATGGGGACTCAATTGATGGGAGAGAACAAAAAGATGTTAATGACCAGCAAAAAAAAAAAATCATTGAGAGTGAAGAAAGGAGTGAAGCCCAGTGCAATTATTGGAGGTCCCCCGGCTGTCTAAACCTAATAGCAGCATAACTAAAGGAGGGTTCAGAAACACATGATCCCTCCGTAATTGTAAGCTATATCATAAAGGAAGGTTTTAACCCTATTCTTAAAAACAGAGATTGAGTCTGACTCCCGAACAGGGGAGAAGTGAGAGACCTGGAGGGCTGGTGCAGGGAGAACAATCTGGCGCTCAATGTGGACAAAATGAAGGAGATGATTATCAACTTCCGGCGGTCACAGCCTGAACATGTCCCCCTCAGCATTGGGGGCCGTTTAGTGTAGAGAGTGGAGAACATCAAGTTCCTCGGAGTGCAGATCTCGCAGGACCTGACCTGGAGCAAGAATTCCTTGGGGATCAGGAAGCGGGCCCAGCAGAGACTGCAATTCTTGAGGAAACTCAAACAGGCCTGTCTTCCCATCTTCATCCTCAGGACCTTCTACAGAGGTGTGGTGGAGAGTGTTCTGACGTACTGCATTGCTACATGGTACTCCAGCTGCAGTATGTCATACAAAAAAGCCCTGCAGAGGATAGTTAAGGGAGCTGAGAGGGTAATTGGGAGTCTCCCTCCCCTCTGTCCAAGAACTTTTTCGGAACCGTTGCAGGAGCAGGGCACTGAACATTGTCAAGGACCATTCTCACCCTCTGCATAAACACTTTGAACTTCTGCCATCTGCCAAACGATTCCGGAGCATCAGAGGCAGAACCACCAGACTGATTAACAGCTTCCTTCCACAAGCTGTTAGGATGCTGAACAGTTGATCCGGAATCTCTCATACATACTACTTCACCTACGGACATTATGTATATTATTTGTATATTATAGTTCTGGTTAGTTTTTCAAGTATGTCTCAGGGATGTGTCAATGGATGTGGGGGGTGAGGATATGTGTGAGTGTGTCTTAAATCATGTTCTTTAACTTACATGGATGCCAAGAGACATGCAATTTCATCTTGCCTCCACTACAGTTGTATGTAGAGCAATATGACAATAAAGGCTGATTTGATTTGATTTGAATCCAGATTGGCAGCTGGTTCCCTAAGGGAGGAGCTTGATAACTGAAGGCTCTGCCCCCCCATTGTATTTTTGGAGATTCTAGGTATTACAAGTAATCCAGCATTTTGGGAGCGGAGTGCTTTGTTAGGATAATAGGGTAATATCAGATCTTTTAAAAAAAGGGGGCCTGATTTTTTTTTAGAGCTTCAAAAGTGAGAAGAAAGATTTTAAACTTAATTCTAAACTCTATGGGAAGCCAATGAAGGGAGGCCAGAACCGGAGACATATGATCTCTCTTTCTAGTACCTGTTAAAACTGTTGGAGCAGCATTTTGGATCTACTGAAGACTTTTTAGAGATGTTTTAGGACAACCTGATAATAAAGAGTTACAATAATCTAATCAATAGCTAACAAAAGCGTGGATCAGTTTCGCAGCATCACTCTGAGACAAGATGCTCCTAATCTTGGCAATATTACGCAAATGATAGGAGGCAGTCTTTGAAACGAGTTTAATATGTGAATTGAGAAACAGATCTTGGATCAAAAAGAACTCCAAGGTTCCTCACAGAGCTATTAAGAGAAAGAGTAACTGCATCCAAACTAAAAGTTTGATTTGGAAAGGTATTTCTAAGGTTTTTTGGGACCAACAAGAATGACTTCAGTCTTATCTGAATTTAATAGCAGGAAATTACACGTCATCCCAGCTTTGATTTCCTTAAGACAGGCTTCTAACTTGGCTAATTGATTACTATCATCTGGCTTCATTGACAGGTATAATTGTGTGTCATCTGCATAACAATGAAAATGTATACAGCGCTTCCTAATAATGCTGCCTATCCATCCATCCATCCATCCATCTTCTACCGCTTTTCCGAAGGTCCGGGTCGCGGAGGCAGCAGTTCAAGCAGAGAAGCCCAGACTTCCCTCTCCCTAGCCACCTGCTCCAGCTCTTCAGAGAAGATACCAAGGCGTTCCCAGACCAGCTGGGAGACATAGTCTCTCCACCGAGTCCTGGGTCTGCCCCGGGGTCTCCTCCCAGTGGGATGTGCCTGAAACACCTCAAGTGGGAGGCGTCCAGGGGGCATCCTAATCAGATGCCCATACCACCTCAACTGACTTCTTTCAATGTGGAGGAGCAGCGGTTCTACTCTGAGCCTCTCCCGGATGACTGAGCTCCTCACCCTATCTCTGAGGGTGAGTCCAGCAATCCTACAGAGAAAGCTCATTTCAGCCGCTTGTATCCGCAATCTCGTTCTTTCGGTCATTACCCAAAGCTCGTGACCATCGGTGAGAGTAGGAACGTAGATTGACTGGTAAATCGACAGCTTTGCCTTAGAACTAAGCTCCCTCTTCACCACAACAGACCGGTACAACGTCCGCATCACTGCAGATGCTGCTCCAATCCGTCTGTCGATCTCTCGCTCCATTTTCCCCTCACTCGTGAATAAGACCCCAAGATACTTAAACTCCTCCACTTGGGGCAGGAGCCTGTCCCCAACCTGGAGAGGACAATCCACCTTTTTCCGGCTGAGGACCATGGACTCGGACTTGGAGGTGCTGATTCTCATCCCAGCCGCTTCACACTCAGCGGCAAACCGTCCCAGCAAGAGCTGTAGGTCATTGCTGGATGAAGCCAACAGGACAACATCATCTGCAAACAACAGAGATGAGATCCTGTGGTCACCAAGCATGACACCCTCCATTCCCTGGCTGCGCCTAGAAATCCTGTCCATAAAAATTATGAACAGGATCGGTGACAAAGGGCAGCCCTGGCGGAGTCCAACTCTCACTGGGAATGACTCCGACCGAGTGTTGGCAATACGAACTAAACTCTCACAACGGTCGTACAGAGACCGAATAGCTCGTAACAACAAGCCCGATACCCCATACTCCCAAAGCACCCCTCACAAAGATCCACGAGGGACGCAGTCAAATGCCTTCTCCAAGTCCACAAAACACATGTAAACTGGTTGGGCAAACTCCCACGAACCCTCAAGAATTCTCGAGAGGGTAAAGAGCTGGTCCGATGTGCCACAGCCAGGACGAAAACCACATTGCTCCTCCTGAATCCGAGGTTCGACCAACGGCCGGACTCTCCTCTCCAGTACCTTGGCATAGACCTTCCCAGGGAGGCTGAGGAGTGTGATCCCTCTAAAGTTGGAGCACACCCTCCGGTCCCCTTTTTTGAAGAGAGGAACCACCACCCCGGTTTGCCATGCCAAAGGCACTGCCCTCGACCTCCACGCAGTGTTGCAGAGGCGTGTCAACCATGACAACCCAACAATATCCAGGGCCTTGAGGTACTCGGGGTGAATCTCGTCCACCCCCGGGGCCCGGCCACCAAGGAGATTTTTAACCACCTTGGTGACCTCAGCCCCTGTGATAGGCGAGTCATCCCCCTCGTCCACAAACCCTGCTTCCTCTGTGGAAGGCGTATTAGTGTTGAAGTCAACAGTGTCCCATCCGCACCATACACAGTGTAGACAGGGAGCTGCTTTCCCCTCCTGAGCCGCCGAACAGTTTGCCAGAATCTCTTTGAAGCCGACCGAAAGTCTTGTTCCATGGCCTCACCGAACTCCTCCCATACCCGGGTTTTTGCTTCAGCAACCACCCGAGCTGCACTCCGCTTTGCCTGCCGATACACCTCAGCTGCTTCGGGAGTCCCACAAGCCAACCAAGCTTGATAGGACTCCTTCTTCAGCTTAATGGCCCCCCTCACCACTGGTGTCCACCACTTGGTTCGGGGGTTGCCACCACGAGATGCACCGACCACCTTGCGGCCGCAGCTCTGGGCCGCCGCTTCAACAACAGAGGTGGAGAACATGGCCCATTCAGACTCCATGTCTCCAGACTCCCTTGGAATGTGGTTGAAGTTCTTCCGGAGGTGGGAGTTGAAGACCTCCCGGACAGGGGCCTCAGCCAGACGCTCCCAGCACACCCTCACTATACGTTTGGGTCTACCAGGTCTTAATGGCTTCCTCCCCTGCCATCGGATCCAACTCACTACCAGGTGGTGATCAGTTGACAGCTCTGCACCTCTCTTTACTTGGGTGTCCAAGACATACGGTTGCAGGTCTGATGATATAATAACAAAATCGATCATCGACCTGCGACCTAGGGTGTCCTGGTGCCAGGTGCACATATGGACACCCTTATGCTTGAACATGGTGTTCGTTATGGACAGACTGGTTAGCACAGAAGTCCAATAACTGAACACCACTCGGGTTCAGATCGGGCAGGCCGTTCCTCCCAATCACCCCCCTCCAGGTTTCACTGTCGTTGCCCACGTGCGCATTGAAGTCCCCCAGTAGGACAATGGAGTCTCCAGGAGGAGCACCCTCCAGCACCCCAGTCACAGACTCCAAAAAGGGTGGGTACTCTGAAACATCATTTGGTGCATAGGCACAAATGATGGTCAGGACCCGTTTCCCAACCCGAAGGCGCAGGAAAGCAACCCTTTCGTCCACCGGGAAAAACTCCAATATAGAGGCAGCAAGGTGGGGCAATACAAGAATACCCACCCCTGCTCGTCGCCTCTCGCCCGGGGCAACTCCAGAAAAGGCCAAGCTCCAGCCCCTCTCCAGGAGACTGGTTCCGGAACCGGAGCTGTGTGTTGAGGTGAGGCCGACTATATCTAGCCGGTATCGCTCAACCTCGTACACCAGCTCAGGCTCCTTCCCCACCAGAGAGGTGACATTCCACGTACCAAAAGCCAGTTTAGAAAGCTTGGGATCAGTCCGCCAAGGTCTCCGCCTTTGACCGCCACCTAATCCACATAGCACCAGACCCCCATGATTCCTCCTGCAGGTGGTGAACCCACTGGAGGGCGGACCCATGTAACTCCTTCTGGCTGAGCCCGGCCGGGTCCCATGGGTGGCAACCCGGCCACCAGACGCTAGCCTTCGAGCCCCTTCCCCAGGCCTGGCTCCAGGGTGGGGCCCCGGCAACCCCATACCGGGCGGGGTACACTGAATCCTTGATATACAATTTATCATGAGAGTCTGTTGGATCGTTCTTAGTCTGGCCCTTCACCCAGGACCAGTTTGTCTTGGGAGACCCTGTCAGAGGCAAATTGCTGCCTATGCCTAATGCTGCCTAATGGAAGCATATATAAACTAAAAAGAGTAGGTCCAAGCACAGATCCCTGTGGAACTCCATTACTGAGCTTTGAGTTGAAAGAAAACTTACTATTGACATAAACAAACTGGAACCTATCAGATAAATAAGATCTAAACCACTGCAACGAAGTTCCATTAAGTCCAACATGGTGTTCTAATCTATCAAGTAGAATATTATGATCGATAGTATCAAAAGCTGCACGAAAGTCTAAAAGGACAAGTACAGAAACAAGTCCATTATCAGATGCAATCAGGAGGTCATTACTGACCTTTACTAAGGCTGTTTCAGTACTATGATGGATTCTAAACCCAGATTGAAACTCTTCAAATAAACCTTTTCCCTGCAAGTGGTCAAATAATTGCATAGCAATAACTCTTTCTAAGATTTTTGAAATGAAAGGGAGATTAGAGATTGGCCTATAGTTAGCTAAAGCTCCTGGATCCAGCATTGGCTTTTTGAGTAAGGGTTTAATTCCAACCATTTTAAAAGCCTGCGGTACATGGCCAAAAGTTAATGAAGAATTGATTATTTGAAGAATAAAGCTACCAATAAATGGGAAGACTTCTTTAAATAACCTGGTAGGAATAGGGTCTAAAATACAAGTTAAAGGCTTGGATGAGGAAACTATTTTGTCTAACTCTAGAAGGTCAATTGGAGTCAACTGATCCAAACAGATGTCAGTTGAAGGAGTTGTAGTAGTTACTGTATTTATGTTAACGGTGGGAAGAATCTGATTTTATCTCTTATAGATGAAATTTTATAATTGCCAAAAACATGCAAGTTAGGTTAATTGGTATCAAAACTGGGGATTCTAAATTGTCCTTAGGTATGACTGTGAGAGTGAATGGTTGTCTGTCTCTATGTGTTGGCCCTGCGATGGACTGGCGATCTGTCCAGGGTGTACCCTGCCTCTCGCCCAAAAGATGCTGGGATAGGCTCCAACCCCCCTGCGACCCAAAAAGGATTCAGCGGAAGAAGATCAATGAAAAAGTTCATAAAGTCCTGACTAGTAGGCTCGAAGGGAATGGTAGGATTGACAGTCCTGACTCTTTGTCAGCCTGGCTACAGTGCTTAAAAGAAACCTGGGATTATTCTTGTTCTCTTCTATTAATGCAGAATAGTAACTCGTTCTAGCTTTTCTCAGAGATTTTTTATAAATTAAAAGATGATTTCTCCAAGCTAAATAGATTTCATCTAAATTAGTGGAGCACAATTTTCTTTCTAATTGACAAGTCTTCTGTTTTAAGCTACGAGTTTCCATGTTTGAACCAAGGAGTTACAAATCTCAGATTAGACTTTTTCTTTTTAAAGGGGCTACCATGTCTAGAGTCTGATGCAGAGAAGCTGTAACACTATCTACCATGCTGTCAATTACAGAAGGAGTAAGCTGTCTCTAGTTTATTTCCGTTGTGTTGACACATGGCATAGAGGAAACAATCTGCATAAATTTGGTAACATCATCATCTGAGAGGCATCTACTGTAGTAATATTTTCCTTAGGAGCCAAATAGTCAGAAATGGTAAAATCAAAGGTTAACAGACAATGGTCTGACAGTACAGGGTTATGAGGAGACACTACCAGATTTTCTATTTCTATGCCATATGTCAGAACAAGGTCCAGCGTAATGGGTAGAATTTCCAACTTTCTGATAAAACCCCATCGAGTCTAAAATTAAAATTAAGGCAATCACTATCTACATCTTCATGTACAGACGTGGACAGAATTGTTGGTACCCCTCTGTTAATGAAAGAAAAACCCACAATGATCACAGAAATAACTTGAATCTGACAAAAGTGGTAATAAATAAAAATTCTATGAAAATTAACCAATGAAAATCAGACAGTGTTTTTGAATTGTGGTTCAACATAATTATTTAAAAAAACCCAAACACATGAAACAGGCCTGGGCAAAAATGATGGTACCCCTAGAAAAGATTGAAAATGATGTGACCATAGGGACATGTTCAACCAAGATGTGTCCTCTAATTAACATCACAGGTGTCTACAAACTTGAAATCAGTCAGTTGGCCTATTTAAAGGGTGACAAGTAGTCACTGTGCTGTTTGTTACATGGTGTGTACCACACTAAACATGGACCAGAGGAAGCAAAGGAGAGAGTTGTCTCAGGAGATTAGAAAGAAAATTATAGACGAGCATGTTAAAGGTGAAGGCTATAAGTCCATCTCCAAGCAGCTTGATGTTCCTGTGACTACAGTTGCACATATTACTCAAAAGTTTAAGATCCACAGGACTGTAGCCAACCTCCCTGGACGTGGCTGCACGAAGAGACGGATGATACGAATGGTATCAAAAGAACTCAGAACAACCTCTAAACACATTCAAAGTGAACTCCAAGGTCAAGGTACATCAGTGTCAGATCGCACCATCCGTCATTGTTTGAGCCAAAGTGGACTTCATTGGAGACAACCAAGGAGGACACCACTGTTGAAAACAAATAAAAAAAGCCAGACTGGAATTTGCCAAACTGCATGTTGACAAGCCACAAAGCTTCTGGGAGAATGTCCTATGGACAGACGAGACAAAACTGGAACTTTTTGGCAAGGCACATCAGCCTTGTTCACAGACGCAAAAATGAAGCATACCAAGAAAAGAACACTGTCCCTACTGTGAAACATGGAGGAGGTTCTGTTAAGTTCTGGGGTTGCTTTGCTGCATCTGGCACAGGGTGTCTTGAGTGTGTGCAGGGTACAATGAAATCTCAAGACTATCAAGGTATTCTAGAGAGAAATGTGCTGCCCAGTGTCAGACAGCTTGGTCTCAGTCGCAGGTCATGGGTCTTGCAATAGGATAATGACCCAAAACACACAGCTAAAAACACCCAAGAATGGCTACGAGCGAAACATTGGACTATTCTAAAATGGCCTTCTGTGAGCCCTGATCTAAATCCTATTGAAGATCTGTGGAAGGAGCTGAAACATGCCGTCTGGAGAAGGCACCCTTCAAACCTGAGACAACTGGAGCAGTTTGCTCATGAGGAGTGGGCCAAAATACCTACTGAGAGGTGCAGAAATCTCATTGACAGTTACAGAAATTGTTTGATTGCAGTGATTGCCTCAAAAGGTTGTGCAACAAAATATTAAGTTAAGGGTAACATCATTTTTGTCCAGGCCTGTTTCATGAGTTTGTTTTTTAAAATAATTCTGCTGAGCCACAATTCAAAAGCATTGTCTGATTTTCACTGGTAAATTTTCATAGAATTTTTATTTATTACCACTTTTGTCAGATTCAGGTTATTTGTGTGACCATTGTGGGTTTTTCTTTCATTAACAGAGGGGTACCAACAATTTTGTCCACGTCTGTATATTAAAGTCCCCTACTATTTGATTTCAGCACTAAATCAGGCAAGACTTTGGCAAATTCGGATAAAAACTCTTGAGTAGGTTGATGGGGGATGATAAATTATGGCAAATAAAATTGGGTTTAGCCTAAAATTACTAAAATGCCCAATACTGAGGACCAGGCCCTCAACGGAATTATAACATGTTTTTTGCTTTACATTAACTAGTAATTTGGAATGGTAAACTGTTGCTACTCCTCCTCCACGACCAGAACTTCTTGGATTTTGACAGTTCAAATATCCAGAGGGAGTTGATTCACTCAAACCAATATAATCCTCTTGCCCTAACAAAGTCTCTGTAGGGGATATTACATCAATCTGATGATCAATTAGCAGATCATGGACTAGCAGAGACTTGGGAGTTAGAGACCTAGTATTTAGCAAACTGTGGAAGTTGTGTTCCATGATGAGACTGAGTTTATTCCTCAGGTTCGGCTTTATTGCAGAACACAATCATCCAACATTCTCAAATAGAAAGAAAAGGCAGAATCATGTCACATCACATTCTTATACCTCTGGGGGATTAAGGGCTCAAGTCACATGGTGCTTCTGCAAACATTTAATCACAATGCAAGTCTCTGAAGATTCACCATTGTCTCTTATTCTCCGATGTTCCGGGGATCCCCCCAGGGCCTCCTCTCTGAGACAAGGGTCCGACTTCACACCTCCTCGACATCTCCTGTCGGCCCCCGTCGATCCAGACTCTTTGTTCCTCCAGATGTGAAGCCCCAATCCACATAAGCCATACATTTGTGGGAGATATGAACCAGACATATGTGCCACAAAACCACATTTAATTTTTAAATTGTGAGGAGGAAGAGAGGCCAAATCATTAAATTTAGAGGCTTCATGTTTAATTTTATTCTCTGATGGGGAACACAGGGGCTAAGTTGAGGGGTGGTGGATGAAGAGGAGCTTCAGAGAGGCGTGTAAGACTGCGACTCTGCTTCCTGGTCCCAACTCTTGAGTTGTCAAGGTTTTGGAAATTTGGATAAAAATGATGCCAGATTGTTAGATAAATGAGAAACACCATCCAAAGTGGGATGGACGCCGTCTCATCTAATAAGACCAGGTTTTCCCCAAAATGAGCTCCAATTGTCTCTGTAGCCCACATAGATACAGACAGCCAGTGGTCATCTACATGTCCACTTAACATGTAGATTCTTTAGTCTGTTATCTTGTTTCATTTTCTGAGCTTTTTTTTCTTGTTTATGTGCAGTTAAACCTCATAAACTTACCATTATAATTACCTCGCTCAACTAGGTAGCCGGGTCAGCCCTTATTTCAAAAATCATTTGTATAGTTATTGGCTGAAGGCACAGTGTTTAAGAGACATTAGAGATGGGTAGTAGTACAGGGACAGGGAGGAGGATGGCGGCGCGCATGGACGCTGCAGCCCCTCTAGGCATCAGTGAGTGTGAGAGTTTTGAATGGTTTTATCATCCCAGACGTACAACTTAAAACCGAGAGACCTTATTACATCAAGGTAATGTACGCCGCAAGAATTGCGGCGTTCGGGTGCAATTTGGACATTCTACGCCAGCATGGAGTACTATCGGGGGTTAGGCTGGCAGCTACCCGAGAGAGGAGGAAGCATAAGCAGCGCGAACGCAAACAAAGGTGTGGAAAGATGGCCGGAATTTATGCTAGGCTAAAGGCTAACTCTTCCAGACCAGCAGTACCATCGCTCCTACTTTCCAATGTCTGCTCCCTTGACAACAAGCTGGATGAGCTGCTTCTGCTGAGAGAAACCCGCAGAGAGCGGAGGGACTGCTGTGTGTTTGCGTTCATGGAGACATGGCTCCACGACAACATCCCTGACGCGGCCATTCAGCTGGAAGGGATGGCATCGCTCCGGGCCGCCAGGGATGTAGCTAGCTCCTGTAAGAGTGGGGGGGGGGGGGGGGCTATGTATCTATATTAACAAGAACTGGTGTGTTAATGCCTCGTAAGCAACTAAACACTGCTCTCCGTTAGCGGAGTTCCTTATCGTAAACTGACGGCCATTCTGTCTGCTTAGGGAATTCACCAACGTGTTTGTAGCTGTTTTTTACATAGCTCCTAGCGCTAATGCTAACAGGGCACTCGGAGAGCTGCACGATGCTATCAGTGAATTTCAAACTTCACACCCGGACAGTTTTGTGGTGGTTGCAGGGGATTTTAATCACACCAGTCTAAAGACTGTGCTCCCCAAGTTCAAACAATGTGTGGACTTTAAGACCAGAGGAGAGAATATGTTGGACTTGGTGTAAACAAATTTCCCAAATGCATACAAGGCAACACCCTCACCCCCACCTCGGCCATTCTGACCACCTATCGGTGATGCTGGTGCCTGCCTACAAACCCTTACTGAAGTGCAGCAGGCCAGTAGAGAAACAATTCAGGACTTGGCCAGAGGGTGCAGTTTCGGCACTTTAGGACTGTTTTCTGCATACAGACTGGGAGGTTTTCAAAATAACAGCCTCTCAGGGAGACAGGATTGATGTGGAGGAGTACGCTGAAACGATCTCCAGCTACATCGTTAAGTGCACAGAGGATGTCACTATATTGAAGACCTTCACTGCACGGGGCAACTATAAACCCTGGATGACTGCAGAGGTGCGCTCGCTGCTCACAGCCAGAGATACAGCCTTCAGAGCGAAGGACAGGATCGCCCTCCGCTCAGCCAGGTCTGCGCTCTCAAAGAGAATTAAGACGGCGAAGCACACCTACGCGGAGAAAATCCAGGGACATTTCTGTGACACTCCAATGATTGAAAGCGATGAAACCAAGCCAAAATCTTCTCCTGGTCAGCTGATCTTGCATTTGTTGGTGGCTGAAAAAAATCTTTTAACACTTTTACAGAAATTCTTCTTCTTCATGGTTTACACTCATTGTTGTGGGCCTTCACTTGATCCAAAATGCGACAGCTAGAGTTTTAACAGGTACTACAAAGAGAGAGCACATCTCTTCGGTTCTGGTCTTCCTTCGTTGGCTTCCCATAGAATCTAGAATTAATTTTAAAATCCTTCTTCTCACTTACAAAGCTCTAAATAATCAGGCCCCTTGTTATTTGAAAGATCTGATCATACCTTATCATCCTAACAGAGCACTACACTCCCAAAATGCAGAATTACTGTAATACGTAGAATCTCTGAAAGTACAAAGGGAGGCAGAGCCTTCAGTTATCGGGCTCCTCTTCTTAGAACCAGCTGCCAATCTGGATTTGGGAGTCAGACTCAATCTCTGTTTTTAAGAACAGGGCTAAAACCTTCCTTTTTAATATAGCCTATAGTTAGGATGAGATCAGGTGACCCTGAACCCTCCCTTAGTTATGCTGCTAATAGGTTTAGACAGCCGGGGGACCTCCAACAATGCACTGGGCTTCACTTCTTTCTTCACTCTCAATGAAATATTTTTGCCGGTCATGCACATCTGTTTGATTTCTTCCACAGATGGAGTCCCTGTCGTGCTGTTTGCTCTCTACATGTCTGTTCTTTTCTTCTTCTTCTCTATCCCCTCACCCCCCAGCCAGTTGGAGCAGATGACTGCCCCTCCCTGAGCCTGGTTCTGCTGGAGGTTTCTTCCTGCTAAAAGGGAATTTTTCCTCTCCACTTTCTCAAAGTGCTGCTCTTAGGGGAGCACCTGATTTCTGTGGTCTTTCTGCATTTGTGAGGTTTTCCCCTGCAGTTTGAAAGTGCTATGAGATGATTGTTGTGAAATGGCACTATATAAAGTTAAATAGAAATAAAAATTGCTGTGTACTACCGCTGCCTACCTGGTTACGCAGAGTTGATATAATTTAATTTAAAAAATGGTAAAAGTACAAAAAATCAAATCAGTTTAAAAATGTACAGCAAGGCAAAACAAGCAAAACATGTCAAAACCAGAGGCATCAAAAGTAAATATAAAAAATGTTTGCAATTTAAAAAAAAATCCTAAAATTAATGAGATTTGTAGGTCAAAATCTACAAAAATAGTTTTACAAGAAGAAGCAGAAGCACAATATTAAAATTGTACTCCAACATAAAAGCACAGATTTATGTTTTTCTTCTCATAAACCAGCCGTTATGAGCTCTTTCCTCTGTGTAATCTGATTACATGCTGTGGGCCATCAAACTTGCACTTTCTGATCAGGGATGATGTGCTGATCTCCTGTTCCTGGTTTCTCATTTTTTTGTGTTTGTCACACTTAAATGTTTCAGATCATCAAACTAATTTAAATATTAGACAAAGATAACACAAGTAAACGCAAAATGCAGTTTTTAAATGAAGGTGTTCATTATTAAGGGTGAAAAAATCCAAACCTACATGGCCCTGTGCAAAAAAAAAAAAAAAAAAGTGATTGCCCCCTAAACCTAATAACAGGTTGGGCCACCCTTAGCAGAAACAACTGCAATCAAGCATTTGCGATAACTGGCAATGAGTCTTTTACAGCGCTGTGGAGGAATTTTGGACCACTCATCTTTGCAGAATTGTAATTCAGCCACATTGGAGGGTTTTTGAGCATGAACCGCCTTTTTAACGCTCTGAAGACAGTGGAGATGATTGTGGACTTCAGGAAAGTCACAACCCCTCTGCCCCCCCTCACCCTCACTGACTCTCCCATCACCACTGCTGATTCCTTCCGCTTCCTAGGCACTACCATCACCAGGGACCTCAAGTGGGAGCCGACCATCAGCTCACTCATCAAAAAAGCCCAGCAGAGGATGTTCTTCCTGCGGCAGCTGAGGAAGCTCAAGCTACCCACCAAGATGTTAGTGCAGTTCTACACAGCCATCATCGAGTCCATCCTCACCACCTCCATAACCATGTGGTACGCAGGAGCCACTGCCAGGGACAGACTAAGGCTGCAGCGCGTCGTGTGCACTGCTGAGAAGGTGATCGGCTGCAAGCTCCCATCTCTCCAGGATCTGTACATCTCCAGGACCCGGAGGCGTGCTGGCCGGATCATAGCCGATCGCTCACACCCTGGTCACGTACTGTTTGCCCCCCTCCCCTCAGGTAGAAGACTTCAGTCCATCCAGACTAAAACCTCCCGTCACATGAACAGCTTCTTCCCCTCTGCCATCAGACTGCTGAACACTAAGTGACTTATTGACTCTCGTGCACTATGTACAGCAGCTCAACCAGACTCATGTCAATCATCACTGTTTTCTTCCTGCATTACCGACTGCACTATATGGTTCTCCACATTATCTGCTGCTCGCTAATATATTTTAACTGCTGACCAGTATCACTCACTCTTATTCTACACTTTATTGCATGTATAGTTTATTTCTTTTATTTTATCATGTTTAATGTTGCAGCATTGCACCGAGACAAATTCCTAGTTTGTGTACTACATGAACAATGGCAATAAACCTGATTCTGATTCTGATTCTGATTCTGATTTAAAGGTCATGCCATAGCATCTCAATCGGATTCAGGTCAGGACTTTGACGAGGCCACTCCAAAGTCTTCATTTTGTTTTTCTTAAGCCATTCAGAGGTGGAGTTGCTGGTGTATTTTGGATCATTGTCCTTCTGCAGAACCCAAGTGTGCTTCAGCTTGAGGTCACAAACAGATGGCCAGACATTCTCCTTCAGGATTTATTAGTAGACAGCAGAATTCATGGTTCCATTTACCACAGCAAGTCCTACAGGTCCTGAAGCAGCAAAACAGCCCCAGACCATCACACTACCACCACCATATTTTGCTGTTGGTATGATGTTCCTTTTCTGAAATGCTGTTACTTTTACGCCAGATGTAATGGGACACACACCTTCCAAAAAGGTCAACTTTTGTCTCGTCAGTCCACGGAGTATTTTCCCCAAAATCTTGAGGATCATGAAGATTTTTTCTGGCAAAACTGAGATGAGCCTTTGTTGTTTTTGCTCAGCAGTGGTTTTCGTCTTGGAACTCTGCCATGCAGGCCATTTCTGCCCAGTCTCTTTCTTATGGTGGAGTCATGAACACTGACCTTAACTGAGGCAAGTGAGGTCTGCAGTTGTTTGGATGTTGTTGTGGGGTCTTTTGTGACCTCTTAGATGAGTCGTCGCTGCACTCTTAGCGTAATTTTGATCGGCCAGCCACTCGTGGGAAGGTAAACCACTGTTCCATATTTTCACCATTGGTGGATAATGGCTGTCATTGTGGTTCACTAGAGTCCCAAAGATTTAGAAATGGCTTTATAACCTTTTCCAGGCTGATAGATCTCTATTACTTTGCTTCTCATTTGTTCCTGAATTTCTTTGGATCGCAGCATGATGTCTAGCTTTTGAGGATCTTTTGGTCTCCTTCACTTTTTCAGGCAGATCCTATTGAAGTGATTTCTTTATTGAGAGCAGGTGTGGCAGTCATCAGGCCTGGGTGTGGCTCAAGAAATTGAAAGCTTTCCAAAGATGTGATAAACCACAGTTTATTTATGTTTTAACATGGGGGGGGGGGGGCAATCACTTTTTCACACAGGCCCATGTAAGTTTGGATTTTTTTTACCCTTAATAATAAACACCATTTAAAAACTGCATTTTGTGTTTACTTGTGTTATCTTTGTCTGATACTTAAATTTGTTTGATGATCTGAAACATTCAAGTGTGACCAACATACAAAAAAATGAGAAATCAGGAAGGGGGCAAACACTTTTTCCCACCACTGTACTTGCCCAGTACTTAAGAGTTTTCCCTCTGTGGTCCTAGTTTTTTTAGTGAATGAATCCCCCCCCCCCCCCCAGCAGGCGGCGGTCGTACACCGTAACAGCGGGTGTTTAAACCACAAAGGAAAAGAAGAATTTCTGTAAAACTGTGAAAAAGACTTTTCTCGGTCACCAGCAAATGTAAGGAATATTTGTCAGCTGACCTGGAGAAGGTTTTGGCTTTTTCTTCTGTCAAACAACTTTCCTTCATCACGGCTGGCTGCCCAGTGATGAAAATCCACACCAGGTCTGTGGGACTACAGTGCTCTGAATCAGGCTTTCGAAAGCTCCAAATCCATTTGTAAATCATTGGATTATAAATGTACAAATTGCACAGTGAAGTTATGGTCTGAGGAGGCAATGGACACTCTAAAGGGCTGTTTTGAAACCACCGCCTGGAAGCAGCTCTGCGATCCACATGGTGAGGACATCGATGGCCTCACTCACACCATCACGGACTACCTCAGCTTCTGTGTGGACAACACCGTTCCACCAAGACCATACGGTGTTGCTCAAACAACAAACCCTGGATCAACCCTGAGATAAAAACACTTCTGAGAGAGAAGAAGAGGATCTTCAGGTCAGGGAACAGGGAGATGCTGAGGTCCGTACAGAGGGAGCTGAGGAGGAAGATCAGAGAAGGCAAGGACAGCTTCAGGAAGAAGATGGAGGACAAGCTGCAACAGAGTGACATCGGTGGGGTCTGGAGAAACCTTAAAACCATCTCTGGGCTCCAGAATACCTCCCCCCAGGCCACGGGGGGCAGGGAGTGGGCGAACAATCTGAATCTGTTCTTCAATAGGTTTGACCAACCGCCCTCCCCCCTGACTGCACAACAACTACTGCTGCCTTTAAAGACATCAAGTCCTGCTGCCCACTCCACCAACACCCCCCGACTCCCAACACACAGCCCCCCAACCTGACCCTGACTAAGACCCAGGTGAGGACGGAGCTGAAGAAGATCAAGGCGAGGAAGGCGTCGGGACCGGACGGCATCAGCGCAAAGCTCCTCAAGTTCTGTGCAGATCAGCTATGTGGGATTGTGGAGCTCATCTTCAACCTGAGCCTGAAGCTGGGGAGGGTACCACAGTTGTGGAAAACATCTTGTGTGGTACCTGTACCAAAGACCTCCCGCCCCAAAGACCTGAACAGCTACAGACCAGTGGCCCTGACGTTCCACATGATGAAGACCCTGGAGAGACTGCTCCTTGCTCACCTCCGCCGCCTGGTGGGACCAGCGATGGATCCACTCCAGTTCGCCTACCAGCATGGCATTGGGGTGGAGGATGCGGTGATCTTCCTCCTTCACCGTTCTCTGTCCCACCTGGAGAAGCCCAGGAATGCGGTGAGGATCATGTTCTTTGACTTCTCCAGTGCTTTCAACACCATCCAACCGATCATCCTGAAGGACAAGCTGCTGTGCGCAGGGGTGGACCAGCACCTGTCATCATGGATCCTGGACTACCTCACGAACCGGCCTCAGTTTGTGAGAACCTGGGACTGTGTGTCCAACACGATCATCGGTAGCACGGGGGCCCCCCAGGGAACAGTTTTGGCTCCCTTCCTGTTCACCCTTTATACTGCGGACTTCTCACACAACACAACACACTGCCATCTACAGAAGTTCTCTGATGACTCTGCGATCGTTGGCTTCATCTCCAATGGAAATGAAGCTGAGTACAGTGGGCTTATCCAGGACTTCGTGGACTGGTGCCATCGGAACTGCCTCCAGATCAACGCGAGGAAAATTAAGGAGCTGGTGGTGGACTGCCGCAGGCAAGGACCACCCCTCACAGCACCAGTAAATATACAGGGAACAGACATCGAGATGGTGACATCCTACAAGTACTTGGGTGTTCATCTGAACAATAAACTAGACTGGTCACACAATACTGATGCACTCTACAAGAAGGGACAGCGCAGGCTGTTCCTACTGAGGAGACTCAGGTCTTTTGGTGTACAAGGGGCGCTGCTGAAGACATTCTATGACACGGTGGTGGCATCAGCCATCACTTTTGGAGTGTTCTGCTGGGGCAGTGGCATTACCGCAGCCGATAGGAAGAGACTGAACAAACTGATCAAGAAATCTAGCTCTGTCCTGGGGCAGTGCCTTGACCCAGTGGAGGAGATAGGAGAGAGAAGGACGGTGGCTAAACTGTCATCTCTGCTGGAGTCCGAGTTCCACCCTATGCAGGACATACTGAATGCACTGAGGAGCTCATTTAGCAGCAGACTACATCATCCCAGGTGCACAACCGAGAGGTTTCGCAGGTCCTTCCTACCAATGGCTGTCAGACTGTACAACCTAAGCAGGGCTGCTCACAGAGATAGCAAAAAGACATGACAACCTAATAGTTTTGAATGCAGAAGACGCAATAGACTTATACAATGGTCCCCTCCGGCATACAACTAGGAAAATACCGGTCGCTATGGAGGGTGAGAATATGTATGGGCACATAATCATACCATGTAGGATAACTATGTAGACGGTTGTGCTGTTTCATCCCATCTAGCAACAATGCTCTGGACTGTGTGTTTTTATATATTTACATATTCATTCCATCTAGCTACAATGCTCCGCACTGTGTGTGTTTATATATCTACATATTATTCCATCTAGCTACAATGCTCCGCACTGTGTGTTTATATATTTACATATTTATTCCATCTAGTTGCAGTGCTCTGTACTGTGTGTTTATATATCTACATATTTATTCCATCTAGCTACAATGCTCCGCACTGTGTGTTTATATACTCATATATTTATTCCATCCAGCTACAATGCTCCACACTGTGTGTCTATATATATATATATATATATATATATATATATATATATATATATACACTACCGTTCAAAAGTTTGGGGTCACTTAGAAATTTCCTTATTTTTGAAAGAAAAGCACTGTTTTTTTCAATGAAGATAACTTTAAACTAATCAGAAATACACTCTAATACCTAATATACATTGCTAATATCTACATAGGTGTATAGAGGCCCATTTCCAGCAACTATCACTCCAGTGTTCTAATGGTACAGTGTGTTTTCTCATTGCGTCAGAAGGCTAATGGATGATTAGAAAACCCTTGTGCAATCATGTTAGCACAGCTGAAAGTAGTTTAGCTGGTTAGAGAAGCTATAAAACTGACCTTCCTTTAAGCAGGTTGAGTATCTGGAAAAAATTATTATTTCAGAATCAGAATCAGAATCAGGTTTATTGCCATTGTTCATGTGATACACAAACTAGGAATTTGTCTCGGTGCCATGCTGCAACATTAAAAACATAATGAGAAAAAGGGATAAACTAAAAAACTAAAGGACTAGAAACGTGCAATAAGTGTAGAAAAATAAGTAATAATAACTAATAATAATAATAATACTAGTAATAATGAGTAGTACTAGTCAAGGCAGTTTAAAAAATTAGCATGTAGCAGATAATGTGAAGTACCACATAGTGCAGTCAATAATGCAACAGAAAAACAGTGATGAATGACATGAGTCTGGTTGAGCTGCTGTACATAGTGCACGAGAGTCAAAAGTCACTTAGTGTTCAGCAGTCTGATGGCAGAGGGGAAAAAGCTGTTCATGTGCCGAGAGGTTTTAGTCCGAATGGACCGAAGCCTTCTACCTGAGGGGAGGGGGGCAAACAGCACGTGACCAGGATGTGAAGGATCGGCTATGATCCGGCCAGCACGCCTCCGGGTCCTGGAGATGTACAGGTCCTGGAGAGATGGGAGCTTGCAGCCTATCACCTTCTCAGCAGTGCGCACGACGCGCTGCAGCCTTAGTCTGTCCCTGGCAGTGGCTCCTGCGTACCACACAGTTATGGAGGAGGTGAGGATGGACTCGATGATGGCCGTGTAGAACTGCACTAACATCTTGGTGGGTAGCTTGAGCTTCCTCAGCTGCCGCAGAAAGAACATCCTCTGCTGGGCCTTTTTGATGAGGGAGCTGATGGTTGGCTCCCATTTGAGGTCTCGGGTGATGGTGGTGCCCAAGAAGCGGAAGGAATCTGCAAAGGTGATGGGAGAGCCTGTGATGGTGAGGGGGGGCAGGGGGGATGTGACTTTCCTGAAGTCCACAATCATCTCCGCTGTCTTCAGAGCATTCAGCTGCAGGTTGTTGTGGCTGCACCAGGACACCAGCTGGGCCACCTCTTCCCTGTAGGCGGACTCGTCACCGTTGGAGATGAGCCCGATGAGGGTGGTGTCGTCCGCAAACTTAATCAGCTTAACAGACTGGTGGGAGGAGGTGCAGGAGTTGGTATAAAGGGAGAAGAGTAGGGGGGAAAGTACACAGCCCTGGGGTGATCCAATGCTGATGCTAACAGAGTCTGAGACAGACTTCCCCAGCCGCACATGCTGTCTCCGGTCCGTCAGGAAGTCGGTGATCCACCTGCAGAGGGAGTCAGGCACGTTGAGCAGGGACAGCTTGTCCTGGAGCAGATCGGGGCGGATGGTGTTGAATGCGGAGCTGAAGTCCACAAACAGAATCCTGGCGTAGGTTCCCGGGGAGTCCAGGTGCTGCAGGATGGAGTGGAGGGCCAGGTTGACTGCGTCGTCCACAGACCTATTAGCACGGTAGGCAAACTGCAGCGGGTCTAGGAGGGGTGTGGTGATGGACTTGAGGTGAGACAGGACCAGGCGCTCAAAGGACTTCATGACTACAGAGGTGAGCGCTACAGGTCTGTAGTCGTTAAGTCCAGTAATCCGTGGCTTCTTGGGGACAGGGATGATGGTGGAGGATTTGAGGCAGGTCGGCACGTGACATTGCTTAAGAGAGGTGTTAAAAATGTCTGTGAAGACAGGAGCCAGCTCTTTCGCACAGTGTCTCAGGGTGGAGGGAGACACACCGTCCGGCCCGGGGGCCTTGCGCGGGTTCAGTCTGGAGAACTGTCTGTGCACGTCCTGCTCACTGATGACAAGGGGAGGGGGGGAGGAGGAGGAGGAGGAGGGGGGGACTGCTCTTGATGAATTAGGGGCTGAGGAGGCAGTGGAGCTGGGTGGAGTGGGTGAGTTGGACACAGCTGACGAGGTGTCAAAACGGGCATAGTGTTGGGACAGTCTTTGACAAAGGGCTTTGTCATCCTGACCTTTAGAAGCCTGAGGCCGATAGTTGGTGATTTGCCTCAGTCCTCTCCACACAGAAGCCGAGTCATTAGCAGTGAACTGCTGCTGGAGTCTCTCAGAATATACAGATTTAGCTCTCCTCAGCTCTCTGTTAAACCGATATTTGACCTCCCTGTAGCAGTCCCTGTCTCCACTTTTCAACGCAGCTTCCTTCTCCTTCCTGATCCGTCTGAGCTTAGCTGTGAACCAAGGCTTGTCATTAGAATATCTTATCCTGGTGCGCGATGGGAGAATGTGCTCTTCACAGAAGTTGATATATGAGTTCACAGTGTCTGTGTACTCATTAAGATCATGTGTGGCTCTTTTAAACATGCCCCAGTCAGTTATTTCCATGCATGTGTTCAGTTTCTCTCCAGCTTCACTGGTCAATTTCTTTGTGGTGGTCACCACAGGTTTATTGAGTTTCAGTCTCTGTCTGTATGTGGGGATGAGGTGAACCATCACGTGATCAGATAGTCCCAGCGCAGCGCGGGGAACAGCGCGATATGCGTCCTTTACTGAAGTATAACAGTGATCTAGCGTGTTATTTCCTCTGGTTGGACATTTAATACACTGTTTGTAGCGGGGGAGCTCGTGACTCAGATTGCTCTGGTTAAAATCGCCCACCACGATAACCAGGGAGTCTGGAAAGTTCCGCTCCGTAAGTTGGATGTGATCTGCGAGCACGCGCTGAGCTTCGCGCGTGTCCGCGTCAGGAGGGGCGTACACAGCGACGAGAATGAATGAGGCAAACTCGTGCGGGGAATAGAATGGCTTGCAGTTAATGAAAAGAAATTCCAGGGCGGGAGAACAGTGTTTGGAAATCACCGTTACATCAGAGCACCAGCTGTTGTTAATATAGAAGCACACTCCTCCTCCGATAGACTTACCGGACAGCTCTGTGACGCGGTCAGCACGAATCAGCTGGAAACCCTCGAGGCTGATCGCACTATCTGGAATGTTCTCATTAAGCCAGGTCTCAGAGAAGCAGATGACAGACGATGAAGCGAGGTCCTTGAAACGCATCAGCAGCCTTAATTCTTCTACCTTGTTCAGGAGAGAATTGGTATTGGATAGAAATATGCCAGGCAAGGCTGTTCGCGAGCCTCTTTTTCGTAGCCGAGCGAGAATCCCTCCTCTCTTCCCTCTTTTCTGCCGTCTTGCTTTTTTGGCCAAACAATGGATCAGATCAACGGCAGGAGCTAAAAAAACTGGAACAAGGTCCATGGGGGTGAGAGTCCTGATATTTAGTAGTTCTTCACGGGTGTATGAACCGGCAGATGCACAATCAGTGAACAAAAACAGACAAATTATAAAAATTAAAGGGCAGCGATACACCATGGCGGCCGCTGTGGGCGCCATCTTGTACCCTTGGCCGGGGGATCGCGGGGATCATGAGATCGTGGGTTCGATTCCAGCCCCCGACCAACAGTGAGCTGTGTGGAGTTTGCATGTTCTCCCCGTGTTGCGTGGGTTTACTCCAGGATTTCTCCGGTTTCCTCCCGCATACCAAAAACGTGTAGGTTTAGGGGTTTAGGGCTATTTCAAATACAAATCATTATTTCTAACCTTATCAATGTCTTGTCTATATTTTCAATTCATTTTACAACTCATGGTGGTAAATAAGTGTGACTTTTCATGGAAAACACAAAATAATTGTCTGGGTGACCCCAAACTTTTGAACGGTACTGTATATATATATATATATATATATATATATGTATATATATATATATATATATATATATATATATTTATAGTAATATGTACATATGTATACTAGCTGCTCTTGTTTTTTCTTGCCTTCTGATTGTTGCTCTGAGTGTTGCTATCCCTGTGCTGTTGCAATCCTGGAATTTCCCCATTGTGGGACTAATAAAGGCTTATCTTATCTTATCTTATCTTAAATTGGATCCTGGGTCTGACTTGACCTGTTCACCCATTAGGAATGTTCCTATTACCAATGTTACAGACCAGTTTATTTGTCCAACTTGGCTGTTTTTGCTCCTTTTTTAAGATTCACACATGTTTAGTGGCTCCAAATGTCTCTTTCTACAGTAGAGGCTGCTCACTCCTGTAAAACTCTTGGATAGTAAGTTGGGGCCATTTGGAACGTAGAACTGGGCCAGACCTCTGTCTCATCAATAATAATGATGTTTTTGTGTGTTTGTTGATGTCACAGCTGGTGAGTTCAGTGGTGGACGAGACGCATTGAGTGAGGAGCTCGTGAAGAAGAAGCATGACTTCACCAGAGGAGGTACCAGTTTAATTCTTAAAGATTTCTCCTCACTGAAATGATCTTGATTCTTCTTGATGATTATTTTGTTTCAGGCTAGGCTAAATTAGATTGATTAAATCTCCTTTTTGGGGATTCTGTTCACCTTATTAAACTGTAATCCTGTAAAATAAATGAAGGTTAACCCCTTGCACTCTGGTCAGTTTCCCTAAAAACGCCAAAAAATAACGTACCCAAAGTAAATCAGAAGCTGTTCTTCAACCCTTTGCAGCATCTTCATGGGGTTGGTCTCATTTAAAAGAAAACACTTTGAATTTTTTGGCAAAACAGTCATAATCTCTCTAAGTGCTCCTGCCACTGAGTAACAGTCATCTAAACATACCGAACTTGAAGAAAATAAATTTCGCCTGTTTTTTTTTTTTTTGGATACAAATGCTTGCAAATAACACCCAGCTGTCAGATCCGGGCTGGAAAATGCAACAGAAATGTAGAACCAAGTGTTATCCAGCTGAGGTCAAAATTTTGTAACAATACTACAAAAATGAATATATTACGCAACTTTATTCTTAGGTTGTTCCCAGGCGTTTTTGAACTGTGCCAAATTGTGCCAAATGGCACAGTTTGGAAAAACGTCTGTAACTTGTGAATGATTCAATATAGAAGCTTGATCTTGGGCTCTAATGAAAGGTGACACTCAGGGCAATGTGTGTGTGTGTGTGTGGGGGGGGGGGGTTGTTTAGTCATTCATGAATGAATGAAAGAACAAACAAGCCCCCACACACAAAGAAGCATGTCAGATAAAAAATATGTGGCTTTTTTTTTTTTACCAGAAAAAATAACCTACAGTGCACTAAAAATTATACTAAAATATCTGTAATGTAGAGGATAACAACTCCCCCCCCCCCCCACTACAGAGGAGCGGACAACGCCCATCGCTACATGAAGGACCGCAGGGACGGTGCGCCGCGGTCTACTACGCACAGTTGTACTAAAATATCTGCAATAACATGTGCAATCCGCTACAGAAGAGTAGCGGGGGGGGGGGGGGCTTCACGGTCCAGACGCGGCGCACGGACTGGACCCATGCGCCGCGGTCTTCATGTAGCGATGACGCACAGTTGTAATTTATCGATCGGTCAAAAGTCATTTTAATTACAATTTTCAGGGATAAAGAATAATTTAGCTTAACACTTACCTGTCCACAACAGCAGTGTTGCTGGTGAACTTCTCTTCCTCATTGTCAGACGAACATGACGCTGGTCCGCTTGTTACGGACTCGTGGTTCTGGTCACGCGACCCGATCAAACCATAATTCCATTATTGCGGTTTTGCGCTTCCCTGATTGCGGTTTTGGCGAACGATTTTTCAAAACAAATAAGAACAGTAGTAAGAAAAAAAGACTGGTGAACGCCTGTGTGTCACCCAGCCTTACATAAAACAGATTTTATGCAAGGGACGCACGCTTTCGAACTTCTGTGCTTCAGTTGGCTCGCTGTATTCGCAGCCTTTGGTAGGCAGGTCCTTCTTGCTAGGTTTTCAGTCATTGGTTCTTCAAGGTTTCAGAAAGTCAATTCAAGGCTCTTATTAGTTGAATGAGAGGTCAGTCACATCTAAACCAATCAAAGCACTCCTTTGGCTTTCTGTTCGCGGCTGTGTCTGTAGTGGAAGAACGGAAATGCAGCTTTTTTTCCCAGTGCGCACTAGGACGTACAGTGTGCATCCTAGGGCGCCCTCGTGCACTCTAGGACGCAGAGACGTGTCCGCCCGCGGTACACCAGAATGCAAGAGGTTAAGGTGATCTTGTTGACATTTTGATAATTGAATATGCTGTCTTCAATGTACTACAGTAAAATGCAGATGAAAAGATCAACTGAAGTTCAGGTTTAAGTTCAATCAAATGAGCTGTGCTCTTTAGGAAAATTTGCGAGAACTCACACGGGCCAAAAAAAGTCCCAGCCTCAGGAAAGGAACTTCAGGAAAACTGCTGAGTGGGGTTTGCGATCGACTCGGTGCTGTCTTGAAGGGAGCCACCTGGTATTGCAGGAGATGTCTGGAGTGGGCTGGTCAGCGCTACTCGTGCTGGAGTGTTTTTAGCCTTATCCATTGCTAACAGTGCTGTTACTGGTTGGCTCTGAAATGAATGCGGGTCTGCGTGCTCTGAATGTTTTTCTTTTTTCTTTTCATTTTGTATGGCAGTCCTTGTGGGTTTTGTGTCATGTCAAAGTCTTTCCTTCCATCTTTGTCATAAAATCCCCAAAAGACCCAACACCTGAGCAAACTTTTTGGCACATCCAACTGCTCCCGAACTTTCACACCTAGCTGCAAATCTTGCTGGGCAAGATATAGCTTCACTCGAGAATGGGGGCTTTTGCAACATCTGGCTGCAATTCTCAGCCAAACCTCTTGACTTCACCTGACTGTGTGCTTGCTTTGCACCATCTAGTGGGCTGAAAACACAATTGAGACCCTTAAAGGTCTGATGACACGTTTTTGACTTCCTCTAATTTTTCAACACATAATACAAAATGACAAAATCGGTTGGTTTGTGCAGTTCTCAGTCAAACAAGCTTTTTTTCCCGCGAATATCCAACGTTTTCATAAGCGCCATGTCACCAATTACGTCATTGGCTGGAAAACCCCGCTGCCATGTCATCACGTCATCGGGAGAACACAGCGCTTTGCTGCCCATTGTTCACCCAGGCTGGAAGTGGTTGAAAACATCGACAGTGGTTCCAGCACCTTTAGTCTGGAATTGGTTTGTATTGTCCAATCTTCAGACGATTATAGTTCCGAAGAATTGTATGATAATGAAGAATCTGGGGGCATCAGACCTTATAGGTTTTAGCCGTGACAAGCGGACATCGTGCCTAGTGAGTCAGACTCAGAGAGTGACGATGGAGAGGCACACATGCCCACCGCAGCAGCAGTGACAAACACACGGCAGGGGAACACCAGTGTTCTTTTGTTACAGATATTGCAACAAATTATTTGTTCAGAAATATAATTTTTTTAAACCCGATTTTTCAATAAAATCATAGCACTATGTTCTCTGTGGCTCAGGCATCGGGTTTATTATGGATTATATTTTGAGTTCTTGTTGTTTTTGTTTCGTACATGTGTTTCATGTGCATTTTGAGCCACTTTCAGGTAGGCGCTGGCCAGAATTCACCAGTTCGAACACACGTGCCCTCTCTTTGTCAGTCAGCTGTTCATGGTTTGTGTGCATCATCTGCCATGTTGTCAGCCAGCTAATGTTGCCAACACTATCATGACGTGTTAACTACTCCACACAGCCGTGGTTCTGTTGCACCCCTTGAAGCAATGTCGGCCCTTGGTCGCAACCGTGGTTAACACGTCTCCTCTTCGTGTTCGCTGGGCGATGTCGGCCCCGAACGCCAACTGTGGATGTTTCTGTTTATTTTTGGTGGTCTTTACCTTTTTGGGAACTGGTGTAATCATTCTTATGTTCAATACATGTGCTGTGGTGAATTCTGAGTGTAAATCCATTCATCATGATCCTCTGTGCGCTCTTACGCAGGGCAGGGAGAGGGAGGATGATGACAGTTCCCTGAAAGGTGAAGACGTACAGTACAAGAAACACAGACACACTTGCTGATGGTGTTTTGGGGCCGGCATCACCCAGCGAATGAATGAGAGGAGACGTGTTTGCTACAGGTGCGCCCCAGAGCCGACATCACTTCAAGGACGCACGAGAGCCACAGTGAACATGGAGTGACCCGCGCGTCATGAGAGTGCTGAAAATACTGGCAGAAAAACAGCACAGATGACAATACTAGGGACCAGCAGTGCATGACTGACAAACGGCCGTGAAATACACGCACTACTGGTGATGGTGTGATGAGAAGCACCTGGGCAAGGACCGAGAAAGATGATCAGCTGGAGTTTGAATCAGCAGGTGATAATGAGAGAGCGGACGTGACCGGACCGGTGAGATGTCAGCATAGGATCACAGAAAGTAGGTCAAAGCTGTACGTAAATCCATTAATCCTCCGCTCGCCCTGCATAAAAGCTCAGGAGGAGGCTTATGACAGTTGGAGCTGAAGTGTGTGATGTGGTCTTTCACGGTTTGCTGTTTATCTAAGCCTGCGACACAACGCAAAGGCATAGGCGTAAAACAAGAAACCAGGGAAACTGTGAGCTACAAAACTGCTGTCATTCCAGTTAACAACACTGGTGGCCGTTCTGTTGCTGACGTCATGGTGGTGCTGCCCTTCATTCGATGGGCAGCACCACAGTCCAGTCAGCGGCTGCTGTTTTTTGTTAACTAGTTTATGCAGGCATCATCATCATCATAGCAGTCTGTCGTGGGCGACAATGACTGTTTCTTTAGGTCTGATCAGATTCCTCCACACAGCTCTGTCCTTAGCCTTCTGCTGCCAGGACTCCTGTCTGTGTCCAACTTCTCCATGTTTCTTTTTACAGTGTCTTTAAATCTGAGCCTTGGTCTGCCCTGATTGCAGTTGCCCTCGCATAACTGTTGGTAGAGTAACTGCCGAGGGAGACGCTCGTGGTCCAGCCTCTCAACATCTCTAAGCCATCTCAGGTTCATCTGTATTAGCATGTCCTCCATTGATGGTAGACCAGCTTGTTTCAACACTTCTATTTTGGTTATCTTGTCTTTCCATGAGATGTTCATTATGGCTCGAAGGTGTCTCATCATTGTATTTGTGGAGTTTCTTCACCTGCACTCTGTAGACAGTCCAAGTTTCAGCACCATACAATAGAGTAGCCAGTACTGTCGCTCTGTACACTTTGCATTTCACACGGATTGACACATGTTGATTGTTCCACAGTCTCTCCCTCAAGTTTCCAAACACAGCGCTCGTTCTTCCCATTCTGAGAGATAGTTCATCCTCCAGCCTAGCATTCTCTGAAACAGTACTCCCTAGGTACTTGAAAGTCTTGCAGTTGACGAGTGGCTCTGTACCAATGCTGATCTCTTCTGGTAGTGATGTTGACAATTAGAACTTTGGTGGTTGATAAAGACACTCTGTCTTCCTGATGTTGATTTGAAGGCTGAATTGGCTAGCTGCTCTTGCAAATTTCTCCACGATAAATTGCATATCTTCCACGCTGTGGGCAACTAGAGCACTGTCATCAGCAAAGAGCATTTCTCTTAGTACCTTTATCGATATCTTACTCTTGTCTTTCCACTGTGCCACATTGAACAAGTCTGCGTCTTTCCTTGTTTGAATGTATACTCCTTCTGAAGTGTCTTTGAAGGCCACCTCAAGCATGGCTGCCAGATAAAGCGAGAAGAGTGTAGGGGCCAGCACACACCCTTGTTTCACCCCGTTGCTTACTGAAAAGTCTTTAGATACTGAACCACTCATTGCCACGTTTGCTTGCATACAGTGGGGCAAAAATGTATTTAGTCAGCCACCAATTGTGCAAGTTCTCCCACTTAAAAGATGAGAGTGGTCTCCAATTTTCATCGTAGGTATACCTCAACTATGAGAGACAAAATGAGAAAAAAAAAAAAAAAATCCAGAAAATCACATTGAAGGATTTTTAATGAATTAATTGGTAAATTCCTCAGTAAAATAAGTATTTGGTCAATAACAAAAGTTCATCTCAGTACTTTGTTATATACCCTTTGTTGGCAATGACAGAGGTCAAACGTTTTCTGTAAGTTTTCACACGGTTTTCACACACTGTTGCTGGTATTTTGGCCCATTCCTCCATGCAGATCTCTAGAGCAGTGGTGTTTTGGGGCTGTCACTGGGCAACACAGACTTTCAACTCCTTCCAAAGATTTTCTATGGGATTGAGATCTGGAGACTGGCTAGGCCACTCCAGGACCTTGGAATGCTTCTTATGAAGCCACTCCTTCGTTTCCCAAGGGTGTTTGGGATCATTGTCATGCTGAAAGACCCAGCCACGTTTCATCTTCAATGCCCTTGCTGATGGAAGGAGGTTTTCACTCAAAATTTCACGATACATGGCCCTATTCATTTTTTCCTTTACACGGATCAGTTGTCCTGGTCCCTTTGCAGAAAAACAGCCCCAAAGCATGATGTTTCCACCCCCATGCTTCACAGTAGGTATGATGTTCTTTCTCCTCCAAACACAAGTTGAGTTTTGACAATAAAGTTCTATTTTGGTTTCATCTGACCATATGACATTCTCCCAATCCTCTTCTGGATCATCCAAATGCTCTCTAGCAAACTTCAGACGGGCCTGGACATATACTGGCTTAAGCAGGGGGACACGTCTGGCACTGCAGGATTTGAGTCCCTGGCGGCGTACTGTGTTACTGATGGTAGCCTTTGTTACTTTGGTCCCAGCTGTCTGCAGGTTATTCACTAGGTCCCACCGTGTGGTTCTGGGATTTTTGCTCACCGTTCTCATGATCATTTTGACCCCACGGGGTGAGATCTTGCGTGGAGTCCCAGATCGAGGGAGATTATCAGTGGTCTTGTATATCTTCCATTTTCTAATAATTGCTCCGACAGTTGATTTCTTCACACCAAGCTGCTTACCTATTGCAGATTCAGTCTTCCAAGCCTGGTGCAGGTCTACAATTTTGTTTCTGGTGTCCTTTGACAGCTCTTTGGTCTTGACCATAGTGGAGTTTGGAGTCTGACTGCTTGAGGTTGTGGACAGGTGTCTTTTATACTGATAACGAGTTCAAACAGGTGCCATTAATACAGGTAACGAGTGGAGGACAGAGGAGCCTCTTGAAGAAGTTACAGGTCTGTGAGAGCCAGAAATCTTGCCTGTTTTTAGGTGACCAAATACTTATTTTACCGAGGAATTTACAAATTAATTCATTAAAAATCCTTCAATGTGATTTTCTGGATTTTTTCTCCCTCATTTTGTCTCTCATAGTTGAGGTATACCTATGATTAAAATTGGAGACCTCTCTCATCTTTTAAGTGGGAGAACTTTCACAATTGGTGGCTGACTAAATACTTTTGTACTCCACTGTACCTGTATGGAGTGCCTCGATAAGGCTGACAAACTTCTCTGTACAACCATATTTCTTGAGTACCTGCCAAAGTCCTTGTCGCGAAACAGTATCGAAGGCTTTTCTGAAGTCTATGAAGACTACATAAAGTGGTATGTTCTGTTCAATACACTTTTCTTGAACTGGGTTTCCGGTAGTACATTCTGCGAGATGTGTTCACTGAGTCTGTTAAGTAGTACACATGAGAGAATCTTACCAACAGTGGCTAGTAGTGATATACCTCGGTAATTTCCACAATCTTTCCTGTCACCTTTCTTGAACAAAGGCACAATACTTGCATCCTTCCAGTCTTGAAGTACTTTCTGGGCATCCCATATCTCATGGATGAGCTTGTGCAGGCAGTTGGTCAGCTGAACACCACCAAATTTCCACACTTCTGCTGGAATTCCATCCCTTCCAGGAGCTTACCATCCTGTGTTTTCCTGATAGCTGCCATTAGTTCATCAAAATTTGGTGGTTCATCCAGACTTGATTCAGCTGGTCGCTGCACGAGAGCTTCTTTAGCCTTTTCAGTGAGATCTCCAAAGTTGTTTAGTAGTTGGTCAAAGTGGTCTCCAAATCTGTCCAGGATCTTGTCTTTCTCCTACAAAACCGTTTCACCATCCATAGCCTTTAGTTGGATCAATCCTCTTTGTTTAGGGCCGTAGATTTCTCTCAGACCTGTGAAGAATGTTTTCATGTTCTTCCTGTCTGCTGCAGTTTGAAGTTTCTCCGCTTTTTCATCCCACCAGTTGGACTTCATCTCTCTGGTGTACTTCTGTAACTCACTCTGAGCCTTTGAGGATTTCTTCTTCTTCGACCTTGTGTTACACTGTAGGTTTTCCTGCCTCGCTGTATTCCTGGCTTCTAGTAGTTTCTTCAGGTGTTCATCATGCTCATCAAACCAATCTTGATGTTTCCGCTCAGAGTAGCCCAATACATCACTCGCAGTCTGATACACCGTATCCTTCAGTGTTGCCCATTTCTCTTCTATGTCATTCTCTGAGTTGTTGCTGTCCCAGTCTTTCAAATTTTCATCCATTTCCTGTGTAAGTTCTTCCTGCTTCTTGTGGCCTTTCAGTGCACTAGTGTTTAGCTTCTGTGGTGGCTTTGCACCTGTCCTTCAGTGCTGTTTCCGTCTGCAAATCCTTAATCTAGATCTCAGCATAACATGATCAGTGCCACAGTCTGCACCTCTCATTGCTCTGGTGTCCAATACATCCCTTCTGTCTCTCTGCCTTACTATGATGTAGTCTAATAAGTGGCAGTGCTTGGATCTTGGGTGCATCCATGTCTTCTTGTGTGTGTCCTTGTGCTTAACCTCTTGCACTCTGGGATACCGCGGGCGGTCACGTCTCTGTGTCACACTGTGCGTCCTAGAGCGCACTGAAGAAAAAAAAAAAGCTGCATTTCCGTTATTCCACTACAGACATAGCCGCGAACAGAAAGCCAAAGAAGTGCTTTGATTGGTTTAGATTTGATTGACGTCTCACTCGACTAATAAGAGCCTTGAATTGGGTTTCTGAAACCTTGAAGAACCAATGACTGAAAACCTAGCAAGAAGAACCCGCCTACCAACGGCTGCGAATGCAGCGAGTCAGTTGAAGCAGAGAACTTCGACGATTGAAAGCGTACGTCCCGTGCATAAAATCTGTTTTGTGTAATCCGCTGGGTGACACACACGCGTTCGCCAGTCTTTTTTTCTTACTACTGTTATTTGTTTTGAAAAATCGTTCGCCAAAACCGCAATCATGGAAGCGCAAAACCACAATAATGGAATTATGGTTTGATCGGGTCGCGTGACCAGAACCACGAGTCCGTAACAAGCAGACCAGCGTCATGTTCGTCTGACAATGAGGAAGAGAAGTTCGCCAGCGACGCTGCTGTTGTGGACAGGTAAGTGTTATAAGCTAAATTATTCTTTATCCCCGAAAATTGTAATCAAAATGACTTTTGACCGATCGGTAAATTACAACTGTGCGTCATCGCCATATGACGGACCGTCCGGACCGTGAACGTCCCCCCCCCCCCCGCAACTCTTCTGTAGCGGATTGCACATATTATTGCAAATATTTTAGTACAACTGTGCGTAGTAGACCGCGGCGCACCGTCCCCACGGTCCGTCATGTAGCGATGGGCGATGTCCGTCCTCTGTAGCGGGGGGGGGGGGGAGTTGTTATCTTCTACATTACAGATATTTTAGTATAATTTTTAGTGCACTGTGTGGGGGCTTGTTTGTTCATTCATTCATTCATGAATGAATAACCCCCCCCCCCACACACACACACACACAGCCCTTCACCTTTCATTAGAGCCCAAGATGAAGCTTCTATATTGAATCATTCAAAAGTTATAGACGTTTTTCCAAGCTGTGCCATTTGGCACAATTTGTCACAGTTCAAAAACGCCTGGGAACAACCTGAGAACAAAGCTGTGTAATATATTCATTTTTTGTGGTATTGTTACAAAATTTTGACCTCAGCTGGATAACACTTGGTTCTACATTTCTGTTGCATTTTTCAGCTCGGATCTGACAGCTGTGTGTTATTTGCAAGCATTTGTATCCAAAAAAACACCCAGGCGAAATTTATTTTCTTCAAATTCAGTATGTTTAGATGACTGTTACTCAGTGGCAGGAGCACTTCGAGAGATTATGACTGTTTTGCCAAAAAATTCAAAGTGTTTTCTTTTAAATGAGACCAACCCCATGAAGATGCTGCAAAGGGTTGAAGAACAGCTTTTGATTTACTTTGGGTACGTTATTTTTTGGCGTTTTTAGGGAAATTGACCAGAGTGCAAGGGGTTAAATAGAGTGTTGGTTATCACAAGGTTGTACTCTGAACATAGTGCAAGTAGAAGTTCTCCTTTAGCATTGCACTTGCCTACTCCATGACTGCTTAGCACTCCTTTCCATTTCTCAGTGTCCGAACCAACTCTGGCATTAAAATCTCCAACGAGTATCAGCCTGTCATCAGTCGGTACACGCCTGATAGTCTCACGTAAATCACTGTAGAACTCTTCCTTCACCTCCTCTGTGTTGGTCATTGTTGGGGCATATACACTGATGAGTGTGGCATACATCTTCCGCTGTAGTGGAAGTCTCATAGTCATTAGCCTGTCGTTGATTGGCACCGGTTCCTCATCAAGCATTGCTGCTATCTCCTTTCTAACTGCAAAGCCCACTCCTGCTTCTCTCCTTTCTTTTTTTTTTTAATTTAAGTTTTTGTAAATGGTATACATGTCAGTACAGCATTGCACTGTTTACATTTTCATCACATATTCCCCCTTTTTTTATTTTTTGACAACATTGGAAAAAAAAATTACATCCCTTTTTTTAAGTGAAAGAAAAAGAGAAATTAAAAAAAGAAAAAACAAAAACAAAAGAGCAGAAAAATAAAAGAGAATCTGAGTAGTGTTGGAACAAAGAGAGGGACCATTATTGAAATGGTGTTTGTCGAAGATTAGATCTGATGGAAGACACATATGCGTTCCAGGGTTGCCAAAGGTTCAAGAACCCATCCATGTCCTGTCTCAGTACAAACGTCAACTTTTCCATCGAGTAAATGTCTTGAATCACGTTAATCCAATCTTCAGGTGTAGGACAGCCTTTCAACATCCATTTTTTTGTTAGAGCTTTTTTACTTGCCAATATTAAAACAGTGAATAAGTATTTTTCTCCTCGTCTTTCCAGTGATTCCAGTAGTAAACCCAAATACAAAGTTACAAAAGAAAAGGGAACTGTTACTTTGAATATTTTCCCCAATATTGTCTGTACATTGGTCCAATATTGGTGGATAACTGGGCATGACCAAAACACATGAAAATGATTTGCAGTCTTTTCACCACACAGGCGCCAACAATTCAACCCCTTACGAGTAAGGGGTTGAATTGGGGACTGAGGATCGTCACTTCCTTGTGGTAACGTAACGTATCGTCACTTCCTGTTTTGCTGTCTGCCTGTGTGTTTGCTCTCCAGCTATTAGCTATGGCTACTAGCTCTCCTTCCTCTCCTCCTCTGGTGTGCTCTCTCTGTCAGATGTTTAGCTACACCTCTGCCTCTTTTAGCGATAACGGTAAATGTAATAAATGTTGTCTTTTTGAGGCGCTCGAGGCGAGGTTGTCTGATTTGGAATCCCGGCTCCGCTGCATTGAAACACCGTCTGCGCCAGTTAATCTCGACGGACGCCCATTAGCTGCAGCGGAGCTAGCTAGCTTAGGCCCCCCTGTCAGCGGTTTCCCGGCTCTCCTCAGCAGCGAGGAGACTGGGTGGGTGACGGTGAGAAGGAAGCCTAGTCGCAAAGCCCCGGTTCACCACCAACCTGTTCACGTTTCTAATCGTTTTTCCCCGCTCAGCGACACACCCGCTGAGGAAAAAACTCCGATCATTGGCGACTTTGTAGTCAGAAACGTGAACCTAGAGACTCCAGCGGTCATAGTCAAATGCATTCCTGGGGCCAGAGCAGGCGACATCGAGTCAAATTTGAAAATGCTGGCTAAAAGTAACTGTAAATACTCCACAATTGTTATTCACGCCGGCATTAATGACATCCGTCTCCGGCAGTAGGAAGTCACCAAACTTGATGTAGAATCGGTGTGTGACTTTGCAAAAACGATGTCTGCCACTGTAGTATTCTCTGGGCCCCTCCCCAATCTGACCAGTGATGACATGTTTAGTCGCTCGTCATCCTTGAACCACTGGCTGTCTGTGTGGTGTCCTAAAAATGACGTGGGCTACATTGACAATTGGAGCTCTTTTTGGGGAAAACCTGGTCTTATGAGACGAGACAGCATTCATCCCACTTTGGATGGTGCTTCTCATTTATCTAACAATCTGGCATCTTTTTTATCCAAATTTCCAAAACCATGACTACTCAGAGTTGGGACCAGGAAGCAGAGTCGCAGTCTTACACGCCTCTCTGCAGCTCCTCTTCATCCGCCACCCCTCAGCTTAGCCCCTGTCTTCCCCATCAGAGAATCGTTGTCTGCTCCCTCCAAAGTGAATAAAAATATCATGCATAAGCATCCCAAAGTGATAAAGCAAAACATTGGTAAAACTCAAATTAAACATAAAGCCTCTAAATTGAATGATTTGGCCTCTGTTCCTCCTCATAATTTAAAAATTAAATGTGGTTTACTAAATATTAGGTCTCTAACTCCCAAGTCTCTGTTAGTTCATGATCTGTTAATTGATCATCAGATTGATTTAATTTCCCTTACAGAGACTTGGTTAGGGCAAGAGGATTATGTTGGTTTAAATGAATCAACTCCCTCTGGTTATTTAAACTGTCAAAATCCCAGAAGTTCTGGTCGTGGAGGAGTAGTAGCAACAATTTACCATTCCAAATTACTAGTTAATGTAAAGCAAAAAACATGTTATAATTCCTTTGAGGGCCTGGTCCTCAGTATTGGGCACTTAAGCAATTTTAGGTTAAACCCAATTTTATTTGCCATAGTTTATCGTCCCCCATCAACCTACTCAGAATTTTTATCCGAATTTGCTGATTTCTTAGCTGATTTAATGCTGAAATCTGATAGAATAATTATAGTAGGGGACTTTAATATACATGTGGATGTAGATAGTGACTGCCTTAATGTGGCATTTAATTCAATATTAGACTCGATTGGGTTTTCTCAGAAAGTAAGAAGTTCTACTCATTACCTCCACCATACATTGGACCTTGTTCTGACATACGGCATAGAAATAGAAAATCTTGTAGTGTCTCCTCATAACCCTGTACTGTCAGACCATTGTCTGTTAACCTTTGATTTTACTATTTCTGACTATTTGGCTCCTAAAGAAAAATATTATTACAGTAGATGCCTCTCAGATGATGCTGATTCCAAATTTATGCAGATTGTTTCCTCTATGCCATGTGTCAACACAACGGAAATAAGCTATAGACAGCTTGCTCCTTCTGTAATTGATAACATGGTGGATAGTGTTTCAGCTTCTCTGCATCAGGCTGTAGACTTGGTGGCCCCCTTAAAAAAGAAAAAGTCTAATCAGAGATTTCTAACTCCTTGGTTCAACACAGAAACTTGTAGCTTAAAACAGAAGACTCGTCAATTAGAAAGAAAATGGCGCTCTACTAATTTAGATGAAATCTAAATCTAATCTATATTAGCTTGGAGAAATCATCTTTTAATTTATAAAAAATCTCTTAGAAAAGCTAGAACAAGTTATTACTCTGCATTAATAGAAGAGAACAAGAATAATCCCAGGTTTCTTTTCAGTACTGTAGCCAGGTTGACAAAGAGTCAGGACTCTGTCAATCCTAGCATCCCCTTAGAGCTTACTAGTCAGGACTTTATGAACTTTTTCAATAATAAAATTTCATCCGGACTTCCGGGAAGATGGCGGAGAGACATAACACTTAAACAAAGAGCTCTCCCTAGCCGGATTAAAAATCATCGGTAAATGGCCAACTCGACATAAACGAATCAATAAACTAAGGGATGAAAACACGAAGGAACCGGGCACAAGGACAAAAACAGGGCAAAATTGAAGAATTCCTCTCCAACAACGCAGGAAAAACCGCTGTACGCAAAGCCCAAAAAAACGAGATGTCCACAGCAGTGAAAATGGAGGACACCAGACTCGACAACATGAACGCTGGCATCGCCAGTTTGGGTGAAGAGTTGAGAGAATTCAAGCGACAGCTACAACAGGATTTAGCGGCTCTTAAGGAGGAACTGAAAAAAGAAATTAAGGAGGAAATCATGGACCTCCGAAGAGAAATGGAGCGTAAATTAACGGAAAACATGGAGGAGCTGCGCTCCCAGCGGGCGTGTATGACAGAAGCGCAGACCAGAATTTCGGAACTAGAAGATTGGAAAAGCGAGGCAAACGAACAACTACAGACCCTGACGACGCAAACGCAGAGGATGCAGGAGAAAATAAACGACTTGGAGAGCAGATCCCGACGAAGCAATATGCGCATCTTTGGAATTCCGGAGGGCATTGAAGGCAACTCGATGACAAAATTCATGGATCAGTTCTTAAAAAAAGAACTGGAAATACCCGGAGAAACGGATCTGCAGATTCAACGGGCGCACAGAACACCGGCACAGAACCCGAAAACAAACTCTCCACCCAGGTCAGTTGTGGTAAACTTTGTGAAATATGACATAAAGGAAAGAATCCTGACGCAAGCATGGGAAAAAAAGATACGAATCGGCGACAAACAGGTATTTTTTGACCATGACTACCCGACAGAAATCGTGCAGCAGCGGAAGAAATATGCCAATATTAAAAAAACGCTGAAAGAGAAAAAAATTAGATTCCAAACGCCGCTAACGAAAATGAGGATTCATTGGGAGGAAGGCACAAGAACCTACAACACGGCCGAAGAGGCAGCGCGGGATATGATGGAGCGGGGCCTTGAGGTGAGCGTGCCGAAGGAGACGGCTGGAGCAGCGGCGGCCCTGAACGCACCACGACAGACGGAGTGGAGACGAGTGAACGGCGGAAGAAGGGGGAGAGACGTGGAGCAGCGGGCCCAGGACAAGCTACAAGGCTTTCAACTGAAAGCCTAGATCATAACAAAGATTAAGAAAGGCACAGAAGAAATGAAGGCCAAGAAGACAAGGTAAAAGAGAAACAGACGGCTAGGAGAGGTTTAAGTGATATTTGTTGGACATTTCTAGACTTATGACTATTACTTTGATAGTAAATACAGGTCTAGGGAGGGCCCTTCACTCTGTGAAGACAAACCCCCCACCCACCAACAGGGACCAGTGGGCAGAAGAAAGGCCCAAAGTACGGAGGTCGAGTTTTTTTAATGTGTTTTTATATAAATATGTGTTATTTTTGTTGTTAAAGGGGCTAGGAGCACAAGTTAAAAAAATGGAAAAACATGAATATGGGTAAAAATCTTAAGATAATGACACTAAACGTGAATGGTCTGAACTCACCTGTTAAAAGGGAAAGAATAATAAGAAAATTCAAGAAGGAAAAAGCTGAAATTATATTTATGCAAGAGACACATTTGAGCAAAGCAGAACATGTGAAACTAAAGAGATTTGGCTATAAGAACTCCTACTACAGTTCATTTAAGGGAGGAGCAAAAAGGGGGGTTATGATACTAATCTCAAACAAAATACAATTTGAAAGTGAACAGGAAATCCAGGATAAAGAAGGCAGGTATGTAATAATAAAGGGAAGAATAGATGGTATGCAGATCACATTAGTGAACATCTATGCCCCACCAGAAAGTGACAAGGGTTTTTTTCAACATCTGTTTGATCTCATAGCAACACACAGTGAAGGAGTCCTAATTTGTGGAGGAGACTTAAATGCTGTCATGGATCATGAAGTTGACACAACAAGTGTTAAGAAGACAAAAAAACATGTAACAAAGTTCATAAGAACCTCACTGGCAGAAATGGGTATGGTAGACATATGGAGGGACCTGCACCCACTCGTGACAGACACAGGGTGAGAAATTGTTGGATTGGAGGGGCAGAAATATCAGATCATAATCCTATATACATGGAAATATATTTAAACAATAGAAAACGACAAACAACATGGAAACTTAACGTAGGACTGTTAAATGATGAGAAAATGAAAGAAAGAATAAAAATAAACATAAACGAATATATCCAAGAGAATGACAATGAAGAAGTGGACCCAACAATACTATGGGACGCACTAAAAGCCGTGTTAAGGGGTAAATTAATTGTTGAAACAGGAAAAGCAAATAAGACTAAACTGGAAGCGTATGAACAAAGATGTGAGAGACTAAGGGAATTAGAACGTAAACATCAAAGCACAAATGATCCAAAAATATATCAAGAAATTAAAGAAGAAAAAACAAAGATAAAAGAAACACAAATGGATGAAATTGAAAGGAAAAATAGATATCTAAAGCAAAAATATTATGAAACGGGGCCAAAAGCCACAAAACTGCTGGCAAAACGGTTAAGAAAACAACAAACAATGAATAATGTATACAAGATTAAAGACCCCACCACAAATAAAACCACAGTTAACCCAGAAAACATCGAAGAAATTTTCCATAATTTCTACCAAGAACTATACTCGCAACCTGAAGAAACAAATACTAAAGATATCAAAAAATTTCTAGACACATTGGACTTGCCATCAATAGGAAATCAACAAAATGAAAAACTAACAGCAGAAATAACAACACAAGAGATCAGAGATGTGATTAAGTCACTTAAAAATGGTAAATCACCAGGTAGTGATGGATACCCATCTGAGTTTTATAAACTGTTTATAGAAGAACTCACGCCACAACTCCTAAAGTCATTTAATTGGACGCTGAACAACAACAAAATACCTCCAACATGGAACGAAGCAATCATTTCAGTTATTTTAAAACCAGGGAAAGATAAAGAACAATGCGGAAACTATAGACCAATCTCTTTATTAAATGTAGATTATAAAATAGACACAACAATTATATGTAAACGAATAAAGACATTCTTGACGGAATTGATAGAAGATGATCAAACTGGATTCATAGAGGGACGCCAAACACATGACAATATCAGGAGAACAATACATATAATTAACCAAATACATAAAGAAAAGAAAAGCGCAGTAATAATGAGTTTAGACGCAGAAAAAGCATTTGACAGGGTTAACTGGAAATTCCTATATAGTGTACTGGAGCGCTTTGGATTTAACGAAAAATCAGTACAATGCATAAGGACGCTATATCAAGAACCTGTGGCAAGAATCAAGATAAACGGTAGCTTAACAGACAAAGTAAATATACAAAGATCAACTAGGCAGGGATGCTGCTTATCGCCCACCTTGTTTGCTCTGTTCATAGAACCATTGGCTCAAGTGATACGACAAAATAAGAAATTAAAAGGTGTAACAATAAAGGGGGCGGAACACAAGATTGGGCTATTTGCAGACGATATTATAGTTTACCTTGAACAACCAGATAAATCAATAATGGAAATGATGAACTTGATAGAAAATTTTGGAAAATTATCAGGATACAAGATAAACATAACAAAAACACAAATACTGACATTCCACTATAACCCTCTAAACCAGATAACTGATAAGATCAAACTAAACTGGAAGCAAAAAGAAATAAAATACCTTGGAGTGAACATACCTAAAGACCTAAGCAAAATATATAAAGCAAACTATGATAGGTTGGAACAAGAAATAAAAAAAGATATTGATAGATGGTCAATCTTAAATATGGATCTGAATTCAAAAATTGAGACAGTCAAAATCAGCATACAACCTAGATTACTTTACCTCTTCCAGGCTATACCAACAGAGATTCCAGATGCCCAATTCTCAAAGTGGGACAGGATGATATCGAGATTTGTTTGGGGAGGTAAAAAACCAAGAGTGAAATATAAAACCCTCCAATTACCAAAAGAGAAAGGAGGCATGGGCCTACCGAGTCTAAAGGAATATTACTACTCAGCACAAATAAGATATATCATATGTTGGTGCGACGAGGGATATGAGGCAAAATGGAAAGAAATGGAAAAGGAAATTGAGGGACTCCCAGTACAAAGCATAATAGGGGATAAAGATGCATATAAGCAAATCAAACAAATAGACCCAATCACTAAATTTACTTTAGAACTGTGGTATAAAATAGTACAAAAATATAATATAAGGGAAGACATAAAACTATTGAAATGGGTAGCATTTGACAGTCAGTTTGAACCGGCAAAACAAGATAGGGGATACAAAAATCTGGTGAACAAGGGAATCACAGCATGGGGCAATATCGGAAAAAAAGATCTCGGGAGCTTTGTAAATATCAGGAGAAAATTTAAATTAGAAAGATCGGAATTTTTCAGATATCTGCAGATGAGAGATTACTATATGAAGAAGATTAGGCATAACCTCCAAACAGATGTGAACGAGATTATACAACTTATTTTAAGCTCATATGCAGGAAATAAAATAAGAATTATTTCAAAACTATATCAGAAACTTATGACAAACAATCATACAAGTAACTATATAAAGGAGAAATGGGAGAAAGAGCTCAATTTAAACATAACAGAAGAAAGCTGGCAGGAAATATGGAAAACACAACACACATCAACAAATTCAAGGGCATGGAGGGAATTTGGATGGAAAAACCTGATTCGCTTTTTCATTACACCACAGATTCAAGGAAAATATACAAATACCCAATCTCTATGCTGGAGGGGATGTGGGGCTCAAAATGCAGACCACTCACATATGTTTTGGAAATGCTACAAAATATCATCATTTTGGAAATCTATGCATGTGACAATACAGAGGATATTAGGATATAATATACCAATGAACTGTAACCTGATGTACTTATGTGATCTTAAAAAAGACAGTGTTATACAGGCTGAGGACAGATATCTAGTTAAAATCTTGTTGATTGCATGTAAAAAAACTATCACAAAAAAATGGCGATCAGAAGTTCTTCCTGACCAAGAACAATGGACTGACATTGTTGAGGACATACGTATGATGGAAAAACTAACATATCGACGAAGAATGCAAGAAGGAATATGGGAGAAAAAATGGCGGAAATGGACACACTACAAAGTGCAACAACGAGGCAGAAATTGAAAGAATAACCAAAGACACTGAAAAAACCAGAAGAATTAAGAGATGGAAACTAAAAACTTGATGCTCCAACATTTGTCCCCCCCCTTTTATTTTTTTTTTTTTTTATTTTTTATTTTTATTTTGTTTATTTTTTTTTATTTTTCCCTACCCTAACCCCTTTGTTTTTTAAATGTAGAATGTGATCTGAATGCATTATATATGATGAAAAATGAATAAAAATCTAAGTTACAAAAAAAAATTTCATCCATCAGAGATAAAATCAATCAGATTCTTCCCACAGTTAACTTAAATACTGTAACTACTACAACTCCTTCTTTTGATGTCTGTCTTGATGAGTTTACTCCAATCGACCTTTGTGAGTTAGACAAAATAGTTTCCTCATCCAAACCTTCAACTTGTCTTTTAGACCCTATTCCTACTAGGTTATTTAAAGAAGTCTTCCCACTTATTGGTAGCTTTATTCTTCATATAATCAATTCTTCATTAACTTTAGGCCATGTACCGCAGGCTTTTAAAACAGCTGTAATTAAACCCTTACTCAAAAAGCCAACGCTAGATCCAGGAGCTTTAGCTAACTATAGACCAATCTCTAATCTCCCTTTCATTTCAAAAATCTTAGAAAGAGTTGTTGCTACGCAATTATTTGACCACCTGCAGGGAAATGGTTTACTTGAAGAGTTTCAATCTGGGTTTAGAATCCATCATAGTACTGAAACAGCCTTAGCGAAGGTCACTAACGACCTCCTCATTGCATCTGATAATGGACTAGTTTCTGTACTTGTCCTTTTAGACCTTAGTGCAGCTTTTGATACTATCGATCATAATATTCTACTTGATAGATTAGAACAATATGTTAGACTTAATGGAACTTCGTTGCAGTGGTTTAGATCTTATTTATCTGATAGGTTCCAGTTTGTTCATGTAAATAATGAGTTTTCTTTCAACTCAAAGCTTAGTCATGGAGTTCCACAGGGATCTGTGCTAGGCCCTACTCTTTTTAGTTTATATATGCTTCCGTTAGGCAACATTATTAGAAAGCACTGTATACATTTTCATTGTTATGCAGATGACACACAATTATACCTGTCAATGAAGCCAGATGATAGTAATCAATTAGCCAAGTTAGAAGCCTGTCTTAAGGAAATCAAAGCTTGGATGACTTGTAATTTCCTGCTATTAAATTCAGATAAGACTGAAGTCATTCTTGTTGGTCCAAAAAACCTTAGAAATTCCTTTCCAAATCAAACTTTCAGTTTGGATGCAGTTACTCTTTCTCTTAATAGCTCTGTGAGGAACCTTGGAGTTATTTTTGATCAGGATTTGTCCTTCAATTCACATATTAAATTTGTTTCTAAGACTGCCTTCTATCATTTGCGTAATATTGCCAAGATTAGGAGCATCTTGTCTCAGAGTGATGCTGAGAAACTGATCCACGCTTTTGTTAGCTCGAGATTAGATTATTGTAATTCTTTATTATCAGGCTGTCCTAAAACATCTTTAAAAAGTCTTCAGCTGATCCAAAATGCTGCAGCAAGCGTTTTAACAGGTACTAGAAAGAGAGATCATATCTCTCCGGTTCTGGCCTCCCTTCATTGGCTTCCCATAGAGTTTAGAATTAAGTTTAAAATCCTTCTTCTTACTTACAAAGCTCTAAACAATCAGGCTCCTTTTTATTTAAAAGATCTGATACTACCGTATTATCCTAACAGAGCACTACGCTCCCAAAATGCAGGACTACTTGTAATACCTAGAATCTCCAAAAGTACAATGGGAGGCAGAGCCTTCAGTTATCAAGCTCCTCTCCTGTGGAATCAGCTGCCAATCTGGATTCGGGTGTCAGACTCGATCCCTGTTTTTAAGATTAGGGTTAAAACCTACCTTTTTGATATAGCCTACAATTAGGGAGGGATCATGTGTTTCAGAACCCTCCCTTAGTTATGCTGCTAATAGGTTTAGTCAGCCGGGGGACCTCCAGTAATGCACTGGGCCTCACTCCTTTCCTCACTCTCTATGAAATATTTTTTTTTTGCTGGTCATTAACATTTGTTTGTTCTCTCCCATAGATTGAGTCCCCATCGTGCTGTTTGCTCTCTACATGTCTGTTCTTTTCATCTTCTCTGTCCCCTCACCCCCCAGCCAGTCGCAGCAGATGACTGCCCCTCCCTGAGCCTGGTTCTGCTGGAGGTTTCTTCCTGTTAAAAGGGAGTTTTTCCTCTCCACCGTCGCCAAGTGCTTGCTCACAGGGGATCACCTGATTGCTGGGGTCTTTCTGCAACTGTGGGGGCCCCCCCCTACAGTTGATAGTGCTATGAGATGACTGTTGTTGTGAAATGGCGCTATATAAATAAAGTTGAATTGAATTGAATTGAATTGAATAAATTTGTTTTGTGCAGGTGTTCTGAAAAATCTTACCAAATTTTTCCATCCAAATTCTCTCCACTGCAGGGATGAGGTACTTTTCCATTGCTGTTTATTTAGCTTTTCCCATATTTCCACTTGTAAAGTGAAATTCCCCTCTTTTTCCCGTCTCTCTTTTATATATGATGCATTGTCTCCTTTTAAGTCTTGAAGACCTTGGTATAGTTTAGAAATGTATCTGATCCCTGGGATCCCTTTATGTGCCATTAAGAAAACCTTCAGAACACCTGACTGGGCCCTTTCCAAATCCTCCTTTTGAAGTATTTTTTTTATGTGGTGTCAAAGCTGAAAGAACTTGTAAAGGTCTTGATTTACTAGACCTTGTTTTTTCAAATCTTCAAAACTTCTTAAAGTTTGCCCTTTAAAAAAATCGTAATATTTTATCAGTCCGTTCTCTTTCCACTTTTTAAATCTAGTGTCTGTTTTATTAAGAGTAAAGTCCTGATCATAGGAAATCCATTGCAATAATTGATAGGGTTCTTTAGTTTGATTCTCTCTGACTATCTTAAACCAAATTTTTAGCGGGGTCTCTTTCCACTGGTTAGTGTTATTCAAAAGTTTAGGTAAGGCATTGTTCCCTATTATCGCCTGTAGGAGAATGTCACTTGTTATTTGGCATTCCATCTCTTTCCATTGTGCAATGTAGACTGGGTTACATATCTCTACTAAAGTTTTAATTTGTGCGGCTTTAAAATAGTCCCCGATATTTAGCAGCGCGAGCCCACCTTTGTCTTTGTTTAGCTGTAGGGTTCTATATCTGATTCTAGGTCTCTTGCCCTGCCATATGAATCCTGAGATCCTTCTGTCCAGTTCTTGCCATGTTTTTTGGGGAGGTTCTACTGGTATTGTTTGGAAAAGGTATAGAAGACGTGGAAGTATATTCATTTTGACTGCTTCAATTCTTTGTGCAATACCCAAGAATGGTATCATATTCCATCTTGCTAGATCAGCTATTATTTTTGCCATCAGTGGATCATAGTGTAGTGTAATAATTTTGTTGAGTTGTTTTGGGATATTTTTTAAAAAAAAAACCAAAAAACTAGATATTGAACCCCAGATATTTCATAGATTCCATCTCCCAGTTAGTTTTGAGTTTGCTTAATAAGTATTGATTTGGGTCATAGTTGAATGTTAAAATTTGGGTTTTATGCATGTTTAATTCATACCCTGATAACTCTCCATACTCTGAAAAAACTGAGATTAGTTCTGGAAAAGAGGTGTCCGGCTGCCCCAGGTATATTAAAGTGTCATCAGCAAAGAGTGCTATTTTATGTTCCTTCCGACCAAGTGTAATACCTTGAATTTTTTGATTCTGTCTTATCCATTGACTCAGAGGTTCTATGAAGATTGCAAAGAGCAGTGGAGACAAGGGGCAGCCCTGACGACATCCTCTTTCCAGTTCAAAAGATGATAATTTACCGTTAATCCTTATTTTAGCTGTTGGCTTTTTTATGTAATGCCTGGATAGTTCTAATGAAGTTATTATGAAAATTGAATCTGGATAAGATTCTATATAGGAAAGACCAGTCAACCGAATCAAATGCTTTTTCAGCATCTAATCCCAATATGGCTGCATTTAAATTGTATTTTTTTTTATATGATGAATTATGTGTAAAGTGCGTCTAATGTTATCTTGTGTCTGTCTTTATCTTATAAAACCTGTTTGGTCTAAATGAATTAAGTCTGTCAGTATATTTTCTAACCTTTTGGCAAGGATAGCGGTAAAAAGTTTATAGTCTTGATTTAACACACTGGTCTGTAGTTGGAGTAGTCTAGTTTATCCTTTTCAGGTTTAGGTATGACTGCAATGACCCCTTCTCTCCAGGAGGGGGGGATTTCCCCTGTGTAGAGGACATAGTTAAATGTTTTCAGGAGGAGAGGAGATAGTTGCTGTTTAAAGGTTTTGTATCACTCTGCTGTATATCCATCTGCTCCTGGGGATTTGTTAGCTTTAAGTTTCATAATTGCTTTTCTAATTCTTTAGGTTGTATTTCTGACAGTAGAGTTTTATTTTGTGACTCAGTAAGTTGGGGAAGGTTTAATGTATTTAGGAAGGCTTCGGATGTGTTTTTGTGTTTTTTGAGGGAGTACAAGTTCTTGTAGTAATTCTCAAAGCTTTTAAGAATTTCCTGAATTCTAAATTTTATTTCCTTTGATACCGGGTCTCTGATTTTGTAGATTGCTCTCTCCGTTTGTTGTTTCCTCAATTTATAGGCTAGTAATTTTGCCGATTTGCTACCTGTTTCATAGTATTTTTGTTTCAGAAATGTAAGTTTCTTCTGGATTTCTATTGTGTAGATCTCGTTTATTTGTTTTTTAATTTCCTTAATTTTGAGCGAGTCATTAGAATGAGTGTTGTCTTTGTGCTGTTTTTCTAGTTTCTTAAGTTCTGCCTTTAATGTGATTAGTTTTTCTTGTCTCAGTTTCTTTTGGATTGCCAGTTTTGCGATAATCTTTCCCCTTATTACAGCTTTTCATGCGTCCCACAGTATTAAAGGGGATACTTCTCCATTATAATTTTCTTCCAAATATCTGAGAATATTTGATTCCAAATCATCTTTATTAAGCTCTTAATGACCAAGATGGCGGTGTGTGCACAACGCGAGGCTCAGCGTCTTCTCAGATTTTGTGGATTAGCAGTGTTATTTAAGATAAGATAAGATAAGCCTTTATTAGTCCTACAATGGGGAAATTCCAGGATTGCAACAGCACAGGGATAGCAACACTCAGGGCAACAATCAGAAGGCAAGAAAAAAAACAAGCAAGCAAGAGCAGCTAATATACATATGTACATATTACTATAAAATATATATACACACACACATTATTTCTGCTCATTTCGGGTCTGTTCGTTCAGAACAGCTTCGCTTTCACATCTTACACCCGAAATGAGCTTTTGGACATTGGATTACAAAATAACAATAACGATCTTTTTATCAGCAACCTACGTCTCATCCCTGAGCTCCGGAGAACACCTGACGCTCGGCAGGCTTCCCGGCCGACCGGAAGTGCTCGCAGGCGGCGTAGTGACCATAAACAAAGGCGGGGGAAGCACGGTGGGCTAAGATCTAAGCTAAAGCTAACACCGTACTGGCTTCCTCTACCCAGTATTTTCCTCGCTAATGTACGGTCACTGGCGAACAAAATGAATGAACTACGGCTTCGGATCACCAACAATAAGAGACTTATGAACTGCAATATCATGATTTTCACAGAAACATGGCTACACAGTGGAATACCCGACAATGCTATTGAGCTAGCCGGCCTACACACGCTCCGGGCAGGCAGAGCAGCAGATGACTCTGGTAAGACCAGAGGTGGGGGTGTGTGCATTTATATTAACAAGGCTTGATGCACGAACTCTGTCACTGTTGAGAGACACTGCTCAGCTAACCTGGAGTTTCTCATGGTTAAATGTAGACCTTTCTATCTGCCACGCGAGTTCACTTGTACCATCATAACAGCCGCTTACATTTCTCCGGATGCTAATCGTAAGCTTGCTATGAAAGAACTGCATGCAGCTGTTAGCAAACAACAAACTGCACACCCAGAGGCAGCATTTATTGTGGCGGGTGATTTTAACCACTCTAACCTCAACACAGTGCTTCCTAAATTCTACCAGCATGTCTCCTGCCACACAAGAGGGGACAAAACATTGGACCATGTTTACACCAATATTGTGGGAGCCTACACAGCAACTCCCCTCCCCCACCTAGGCCAGTCTGATCACTTATCCTTGTTCCTTACCCCCAAGTATGTACCGCTCAACAACCGGGTGAAGCCATCAGTGAGGACCATCAAAGTGTGGCCAGAGGGGGTTGATTCTGTACTCCAGGAGAAGTTTAGGAACTCAGACTGGAGTATGTTCACCTCTCAGGCTACCTGTGGCTCCCACATAAACATCGACTCTTACACCCACTCAGTCCTGGACCATATCAACACCACTATTGACAGTGTCACCACGGAAAGACAGATTACCACGTACCCAAATCAGAAGCCGTGGATGAACAGAGAAGTGCGGCTTCTGCTAAAGGCACGTAACAATGCCTTTAGATCTGGTGATGCACAGGCCTACAGTTCATCCAGGGCAGATCTGAAGAGGGGCATCAAGAAGGCCAAGCACAGCTACAAGCTGAAGGTGGAGGAACATTTTGGGGACTCTGACCCCCGACGCATGTGGCAGGGCATTCAAGCTATCTCTGATTATAAGCCCAGCAACTCCATACCTGTAGCCATGACTGTGCCCTTTCTCAATGAGCTAAATGACTTCTATGCTCGTTTTGACAAGGACAATAACGAAAAGAACATCAATTTCCCATCCTCTGACGACCTCCACCACCTCACACTCACCCACACCGATGTCCATAACGCACTCTGAGTCATGTCAACGTACGTAAGGCTGCTGGCCCTGACGGCATTCCTGGGCGTGTGCTGAGGGCATGCGCTGAGCAGCTGGCAGGGGTCTTCACAGACATCTTCAACCTGTCCCTTGCCCAGGCCGTGGTACCAGCGTGCTTCAAGACCACTTCAATAGTACCAGTGCCGAAACATTCAACACCATCGTGCCTAAATGACTATCGCCCTGTGGCACTGACGCCCATAGTCATGAAGTGCTTTGAGCGACTGGTCTTGGCACAGCTCAAAAAATGCCTGCCCCCTACACTGGACCCTCACCAGTTTGCCTACCGGAGCAACAGGAGTACAGAGGATGCGGTTTCTACAGCGCTGCACTATGTACTCTCACACCTGGATGACAAGAACACCTACGCAAGAATGCTGTTTGTTGACTTCAGCTCAGCATTCAACACAGTTATCCCCTCCAAGTTGATCACTAAACTTGGGGACCTGGGAATCAGTACTTCCACCTGCAACTGGATCATGGATTTTCTGACCAACAGACCCCAGCATGTTAGGTCAGGCCCCAACCGTTCTTCCGTCATCACACTCAACACTGGTGTACCACAGGACTGTGTGCTCAGCCCATTCCTCTACTCCCTCTTCACCCATGACTGCAGGCCTATGTATGGATCCAATTCCATCATAAAGTTTGCAGATGACACCACGGTGATTGGACTCATCAGGGACAACGATGAGTCAGATTACAGGGCAGAGGTTGAGCACTTGGCTACTTGGTGCGCTGACAATAACCTGCTCCTTAACACCAGCAAAACCAAGGAGCTCATAGTGGACTACAGGAAGGAGAGGGGAGAGACACATGACCCCATCCATATCAATGGCATAGCTGTTGAACGTGTCCCCAGCTTCAAATTCCTGGGGACCCACATCTCGGAGGACCTTTCCTGGTCAGTTAACACCACCAGCCTGATCAAGAATGCCCATCAGCGCCTCTTCTTCTTGAGGACACTGAAGAAGAACCATCTGTCAACTGACATCCTGGACAACTTCTACCGCTGCGTGATAGAGAGTACCCGGACCAACTGTGTCACAGTCTGGTATAGGAGCTGCTCTGTCGCTGACCGTAAGGCGCTGCAGCGGGTGGTGAAAACCGCCCAACGCATCATAGGGACTCCACTTCCAGTTATAGAGGACGTCTACAGGAAAAGATGTCTGCGCCGGACACGCAGCATTCTTAGGGACTCCAACCATCCTGCTCATGGACTGTTCCAGCTTCTCCCCTCCAGAAGGCATTTCAGAAGCCTTCGGACTAGAACCAGCAGGTTTAGGAACGGTTTCTTTCCAACAGCTGTCACGTTATTGAACTTAGTTCCCCGCTGACTCTCTTACCATCATCTCTTACCATCCTCACCTGTACATAACTGCCCATCTAACTTATTGTACATTATTTGCACATAACAGTACTCTTAACTTTCTGCACTGCTGCATATATTTGCTTAAATTGCACATACTGTTAATTACCGTATATACTGCACTGCTGTCCTTTGCACTTCTGATTGGATGCTAAACTGTGTTTCGTTACCTTGTATTCATACATGTATAATAACAATAAAGTTGAATCTAATCTAATCTAATCTAATCTTTCAGTGGTCCTTTCAGCACATTTGAATTTAACCTCCAAGAAAATGTATTATTTGTGTATTTTTGGAAACTTAAGTCCATATAGATCGGACTGTGGTCAGAGAGATCCATCAGGCCTATTTTACATGTTTTTACTCTTCCAATGTCTCTATTAAACATTAAAAAAATAGTCAGTCCTTGAGTATGATGAATGTGGTGCTGAGTAAAATGTATAATTTTTTTACGCTGGGGTTGAATTCCCTCCACACGTCACAGATTCCCATTTCTTTTAGTAGCATCCAAGTTTTTCTACTTTGAGTGTTATTTTGATGTGGAGAATTACCTGATGCATCCCAGTATGGATTCAGTCTTAGATTGAAGTCTCCACCACATATCACTAAACCTTGGGCTTTAGTTACAGTGGGGCAAAAAAGTATTTAGTCAGCCACCAATTGTGCAAGTTCTCCCACTTTAAAGATGAGAGAGATCTCCAATTTTCATCATAGGTATACCTCAACTATGAGAGACAAAATGAGAAAAAAAAAATCCAGAAAATCACATTGAAGGATTTTTAATGAATTAATTGGTAAATTCCTCGGTAAAATAAGTATTTGGTCACCTACAAACAAGCAAGATTTCTGGCTCTCACAGACCTGTAACTTCTTTAAGAGGCTCCTCTGTCCTCCACTCGTTACCTGTATTAATGGCACCTGTTTCAACTTGTTATCAGTATAAAAGACACCTGTCCACAACCTCAAACAGTCAGACTCCAAACTCCACTATGGCCAAGACCAAAGAGCTGTCAAAGGACACCAGAAACAAAATTGTAGATCTGCACCAGGCTGGGAAGACTGAATCTGCAATAGGTAAGCAGCTTGGTGTGAAGAAATCAACTGTCGGAGCAATTATTAGAAAATGGAAGACATACAAGACCACTGATAATCTCCCTCGATCTGGGGCTCCACGCAAGATCTCACCCTGTAGGGTCAAAATGATCACGAGAACGGTGAGCAAAAATCCCAGAACCACACGGGGGGACCTAGTGAATGACCTGCAGAGAGCTGGGACCAAAGTAACAAAGGCTACATCAGAAACACACTACGTCGCCAGGGACTCAAATCCTGCAGTGCCAGACGTAGTAGTAGTAGATTAGTTTATTTGACAGGGACAGTGCAATAAACATAGACAATTAATCAAAGACAATCAATCTGATGTGTTGCACATAGAGTGTATAGCTATTAGCTAATTTGCAACTCTTGTCCCTGGTGTCCACGTGTCCCCCTACTTAAGCCAGTACATGTCCAGGCCCGTCTGAAGTTTGCTAGAGAGCATTTGGATGATCCAGAAGAGGATTGGGAGAATGTCATATGGCCAGATGAAACCAAAATAGAACTTTATTGTAAAAACTCAACTTGTCGTGTTTGGAGGAGAAAGAACACCATACCTACTGTGAAGCATGGGGGTGGAAACATCATGATTGGGAGCTGTTTTTCTGCAAAGGGACCAGGACGACTGATCCGTGTAAAGGAAAGAATGAATGGGGCCATGTATCGTGAGATTTTGAGTAAAAACCTCCTTCCATTAGCAAGGGCATTGAAGATGAAACGTGGCTGGATCTTTCAGCATGACAATGATCCCAAACACACCGCCCGGTCAATGAAGGAGTGGCTTCATAAGAAGCATTTCAAGGTCCTGGAGTGGCCTAGCCAGTCTCCAGATCTCAACCCCATAGAAAATCTTTGGAGGGAGTTGAAAGTCCGTGTTGCCCAGCGACAGCCCCAAAACATCACTGCTCTAGAGGAGATCTGCATGGAGGAATGGGCCAAAATACCAGCAACAGTGTGTGAAAACCTTGTGAAGACTTACAGAAAACGTTTGACCTCTGTCATTGCCAACAAAGGGTATATAACAAAGTATTGAGGTGAACTTTTGTTATTGACCAAATACTTATTTTACCGAGGAATTTACCAATTAATTCATTAAAAATCCTTCACTGTGATTTTCTGGATTTTTCTTTTCTCATTTTGTTTCTCATAGTTGAGGTATACCTATGATGAAAATTGGAGACCTCTCTCATCTTTTAAGTGGGAGAACTTGCACAATTGGTGGCTGACTAAATACTTTTTTGCCCCACTGTATCATTAGGTCAAATACATTTTTATAAAATTTCCAGTTAGCCCCTGGAGGTGCATATACATTCAGCAGGGTGATATCTTCTCCCTCTAGCCGACCAAGTACCATGCTGAATCTCCCTTCTTTATCTTTGTGTTCTGATTTTTTTTCAAATATAATTTTGGTTGAGATCAATGTTGCTACCCCCCTCCTCCTCCCTGACTTATATGAAGATGATGAGGTCAGTTTAAACCCTTGTCTATTAAGTTTAGTGTGCTCCAAGTCTGTTCGGTGGGTTTCCTGTGAAAATATTATTCCTGCTTTGTCTTTTTTCATTTTGCCTAGAATCTTGGATCTTTTAACTGGATTCAGGATCCCTTTTACATTATATGAGATTATTTTGGTTACACCCTGTTTCTCCATTATGTTGTCTTAGATTAGATTATTTGTTTATTTGACAGGGACAGTGCAATAAACATAGACAATTAATCAAATGACAATCAATCTGATGTGTTGCACAAAGAGTGTATAGCTATTAGCTAATTTGCAACTCTTGTCCCTGGATGGGCTTTAGAAAGGAGAAACAAGTTAAAAAGAATTATTTTTAGTATTTAGTATAACAGTGTAGTGGCCCTCTTTTATGCTACTCAGAGACTGAAAGAACACTAAGAATATAAAAAACATTAAGAACATAGTATATAAAACTTTAAAACAAAAAACTGTCAAAAGATCTTCCTGAGCTGAAGTCTTTTTAGCGACCTTAGAAGAGCCTTGATGGTGTGTTGGCTCTGAGGGAAATTCCTCAAACTGTGTTACGTGTTGAGGGCCCTTTCTTACCCCTGTAAGTTGTCCCATGTTTTTAACGTGAATTTCAGATCCCAATCCGAACTTGCAATGATTTTTTTTTTTTTTATGCCTATACCCTATGAAATTGTGTGCAACCTCCCACCACCATTACAGCAGACAATCACGTTAATACAGTATTTGTTAGTGTGGAGAGTTCATGTGGTTCATTGTCACATTTCTATTTTAACAAGTTTTTTATTTTAAAGACTTATTTGTTTCTAATATTATGACTGTTCAATGAAATGTTTTACCACTTTATACTTGCTGATTCTGCATCACCTTTAATGTTTGTTACCTTGTAGGAGGAGGGTTGGATGCGCAGATTCATTAAAAAATATTGTTATTCCCTCCTGAAAGCATCCAGTTTTTCCTTATAGCCCTGGCGCTGGGTTTCCCGCTGCTGGCCCGTGGATTTTGAGGGTCTCTGTGTGCACCACGTTTGAGCCTTGATTCTTTCAATCGGGTCTGCTGCGGGTTTATACACCGTTACCGGGAGCCCTCTTCTCGCCATATCCCTGGTTGCTTCTTCCGCCGAGTTGTAGAGGCACGTCTCATCCCCGTTAAAAACCCACAGCTTCGCTGGAAATGGAGTTTGAAAGCGCAATTTCTTCTCTCGTAGTACCTTTTTAGTGTTGTTGTATTCCCAATGCTTTTTAAGGACCTCCGGGGCGTAGTCGTTCCACAAAAACTTTTCTTTCTTGGTGCATAAATCATTTTTTCCACCAAGCCAGTCTCAAAACCTTTTCTTTTGTTCTGAAGTTGGAAAACTTCACCACCACCGAATGCGGGGGAGCTTCCGCCGACGGCCTTAGGGCTAATGAACGGTGCACCCTTTCTATTTTCAAATCAATGGATTGGGGAACTTCCAACTTCTCTCTCAGTATGGATTCCACGCATGCAGCCATTGTGGTGAAACCGTCCTCGACTCCTTCTTTCAGACCATGAATTCTTACGTTGTCTCTTCTTAGTCTTCCTTCTTGGTCGGTTAGCTTAGCCTCCAGCCTTGACTGTTGTTTGAGCAGTTCCAGTACGGTTTCTTCCAGCCCTTTTATTCTTTCCTCTGCTTCCATGATTCGGTCCTCAGCCTGGTCCACTCTGCTGTTTATCCTTTTTATTTTGTCTTTAATTTCACGAAATTCGGCCCAACACTCTCGGCGAAATTGTCTTAATTCTTGAAGTACCATTTTTAAGCTAACCGTGTTGCTAGCTTCATTCTTCTCCTCTATTTCCGTGTGGATGTCCTCCAGGTCAGATTCTCCGGCCGATGCACGTCTTGGCCTGGTAAATGTCGATCTCTTCTGTTTTCCTTTAGGCATAATGACTTTGTCTTTTGATTTTCACTCTTCCAAAAATCTGTTAAATCTGATTTTCAAGGTATTTTCACGGAACGGGTCTGGGAGCTTCTGCGTTAAGCTGCTATCACCATGGTGTCCAGACCGGAAGTCCCGCTTCTCTCCTTTCTTGAGTTGATCTCCAACTCCAAAAGAAGATGTACCCATGGTCTTCCAAGCTGTCATATCCAGGCAATCTTGTTTCACTAAGTGCTGCTATGTCTACATTGTACCTGTTCATTTCCAGGGCCACAAGCACGGTCTGTTTTTCTGGGCGCTGTGACGTTGTTCTGTCCAACAGAGTGCTTACATTCCATTCTGCTACACACAAAGTTGCTGTTTTCCTCTTCTTTTGTCTTCCTGCTCCTAGCTTACTTTTCGCTGCCTGTCGGAATGTGAACAGATCAGCACTGACCTTGTAAGCCCGGGCGGCATCTTAGCCAGAATGAGTTGCTTTCTGATTGACCATTTCATGAAACTGCTTGCAAAGTATTTGAGTACTGCTAGCTTTTGCTGGACTAGCAGCACATTCTTGGCAGATAAAGGTAATATCAGTGGCAAGGACAAGCCAAGACAAACTGACTCCAGTATCTGTTGCAGTGACTGACCAGATGATAGGTTTGTTTATCTCTGCTCTTTGTGTAGTGCATGTCACAATGCACTGACTGGCACAGTCCACCACAGACCTTGTGACAGATGTGGTTATCTTGCAGGATTTCCAGTCTCACCCTGTGTAACTGGGAGTGGTCCACCACAGACCTGTGACAGATATTGTTTTTAGTTCTGCCAGGATGCCCTGTTTCACCCTCGACGCCCTCGGAAGGGCGTGCCGGTTGAGTCGCTGACGGCCCTACCCATGAGACAGGTAGTACTGGTTTTCATGGTTATCTAGTAGCAAGCAAGCAAGCCAATGCCTGACCTGCTGTGGTGAAGTCCACTCCTGGAGATCTGCTGCACTTCTTCTCTTCTTCTTCTGATGTCACTGCTTCACTCTGACAAACATGGCTGGCACACTCCCGCCAAAGGGTCACCACATGAAGCCCCCTCAGTTCTGGCTTTGTTCTGCAGGAATGACCACAGCACAGCTCAGGATGATGGTTTCACTGCAGCACATGCGGACCGCCACACACAAGCAGCAGCTCAAGGCACGGTTGTAAATATTATATTGATCATCGGCAATGACTTTTGGGTTGACACAACATCCTAAAAAAAGTCAATCATGTCATCAGACCTTTAAGTTGTACCCATAGTTCCTTTGATGGAAATGATTCTAGTTTTGGTAGGCCAGTTTGTTTTTCTAACTGTGCTGTTTTAGCTCCACTTGAAGGTTCAAATATTTTTAGTGGCTTCACACAGATTTTTTTTTTTTCCCCAAAAAAATTGCTCTTTTTTTTTTTCTTTCATAGAAGTTGCTGAGTACTGGACTAGAATCAGAATTATTGTTTCATGCTCCTTTTAAGAGTTTTTTTTTCTGAAATCACATAAAACCAAAGGATTCAAAGTCACAGTTTGAAAAGGTTTTTATAGGCTTTTTTTTTATTGTAGAAAGATTAACTAGTAGGTTATAGTGCAAAAAACAGCCACAGAGGGTGTAAAAGCCAGTGTACTCCTAGTGCCTATCCCAAGCCCATGTAAATGGGGAGGGTTGTGTCAGGAAGGGCATGCAACATAAAACGTTTGCCAAATCTAACATGCAGATCATGACAAATGAGAGTTTTATACCGGATCAGTCGAGGCCCGTGTTTTAATGACTACCACCGCTGCTGTTAATCGACAGGGTGACTGTGGAAATTGGCCTAATGTTGGTGGAAGCAGGGTTTCCTCTGGTAACATTTCCTGATGGTGGACTGCCATGTCAGGAGATTTTCTGCGGCTCTTCCAGGACATGTAAATTTAAGAAAAATTTATGAAGGAATGATGATCCGCAAGCGCGCCGACGAACAACGCGTGTGACCGTGATCCACGCGAAGAGAAGCGCCCCGCCCGTGTGTTCCAGTCACCAGCCAGGCAGAGTGTCTCGCTACTAGTGTGACTGTCCAAGAGAAACACGGACATATTAAAGTCCTTTAAACACAGAAAAAAATCAGAAGAGGTATGAAAGCACTGGAGGCATTTATCATGGTTTTCACCCACTGGTAACGGGAGCAATAATGGAAGAGTTGCTTAGCTAACAGGTGTGGTTAAGAGCTCAAGTTGGTTGATTTTGTTTATTTATTGTTATTTTTGTTTTTCTTATTTCAGTCAAGAATGAAAAGGAGCGGACTTCCGGTTATGGCCGCCACGTAGGAAGACGTGTTTCACTCTACTCTGCTCCTAAAAATAAAAAGTCGGCAAATAACTCTCAATTGGAACAAAGCCTATCCCAGCGTTTGGGCGAGGATATGCCGGTAAAGCCTAAGGCTGGGAAATCAGGTGGAGGAAAAACTGAACCGCCGAAACAGTCCAAGTTGACGGACTTTCACGTTTGTGACGAAGCAGAAAAATCTCCAGATATGGCACAGCAAGCTAGCGGCGGAGCGGTGACTGCTGGCGACGGCACAGGTGCGGTGCTCGCTGCCATTAGCTCAATGAGAGCAGACTTTTCCACTAAATTTGATGGAGTTATAGCAGCGATAGAAGGAATGAGAAAGGAAATAAGCGACTGTACGGAACGAGTATCGCAGGTGGAGCTCCGAATTTCCAGCGCTGAGGATGACGTCACCAGCCTACAATTAAAGGTGCGCACATTGGAATTAAAAAATAAACGTCTGGAAGATAATGTCTTGGACTTAGAATCCCGGTCGAGACGGAACAACCTGAGGCTGGTCGGCCTCCCGGAGGGAACGGAGGGTCGGGACCCATTTTACTTTTTGGAAAAGGGGATTCCAGAAGCGCTGAACAACGCGGAGCTGCAGTCATCAGTCGTCTTAGAGAGCGTGCACCGAATCGGCCCACCGAGAGATAATAAGGCACCACCGAGGACGCTGATTATGAAGTTCCTCAGCTACAGAGACAGGATGACGATCTCCAACGCGGCGCGAGCCAAAGGAGAAATTAAATACCAGGATCAACAGGTGCGGTTCTACCCAGATTTGGCCACAGGAATCCAACAATTAAGGAAACAGTTTGATCCCACCCGTAAAGAGCTGCGCAACCTCGGGATTCGTCGTGGAGTGATTCATTCTGCAAGACTGCTGGTCACATATAAGGGCAGAACCCACACCTTCAAGACCCCTCAGGAGGCGCAGGAGCTCATCAAGCAGATCCAAGAGGAGACTGGTGGGAGCTAAGCATGAAGCATGAACAAAATATAAGGTAGAATATTTAAGCACTTGTACAGGCATCTGACTGATCTGAAGCATATAGCAAGTTTACAAAATATAGAATGTATTATTAAAAAAAAAAAAACCTATGATGTACAAAGTTGCTATAAAATTTTGGAGTTAAGTTGGAAAACTACAGCAGAGAGTTAATGTTACATCATTAAAAGCAGTAGTTAGGGTGATTGGGAGGATGAAGAAGGAGTGGCTTTGGCTGGTCCTCGCGGGTGTGGAGCGGTCGATGGCTATAGCGGGAGACAGAATTTTTTTTTTTGATTTTGGGGGGATTACCACGAATGTGGGAAGGGGGAATTTGTTTGTGTGTAGTTTGTAGGATGAATGTTCAACCACTCATGTTTTTGCTTCTCTGTATGAGCATGTTTACATTGCGAGGTAATCTCAAACTCCTTATTGATCATAGACCAAAGCGTTAATCTTAATTTAACTTCATGGAATTGCAGAGGTCTACAAAATTTAAAAAAAACTTAAACAAGTTATGAATAAAATAAAAGACATAGGTTCAAAAATTGTGTTTTTACAAGAAACTCATCTAATGGAGGAGGATGTAAAAAGAATTAGGAGAAGATGGCAAGGAAGTGTATTCACCTCATCATTTTCATCCCGAGCCAGGGGAGTTATGACTCTCATACATAAATCAATCCCATTTCAAGTGAAAAATGTATACGGTCCCAATATAGATGATCAAAGTTTCTTTGCTTATTTATTTTTTATTTTATCATCACTTACAGGGCAACATATAATAGCAAGGGATTTTAATTGTACATTGAATCCCGGTATAGATAGATCAACAGGACTGGACTGTACGCACAATGGATGCAGGATGATCATTTATCATTTTATGAAAGAATTGAGATTGCTAGATATATGGAGAGAAATGAAACCACAAGTTAAAGCCTACTCTTATTCCAATACCTACAAGACATTCTCACATATTGACTATTTTTTGATCTCCACAGAATTAAGGTCCAAGATTCAAAACTGCTTCTGTGATAATATTGTGATCTCTGATCATGCACCCTGTTGTCTAATATATGTAGATAAGAAATTGACAAAGGAACCAGGTAGGTGGCAATTTCAGCATAAATGGCTTCAGGATGAGGAATTTGTTAAGTACATAGAAAAACAGATAGATGAGTTCTTTGATATCAATACTACACAAACATCAGCATGTATAAAGTGGGAGGGTTTCAAAGCTTTTATTAGGGGGTATATTATTAGTTATACAGATTCAAAATCTAAGAAGACTCGAGAGGAGAGAGTCCAATTGGAACATAAAATAAAAATTCTTCAAGAAAAAGTGTATGCAGGAAGTGACCCAAAGTTAGAGAACGAATTACTGATTCTGAGAGCTGAATATGACAAAAAATCAGTGAATAGAGCTGCCTCGAGTCTTCTAAGATTGAAGCAATCTTTTTATGAACAAGGTGAAAAATCAGGAAAATTATTGGCATGGCAGATTAAACAATTAGAATTTAAAACACCAATTACCAGTATTATAAGTAACGGACAGGCAGTTGTAGATCCTTTAGAAATTAATAGTGCCTTTAGAGATTATTATGAAAAATTATATGATACAAAAAATGAAACTGACTTAATAAAACTAAATGGGTTTTTGGACGGATTATCTATACCGTGTATTCCAAATGAAAACAGGGAGATACTGGAGTCTAAAATTAGTCAAGAAGAAGTTGGGCTAGCCATTGATAATATGAAATCAGGAAAAAGTGCAGGACCAGATGGTCTTCCAGTTGACCTCTATAAAAAAATTTAAGAATAAATTAATAAAACCATTTTTGGAAATGGTTTTAGAAGCATTTCAAAATAGTAATTTACCACCGTACATGAATAATGCCTTAATAATATTGTTGCCAAAACCAGGTAAACCTTCTAATAAATGTGAAAATATGAGAGCAATAAGCCTATTAAATGCTGACCTTAAGATAATTTGTAAAATTTTAGCAAGACAAGAAATATTACCAAATATTATTAACCGAGATCAGAATGGCTTTATGATGGGAAGACAAGGCTTCCATAGTGTAAGAAGACTATTTAATATTATCTATTCTAATAAAGAAGCACCGGATACAGCTCTCCTATCATTGGATGCCGAAAAGGCCTTTGATAGGTTCGAATGGCCCTTTTTTTTTGAAGTCTTACAATTGTTTGGACTTGGAAATAATTTCATAAAATGGGTTCAGATAATATACAATAATGCTACAGCAGAAATCCTAACAAACAGCAATATTTCAAAATCAATAAATATCAATAGAGGATGTCGACAAGGCTGTCCACTTTCACCTTTACTGTTCACTATGGCAATTGAACCTTTAGCGATGGCAGTACGTTTACATCCACAAATATATGGAATTAAAGTAGGACCAAAACAGACTAAAACCTCCCGTCACATGAACAACTTCTTCCCCTCTGCCATCAGACTGCTGAACACTGACTTATTGACTCTCGTGCACTATGTACAGCAGCTCAACCAGACTCATGTCAATCATCACTGTTTTCTTTTTGCATTACCGACTGCACTATATGGTTCTCCACAATATCTGCTGCTTAATATATTTAAAACTGCTGACTAGTATTACTCATTCTTATTCTACACTTTATTGCATGTATAGTTTATTTCTTTTATTTTATCATGTTTAATGTTGCAGCATTGCACTGAGACAAATTCCTAGTTTGTGTACTACATGAACAATGGCAATAATTCTGATTCTGATTCTGACCAACAGAACATAAAATCTCCCTGTATGCCGATGACATAATTTTGTTTATGTCGAATCTTAAAAAATCAATTCCGACCTTGTTGAATTTAATAAAGAATTTTGGGGAAATATCAGGATATAAAATAAATAAAACTAAATCTTCAATATTAATGCTAAATGAGACCCAGAGAAATCACCCAGCTCCTGAGGTAAATCAATTCAGTGTTGTAAATCAGTTTAAATATTTAGGAATTCAAATTGTGCCTATGCTAGAATTAGTTGCCAGTGCCAACTATGAAGCCTTAATGACAGACATTAATGAGTTACTTCAGAGATGGATGTCACTACCAATGTCGACGATTGGGAGAATCAATATTCTTAAAAGTAATATCTTACCCAAAATTATTTATTTCAATACATTCCTTTACCACCAGATCTATTCTCAAGAATTAAAAAAAAGTTAGTGGAATTTATATGGAACAATAGGAAGGCTAGATTACGTCTGTCCTTACTATATTTACCATTTTGATCGTGGAGGTCTGAAATGTCCAAACTTTATGTTGTATTACTGGTCAGCACAACTGAGGTCTATGACATATTATTTTTCATCAAATGACCTCCCTCACTGGACTGAAATGGAATCATACAATTTACCTTTACCTCTTCCCATATTCATATACTCAGACTCGGCAAAAAAATTACAGAAACAAGTTAAAAATCCATTTGTAAAGCATATGATCAAAATATGGTGTGAAACCAAAAAATATTTAAAAGAACCACACTTATTGTCACAATTTAGCCCAATATGGGGTAATCAATATTTTAAACCAGGGAGAGATGCTGTATTTAAAGTATGGAATTTAAAAGGGATTCAAAAGATTCAAGACTTATATCTGTCAAGTTCAGATAACATAATGTCTTTTGAAGAACTGAGGATCAAATTTAATCTTAATAGAACACATTTTTTTCAATATCTTCAGCTTAGGAACTTTATTCGATCAAATCAAAATAATGCTCTCACCCGACCTACTTATTCTTCCTTGGAAAAAATTTTGACGAAAGATAGTAAGAGAAAGGGTATTATTTCAGAGTTTTATAACTCATTGACACTATCCTCAAGTGAAAACTCACAGAAAAGATTGAATTATTGGAAAGAAGACCTGCAAACTGAAATTTCAGAGGAACAATGGGAATTGGCTTGTACAGAAGCTCAAACCAAATCAATAAATGTACGCCTTAAATTGATACATTTTAAATGGTTATTGCGGATGTATGTTACACCGGTGGAGTTAAATAGATATAACAAAAACATACCAGATACGTGCACAAAATGTATGGAAAGTAAAGGAACCCTATTTCATTGTTTATGGGAATGTAGAAAAATTAGAATGTTTTGTGAAGAGGTGAGGGTAACAACATACCTGCCAACTACTCCGGTTTTGCCGTAATGGTTCCGGTTTTCAAGACCCCATTCCGGGTTATGGCTTTATTAATCAAAATTATGGTTTTTCACTAAAAATTCAAAGATTTTAAATCGTTAAAAACACGAAAGCAATTCGAAACACGAGATCGCTAGGAATCGTATCTAAATTTAGAACAGAGCAACATGTGATGGCGGCCGGGATGGTCACACTTTTTCAGTGCTGAGACAAAGTTGCTGATTTTGCCACAAAAATCACTAACCAACAGCGAGTATCGGATCAACATTTGTGACGCACACGCACAGGCTGAATTTCCACCTTGGTTGAACCAGCTTTTGAAGTAGAAATACCCCTTTATTCGCCTTTCACCGTGCTCTGTGAGTAAACTGAGTAGCGTTTCTTTTCATGGTTCGCTGCTACGCTTTACCTGAAGCGTTTGCTAAGCTAACGCTATCACTATTATTGATAAAGTATAAAGATATAGTATTGAGGTTTCTATTCTCGCGCGAAATCCCGGAGAGGCGTGCGTACATGGCGAGATGTAAACACGATGTAAACTGCTGCAGACGTTCGCACGACAGCACTTCAGCCCTGGCAAATGGACCATGGATTCGAAATCTAAAGGGAGAATACATTTTATATAATGCCTAAGATTCTGAAGAACATGTGCTGTGTAATTGCAAGCCTTGTCATGCTTGGTGTATCATGTAAACACATAAAATATCAGAGGGATTTTGCCGTCATTACGCACTAGTATACCCTGCTGATATTTCTAGTCTTCTAGTTACCTCTGCCAAGGAGGTTATGTGATAATCAGCGTTGGTTTGTCTGTCTGTTTCTTTGTTAGCAAGATAACTCAAAAAGTTATGGACGGATTTTCATGAAATTTTCACAGATTGTCAGAAATGGGGTATCCTAAAGATGATTAGATTTTGGTGGTGATCCGGATCACCGTCTGGATCCAGGAATTTTTTAAAGGATTCTTTTTTTTTTTTTTTTAAATTTTTATTTAACATTGCGAGATAGGGCCATTTTCAATATTTTATTTATGATGTTAAACACTGTATGGGGGAACTGTGGTGCTTGGCGGAGGTCTGCGCTCTCCGAGTGCTTCTCTAGTATTCATAATACATCACATCTGGCCTATTCGAAGTTCTATGCAGTGTTAAGATAGTCTTTTGAATGCAAATTTAATGAATGAATGAATCTTTATTTCGGATAGATTAAAAGTAAAGATTAAAAAGAAACAAGAATATAACAAAGGCAAAAAAAATCCAACAAGGGCAAATTAAACAAGAACTCCTCTGATTATACAGTTCAAGATAAGTTATCTAAAATGGGTGATGGCTTAAGCCGCAGCTTATATCGCCCACTCATATTCCATCCAAGAATTCAAAAGAAAAACAAAACAAGAGCGATTACAATTCAGAACAAAGACAAAATGTGACAACAAAAAAAAATAAGTAACAACACAACACAGACTGGATATGACAATCCTTATGTGGTTTTACATGTCATCTTGTATATATGTTTGGAGTATTTCTTCCTTTAGTTTTTGTTTAAATTGTCCAAGCGTTGTACATGATTTTAATTCAGGTCCAAAATCGTTCCATAATCTGACTCCTTGCACTGAAACACAGTGTTGCTTGGTGGTAGTTCTCACTGAAGGTTTTTGAAATATACATGTTCCTCTGAAATGATATTGTTTCTCCCTTATTTGGAACAACTTTTGGATATTTGCGGGCAGTGATAGATTCTTAGCTTTAAACATTATTACTGCAGTTTTAAAGTCAACCAGATCTTTCAACTTGAGAGCTTTTAATTTAAGAAAAAGTGGGTTTGTTGGTTCCCTGTAAGCAGCTTTGTTTATTATTCTAATAGCTCTCTTCTGAAGCATAAAGACTGGATATATGTTTGTTTTATATGTATTTCCCCATACTTCAGTACAATATGTCATGTATGGGAGTATTAATGAATGATACAAAGTATATAGTGTGGGTTGATTCAGCAAATATTTCGCTCTGTGTAGTATTGCAATTGATTTAGATATTTTACCTTTAATATAATTAATATGTGACTTCTATGTCAATTGCTAATATTTGTTTGACACTGCGGCCCCTGGACCCCGGCTAGCTACTAGGCTTTTCAGGTTTGAAAGTTGAAGAAATATGAGGTTGTTAGCTACATTCTAACTTGACTTAATGCTAATATTTGTTTGGCATCGGGGGGCTTCGCCCCCCCTGAACCCCCCACCAGGACTTTGTCCTGGACCTACCAGAGCCTGCAGCCCCTGGACCCCAGCTAGCTACTAGGCTTTTCAGGTTTGAAAGTTGAAGAAATATGAGGTTGTTAGCTACATTTAACGAGATTTAATGCTAATATTTGTTTGGCAAATATTAGCATTATTATTATTAGCATTAGCATTAGCATCGGCCCCTGGACCCTGGCTAGCTACTAGGCTTTTCAGGTTTGAAAAGTTGGCAGGTATGTAACAATTGAAAAAATAATTTCAAAACAAATCATATTGAATCCTAAATTGTTTTTGTTGGGTCTGCATCCAGAAAAGCATAACTTTAATAAAAGTGAAAGAGCATTCATAGACCTCAGTTTGCTTAACGCCAAAAAATGTATTGCACTATTGTGGAAAAAGACTCATAGACCAGATGTGACTCAGTGGTTAAGACAGATGTTAACAAACCTTCCACTAGAAAGAATAACATACATACTGAAATCAGAGGAAATTGTGTTTGAGAATATATGGAGACCTTTCATTGATTATGTAAAGAATTTAAACATAACTTTTGAAGAAGAAGGTGAATGATGTGTGTGGACCTTGTAAATTCCAAACTGGTGAATGTATAATATGTATACTTATGTAATGGATTGCCTAGACTAAACAGAGGAGCATTGTTGAAGACCTGTCTTTGTTAGTGGTTGTTGGTGTTTTTAGTACATTTTTAAAAAAAAATTAGTTTAATGTTAGTGTTTGAGTGTTTGTGTTTTGTTTGTATAAAAAAAAGGTTCAATAAAAAAATATTGTGCAAAAAAGAATGAAAAGGAGCCGTTTTTAACCTTTACTTTAGTTAATATTAGTTAGTTAGTTAATCCCTTCACACCTGAAGGTGTATATGGGCGGCGCCTATCTCCGTTTCTCTGTCCCTAGGCCACACAGCTACTGTAAGTAGTGAAAGCTACAGCGGGGGGTCAGTCCTCTGGTAGCTCTGTGTGTAACTTTACTTTCCCCATTCCATTATGCGGAGCACCACGCTAGAAGGCAGAAAGCACCATTTTTTTATATGGTCTTTAGTAAATTATATTCATTATTCAGTGTTTCCTCTGGCTTAAAGACCTTGGCACGGTGGCAACATATTTTTCCGGGGGGGGGGGGGGGTGCAGAAAACGCATGACACGATTGTAACCGGAAATGTTAATTTTACATTATTTCTTTTTATTTTTTAAATTTTGCACAAAAATATTGCATCATGGAACTTACCATTTAAAGTATTGTACTACCAGGAAAATACCAAGGGTCATGTTTTGTCCTGCAGGATTTTTTTTTCATGGTTTACATAAATAACCAAAATGTGTATTTTTTGTATTGTTATTGTAGTGTTTCTTTTTTCCTTTGACAAAGAGTAGGAAAGGGAAGGGGAAAAACATAGTAATGTACTCATGCATTCTTAAATTATATGAGCAGAGGTTGGTATAGTAGCCAGAAATTCTACTCATGTAAAAGCAGTGCTTTGAAATTAAAAATTAAAAGTAGACAACCAAAAATTTCTAGGTGAGTTAAGGGTACAAAGAGCACCGACTTAAAAACTTGAGAAATGACTTAAGTCTTGAAGGTTTGAGGTTTTTCTCCAAAATTTATAACAATTTTCTTGTAGTTTTCTACTTTTCTCTTTAAATTTATCTAAATTTGCAACCATTTTCCTTAAATTTGTAATTTTCTCTTGTAACATTATGACTTTTCTTGTACATTTGAGACTACTATAAATTTGTGGATTATTTTGTTGCCAATGTTTATCTTTTTTTAATCCAATCCAACTTTGGGGGCGGCGGTGGCGCAGGTGTAGTGTGACTGACTACTGATCGGAGGGTCATGTTTTCGATTCCCGCTCTTTCTACTGTCCGCTTGTGGAAGTGTCCTTGAGCAAGACATTGAACCCCCAGTTACTCTTGGTGGCCTGGTTAGCGCCTGTGTGTATGGCAGCTCTGCCGCCATCAGTGTGTGAATGTGTGGATTGCAGGATCTGTAAAGCGCTTTGGTCATCCTGGATGAGAAGAAAAGCGCGATAGAAGTGAACGCCATTTGCCATTTTACCATTTTATTTATAAAGCTCTTTAAAAACGACAGTTGACACAACGTGCTGTACATCAACGATAAATAAAATACAAAAACAATAAAATACAGTTGAAGTTCAAAACAGCACAAACAAAACAATCGTCATCCAGTAGAGACAATAAGAAGAAATAAAATCAGTGTCTCAAACTTGGTCAAAAGCCGGAGAATAAAAATGGGCTTTAAGAGGAGTTTTAAAACTGGACAGTGAAGAGGCCTGTCTGATGGACAAAGGCAGATTATTATAAAATTGATGGTTTTTTTAAAATAAATTTTCAACAGAATGTGGCAGATTTTTACTTTTTTCCTCGGACAACTTAAACTTTTGACCATAATTTTGTAGAGCCAGAACAGAACAATAACTCTGAATTCAAAGAAATATAATTATTGAAATTATATTTAAAGAAATAAATTAACTTAAATGAACAAATATGCAGTAATTTCTGTAATAATATTTCTGTTTATTTATCATTTTTTAGAAATCTCACCAACCAGACAGCAGGAAAAACCTCCCTTATTTTGAAATCCACATGTTGGCACGTTTAGTTTGTCTGAAGGCTGCTGACGGATTAAAGTCATTGACTTCGTGAATTTCGGTCATCTTAACCTGCCAGGTACATAATAATGAACATAAATTATTAGTTTCCCCTCATGGATGGTCACCTTATTGTGGTGGTGGTGGGGTTTGCATGCCCCAGTGATCCCAGGAGCTACTGTATGTTGTCCAGGGCAATTTGCCTCTGGTAGGGTCACCCAAGACAAACTGGTCCTGGGTGAAGGGCCAGACTAAGAACGATCCAACAGACTCTCATGATAAATTCTGTATCAAGGATTCAATGTACCCCACCCGATATGGGGTTACCGGGGCCCCACCCTGGAGCTAGACCCGGGGGAGGGGCTCGATGGCTAGTGTCTGGTGGCCGGGTTTCCACCCATGGGACCCGGCCGGGCTCAGCCCAAAGGAGTTACCTAGGTCTGCCCTCCAGTGGGCTCACCACCTGCAGGAGGGATCATGAGGGTCCGGTGCTATGTGGATTAGGTGGCAGTTAAAGGCGGAGACCTTGGCGGACTGATCCCAAGCTTTGTAAACTGGCTTTTGGTATGTGGAATGTCACCTCTCTGGTGGGGAAGGAGCCTGAGCTGGTGTACGAGGTTGAGAGATACCGGCTAGATGTAGTCGGCCTCACCTCAACACACAGCTCCGGTTCTGGAACCAGTCTTTTGGAGAGGGGCTGGAGCTTGGCCTTTTCTGGAGTTGCCCCGGGCGAGAGATGACGAGCAGGGGTGGGCATTCTTGTATTGCCCCACCTTGCTGCCTCTATATTGGAGTTTTCCCCGGTGGACGAAAGGGTTGCTTCCCTGCGCCTTTGGGTTGGGAAACGGGTCCTGACAGTCATCTGTGCCTATGCACCAAATGATGTTTCAGAGCACCCACCCTTTTTGGAGTCTGTGACTGGGGTGCTGGAGGGTGCTTCTCTTGGAGACTCCATTGACCTACTGGGGGACTTCAATGCGCACATGGGCGACGACAGTGAAACCTGGAGGGGGGTGATTGGGAGGAACGGCCTGCCCGATCTGAACACGAGTGGTGTTCAGTTATTGGACTTCTGTGCTAACCACAGTTTGTCCATAACCAACACCATGTTCAAGCATAAGGGTGTCCATATGTGCACCTGGCACCAGGACACCCTAGGTCGCAGGTCGATGATCGATTTTGTTATCATGTCATCAGACCTGCAACCATATGTCTTGGACACTCGGGTAAAGAGAGGTGCATAGCTGTCAACTGATCACCGCCTGTTGGTGAGTTGGATCCGATGGCAGGGGAGGAAGCCATTCAGACCTGGTAGACCCAAACGTATAGTGAGGGTGTGCTGGGAACGTCTGGCTGAGGCCCCTGTCTGGGAGATCTTAAACTCCCACCTCCGGAAGAACTTCAACCACATTCCGAGTGAGTCTGGAGACATGGAGTCTGAATGGACCATGTTCTCCACCTCTGTTGTTGAAGCGGAGGCCCAGAGCTGCGGCCACAAGGTGGTCGGTGCATCTCGTGGTGGCAACCCCCGAAACAAGTGGTGGACACCAGTGGTGAGGGGGGCCATTAAGCTGAAGGAGTCGTATCAAGCTTGGTTGGCTTGTGGGGCTCCCGAAGCAGCTGAGGTGTACTGGCAGGCCAAGCAGAGTGCAGCTCGGGCGGTTGCTGAAGAAAAAACCCGGGTATGGGAGGAGTTCGGTGAGGCCATGGAACAAAACTTTCGGTTGGCCTCGAAGAGATTCTTGCAAACTGTCCGGCGGCTGAGGAGGGGAAAGCAACTCCCTGTCCACACTGTGTATGGTGCGGATGGGGCGCTGTTGACTTCGACTGGGGATACCATCGGGCGGTGGACGGAATACTTCGAGAATCTCCTCAATCCCACTGATACGCCTTCCACAGAAGAAGCAGGGTTTGTGGATGAGGGGGATGACTCACCTATCACAGGGGCTGAGGTCGCCAAGGTGGTTAAAAATCTCCTTGGTGGGCGGCCCCAGGGGTGGACGAGATTCGCCCTGAGTACCTCAAGGCCCTAGATGTTGTTGGGCTGTCATGGTTGACACGCCTCTGCAACATTGCATGGAGGTTGGGGGCAGTGCCTTTGGCATGGCAAACCGGGGTGGTGGTTCTTCTCTTCATAAAAGGGGACCGGAGGGTGTGCTCCAACTTTAGAGGGATCACCCTCCTCAGCCTCCCTGGGAAGGTCTATGCCAAGATACTGGAGAGGAGAGTCCGGCCGTTGGTCGAACCTCGGATTCAGGAGGAGCAATGTGATTTTCGTCCTGGCCGTGGCACATCGGACCAGCTCTTTACCCTCTCGAGCAATCTCGAGGGTTCGTGGGAGTTTACCCAACCAGTTTACATGTGTTTTGTGGACTTGGAGAAGGCATTTGACCGCGTCCCTCGTGGTTTTTTGTGGGGGGTGCTTTGGGAGTATGGGGTATCGGGCTTGTTGTTACGAGCTATTCGGTCTCTGTACGACCATTGTGAGAGTTTGGTTCGCATTGCCAACACTCGATCGGACTCATTCCCAGTGAGAGTTGGACTCCGCCAGGGTTGCCCTTTGTCACCGATCCTGTTCATAAATTTTATGGACAAGATTTCTAGGCAGAGCCAGGGAATGGAGGGTGTCAGGCTTGGTGACCACACGATCTCATCTCTGTTGTTGGCAGATGATGTTGTCCTGTTGGCTTCATCCAGCAATGACCTACAGCTGTTGCTGGGACGGTTTGCCGCTGAGTGTTAAGCGGCTGGGATGAGAATCAGCACGTCCAAGTCCCAGTCCATGGTCCTCAGCCGGAAAAAGGTGGATTGTCCTCTGTGGGTTGGGGACAGGCTCCTGCCCAAAGTTGAGGAGTTTAAGTATCTTGGGGTCTTATTCACGAGTGAGAGGAAAATGGAGCGAGAGATCGACAGACGGATTGGAGCAGCATCTGCAGTGATGCGGACGTTGGACCAGTCTGTTGTGGTGAAGAGGGAGCTTAGTTCTAAGGCAAAGCTGTCGATTTACCAGTCAATCTACGTTCCTACTCTCATCTATGATCATGAGCTTTGGGTAATGACCGAAAGAACAGGATCGCGGTTTCAAGCGGTTGAAATGAGCTTTCTCCGTAGGATTGCTGGGCTCACCCTCAGAGATGGAGTGAGGAGCTCAGTCATCCGGGAGAGGCTCAGAGTAGAACCACTGCTCCTCCACATTGAAAGGAGCCAGTTGAGGTGGTATGGGCATCTGATTTGGATGCTTCCTGGACGCCTCCCACTTGAAGTGTTTCGGGCACGTCCCACTGGGAGGAGACCCCAGGGCAGACCCAGGACTCGGTGGAGAGACTATGTCTCCCAGCTGGTCTGGTAATGCCTTGGTATCCTCTCTGAAATGCTGGAGCAGGTGGCTGGGGAGAGGGGAAGTCTGGGCTTCTCTGCTTGAACTGCTGCCTCCGCGACCCGGACCCCCGGAAAAGTGGTAGAAGATGGATGGATGGAATTATTAGTTGATATTGCAGTAGCTGGTGAAGTAAATCCTCATCGATTCATCAGTCTCTCTTGCCTTTCCCTGCAACGAAGCCTAACCAGACCTGTTAGCTAAGCAACTCCTCATTGTTGTTCCTATTATCAGCGGGTTAAAATCACCAGAAATGCCTCCACTGCTTATCTCTCATACTTTTTTCCGTGTTTAAAGTACTTTAATAAGCTCATGCTTCTCTTGGACAGCAACACTAGAGAGACACACTTTGTCTGCAGAAACGGTCACGCGGGCGCTGGGTGGGCGGGGCGCTTCCACGCGGATGACAGTCACGCACGTTGTACATGTGCACATTTGCAGAGCGTTTCTTTCATATTTAATTTTTCTTAAATTAATAAATTATAGGCACGGCGGCATACTTCCTTAGGGAGGCGGGCCACCACACAGAAATGTTACCAGCAGAAACCCTGATAATGGAGTTGGATGTCTCGATTACTTTGGAAGATGTGTGTAAAGAGTGACATGGATACCAAAGTCTAGAGAAACCTTCAGCTTTAGACAGAAGAATCCAGCCCAGTAGAGAGAGGTCTCTTGTTAAGCCAGTGATTTAACAATTTCTGTACATCTCTAGTTCTGGGAGCAATATTTGAAGCAGTTCTTTTAGTTGTATCTTTTGTAATTATAATCACCTCCGCCAAGGAGCTAATGTAATTCGGGTGGTCTGCTTGTTAGTATGATTATGCAAAAACTACTGGACAGATTTATATAGATTGATGATACGATCTTTCAACAAGGAGTGATGATATAGAGTGAAGTACGTGGCGGTAATGCACCCATAAGCTGGTTGCCAACCGCCAATCAAATCTAAAAGAAGAAGAAGAAGATGATTTTGATAAAAATTTCACCAGAGGTGGTTCTTGGCCTAGAGAGAAACCCATTCCATTTTAGTCATGATCCAAGAATGCATACCTCCGCCAGTGTCATGAATTGCCCCTCAAGGCAGGAACAAAGATCCACATGCTGATGTGTAGTTGCGAGATTTGTTGAAGGGAACAAAAATTCCAAACAGTGCGCAAAACACAAAAATTCCAATAGTGCCCAAAATAACTTAAGGGCCTTTTCCACTAGCACGCTTTAGCGCGACACGGGACGGCTCAGCACGCTTTGTACGCTTTTCCACAAGCCCCAACACAGTTTAACAGCCGCGATTCTCAGCCTCACTCCAGGGCAGGGTACAGCAGTGCTGAGCTGTGCCGTGTTGTGACGTTAACAGACTGGTCGCCGCTGATTGGTCAGGTCGTAACCGGCACTGATTGGTCAGCTTGTAACCGCCCCTCTCCTCCTCCTCTTCTACCGAATCTTCACGGACCTTCTCAATAAAGTTTTTGAAAAAAAAAAAAGAAGAATCTTCACGAGCGCCATTACTCAGCCCACAACCACTGTTGGCGGTTTCTTTTCAGTGTATTGCTGTGCTATTTTCATTTATTCTCTATCAAAAATGGCTTCGCGTAATAACGGTGTTCCATGGACCAATAAGGAGGTGCAGTGTCTGCTCACTGCATTGTCAGACGAACGTATCCAGCGCGAGTTAGACGGAGCCACCCGGAATGAAAAAATATACCGGGAGGTCTCGACATCAGAGTCCTTTAACGGTGAGGTGTTTTTTTTTTCACAATATCTTTATTGAACCTTTTTTTTTTTTTTTTTAACAAACATGACACAAACAATCAAACACTAACACTAAAGTACTACAAAAAAAAATGCACTAAAAACACCAACAACCACCAACAAAATGAAGTCTTCAACAATGCTCCTCTGTTTAGTCTAGACAATCCATTACATAAGTATACATATTATGTTCACCAGTTTGGAATTTACAAGGTCCACACACATCATTCACCTTCTTCTTCAAGAGTTATGTTTAAATTTTTTACATAATCAATAAAAGGTCTCCATATATTCTCAAACACACTATCCTTTGATTTCAGTATGTATGTTATTCTTTCTAATGGAAGGTTTGTTAACATCTGTCTTAACCACTGAGTCACATCTGATCTATGAGTCTTTTTCCACAGCAGTGCAATACATTTTTTGGCATTAAGCAAACTGAGGTCTATGAATGTTCTTTCACTTTTATTAAAGTTATGCTTTTTTGGGTACAGACCCAAAACATTCTAATTATTCTACATTCCCATAAACAGTGAAATAGGGTTCCTTTACTTTCCATGCATTTTGTGCATGTATCTGGTATGTTTTTGTTATATCTATTTAACTCCACCGGTGTAACATACATCCGCATTAACCATTTAAAATGTATCAATTTAAGACGTACATTTATTGATTTGGTTTGAGCTTCTGTACAAGCCAATTCCCATTGTTCCTCTGAAATTTCAGTTTGCAGATCTTCTTTCCAGTAGTTTAATCTTTTCTGTGAGTTTTCACTTGAGGATAGTGTCAATGAGTTATAAAACTCTGAAATAATACCCTTTCTTTTACTATCTTTCATCAACATTTTTTCCAAGGATGAGTAAATAGGTCGAGTGAGAGCATTATTTTGATTTGATCGAATAAAGTTCCTAAGTTGAAGATATTTAAAAAAAATGTGTTCTATTAAGATTAAATTTGATCCTCAGCTCTTCAAAAGACATTATGTTATCTGCACATGACAGATATAAATCTTGAATCTTTTGAATCCCTTTTAAATTCCATACTTTAAATACAGCATCCACTCTCCCTGGTTTAAAATATCGATTACCCCATATTGGGCTAAATTGTGACAGTAAGTGTGGTTCTTTTAAATAGTTTTTAGTTTCACACCATATTTTGATCTTATGCTTTACAAATGGATTTTTAACTTGTTTTTGTAATTTTTTTGCCAAATCTGAGTATATGAATATGGGAAGAGGTAAAGGTAAATTGTATGATTCCACTTCAGTCCAGTGAGGGAGATCATTTGATGAAAAATAATATGTCATAGACCTTCAGTAATTAATGTGTGACTTCTATGTCAAATGCTAATATTTGTTTGACACTGCGGCCCCTGGACCCCGGCTAGCTACTAGGCTTTTCAGATTTGAAAGTTGAAGAAATATGAGGTTGTTAGCTACATTCTAACTTGATTTAATGCTAATATTTGTTTGGCGTCGGGGGGGCTTCGCCCCCCTAAACCCCCCCTCCAGGACTTTGTCCTGGACCTACCGGGGCCTGCGGCCCCTGGACCCCGGCTGGCTACTAGGCTTTTCAGGTTTGTTGAAGTTAAAGTTAAAGTTGAAGAAATATGAGGTTGTTAGCTACATTTAACTAGATTTAATGCTAATATTTGTTTGGCAAATATTAGCATTATTATTATTAGCATTAGCATTATTAGCATTAGCATTAGCATCGCCCCCTGGACCCCGGCTAGCTACTAGGCTTTTCAGGTTTGAAAAGTTGGCAGGTATGAAAACATAACACATAGCTGTACAAGGCCACTCCTCGATCTGTGGCTTTTTTCACCGTAAACACCAAAAAGGACCGCCAGACAAGGGTACAGGCAGCGAGATGAAATATGAATGAATATTTCAATTTAATCCTATCCCACTTGTACTTACAAAAACGTGTGAATATTCATAAAAAGCACACACATGAAAGGTAGCACCACAAGCAGTGGGTCACAGCGGTTTTGGGCAACAGCTACACAATTGTGTATCCTTTGCCAATCTGTCTGCTGTTATTTAATGTTTAACAGTTAAGGGACGGATGATTATATGCTCCAAAACTGGAGAAACTCTCTGATAAAAAAGCTGCAACAACACAAGTCACTTTTGGTTTGAATTAACTGCCAAATGACCTAGAAATAATGAGCTGAAACTTGTTTTTATTCCTATTAAATAATGAGACAGTGGCACACTGGCCAACACCAAATTGTATTATTTTTTACATCCTAGGGCATTTTGGATGTACTGAATAAAAAAAAATTCATGTTTTTCACCTTCAGGTCAACGTTTGGAACAACAGTATTATTATTTTCTGTTTAGATGATGCTACACTCCTTCTAAAGTATTGTAATTCTCTGAATTTGGAATGCCGATAGAACATTCAATTTACATATACTTACTTTTTGACTTGTAAGCTTGATCAGTCTCTCCTGCTGCATTTTAAAGTCCAACTGTGCAACTTCTTATAAGTTAACATAAAAAATTTACCCAAAGTTTAGAACTGTATCATGTGGTGCTAATTTTTTATGATATTTCAATAAAAAGAACAGAAAGCTTACAAAAACATTTGTTTTTTGGTCTAGTTAAAAATTACATTACCTTTACAATGGTTGACCCCTGACAGGATGATCAGCATCATTTTCATCAGACTAGGCAATGGAATTTCTATGTAATTATACTGTTTTATAATTCAGTGTTATAACAGACAAACCACACTTTCCAAAACAATTCCATTTTATTATATACAAAATATTAAAATAAAAAAAAACTTTGCAACACAACATGAAGGTTAATCGACATTTTATACACGCCGACCACTGAGTGCCTCTACACCAGCTTCCCAAACTGGGTCAGGAAGGCTCGGTTGAATGAAGCCGTCTCTGCCAGCTCCTCGTCTCTGCCAGCTCCTGCCTGCTCCAGGGATACCCTCGCGTTTTCTGCAACCTTATTTAAATGTTGCAAATATTTATCATTGAATACATTTTGCGCCTGGTGGCGGGACAGATTCACATTGGAGAATCCGGGCGGGCTGGCGCGGCGGACGCGTGGGATGATTTTACAAGGAAAATGCACACTGTCAGAAGTCTGAAATATAACCTCACAAATACAGAGTACAAAAAGGCATTAGACTGAATCATAGATCAGACTTAAGACACGCAGAGCCTTTGAAGTTTTTACTTGTACAAGGAGCATCAACACACATACAGGGTGAGCTGAATACTGCCGGACAATCCGCAGTTGCTTTCTTTATATACATGGAGTATGTGATAAACTCAGCAAAAGCAGAACAAACAGAATTACCACATAAGCAAAAAGTACTCTCCGTATGTCTTCAAGTGTGTGTAGGAGATAAATTGTATGAACACTCTGTTCATGCAGTGTCCCCTGCACACACAGGGTGTACAGGGGACAAGTCTTGATACAGCATACAGTATATGTCAACACTCTTTTATCACACATCAGATGAATAACAGAAGGGTGATGCAGCTTAGTCACTAACAGTGATTATAAGAAGCACAAGTTGTATTTATGACTAATAAGAAAAAGCATCATACATATAAGAATATCAATCTTCATTTCATGAATCATTAATAAAATGATAACTGTTTATATGCATACAGTATATACAATTTTTCCCAACATTTTCCTCCTGTTTATTATTTTATTAATCTTTTTAATCATATGCAATTATCAGTATAATGTAACTTCAAAAGATTTCCTATATTGACATCATTAAGCATTCATGTGGCGTATAGCTAGAGCACTGCCATACATTGGAAAAAGAGTACCCATTGGTTTTCCAAGAATCCATACCCAACATCATTTGGCCAAAAAACAGTAGGATTATTGCTACAGTTAAAAGTACAATTTTTCCTCTTTAAGGTGAATTTTCCAGCAGCAATATAGGGAAAGTGAAATACATTTCTACAGACAGAATCATAATATGACACTTAACAGGTCACTTCCTTAGTATCATTGCATCTTTGTGAAATACCCAGGTTGAAACTGTTTTTACTACAATTTTTGTGAAAGCAGATTGGTGAAGTAAACAGTGTAGGATTTACTTTCATTAAATGCTTCTTAACTGCAAGCAAAGAAGTTCCAATCCCAATAATATTAAATATTCTAATCTTAGACCCAGTGTAATCAGTAATAGTGACATTCAATCTATTAAGATACCTTTCTGACAAATTCCCCACCAACCAATGTCCAACATTATTGCTTTAAACAGACTGAGACGAGAGTTCATCGCTATTGTCGCTCCGGGCGTTTTCTCTTCACTCAGTGGAACAGGGATCATGGGTATTGTAGTCAATCATGGGTATTGCAGTCTTGTGTAAATGGGGTAGCAATGAACACACATAGCAAGAAGTATCGATTCCCAGTCCTCTCACCGAAACCACCATTGTCTGGTACTATAGGTAATGCGTATTGTTCATTGTCCGTGCTTCGTGGGTTCCTTGTCCTTGAATCAGAAAGAGATTACCACCCCACTGCCAGGAGAAGTGCTGAACACAGAGTCATCAATAGTTTTGGTGCCATGCTTCCACCTGAGAGAGCACCCCTCCGGGCCTCTTTCTTCACCAGGGTTGAGACGGCCTTGTCCTTAAAAGGACATGCCCCCTTTGTACTGGACTTACTCAGGGAAACAAGTTAGTTAGTTCACTTACAGGCACCCGTAGTCTTTTAACGTGTGAAAGGTGAATCCGAGATGGTCATTCAGCAATACGTACTGCAGTGGGAGTGGGAGTGTCTAGTGTTGTCTGTGGTGGTCCTTTATGAAGACATAGTCTCCAGGTTGATCCGTTTCTTTCTGTGGAGCAGCTTCTGAATCAAAACATTCCCTGAGATGTTCACCAAGATCTGTGTATTTGTTACGTATGGATAGTGGTGAGAGGTCAGGTAATACATAAGGATGGCGAAAAAACACATTCAGAAGGTGATAATCCTGTCTTTGGGTCTAGTATAGAGTTAATTGTTAGTCTGACTAATTTCAGAGCTTCTGGCCAAGTAACACCCTTTCCATGTGTGGTTTTTGCCAGCATTTGTTTGATTGTACCGATACTATGAAATTTGATCTTACTTCTTACAGCTTGGATTAAGTCTTGAACTGTTTGTGCTGTAAAATGAGTTCCATTATCTGCATAAATCAGTTCTGGAATCCCAAAAACGGAAAGCAGATGCGGCATTTGCTGGGGATGTGTGATGAATTCCTGTCCATTTTGTGGAGGTGTCAATCAACACCAAGCAATATTGTAGCTTTCCGTTGCTCCTTGAGCATTATTTTATAAACAAAGGATGCACTTTTGGCATGTTTTTGTTACTTCTTTCAAAATATTAGGACAGTTTTTCCCAACATCCTCATCATTGATTTCCTCCTGTTGGCACATGGTTGGCCATGTGCCAACAGGACAGCTCATCTGTATAATGTGGGTGGCAGAGCAAATTTTCATCAGACAAGCCAAATGTATATCTAATTATTTACACATGAAACAGGAGGAAGGTCCATATTATTTTGACAGTCTTTTAAAACATCAACATTATTAATAAGACTGACGGTTCCTAAAAGACCAATAGCAGCACAGTGAGTAGCGTTATGCAGGTGGCATGTGCTATAAGCCTATTTACTATCTGTACAGAATACAGATAAGTTAACCCCAGACAACACCGTTACAGCATAAGCACACTTCTATTTTTACAGAGCAAGCCTATCGCTCGCTTCTTCCTTTGCTAAGTAGAGAGAGGGAGAGAGTTGCTGTTCGCCCCCTCCTCCACAACATGGGAAATGTGTAGGATAATAGAGGGCATGATCTTATTATTTGTATTATCCCATAAATAATAAAAAGGTGGTCTGTATTGCCCAGCCTGTATTTGAGTTATAACTGCAGCCATATGTTTATCCTGGGCACTACAGAAAATGAAATGAAAAGCACTTATGTAAATAAAATTGCATTTATTGATAATTTTTATGCATTATCTATTTTTCTGGGGATTGCTAATTATTTGCTAATTAATTTGCTAATTAATTTCTTTGATACCCTCTGTTTTGATACATGGAGGCTTAATATCTCAATAATTATAGCTTCTTTTTGTGACATCTCTTGAAATAGTTTACAAATTTCATTTAAGAAAAACAAAATAACTATCTGTGCATTTTTGATATGCTTCAGCATTGATAAATAAGATCAGTTTGTCCAGTTGAACACAGATGGGTTGAATTTGAAATATTGTGTCACATTCTTTCAGTCAAAGGAAAGGCGGACATTTTGCCTAATTTAGAATTCGATTTAATGTCTTACAAGGAATGTCCCTATTTTATACATTCCTTGGTAAATTATGGAGTGCAATGTAGTTCACCCTGTCCCAGCTTGGCCACCGCTGAATCAGGAGAAGCACATCCCTCATTGCTGTCACATTTCTGAAATATATTGTTACCGCACCATTATGTGGTGAGTAATATCAGTATAAAATCATATAAACATTACATTTGTAAAGTCAAAGTCATTTGAATCAGTACACCTTATGTTATCTACAATGTCATACAAAGTCATACTTGGCTTCAAAAAGTGATTCTTTCTCCAAGACCTTTGTCTGATAATCCACAGCCTCTGGCAGATCATATGCACAGACACATTAATTATCAATCTGTTTTGATCCTCTGTGCTCTAAATCATGTGATATAGGGTAAACATAAAATCTTCAGTGATTAGGCATTATTAAATGACATCATAATATGATCATAGTATGGCCTGTAGTCACATTGTCACACGTCAGTCCTTTTTTCCCTATAAAGTGCACTGTCATATTTCAGTCAAGGACAAAGGTCAGTAATGCGTCAAAATTGTTTTTGTTTTTTTTTGTTTTTTTGTGGGTTTTTTTTTTAAATATGTAAACAGTTTATCACGTACGCAACATTAATCAAGACCCCACAGAGTTAAATTGAAAAAATAAAAACTTTGTAAAAGTACCCATATTTAGACCACTTTCTTCACAGATCAACCACACACACACACACACACACACACACACACACACACACAGAATAGATAATAGATAAAACAACGTTCTCATTGTCCATTTTAACGTTATCCAGTTTTGCTGCCATTTAATTATGATTTTATTTGCTTCCTCCTTTTCCCAACCTCTTGGGCTTCTTGTGAAAGAGTGGAATACGGGCCCGCCTTAGGTCCCGGTTTGGGGTATGGGGGTGGATTTTCCAATAGTGGGGCTGTACTAACAGTACTAGTTTGAGTTTTCATTTGTTTCTGCTTTTCTCTGGCTTCATCAGCTTTCCGTTGGGAAGCCTCTGCCGCTTGTGACCACAAGATGGCACATTGGAGCTCCGCACTGGGTTTGCCTGTTTTAACAGGTTTATTAGACGTCATTTCAATGGTTGTTAACAATGCCTGGCATTCATCCACGTTCAACGTGGGCTTGAATGAGAAATCCTTTTTTCCATTTATTTAAGTATTTTTCTGGATCCTTTATTTTTCCCTTTTCATTTTGTCTGTTATTGTAATTTTTACAGCTGCGCACGCTATGTCCTGTTTTTTCTTCTGTTTATTCGTCTGCCTATCTGGTCTTCTAACACAATTCCCCATTTTTAGATGGTCAGGAACGTTACGCCCACCGTAACCGTATTACTACCCAATTTTTGGGGTGTGTTCCGTAGTCAGGAACGTTGAACAGTACGCCGACTGTTTAACACTATTACTGCCCAATTTGGGGTGAATTCCTTCACCCTACTTATTTTAAAACCTGACCACCAAACAGTTGTGAATTGCCGTCACACTGTCTCCTGCACCCCTCTTTATTTTAAAACCTGACCGGTCAGTAACCGTGAATCGCCGTCACGTTACTTCCTAAGACCACTGCATTCCTGCAGCGGTTTTTAACCACAAGGAAAAGTACAGGACGCCGCTTGTACTACCATTACTCGCTCGTCAGCTGACCCATGGTTCTTTAAAAATGGGAAATTGTGAATTGTGAGGCTCGGTTATTCTTCATATACGTCTACTACAGTCAATCTGAAAAGGGAAAAATTTGTAACTTACTTTTTAGGCTCTATCAGTAAGGACAGCCGTCACCAGATTAGAGCCGGGAGAAGGAGAGTCTCTGGCAGCGTTCCCTCAAGTCGGGTTTCCAATTTTCAACCTGCAGGACACACATCCCTTCCCGCTCCACCTGGATCTCAGCTGTCCCGGGTTTCGGCACCAGCTATGTCAGAAGTCTGAAATATAACCTCACAAATACAGAGTACAAAAAGGCATTAGACTGAATCATAGATCAGACTTAAGACACGCAGAGCCTTTGAAGTTTTTACTTGTACAAGGAGCATCAACACACATACAGGGTGAGCTGAATACTACCGGACAATCCGCAGTTGCTTTCTTTATATACATGGAGTATGTGATAAACTCAGCAAAAGCAGAACAAACAGAATTACCACATAAGCAAAAAGTACGCTCCGTATGTCTTCAAGTGTGTGTAGGAGATAAATTGTATGAACACTCTGTTCATGCAATGTCCCCTGCACACACAGGGTGTACAGGGGACAAGTCTTGATACAGCATATATGTCAACACTCTTTTATCACACATCAGATGAATAACAGAAGGGTGATGCAGCTTAGTCACTAACAGTGATTATAAGAAGCACAAGTTGTATTTATGACTAATAAGAAAAAGCATCATACATATAAGAATATCAATCTTCATTTCATGAATCATTAATAAAATGATAACTGTTTATATGCATACAATATATACAATTTTTCCCAACACACACAATAAAATACAGCACGAAAGTGCAAGATATACAGAAAAGACAATAGTTTTTAACAAGATTACATAAGCTTATTTCAGCGTATTGTTCACATAAATAATTAAAAGAAAAGCGAGTCCGCAGTGTGCTGCGATAAAGCAGCAATCATCATCCATAAATGAACAGCTTTTTTATTGCATAAACAAACTGAGCGTCTTACCGAATATATTTGTGAAAAAACGCACAATAAAAAAAAATTAAAACTCACCGTTAAAGGACTCCGATGTCGAGACCTCCCGGTATATTTTTTCATTCCGGGTGGCTCCGTCTAACTCGCGCTGGATACGTTCGTCTGACAATGCAGTGAGCAGACACTGCACCTCCTTATTGGTCCATGGAACACCCTTATTACGCGAAGCCATTTGTGATAGAGAATAAATGAAAATAGCACAGCAATAAGATAAGATAAGATAAGATAAGCCTTTATTAGTCCCACAACGGGGAAATTCCAGGATTGCAACAGCACAGGGATAGCAACACTCAGAGCAACAATCAGAAGGCAAGAAAAAAAATACACTGAAAATAAACCGCCAACAGTGGTTGCGAGCTGAGTAAGGGCGGTCGTCTAGATTCTTTTTTTTTTTTCAAAAACTTTATTGAGAAGGTCATGAAGATTCTGCAGAAGAGGAGGAGGAGAGGGGCGGTTACAACCTGACCAATCAGCGCCGGTTACGACCTGACTAATCAGTAGTGACCAGTCTGTTAACGTCACAACACAGCCCAGCTCAGCACTGCTGTACCCTGCCCTTGAGCGGGGCTGAGAATCGCGGCTGTTAAACCGTGTTGGGGCTTGTGGAAAAGCGTACAAAGCGTGCTGAGCCGTCCCGTGTCGCGCTAAAGCGTGCTAGTGGAAACGGGCCTTAAGGCAGTCACTATCTACATCCACATGTATATTAAAGTCCCCTACTATAATTATTCTATCAGATTTCAGCACTAAATCACTACCCCAAGATGGTGCCCACAGTGGTCGCCATGGTGCTTCGCTGCGCTTTGTTTTGTTTGTTTTTGTTTGTCAATTGTGTGTCTGCCTGCTCTTACACCCGTGAAGAGCTACTAAATATCAGGACTTTCACTCCCACGGACCTACTCCCAGTTTTTTTGGCTCCTGCCACCGATCTGGTTCACCTTTTAGCCCAAAAAGTGAGACGACGAAAGAGAGGAAGACGAGCGGGCGCTCTCATGCGGCTTCGCAGGAGAGGCACATGCACGGCTTTGCCTGGGATATTTCTGTCCAACGTCAATTCTCTCTATAACAAGGCAGATGAACTGAGACTGCTGATGCGATTTAAGGACCTCTCCACCTCGTGTGCCCTCTGCTTTACTGAGACCTGGCTCAAGGAAAAAACACCGGACAGCGCGCTTCTCCTCGAGGGATTTCAGCTGTTTCGTGCTGATCGAGACTCGGGGCTCTCCGGCAAGACCACAGGCGGAGGAGTCTGCTTCTGCATCAACAGCAGCTGGTGCGCCGATGTAACTGTGATCTCCCAACACTGTTCTCCCTCTCTGGAATATTTATTCATCAACTGCAAGCCATTTTATTCCCCGCGTGAGTTCGCTTCATTCATCCTGGCCGCTGTTTACGTCCCGCCCAACGCGGACGTGCGCGAGGCTCAGCGCGCGCTCGCGGATCACATTCAACAAGCGGAGCAGACTTTTCCGGACTCTCTGGTTATTGTGGTTGGCGACTTTAACCAGAGAAACCTGAGCCACGAACTCCCCCGACACAAACAGTTTATTAAATGCCCCACCAGAGGAGAGAACACGCTGGATCACTGTTACACTACAGTTAAGGACACGTATCGCGCTGTTCCCCGCGCTGTGCTCGGACTATCTGATCACGTGATGGTCCACCTGATTCCCACATACAGACAGAGACTGAAGATCACAAAACCTGTTGTGAGCACTACGAGGAAATGGACCAGTGAAGCTGGGGAGGAGCTGCGCACGTGCTTGGAAATAACTGACTGGGGCATGTTTAAAGGAGCCGCGCATGATCTGGATGAGTACACAGACACTGTGACCTCATATACCCACTTTTGTGAGGAGAGCACTCTTCCATCCCGCACCAGGGTGAGTTACTCCAACGACAAGCCCTGGTTCACAGCTAAGCTCAGACAGATCAGGAAGGAGAAGGAAGCAGCGTTGAAAAGTGGAGACAGGGACTGCTACAGGGAGGTCAAATACCGGTTTAGCAGAGAGCTGAGGAGAGCTAAATCTGTGTATTCTGAGAGACTCCAGCAACAGTTCACTGCTAACGACTCTGCTTCTGTGTGGAGAGGACTGAGGCAAATCACCAATTATCGGCCTCAGGCTTCTAAGGGTCAGGATGACAAAGCCCTTTGTCAAAGACTGTCCCAACACTATGCCCGTTTTGACACCTCGTCAGCTGTGTCCAACTCCCCCCATCCCCCCAGCACCACTGCCTCCATGGTCCCCACTTCATCAAAGGCGGCCCCCCTCCTTCCCCCCTGCCCTTGCCATCAGTGAGCAGGACGTGCACAGACAGTTCTCCAGACTGAACCCGCAGAAGGCCCCCGGTCCGGACGGCGTGTCTCCCTCCACCCTGAGACACTGTGCGGAAGAGCTGACTCCTGTCTTCACAGACATTTTTAACACCTCTCTGAAGTCATGCCACGTGCCGACCTGCCTCAAAACCTCTACCATCGTCCCTGTCCCCAAGAAGCCACGGATCACTGGACTTAACGACTACAGACCTGTAGTGCTCACCTCTGTAGTCATGAAGTCCTTTGAGCGCCTGGTCCTGCCCCACCTCAAGACCATCACCACTCCCCTCCTGGACCCGCTGCAGTTTGCCTACAGAGCCAACAGGTCTGTGGACGACGCAGTCAACCTGGCCCTCCACTCCATCCTGCAGCACCTGGACTCCCCGGGAACCTACGCCAGGATCCTGTTTGTGGACTTCAGCTCTGCATTCAATACCATCCACTCCGCTCTGCTCCAGGACAAGCTGTCCCTGCTCAATGTGCCTGACTCCCTCTGCAGGTGGATCACCGACTTCCTGACGGACCGGAGGCAGCATGTGCGGCTGGGAAAGACTGTCTCAGACTCTGTTAGCATCAGCACCGGATCACCCCAGGGCTGTGTACTTTCCCCCCTGCTCTTCTCCCTGTACACCAACTCCTGCACCTCCAGCCACCAGTCTGTCAAGCTGATCAAGTTTGCGGACGACACCACCCTCATCGGGCTCATCTCCAACGGCGACGAGTCCATCTACAGGAGAGAGGTGGCCCAGCTGGCGTCCTGGTGCAGCCACAACAACCTGCAGCTGAACGCTCTGAAGACAGTGGAGATGATCCTGGACTTCAGAAAAGTCACAGCCCCTCTGCCCCCCCTTACCCTCACAGACTCTCCCATCACCACTGGGGATTCCTTCCGCTTTCTGGGCACCACCATCACCCGGGACCTCAAGTGGGAGCCGACCATCAGCTCCCTCATCAAAAAGGCCCAGCAGAGGATGTTCTTCCTGCGGCAGCTGAGGAAGCTCAAGCTACCCACCAAGATGTTGGTGCAGTTCTACACGGCCATCATCGAGTCCATCCTCACCACCTCTATCACCGTGTGGTACGCAGGAGCCACCGCCAGGGACAGACTAAGGCTGCAGCGCGTTGTGCGCGCTGCTGAGAAGGTGATCGGCTGCAAGCTCCCATCCCTCCAGGACCTGTACATCTCCAGGACCCGGAGGCGTGCAGGTCGGATCATAGCTGACCCTTCACACCCTGGACACGCACTGTTTGCCCCCCTCCCCTCAGGCAGAAGACTTCGGTCCATTCAGACTAAAACCTCCCGCTACATGAACAGCTTTTTCCCCTCTGCCATCAGACTACTGAACACTAAGTGACTTATTAGACTCTCGTGCACTACGTACAGCAGCTCAACCGGACTCATGATAATTATCACTGTTTTCTTTTGCACTACCGGCTGCACTATGTGGAACTCCACAATATTTGCTGCTTGATAATATATTTTAAATTGCATAGATTAGTATTACTCATTCATATTCTACATTTTATTGCATGCATAGTTTTTTATTTTTATCTTTAATGCTACTCCATGTTTAATGTTGCAGCATTGCACCGAGACAAATTCCTAGTTTGTGTACTACATGAACAATGACAATAAATCTGATTCTGATTCTAAATCAGCTAAGAAATCAGCAAATTCGGATAAAAATTCTGAGTAGGTTGATGGGGGACGATAAACTATGGCAAATAAAATTGGGTTTAACCTAAAATTGCTAAAGTGCCCAATACTGAGGACCAGACCCTCAAAGGAATTATAACATGTTTTTTGCTTTACATTAACTAGTAATTTGGAATGATTAATTGTTGCTACTCCTCCTCCACGACCAGAACTTCTGGGATTTTGACAGTTTAAATAACCAGAGGGAGTTGATTCATTTAAACCAACATAATCCTCTTGCCCTAACCAAGTCTCTGTAAGGGATATTAAATCAATCTGATGATTAATTAACAGCTCATCGACTAACAGAGACTTGTGAGTTAGAGACCTAATATTTAATAAACCACATTTAATTTTTAAATTATGAGGAGGAACAGAGGCCAAATCATTCAATTTACAGGGTTTATGTTTAATTTGAGTTTTACCAATTTTTTGCTTAATCACTTTGGGATGCTTATATATTATATTTTTATTAACTTTGGAGGGAGCAGACAATGATTCTCTGATGGGGAAGACAGAGGCTAAGTTGAGGGGTGGCGGATGAAGAGGAGCTGCAGAGAGGTGTGTAAGACTGCGACTGTGCTTCCTGGTCCCAACTCTGAGTAGTCAAGGTTTTGGAAATTTGGATAAAAAAATTTACTGGTTTTGGATAAAAAAATTTACTGGTTACTGGTTTTCCTGTGGAGGTGACAAACCCCCGCAGCTTCGAGGTAGCAGTATGCAAGTGGCATGCGTTATAAGCGTATTTACTGTCTGTGCAGACAGTTATATTCAGGTTAGTAGCCCATGTAAGTGCTGTATTCAAAGCCAATAGTTCAGCCATTGGAGGTGATGCAGTTTGTGGAATTTTTCTACAATCAGGACCCCAGACAATGTTGTCACAGCATAAGCAATGGATGTTGACCCATCAGGCTTTTTTAAAGATGAGCCATCAGTAAATAGTCACAAGGAATTTGGTACAAGCTTAATGTGTGGCTGTGATAACAAGGTTATAGTGTACGACAACAGTCTAGCTGGTGACGATATGGAATGATTGTCCTGCTGCAAAACCCCCTCCACGGTGTGGGGAATGTGTAGGCTAATAGAGGGCATGATCTTATTATTATCTTATTATCCCATGAATAATAAGAAAGTGGTCTGTATTGCCCAGCATGTATTTGAGTTATAACTGCAGCCATATGTTTATCCTGGGCATCACTGAAAAACAGAAAATGAAATGAAATAAAAGTCCTGTCCTAATTTAGCAAGGCTAACACACACATAAGCACCAATAAGCTCTTTATGTTCAGCTCTCAATTCTAAGTTGGAGGCAGGTGTAACGTTTGCATTTTTCAAAATGTCATACACTGTAGCAGTTTCCCCCCCCCTTTTTTTCTCTTCATTTTTTCCTCCTCTTTAGAGAGAAAATGACACTTCACTTATTTAGATGAAATCTATTTAGCTTGAAGAAATTATATTTTAATTTAAAAATCTTTTAGAAAGGATAAAACAAGTCATTAGTCTGTATTAATAGAAGAAAACAAAAATAATCTCAGGTTTCTTTTCAGTTTCGTTTCTTGTCAGGGCTCTGTCCCCTGATTGCTGGAGTCTTTCTGCAAGTATGGGGGTGCAAGTAAGGGGGGGGTGCAAGTAAGGAGGTTGTCCCTATATTTCAAAGTGCAATGAGGGGTTAGCGCGTCAACCTCCGTCGGTCTATGATGACCATGGAAGAGAATACTAAACGTCTACTCTGCTGGAACAGCACCGCCTGTGGCTGAACAGGCCGATGCGTGAATGGCAGTCCCTGTCGCACAGGTCGCACTTGTGAGTGGTCTCCATGCTGCCGGAGCTGTGGCGGTTCTTCCTGCGGGTCCTTTTTTCATCTGCTGCAGCAGTCAGTCTCTCTTCACCCGCCTTGAGCTTTCTGGTCAGGGTGCCTCTCCATTTGAAGCGGTCTGTTGCAAGGTCCTCCCAGCGCTCTGTGTTGATCTCCAGGGCCTTCATGTCTCTCTTGCAGACGTCTCTAAAGCGCAGCTGTGGGCGGCCAACGTCTCTCCTACCAGTTGCCAGTTCTCCGAAAAGGACGTCTTTGGGGATTCTGCCATCCTCCATACGGTGAACGTGGCCTAGCCAGCGTTGCCTGCGCTGCCTGAGTAGAGTGAACATGGAGGGAAGGCCGGCGCGGGACAGAACTTCTGTGTTGGGCACTTTGTCCTGCCAGGATATGTCCAGGATGCGGCGAATGCAGCGCAAGTGGAAGGAGTTGAGTCTCTTTTCCTGCCGGGCGTATGTTGTCCACGTCTCACTCCCATAGAGCAGTGTGCTGATGACGCAGGCGTTGTACACTGCCATCTTCATCTTGACAGAGAGTTTGGGATTCTCCCACACTCGTGTGGTGAGGCGAGCAAGTGTGGAGGCTGATTTTCCAATCCTCTTGTCGATCTCTGTATCAAGGGAGAGGTTGCTGTTGATCGTGGACCCCAGGTACGTGAACTGATTCACGACCTCCAGCTCGTAGTCGTCAATGGTGATGGTTGGTGGTGCTTCCATGCCTTGCGCCAAGACGTTAGTCTTCTTCAGGCTGATAGTAAGCCCGAAGTCCTTGCATGCCTGGGAGAAGTGGTCCATCAGGATCTGAAGCTCCTGCTGTGTGTGGGTCACGACTGCAGCGTCGTCTGCGAACAGTATATCTATGAGTAGAGCCTCACGTACTTTGGTTCTGGCTTTCAGGCGGGCGAGGTTGAAAAGCCTGCCGTTAGATCTTGTTTGCAGGTAGATTCCCTCTGTTGCTGTGCTGAAGGTATGCCTCAGGAGCATAGCAAAGAAAATCCCAAAGAGGGTTGGCGCAAGTACACAGCCCTGTTTCACTCCGCTGCGTATGTTGAATGGCTCTGAGACGTTGCCGTCATGCTGCACTATCCCCTGCATATTGGTGTGAAACGATTCGATGAGGCTTTGCAACTTTGGTGGGTATCCTATCTTTGGCAGGATCTTAAAAAGGCCCTCTCTGCTGACCAGATCGAACGCTTTGGTGAGGTCGATGAAGGCGACGTACAGGGGCATGTTCTGTTCTCTGCATTTCTCCTGGAGTTGGCAGATGGAGAATATCATGTCCACCGTCGATTGTCCAGCGCGGAAGCCACACTGAGACTCGGGGTAGACACGTTCGGCAAGCTTCTGTAGACGAACAAGGACAACTCATGCGTAGACTTTGCCAACAATGCTGAGGAGGAAGATGCCCCTGTCGTTGTTGCAGTCGCTTCTCTCCCCTTTGTTTTTGTAGAGGGTGATGATCTTGGCGTCCCTCATGTCCTGTGGTACGGCACCCTCCTTCCAGCACTGACAGAGGACGTCATGCAATGGCAGCAGTAGGGCGGTCTTGCAGTGCTTGATCAAATCGGGGGGTATGCCGTCGTTGCCGGGTGCCTTGCAGGCAGCCAAGCTATCAATGGCCTTGCTGAGTTCGTCGATGGTTGGCTCGGCGTCAAGTTCATCCATGGATGGCAGGCAATCGATGGCATCAAGGGCTGACGGTGTCACGGTGTTCTGTCTGGAGTAGATGTCGGAGTAGTGCTCCACTCATCTCTCCATCTGCTTGCTCTTTTCTGTGATCATCTCCCCAGTGGAGGATTTGAGGGGAGGCGTCTTGCTCTGAGCCGGACCAAGTGCTTTCTTGATGCTGCTGTACATACCACATATGTTCCCTGTTATGGCAGCGGTTTGAATGTCTTGGCTGATCTGAGAGTCCAGTACTCGTTGGTGCAGCGCCGAGCAGTCTGCTGAACTTTGCTTCTCGCAGCCCTGAGAATCTGGAGATTCTTCTCGTTTGGGTACTTCTTGTACACAGCAAGTGCTGAGCGCTTGGCTTCAATGACAGGGGTCATCACGGTCAACTTGGCATCACCAGTCCTGTGACTTCGAGGTCTTCCTCCCAAAGGTAGCCAAGGCTGTGCGGTGGATGATGTTTCGCAGCTCTTCCCACTTCTGCTTTGCAGACTCTCCTTCTTGTGGTTCACTAAGTTCCTTCACAAAGGTGGAGGCAAACTGCTCAACAAGTTCTGGTTGGGCCAACTTGCTGGTGTCAATCCGTGCCTTTCCAGTCTTTCTGGCATGGTGGAATTTCTTCAGCTGCAGCTTGACCTTGCAACACACCAATGAATGGTCTGTGTCGCAATCTGCACTCTGGAACGAGCGGGTGATTAGCACGTTCTTCACTGAAGTGCGCCTTGTCAGGATCAAGTCCAGCTGGTGCCAGTGCTTTGAGCGCGGATGTCGCCAGGAAACCTTGTGTTGGGGCTTGGTCTTGAAGAACGAGTTTGTGATGCACAGATCATGATGTGTGCAGAACTCGAGCAGCCGCTGTCCGTTGTCGTTCATTCTGCCCACGCCAAATGGTCCAAGACAGGAGGGCCAGGAGTCGTGGTCAGCACCCACTCTGGCATTGAAGTCTCCAAGGAGAATAAGTTGTTCAGAGTTGGGGATGATCCTGACAGTTGTTACGAGATTCTCGTAGAACTCGTCTTTTGCCTCTGGTGTGGCTGTCAGTGCTGGAGCATACACACTGATGAGGGTGACTGGGCCTTGAGTGGTGTTAAGGCGAAGGGTGAGGAGTCGTGCAGAGCCATTGCTGCCCGGTTCCACCATCTTCAGCAAGGTGTTCTTCACTGCGAAGCCCACTCCGTGTTCCCTGTGTTCGTCACTGTCCTTTCCTTGCCAGTAGAACGTGTAGTCCTTCTCTCTCAGTGTGCCTGCGTCAGCCAACCGTGTTTCCTGGAGAGTGGCGATATCCACTTGCAGTCTCTTCAGCTCATTATTGATGACGGCAGTCTTCCTGATGTCGCTGATGTCCTTGAGGTTAGCAGTGAGTCCTGTCATCATAGTGCGGACGTTCCAAGTTCCCAGTTTTAGAGTTGGTCTCTTTCATTTTGTTGTCTTTCCTGGTGCGAAGGTTCTCAGCCTGCCGTTCGGACTTCACCTCATCCCCATGCACCCAATGAGGAAAGCAGGCTGTGGCGGGACAACACCTTATTGGCTGGGGGCTGCCCAGCTTGAGGCGGGCGGTAGCTGTCCAGTGAGATCAGATAATCCCTCCCACCATCGGGAACAACCCCTGGCGCCACGCTCTACGCCAATTGAGCGGTGGCTTATAACCGGTAACTGTCATTCCCCGTGTTTTGTCTACGCCGAAGGCGAAGCTGGAGTGTCCTCTCCAGTCACGGTGTTCTACCTTCCAGCGTTGGGCGTTGGTAGGATTCAAGCCTGGGTAGGAGGATTTGGAAGACAAGATGTTTCCCATACAGCATGTCCCTCCTCTCCACGTTACTGATGAATCCAAAGGAACAGCAGGGCTGCTACACTTTCGCACCAGCGCCGTCGCAGGAGTTGCCAGAACGATGTTGAGCACAACAGAGAACTGCCTTAGGGACTCCGACTCCGGATTTTTCCTCAGGGTTGACTCCCGAAGCCTTTCCCGTGACCGGGTGTGCCGCAAGGCAGCAGAGGTTTTAAATCAGGGTTTACCTTCCCCTAGACTGGCTACCTTCTCAGGTTAACGGGCCACCATCTACCCGAAGCATCTGGTTTTAAGGCGCCAGAAATCCGCCCTCGCCCCTTCTCCTATTAGTAAAAGCAGTTCCGCCAGGCTTAGAAACTAAACCACACGGGCAGGCTAGGAGTTGGACTTAGTTGTCAGCGGCTTTTTGAGACGCACGCCATAAGGAGCATTTTATAAGCACTGGGAGCTTAACCCCAGTGCCGCTCCTGGCTATGACAACCTTGGAACACACTGTCACACTACCACCACCATATTTTACTGTTGGCATGATGTTCCTTTTCTGAAATGCTGTGTTTCTTCTACGCTGGATGTAAGGAGGATCATCAAGGTGTTTTCTGGCAAAATTGAGATGAACCTTTGTTGTTTTTGCTCAGCAGTGGTTTTTGTCTTGAAACTCTTCCATGCAGGCCATTTATGCCCAGTCTCTTTCTTATGGTGGAGTGATGATCACTGCCCTTAACTGAGGCAAGTGAGGCCTGCAGTTGTTTGGATGTTGTTGTGGGGTCTTTTGTGACCTCTTGGATGAGTCATCGCTGCACTCTTTGGGTAATTTTGCTCAGCTGGCCAGTCCTTCACCATTTGTGGATAATGGCTCTCATTGTGGTTCGCTGGAGTCCCAAAACTTTAGAAATGGCTTTATAACCTTTTCCAGACTGATAGATTTCAATTACTTTGTTCCTCATTTGTTGCTGAATTTCTTTGGATTGCAGCAGGTGTCTAGCTTTTGAGGATCTTTTGGTCTCCTTCACTTTGTCAGGCAGGTCCTATTTAAGTGATTTCTTGATTGAGAACAAGTATGGCAGTAATCAGGCCTTGATGCTGTTATTTTTTTTGGGGGGGGGGGCACTTTTTCCACACAGGACCATGTAAGTTTGGATTTTTTTTTACCCTTAATAATAATCACCTTCATTTAAAAACTGCATTTTGTGTTTACTTTTGTTTTCTATGTCTAATATTCAAATTTATTTGATGACAAACATACAGAGAAATGAGGAAGGGGGCCAACACTTTTTCACACCACTGTAGGTGTGCCATGCTTGTGGCGTCATTTTCAAAAAGACTTGAGGCTGTAATTGCTGCCAAAGATGCATCAACAATGTTGTGAGCAAAGGCTGTGAATACTTAGTTTTTTATTTTTAATAAATTTACAAAAATCTCCAAAAAACTTTTTTCATGTTGTCATTATGGGGTATTGTGTGTAGAATTTTGAGGGAAAAAATTAATCCCTTTTGGAATAAGGCTTTAACATAACAAAATGTGGAAAAAGTTCAGCGCTGTGAAGACTTTCTGGATCCACTGTATTTAATATTGGATCATTTTCCTCAATAAATAAATGAAAAAGTAAAATTTTTCTCATTTAACTGCATTTTCTTTATCTACTTTTAGGACTTGTTGATGAGGTTTTAGGTCATATTTATGCAGAAAATTTTAAAGGGTTTACAAACTTTCAAGCACCACTGTACATAAATAGCAGATTTGGGTCCAAATACTCATCAGTTACTTTGTGAAATCTTGGAAAATAATTGTAAATGCAATTGATTGCTTCTTAAAAGTAATTGTACTTTTCATATAGTTTTGGTATATTTGAACAATGAATATTTCCATCAGACATTTAATGTTTTCAGTGTCTGTCAAGTTGATACACAAGTTGGTTTCCACATCAGTGAAGGTGTGGAATACTTTTTTGAAATACTTTTTCACAGCACTTTATGTTCACAGCCTGTTTTTTTCTCCGTCCTTGTTGCTACAGGAGCATGAAAGGAAAAATAGAGTGAATCCTCAGCAGCTTCAAGAAGATGAAGATCCTCCAACTGCAGCAAACGAAGCAAAATCACACAGTGACAAGAGTAGAAAAAGAATACAGAGAAAACACCACACAAGGCATCAACAATACTTTTGTGAAGAATGTGGGAGAGGTTTCACATTGTTGGGTAACTTAAAAATGCATAAACTCATCCACACTGGAGTTAAGCAGTTTGTGTGTGGTCAGTGTGGAAAGGCCTTTAATCGGATGAGTAGCTTAAGAACACATGAACTCATCCACACTGGAGTTAAGCAGTTTGTGTGTGGTCAGTGTGGAAAGGCCTTTACTGAAAGGGGTAGGTTAAGAACACATGAACTCATCCACACTGGAGTTAAGCAGTTTGTGTGTGGTCAGTGTGGAAAGGCCTTTACTGAAAGGGGTAGCTTAAGAACACATGAACTCATCCACACTGGAGTTAAGCAGTTTGTGTGTGGTCAGTGTGGAAAGGCCTTTAGTCTGATGAGTAGCTTAAGAAGACATGAACTCATCCACACTGGAGTTAAGCAGTTTGTGTGTGGTCAGTGTGGAAAGGCCTTTACTGTGATGAGTAGCTTAAGAACACATGAACTCATCCACACTGGTGTTAAGCAGTTTGTGTGTGGTCAGTGTGGAAAGGCCTTTAATCGGATGAGTACCTTAAGAACACATGAACTCGTTCACACTGGAATTAAGCAGTTTGTGTGTGGTCAGTGTGGAAAGGCCTTTACTCTGATGAGTAGCTTAAGAATACATGAACTCATCCACACTGGAGTTAAGCAGTTTGTGTGTGGTCAGTGTGGAAAGGCCTTTAATCGGATGAGTAACTTAAGAACACATGAACTCGTTCACACTGGAATTAAGCAGTTTGTGTGTGGTCAGTGTGGAAAGGCCTTTACTGAAAGGGTTAGCTTAAGAACACATGAACTCATCCACACTGGTGTTAAGCAGTTTGTGTGTGGTCAGTGTGGAAAGGCCTTTAATCGGATGAGTAACTTAAGAACACATGAACTCATCCACACTGGTGTTAAGCAGTTTGTGTGTGGTCAGTGTGGAAAGGCCTTTACTGAAAGGGGTAGCTTAAGAGCACATGAACTCATCCACACTGGAGTTAAGCAGTTTGTGTGTGGTCAGTGTGGAAAGGCGTTTACTCATAGTGGTAGCTTAAGGAGACATGAACTCATCCACGCTGGAGTTAAGCAGTTTGTGTGTGGTCAGTGTGGAAAGGCCTTTACTGAAAGGGGTAGCTTAAGAGCACATGAACTCATCCACACTGGAGTTAAGCAGTTTGTGTGTGGTCAGTGTGGAAAGGCGTTTACTCATAGTGGTAGCTTAAGGAAACATGAACTCATCCACGCTGGAGTTAAGCAGTTTGTGTGTGGTCAGTGTGGAAAGGCCTTTACTGAAAGGGGTAGCTTAAGAGCACATGAACTCATCCACACTGGAGTTAAGCAGTTTGTGTGTGGTCAGTGTGGAAAGGCCTTTAATCGGATGAGTAACTTAAGAACACATGAACTCATCCACACTGGAGTTAAGCAGTTTGTGTGTGGTCAGTGTGGAAAGGCGTTTACTCATAGTGGTAGCTTAAGGAAACATGAACTCATCCACGCTGGAGTTAAGCAGTTTGTGTGTGGTCAGTGTGGAAAGGCCTTTACTGAAAGGGGTAGCTTAAGAGCACATGAACTCATCCACACTGGAGTTAAGCAGTTTGTGTGTGGTCAGTGTGGAAAGGCCTTTAATCGGATGAGTAACTTAAGAACACATGAACTCATCCACGCTGGAGTTAAGCAGTTTGTGTGTGGTCAGTGTGGAAAGGCCTTTACTGAAAGGGGTAGCTTAAGAACACATGAACTCATCCACACTGGTGTTAAGCAGTTTGTGTGTGGTCAGTGTGGAAAGGCCTTTACTGAAAGGGGTAGCTTAAGAGCACATGAACTCATCCACACTGGAGTTAAGCAGTTTGTGTGTGGTCAGTGTGGAAAGGCGTTTACTCAAAGTGGTAGCTTAAGGAAACATGAACTCATCCACGCTGGAGTTAAGCAGTTTGTGTGTGGTCAGTGTGGAAAAGCTTTTACTCTGATGAGTTACTTAATAAGACATAAACTCATCCACACTGGAGTTAAGCAGTTTGTGTGTGGTCAGTGTGGAAAGGCCTTTACTCAGATGAGTAGCTTAAGAACACATGAACTCATCCACTCTGGGTTTAAGCAGTTTGTGTGTGGTCAGTGTGGAAAGGCCTTTACTCAGATGAGTAGCTTAAGAAGACATGAACTCATCCACACTGGAGTTAAGCAGTTTGTGTGTGGTCAGTGTGGAAAGGCCTTTACTGTGATGCATAGCTTAAGAACACATGAACTCATCCACACTGGAGTTAAGCAGTTTGTGTGTGGTCACTGTGGAAAGGCATTTACTCGAAGTGGTAGCTTAAGGAAACATGAACTCATCCACGCTGGAGTTAAGCAGGTTGTGTGTGGTCAGTGTGGAAAGGCCTTTATTCGGATGAGTCACTTAAGAACACATGAACTCATCCACACTGGAGTTAAGCAGTTTGTGTGTGGTCAGTGTGGAAAGGCCTTTACTCAGATGAGTACCTTAAGAAGACATGAACTTAGCCACACTGGAGTTTAGCATATTGTATGTTAACAGTGTGGAAAAGCCTTTGCTCAAACAAGTACTTGAAGAAAGCATGAACTCATCTAAAGTGTAGGTCATCCATTTGTTTGTTTTTAATGTTTGAAGGCCTTTATGAAGAAAAGTAACTTGGGACAACATCATCTTCCCACAGTAAAGTTAAATAAACCTATGTGCTTAATTTTGAAATGCTTTTACTGGAGTGAATCTCTTAAAATCACATGGAATGATCCACAGTAGAGTTAAAAGTGAGACACCTTTCACATAGACTTTGATCTCTTGTGAGACAGGAAGCTCCTCCTGTGGTTACAGGTTCAAGTTCAGAAACCCTGAGACACAGGTTACGCTAGACTTTATCTGTGATTTTGACAGACATGGTTGTTAAAATTCTGTTATGATCCGTTATCTCCTTTTAATGAAATCACCTTCAGTGTAATCTGTCAAGTGACAGACAGCTTTCAGAATTTTCTGTCATTGCTGAAAAATATCTGTCAATGAAGGACAATTTTCATTTCATGCAACCTCTGCCCTGAGATCAGGCAGTTGAAAGTGCTATGAGATGACTGTTGTTGTTAAATGACGCTATATAAATAAAGTTGAATTGAATTAAAGTAATTCACAATTCAAAAGCATTGTCTGATTTTCATTGGTTAATTTTCATAGAATTTTTATTTATTACCACTTTTGTCAGATTCAACTTATTTCTGTGACCATTGTGGGTTTTTCTTTCATTAACAGAGGGGTACCAACAATTTTGTCCATGGCTGTAAATGATACGAATAAAATAAAAACATTGATAAGTATTTCCTCTGCCAGAATAGAAGAAAATTGACTAATTGAGAGCAGCTCAGCCAATCAGGGAGCTTTACATTTTCTCCTCTTTATGGTGTTTAATAAGAAAAGCAGCTCATGGCCCACTGTGTGGAAGAGTAAAGGCTACCTGGTTACATTGTTTTTCAATCTTTCTTCACAAGGAAGTGCACACATTCAGGCTTTTTTTTTGCCCAGGCAACAGCCCATTTGCTTTGTCTGGCTGAGTGGCCCTTCTGATAAGAAAATAAACATTTAAGCAAAGAACTGTTGTGCCTTGTTACATTATTATTAGTGGTGTTGGACGATGCACTTTTTTAATCATGATTAATGTTTTGGAATGTTGAGTTAATCGTGATCACTAACGCTTTAATCACATGTTTTTCCATTCAGATACAGTGTACCTTAAAGTGCTGATGACACGATTTTGACATTTTTTAGCATGTTGTGTAAACCCAAAAGTCAGTGTCAATGATCAATATCATATTTACAACCGCACCTGCATAAACTAGTTATCAAAAAACCGCAGTCGGTGACTGGACTGTGGTGCCACCCACCGAATCAAGGAGGAGGCTGAAATGACGTCAGTGACCGCACAAATGCCGGTGTTACTGACAGGAATGATAGCAGCTTTGTAGCTCACAGTTTCTCTGGTTTCTTGATTTAGTTTTACGGCTTGGCCTTCGCGTTGTGTCGCAGGCTTAGATGGTAAATGGTAAATGGCACTCACTTATATAGCGCTTTTATTCTCATCTCTTGATGACCAAAGCGCTTTACAGATCCTGCTATCCACCCATTCACACACTGATGGTGGCATGCTACCTAACATGGCGCTTCCAGACCCACCAGGAGCAATTGAGGTGAAGTGTCTTGCCCAGGGACACAATGGCAGGTTATCTGGGGAGAGCGGGATTCGAACCGCCAGCCATTTGGTTATTGGACGACCTGCTTTACCTCCTGAGCCACTGCCGTCCCCAGATAAACAGCAAGACCACATCACACGCTTCAGCTCCAACTGTCATAAGCCTCCTCATGCGCTTTTACGCAGGAGGAGCGCACGAGGAGGAGAAGGATGAATGGATTTAGGCGCAGGATTCACCTCATAAACAATGTTTGACTGGCAAGAGCCGCCTAAGTACAAACACTGCTGGTGTGGCAAATTGGACACACCTGGGCAAGGTGCAGGAAAGGTAATTACTGGGGCAAAACAGCTGTCAAATGGAGAGGGCACGTGGTCAGACCGGCGAAAGTTGGACAGTGCCCACCTTAAAGTGGGTTAAAATGGCTGCCCAACAACGACCTGCCAGAGCGGCGGCTACGAGCATGGAAAAGAAAAGGAACACAGACATGAAAACAACAAGAACTCAAAAGATAATACATAAACCCGATGCCTGAGCCACAGAGAACGGTCAGAACCGAGCCTGCAGGATAACATGGGCTCGGCTCGTGACACCAACTGACTATATTGTATTCATTGCCACTATTTTTTTTTTTTTTATTTTGTATGCTTTATTGATCCCCAGAGGGGAAATTGAGGGCGTCCACCTGGATTGATGAAGCAGCCACGGTACGGCGCTATCCCTTAACCCAGGGGTGTCAAACTCATTCCATGGAGGGCCAAGACCCTGCAGGTTTTACTTCCACCCAGTCTCTTCAGCAGGTGTTTTCACTGATCAGCAATCAGTAGGACGAAATTCAGAGAAATCACCTGTTGAAGACACTGGGTGGAGGTAAAACCTGCAGGGTCTTGGCCCTCCATGGAATGAGTTTGACACCTGTGCCTGAACCATTCACACACACATTCACACCTAGGGCCACTTTAGAGTCTCCAATTAACCTAACCTGCATGCTTTTGGCCTTTGGGAGGAAACCGGAGAAATCCCGGAGTAAACCCATGCAGATACGGGGAGAACATGGGGAGAACAGGGCTCACTCCAGCACGCTGCCACAGTGCTTGGGTGAGCCTCGTGATGGAGGATGAATAAAGCACCCTTTTAACCTTCAGTTCGCTGTGTCCGCCTACACTTATTTGATCCTTGCAGGATACGAACACCCATGACAAAAACGATGTGGGTGTCGAGCTGGAGTAAGACGGCGGGCAAGGAATATAAGGTACAGACCCACCCTCCCATCTGTCATTATGGGGAATGTATGAGCTATACTCGGAAAGACAGATGAACTAGCGACTATCTCCTGCTACGATAGCATATACCGGGAGTGTAGCCTGTTCCTATTCTCAGAGACGTGGCTAACAGGACTAGCAGCAGATGCTAACATTGAGCTGGAGGGTTTCCACGCAATACGGGCAGACCGAACACCAGACAGTGGAAAGGCACGGGGTGGTGGGGTGATGATGTACGTCAGTAACAACTGGTGCAGACCGGGACATATCACGGTTAAGGAACAGCACTGTAGCAAAGACATTGAGTTGCTAGCTGTTAGCATGCGGTCTACCTATCTCCCAAGGGAATACTCACACGTGATCTGCATTGTTATTTATGCAAATCCGACGGCGAACGCTGGGATAGTGCGTGACGTCATCCACTCAGTAACTGGCAGGCTGCAGACAGAACACCCAGATGCTCTTCTCCTCATCTCAGGTGATTTCAACCATATTTCACTGTCTCCCATTCTGCCCATGTTTACCTAGTATGTCACATGCCACACTAGAGACAATAAAACACTGGATTTATTCGATGCAAACACTAAGGAGGCTTACACCTCATCACAACTCCCCCCACTTGGGAGATCGGATCACAACTTGGTTCATCTCCTGCCGATGTACAAACCCCTAGTGCACAGACAACCTCCAGTTATGCGCACAGTGAAGTTATGGTCTGAGGAGGCAATGGACGCTCTAAAGGACTGCTTTGAAACCACTGCCTGGGAGCAGCTCTGCGATCCACATGGTGAGGACATCGATGGCCTCACTCACACCATCACAGACTACATCAGCTTCTGTGTGGACAACACCGTACCCACCAAGACCATACGGTGTTGCTCAAACAACAAACCCTGGATCAACCCTGAGATAAAAACATTTCTGAGAGAGAAGAAGAGGATCTTCAGGTCGGGGAACAGGGAGATGCTGAAGTCCGTACAGAGGGAGCTGAGGAGGAATATCAGAGAAGGCAAGGACAGCTTCAGGAAGATGATGGAGGACAAGCTGCAACAGAGTGACATCGGTGGGGTCTGGAGAAACCTTAAAACCATCTCTGGGCTCCAGAATACCTCCTCTTAGGCCATGGGGGGCAGGGAGTGGGCGAACAATCTGAACCTGTTTTTTAATAGGTTTGACCAACCGCCCCCCCCCCGACTGCACAACAACCACTGCTGCCTCTAAAGACATCGAGTCCTGCTGCCCACACCCCACTCCACCAACACCCCCCCACTCCCAACACACAGCCCCCCAACATGACCCTCACTAAGACCCAGGTGAGGACGGAGCTGAGAAAGATCAAGGCGAGGAAGGCGTCGGGACCGGACGGCATCAGTGCAAAGCTCCTCAAATCCTGTGCAGATCAGCTATGTGGGATTGTGGAGCTCATCTTCAACCTGAGCCTGAAGCTGGGGAGGGTACCACAGTTGTGGAAAATATCTTGTGTGGTACCTGTACCAAAGACCTCCCGCCCCAAAGACCTGAACAGCTACAGACCAGTGGCCCTGACGTCCCACATGATGAAGACCCTGGAGAGACTGCTCCTTGCTCACCTCCGCCGCCTGGTGGGACCAGCGATGGATCCACTCCAGTTCGCCTACCAGCATGGCATTGGGGTGGAGGATGCGGTGATCTTCCTCCTTCACCGTTCTCTGTCCCACCTGGAGAAGTCCGGGAATGCGATGAGGATCATGTTGTTTGACTTCTCCAGTGCTTTCAACACCATCCAACCGATGATCCTGAAGGACAAGCTGCTGTGTGCAGGGGTGGACCAGCACCTGTCATCATGGATCCTGGGCTACCTCACTAACTGGCCACAGTTTGTGAGAACCTGGGACTGTGTGTCCAACACGATCATCGGTAGCACGGGGGCCCCCCAGGGAACGGTTTTGGCTCCCTTCCTGTTCACCCTTTATACTGCGGACTTCTCACACAACACAACACACTGCCGTCTACAGAAGTTCTCTGACGACTCTGCAATCGTCGGCCTCATCTCCAATGGAGATGAAGCTGAGTACAGAGGACTTATCCAGGACTTCGTGGACTGGTGCCATAGGAACTGCCTCCAGATCAACGCGAGGAAAACTAAGGAGCTGGTGGTGGATTGCCGCAGGCAAGGACAGCCCCTCACAGCACCAGTAAATATACAGGGAACAGACATCAAGATGGTGACATCCTTCAAGTACCTGGGTGTTCATCTGAACAATAAACTAGACTGGTCACACAATACCGACACACTCTACAAGAAGGGACAGCGCAGGCTGTTCCTACTGAGGAGACTCAGGTCTTTTGGTGTTCAAGGGGCGCTGCTGAAGACATTCTATGACACGGTGGTGGCATCAGCCATCACTTTTGGAGTGTTCTGCTGGGGCAGTGGCATTACAGCAGCCGATAGGAAGAGACTGAACAAACTGATCAAGAAAGCTAGCTCTGTTCTGGGGCAGCGCCTTGACCCAGTGGAGGAGATAGGAGAGAGAAGGACGGTGGCTAAACTGTCATCTCTGCTGGAGTCCGAGTTCCACCCTATGCAGGACACACTGAATGCACCGAGGAGCTCATTTAGCAGCAGACTACATCATCCTAGGTGCACAACCGAGAGGTTTTGCAGGTCCTTCCTACCTACAGCTGTCAGACTGTACAACCTAAGCAGGGCTGCTCGCAGAGATAGCAAAAAGACGTGACAACCTAATAGTATTGAATGCAATAGACGCAATAGACTTACACAGTGGTGCCCTCTGGTATACAACTAGGAAAATACCGGTAGCCACGGAGGGTGACAATATGTATGGGTACATAATCATACCATGTAGGATAACTAAGTAGACGGTTATGCTGTTTCATTCCATCTAGCTACAATGCTCCGCACTGTGTGTGTTTATATATTTACATATTTATTCCATCTAGCTACAATGCTCCACACTGTGTGTTTATATATTTACATATTTATTCCATCTAGCTACAATGCTCCGCACTGTGTGTTTATATATTCATATATTTATTCCATCTAGCTACAATGCTCCGTACTGTGTGTCTATATATTTATGTTTATATGTACATATAAATTGTGGACTTTTATTGAGTTTAATGACTTTTAACAAGTTTAAAGAATACTGCTATCACCCTTGAGTGCAGCTAACAGGTCTGGGCCTGTACCCAGGACGAGTTGGACGAGTTGGTTGGCTGGGCTTGTGGCATTTCCCTGGAGAGGTGGCTGGGAGGCTTGTGCTCCTCCTGGGGGGCTGAACTGGCTAGCCTAAGACTGTAACACCTCCCTGGAGACTGGGCTGGGAGGTTGATACTTCTCCTGGAGCTGAGCTAACTAGCTTGGGCCCACAACATCCCCCTGGAGATTGGGCTGGGAGGCCTATACTCCTCCTGGAGCTGAGCTTACTAGCTTGAGCCTGCAACATCCCCCTGGAGACTGGACTGGGTGGCCGATACCCCTCCTGGAACTGAGCTAACTAGCTTGGGCCTGCAACACCTCTCTGGAGACTGGGCTGGGAGGCCTACATCTCTCCTGGAGCTGAGCTAACTAGCTTGGGTCTGCATCATCTCCCTGGATACTGGGTTGAAAAGCCTGTATTCCTCCTGGAGCTGAGCTAGCCAGCTTGGGTTGCCAGTTGACTTAACTAGCTTGGGCTTGCAACATCCTCCTGGAGACTGGGCTGGGAGGCCTACATCTCTCCTGAAGCTGAGCTTACTAGCTTGAGCCTGTAATATTTTCCTGGATATTGGGTTGGAAGACCTATATTACTCCTGGAGCTGAGATATCTAGCTTGGGCCTGCAACATCTCCTTGCAGTATTTATTTCTTTTAGTATTTCTTTTAGTTTAAGAACTTTTAAGCTGCTGATGTGCAGAAAGTGGAGGACAATGGCATTTTTTATTATTTTAATATGCTTGTTGGCAGCCTGGAACACGAGATCAAATAATGTCCCCTGGGTGAGTACCCATGCCAATGTGTTGTGTTTTTGGGACACTTATTATAGTGGTACTGATTTTAATGTTATTTATGAGCAATCGCAGACTCATTTGGTCTGGGTCATAGATTCCTGGACAGAGGTACCAAGGGAATTACTTAAACTTCAAAATGTTCTTACTTTATATTGTAGCGGTTTGAATTCAACCCCCACAACACAGAGACAGTCAGCTCGCACTCCTGGGTTTTTTCCGCTGCATGCTGCGTTTACAGCCGTGAGGTTAAAGTGTTATCCATGCATTGTGTTCATGCATCCTGTCTGTACCTCTGATATGCAAATGCCCAGATTGACTGCTGTGAATGTCTTTGATCTATTGTTTGAGTTGAGTATATAAGCTGCACTGTGCTGTAAATCTGCCTCTCATTTTCTCACTCCTGCATCTGCTGCGAGACACACACACTGTGTGGCTCCTTTTCTCTGAGAGCCTGAGGACATCACCTCAGCCCGCAGCACGAGGGCTGGGGAGGTGTTCCGATGAAGGCGGGTGATAATAAAGCTATTTAAAAATTCAACGCTGCCTTTATTTTATCATCCTCTTCAATATGACCTTACATTTTTGCTCAATGAAAAGAATCGCCTGGCTTCAATACACAAAAATTCTGCTTCAAAATGTGATGTGAAGCAAAGATTGGTGATTGTCCTACTTTTATTATTATCTGGAAATGTGCAACCAAACCCTGGACCTGATCTGCATTGTATCCAGACTCCTGCTGATTTTAAATCAATGTCTGGTCTCAAAATTATTCTTAATGTGCGCAGTTTGCTTCCTAAAATGGACATGGTCAAAATTTGGATTAGATCAACTGATCCGGATGTTGTGATCATCTCTGAAACGTGGCTGACAAAAGCTGTCACAGATGATGATATTACTATAAATGGATACAATGTCTTCCGTACTGACAGGCCCAAAAAAGGTGGTGGTGTAGCCGCCTATGTTAAATCAAGATTTGATGCTTCAATTGTCTTGTCTAAGTCCATTTCTAAGCAGATGGAGTTTCTGGCCTTGAATATGGAAATAGCCAAATCCCTTTCCATAACTGTTGTTGTGTGGCCGACACACATTGTGGGCTTACGTTGCCACAGAGACAGGACGGTATGTGTATTGTGGGGGTGTCACGTCTGCAAGGACAAGAGGACTCGAATCTGCAGTAGATGACAAGGAAGTGCGAGATTTTTCTCTTTGTCCCACAGAAGATGCCCCGGAGGGGATTCCGGTTCATCAGGAGATGAGAGACAATGGGTGAAGCTTCAAAGGGATGCTTTGTAACTGTATGTTTACTGAAGACACCATGTGACTTGAATCCTGATGCTGGAAATGTATAAAAGGGGTGTTGAGATATGATTCTTCCTCTTTCATGCTTTGAGAATGCTAGGAGCTTGCGTTCTGTCAAATAAAGCTGGTTTATGACTGAAACTCAGCCTCGTTATTTGAGCATGCTCCTACACTGGTGACCTACGATGGAGAATGAGCAATGAGAATTCTTCCGAACCGGGCTCGGTGGAAGCCAGCCTGATGGCCGCCTCCACGCTCCGGCTGCCCGATTTCTGGCAGCACAGCCCGCGCTCATGGTTTAGCGCCATCGAGGCGCAGTTCAACCTCCGGAGAATCTCCAACGACGACACAAGATTCTACCACGTGGTAGCGAAACTGGACAGCGACATGGTCCAGAGAGTGGAGGATTTGGTTAATCATCCACCAGACAGCGACAAGTACAGCGCATTGAAAGACACGCTGATCAGCCATTTCACCCCCTCAGTCCAACAAAGAGCAGAGGGGCTCCTGGCGCTGACGGAGGCAGAAAACGATAGACCTGTGGACCTGATGGTGAAGATGCTGCAGCTCAAAGCCTCCGAGGATGGCGAATTCATTTTCGCCCACCTATTCCTTTGAACCCTACCACCAGCGGTGAGAGTGGCCCTGGCAGAGTCACCCCGATTGGCCAAGCGAGACTACCATGGGTTGAGCAAGGAGGCGCAGAAGTTGGTCGACGCCCACAAGCGGAACGCGGTTTCGGCCGCGGCGGCTAGTTCGGGAACGGCGTCCGGAGACAGCTTGGGTCCAGCGGCCGCGGCGCCAGACGCACCAACAACGGCGGCGACCGGAGCCAGACGACGCGGAGCGGAGAACGGCTCGTGCTTCTACCACCGCCGTTTTGCAGAGAGAGCGCACAGGTGCGTCCCACCGTGCAATTTTAAGCGCCAGGGAAAACGCCAGGACCGAGGGCCGGTAGCAGCCGCGACTCTCGGCAATGAGAACAGGCTGCTTTACCTGACGGATGCATGCTCGGGGAAACAGTTCCTCGTGGACACGGGCTCTCAGCTGAGCTTCGTCACACCCACCTACGCGGAACGGCTCTCGCCTTCTAAAGTCCCCTGGGTTTCAGTGTCAGCAGCGAACGGCTCCACGATTAAAACGTTTGGTGAGAGGACCATGCTTCTGTCCTTACAGGGCCGTTCATTTGAGTGGACATTTATTGTAGCAGCAGTCAGTTTCAACATGTTAGGGGCTGATTTTTTGTGCTCACATGGTTTATTGGTTGACCTTGCTAATAGACGTCTGATTAATGCACTGTCCTTTCATTCTATTCCCTGCACAGCTCGGGTGGCCCTGCCAACTGCACACGCCAGCGTCTCAGCCGCGGGTGGTAAGTTTCACACTCTGCTTGCTCAGTTTCCAGCACTCACGGTCCCCACTTTTTCAGCAACGGTGGCCAAACATGGGGTAGAACATTTCATAACAACCTCAGGCCCTCCCGTTTTTGCAAAGGCTCGGCGCTTGGACCCAGCTAAACTGGCTATCGCGCGCGAGGAGTTCACTAATCTGGAAAAACTGGGCATTGTTAGACGCTCCAAGAGCGCTTGGGCTTCGCCGTTACACATGGTCCCAAAGGCTGACGGCTCGTGGCGGCCTTGCAGCGATTTCCGCAGGTTGAACAACGTTTCAGCTCATGACCGCTACCCGATTCCGCACATTCAGGATTTTTCTGTTCATTTGGCGGGGGCGCGCATTTTTTCTAAAATAGACTTGGTGCGCGGCTATCACCAGGTTCCAGTGCGCGCGCAGGATGTACCCAAAACAGCGGTCATAACTCCTTTCGGCCTTTTTGAGTTCTTGCGCATGCCTTTTGGACTCAAGGGGGCCGCGCAGACTTTCCAACGCATGATGGATGCAGTTTTACGCGACCTGCCTTTCGTGTTTGTTTATTTGGACGATATTTTGGTAGCCAGCACGTCCGAAGGCGAACATGAAAAACACCTCACAGCAGTTTTCCAGAGGTTGGCAGAACACGGGTTAATAGTGAACCCAGCGAAATGCCAGTTTGGGGTGGCGCAGATTAATTTTTTGGGACATCGCGTTTCGGCAGAGGGAGCAGTTCCCCTTCCAAATAAAGTGCGTGCCAAAACAGATTTCCCCCAACCTCAAATGGTTAAGGCGCTTCAGGAGTTTCTAGGGATGGTTAATTTTTACAACCGGTTCCTCCCAAGTGCAGCACGACTCATGCAGCCATTGTACACCGCGTTAAAAAAACAAAAGCCCGCAAATAAAGTCGAATGGTCTCCGGAGCGGGAGCGCGCTTTTGCCCAGGTCAAATCAGCCCTGGCAAACGCAGTTTTGTTAGCGCACCCAGTTCCAACGGCCCGCATGGCGCTCACCACTGACGCTTCCGATGTAGCGGTGGGGGCGGTAGTTGAACAGTTTGTGGCAGGTACCTGGCAACCCCTCGCGTTTTTCAGCAGGACTTTGCGCGATAGTGAACGGAAATACAGCACGTTTGACAGGGAGCTTTTGGCCCTTCACTTGGCCATTCGTCATTTTCAGTTCTGGTTAGAGGGGCGACGTTTCACCGCTTTTGTGGATCATAAACCGCTAACGTTTGCGATGGCCAAAATTTCGGAACCCTGGTCAGGCCGGCAACAAAGGCAACTAGCCGCAATATCGGAGTTCACTACTGATATTCAGCATGTCGCGGGTAAGCACAATGTGGTGGCAGACTGCTTCTCGCGTGCGGTAGCACCGCCAAGCCCCATAGGGGCAGACTCTGTAGCCATGGCCGCGGGCCCGGGCAGCGACGCGGGAGCGCGCGCAGCCCCGGTCTGTGTTGGGTTAGATTATGCTGCCATGGCTGCGGAGCAGGTTAACGACGCGGACGTGCGCGCGCTCCAGTCTGGACCAACAGGGTTAAGGCTGGAGCACAGGGTGCAACAAAACGGTATGCCCCCGCTAATCTGCGATGTCTCCACGGGACGGCCCTGCCCTGTGGTGCCAACCGCGTGGCGTCGCCGTGTTTTTGACTTGGTCCATTCTCTCGCGCACCCAGGGGTGCGCGCATCGATCAAATTGGTGGGGGAGAAATTTGTTTGGCCCGGGTTGCGCAAACAGGTTAAGGAATGGGCAGCAGCCTGCGTAGCGTGTCAGCGAGCCAAAATACACAGACACACTAAGGCCCTGTTAGAACCTTTCCACATCCCCGCTAAGCGTTTTGATCATGTGCATATTGACCTGGTCGGCCCGCTTCCATTATCACATGGGCACACACATCTTTTGACGATGGTAGACCGCACCACGCGCTGGCCAGAGGCGATTCCTCTGACATCAACCACAGCGGAAGAAGTTGCGCGAGCATTTTTAGCAGCGTGGGTTGCGCGTTTTGGTGTACCGTCGGACATAACGTCCGACAGGGGTCCCCAATTTATTTCCGAGCTATGGTCATCGATGGCCCGCAGCTTGGGGGTGAAGATTCATCGCACCACCGCGTATAACCCCCAGGCTAATGGTTTATGCGAACGCTTTCACAGGTCATTGAAAGCAGCCCTCAGAGCGTCGCTGACGGATACAAATTGGGTAGACAAACTTCCATGGGTCTTATTAGGGTTGCGTTCTGCACCTAAGGAAGATTTGCACGCTTCCCCGGCTGAATTGGTGTTCGCTCAACCGCTCCGTTTGCCCGGGGAATTTCTTCCCGATAATCCCGCACCTAATGGCCTCCCCGCTCAGCTGTGGCAGAGCGGCTCAGGAGCAAACACGCTCCCTGGCTCAGTCCATCACAGTTTCCCACACGTTTTTGTGCCCAAGGCTCTAAAAAATGCAGAGTTTGTTTTTGTTAAACATGACGCCCAGCGCCCAAGTTTGCGGCCGTTTTACGATGGACCATTTCGAGTGCTGGAGGCCGGGCAGAAGCATTTTCTGCTAGATTTAGGGGGCAGACGGGAGCTGATTTGCATTAACAGGCTCAAACCCGCTTTTGTTCTGGCTGACGAGGGAGTGCAGCTCGCGAGGCCCCCCCGCCGGGGCAGGCCGCCGAGACGACAGTCTCCAAAGTCTTCACAGGAAGGTGCTAACAGCTTTAATCCACAGGTGCAGAGAGATGTTGCAGAGGCAGCCAAGCCAAGTTGCAGCAGATTCGGCAGAAGGTTAAAACCTAGGCAGTTGGTGGATTGATTAGCGATGTATGGAGTGCTTTGTGTCTTTCTTTTTTTCTTTTTTTATACCATGCAGGTTCTGCCTTACTAGACGTTTGGGGGGGGGGGGGTAGTGTGGCCGACACACATTGTGGGCTCACGTTGCCACAGAGACAGGACGGTATGTGTATTGTGGGGGTGTCACGTCTGCAAGGACAAGAGGACTCGAATCTGCAGTAGATGACAAGGAAGTGCGAGATTTGTCTCTTTGTCCCACAGAAGATGCCCCGGAGGGGATTCCGGTTCATCAGGAGATGAGAGACAATGGGTGAAGCTTCAAAGGGATGCTTTGTAACTGTATGTTTACTGAAGACACCATGTGACTTGAATCCTGATGCTGGAAATGTATAAAAGGGGTGTTGAGATATGATTCTTCCTCTTTCATGCTTTGAGAATGCTAGGAGCTTGTGTTCTGTCAAATAAAGCTGGTTTATGACTGAAACTCAGCCTCGTTATTTGAGCATGCTCCTACAGTTGGTTGTTATAGACCTCCATCTGCCACCAAGGAGGCATTATCATCCTTAAAGCTTCTTTTGTCCAAATTAAACTACAATGAGCTTTTAATAGCAGGAGACTTCAATTGGGATTGGTTAAACGTAGCTTCTGAAGAATTTAAATCTTTCTGTGACTCTGTAAATTTTAGCCAGTTGATTAACTATCCAACTAGGCCAAATATTAAAAGTCCTGAAAAGTCCACTTTGTTTGACTTAATTTTAACAAATGCTCCACATAAATTTTCATCTGTGGGTGTTTTCTGCAATGATTTGAGTGATCATTGTGTTGTTGCAGTGTGCAGAGATACAAAAATCCCCAAATGTAAACCGCGCATTATTTTCAAGCGGAATTTGAAGAAATTTAATGAACAAGCTTATCATCATGATTTGTCCTTGGTTAATTGGGAACATATAGACCTGTTGCCAGACGTTGAGTTAGCGTGGACTTTCTTTAAAGAAAACTTTGAGAAAATTGTAAATAAACATGCTCCTAGAGGGAAATTCAGAGTAAAGGGGCGTGAAAACCCCTGGTTCTCTCCAGAACTGTCTGATGCCATTTATCAGCGTAATGTGGCTTGGGCCAAAGCCAGGAAAACTGATACTGCCAGTGATTGGTCCATTTTTAGACAACTGAAAAATAAATGCACTTTTTTTATTAAAAAGGCTAAATCTGAATATTATTTATCTGTCATAACTGAGAGTCTTAAAAATCCACAGAAATTTTGGAAAGTGATCAAAGGTTTATCTGTGAACAAAAGCTCTCAGGTTCTTCCTACTTTTGTTTTAAATGGCTCAGTCCCAGTTTATGATAGAACTGAGGTTTTAAATTGCTTCAATAAGCATTTTGTGTCATCTGGTTTTCTGTTTAACTCTACAGGAGCTACATCTGTGCCTCACTGTACTAATTCCCAAATGTTTTTTGGAGAACCTTTTAGACTTGTACCTTTTACTGTACAGTAAGTTCATAAGGCTCTCAAAACTTTGAATCACAGAAAACCTCCTGGACCAGATTTGATAGAGCCTTACTTTTTAAAAATGGCTGCCGATTTTATTGCACAGCCTCTTACAGTACTTTTTAATTTATCAATTGAAAACAAAGAGATTCCTGTAGTATGGAAGTCAGCTTTTGTGGTTCCTCTCTTAAAAGGAGGTGACCCAGCAGTTTTAACTAACTATAGACCAATATCAAATTTGTGTGTCTTGTCCAAGATTCTTGAATCTCTCGTGTGTGATCAACTTAAAGAGTTTTTATACTCAAATGAACTTCTTTCAAAACTGCAATCGGGCTTTAGAAAAAAGCACAGCACTATTACTGCTGCTACAAAAGTGGTCAATAATATACTTGTTGCTCTTGATAAAAAGCAGCACTGTGCTGCACTTTTCATTGATCTGTCAAAGGCTTTTGACACTGTGGACCACACAGTTTTAAAGCAAAGACTCATCAGTTTTGGACTGTCGGAACATGTAGTCTCCTGGTTCGCAAATTATTTGAGTGACAGGACCCAATGTATTAAATATGATGGTTTGTGTTCTGAAATTGTCAGTGTCCACAAGGGGGTGCCACAGGGTTCTGTATTAGGACCCCTCCTATTCATTATGTACATTGATGATTTAGGACAAAATGTGTCTGATGCTAGTTTGCATTTTTATGCTGATGACACAATTATTTACTGCTTTGGCTCTTCTCCTGCTAATGCTGTTGCTTCTCTGCAGAAAGCTTTTAATGTGGTGCAGCACACACTTCTGCAGCTAAAACTAGTCCTTAATGCTGACAAAACTAAACTGATGTGGTTTTCAAATTCTAGGAAGAGTCCACAAATTTTTCCCACAGTGTCCACTTTTGAGGGAAATGAAATTGAGGTGGTTCACTCGTATAAGTATCTTGGTATCTTGCTTGATGACGCTCTGACTTTTAAGCCCCATGTTGAAAATCTTGTGAAGAAACTTAAACTGAAACTGGGTTTTTTATTTCGAAATAAATGTTGTTTTTCTTTTGAGGTTAAAAAGCGTCTTGTTACTGCAACTTTTTTATCTATTTTAGATTATGGAGACCTCTTGTATATGAACACTTCAGCTCAGTGTCTGAGTAAGATTGACTCTGTATATCATGCTGTTTTGAGGTTTGTTACAAACTGTACTCAGAACTCAGAAAAGATTTATTGCCAAGTACATTAACAGATTCTGATAACATACGAGGGATTTGACTTGACACAGAAAATGAACCTGCATTTCCGGTGACGCGGCGGCATCTGAAACGCGCCTGCCAACAGAAGGGTACAGATGGCATAAGAATAATACAATAGGAAGGAGCAAAAAAATCATTGATTTCAGAATAGTGGTCACATATGATCAATATTATGATTACAAAGAAAAAAAAAGCCCTCAATGCACAATCAGCAGACCAAAAGTTCACAAGACACAGAGAGAGCAGTGTGTGAGTCATCTTATCATCAGTTGTGTGGATCAGTATGAGTGTAATGTTGAAGTGTGAGTGTTGTATCAGTTAAGAACAACAAGGACTCTTTGGCAGGAGATGTTGTGTCTAACTGCTGGCAGTTTTTGTCCTTGGCCATGCAGCTGCCTGTCCGAAGGCCATGAGCTCAATGTTTTGAAAAAACAAAGACTGCAGATGATCAGGAGGATTTTTGTGAGGGAGCCGGATTAAAGCCGAATGGTACTGAACACAGAGAAAAACTTTATATTCTCTTACAGATTCAGTACATAATCCTTCATTGCTGGGTGTTGAATCTATCTTGGATGTCCTTAAGCGTAATCATGATGTAATCCACCTTCCGAGACAGTTCTCCATTTGTCGCTATCAGGGTCCTCTCCATTTTTTCAATTTGATGGATGCACCTCGCCTGGCCAGCATTTTGATAGGTTGTATCCATCTTCAGCAATTTGCGGTACACCAGGACGATTCCAGATCCAATCAGAACGGTCCCAATCACCATTACAACGAAGACGTAAAGATCTTCTACATCTTCGATAAAAAGATCAGTCAGGCACAAGAGCTTCCAATTACTTGTCTCCTGTAAATAGCCCGCTGGAGCCGTTCCTGCTGGGCAAACAACCTCCCCCGGGGCACTTTTCCTCGTTGAAAAGATAGTGTCAATTGCGTTCAAAGCCCAGCTTATTAATTCCATAATTTCTTTCGATAATCAGCAGTAAAGACGCAGACAGACGACAGCAAGCTGGGATCCAGTTAGTTGGGGGGAAGGAAAGTCAGAAGCAAGAGAGAAGCAAAAAAGCGTCTGCTCTCTTTGGAGGTGGAAGTGAGAATGTAGAGCCTTGACCCATCACTGTGAACTGTATTCTAGAGTGGGATGGCCCTCTTTGTCCACCAGGAGGTTGACTCACTGGTATATTTTTATTTACAAGGCCATGCTTGGACTGTTGCCCCCTTACATTTGTAATTTGATCACACTGAGAAGTGTTGATTCTTATGGTCTGCATTCTAATGATTATTTGTTGCTTTCTGTTCCATTTGCCCGTACTGAGCTGGGAAAAAGAGCTTTCATGTTCTCAGCCCCCTCTACATGGAACATGTTGCAAAAAGACTGGAAATTAACGGAACTTGTTTCATTGAACGATTTTAAATCCAGATTGAGAACACTTGAGACGGCCTCACTAATTTGTAACTGTTTTATATGATTTGTACGTCATTTTAAGGGTATTTGTGATTTTTTTTTTTTTTTTTGGTGCCTCTTGGCCAGGACTCCCTTGAAAAAGAGGTTTTTAATCTCAATGGGTTTTTTCCTGGTTAAATAAAGGTAAAATAAATATAAAAAAAAACATATGTATACTCGCTGCTCTTGTTTTTTTTCTTGCCTTGTGATGAGTGTTGCTGTCCCTCTGCTGTTGCAATCCTGGAATTTCCCCATTGTGGGACTAATAAAGGCTTATCTTATCTTAAACATGCAAACTCCACACAGATCACTGTTGGTCAGGGGCTGGGATCGAATCAGGGATCCCATGGCCAAGGGTGAGTTGCTGTGCTGGAACACTTAAAAACTTTTATCAGTATGTCTCCTGCCCAACCAGGCGAAAAAAGACATTGGACCTGTGCTATGGATCCACTGAGAGGTCTTATAAATCACTCCCCCTTCCTCCTTTAGGATCCTCAGATCACAACTGTGTACATTTGCTGCCCACATATAAAACTGCTCTCAGAAGAGGCAAGGTGAAGACCAGAGACATAGATGTGTGGACAGAGGATTCAGTGCACTGCCTCCAGGAATGCTTTACCTGTACAGACTGGGAGGCGTTCACACTGGCCTGCGGGGATGATTTGGACTCTTTGGTGGACGCCACATGCTCATACATGGCGTTCTGTAAAAATATGATCGTTCCACGTAAACGTGTCAAAATACTGTATATCCCAACAACAAGCCATGGGTTACAAAATCAGTTAAATCCTGCTTACAGAGGAAAGCACTTGCCTTTAAACAGGGGTCTGTTTCTGAGCTGCAGGTTGCCACAAAAGAGCTGAAGTCCGAAATTTTAAGAGCAAAACAGAATTATAAATCAGAATTGGAAAGTAAGATGGCAACAAAGAAACTTGGTTCAGCCTGGGCCAGTATGAAAACTATTGCAGGCCTTCAGAGCACAGAGCGCAGTAATCGTGTGTTTTTAGATGGTTTTAGTTCAGACACAGAGCTGGCTAATGCTCTTAATTGTTTTTATGGTTGTTTTGACTCCTTTGATTTTAGCATAGAAACCCAGGATTTGAAACAGAAACTCAAAGACAATTGGCACTTTAATATTGAGGTGCAGGATATTAAAAGGGCGTTCTGCACTGTAAAAGTGAACAAAAGTCAGGGCCCTGATAATATATGTGGGCGCTTGGTAAAGTCCTGTGCACATGAACTGAGTCCTGTATTTCATAAGTCCTTACAGACACAACATGTACCCAAGATCTGGAAAGATGTTGTGGTTGTTCCCGTTCCAAAATCCAGCTGTCCTAAAATGGTAAACGACTTTAGACCAGTTGCGTTGACTTCAATTTTAATGAAAATTTTTGAAAAACTGGTCAGATCTGAGGTCCTAAAGCAGACTGAACATGCATTGGATCCTTTGCAGTTTGCATATACAGTAGGCCACACAAAGGAGTGGAGGACGCCACTTTCACTCTGTTTAACATGCTTTTTAAACGTCTGGATTTTAATGGGACACACGCCAGGCTTTTATTTGTGGACTTTTTCTCCGCCTTTAATACAATCCAACCTCATATTTTAGTTGAAAGGCTCCTGCAACAATTTGATTTGAGCAGTAATCCGGTGGGTTGGATTCTGGATTTCTTAACCAACAGGACGCAGAGAGTAAGGGTCAATGGTACATTGTCTGACCTAAAGTGCTCTTCTACTGGCTCTCCTCAGGGGTGTGTGTTGTCACCACTACTCTTCATCCTGTACACAAACATGTGTCGGAGCAGACATGACAACAGACACATTATAAAGTATGCTGATGATTCAGTTATTGTCAGTCTCCTCCAGGATGGTGAGAGTGGCCATGGCCCAGTAGTTGATGATTTTGTTCACTGGTGTGAGGATTCCTACCTGCAGCTGAATACGACAAAAACTAAAGATATGATTATTGACTTTAGGAGGAAAACTCCCAGGCACAAAGTCACTGTACTAAAAGGTCAGACCACTGAATGTGTACAATCCTACAAATATCTTGGGACGATTATTGAAAGTAATTTAAACTTTGAAGAGAACTGTGAAAGGGTGTGCAAAAAGGGTCAGCAACATTTGCATTGTTTGAGGAAACTTGCACGCTTCCAAATTGACCGAACCATAATGACAATGTTTTATCGGGCTTTTATTGAATCTGTTTTATCCTTTTCTTTAGTGTCATGGTTTGGTCAGATAAAACTGAAACAGAGGAAATCCTTGGACCAGGTAGTTAGGTGGTCCAGTCATTTTCTTGGTGAGTCACAGCTGAGCCTGACATCCCTGTACACCAGACAAGTACAGAGCATTGCTACCTCCATTTTAAATGATGACTCCCACCCTTTGCACTGCAACTTTCAGCTTCTTCCCTCCAGACGGAGGTTTGCTGTCCCAAAAAGTAAAACCCAGCGCAGGAAAAACAGCTTTGTCCCTGCTGCTGTTAAAGAGTTGAACAAGTTGTAACAATATATTGCACATAATTTAGGTACCTATTTATTAACTCCATTTTATATTTACTTATTTTTGTTTACTTATTTTTGTAGGATTTTATTTGGGTTCTAAATCTTTTATTGGGTTTTAGACCTTTGAGTCTTTAACCTCTTTGACTAGTCTTTAACTTTTTAATATGACCCTTCTCTCTTATCTCTGGTTTTTCTCTCATCTCTTTGTCTTTACTGTATATCCTGATTGGTGGAGCCTTGAGTATTTTTTATCATGTTTATAGTCAGCTTATGTGTGCCTGTGTTTGTGTTCATGTTGAATGTAATTGTGGCTTGTAAATATGGATGTCACCAGACTGCAAAACAAATCTACCTATGGGTACAAATAAAGTAACCTGAACCAGAAAAGTGCTAACCACTGCGTGTTACAAGTCGCTCTCGCCTGTCTCCTGCTTCAGCTGCGCGCACACCTGCGCCTCATCAGTCTCGGGCTATTTAGCTCACTCCACCTTGAGCCTCGGTCTGGAGCCGTCTGCTCACCAAGCTTGCCATTCCAGCGCTCGCCATCTCGTTGCCAGCCAGCGCTCCTCAGAACCAATCCTCGTCTAAACACGTAAGCGATCATCCGCTTACTTTCTTCTCCAGTCTGTCTACCCTGTGCACAGGTGGATCCTCTGGCGGCGGACTATTCCCTCATCCTCACCATCATCTCTCTCACCGCGCCGAGCGTGCACCAGAACGCTGTCTTCCAGGCAGGAGCCCTGCGGCTACGCCAACGCCAGCCACCGTTCCACCTGCAAGTAAACACCAGTCTTAGTGTTAATACCGCTGGGTGTGCACTGGCCATTAATCTTTGTATTTGCTCTGCCCTTAGGGTTGCCTGTACGGCGCACTGCTTCGCCCTCGACGCATCCCGTCCTCCTGCAACACATCACATCCTGCACACACGCACTCACACACTCATTATTTCCCTCAATAAAACTACAGATTCTCACTCGAGCGTGTTCCCTGGGTCTGAACTCATGTCAGTACGGCTCCAGCAGAGCGACCCAGCGGACAGCGGGCTCACACACCGGCTTAACACTCTTGAGGCTCGAGTGGATCAGATCACTCACCAGCAGCAGGTCATTTTAAATCAATTGACCCAGATCAACCGCCGGCTGGACCGTCTGGATCCCCAGCAAACGTTCCCTCCGGCTCAGCACAGCGGGTCAGCTCCCACCAGTACCCCAGCTAGCCAGGCTAGCCCGGGGCCGCCAACCCGGCTCACACCAATTCCTATGCCCACGCGCTTCAGCGGTAAGCTCGGTGAAGCTCGGGGGTTCCTCCTCCAGTGTGAGTCGGTGTTCCAGTGAGTCCCCGGGGACTTCGCCACTGATCACAGCCGTATCGGCTATATTGCTAACCTCCTGGAAGGGCGAGCGTTAGCTTGGGCCTACGCTGTAATGGCGAGGCCCAGCTGTGCAAACCTGACCTATGCTTAGTTCTTGCACGATTTCAACGAAGTTTTTGATCATTCGGACCGTGATAGTGTGCTAACCACCCGGTTGATAAACCTTCGCCAGGGTAGTCAGTCGGCTGCCGACTGCGCTGTCGACTTCCGGGTGGTAGCGGCGGAAGTTGGGTGGGGGGATGCTGTCCTCTGCAGCATCTTCACCCGTAGCCTGAACTCTAGCCTCCGGGATGAGCTGGCCTGCCGGGATCCGCCAGAGCGGCTCTCCGAATTAATCTCCCTCACAATTAGTCTCTCTAACAGGTTGAGAGAACGGGCCGCCGAGCGGAAATTGTCCAGCCGCTCGAGCGGTGCGTTTCCCCATACCTCTCAACCTCGCCCCCTGGCATTGCCCCCGGGAACTGGGTCTCTGCATGTACTGTGGAGATGACCAGCACCTTGTGGAGACTTGTCCGGTTAAGCCAAAAGGAGGAGTCTGTGAGTCACTATAGGGGGCCTCACGGATGTGTCCCAATCTAACTCCCTATCCAGATGTCTCGTGCCGATCAGGTTCTTTCACAATCCCATTGAACATCTCACTCATGCACTGGTGGACTCGGGGGTGGAGCAGAACTTTATTTCTAAGAGCCTGGCAACCTGCCTGGGCATCCCTTGCCATGCCCTGCCGGCTCCGCTCAGTCTTGTCTCCCTCTCTGCAACCCCACTGGAGAGGGTTACGCACCGGACAGTCCCGGTCCCTGTCATCATCTCTGGAAATCATCGGGAGGACCTCAGTCTGTTCGTGCTTCCCACCTCTGCTGTCTCCGTTATTCTGGGTTACCCCTGGCTACGCCTTCACATCCCGATCTTTGACTGGCGATCTGGAAGTGTCCTCTCCTGGAACACTTTTTGTATGGGCGCCTGTCTCCAGTCCACTGCCTGCGCCCCGTCGCTTCCTCCCTCCTCCTCCGACTCTCCCCCTCCGGACCTCTCCAAGGTGCCTCCGGAGTGCCACGATCTCGGAACCATCTTCAGTAAGTCCAAAGCGCTGTCTCTTCCCCCCCACCGCTCCTATGACTGCGCCATCAACCTCTGCCTAGGGGCGCCTTTGCCATCTAGTTGCCTATACAGCTTGTCGGCGCTGGAGCGTGAGGCCATGGACACCTATATAAAGGAGTTGCTCAGCTCGGGCATCATCCGCCCCTCCTCGTCCCCGGTGGGAGCAGGTTTTTTTTTTCATGGACAAGAAGGGTTGGGTCCCTTCGGCCGTGCATCAACTTCCGGGCTTTGAATGACATCATGATTAAGAACAAGTACATGCTGTCGTTGATGGATTCCACCTTCGACTCTCTCCAGGGGGCTTCTTGGTTTACGAAGTTGGACCTACACAGCGCATACAACCTCGTTCGGATCCGGGAGGGCAATGAATGGAAGACGGAGTTCCGGACGCCCAGCGGCCATTTTGAGTATCTTGTCATGCCGTTTGGGCTCACCAATGCTCCGGCCGTCTTCCAGCGGCTGATAAACGACGTCCTTTGCGACTTTCTGAGGGTGTTCGTCTTCGTCTACCTGGATGACATCCTGATCTTCTCTCGGTCTCAGGAGGAGCATCAGTTCCACGTGAGACGGGTCCTTCAACGTCTCCTGAAGAACAGGCTCTACGTGAAGGCGGAGAAGTACGAATTTTACGCTGATAAGACCTCCTTCCTGGGCTTTATCGTGTCCCACAATCAGATCCTCCTTGATCCTGCCAAGGTCAAGGCGGTGGTCGAGTGGCCCTCCCCTTCGTCCAGGAAACAGGTCCAGCAGTTCCTGGGCTTCGCCAACTTCTTCTGCCGCTTCGTCCCGAAGTACAGCGCCATCGCCTCTCCCCTGACCTTCCTCACCTCCCCCAAGGTGCCGTTCCGGTGGACAGAGGAGGCTGCCTCTGCCTTTGCAGCCTTGAAGACAGAGTTTTCTTCCTCCCGGGTCCTGACGCAGGTGGATCCCACGCTAAAGTGCCTCGTCGAGGTGGACGCCTCTGATACAGGGGTGGGGGTGGTATTGTCTCAGCGCTCTCCGGTGGACGGAGTGGTTTGCCCTTGTGCCTGCTTCTCTCGGCACCTGTCCGCGGCGGAGAGGAATTATGACGTCGGCGACAGAGAACTCCTCGCAGTGAAGCTCGCGCTGCAGGAGTGGCATCACTGGTTGGAAGGGGCAGCGCAGCCTTTTGTGGTCTGGACTGACTACAAAAACCTGGAGTACCTAAGGACGGCCAAGCGCCTGAACGCCAGCCAGGCGCGCTGGTCCCTGTTCTTTGGCCGCTTCAGGTTCACGATCACCTACCGCCCCGGTTCCAAGAATGCTAAACCGGATGCACTGTCCAGGCAGTTTGCCCCAGAGACGCCTGAAGATCTGGAACACACCATCCTGCCGGCCTTGTGCATCGTGGGCGCCGTCTCGTGGTCCATCAGGGACAAGGTCCGGAGGGCGCAGGAGACCGAACCTGATCCTGGCGGCGGTCCGGCAGGGAGATGGCTGATCTGTTGGTACAGCACGTCGTGAGACTACATGGGATTCCGGTGGATATCGTCTCTGACCGGGGACCCCAGTTCGTGTCCAGGGTCTGGAGGTGCTTTTGCAATGCCTTGGGGGCTACGGTGAGCTTGTCTTCCGGTCACCACCCCCAGTCTAACGGGCAGTGCGAGTGAGCTAATCAGGAGCTGGAAGCTGCACTGCGCTGCGTCACCGCCTCCAGTCCTTCCTCCTGGAGCGCCCATCTGCCCTGGATAGAATATGCCCATAACTCCACCTTGTCATCGGCCACTGGGATGTCTCCTTTCCAGGCATCTCTGGGTTACGACCCTCCGCTGTTCCCTGAAGAGGAGGGGGAGGTGGCAGTACCATCCATCCAGGCGCATCTTAGACGCTGCCAGCGCTTTTGGACCACGACTCGCCAAGCGCTTTTACGCACGGCAGCACGCAACTCCAAGACGGCTAATCGTCACAGAAGGGCCGCTCTCCACTATCAAGTGGGCCAACAGGTATGGTTATCCACGCGGAACATCAACCCGAAGGCTGAGAAGAAGAAGCTGGCCCAATGCTTCATTGGACCTTACTCCATCACTAAGGTAATTAACCCGGTGGCTGTGCGTCTGGCTCTCCCCTCCTCCCTCCATGTCTGCCCGACATTCCACGTCTCACAGATTAAACCCCTGGTGACTAACCCACTCTGTCCTCCTCCTAGGGCTCCACCCCCTCCCATGATGATCGACGGCGACCCGGCATGGAGGGTCAACTCCATCCTGGACTCCCGCCGCCGGGGTCGTGGCCTGCAATATCTGGTGGACTAGTAGGGGTATGACCCTGAGTGGAGATCCTGGGTGCGTCCGTCGTTTGTGCTGGACAGTTGCCTCATCACGGATTTCCACCAGGTGTATCCAGGTAAGCCAGCGCCGGGAGGCGCTGCTCGTGGGGGGGGGGGGGGGGGGGGTACTGTTACAACTCGCTCTCGCCTGTCTCCTGCTTCAGCTGCGCACACACCTGCGCCTCATCAGTCTCGGGCTATTTAGCCCGCTCCGCCTGGAGCCTCGGTCTGGAGCCGTCTGCTCACCAAGCTTGCCATTCCAGCGCTCGCCAACTCGTTGCCAGCCAGCGCTCCTCAGAACCAATCCTCGTCTAAACACGTAAGCGATCATCCTCTTACCTTCTTCTCCAGTCTCTCTCCCCTGTGCACAGGTGGATCCTCTGGTGGCGGACTATTCCCTATCCTCGCCATCATCTCTCTCACCGTGCTGAGCGCGCACCGGAACGCTGTCTTCCAGGCAGGAGCCCTGCGGCTACGCCAACGCCAGCCACCGTTCCACCTGCAAGTAAGCAAAAGTCTTAGTGTTAATACCACTGGGTATGCACTGGCCATTAATCCTTGTATTTGCTCTGCCCTTAGGGTTGCCTGTACGGCGCACTGCTTCGCCCTCGACGCATCCCGTCCTCCTGCAACACATCGCATCCTGCACACACGCACTCACACACTCATTATTTCCCTCAATAAAACCACTGAATCTCACTCGAGCCTGTGTGCGTGTTCCCTGGGTCCGAACTCATGTCACTGCACCACCGCACAATTTGGACTTTTTCCTGTTATAATAATTAATGTAATATTTCTGATAGTTATAGTACATGTGTGCTATACCAGTTATGAGTTTTGTTTTTCTTGTGACCAAACTCTTGAAAAAATGAGGACTATCAGTTGCTTCTATTTTCTTATTATTGTTGAAAATCACCTGCCAGTTGATACAAGACAAAAGCAGTTAATCAACAATGATAACAAACAAAACTGCATTTTTTATGAGACATAAATAATAGGGAATACATTATTTTTAGGATATTGCCATCAGTAACAGATAATTTTAATTTCTAAAGGGGTTTTACAGATAATTGAACTTTAAAATGGTAAGTTATGGCCACGAGTATGCTCGAATTTACTAAAAAAAATTATATTTGCAAAATAAAAAAAAAATTCTATCTCTTGTTCAAATACCCAGGATTGATACAGGATTGCATGCAACGTCCAAATGATGACAACGGTCATGAGATTTTCAAGGATCACACTAAAAATATTTTGTAATTTAATTTTCTTGGAATAATTGACACTTGTGGTCAGATAAACATTTATTGAATGAAAAACAATATCATGAAAACATAAAGGCAGTTAGTCAGCATATTGTCAACTGACATATTGTCCATCTTGTCGTGGAAAGGTCCGTCTGATCTTGTGAACGACACAGGCAGGTATTGGCACTCGGACTTTCTCACCAAAGTAGTGGAAGCACCATCGGATGAACTGTCTGTAAGCTGTATAGCCCTTCCAATTGTTCCCATAATCCACATTCACATAATGTTTATAGGTGAAGGAGGCCACTTCCAACACATCTTCGTTCAGACACACTGCGGGGAAGTTGTGATGACCAGTGATACACTTTATAGCACCGTCCAGAATTTTCTGCTTCACCTTGACCTGCTGACAGCAAAGACTCTCCTCCTCTGTTGTCATGATCACAGACCACACTGGCACCTGCAAAAATAAAAAATAGTATCTTTTGATTTGTTTACTGGGGGGGGGGCATTGAAAGTATCAAGTAGATGTTTCAATTTTATTATAAATACACTACTAGGATTTTATTGAAAAATTGGGGTTAAATAAATTATGTTAATGAACAAATAATTTGTTGCAATATCTGTAACAAAAGCATACCCCTCGGTGTTCCCCTGCTGTGTGTTTGTCACTGCTACTGCAGCAGGCATGTGTGCCTCTCCACCGTCACTCTGAGTCTGACTCGCAAGGCACGAGGCCCGCTTGGCAGAGCTCAAACCTATAAGGTCTGATGCCCCCAGATTCTTCATTATCATCCCATTTGTTGGAAGTATAATCGTCTGAAGATTGGACAACACAAACCAATTCCAGACTACATGTGCTGGAACCATCGTCAATGTTTTCTACAGCTTCCATCCTGCGTGTACAATGGGCAGCCAACTGCTGCGTTCTGTCACTGACGTTACAACATAGCCGTGGGGTTTTCCAGCCGCTGACGCAATTTGTGATGTGGAGCTCGTAAAACATTTGATATTGGCATGAAAAAAAGCCTGTTTCACTTAGAACTGCACAGACCAACCTTTTTTGTCATATTGAAATTATGTATTGTAAAATTAGATGAAGTCAAAATTGTGTCATCAGACCTTTATAAGCTGAAGAAGGAGTCCTGTTGAGCTTGGTTGGCTTGTGGGACTCCCGAAGTGGCTTAGGTGTACCGGCAGGCCAAGCTGAGTGCAGCTCGGGTGGTTGCTGAAGCAAAAACGCGGGTGTGGGAGGAGTTCGGTGAGGCCATGGAACAAGATTTTTGGTCAGCCTCAAAGAGATTCTGGAAAGGGTCCAGTGGCTCAGGAGGGGGAAGCAGCTCCCTGTCCACACTGTGTATGGTGCGGATGGGGTGCTGCTGACTTGGACTGGGAATATCATCGGGTGGTGGAAGGAATACTTCGAGGATCTCCTCAATCCCACTGACACTTCTTTCACAGAGGAAGCAGGGCTTGTGGACTAGGGGGACGACTCGTCCGTCACAGGGGCTGAGGTTGCCAAAGTGGTTAAAAAACTCCTTGGTGGCCCGGCCCCCGGGGTGGAAAAGAGTGACCCTGATTATCTTAAGACCCTGGATGTTGTAGGGCTGTCATGGTTCACACACCTCTGCAACATTGCGTGGAGGTCGGAGACAGTGCATTTGGCATTGCAAACTGAAGTGGTGGTTCCTCTCTTCAAGAAAGGGGACCGGAGGGTGTGCTCCAACTTTAGAGGGATGACACGCCTCAGCCTCACTGGTAAGGTCTATACCAGGGCTATTCTATTACAAAATCAGTTGGGCCACAATTGGAAACTAGAAAAGCACTTGGAGAGCGCAGACCTCCGCCAAGTGCCACAGTTCCCCCCATACAGTGTTTGTGTGTACGTTTTCAGATTCATTGACCATGAAAACATATGACTAGCAATTGGATTCACAATGATAGGATTAGTGGTTCAGTAGTTATTCACGAAAATGGAATTTTCCGTAATCGCGATTTTCTTCTGGACGGTGATCCAGATCACCACCAAAATCTAATCATCTGTAGGATACCCCATTTCTGACAATCTGTGAAAATTTCATGAAAATCCGTCCATAACTTTTTGAGTTATCTTGCTAACAAACAAACAGACAGACAGACAGACAGACAAACCAACGCCGATGAAAACATAACCTCCTTGGCGGAGGAAATCAAGACATGTTACTGGGCCGCACATGTTCAGCAATCTCTTGAATATGACAAATTTCAAACCAACAAAGATCAATATGATGAAAAATATGCACTTTTTATTCATTGTCCTGGTTTTAAATGTGCGCTTGGCACATGATAAAGGCACATCAAAAGTGCATAAAAACACAACAACAGTGCTGGGGTTGAGAAGAACTTGATATTTTTCCTGTTGAACAACAATTAAATAAATAGAATGAAAAAGTTCTGTAAATAACCATTTTGGTCACGTTACTCAGGCATATCTCAAAGTCCATAAAACTCAATGAGCACTGTTAGTAGCATTAACTTTGTTTCTCTTTTGAAATAACCAGTGTTGGGCACGTTACCAAAAACAGTAACTAGTTACAGTTACTAGTTGCTTCTTTTCAAAAGTAACAGTTACTTTTGTGTTACTGCATGATTAAAGTAACTAGTTACTTGGAAAAGTAACTTTCATATCACTTTTAAATGCATGCTTAAATCCTCTTGCACACAGCAAGATCAAGGGCCCCTTGTTCTCATCAGAAAAAACAAGAAAAAGAAAACTGATGAGAAAAAAGTCTCATCTTACAGAGAAAAAATGTCTCAGATTTACACAAACTATTGTAATTTTTTTATTTTATTTATTTTACCTTTGTAGAAGAGCTTGGAAATGAAGAGGCGATTTGATTTATAAACAAAGTTTAATAATCAGCTCTCCTAACAAGTCTCATCTGGTACAGAGTGGCAGAAGGGAAAAGAGGCAGAATGTCTCCGGCTCACTGGCTTTATACTTGCACACAACAAAAGACATGCATAACAAAGGCTGACATCCCTCATTATCTTAATCCCCCCATTGTCTTGGTATTTCCTCTCCTCGCCTTAGGGGGTGAGGGTGGCTCCTCCGGTCTCCTCCGCCATGTCTGGGAACGTCTTTGTTCTTCACTCGGCGGTTGAGAGCCTTTGTCCTTTCAGAGGTGTGAAGTCCTTTACATATGTAATTACTAAACATTTCCACATGCTTCAACATATGTAGGTTATGGAATATATGATTAATATAGACCACACCTTTATTTAACCAGGAAAAAAACCCGTTGAGATTAAAAACCTCTTTTTCAAGGGAGTCCTGGCCAAGAGGCAGCAAAAAAAATCACAAATACACTTAAAATGACGTACAAATCATATAAAACAGTTACAAATTAGTGAGGCCGTCTCAAGTGTTCTCAAACTGGATTTAAAGTCGTTCAATGAAACAAGTTCCGTTAATTTCCAGTCTTTTTGCAACATGTTCCATGTAGAGGGGGCTGAGAACATGGAAGCTCTTTTTCCCAGCTCAGTACGGGCAAATGGAACAGAAAGCAACAAATAATCATTAGAACGCAGACCATAAGAATCAACACTTCTCAGTGTGATCAAATTACAAATGTAAGGGGGCAACAGTCCAAGCATGGCCTTGTAAATAAAAATGTACCAGTGAGTCAACCTCCTGGTGGACAAAGAGGGCCATCCCACTCTAGAATACAGTTCACACTGATGGGTCAAGGCTCTACAGTTTGTAACAAACCTCAAAACAGCCTGATATACAGAGTCAATCTTGCTCAGACACTGAGCTGAAGCGTTCATATACAAGAGGTCTCCATAATCTAAAATAGATAAAAAAAGTTGCAGTAACAAGACGCTTTTTAACCTCAAAAGAAAAACAACATTTATTTCGAAATAAAAAACCCAGTTTCAGTTTAAGTTTCTTCACAAGATTTTCAACATGGGGCTTAAAAGTCAGAGCGTCATCAAGCAAGATACCAAGATACTTATACGAGTGAACCACCTCAATTTCATTTCCCTCAAAAGTGGACACTGTGGGAAAAATTTGTGGACTCTTCCTAGAATTTGAAAACCACAATCAGTAATCAGTAGAAAGTCAGAGATTTACGAGAAATAAAGCTGTAAATTCACAGAAAAAATTTTGGACTCCATTGTGGGCTGTTTTTGGCACACGAGCCATATGCTTGACACCCCTGGACCAGCCTATTGAAAACGCATATTTAGAGGATCTACAGTGCATCTGGAAAGTCTTCATAGCGCTTCACTTTTTCCACATTTTATGTTACAGCCTTTTTCCACAATTGATTAAATTCAGTTTTTCCTCAAAATTCTACGCACAATACCCCATCATGACAAGGTGAAAAACTTTTTTTAAAGATTTTTGCAAATTTATCAAAAATAAAATACTAAGAAATCACATGTACATAAGTATTCACAGCCTTTGCTCAATGCGTTGTTGATGCACCTTTGGCAGCAATTACAGCCTCAAGTCTTTTTAAATATGATGCCATGATTTGGGCACACCTATCTTTGGGCAGTTTCACCAATTCCTCTTTGCAGCACCTCTCCAGCTCCATCAGGCTGGGTGGAAGTGTCGTGCACAGTCATTTTCAGATCTCTCCAGAGATGTTCAATTGGATTCAAGTCTGGTCTCTGGCTGGGCCACTCAAGGACATTCACAGAGTTGAAGCCACTCCTTTGGTATCTTGGCTGTGTGCTTAGTGTCATTGTCCTGCTGAAAGATGAACCATTGCCCCAGTCTGAGGTTAAGAGCGCTCTGGAGCAGGTTTTCATCCAGGATGTCCCTGTACATTGCTGCATTCATTTTTCCCTCTATCCTGACTAGTCTCACAGTTCCTGCCGCTGGAAAACATTCCCACAGCATGATGCTGCCACCCCCATTGGCGTGTTTTTCAGTGGTGCCGGGTTTCCTCCAAACATGATGCCTGGTATTCACACCAAAGAGTTCAATATTTTTCTCATCAGACCAGAGAATTTTGTTTCTCATGGTCTGAGAGTCCTCCAGGTGCCTTTTGGCAAACACCAGATGGACTGCCATGTGCCTTTTACGAAGGAGTGGCTTCCGTCTGGCCACTCTTCCATACAGGCCTGATTGGTGGATTGCTGCAGAGATAGTTCTGGAAGGTTCTCGTCTCCACAGAGGAACGCTGGAGCCCTGACAGAGTGACCATCAGAATTGATTGATTTGAACATCAAGACAAAAACAATTAAAAACAAGGACTCAAAACCAAAATATAAACACAACAAAAAAAATCCTTGAACAATAGGAGTGTGAAGAAGCCAACGCTTATATTGTCCCACCCCTTCTCCATACCCAATCAATTATATCATTCAAGTCATTATCAATCCCATAATTACATTCATTATACAATATCATAATATATCATGCATCTTATAATTAAATTATGCAATAGAAATAATACAACAATGATAGGTAGCCACATAGAAGTTACAATAACAATAACAATACCACATGTCCTACATAATACTTTAAATAATTCCACCCTAAACAACAATCATAATGTGGAGATGTGAAAAAGACGAGGCAGAGTTTATCTCACGAATCAGGTTTATTCACATCATCCAACATCAGCAAAGTAGAAAGAGAAAGAATACTGAAACATCCGTCCTTTATATACCAGGACTCTCCCAGTTCACAGTCACATTGCATTTGAATCACAAGTAACAATGCATTTACTCTTTGATCCCATAACCTCCTTTTCATAGTCTTCGGCACCCCCGGAAATCCCCCAAGACCATCTCTTGCATACCAAAGGCTAACTTTCCCATCCTCCTGTTATCTCCAAGGAGACTCAGTCCTTTGTTCTAATCTGAGATGTGAGGCCTAAAGTGATGCATATGTGTCCCACATGACCCCCCCCCCAACCATCTAAGATGGAACAACAGAATAACAGTCTGCATGTCATGAGAAAATCATTACACATCAACCCACATGCTGCTTGGGCCTCAGCCTCCTCCCGTATCTGCTGTAAGCGGGCTTCACCACTCCTGCGGCGCCATCATGCGGAGGGGCTGCTGTCTGGGGGTGAAAACTGTTTGTCAGTCCCTGTGGGTGTTCCGGGGAATTTGTTCGAGGGGGTCTGCCGCACCGAGGAGCCCTGGCCAACAGCACATCCTTGTCCGCCACAACAAAGGCGGGTTTGAGCCTGTTAATGCCAATCTTTTCCTTCCTGCCCCCAAATCTAGCAAAAAATGCTTGTCCCCTGTTTCCAGCACTCTAAATGGTCCATCATAAGGTGGCTGCAGCGGTGGGCGATGAGCATCGTGTCTGACAAAAACAAACTCCGCGTTTTTCAAAGTCTTAGGTACAAAAACGCGCGGAAAACTGTGGTGAACAGGGCCAGGCAGCGTGCCCGATTCCATGCCACGCTGCAACAGCTGAGACGGAGAGCTATCTGGTGCAGGATTATCTGGGAGAAACTCCCTGGGCAGCCGAAGTGGCTGCGCAAAAACTAGTTCAGCCGGGGAGGCTTCTAAGTCCTCTTTAGGTGCAGAACGCAACCCCAATAAAACCCACGGTAGCTTGTCTACCCAATTTGCATCCGTCAGTGACGCCCTGAGAGCCGCTTTCAATGACCTATGAAAGCGCTCGCATAACCCATTAGCCTGTGGATTGTACGCGGTTGTGCGGTGAATTGTGACACCCAGGCTTCGGGCCATTGTTGACCAAAGTTCGGAAACAAATTGAGGGCCTCTGTCAGACGTAATGTCCGACGGGACTCCAAAACGCGCCACCCACGCAGTTGAAAATGTGCGCACCACCTCCTCGGCTGTGGTTGACGCCAGTGGAACTACTTCCGGCCAGCGCGTGGTGCGGTCTACCATTGTCAGAAGGTGTGTGCACCCCTGTGATGGCGGGAGGGGGCCTACGAGGTCCACGTGAACATGATCGAACCTCTTAGCCGGAAGGTGAAATGGCTCCAAGGGAGCTCTCGTGTGTTTGTGTACCTTGGCTCGTTGACACGCCATGCAGGCTTGCTGCCCACTCCTTAACTTGTTTGCGCAGGCTCGGCCATACAAATTTCTCTCCTACCATTTTGACCGACGGACGCACTCCTGGGTGAGCCAGAGAATGAATCGAGTCAAAAACGCGGCGGCGCCACACGGCCGGTACCACAGGACGCGGTCGTCCAGTGGAGACGTCGCAGATTAGGGGGGGCATACCGTCTTGCAGCACCCTGTTTTCCAGCCTTAACCCTGTTGGTCCAGACTGGAGCGCGCGCACTTCCGCGTCGCTAGCCTGATCCGCGGCCATGGCTGCATAATCTATCCCTACGCGGACTGGGGCCACGCGCACTTCCGCGTCGCTAGCCTGATCCGTGGCCATGGCTGCATAATCTATCCCTACGCGGACTGGAGCCGCCACGGCGCGCGAGAGGCAGTCTGCCACTACATTAAGTTTACCCGCCACATGCTGAATATCGGTAGTAAACTCTGAGATCGCGGCCAGCTGCCTTTGCTGCCGGCCTGACAACGGTTCTGAAACCTTGGCCATCGCGAAAGTCAGCGGCTTGTGGTCAACGAAAGCAGTGAAACGGCGTCCTTCCAGCCAGAACTGGAAGTGGCGAATGTCCAAATGGAGAGCTAACAACTCCCTGTCAAACGCACTGTATTTACGTTCACTATCGTGCAAAGTCCTGCTGAAAAAGGCGAGCAACTGCCAAGCCCTGACTACGTGCTGCTCCACGACCGCCCCTATAGCCACATCTGACGCGTCAGTAGTGAGCACTATGCGGGCCGTTGGGTCCGTATGCGCCAACAACGCAGCATTGGCCAGGGCTGCCTTGACTTCCGAGAACGCTCGCTCTCGCTCCGGGGACCATTCGATTTTATTCGTGGGTTTTTGTTTTTTGAGTGCAGTGTACAGTGGTTGCATGAGCTGCGCTGTGCAGGGTAGGAAACGATTATAAAAATTCACCATTCCCAAAAACTCCTGTAACGCTCTGACCGTTTGTGGCTGGGGAAAATTTGTTACCGCGCGCACTTTGTCAGGCAGCGGAACCGCTCCTTCTGGAGAGACGTGATGCCCCAAAAAATCAATCTGCGCCACCCCGAACTGACACTTCGCTGGGTTGATTATTAAACTGTGCTCTCCCAACCTCTGGAAAACTGCCGTGAGGTGGTTTTCGTGTTCGTCTTCGGACGTGCTGGCTACCAAGATGTCGTCCAGGTAGACGAATACGAAAGGGAGATCACGCAACACCGCGTTCATCATGCGTTGGAACGTCTGTGCAGCGCCTTTAAGCCCAAATGGCATGTGCAAAAACTTGAATAGACCAAATGGAGTTATTACCGCTGTTTTGGGTATGTCCTCAGCGCGCACTGGGACTTGGTGGTAACCGCGGACCAAGTCTATTTTAAAAAAAATGCGCGCCCCTGCCAAATGAACCGAAAAATCTTGGATATGTGGTATTGGGTAGCGGTCGTGCGCTGTAGCGTTGTTTAACCTGCGGAAATCCCCGCAAGGTCGCCACGAGCCGCCAGCTTTCGGGACCATGTGAAGCAGGGAAGCTCATGGGCTATTAGAACGCCTGATGATGCCCAACCTTTCCAGGTTGGCAAACTACTCGCGCGCTATGGTCAGTTTAGCTGCATCCAAGCACCGAGCTTTTGCAAAAACGGGCTGGCCGGTGGTAGTAATAAAATGTTCCACCCCGTGTTTAGCGACGGCTGCTGAAAATGTGGGAACCGTGAGTGCTGGGAACTGAGTGAGCAGTGTGTGGAACTTACCACTTGCAGCTGTGACGTTGGCTTGTGCTGTTGGCGGCGCCACTTGGGCTGTACAGGGAATAGAATAGAAAGAAAGTGCATTAACCAGGTGCCTGTTAGCGAGATTAACCAACAAACCATGTGAGCACAGAAAATCAGCCCCTAACATATTGAAATTCACTGCTGCTATGACAAAAGTCCACTCGAATGTACGGCCGTGTAAAGACAGAAGCAGAGGCCTCTCACCAAAGGTCTTAATCTGCGAGCCGTTTGCTGCTGTCATGCCGGGACCTCCGGAAACTGCCAACTGGTCAGCGGAGGAAGGTGTGATGAAACTCAACTGGGAGCCTGTGTCCACGAGGAAATGCCTCCCCGAGCGTGCATCCTTCAAGTAGAGCAGCTTGTTCTCCTCCCCGAGGGTCGCAGCTGCTACGACCCCCAGTCTTGGCGTCTCCCGAGCGCTTGAACTGGCACGGTGGTATACATTTGCTTGCCTTCTCTGCAAAGTGGCGATGGTAGAAACAGAGGGTGTCTCCTCCGTGATCCTTGGCCCCCGCCGCCATCGGTGATTCTGCTACCACTGTCTCTGGCTCCCCGCCATCTCCGGCCGCTGCGCCGAACTCCGTCACTGCTGTGGTGGCCGCGCACTGTTTGCTGGCGTTGAGAATCCGATGCGCCTCCTGGGCCAGTGCGCGGAAGTCCTGCTGGGCCAACAACGGCGAGCTGGCCAGGGTCGCTCTCGTGGCCGACGGTAGGGTCCTGAGGAAAATGTGGGTGAAGATGAAGCCGTTGTCCTCTGAGCCCCTCAACCTCAGCATGTTCTCCATCAGATCAATGGGCGTGCCATCTCCCAAGTCTTTCAGAACCAGGAGCCTCTCCACTCTCTCCTCGACTGAGAGAATGAAACGCTGGATAAGCGCAGCCTTCAACCCGCCGTATTTGTCGTTGGCTGGTGGCCGCTCCAATATGCTCTCCACATGCCGAGCCGTGCAGTTGTCGAGCTTTACAATCACATGGTAGAATTTCGTGTCATCTACCGTTATCCCCCGGAGGGCGAACTGTGCTTCGACCAAGTGGAACCAGGAGCGCGGGTTGTCTTGCCAAAAGTCCGGTAGTTGGACGGTAGCGGCATATGCTTGGCTGGGAGCTCCTGACTTGGCTGGCCCGGGGGACCTTCTTTCATCCATGATACGTCTTAGGGTCACCAGTGTGGAGATGTGAAAAAGACGAGGTAGAGTTTATCTCACGAGTCAGGTTTATTCACATCATCCAACATCAGCAAAGCAGAAAGAGAAGGAACACTGAAACATCCGTCCTTTATATACCAGGACTCTCCCAGTTCACAGTCACATTGCATTTGAATCACAAGTAACAATGACATTGCATTTCAATCACAAGTAACAATGCATTTACTCTTTGATCCCATAACCTCCTTTTCATAGTCTTCGGCACCCCCGGAAATCCCCCAAGGCCATCTCTTGCATACCAAAGGCTAAACTTTCCCATCCTCCTGTTATCTCAAAGGAGACTCAGTCCTTTGTTCCAATCTGAGATGTGAGGCTTAAAGTGATACATATGTGTCCCACAATAATACTATAATACCGTAATATTCTAGTACTAATGATATCAATAATAATCATACTCAGAATATACAACAATAACTCAGAATATATGTTCAACAATAACAACCTTTCATCACTGAAGACACATTGTAATATTGTAATATTACTATGTTTAATTACTATGTCATAACATTGTAATATTACTGATTAAGTAATAAGTGGTGTAGTAACAAGTGGCGGCCTTCATGCAGTCCAAAGGAATCCAGCTGGACTGTAACACCACAGAGACTTGTCACCCTCTGCCCAGGAAAAACGGCAACAAACCGGCTGTGATCATGAGGTTTGTCAACAGAAAACACAAGACTGCGCTGTTAAAACAAGGTAGGAAACTGAAAGGAACGAACAGTTACATAAACGAGCACCTCACAAAAGAAAACGCAGAAATAGCCAGAAAAGCAAGATACCTGAAAAAGCAGAAAAAGATTCAAAACACCTGGACATCAAACTGTAAAATATACATCAAATTAAACGGATCACCCGAAGAAGCCAAGGTCATTAATATCCGTAATATTATGGAACTGGACAAATATCAATGAATGTTATGAACTGGAGTCACAGCAACAAGAGACAATTGTAGGACATTGAAGGGATATACTCATCTGCTACAAGACATTTAACAACATGAAACAAAAGATCAACAAACAGGAACAACTGGAACTGAAAGTTTTTGAATATACAGATCACAACCCACAGGACGTAGAATATAACATAGACCCTGATAATAATTTATTTAGCTCCATCAATAATGACTGTAATTACTACACGGATGAACAGTTTAACACAATGGTCACATCTGATTTCAATATTTCTATGATCCACTTCAACAGCAGAAGTCTCTATGCAAACTTTAATAACATTAAAGATTATTTACATCAGTTTAAAGAGCCATTCAATATTGTGGCAATATCAGAGACGTGGCTCGGTGAAGAGAAAGGAGTGGATTTTACCATGGATGGCTAGGAATTAAATTATATAAATAGAAAAGTGAAAAAAGGAGGAGGAGTTGCAATTTATGTTGACAAGAGCTTGAAATACAAGATTGTTGAAAATCTGTCAGTAACTGTGGATGATTTATTTGAATGTATTACAATAGAAATCTGTCTGGACAGTGTGAAGAATATAGTAGTGAGCTGTGTATATAGAACACCTGGATCAAACATTGACTCATTTAAGGACTGGATGGAAAAAATGTATGCAAAACTAACTCATAAAGTTATGTTCATCTGTGGGGATTTCAATATAGATCTGATGAACTCAAAACAACATAGTTTGACAGAAGAATTTATCAACACAATGTACAGTATGGGCTTACATCCAACAATTACTGGGCCTAGCAGAATCACGTCACACAGTGCCACACTAATAGATAACATATTCACAAACATTATGGAAAATAATATCAGGAGTGGGCTTTTATTGAATGATATCAGTGACCACCTGCCAATTTTTGTTGTCTATCAATGTGATTATCAGAAGAAAAAGTATACCAAAATTATTAAATATAAAAGAATAAGAACCGAAGAATCTATGTATTTACTGACAAAGGGATTATTAATACAAGATTGGAAGATAGTTTATAATGAAAATGATATAAATAAAGCATATGATAAATTTTTACAAATATTTCAATCATTGTACAATAAAAACTGTCCTATAAAACAATACAGTGACAGACAAAAGAAAAATATTCCTTGGGTCACCAAGGGGTTAATAAATGCATGTAAAAAGAAGAATACATTATATAAACACTTCATTAAGTGCAGAACGATGGAGGCTGAGATCAAATATAAAAGATATAAAAATAAGCTTACTAATATAATGAGGACCTGTAAGAAAGAATATTACAACAGAATATTAGAGGATAATAAAAATAACTTAAGAGGAATATGGCAAGTACTCAATGGGATTATTAGTAATCGACCTAAGAATGCTAATTATCAGAATCAGAATGAGATTTATTGCCATTGTTCATGTAGTACACAAACTAGGAATTTGTCTCGGTGTGTAGGAGCATGCTCAAATAACGAGGCTGAGTTTCAGTCATAAACCAGCTTTATTTGACAGAACACAAGCTCCTAGCATTCTCAAAGCAGGAAAGAGAAAGAATCATACTTCAACCCCCTTTTATACATTTCCAGCATCAGAATTCAAGTCACATGGTGTCTTCAGTCAACATACAGTTACAAAGCATCCCTTTGAAGCTTCACCATTGTCTCTTGGAATACCCTCCGGGGCGTCTTCTGTGGGACAAAGAGACAAATCTCACACTTCCTTGTTACCTCCTGTAGATTTGAGTCCTCAGTCCTTGCAGACGTGACACTCCACAATACACATTCAGTTCTGTCTCTGTGGCAGCGTGAGCCCACAATGTGTGTCGGCCACACTACCCCCCCCAAACGTCGAGTAAGGCAAAATCTGCATGGCATAACAAAAAGAGAAACACAAAGCACTCCATACATCGCTAATCAATCCACCAACTGCCTAGGTTTTAATCTTCTGCCGAATCTGCTGCAACTTGGCTTGGCTGCCTCTGCAGCATCTCTCTGCACCTGTGGATTAAAGCAGTTAGCACCTCTCTGTGAAGACTTTGGAGAATGTCTTCTCGGCGGCCTGCCCCGGCGGGGGGGCCTCGCGAGCTGCACCTCCTCGTCAGCCAGAACAAAAGCGGGTTTGAGCCTGTTAATGCAAATCAGCTCCCTTCTGCCCCCTAAATCTAGCAGAAAATGCTTCTGCCCGGTCTCCAGCACTCGAAACGGTCCGTCGTAAAACGGCCGCAAACTTGGACGCTGGGCGTCATGTTTAACAAAAACAAACTCTGCATTTTTTAAAGCCTTGGGCACAAAAACGTGTGGGAAACTGTGATGGACCGGGCCAGGAAGCGTGTTTGTTCCTGAGCCGCTCTGCCACGGCTGAGCGGGGGGGCCATTAGGTGCGGGATTATCAGGAAGAAATTCCCCGGGCAAACGGAGCGGCTGAGCGAAAACTAATTCAGCCGGGGAAGCATGCAAATCTTCCTTAGGTGCAGAACGCAACCCTAATAACACCCATGGAAGTTTGTCTACCCAATTTGTATCCGTTAGCGACGCTCTGAGGGCTGCTTTCAATGACCTGTGAAAGCGTTCGCATAAACCATTGGCCTGGGGGTTATACGCGGTGGTGCGATGAATCTTCACCCCCAAGCTGCGGGCCATCGATGACCATAGCTCGGAAATAAATTGGGGACCCCTGTCGGACGTTATGTCCGACGGTACACCAAAACGCGCAACCCATGCTGTTAAAAATGCTCGCGCAACTTCTTCCGCTGTGGTTGATGTCAGAGGAATCGCCTCTGGCCAGTGCGTGGTGCGGTCTACCATTGTCAAAAGATGTGTGTGCCCATGTGATAACGGAAGCGGGCCGACCAGGTCAACATGCACGTGATCAAAACGCTTAGCGGGGATGTGGAAAGGTTCTAACGGGGCCTTAGTGTGTCTGTGTATTTTAGCTCGCTGACACGCTACGCAGGCTGCTGCCCATTCCTTGACCTGTTTGCGCAACCCGGGCCAAACAAATTTCTCCCCCACCAATTTGATCGATGCGCGCACCCCCGGGTGCGCGAGAGAATGGACCAAGTCAAAAACACGGCGACGCCACGCGGTTGGCACCACAGGGCGGGGCCGTCCCGTGGAGACATCGCAGATTAGCGGGGGCATACCGTTTTGTTGCACCCTGTGCTCCAGCCTTAACCCTGTTGGCCCAGACTGGAGCGCGCGCACGTCCGGGTCGTTAACCTGCTCCGCAGCCATGGCTGCATAATCTAACCCAACACAGACCGGGGCTGCGCGCGCTCCCGCGTCGCTGCCCGGGCCCGCGGCCATGGCTACAGAGTCTGCCCCTATAGGGCTTGGCGGTGCTATTGCACGCGAGAGGCAGTCTGCTACAACATTGTGTTTACCCGCGACATGCTGAATATCAGTAGTAAACTCCGATATTGCGGCTAGTTGCCTTTGTTGCCGGCCTGACCAGGGTTCTGAAATTTTGGCCATCGCAAACGTTAGCGGTTTATGATCCACAAAAGCGGTGAAACGTCGCCCCTCTAACCAGAACTGAAAATGACGGATGGCCAAGTGTAGGGCCAAAAGCTCCCTGTCAAATGCGCTGTATTTCCGTTCACTATCGCGCAAGGTCCTGCTGAAAAACGCGAGGGGTTGCCAGGTACCTGCCACAAACTGTTCAACTACCGCCCCCACCGCTACATCGGAAGCGTCAGTGGTGAGCGCCATGCGGGCCGTTGGAACTGGGTGCGCTAACAAAACTGCGTTTGCCAGGGCTGATTTGACCTGGGCAAAAGCGCGCTCCCGCTCCGGAGACCATTCGACTTTATTTGCGGGCTTTTGTTTTTTTAACACGGTGTACAATGGCTGCATGAGTCGTGCTGCGCTTGGGAGGAAACGGTTGTAAAAATTAACCATCCCTAGAAACTCCTGAAGCGCCTTAACCGTTTGAGGTTGCGGAAAATCTGTTATGGCACGCACTTTATTTGGAAGGGGAACTGCTCCCTCTGCCGAAACGCGATGTCCCAAAAAATCAATCTGCGCCACCCCAAACTGGCATTTCGCTGGGTTCACTATTAACCCGTGCTCTGCCAACCTCTGGAAAACTGCTGTGAGGTGTTTTTCATGTTCGCCTTCGGACGCGCTAGCTACCAAAATATCGTCCAAATAAACGAACACGAAAGGCAGGTCGCGTAAAACTGCATCCATCATGCGTTGGAAAGTCTGCGCGGCCCCCTTGAGGCCAAAAGGCATGCGCAAGAACTCAAAAAGGCCGAAAGGAGTTATGACCGCTGTTTTGGGTACATCCTGTGCGCGCACTGGAACCTGGTGATAGCCGCGCACCAAGTCTATTTTAGAAAAAATGCGCGCCCCCGCCAAATGAACAGAAAAATCCTGAATGTGCGGAATCGGGTAGCGGTCATGAGCTGAAACGTTGTTCAACCTGCAGAAATCGCCGCAAGGCCGCCACGAGCCGTCAGCCTTTGGGACCATGTGTAACGGCGAAGCCCAAGAGCTCTTGGAACGTCTAACGATGCCTAGTTTTTCCAGATTAGTGAACTCCTCGCGCGCGATGGCCAGTTTAGCTGGGTCCAAACGCCGAGCCTTTGCAAAAACGGGAGGGCCTGTGGTTGTTATGAAATGTTCTACCCCATGTTTGGCCACCGTTGCTGAAAAAGTGGGGACTGTGAGTGCTGGAAACTGAGCAAGCAGAGTGTGAAACTTACCACCCGCGGCTGAGACGCTGGCGTGTGCAGTTGGCGGGGCCACCCGAGCTGTGCAGGGAATAGAATGAAAAGACAGTGCATTAATCAGACGTCTATTAGCAAGATCAACCAATAAACCATGTGAGCACAAAAAATCAGCCCCTAACATGTTGAAACTGACTGCTGCTACAATAAATGTCCACTCAAATGAACGGCCTTGTAAGGACAGAAGCATGGTCCTCTCACCAAACGTTTTAATTGTGGAGCCGTTCGCTGCTGACACTGACACCCAGGGGGCTTTAGAAGGCGACAGCCGTTCCGCGTAGGTGGGCGTGACGAAGCTCAGCTGCGAGCCCGTGTCCACGAGGAACTGTTTCCCCGAGCGTGCATCCGTCAGGTAAAGCAGCCTGTTCTCATTGCCGAGAGTCGCGGCTGCTACCGGCCCTCGGTCCTGGCGTTTAAAATTGCACGGTGGGACGCACCTGTGCGCTCTCTCTGCAAAACGGCGGTGGTAGAAGCACGAGCCGTTCTCCGCTCCGCGTCGTCTGGCTCCGGTCGCCGCCGTTGTTGGTGCGTCTGGTGCCGCTGGACCCAAGCTGTCTCCGGACGCCGTTCCCGAACTAGCCGCCGCGGCCGAAACCGCGTTCTGCTTGTGGGCGTCGACCAACTTCTGCGCCTCCTTGCTCAACCCATGGTAGTCTCGCTTGGCCAATCGGGGTGACTCTGCCAGGGCCACTCTCACTGCTGGTGGCAGGGTTCGAAGGAATAGGTGGGCGAAAATGAATTCGCCATCCTCGGAGGCTTTGAGCTGCAGCATCTTCACCATCAGGTCCGCAGGTCTATCGTTTTCTGCCTCCGTCAGCGCCAGGAGCCCCTCTGCTCTTTGTTGGACTGAGGGGGTGAAATGGCTGATCAGCGCGTCTTTCAATGCGCTGTACTTGTCGCTGTCTGGTGGATGATTAACCAAATCCTCCACTCTCTGGACCGTGTCGCTGTCCAGTTTCGCTACCACGTGGTAGAATCTTGTGTCGTCGTTGGAGATTCTCCGGAGGTTGAACTGCGCCTCGATTGCGCTAAACCATGAGCGCGGGCTGTGCTGCCAGAAATCGGGCAGCCGGAGCGTGGAGGCGGCCATCAGGTTGGCTTCCACCGAGCCCGGTTCGGAAGAATTCTCATTGTTCATTCTCCGTCGTAGGTCACCAGTGTAGGAGCATGCTCAAATAACGAGGCTGAGTTTCAGTCATAAACCAGCTTTATTTGACAGAACACAAGCTCCTAGCATTCTCAAAGCAGGAAAGAGAAAGAATCGTACTTCAACCCCCTTTTATACATTTCCAGCATCAGAATTCAAGTCACATGGTGTCTTCAGTCAACATACAGTTACAAAGCATCCCTTTGAAGCTTCACCATTGTCTCTCATTTCTTGATGAACCGGAATACCCTCCGGGGCGTCTTCTGTGGGACAAAGAGACAAATCTCACACTTCCTTGTTACCTCCTGTAGATTTGAGTCCTCAGTCCTTGCAGACGTGACACTCCACAATACACATTCAGTTCTGTCTCTGTGGCAGCGTGAGCCCACAATGTGTGTCGGCCACAGGTGCAATGTTGCAACATTAAACATGGAGTAGCACTAAAGATAAAAATAAAAAAAACTATTCATGCAATAAAAGGTAGAATATGAATGAGTAATACTAATCTATGCAATTTTTAAATATATTAACAAGCAGCAGATATTGATTGCTGGGGTCTTTCTGCAACTGTGGGGGTCCTCCCTACAGTTGATAGTGCTATGAGATGACTGTTGTTGTGAAATGGCGCTATATAAATAAAGTTGAATTGAATTGAATTGAATTGAATATTGTAGAGTTCCACATAGTGCAGTCGGTAGTGCAAAAAGAAAAGTGATAATTGTCATGAGTCAGGTTGAGCTGCTGTACGTAGTGCACGAGAGTCTAATAAGTCACTTAGTGTTCAGCAGTCTGATGGCAGAGGGGAAGAAGCTGTTCATGTTGCGGGAGGTTTAAGTCTGAATGGACCGAAGTCTTCTGCCTGAGGGGAAGGGGGTAAACAGTGCGTGTCCAGGGTGTGAAGGGTCAGCTATGATCCGACCTGCACGCCTCCGGGTCCTGGAGATGCACAGGTCCTGGAGGGATGGGAGCTTACAGCCGATCACCTTCTCAGCAGCGCTCACAACGTGATGCAGTCTTAGTCTGTCCCTGGTGGTGGCTCCTGCATACCACACGGTGATGGAGGTGGTGAGGATGGACTCGATGATGGCCGTGTAGAACTGCACCAACATGTTGGTGGGTAGCTTGAGCTTCCTCAGCTGCCGCAGGAAGAACATCCTCTGCTGGGCCTTTTTGATGAGGGAGCTGATGGTCGGCTTCCACTTGAGGTCCCGGGTGATGGTGGTGCCGAGGAAGCGGAAGGAATCCGCAGTGGTGATGGGAGAGTCTGTGAGGGTAAGGGGGGGCAGAGGGGCTGTGACTTTTCTGAAGTCCACGATCATCTCCACTGTCTTCAGAGCGTTCAGCTGTAGGTTGTTGTGGCTGCACCAGGACGCCAGCTTGGCCACCTCTCTCCTGTAGACGGACTCGTCGTCGTTGGAGATGAGCCCGATGAGGGTGGTGTCGTCCGCAAACTTGATCAGCTTGACAGACTGGTGGCTGGAGGTGCAGGAGTTGGTGTACAGGGAGAAGAGCAGGGGGGGAAGTACACAGCCCTGGGGTGATCCGGTGCTGATGCTAACAGAGTCTGAGACAGTCTTTCCCAGCCGCACATGCTGCCTCCGGTCCATCAGGAAGTCGGTGATCCACCTGCAGAGGGGGTCAGGCACGTTGAGCAGAGCCTTCTCCAAGTCCACAAAACACATGTAAACTGGTTGGGCACCCCTTTTTTGAAGAGAGGGACCACCTCCCCGGTTTGCCATGGCAAAGGCACTGCCCCCGACTTCCACGCAATGTTGCAGGTGTGTCAACCATGACAGCCCAACAACATCTAGGGCCTTGAGGTACTCAGGGCAAATCTCGTCCACCCACGGGGCCCAGCCACCAAGGAGATTTTTAACCACCTTGGCGATCTCAGCCCCTGTGATAGGCGAGTCATCCCCCTCGTCCACAAACCCTGCTTCCTCTGTGGAAGGCGTATCAGTGGGATTGAGGAGATCCTCAAAGTATTCCTTCCACCGCCTGACGACATCCCCAGTCAAAGTCAACAGCGCCCCATCCGCACCATACACAATGTGGACAGGGAGCTGCTTTCCTCCTCCTGAGCCACTGGACAGTTTGCCAGAATCTCTTCGGGGCTGACCGAAAGTCTTGTTCCATGGCTTCACCGAACTCCTCCCATACCCGGGTTTTTGCTTCAGCAACCGCCCAAGCTGCACTCCGCTTGGCCTGCCGGTACACCTCAGCCGCTTCGGGAGTCCCACAAGCCAACCAAGCTTGATAGGACTCCTTCTTCAGCTTAATGGCCCCCCTCACCACTGGTGTCCACCACTTGGTTCCGGGGTTGCCACCACGAGATGCACCAACCACCTTGTGGCCGCAGCTCTGGGCCGCTCCTTCAACAACAGAGGTGGAGAACATGGCCCATTCAGACTCCATGTCTCCAGACTCCCTCGGAATGTGGTTGAAGTTCTTCTGGAGGAGGGAGTTGAAGACCTCCCGGACAGGGGCCTCAGCCAGACGTTCCCAGCACACCCTCACTATACGTTTGGGTCTGCCAGGTCTGAATGGCTTCCTCCCTTCCATCGGATCCAACTCAGAACCAGGTGGTGATCAGTTGACAGCTCTGTACCTCTCTTTAACCGAGTGTCCAAGACATACGGTTGCAGGTCTGATGACACAATAACAAAATCGATCATCGACCTGCAACCTAGGGTGTCCTGGTGCCAGGTGCACATATGGACACCCTTATGCTTGAACATGGTGTTTGTTATGGACAAACTGTGGTTAGCACAGAAGTCTAATAACTGAACACCACTTGGGTTTAGATCGGGCAGGCCGTTCCTCCCAATCACCCCCCTCCAGGTTTCACTGTGGTTGCCCACGTGCGCATTGAAGTCCCCCAGTAGGACAATGGAGTCTCCAAGAAGAGCACCCTCCAGCACCCCAGTCAGACACTCCAAAAAGGGTGGGTACTCTGAAACATCATTGGTGCATAGGCACAAATGATGGTCAGGACCCGTTTCCCAACCTGAAGGCGCAGGGAAGCAACCCTTTCATCCACCGGGGAAAACTCCAATATAGAGGCAATAAGGTGGGGGGATACAAGAATACCCACCCCTGCTCGTCGCCTCTCGCCCGGGGCAACTCCAGAAAAGGCCAAACTCCAGCCCCTCTCCAGGAGACTGGTTCCAGAACCGGAGCTGTGTGTTGAGGTGAGGCTGACTATATCTAGCTGGTATCTCTCAACCTCGTACACCAGCTCAGGCTCCTTCCCCACCAGAGAGATGACATTCCACGTACCAAAAGCCAGTTTAGAAAGCTTGGGATCAGTCCACCAAGGTCTCCACCTTTAACCACCACCTAATCCACATGGCACCTGACCCCCATGATCCCTCCTGCAGGTGGTGAGCCCACTGGAGGGCGAACCCATGTAACTCCTTCGGGCTGAGCCTGGCTGGGTCCCATGGGTGGAAACCCGGCCACCAGACGCTAGCCATCGAGCCCTTCCCCCAGGCCTGGCTCCAGGGTGGTGTCCTGGTAACCCCATACCGGGCGAGGTACACTGAATCCTTGATCTAGAATTTATCATGAGTGTCTGTTGGATCGTTCTTAGTCTGGCCCTTCACCCAGGACCAGTTTGTCTTGGGTGACCCTATCAGAGGCAAATTGCTCCGGACAACATAGTTCCTGGAATCACTGGGGCACACAAACCCCCCACCACAATAAGGTGACGATCCATGAGGGGGAAATAAATAAAACAGTAATTTTATTTAAAAGAAATAAACAAAAATTAGCCATAAAAAATCCACAAATTCATAATAACGTCTCAAATGTACAAGAAAAGTCAATTTTACAAGAGGAAATGACAAATTTGAGGAAAATGGTTTCAATTTTAGATAAATTTACAGAGAAAAGTAGAAAACTATTAGAAAATTGTTTGGAGAAAACCCCCAAAGCTTCAACACTGAAGTCATTACTTAATTTTTTAAGTGGGTCCTTTTCGCATCCTTAACTCTACTAGAAGTTTCTGGTTGACTGATATGTGTGTGTAATGGAATGTGTAGCTATTAAAAGAGGTTCCTCCTCACACGTGGTGATTTAAAACAAAACCACAGTAATAGATGTGCAATGTTTGTTAATGTTATCAATCTTTTCTTGGGGGGTTTGTGCACTGAAGCGTTTGACAGTTCATTTTTTATTCAGCTAAATGCACTTTGTGATGTGCCAAGGTCAGTTATGACCAGTGTTGGAGTAAACGTAACGCATTACTTTAACGCCACTACTTTTGCAGTAATGTGCTGTGTAATGAAATTACTGTTTAAAAATTTAGAAATGTGTTACAGTTACTGATATTTGATCAGATGTGTTACTCGTTTTATTAATATGGATAGATATTTCTAGCACAAATAAATATAAACTGATCCTACCGTAGTGCAGCCATCAGTCTCTTCCTTCGGTTTCTGCCATTTCACCATACTTATAAGAACAGCCATACCCTGGGTTACTACGCATGCGCAGCATGCACATGCATGCGTAGTCACAGGAAATATGCTTCCGCTCATAATTTCAGAATACCATACAGCTGACAGAAACGGCTGACGGCCCTGCACCATAATTGACTGATCCAAAAATGTGGCGCATTTTCACTGTGTCTATTTATGTAAATTATATATACAGTGGAGCAAAAAAGTATTTAGTCAGCCACCAATTGTGCAAGTTCTCCTACTTAAAAGATGAGAGAGGCCTCCAATTTTCATCATAGGTATACCTCAACTATGAGAGACAAAATGAGAAAAAAAATACAGAAAATCACATTGAAGGATTTTTAATGAATTAATTGGTAAATTCCTCAGTAAAATAAGTATTTGGTCACCTATAAACAAGCAAGATTTCTGGCTCTCACAGACATGTAACTTCTTCTTTAAGAGGCTCCTCTGTCCTCCACTCGTTACCTGTATTAATGGCACCTGTTTGAACTTGTTATCAGTATAAAAGACACCTGTCCACAACCTCAAACAGTCAGACTCCAAACTCCACTATGGCCAAGACCAAAGAGCTGTCAAAGGACACCAGAAACAAAATTATAGACCTGCACCAGGCTGGGAAGACTGAATCTGCAATAGGTAAGCAGCTTGGTGTGAAGAAATCAACTGTGGGAGCAATTATTAGAAAATGCAAGACATACAAGACCACTGATAATCTCCCTTGATCTGGGGCTCCACGCAAGATCTCACCCTGTAGGGTCAAAATGATCATGAGAATGGTGAGCAAAAATCCCAGAACCACACGGGGGGACCTAGTGAATGACCTGCAGATAGATGGGATCAAAGTAACAAAGGCTACCATCAGTAACACACTACACCGCCAGGGACTCAAATCCTGCAGTGCCAGACGTGTCCCCCTGCTTAAGCCAGTACACGTCCAGGCCCGTCTGAAGTTTGCTAGAGAGCATTTGGATGATCCGGAAGAGGACTGGGAGAATGTCATATGGTCAGATGAAACCAAAATAGAACTTTTTGGTAAAAACTCATCTTGTCGTGTTTGGAGGAGAAAGAACACCATACCTACTGTGAAGCATGGGGGTGGAAACATCATGCTTTGGGGCTGTTTTTCTGCAAAGGGACCAGGACGACTGATACGTGTAAAGGAAAGAATGAATGGGGCCATGTATCGTGAGATTTTGAGTAAAAACCTCCTTCCATCAGCAAGGGCATTGAAGATGAAATGTGGCTTGATCTTTCAGCATGACAATGATCCCAAACACACCGCCCGGGCAACGAAGGAGTGGCTTCGTAAGAAGCATTTCAAGGTCCTGGAGTGGCCTAGCCAGTCTCCAGATCTCAAGCCCAAAGAAAATCTTTGGAGGGAGTTGAAAGTCCGTGTTGCCCAGCGACAGCCCCAAAACATCACTGCTCTAGAGGAGATCTGCATGGAGGAATGGGCCAAAATACCAGCAACAGTGTGTGAAAACCTTGTGAAGACTTACAGAAAACGTTTGACCTCTGTCATTGCCAACAAAGGGTATATAACAAAGTATTGAGATGAACTTTTGTTTTTGACCAAATACTTATTTTCCACCATAATTTGCAAATAAATTCTTTAAAAATCAGACAATGTGATTTTCTGGATTTTTTTTTTCTCATTTTGTCTCTCATAGTTGAGGTATACCCATGATGAAAATTGGAGACCTCTCTCATCTTTTAAGTGGGAGAACTTGCACAATTGGTGGCTGACTAAATACTTTTTTGCCCCACTGTACCTCAGCCAAGGCTCCTTCCGTTTGTCATGGATCACCTCCAAAATTTAATGGGTTTGTCTGCAGGCCTAGAGCCACTTGTGGTGAAGATGGCATCAAAGTCTGTCCATCAGTTATGGAGTATTGTTGCAAACACACTGTGAGAAGATAAGAGCCTTGGCTGAGGTATGCATTCTCAGATCATCACCAAAATATAATGGGTTCCTCTCTAGGCTAATAACCACCCCTGGTGAAATTTTCATCCAAATCCATCCAGTAGTTTTTGTGTAATCCTGCTGCACAAATACAAACAAAGCCCTTGGTGGAGGTATGCACTCTCAGATCATCACCAAAATCTAATCATCTGTTCCCCGTGCCATTACACACCTTTCCTGAAAATTTCATCAAAATCTGTTCATAACTTTTGGAGTTATGTTGGTAACAGACAGACAAACAGACAGACAAACCCTGGTAAAAACATTACCTCCTTGGCAGAGGTAACAATGTCCCAACTTCAGCAGAATTGGAGTGTAAAAAAAAAACATCTAAAATTTACAAGAAAAGTCACAAAATTATGTCAGTGTAGTTCCTGATTTACCAATTGTAGGATTAAGATCTTTATCGAATCTCATCTTTATTCTTGCAAATGTGCAATTTTTTTTTCTCCTGGTTGCAACTTAATTTTGACATTTTGCTCTTAATTTTGTGTCCTTTGTGTGTGGGAAAACACACAACCCCCTTTAACTCTCGGTATTCAACAGCTTCATAGCTGAAGGATTAAAGGAATTGGAATAAGAGCCAGACCTCCTCCGGGGTGCAAGGTAGCATCGGCCTGAGGACATTTAAACAAATTCCCTATTTAAAACATGGTCAGACTGGCTAATGATAGTGCTAGCCTTCTGTAACACATGTCTACTCCACAGTGAGCTTAAATTATCCAGATGAACTCAGTGATCTTGGAGCAGACCTTTATGACTGTATTAAGGCCATTCTTGTCCTTCACAGAGAGCCCATTATACCAACAGATAAAAGAAAAAGTTAAGACTCTCAATAAAGGAGCAATTAAAAACTACATAAAATTATCCCAGGAACATAAAGAGTTCAGTTTCTGCAACAAGTATGTTGTCGTCCACGCTTAACAACTGCCTCTGTGTTGACCATGAACTTCATCTGAGAGTCAAACACTGTTCCCAGATATTTGTAGGTCTCCACTAGTGAACCTCCTCTCCATGTATAATACTCAATTCAGGCTCTCCTGTGTCTTTCTGAAAGAAAATAATCATCTCTTTAGTTTTAGTGACCTTTAAATCCAAGAAGTCCTTGTCACACCACTCCACAAATGAAGACAGGGCAGAGCCTTGATCAGTCTGTGATTCCTGAAAAAGAGACGGCAGAGCTGTGTTGTCAGAAAGCTTCAGAAAGCTGTCCTGTTGAGAGGATCTGCAGCTGTCGGTATAAATGATAAAAAGCAGAGGTGAAAGGACACAGCCCTGAGGGGAACACATATTTGAAATGGTAAGATTGTGGAGAGTGTGGAAGGACGAAGCTGAGTTTATTTCTCAAGTCCAGTTTATTTCACATTCTCCAACATCCAAAAACAGAAAGAGAATGAATCTTCCCACATCTGTCCCTTTTATACCCAGGACATCAAACATACAGTCACATGGTACTTAATCCCAGTCACAATGTAACTTCCCCCCGATCTTAGCACACGCCACCTCCCAGTCTCTGGTGGTCAGGCAATCCCTCCAGGCCATCTCTTTGCATACAAAAGGCCAGATCTCACATCCTCCTGTTACTCTTAGGAGGCTCAGTCCTTTTGTTCCTCTGAGACGTGAAGCCTACAATAAACATAAAGTAGTATCTATGTGAAGCATATGAAACCCAAATATGTGCCCCACATGACCCCCCCCCCCAAACGTCTAAGATGGAACAACATAACCACAGATTGCATGTCATAATAAAATCACTACATATCAATCCACATGCCGCTTAGGCCTCAGTCTTCTTCCATATTTGCTGTAAGCCGGTTTTACTGCCTCCGCAGTGTCTTCCTGCTGTGGAGCTGCTGCCTGAGGATAAGAACTGTTAGTCAATCTCTGTGGGTGTTCTGGGGAATGCCCTCTCGGGGGTCTGCTGCGTCGAGGAGCCTTAGCCAACTGCACAATTTCGTCAGCTACCACAAAAGCGGGTTTGAGCCTGTTTATGCCAATCATTTCTTTCCTGCTCCCCAAATCTAGCAAAAAATGCTTATCCCCTGTTTCCAGCACTCTATATGGTCCATCATAAGGTGGGCGTAAAGGTGGGCGATGGGCATCATGTCTGACAAAAACAAACTCTGCATTTTTTAAAGCCTTAGGCACAAAAACACGCAGAAAACTGTGGTGAACGGGGCCAGGAAGCATGCTCGGGCCTGTGTTATTCTGTAACCGCTGAGCCGGGGAGCACTCTGGCGCTGGGTTATCCGGGAGAAATTCCCCGGGCAGCCGAAGTGGCTGTGCGAAAACTAGCTCAGCTGGGGAGGCTTCTAAATCCTCTTTAGGCTCTGAGAGCCTCCTTCAAAGACCTGTGAAAACGTTCGCATAACCCGTTAGCCTGCGGGTTGTACGCGGTCGTGCGGTGGATCGTTGCCCCCAGGCTGCGGGCCATCGCAGACCAAAGTTTGGAAACAAATTGAGGACCTCTGTCGGACGTAATGTCCGACGGGACTCCAAAACGCGCCACCCAACCTGTTAAAAACGTGTGCGCCACCTCCTCGGCTGTGGTTGACAACAGCGGAACCACTTCCGGCCAGCACGTGGTGCGGTCAACCATTGTCAGAAGATGTGTGCACCCTTGTGAGGGCGGGAGGGAGCCTACGAGGTCCACGTGTACGTGATCGAACCTCTTAGCCGGGATGTGAAACGGCTCCAAGGGAGCTCTTGTGTGCTTATGAACCTTGGCTTGTTGGCAAGCAATGCAGGCTGCAGCCCACTCTCTAATTTTCTTGCGCAGGCTCGGCCATACAAATTTCTCTCCTACCATTTTGACCGACGTGCGCACCCCCGGGTGTGCCAGAGAATGAATCGAGTCAAAAACGCGGCGGCGCCACGCAGTCGGTACCACCGGGCGTGGTCGTCCCGTGGAGACATCGCAGATTAGGGGGGGCACACCATCTTGCAACACCCTGTTCTCCAGCCTTAACCCTGTTGGTCCAGACTGGAGCGCGCGCACGTCCGAATCGCTGACCTGATCCGCGGCCATGGCTGCATAATCTATCCCTACGCGGACTGCGGCAGCGCACACTTCCGCGTCACTAGCCTGCTCCGCGGCCATGGTTGCATAATCTATCCCTACGCGGGCTGGGGCCACTACGGCGTGCGAGAGACAGTCTGCCACTACATTAAGTTTACCCGCTACGTGCTGAATATCGGTAGTAAACTCTGAGATTGCAGCCAGCTGCCTCTGCTGCCGGCCCGACCACGGTTCTGAAACTTGGCCATCACGAAAGTCAGCGGTTTGTGGTCAACGAACGTGGTGAAACTGCATCCTTCCAGCCAAAACTGGAAGTGGCGGATGGCCAAGTGTAGAGCTAACAACTCCCTGTCGAATGCGCTGTATTTTCGTTCGCTATCGCGCAAGGTCTTGCTGAAAAAGGCGAGCGGTTGCCAGGTTCCGGCTACATACTGTTCCACGACCGCCCCTATGGCCACATCTGACGCGTCAGTAGTGAGCGCTATGCGGGCCGTTGGGAGTGGATGTGCCAACCATGCAGCGTTTGCCAGGGCTGTTTTGACTTCAGAGAATGTGCGCTCCCGCTCGGGAGACCATTCGACTTTATTTGTGGGTTTTTGCTTTTTTAGTGCAGCATACAATGGTTGCATGAGCTGCGCTGCGCGGGGGAGGAAACGGTTATAAAAATTCACCATTCCCAAAAACTCCTGTAATGCTTTGACTGTTTGAGGTTGGGGAAAATTTGTTATTGTGCGCACTTTATCGGGCAGAGGGACCGCTCCTTCTGGAGAAACGCGATGCCCCAAAAAATCAATCTGCGTCACCCTGAACTGACACTTCGCTGGGTTGATTATTAACCCGTGCTCTGCCAACCTCCGGAAAACTGCCGTGAGGTGGCTTTCGTGTACGTCTTCAGACGCGCTGGCTACCAATATGTCGTCCAGGTAGACGAACACGAAAGGGAGGTCGCGCAGAACCGCGTCCATCATGCGTTGGAACGTCTGCGCCGCGCCTTTAAGCCCAAACGGCATGCGCAAAAACTCAAAAAGCCCGAAAGGAGTTATTACCACTGTTTTGGGTATGTCCTCAGCGCGCACTGGGACCTGGTGGTAACCGCATACCAAGTCTATTTTCGAAAAAACGCGCGCCCCCGCCAAATGAACTGAAAAATCTTGGATGTGCGGGATCGGGTAGCGGTCGTGCGCTGTAGCGTTATTCAACCTGCGGAAATCACCGCAGGGTCACCACGAACCATCAGCTTTTGGGATCATGTGAAGCGGTGAAGCCCATGGGCTCTTCGAACTGGTCAGTTTAGCTGAGTCCAAGCGCCGAGCTTTTGCAAAAACGGGCGGACCGGTGGTAGTAATAAAATGTTCCACCCCGTGTTTAGCCACTGTCGACAAAAATGTTGGGACTGTGAGTGCTGGGAACTGAGTGAGGAGTGTGTGGAACTTACCACCTGCAGCTGTGACATTGGCTTGTGCTGTTGGCGGGGCCACTCGAGCTGTACAGGGAATAGAATAAAAAGAGAGTGCATTAACCAGGCGTCTGTTAGCAAGATCAACCAACAAACCATGTGAGCACAAAAAATCGGCCCCTAACATGTTGAAATTGACTGCCGCTATGACAAAAGTCCACTCGAATGTGCGGCCATGTAAAGACAGAAGCAGAGTCCTCTCACCGAAGGTCTTAATCGCCGAGCCGTTCGCTGCTGACACCCCGGGACCACTGGAAGGCGCCAGCCGGTCAGCGTAGGAAGGTGTGATGAAACTCAGCTGGGAGCCTGTGTCCACGAGGAAATGCCTCCCTGAGCGTGCATCCTTCAGGTAGAGCAGCTTGTTCTCCTCTCCGAGGGCCGCAGCTGCTACCGACCCCCGGTCTTGGCGTTTTCCGAGCGCTTGAAATGGCACGGTGGAATGCGCTTGTGTGCCCTCTTTGCAAAGCGGCGATGGTAGAAGCAAAGGACGTCGTCTGCTCCGTGTCTCCTGGTCCCTGCCGCCGCTGTCGTTGGTGCGTCTGGTACTGCAGCCTCTGGCCCCCCTGCCGTCTCCGGGCGTTGCGCCTAGCTCCGCTGCCGTGGTCGTAGCCGCGTGCCAATTATTGGCGTTGACGAGTCGCTGCGCCTCCTGACCCAGCTCGTGGTAGTCTCGTCGGGCCAAAAGTGGTGAACTGGCCAGGGTCACTCTCACCGCTGACGGTAGGGTCCTGAGGAAAAGGTGGGTGAAGATGAAGTTATCATCTTTGGAGTCTCTCAACCTCAACATCTTCTGCATCAGGTCTGCAGGTCTGTCGCTCTCACACTCAGTCAGCGCCAGGAGCCCCTCTGCCCTCTCTTGCACCGAGGGGGTGAAGTAACGGATAAGTGCAGCCTTCAACGTGCTGTACTTGTCGCTGTCCGGCAGGTGGTTGATCAGGCTCTCCACCGTCTGGGCTGTGTGGTTGTCCAGCTTTGCAACCACATGGTAGAACTTTGTGGCATCTACCGAGATCCTCCGGAGGTTGAACTGCACCTCGACCGCGTTAAACCAGGAGCGCGGACTGTTCTGCCAGAAATCCGGTAGCTGAACAGTGGCGGCGTTCATATGGCTGGCTCCTGACGAATCTGGCTCGGGAGAATTACTTCTGCTCATGATACGTCATAGAGATGAGATGAGATGAGATTCAACTTTATTGTCATTACACATGTATAAATACAAGGTAACGAAACGTGACTTGGCATTTGGGCACGCTCTGCAGAGCGCATCCAAGGCCGGGGCAGCCGCTAGGCGCCAGTCATAGGGTCACCAGTGTGGAGAGTGTGGAAGGATGAAGCTGAGTTTATTTCTCAAGTCCACTTTATTTCACATTCTCCAACATCCAAAAACAGAAAGAGAATGAATCTTCCCACATCTGTGCCTTTTATACCCAGAACATCAAATATACAGTCACATGGTACTTAATCCCAGTCACAATGTAACTTCCCCCTGATCTTAACACACACCACCTCCCAGTCTCTGGTAGTCAGGCAATCCCTCCAGGCCATCTCTTTGCATACAAAAGGCCAGATCTCACATCCTCCTGTTACTCTTAGGAGGCTCAGTCCTTTTGTTCCTCTGAGACGTGAAGCCTACAATAAACATAAAGTAGTATCTATGTGAAGGATATGAAACCCACATATGTGCCCCACAAGATCAGACATGACCGTTAACACAGACCCGCTGAACCCTGTCAGTTAAAAAGTTTAAAAGCAATAATGAAATTTGATCAGGTAACCTAAAATAACAAGTCAATCAATCAATTGAAATGTGTGGCTGCATCTTATAAAAAGCAGAAGAAAAGTCTGCAAATAAAAGCCTGACATGAGATTTAGGCTGTTCAAGGTTTTTATGTGCGCAATCTAATGGCCCTTTTCCACTCCTCCCCACTCGGCCCTACTCGGCACTACTCGGCCCGGTTTGTAGCCTTTTCCATTAGTATCTGGTATCTAGTGCCGGATACTATATTAGTACTGACTCGAGGTCAGGGTACAGCCGCACTGAGTCAAGCCGAAAATGTGACGTCAACAGACTGCAGGCAACTGATTGGTCAGGGCGTAACGTCACGAAAGCGTCCGTCTTCTGAAGAATTGCCAAACCGCCATTTGCAAAAGTTCACGGAGTAAACTCGGTCACTGAGTAAGCACGATATTAATTGAGATGGCATTGTAGGTTTCGCGGAAATCTACACCGTGGTCCAACGAAGAGGTGAAGCGTTTTCTGTGCTTGGTGGCAGATATCAGTATCCAGAGCGTCATGGAGCAACCCCGCACAGATACAGATGGCAGCCCAGCATAGAACCGAACTACAGACAAGCTGAAGATGAAAGTGAGAGAACCATCAATGGGGAGTGATTTGTGATATTGTGCATCTTTTCGCTCATTTTTGTAAGCATACTTTTTTTGAGCAATACAACGCCGTCCTGTTCTAGCTAACGAGTGTTAGCTAGTAGCCAACTGCTGATTTGTGCTTGCTTTTTCTGAAGTATTCGCTTGTGAGAGCAAAACGATGAAATATGTTAATCCTGGTTAAAGTCCTGGTTTGTATACGTGTTGCACTTTGGTGCTGTGCATTAAGTTGTGTGTGATTTCTTTCTAGAATCTGTTTCCACATGCCAGGGATGCACCGCCCTTGGGAGTGTTGTGTTTTTATGGGTCAAGAGGACTGCAGGATCCAAAATCTCAACATATACAAGTGCATTTTCAAACCAGTGATTTATAAAGTCATTCATGTAATTTTCTAAAGCGTCAGAATAGACCCACACACCTATTCTGTGGATTTTCCAAAAAAAGAAAAAAAAGTGTTGGCACAGTGTTGTTGTGCTGTTCCACCATAAATCCGTGGATTGAAAATGTACTTGTACCTGTACAGAGTGGATCCTGGGGTGCTCACTGGTCAGGGAAACAAAGCATTTTTGTTACATCCCACCACTGACTTTCACAAGTCTATTTCCTTAATACAGGTACATCTCCAAAAATTAGAATATCATGAAAAAGTTCAATATTTTTTGTCACTCATTTCAGAAAGTGAAATCCATATATTATAAAGATTCATTACACAGACAGTGATATATTTCAAGTGTTTATTTTAATTTTGATGATTATGGCTTACAGCCCCTGAAAACCCCAAATTCAGTTTCTCAAAAAATTAGATTACATAAAATTAATTTTAAAAATAGTTTTTTAATAGATATGTTGGCCGTTGAAATGTTGGTTAACGGGCTGTAGCCAAAATCTTCAAAATTAAAATAAACGCTTGCAATATATCACTGTCTGTGTAATGAATCTATATATGGGTTTCATTTTCTGAAATGAGCGACAAAAATATTTAACTTTTCATGATATTCTAATTTTTGAGATGTGCCTGTATATGTGTTGAACTTGCTTTAACTAACCACCACCCATTTCTGTCGTTGGTCTAGGCAAGAGGAAAGGAAAAGCAGCCGCCCCACAACGGACCTCTCCATTGTGGAAAGTACTGAAATGCTTTGCTTTCATAGGTAAAGTGCCCAAACCAAAGTAGCACAATTTCCACTTAATATAAAAGGGACTGAACTGAGATTTGACTGTGTGAATATTAATTACAGAATAACTGAAAATGAATGGCACATCCAACTGTAAAATAAACCACTTGTTAATGTATGTTTTTTTTTTTTTTGTCAGATCACTTGTGTGAGTTACAGTATGTTCATAACTGTATGTTACACTTTGGGGAATGGGAGTTGTTCAGTCATCAATATAATTTAGTTTATATATGTAGTTTATAAGATAAGATAAGATAAGATAAGCCTTTATTAGTCCCACAACGGGGAAATTCCAGGATTGCAACAGCACAGGGATAGCAACACTCAGAGCAACAATCAGAAGGCAAGAAAAAAAAAACAAGCAAGCAAGAGCAGCTAATATACATATGTACATATTACTATAAAATATATATATATACACACACAGACACACAGTGCAGAGCATTGTAGCTAGATGGAATAAATATGTAAATATATAAACACCCACAGTACGGAGCATTGCAGCTAGGTGGAATAAATATGTAAGTATATAAACACACACAGTGCGGAGCATTGTAGCTAGATGGAATAAATATATAGATATATAAAAACACAGTGCGGAGCATTGTAGCTAGATGGAATAAATATATAGATATATAAATATAAACACACCCAGTGCTGAGCATTGTAGCTAGATGGAATAAATATGTAAATATATAAACACACACAGTGCAGAGCATTGTTGCTAGATGGGATGAAACAGCATAACCCTCTACTTAGTTATCCTACATGGTATGATTATGTGCCCATACATATTCTCACCCTCCATAGCGACCGGTATGTTCCTAGTTGTATGCCGGAGGGGACCATTGTGTAAGTCTATTGCATCTTTTGCATTCAAAAAACTATTAGTTTGTTACGTCTTTTTGCTATCTCTGCGAGCAGCCCTGCTTAGGTTGTACAGTCTGACAGCCGTTGGTAGGAAGGACCTGCGAAACCTCTCGGTTGTGCACCTGGGATGATGTAGTCTGCTGCTAAATGAGCTCCTCAGTGCATTCAGTACGTCCTGCATAGGGTGGAACTCGGACTCCAGCAGAGATGACAGTTTAGCCACCGTCCTTCTCTCTCCTATCTCCTCCACCGGATCAAGGCGCTGCCCCAGGACAGAGCTAGCTTTCTTAATCAGTTTGTTCAGTCTCTTCCTATCGGCTGCAGTAATGCCACTGCCCCAGCAGACTACTCCAAAAGTGATGGCTGATGCCACCACCGTGTCATAGAATGTCTTCAGCAGCGTCCCTTGTACACCAAAAGACCTGAGTCTCCTCAGCAGGAACAGCCTGCGCTGTCCCTTCTTGTAGAGTGCGTCAGTATTGTGTGACCAGTCTAGTTTATTGTTCAGATGAACACCCAGGTACTTATAGGATGTCACCATCTCGATGTCTGTTCCCTGTATATTTACTGGTGCTGTGAGGGGCTGCCCATGCCTGCGGCAGTCCACCACCAGCTCCTTAGTTTTCCTTGCGTTGATCTGGAGGCAGTTCCGATGGCACCAGTCTACGAAGTCCTGGATAAGCCCTCTGTACTCAGCTTCATCTCCATTGGAGATGAGGCCAACGATCGCAGAGTCATCAGAGAACTTCTGTAGATGGCAGTGTGTTGTGTTGTGTGAGAAGTCCGCAGTATAAAGAGTGAACAGGAAGGGAGCCAGCACCGTTCCCTGGGGGGCCCCCGTGCTACTGATGATTGTGTCGGACACACAGTCCAGGGTTCTCACAAACTGAGGCCGGTTCGTGAGGTAGTCCAGGATCCATGATGACAGGTGCTGGTCCACCCCTGCGTGCAGCAGCTTGTCCTTCAGGATCATCGGTTGGATGGTGTTGAAAGCACTGGAGAAGTCAAAGAACATGATCCTTACCATATTCCCGGGCTTCTCCAGGTGGGACAGAGAATGGTGAAGGAGGAAGATCACCGCATCCTCCACCCCAATGCCATGCTGGTAGGCGAACTGGAGTGGATCCATCGCTGGTTCCACCAGGGGGCGGAGGTGAGCAAGGAGCAGTCTCTCCAGGGTCTTCATCAAGTGGGACGTCAAGGCCACCGGTCTGTAGCTGTTCAGGTCTTTGGGGTGGGAAGTCTTTGGTACAGGTACCACACAAGATGTTTTCCACAGCTGTGGTACCCTCCCCAGCTTCAGGCTCAGGTTGAAGATGTACGTCACAGTCCCACACAGCTGGTCTGCACAGGACTTGAGGAGCTTTGCGCTGATGCTGTCCGGTCCCGACGCCTTCCTCGCCTTGATCTTCCTCAGCTCCGTCCTCACCTGGGTCCTGGTCAGGGTCAGGATGGGGGGCTGTGTGTTGGGAGTGGGGGGGTGTTGGTGGAGTGGGGAGTGGGCAGCAGGACTTGATTTCTTTAGAGGCAGCAGTGGTTGTTGTGCAGTCAGGGGGGAGGGCGGTTGGTCAAACCTATTGAAAAACAGATTCAGGTTGTTCATCCACTCCCTGCCCCCCGTGGCCTGGGGGGAGGTATTCTGGAGCCCAGAGATGGTTTTGAGGTTTCTCCAGACCCCGCTGATGTCGCTCTGTTGCAACTTGTCCTCCATCTTCTTCCTGAAGCTGTCCTTGCCTTCTCTGATCTTTCTCCTCAGCTCCCTCTGTACGGACTTCAACATCTCCCTGTTCCCCGACCTGAAGATCCTCTTCTTCTCTCTCAGAAGTGTTTTAATCTCAGGGTTGATCCAGGGTTTGTTGTTTGAGCAACACCGTATGGTCTTGGTGGGAACGGATTTGTCCACACAGAAGCTGAGGTAGCCCGTGAAGGTGTGAATGAGGCCATCGATGTCCTCACCATGTGGATCGCAGAGCTGCTTCCAGGCGGTGGCTTCAAAACAGCCTTTTAGAGTGTCCATTGTCTCCTCAGACCATAACTCCACTGTGCGCATGGCTGGACGTTGTCTGTGCACTAGGGGTTTGTACACCGGCCGGAGATGAACCAAGTTGTGATCCGATCTCCCAAGTGGGGGGAGTTGTAATGAGGTGTACGCCTCCTTAGTGTTTGCGTAGAATAAGTCCAGTGTTTTATTGTCTCTAGTGTGGCATGTGACATACTGGGTGAACGTGGGTAGAATGGGAGACAGTGAAACATGGTTGAAATCGCCTGAGATGAGGAGAAGAGCATCTGGGTGTTCTGTCTGCAGCCTGCTGGTTACTGAATGGATGACGTCACGCGCTGTCCCAGCGTTCGCTGTCGGATTTGCATAAACAACAATGCAGATCACGTGTGAGTGTTCTCTCGGGAGATATGTAGGCCTCATGCTAACAGCTAGCAACTCAATGTCTTTGCTGCAGTGTCGTTGTTTAACAGTGATATGTCCTGGTCTGCACCAGTTTATAGTCTATCATCAATAAACTAATGCAATATTATAATAGCAGGACACATTACAAATATTTGAGACCCATTGTAGTGCTTCCTTTTATATTTTAGCAAAACAAGTACAAAGCACCGCCCATACTTGAAGCCAGGGCAAGAAGAGACACAGCGGTGACAGAGCGGTGGCTAAACTTTTATTGATAAAAACTCCATATTTTGACTGAGCGACTCCATACTCGGTGATGCACACTCTCAGTTAAAGTACAAGATTCCATTCAAGTGAATGTATTAATTCACTCTGATTGCTGAGGCCACAGTAAAAACAAATGATTTTAAACATAACCCAGCCCTTGTAAAATCTACTTTACTAAAGTGCAGCTACATGAAAATTGAAGTTAAATACAACAACAAAGTACTTTATTGTCACATTCCACCTCTGGCTTTTAGCAACAAGCGTATTTCCCAAATATGTTTTAAACTTAAATTAATTAACCACCACCCATTTCTGTCTTTTGTCTAAGCAAGAGGAAAACGATCCACCCCAAACCGGACCGTGCGTCACTATTTACAGAGATTCAGGCTGAAGATCTGCTGAACTGGGACCAGCTTGAGCGGCACATCCCAGCTGCTTCTCAGTGAGGCAGCGTGGCCGGCGTGTGTGACCCATTCTAAGTTTTTTTTTTTTTACAGTTTGAATTTTGCACATTATGAATAATGTGAAATTTGCTGCTGATTGTAGTAAACATTTTAGTGACTTATGTGTTTGCATCATGATTTTCTATTTTGTCTGTTAAGACACCAGTGGGAAAAGAGTGAACAGTACAAACTATTTATCAGTGACTTTGAAAATAATGGCTCATTTTTTTAAGAAAAAGCAACCAAAACAATTACTTTATTAACTGAAGACTGTATTGTTGGATGTGCCACCGCAGAAGACCCTGCACACTTTAGCGACAGTACCAGTATATGGAGGAATTCTGGGCCATATTGGCATCTGTACTTTATCATAATGGGTTTGGGTGGGGGTGTCCAATCATGTGTCATGGGGGGCCAAGACCCTGCAGGCTTTACCTCCAGTGTCTTCAACAGCAGATTCCACTGAATTTCTTCCCACTGACTGCTGATCAGTGGGAACACCTGCTGAAGAGACTGGGTAGAAGAGAGAACCTGCAGGGTCTTGGCCCTCCATGGCACATGATTGGACACCCCTGGGTTAGGGTTTAATGGGATTTAAATTTTAACACAAACTGCTTTATGGTTCATAATTCTATTGACAGACTTACACCAAACCAAAAGTGATATCTCAAACTGCTGGATTGTTCTTAGACAGCTTTTCCAATCTGTTAGTATTTATGTCACGTGGTGGTAACCTTCACATATAAAACAAAAGAGACACATCTGCCAAAATTTCAAAGGTTTATTGTCAGTGCAATACTATATTAATATACATTGTTGATGCAGAGAATATATATTTCTACAGTATCTACATGTATCTAGCAAATCAAGTATTTCTCCATGTAACGTTGTGATTGCATTATTTTAGTTGCTTTTAATCCTAGATCAAGTTTGTTTTGGCCTAAAATGCATCATATTTGTCAAATATATCTTATTATATCTAACTCAGTACTGTTTACCTGTTGAATATATACTGCTCAAAAAAATAAAAGGAATGTGGCTCACATATTTGAGATGCTTAAGCTGCATATGTATATTACTGCTACCTCACGTCTTAGAAGGAACAATAAGTCTGGTCCTCCAGGGGTAACAGGAAGGTGTGAAATCTGTCTTTAGAAATGGTTCTGAGAAGACTTCCTGGGTTTTAGGTGGAGGAGAGAAGACTGGGGGGTGATGTATTGTCTCGGGAGATTGAATGACAATGTGATTCTGTACTTTGATGTCCCGGGTATAAAAAGGGGAGATGTGGGATATTCTGTCTCTTTTTCTGATTGAGAGGATGTTGGAGATACGTGAATGATGAATAAACCTGAGTTGAGAAATAAATTCAGCCTCTTCATTTCACGCTCTCTACACTGGTGACCCCGACCCGCTGGGTCACTCACATCTTCCTGAGAACTCTACCATCGCAGACGAGGGCGACCCTGGCGGGATCTCAGTTCGTGACCCAGCGGGACTTCCGCGCGCTGGCCCAGGAGGCGCAATGGATCCTCGACGCCAGCGGACAGCACACGACCACCGCAGCAGCGGCAGACCTTGGCGCGACGACCGGGAACGGCAAAAGGCCAGAGGCGACGGAGGCAGACACACCAACAACGGCAGCGGCGAAGCCCTGACATCGCAGAGGAGACGACTTCTGTTTTTACCATCGTCGTTTCGCAGAGAGGGCACGCAAGTGTATACCGCCGTGCCAGTTCAAGAGCTCGGAAAACTCCAGGACCGAGAGCCGGTAGCAGCTGCGTCTCTTGGTGAACGGAACAAGCTGCTCTACCTGACGGATGGGCATTCCGGGAGGCAATTCCTCATGGTCACAGGCTCCCAAGTGAGTTTCATCATGCCAACCTACGCTGACCGGCTGGCAGGCCCCGGGAGTCACGGAGCATCAGCGGCGAACGGCTCAAGTATTAAGACCTTCGGTGAAAGGACTCTACTTCTGTCCCTGCATGGCTGCACATATGAGTGGACTTTTATTATCGCGGCGGTGAGTTTCAACATGTTAGGTGCTGATTTTCTGTGCTCACATGGGTTGGTGGTTGATCTTCCCAATAGACGCTTGGTTAATGCACTCTCCTTTTACTCTATCCCTTGTGCAGCTCGAGTGTCCCCGCCCACAGCACAGGCCAACATCCCCACAGCAGGCGGTAAGTTTCACACACTCCTCACTCAGTTTCCAGCACTCACAGTTCCCACGTTTTCAGCAGCTGTTGCTAAACACGGGGTGGAGCACTTTATCACTACTGGTGGTCCCCCCGTTTTTGCAAAAGCTCGGCGCTTGGATGCAGCTAAACTGACCATAGCGCGCGAGGAGTTCGCCAACCTGGAAAGGTTGGGCATCATCCGTCGTTCCAACAGCCCATGGGCTTTCCCGCTCCACATGGTCCCTAAAGCTGATGGCTCGTGGCGACCTAGCGGTGATTTCCGCAGGTTGAACAACGCCACAGCGCACGACTGCTACCCAATCCCCCATATTCAGGATTTTTCAGTTCATCTGGCGGGGGCGCGCATTTTTTCGAAAATAGACTTGGTCCGCGGTTATCATCAAGTCCCAGTACGCACCGAGGACATTCCCAAAACAGCGGTAATAACTCTGTTTGGACTTTTTGAGTTTTTGCGTGTGCCATTTGGGCTTAAAGGCGCCGTGCAAACTTTCCAGCGCATGATGGATGCGGTGTTACGCGATCTCCCTTTTGTGTTCGTCTACCTGGACGACATTTTGGTAGCCAGTGCGTCCGAAGAAGAACACGAAAAGCACCTCACAGCAGTTTTCCGGAGGTTGGGAGAGCACGGGTTAATAATCAACCCAGCGAAGTGCCAATTCGGGGTGGCGCAGATTGATTTTTTGGGGCACCGTGTCTCCCCAGAGGGGGCAGTTCCGCTGCCAGACAAAGTGCGCGCAGTAGCAAATTTTCCCCAGCCACAAATGGTCAAAGCACTGCAGGAGTTTTTGGGAATGGTGAATTTTTATAACCGTTTCCTCCCCCACGCAGCGCAGCTCATGCAACCATTGTATGCCGCGCTTAAAAAACAAAAACCCTCAAATGCAATCGAATGGTCCCCGGAGCGGGAGCGCGCATTCTCGGAGGTCAAAAAAGCCCTTGCAGATGCTGCGTTGTTGGCTCATCCAGACCCAACAGCCCGCATAGCGCTCACCACTGATGCGTCAGACGTGGTCATAGGGGCGGTAGTGGAGCAACATGTTACCGAGGCTTGGCAGCCGCTGGCCTTTTTTAGCAGGACCTTGCGCGAGGCCGAGCGAAAATACAGCGCGTTCGACAGGGGGCTGTTAGCGCTCCACTTAGCCACTCGTCACTTCCAGTTCTGGCTAGAAGGTCGGCGTTTCACCGCATTTGTCGAGCACAAACCGCTCACTTTTGCGATGGCCAAAGTTGCGGAATCATGGCCGGGCCGGCAGCAGAGGCAGCTGGCCGCAATTTCAGAGTTTACTACTGATATTTAGCATGTAGCGGGTAAACTTAACGTGGTGGCAGACTGCCTCTCTCACACCGCAACCGCTCCAGTCCGCGCAGAGGTGGATTATACTTCCATGGCCACGGAGCAAAATAGCGGCGCGGAAGCGTTCGCGGCCCCAGTCCTCGTAGGGATAGATTATGCAGCCATGGCCGCAGATCAGGGTAGCGATGCGGACGTGTGCGCGCTCCAGTCTGGACCAACAGGGTTAAGGCTGGAGAGCAGGAGGCTGCAAGATGGCATGCCCCCCTTAATCTGCAATGTCTCTACCGGACGACCTCGCCCGGTAGTGCCGGCCGCGTGGCGCCGCTGTGTTTTTGACTCAGTTCACTCTCTGGCGCACCCGGGGGTGCGCGCGTCGGTGAAAATGGTAGGGGAGAAGTTTGTTTGGCCGAGCCTGCGCAAGCACATTAAAGAGTGGGCAAGAGCCTGCATGGCTTGCCAGCGGGCCAAAATACACAGGCACACTAAAGCCCCCTTAGAGCCGTTTCACATCCCGGCCAAGAGGTTTGATCATGTGCATGTCGACCTCATAGGCCCCCTACCGTCGTCGCAGGGGTACACACATCTTTTGACAATGGTGGACTGCACCACGCGTTGGCCTGAAGTGGTCCCCCTGGCATCAACCACAGCCGCAGAGGTGGCCCGCACGTTTTTAACGGCTTGGGTAGCGCGATTTGGGGTCCCGTCGGATATTACGTCCGACAGGGGACCTCAATTTGTTTCTGAGCTTTGGTCAGCGATAGCCTGCAGCCTTGGATCAACAATTCACCGCACTACCGCGTACCACCCCCAGGCTAATGGTTTATGCGAGCGTTTTCATAGGTCATTGAAAGCAGCCCTCAGAGCGTCGCTTACGGATGCAAATTGTGTAAACAGGCTACCATGGGTTTTATTAGGGTTGCGTTCTGCACCTAAAGATGACTTAAAAGCCTCCCCAGCTGAGTTGGTTTTTGCGCAACCGCTCCGGCTGCCAGGCGAGTTTCTTCCTGATAATCTGGCGCCAGAACGTCCCCCTGCTCAGCGGTCACTGAACGACACGGGAGCGGACACGCTTCCGGGCCCCGTTCATCACACTTTTCCGCGTGTTTTTGTACCTAAATCTTTAAAAAACGCCAAGTTTGTTTTTGTCAGGCACGACGCTCGGCGTCCCACCCTGCGACCACCTTACGATGGCCCATATAGAGTGCTGGAAACAGGTGATAAACATTTTTTGCTAGATTTAGGGGACAGGAGGGAAACAATTTGTATAGACAGACTTAAACCTGCTTTTGTGATGGCTGATGAGGCGGTGCAAGTGGCGAGGGCTCCTCGACGCGGCAGACCTCCCAGGGAGCATGCCCCAGAGCTCCCACAGAGATTGTCTAACAGTTCTCATCCTCAGATAGCGGATTCACTGCAGGACGGCGCCGTGGGATGTTGGCTTTGTTGTATTGTTCATCTTCGACGTTTGGGGGGGGGGGGGTCACGTGGCTCACATATTTGAGATGCTTAAGCTGCATATTGTAGGGAGCTTGAAATAAGGAAGCGAAGTGATTTTATAAATCAGGTTTATTGTCGGCTTCCAATCCCCAACATGTCTCATCTCAATGCAGAAGCGGAAAAGAGGCTGAGCGCAGTCAGACCTTCATACTTATACATCACATAACAAAAGACATTGCATATCAAAAGCCGACCTCACACATCCGTGTTATCTCCTTCTATTGTCCTCTCTCTCCTCCACCTGACCCTGGGGGGTCAGGAAGTCCGTTCGGGTCTCCACCGCTGGGTCTCCCTCTGCTCGTTGATCTCCGCCGGTGGTCGAGACCTATTGTCCTGCTCTGAGACGTGAGGTCATTCCACATATGCAATCTCTAAACATTCCTCTTGTGTCTATACATATGTAGGTATGGATATATGAACAATATAAGCCACACATATGTATATTACTGCTACCTCAAGTCTTAGAAGGAACAATAAGTCTGGTCCTCCGGGGGTAGCAGGAAGGTATGAAATCTGTCTTTAGAAATGGTTCTGAGAAGACTTCCTGGGTTTTAGGTGGAGGAGAGAAGACTGGGGGGTGATGTATTGTCTCGGGGGATTGAATGACAATGTGATTCTGTACTTTGATGTCCCGGGTATAAAAAGGGGAGATGTGGGATATTCTGTCTCTTTTTCTGATTGAGAGGATGTTGGAGATATGTGAATGATGAATAAACCTGAGTTGAGAAATAAATTCAGCCTCTTCATTTCACGCTCTCTACAAGGAACACTTTTTAATCTGAGTAAGTTTTGGAGTGTTTTGAATTCAGCCCTCTGTAGGTTGTAGGTTGATAATTTTCATTTCCATCAAAAGATGATGTCAAAAGATGTGTCATCTTTTTATTCTTAACACATTATCCAGTCCATATCAGTGTAGATATCCAGCTTATTTTTTCCCATTAAAATCGGATGTGTTTTCAAAGTGTTCCTTTTAATTTTTTTTTGAGCAGCATATATTTAGTGGCTAATATACCCCATAACTATAACCTGGCGATCAAGTTGTGTCAGCTGAACACTTTTTGCCACACCACTGTTGCGTCTAAAATACCTTAATCCCCAGTTCTTTTATACGAAGACCAAATAACTAGACTGAGAGATGAAGTATACTTTCATTTTTTTACTGAAAGTGAGATATGGGTATAAGCAGCGCTGGAACACAGCTCTTTAGGCAAATATCCCAAGAGAGTGCTACCCAAAATGTGGGCCCTATAGATTTTATAAAGCTTAACCACTCCCTCGTGCAAGAGGGAGGGGTTTTCCCTCATTGTATCAGTACACTTCCGCATATGTGTCAGCTCGGCTGTGTGCAGAACTGATTCTAACTGATTTCAGCAAATGAATTATAGGGTGTAAACTAAACTCTGCAGTGTAGCATGTGAAGCAAGCAGATAAAGAAGTGTGGGAAAGACAGAGCAATCATGTCATTTTACCGACACCACAGACTCAGTGCTGCTGGAGCAGGTACGTCCCATGATGTCTCAACAGTCTCTCCATGATTTTCACACAGATCAGAGCAATTTGTTGTACAGGAAGCTAAACATTTCTACAGATATGCTTAAGCTCTATAACCACTGATCGTTTGTGAAGCTGGGGTAACATCAGTGACAGGCTGTGTTGAACACCCAGACCCATGGTTTGAAGTGGTAATTTTCCCACAACAGAGCCATCTGAAACACACACACACACAGCGTACATGTTTTAGTACCTAATAGTGATAACTTGCAGACATTACAGTGTAGTACAACGTACTTAAAGCAAACTAGTATTAGCAATCATTAGCTTACCTTCATGTGTGATCTACTTCATATCCTCACGTCTTCGGCTCTATGGCTTCCAAGACACTCCAGTACTTTTCCAGAGTGTTTCGTCTCGCTGCCTGTACCCTTGTCTGGTGGTCCTGTTTGGCCTTTACGGTGACAAAAAGCCAGAGACCGAGGAGTCGCCTTGTAGAGCCACAATGTTATGTTTTGCTTGGGTCACGTGTTTTATGTCACGGGAGTGTGGAGCCACCTTGCTGTAAAAAAAATCCCACCCACCCCTGGCATACCCAGCTGCAGTGGAAACACAACCGAGCTGAACCGAGTAGAGCAGAGTAGTGTAGAGTAAGACTGACTGGGTACTAGTGGGAAAGGGCCATAAAATAAAAAGCTTTGCATTGTCCACCCCTTTGCCAACTTTAAATGCAAACTGCAGTGGATCTAGCTGGTCACTGATTAAGGAAACCACATTATCTTTCAGGATCCCCGCAACGGTTTCCATCACAAGAGATGTAAGTGCAGCTGGTCAGAATTCATTCAGTTCTTCTCTCTTGTTTTACACACTGGTATTATAATAGATTTTTTTCCACATTTTTGGTATCTGGCCACTATCTTCACACACTTGAAAAAGTGGGGAAAAAATCTCAGCTGGTCTATACAGTAATGCATTGTGTGTCCACATATGGCATCTGGGCCAGCAGCCCTTGTAATGGTCACCTTTTTGAACAAGGATGCCACTTGTTTTTGTGTTCCTAAAATCACTGTTTTTGGTTCAAGAGATTCAGTGAAGAAATATCCTTGAGAAAGTTGGACCTCGCAAAGCATGCAAAAAATGAGTTAAAAGCATTTGGCAAATTAAAATCAACCACGTTATTTACATAAATGGGCTGCCTGGTATTACAGGAATGTTGAGGCACATTGGCCATGCGTTTGAGTCCCAGCCAGGCTGTTCTCAGATCACCCCTACTATACTGCTCCTCTGTTTTCTGTCTGTAGTGCATTTTAGCTTTCCTTATCTCGTTTCTTTCTTCCCTTGAGACAAGTTTTTTTTTTTCTCCTGAGGATCACCAGTGTAAAATATCTGGTGATGCCAGACATTTTACACTGATGACGCCTTTCATCACAGGCATCATGAAAACACTCCCAGTTCATACAGTCCAAACATGCCTACAGTGAAGAAATCCTCTCTTCTGTCCAGGTTTACACTGCCCTCTCTTTCCTCTCTAGACGTCTGAAGGAAGGTGTGTACACTGGCATTAGGTACGCACCATTATGATTGGAGGCTCCCAGTGAAGGCATGGGCAGGGATTTAGAAGCCCCTGTTACAGACCCAGAACAAAGATCAGTCCTGATGCTTTTTGTGTTGGAGCACAAGTCTCATCCTGTTCATGTTTTCAATCAAGTATTCAAATTACAGTGGTTAAAATCTCCAAGTATAAATTTTGGTTCAGCTGGGCAAAGTGTGTCAAGTTTATGTGACATCAGCAATCAGCTGAGGAGCAGCTGACGCATTGATGTGTGGATGAATATACAGTCGTGAAAAAATTAGGACACCCCCATTAAATATTCAATTCTTTATTCATAAATGTTCATATATCCAGCCTTGTTTTTTTTTTTATTGGCCTTTTTTAACATTTATTTAAGCAATTTTAAGTGGGAATGAATATGGGGGTGTCCTAATTTATTCCTTATTATTTATTAGCAGCAGCATCCACCGCCTTGGGCGCCTCACTGTACCATCCAGTCATACCGTCCAGGAGAAACTCCTCCAGCTCAAGGTGCCCCCCTCCACCTGCCAGTGGATCTCCAGCTTTCTGACTGACAGGTGGCAACAGGTGAAGCTAGGGAGATTTACATCCAGCTCCCGAAAAATTAGTACTGGCGCCCCCCAAGGATGTGTCCTTTCCCCACTGCTCTTCTCCCTCTACTCCAACGACTGCACCTCAGAGGACCCTTCGGTGAAGCTCCTGAAGTTTGCGGACGACACCACAGTCATCGGTTTGATCCGGGATGATGATGAGTCTGCATACAGGCGGGAGGTGGAGCAGCTGATCCTCTGGTGCAGCGAGAACCATCTTGAACTTAACCCAGCCAAAACGGTGGAGATGACTGTGGATTTCAGGCGACACCCCCCTTCATTCCCCCCACTCACCATCCTCAACAGCACAGTGTCCACTGTGGACTCCTTCAAGTTTCTGGGTACCACAATCTCCCGGAACCTGAAGTGGTCCTCCCATATTGACACTGTCCGGAAAAAGGCCCAGCAGAGGTTGTTTTTTCTGCGTCAGCTCAAGAAGTTTGATTTGCCTCAGGAGCTGCTGGTTGTCTTCTACACCGCCATCATCCAATCTGTCCTCTGCTTTTCCATCACTGTCTGGTTTGGATCTGCCACTAAACAGGACAAGACCAGACTGCAGCGGATCATTAAGTCTGCGGAGAGGATCATTGGTACCGACCTACCCCCCATTGAGAACTTATATCGGTCCATAACCAGGAAACGGGCGGGAAACATCTGTGCTGACCCATCACACCCCGGCCACAAACTGTTTGAACTTCTATCTTCTGGGCGTCGTTACAGATCACTGAAGGTCAAAACCACCCGTCACAGGAACAGTTTCTTTCCTCAAGCCATCACTCTGATGAACTCCTAACATTCACCTAGTCCTACCTGTTGCTGTACTCAAGACTTTTCATCCATTATTACATTGCACATAACTCTCACACTGCTTTTTACTTCATTCACATTATATCACTGAATCTGAGTCCACATTGAAATACTGTGTGATTGTATATTTTTTTCATATATTTCTGCAAAGTGTGGTTAGTCCGAGTAAATAACTGCATATATTCCTGTATATATTTGCATCCTTTTATAGAAACGTGGACAGACTGTAATTTACTGTACATACTCTGGTTGTCATTGAATCCTTATTTAAATCCTTCACCTGAACAACGAGAGCAAGTTTTTAGCCAAAGTCAAATTCCTTGTATGTGTTGTGCATACTTGGCCAATAAAGCTGATTCTGATTCTGATTCTGATTCTGATATTTCAGTCTTGGCATCCCCCCAATCCCCCTTCAAATCACCTACTGCATGTCATCATATCGATCTAGCTACAGCGGGGGAAAAAAGTATTTAGTCAGCCACCAATTGTGCAAGTTCTCCCACTTAAAAGATGAGAGAGGTCTCCAGTTTTCATCATAGGTATACCTCAACTATGAGACAAAATGAGAAAAAAAAATCCAGAAAATCACTTCGAAGGATTTTTAATGAATTAATTGGTAAATTCCTCGGTAAAGTATTTGGTCAGTAACAAAAGTTCATTTCAATACTTTGTTTTAAACCCTTTGTTGGCAATGACAGAGGTCAAACGTTTTCTGTAAGTCTTCACAAGGTTTTCACACACTGTTGCTGGTATTTTGGCCCATTCCTCCATGCAGATCTCCTCTAGAGCAGTGATGTTTTGGGACTATCGCTGGGCAACACGGACTTTCAACTCCCTCCTCCAAAGATTTTCTATGGGCTTGAGATCTGGAGACTGGCTAGGCCACTCCAGGACCTAGAAATGCCTCTTATGAAGCCACTCCTACGTTGCCCGGGCGGTGTGTTTGGGATCATTATCATGCTGAAAGACCAAGCCACGTTTCATCTTCAATTCCCTTGCTGATGGAAGGAGGTTTTCACTCAAAATCTCACAATACATGGCCCCATTCATTCTTTCCTTTACACGGATCAGTCGTCCTGGTCCCTTTGCAGAAAAACAGCCCCAAAGCATGATGTTTCCACCCCCATGCTTCACAGTAGGTATGGTGTTCTTTGTCCTCCAAACACGACAAGTTGAGTTTTTACAATAAAGTTCTATTTTGGTTTCATCTGACCATATGACATTCTCCCACTCCTCTTCTGGATCATCCAAATGCTCTCTAGCAAACTTCAAACGGGCCTGAACATGTACTGGCTTAAGCAGGGGGACACGTTTGGCACTGCAGGATTTGAGTCCCTGGCGGTGTAGTGTGTTACTGATGTAGCCTTTGTTACTTTGGTCCCAGCTCTCTGCAGGTCATTCACTAGGTCCCCCCGTGTGGTTCTGGGATTTTTGCTCACCGTTCTCGTGATCATTTTGACCCCACGGGGTGAGATCTTGCGTGGAGCCCCAGATCGAGGGAGATTATCAGTGGTCTTGTATGTCTTCCATTTTCTAGTAATTGCTCCCACAGTTGATTTCTTCACACCAAGCTGCTTACCTATTGCAGATTCAGTCTTCCCAGCTTGATGCAGGTCTACAATTTTGTTTCTGGTGTCCTTTGACTGCTCTTTGGTCTTGGCCATAGTGGAGTTTGGAGTCTGACTGTTTGAGGTTGTGGCCAGGTGTCTTTTATACTGATAATGAGTTCAAACAGGTGCCATTAATACAGGTAATGGGTGGAGGACAGAGGAGCCTCTTAAAGAAGAAGTTACAGGTCTGTGAGAGCCAGAAATGTTGCTTGTTTGTAGGTGACCAAATATTTACTTTACTGAGGAATTTACCAATTAATTCATTAAAAATCCTTCAATGTGATTTTCTGGAATTTTTTTTTCTCATTTTGTCTCTCATAGTTGAGGTATACCTATGATGAAAATTTGGAGACCTCTCTCATCTTTTAAGTGGGAGAACTTGCACAATTGGTGGCTGACTAAATACTTTTTTGCCCCACTGTATATATAATATTATCTACTTGTAATCAGAGAGCGGGAAGCCAACCACCGACCCTCCGATCAGAGGTAGACCACACTCTTCCCCTGCACCACAACCACAGTGAATGAGAGTTGATCTGAAAAGGTTTTGTCGGATTGGTCAGCAATTCCTTATCTGTAGACCCCTGGTACAGGGCTACAGCTGCCGTACCTATTCATAGTTTTTGATCACGTGTCCAGCGGGGTGAAAGGAGATCGGCGGACATGCTGGGGGGCATAATTGTAATAACTGTAGAGCATAATGCAGTGAAAAAATGTGAAAACATCCAAAATTTATTATCAAACTCTTGATAATGACAGATAGTGGTATGATGACAAATTAGATTTAATTGAGAAGCAGGCTTCCGATCTCATTCCAAAGCAAAATTGGCCAAAAGACATGGAGAAGTGGACTAGCATGACCCCTCCAAACATGTACAAAGCTAAATCTATTCATCTTCATCTCACTTATCATCCATGTTTATCGACATTAGCCCATAAATTATTCACAGAGCCCTCAACTTAATTTCTCCTGTTTGTTTTTCTCTGTTTTTGTGCTCAGTTTTGGGTTGTTTTTTTTTTAACATGTGACCTAATTTCCCTCATGTGGATGCCCTGTAATTTCCCCATTGTGGGACCAATAAAGGAATCTTAAATCTAAATCTAAAGGTTGGCTTCATTCATCACACTCACCTGTCCAGGTGCTTTCAGATGAAGTTAGACATTGTTGTCTTGGTGTCTAATTGTTATCCCTCATTGTTAACAATAAGCAGTTGATTTGTCGAAATTTACTGTTGCTACATACAGCAAACCAGGAGGCAACTGCTTGGCTTAAGGACTTTGCATTCGCTAAATAAACTGTTGCTACAACAAAAGTCCACTCATATGCACGGCCGTGTAGGGACAGAAGCAGAGTCTTCTCACCAAAGGTCTTAATCTCCGAGCCGTTCGCCGCTGTCACCCGGGGACCTCCGGAACCGGCCAGTCTGTCTGCGTAGGAAGGTGTAATGAAACTCAACTGGGAGCCTGTGTCGACGAGGAACTGCCTCCCGGAGCGTGCGTCCGACAAGTAGAGCAGCTTGTTCTCTTCCCCGAGGGCTGCGGCTGCTACCGACCCCCGGTCTTGGCGTTTCCCGAATGCCCGAACTGGCACGGCGGTACGCACTTGCGTGCCGTCTCTGCGAAGCGGCGATGGTAGAAACAAAAGATGTCCGGTCCACGCTCCCTGGCCCTTGCCGCCGCCGTTGTCGGTGAGTCTGGCACCGCTGCCTCTGGCCTCCCGTTGTCTCCAGTCGTCGCGCCGAGTGGTGGCGTTGACAATCTACTGCACCTCTCGGCCCAGCGCGCGGTAGTCCTGTAGGGCCAACAGTGGCGAACTGGCCAGAGCCATTCTCGCTGCTGACGGTAGAGTCCTGAGGAAGAGGTGGGTAAAAATGAAGCGATCATCGTCAGAGTCTTTCAACCTCAACAACTTCTCCATCAGGCTCGCGGGCATGTCGTTTTCCCCCTCCGTCAGCGCCAGGAGCCTCTCTGCTCGCTCCTCCGCCGAGGGGGTGAATTGTTGGATGAGTGCAGCCTTCAACGTGCCGTATTTGTTGCTCTCCGGCGGCTGGTCGATCAGGCTCTCCACATGCTGGGCCGTGTTGTTGTCCAGCTTTGCAACTACATGGTAGAATTTCGTGACATCTACCGATATCCCCCGGAGGTTGAACTGCGCCTCAATCGCGTTGAACCAGGAGCGCGGATTGTTCTGCCAGAAGTCGGGTAGCTGGACTGTAGCGGCATTCGCTTGACTGGGGGCTCCTGATGCGGCTGGCTCGGGGGAATTTTCTTCTTCCATGATACGTCTCGGGTCACCAGTGTGGAAGATGTGAAAATGACGAGGCAGAGTTCTTTCTCAGAGTCAGCTTTATTCACATCTCCATCATTTCAAAGCAGAGAAAAAAGAGAGTGAAACAGTAAACTCTCGTCCTTAAATATCAGGGACTTCACACCTCATAGATCACATGTCACACAGACCACCTTGCATAATAAAGACAGTCACAATGCATTTCACCACCTTGCATAATAAAGACAGTCACAATGCATTTCTCTCCATGATATCACTTCCACTGTCTCCCATGCATCCTTTCCTTAATCCCTTAATTGACCCCCCACAGTCTCCAGCCTTGCATACCAAGGCTAAGATTCCTGCCTTTGTTCTGACCTAAAATGTGAGTCACAAAACCGGTCCAACAGGTCCCATGTGTGTTCATCACACTATATAAATAAAGTTGAATAGAAATAAAAATTGCTGTGGACTACCGCTGCCTACCTGGTTATGCAGAGTTGGTATAATTTGATTTAAAAAACGGTTAAAGTACAAAAAATCAAATGAGTTTAAAAATGTACAGCAAGGCAAAAAGCAAAACATGTTAAAACCAGAAGCATCAAAAGTAAACATAAAAAATGTTTGCAATTTAAAAAAAAAAATCCTAAAATTAATGAGATTTGTGGGTCTCAAACCATCTCTTAGAGGATAACAAAAATAACTTAAGAGAAATATGGCGAGTACTCAATGGGATTATTAGTAATCGACCTAAGAATGCTAATTATCCGGAATATTTTATTGAAAATGGCAATTTGATAAATAATATGGAGGATGTGGTCAGTGGTTTCAATAAATTTTTTGTAAACGTTGGTCCTGAATTAGCAAAATCAATAGTGACACCAGAAACAAACAACAGTGGTTCTGTGAATGAAATAGAAGATAGAAATCCAAACACAATCTTTTTGGGTGCAGTTACTGAAAAGGAAATTATCGAGACTGTGAGTAAATTTAAGAACAAAAAATCAACAGACTGGAATGAAACTGACATGACAATAGTGAAAAAGTAATTGAAGGAATTGTTAAGCCACTCACCCACATCTGTAACCTGTCATTTCAAACTGGTACATTTCCAGACAAAATGAAAATAGCAAAAGTAATACCTCTATACAAAACAGGAGACAGTCATCGTTTCACAAATTACAGGCCAGTCTCTTTACTCTCACAATTCTCCAAAATACTTTAAAAAATCTTCACGAAGAGACTGGATGATTTCATTGAAAAACACAACCTCCTTACAGACAGCCAGTATGGTTTTAGAGCAGATAAATCTACATCTTTGGCACTGATCGAACTTATCGAAGAAATTACTAGTTGTATAGATAAAAAAAAAAAGGTTGCTGTAGGAGTATTTATAGATTTAAAGAAAGCTTTTGACACCATTGACCACAGAATACTTCTAAGGAAACTGGAAAGGTATGGGATAAGAGGGGTCGGACTGAGTTGGGTGGAAAGTTATTTAAGTAACAGACAACAATTTGTACAAATTGGTGAGCACAAATCACCCTTCATGGACCTCACTTGTGGTGTGCCCCAGGGGTCAGTTTTGGGACCCAAACTCTTTATTTTGTATATAAATGACATATGCCAAGTATCAAAAATTCTGAAATTTATTTTGTTTGCGGATGACACAAATATCCTCTGCACTGGTGAGAATTTGCAGCAGGTTTTAGAGGTGGTCACAACTGAAATGAAAAAGTTAACGCAGTGGTTCAACAAAAATAAATTATCTCTAAATCTAAAAAAACCCCAAAGATTATGTTGTTTGAAAATTATAAAATAAATTATGAAATAATGGTAACGATATATGATACCAGAATAGAAACAGTACAGGAAAATAAGTTTCTGGGGGTGACACTAGACAATAAAATCTGCTGGAAACCTCACATCAGTCACATCCGGGCCAAGTTAGCAAAATGTATAGGCATACTGGGGAAGACAAGATACATCTTGGACTATAAATCATTGGTCTTATTGTACAATTCACTGTTTTTACCTTATCTTAATTACTGTGTAGAAGTCTGGGGAAACACCTACAAGACCAACCTACAGTCAATATGCACATTACAAAAAAGAGCTATAAGGATAATAAACAATGTAGGATATAGAGACCATACCAATTCATTGTTTTTAAAGTCACATGTCATAAAGTTCATCAATTTAGTTAAATTTAAGACAGCACAAGTAATGTACAGGTCAATTAATAATCAACTCCCAACTAATATACAAAAATTATTTAAAAAAAGAGACAATGATCATAATTTGAGAGGAGACTTAAACTTTACAAAACCCAAGATACGAACAACCAAGAAAAGTATGTGCATATCTGTCTGTGGGATGGATTTGTGGAACAGTCTGGAGCCGGAACTGAAACTATGTACAAACAGAAATCAATTCAAAAAGAGGTATAAACATTATTGGCTGAAAGGATATGTGTTAGAAGGGTAGTATTTATATGTACGATTCACTATGCTCACTCTGGGACATTATGGGACACTATGGAATGGTGGGTGGGACAGCACTGTGTATATCTGTGTTGTTTGAGGCTGGTTTTGATGTATGGACATCGATGTATGTTAGGATGGATGGGTGTTAATGTTGATTTGTAAAAATACAGTATATTGTTTACTTGGGGTCTTAAAGGTGGTAATTTGTATAAAATTCACATGGGTGTATTTATGGAAAAGAGGAGATGGCATTAATAAGTGTTCACTTCTTCCTTCTCCCTTTCGAACAGTGTATACTGTTACTTTATTGCATTTGTCATTTGTTTTGTTTTTGTTATACTTTTTTGTTCGAAATAAAGTATCTATCTATCTATCTAAATATTTGTAAAAATTATCATATGCTTTATTTATATAATTTTCATCATAAACTATCTTCCAATCTTGTATTAATAATTCCTTTGTCAGTAAATACATAGATTCTTCGGTTCTTATTCTTTTATATTTAATATTTTTGGTATACTTTTTCTTCCTATAATCACATTGATAGACAACAAAAATCTGCAGGTGGTCACTGATATCATTCAATAAAAGCCCACTCCTGATATTATTTTCCATAATGTTTGTGAATATGTTATCTATTAGTGTGGCACTGTGTGACGTGATTCTGCTAGGTTCGGTAATTGTTGGATGTAAGCCCATACTGTACATTGTGTTGATAAATTCTTCTGTCAAACTATGTTGTTTTGAGCTCATCAGATCTATATTGAAATCCCCACAGATGAACATAACTTTATGAGTTAGTTTTGCATACATTTTTTCCATCCAGTCCTTAAATAAGTCACTGTTTGATCCAGGTGTTCTATATACACAGCTCACTACTATATTCTTCACATTGTCCAGACAGATTTCTATTGCAATACATTCAAATAAATCATCCACAGTTACTGACAGATTTTCAACAACCTTGTATTTCAAGCTCTTGTCAACATAAATTGCAACACCTCCTCCTTTTTTCACTTTTCTATTTATATAATTTAATTCATAGCCATCCATGGTAAAATCCACTCCTTTCTCTTCACTGAGCCACGTCTCTGATATTGCCACAATATTGAATGGCTCTTTAAACTGATGTAAATAATCTTTAATGTTATTAAAGTTGGCATAGAGACTTCTGCTGTTGAAGTGGATCATAGAAATATTGAAATCAGATGTGACCATTGTGTTAAACTGATCATCTGTGTAGTAACTACAGTTATTATTGATGGAGCTAAATAAATTATTATCAGGGTCTATGTTATATTCTACGTCCTGTGGGTTGTGATCTGTATATTCAAAAACTTTCAGTTCCAGTTGTTCCTGTTTGTTGATCTTTTGTTTCATGTTGTTAAATGCCTTGTAGCAGATGAGTATATCCCTTCAATGTCCTACAATTGTCTTTTGTTGCTGTGACTCCAGTTCATAACATTCATTGATATTTGTCCAGTTCCATAATATTACAGATGTTAATGACCTTGGCTTCTTCAGGTGATCCGTTTAATTTGATGTATATTTTACTGTTTGATGTCCAGGTGTTTTGAATCTTTTTCTGCTTTCTCATGTATCTTGCTTTTTTGGCTATTTCTGCGTTTTCTTTTGTGAGGTGCTCGTTTATGTAAGTGTTCGTTCCTTTCAGTTTCCTACCTTGTTTTAACAGCGCAGTCTTGTGTTTTCTGTTTACAAACCTCATGATCACAGCCGGTTTGTCGCAGTTTTTCCTGGGCAGAGGGTGACAGGTCTCTATGGTATTACAGTCCAGCTGGATTCCTTTGGACTGCATGAAGGCTGTCACTTGTTGCTCCGTGGTTCATGTTCTTTTACTTATATGGATGCCGAGAGAAACGCAATTTCATCTTGCCTGCACTACAGTTGTATGTATAGCAATATGACAATAAAGGTTGATTTGATTTGATTTGAAATAAAGGGAAACGGCAAGTCGAAAACAAAAAAGAAAACAAGACAGACCAAAAGCCGAAATCAAAAACAAGGACATCCAAACCATACCATACATCTGAGGGATAACAGGACCAATCCACAAGATCATGAAAGAAACACATAATAAGCACAGCGGTAATGGCTTTACAGGGCAGGAAGGTGAGACCCATGCCCTGAACTGTGAGTTTGGGCAATTTATTGAAAAAGGCAACAAACAATGTTCAATACAGTGTGCTTATCACAAAATACAAATGAGGGAGAAAACTGACAGATATAGCACAACAGATCTGGGATAGGGCTCTGGTGGAGACTACGAGTAGCTTGGAGAGTCAAGACAGCGGCAAATGGAAATGAAAATAGCTCCCTTTAATAGGGTCAAAAAACATTTACATAAGTAGTGACAGGTGTGGGTTCACATGAGTGGGCAAAAAGGTAACAATGAATAGTGATTGGGACCAACTGGAAGTAATGAGATGAGCGCACACCAGCTGGCAGATGACAGGGCTACGCCCACACGGGGCACCAATCAGGAAATGACCTGACAGCTGTCAACCTCAATAATAATGAGTAGAATAAATTATAAACAAGCACAACTGAGAAATAGGTACCAATAATACAGAATCAGAATATAGTAGAACTAAGACATAAACAGGAAAATAGAAAACATGCAGGGATAACAAAAACCAAAAGGCACAAAAATACAACAAATATATATCAATACAGAGAAAAGTCACGAGAATGAGCCTGGTGGAACTTCCAGAGCTCAGCTCGTGACAGGTAAAACCACACAAAAAATTAACAGTTATTAGTACACCCCAAGGACAAAATAGAACAAAGCAAAAGTGCAACGTAATATATGAAATATCATGCAGATCATGTAACAAAACCTACATCAGAGAAACAGGAAGCTCATTCACCACAAGGAAAAAGGAACACCAGAAGGAATATGAGAAGGAAACACAAGGATGGCTCTGATCACAAAAAGAAAAGGCAGAACAAGCAATATTAAAATCAACAATATCAGATTTTTTTCCTCATGAATTTAAAACTTTTCTTACTCTTGAATTTGCAGTTTTTTTTTAAAAAAAAAAGCTTAAACTTGCAGCATTTTACTCAAATCTTGACATAACGCACGGCCCAGGAGACACACACACAGGCTCAGGATAGATTTAACAGCTTTATTAGCAACAATGAAGTGTATGGCTGCGTGTCTGTGGAATAAGAATATATTGGTGGTGGCGTCTGCGTCAGGCACGGGGGCAGGAGGCCGTACAGCCGGACAACCCTGTGGGAGAGAGCAGAGGGAGAAGGGTAACGGGCACCACACCAATACAGGGAATACTGATGGTAGCTGGCTTACTTGGTTGTGACAGGTGGCTGGCGTCAACAAGGGCGGAGCCCGGGAGACAGCCACCTGCGGTACCTGTGGCAGCAGCGTAGAGCCAACGGCGAGGTGATGAAGTCCGCCGCCGGGAATGTCCACCTGTGCACAGGGGAAAGCTAGAGGAGAGAGGTAAGGGGAGCTTACCCAGGATATCTTCGCTAGTTGGTTTGAGCTCCGTAGTAGCAAAGGGGCCGAAGTAGAGAGACGGCTTCAGGCCGAAGCCCAGGGCAGAGTGGATTAAATACCCCGCCGCTGACGAGGAGCAGGTGTGCGCGCGGCTGGCGCCGCTGATGAGCAACGAGTCATAACAGTACTCCCCCCTCTAGCAGCGCCTCCTGGCGATGGTTTTTCCGGGTGCGCTCGATGAAACTCAGAAATGAGTGACCGGTCCAACACCAGCGAGGAAGGCACCCACTGTCTCTACTCGGGTCCATAGCCCTCCCAATCCACCAGGTACTGCAATCCGCGACCCTGGCGTCGGGCGTCCAAGATGTCAGCGACAGTCCAGGCCGGATGGCCACCAATCATCCGGGGAGCGGGGTGCGCCGCAGGTGGAGAGCAGAGGGGGTCAGAGACCACCGGTTTGATTTTGGAGCCGTGGAAGGTGGGATGGATGCGGAGGGAGGAGGGAATAGCCACACGCACAGCCACCAGGTTGATGATTCTGGTTATGGGATAAGGGCCGATGAACCGTTGGGCCAGCTTTCTCCTCTCACCCTTTAGGTTTACATCCTGTGTGGATACCCAAACTTGCTGTCCCACCTAGTAGGCAGGTGCAAGTCTCCTATGTTGGTCCGCCGTAGACTTATTGCGCTCCGCCGTGCATAAAAGCACATTACGCGCCGTGGACCAAAGGGAACGGCACCGCCTCAGATGTGCCTGGACAGAGGGAACAGCCAACTCGCCCTCCTGCACGGGGAACAGGGGTGGATCATAGCCCAAGGATGCTTTAAAGGGCGACATCCCGATGGCCGTAGAGCGAGAGGTGTTGTGGGCGTACTCCACCCAGGCGAGGTGAGAACTCCAGGATGTGGGTTTGGATGACGTAACGCAGCGGAGCGTAGCCTCCAGCTCCTGGTTAGTCCGCTCACACTGCCCGTTAGACTGGGGGTGATGGCCGGAGGAGAGGCTTACCTTGGCTCCCAGGGCGTTGCAAAATGACCTCCAGATGTCCAAAGAAAACTGGGGGCTGCGGTCGGAGACCACGTCGACCGGGATTCCATGCAGTCTGACCACGTGCTGGATGAGGAGGTCCGCCGTCTCCAAGGCTGAGGGAAGTCCACGTAGGGGCACGAAGTGGGCGGCCTTGGAAAAACGGTCTACAATGGTCAGAACTGTGTCAAAGTTGTTGGAGACAGGGAGCCTGGTGACGAAGTCCAGAGCGATGTGCCACCAGGGCCTGCCAGGGACGGGCAGGGGCTGGAGCAGACCCGCAGGGGGAGCGTTACCTGACTTATTGGCAGCACAGACGAGGCAGGCCCAGGCGTAACGGGCGGCATCCTTCCGCAGGCCTGGCCACCAAAAGGATCGCTGGAGAAGGTCAATCATCCGCGAAGCTCCAGGATGGCAAGTGAGCTTGGAGGTATGGAGCCAGTGTATGACGTCCCCCCGGACGGCAGATGGCACGAAGAGCCTCCCCTCCGGTCCGCCGCCAGGGTCCGGTTCCGACTCCTGCGCCCTCCGGATCTTGTCTTCTATGTCCCATGTAACAGCCCCCATGACGCACGACCTGGGCAAGATGGTGTGAGCAACGTCTTCTGCGGCCTCCGGGGCAAATTGCCTGGAGAGGGCGTCGGGCAGGCCGTTCTTGGAGCCAGGCCTATATGTGATGCTGAACTTAAACCTTGCAAAGAACAGGGACCAACGCGCCTGGCGGGCGTTCAGACGCTTGGCAGATCTCAGGTACTCCAGGTTCTTGTGGTCAGTGAGGACCACAAAAGGCAAGGCTGCCCCCTCCAGCCAGTGACGCCATTCTTGAAGGGCAAGCTTGATGGCAAGAAGCTCTCTGTCCCCCACGTGGTAATTTCGTTCCGCCGGGGACAGGCGCCGAGAGAAGAAGGCGCAGGGTCGCTTGACTCCATTGGCTGGGGACCGCTGGGACAACACCGCCCCCACCCCCGTGTCCGAAGCGTCCCCCTCCACAATGCACTGCAGCATGGGATCGACCTGGCTGAGGACCCGGGAGGAGGAAAACTCCGTCTTCAGCGCCTGGAAGGCCGAAGCGGCCTCTTCAGTCCACCGGAACGGGGTCTTAGGAGAGGTGAGGCGGGTCAGGGGCCCGACGATGGCTCCAAAGTTCGGGACAAAGCGGCGGTAGAAATTGGCGAACCCGATGAATTGCTGAACTTGCTTTCGAGAAGTTGGTGTGGGCCAATCCACCACTGCTTTGATCTTCGCTGGGTCCGGAAGCACCTGGTCATGGGAGATGACGAACCCCAGGAAGGAAGTTGTCTTGGCGTAGAATTCACATTTTTCCGCTTTGACGTACAGACGGTTCTCCAGCAGTCTCTGCAGGACCCGCCTCACGTGGACCCGGTGTTCATCCCTGGACCTGGAGAAGATGAGAATGTCGTCCAGGTAGACGAATACGAACAGGCCGATGAAGTCCCGGAGGACGTCACTGATGAGGCACTGAAAGACGGCTGGAGCGTTGGTCAACCCAAACGGCATCACGAGATATTCAAAATGCCTGTTTGGGGTTCGGAAGGCGGTTTTCCACTCATCTCCCTCCCGGATCCGGATGAGGTGGTAAGCGCTGCGGAGATCCAGCTTAGTAAACCAGGTCGCCCCCTGGAGGGAGTGGAAGGCAGTGTCCATAAGGGGCAGGGTGTACCGGTCCTTCTCTGTGATATCGTTGAGAGCTCGATAGTCGATACAAGGATGAAGAGATCCGTCCTTCTTTCCAATGAAGAAGAACCCTGCACTTACTGGAGAGGAGGATGGTCGGATGATCCCAGCACTGAGCGACTCCTTCAGGTAGCTGTTCATTGCCTCCTTCTCCGGCGCTGACAGACTGTAGAGGCGTCCTGAGGGTAAGGGCGCCCCCTGGCGGATGTTAATGGCGCAGTCGTAGGGCCGGTGAGGAGGCAGAGACATTGCCTTGGACTTACTGAAAACGGCACCCAGGTCGTGGAACTCTGAGGGCACTAGGGTGAGATCCGGGGGCGCGGTGTCCTGAGCTGTGGGAGGCAAGGACGGGGCGCAGGCCGCGGATTGGAGGCAGGTACTCATGCAGAAAGTGCTCCACGCTGAAACCTTCCCAGTCTTCCAGTCCAAGGCGGGGTTGTGGAGGCGGAGCCAGGGATAACGAGGATGACAGGCGTTACTGAGGTGGGCAGGACGTAAAAGGAGATATCCTCCCGATGGTTTCCAGAGATGATCACCGGGACAGGGGATGTTTGGTGAGTTACTTTTCCCAGGGAAACTCGGGAGAGATTAACTAGGGCGAGAGGAGTATCGAGGAGGTGACAGTGGATGCCCAGTCAGGTGCCAGGCTTTGTGAAATAAAGCTACCCTCCGCGCCTGAATCCACCAGTGCATGTGTGAGGTGCCCAGTGAGGTTGTGACAGAAGCGGATGGGCAGCGTCAAATGTGTGAGGGGACTTAACCGATTAGCGTCCGCAAGGCCCCCTACAGTGACTCGCGGTCAACCTCATTTGGCTTCTCCGGACAATGCTCCACCGTGTGCTGGCTACCTCCGCAATACATGCAGAGGCCCAGGTCACGACGGCGCTGTTTCTCCACCAGGGGGAGCTTTGTCCGGCCCGTCACCATTGGTTCCGACTCCTCGAAGACCTCCGGTGGCGGCAACGCCAGGGGGCGAGCTTGGGGCAGACGTGCAGAGGCGCCCCGCGAGCGAGAAGACTGCTTCCGCTCGGAGGCGCGCTCGCGCAGCCTGTTATCCAAACTGATGGTGAGAGAAATCAGCTCCGCCAGCGTCTCCGGGGTATCCCGTCCAGCCAACTCATCTCTCAGACCGGAATTTAGACTGCGGAGGAAGATGCCGCAGAGCGCACGCTCTTCCCAGCCAACTTCCTCCGCGGTAACCAGGAAGTCGATCGCATAGTCGGCCGCCGATCGGCTCCCCGTTGGAGTCCGAGAAGACGGTCGACCTGGACACTGTCCAAACGCGAATGATCGAACACTTCCAGAAATTGTCGCACGAACTGGCCATAGGTGAGGGTGGCGTAGCTGGGCTTCACCATAATGGCGTAAGCCCAGGTAAGCGCACGACCCTCAAGGAGATTACCTATATAGCCAATTCTGCTATGGTCTGAGGGAAAATCTCCGGGAACGCGAAGAAACACGGACTCACACTGCATAATAAAACCCCGAGCTCCACCCAGCTTACCGCTGAAGCGAGCAGGAGTGGGGATTGGTGTGAGCCGTGTTGGCGCACCCGGAGCAGGCTGGACGGCCACCGGAGCCGCAGGAGCCACGCCACCCGGACGAGCCGAGGGGAATGGCTGCTGGGGGTCCAAGCGGTCTAATCGGTTAGTAATGATAATTAATTGATTCAATATCACCTGTTGCTGATGAGCTATTAAATCCACCCGAGCCTCGAGGGTGGAAAGACGGCGTGCGAGCCCGCTGTCTGCCGAGCCGCTCTGCTGAAGCCGTACTGACATAATGCACGGCCCAGGAGACACACACACAGGCTCAGGATAGATTTAACACCTTTATTAGCAACAAGGAAGTGTATGGCTGCGTGTCTGTGGAATAAGAATGTATTGGTGGTGGCGTCTGCGTCAGGCACGGGGGCAGGAGGCCGTACAGCTGGACAACCCTGTGGGAGAGAGCAGAGGGAGAAGGGTAACGGGCCCCACACCAATACAGGGAATACTGATGGTAGCTGGCTTACTTGGTTGTGACAGGTGGCTGGCGTCAACAAGGGCGGAGCCCGGGAGACAGCCCGGGATTAAATACCCCGCCGCTGACGAGGAGCAGGTGTGCGCGCGGCTGGCGCCGCTGATGAGCAGCAAATCATAATAAATCTTATATCTACAGAGTTTTAGGTTGTAAACAGTTGGAAATTTACACCTTCTTTTGTCTTTTTGCTAAAGCTGCAGTTTCTTACACATAAAATTCCACTTTTTATTGGTCAGAAATTGGCAGCTTTTAACTGAGACTTACATCCCCCCCCCTTTTTTTGTGTCAGGTCAGGCATTAGCTTGCTCGCTACCGGATAACCATGAAAACGGTACTACCTGTCTCATGGGTCGGGCCGTCGGCGACTCAACCGGCATCCCCGCCCTTCCGAGGGTGTGGAGGGTGAAACAAGGCATCCTGGCAGAAGTTAACTAAAGTTAACTAAAAACAATATCTGTCACAGGTCTGTGAGGGACCACTCCCAGTTACACAGGGTGAGACTGGACATCCTGGCAGATAAACACATCTCTTGCAAGGTCTGTGGTGGACTGTGCCAGTCGGTGCATTGTGACATGCATGACACAAAGAGCAGAGATAAAAAAACCTATCATCTGGTCAGTCACTGCAACAGATACTGGAGTCAGTTTGTCTTGGCTTGTCCTTGCCACTGATAATACCTTTGTCTGCCAAGAATGTGCTGCTAGTCCCGCAAAAGCTAGCAGTACTCAAATATTTTGCAAGCAGTTTCATGAAAGGGTCAATCAGAAAGCAACTCATACTGGCTCGGACGTCGCCCGGGCTTACAAGGTCCGAGCTGATCTGTTCACACTCCAACAGGCAGCGAAAAGTAAGCTAGGAGCAGGAAGACAAAAGAAAAGGAAAACAGCAACCTTGTGTGTAGCAGAATGGAATGTACGCACTCTGTTGGACAGAACAACATCACAGCGCCCAGAAAGGCAGACCGTGCTTGTGGCCCTGGAAATGAACAGGTACAATGTAGACATAGCTACACTTAGTGAAACAAGATTGCCTGGATATGACAGCCTGGAAGACCATGGGTACATCTTCTTTTGGAGTGGGAGATCAACTCAAGAAAGGAAAGAAGCAGGAGTGGGCTTTGCAGTTAGAAAGGAGATAGCAGTAATGCTTGATGAGGATCCGGTGCCAATCAATGACAGGATAATGACTATGAGACTCCCACTGCAGCAGAAGATGTATGCCACACTCATCAGTGTATATGCCCCAACAATGACCAACACAGAGGTGGTGAAGGAAGAGTTCTACAGTGATTTGTGTGAGACTATCAGGCATGTACCGACTGATGACAGGCTGATACTCGTTGGAGATTTTAATGCCAGAGTTGGTTCGGACACTGGGAAATGGAAAGCCACCACGTGAAGCCACCACGTAAGCTAAACACTAGTGCACTGAAAGGCCAAAAGAAGCAGGAAGAACTTACACAGGAAATGGATGAAAACTTGAAAAACTGGGACAGCAACAACTCAGAGAATGACATAGAAGAGAAATGGGCAACACTGAAGGATACGGTGTATTAAACTGCGAGTGATGTATTAGGCTACCCTGAGAGGAAACATCAAGATTGGTTTGATGAGCATGATGAACACCTGAAGAAACTACTAGAAGCCAGGAATACAGCTAGGCAGGAAAACCTACAGTGTAACACAAGGTCGAAGAAGAAGAAATACTCAAAGGCTCAGAGTGAGCTACAGAAGTACACCAGAGAGATGAAGTCCAATTGGTGGGATGAAAAGCGGAGAAACTTCAAAATGCAGGAAGGACATGAAAACATTCTTCACAGATTTGAGAGAAATCTAGGGCCCTAAACCAAGAGGATTGATCCAACTAAAGGCTATGGATGGTGAATGGTTTTGCAGGAGAAAGACAAGATTCTGGACAGATTTGCAGACCACTTTGACCAACTACTAAACAACCCTTGAGATCTCACTGAAGAGGCTAAAGAAGCTCTAGTGCAGCAACCAGTTGTATCAAGTCTGGATGAACCACCAAATTTTGATGAACTAATGGCAGCTATCAGGACAACAAAGGATGGTAAAGCTCCAGGAAGGGAGGGAATTCCAGCAGAAGTGTGGAAATTTGGTGGTGTTCAGCTGACCAATTGCCTGCACAAGCTCATCCAAGAGATATGGGATGCCTAGAAAGTACCTCAAGACTGGAAGGATGCAAGTATTGTGCCTTTGTTCAAGAAAGGTGACAGGAAAGATTGTGGAAATTACCGAGGTATATCACTGCTAGCCACTGTTGGTAAGAGTCTCTCACATGTACTACTTAACAGACTCAGTGAACACATCTCGCAGAATGTACTACCGGAAACCCAGTGCGGCTTTAGAAGTGGAAGAAGCACAATGGACATGATTTTCTGCTTGAAACAGGTTCAAGAAAAGTGTATTGAACAGAACATGCCGCTTTATGTAGTCTTCATAGACTTCAGTAAAGCCTTCGATACTGTTTGGCGACAAGGACTTTGGCAGGTACTCAAGAAATATGGTTGTACAGAGAAGTTTGTCAGCCTGATCGAGGCACTCCAAACAGGTATGCAAGCAAACATGGCAATGAGTGGTTCAGTATCTAAAGACTTTTCAGTAAGCACCGGGGTGAAACAAGGGTGTGTGCTGGCACCTACACTCTTCTCACTATATCTGGCAGCCATGCTTGAGGTGGCCTTCAAAGACACTTCAGAATGAGTATACATTCAAACAAGGAAAGAAGGAGACTTGTTCAATGTGACACAGTTTCAAGCCAAGAGTAAGACATCGATAAAGGTAGTAAGAGAAATGCTCTTTGTCAACGACAGTGCTCTAGTTGCACACAGCATGGAAGATATGCAATCTGTTGTGGAGAAATTTGCAAGAGCAGCTAGCCAATTCAGCCTCCAAATCAACATCAAGAAGACAGAGTGCCTTTATCAACCACCAAAGTTCCAGTTATCGACATCACTACCAGAAGAGATCAGCAGTGGAACAGAGCCACGAGTCAAGTGCAAGACTTTCAAGTACCTAGGGAGCACTGTTTCAGAGAATGCTAGGCTGGAGGATGAACTACCTCTAAATGGGAAGAGCGAGGACTGTGTTTGGAAACTTGAGGGAGAGACTGTGGAACAATCGACGTGTCTATCCGTGCGAAATGCAAAGTGTACAGAGCAACAGTACTGGCTACTCTATTGTACGGTGCTGAAACTTGGACTGTCTACAGAGTGCAGGTGAAGAAACTCCACGTGTACATGATGAGACACCTTCGAGCCATAATGAACATCTCATGGAAAGACAAGATAACCAACATAGAAGTGTTGAAACGAGCAGGTCTACCATCAATGGAGGACATGCTACTACAGATGAACCTGAGATGGCTGGGACATGTTGAGAGGATGGACCACCAGCGTCTCCCTCGGCAGTTACTCTACTCACAGTTATGCAAGGGCAAATGCAATCAGGGTAGACCAAGGCTCAGATTTAAAGACACTGTCAAAAGAAACTTGAAGAAGTTGGACATAGACAGGAGTTCCTGGCAGCAGAAGGCTAAGGACAGAGCTGTGTGGAAGAATCTGATCAGACCTAAATGAAACAGTCATTGTCGCCCACGACAGACTGCTTTGATGATGATGATGATGATGAATATCAGATCACTGCAAAAGAAATAATCACATCATGGACTGGGAAAACGCAGAAATTATTGGATAGGAGAGCAACAGGCACAAACGCTGGATGAAGAAGGCCATAGAAATCAGGAAGCGGGGAAAAGACAGCATGAATCAGGATGAGATGTCATATTCTCTCCGGCGCTTCTCCAACAGGGCAAGAAGAAGGAGAAAAAGGATGAGGATTTAAATGCTGGGTTCACTACACACAAGTTTATTAATATGATACATACAAACACAGAACAGCTCGGATACACACAGAGTTCTCAAGGCCGCCCAACACACGCACTGGAGGAAAACCACAGTGGACAGCGCACAGACAGATAGTCACAGTGCGGGGGCAGGCCGAGTAATCACAGCCATGACAGCGAGCATACATGGAAACAGTCCTTCCTGATGTGACGGTTGACGGCCGAGAAAAACCATCTAACACGTGCAATGGGCCAGCGGTGTCTGTACAGTAAAGTGCTGCTTTTGTACAGACACCGCTGGTGTGGTGAATGCAGAACACCTGGGCGAGGTGTGGAAAGGATGATTAATGGGACTGGGAACAGCTGGTGGAATCAGAGGGAAGGCAGGGGGCGTGGCTGGACCGACAGCCTGTCAGCAGCGTGGGAGAAAGTAGGTCACCATGCTGACTAACAGCTGCCAGTCAGGCAGTGGCTAAGGATAAGGAAAAATATACAAAAAGCACACAAACAGCGAGGCCAAAACCCACAAAGAGATCAAGGCCGAGCCAGGGGAAACCAAACTGGCTTGGCACATGACATGAGGGGGTATTTATGCTTTCCACACCTGGGACTACATTCTCCAGAGACCATCAGATGGCGGAATGTGGGGCCAGCCTGGCGGATCTGACAGTTGTGCTGGACTGGCCCCACCTAGGAAAGCCAGCTGATAAATGACACTTCACAGCAATCAGCACTTCTGATGAAGACTGCAGTGGACAGTCGAAACATGTAAAGGTAAAAACATCTCCTTTCTAGCTTTGTCTTTAATAAGAAAACAAAAGGCTAATGTTTGGCTCTCTGTCCTCTGGTATTAGCACCAAACACAAGAGGAGTGAATGAGACGGTGTGTGTGCAGCTGTCAATACTGTGGGTTGTGAACAGCGCATGCCCACAGAAATCAAAAAGAAATGGTCAGACATCAAGGGGGAAGTGAAGCGGAGGATGGCTGCCCATCGCCAAGGCGTGGCCAAAACAAGAGGGGGGCAAGGAGAGGCTGAACTCAGTCTGTCTGAGCAGAGTCCCCTGTCTTGTGGGTGACACTGCCCTCACAGGGGAGGTGGCACAGCATGTGGGGGATTCAGCTCTCCCTCAAGGTCAACAAACACTGATTTATAAAACTCAAATGTCCTCATTTTACAGGTGATTTAATAGCCTTCTCACAGCCCTTAAGATTAGTTGAGTGTTTTCCTTTATTCAGACAGGTGTGAGATGTTTGATTTAACTTTGACATGTTTTCACTGACGTCTGCAGTCGGCCTCAGAAGCGTCAGCTGATCGCTGTGATTTGTGACCAGCCAGGTGGATCAGCTCGTTGAATAAAGGGAAACACTAATGAAAAAGAAGACAATATGAACCTACTCTGACCTATAAGATTACGTTTCCTGCCTACATATGACAGGATATTAAAGAGAATATCAAAGAGTCTGATTCATGTTTTAATACATTTATTTCCCCATTAGGCAATGAGATACTAGAGAACACCAGAAATCATGTGTCACTGACTCAGGGATTCCTCCACTGTTCCCGGTCCTTTCAGCATCACAAGAGCTTCCAGTGTGCCCCAACTGCCATCTGCCGATATCCGTCCCACTGGCCGTGTCCTAACCCATGCTGTGCTGGACACAGAAGAAGAACTAGTTAGAGGAATCGGCAGGATCAATGATCGCCTGGACCAACTGATAGGTGTGCTGGCAGACATAAATAAAACATTAAATTTATTGGTTAACAAGTGATTTATGTGTCCTTGCCACTTTATATAGTTGAAATAACATGTTTCCGGGCCCTAATGGCCTCCTGGGTGGGATGTACATTGACAGGTGCTGCGTCTGATTCTTCTGGTGGGGGATGTGCTGCTCTGGCAGTGGAACTGCATGCCCGAGTGCCAAATTGTGAAGGATTCCACACGCATCACAATGCGGCAAACTTTTTCAGGTGTGTAGAGCAGCACACCCCCAGTCCTGTTCAGGCAGTTCCATCATCCCTTCAGAAGGCCAATTCTTCTCTCAATGGCTGATCAAGTGCAGCTGTGGAGGTCATTATCGTCGCTCTCAATCAATCTGGGGGTTGGCAAGAGGGGTCATCAGCCATGTATTTAGTGGGTAGCCACGGTCACCTGTCAGTTGAAAGCAGATCATATTAGACTCCATATTTTATGTCCAAAATGTAAATCTCATCTTTTATAGTTGGGTTATTTAGGACAATTACAGGAATTTACTCATCAAGAAGCCACCCATCCTGCACAGTGCCAGCTTGCAGTTTGTTCCCAACAAACCATTCATTAGAATGAATGAATTGTGCGTTGCACCAGGTCACCTTGCAGCAATGTTGGTTAGTCGCATTTGTGCATCACATATAATTTGTACATTGATAGAATGGAAATGTTTCCTGTTAACATACACATGTTCATTTTGTGAAGGTAATTTTATAGCAATGTGTGTGCAGTCCATAACTTTAATTACATGAGGAAAACCAGCCCTCACTGCAAATTGTGCTTTGATGCTGGCCTGTTCAGCGGCATTGAATGGGAATGTGATGTACCTGGGTGACCACTGGATAATGCCATCCCACACAGCTGGTATACCTCGGCTCAGGGTTGACTGTGAAATTGCCGATTGGTCTACCAGCTCCCTCAGGAACCCCAGTGTTGTCAGCACCTGCACTGGGACAGGCAGTGCACGGCTTCTCGCAGTGTCGAGCTCCAAGAATGGCTGTAGCATTGAGCACAGTTCCACAAGGACTGCCCATGGAAACCTAAACTGGCTGATAAGATTAGATAAGATAAGATAAGCCTTTATTAATCCCACAATGGGGAAATTCCAGGATTGCAACAGCACAGGGATAGCAACACTCAGAGCAACAATCAGAAGGCAAGAAAAAACAAGAGCAGCTAGTATACATATGTACATATTAATATAAATATATATAGACACACAGTACGGAGCATTGTGGTTAGTGGATGTGCAGCAGAAAGTCTAAGCTCTCTCTCTACAGATGTGGCGGGCCAGCTCGATGTCTTTGGGCATGATGGTGACCCTCTTGGCGTGGATGGCGCACAGGTTGGTGTCCTCGAGGAGACCCACCAGGTAGGCCTCGCTGGCCTCCTGCAGAGTCATGACGGCGGAGCTCTGGAAGCGCAGGTCGGTCTTGAAGTCCTTAGCGATCTCCCTCACCAGGCGCTGGAAGGGCAGCTTACGGACGAGCAGCTCCGTGGATTTCTGGTAGCGACGGATCTCTCTCAGAGCCACGGTACCGGGCCTGTAACGATGAGGCTTCTTCACTCCGCCAGTGGCCGGAGCGCTTTTCCAAGCAGCCTTGGTGGCCAGCTGCTTCCTGGGGGGCTTTTTCCTCCAGTAGATTTACGGGCGGTCTGCTTGGTTCTTGCCATCGCTCTTTATTATTCTGTCTTATATTTCTTGCACGCCGCCTAAACTCCAGCCCGGCACCCGTGTCGTTTTCGCTTCAGTTCCCCGGTATGTCGAGTTTCTCCGTTAGCACCGGGTGTCGGTTGAGTGCTAGCTAGCTCTTCCCTGCTGTATCGTCTCCTGCTGTAAACAGTGGCTCCGTCCGCCGACTCAGGAGACCTTTGGGGCGATCTGTGTGTCCGTGATATATATAGAGTGAAAGGTGTGCCGGATCAGAAAGTTATCACCGGATCAGAAAGAAGATAAAAAGACTCAGAATTGAGCCGCTGTTGCAAAAGGCAGCCAATTCGTGTGGCGCCAGAAGTAATAAGCCAGTCATCTTCATGAGTCAGAAAATCTTCTCTGTCTCCAAACACCCTTTCTTTTCTCACTGCAGTATTTGCAGTATCCTCTAATAATGCTGACGCTGTGGGGGGCGAGGTGTTACATTCTCCACCCAGAGATGATGGATCAGGAGAAGAGAGGCTGACGGGGGGTCCAAACAGAGCAGCATTGGTGGAGACGCTGGCTGCCGGGAGAAGCGCACTGTTGTGATAATGCACCATGCGGGCTTTGTCTGTAATGTGGATTGAGGTGTGAGCCCGCAGGCCACAAGGCAAGGCATTAAAGGTATAAAAGGGAGATGCCCTGTGGCCTGGGAGCTCTTCTTGTCAACTCAGCTGTTAGAGAGAAATAAAGTCTGTGTTGATTCAGCTCGTCATCTCACCTGTTCTATTCTCTCTACAACGCCATTGTTGTTAGAGGCATTTTCTGCACTTCTTTGTGCTCGCTCTTATATTCACTCATCGAATTGCGCACATGTGGATATTTGTTCATCATGTGTCTCTGGTGTGTACAATCATTTCCACGTCATTATGAAAAAAATTGTGAGAAAATAATAAATTTGTGAGAGCAAACTTCTAATTGGTGAGTAAAAAAGAATGTGAGTAAAGTGCAGGATTTCTGCCTTCTGCATTTCTTTCTTTCTTCAACCTTCTTTCACTTCCTGTTTTTGTCATGTACTGAGTTGGGGATTTCCCCCCAAACTCAGTTTCATGACTTCCCTGTTTTTCATACTTATCTGCCTTATGGCTATTTCTGTGAGTTCTATGTCGCCTTCAGGTTTCCTTGTGTTGATCATTATCTGCTCCCTGTATTTAGGTTCTGTTTGCCATTTCCCTGTTGTGTTTTATTTTGCAGTTGTTGATATGTGTTACTTAAGATGTTATTTTATTTTTGTTTTTTCTTCTGTTTTCCTTTTTCCACTTTTGACAGCTGTCAGGGCGTGCCCTGCCGCCTGTCTAATTGCCAGTTGCCCCTCCCTCGCCTGTCACCACTGCCAGCCGCTCTCTCTCATTATTATTACCAGCTGTGTCCAATTGTTAGTTTTTGCTGTCTTCCCTTACTCAGGTCAGCCCCTATCTGTCACGCATTGTAATCAGTTGGATCCCTATTTAAAGAAGATTGTTTTTCATTTTCATTTGTCGCTAACTCATCGTCTCTGTAAAGGACTGTTTCTCCCTTGTCTCCACCAGAGCCCAATCTCACTCTGGCCCGTCGTCTTTGTAAGTTGATTCCTCGTTGTTATTTTGTAGTTTGCTCACTTTGTATTTGTTTCTGTTTTTGCCAAATAAACTCACAGTCCAGCGACTGGGTTGTTTTTCCCTCCATGTTCCGCGTGGAGGCGCACATATGACATTAGTCAGCGACCAGGTTTCAACCCAGCTTCTGTGAGTTTGTGCATTTTTTCAAATTTTTTGCTTTTTTTTCCCCCACCCACCCGAGTCCATAGCACAATGTCCAACTTGGAAGATAAGGAGCTGCGTGCGCTGTGCGTCCTGGAGAACATTTTTTCACGGATGCTGGAGCCCTGTCCTCCCGAGATAGTTCGACAGGCTCAGGACGGGGCTGTGGAAATCATGGAGACATGTCCCTGCCTTTGGGACCACCCAGAGGCAACAGAAATTCTCATCTCCATATACTCTCTGCCATGTGATGAGCTGATGGAGGAGGTTTCAACACCTGAGCCGTCTCCAGCGAAGAGGAAGCGCTCTCATTGCAAGAAGCCTTCAGCTTCTCCTGCAGCAGCTCCACCTCCACCTCCTACTCCTGAGCCCTGGCCCACTCCATCGGCCGAGGAGCTGGAGGAGTGAAGACAGGTGTTGCTGGTGGAGACAGATCTCCTCCTCGAGGCAAAGCCATGGCTCCTCCCAGAATGGATCCACGAAGCAGAGGAATTTCTCCCGAGGAAGCCAAAATTGGAGTCGGTGATCGAGCGTTTCCTGACCTCAACGTCTCTTCTCTGTGATGATCCAGCGTCTCCTTTTTCCCGCTCGTCGCCGCTGAACCCGGAAATCTTGGCAGAGAGACTCCACCACCGCTCACCCAGCAACCCCTCCTTCACGGGGCAGACGGAGCATAACTTCGGGATGGCAGCAGACATCATCACTCCCCAGGAGTTCAGGCAAATCCTTATTCATTCACTCTCTTCTCCTCTGAAATTACTTGCTTGATTCCTGACGAGGAGACTCAGATTTTACAGTTCTCTTAGTCTCCATTATCAGCTGCCTTTACCGCTTCTCCATCTATTTCTCCTGTCTCCCAACATCTCCGCTGGTCCCGGGAGGAAATGACCTGATGGTGAAGGAGCCCGAGGTCCTAGAGAGGTCTACTCCGCGGGAACAGTGTCATCCTTTACGGGTCCGCCTGAGGAAGCCATCCCCCTCATCAGCAGCTATCCCCCAGTCGTCAAGTCCAATGATTCCTTCTGCGGCCGAGAGGTCTTCCAGGGCTTCCCCGCGTACGTCCACACCAAAACGGCTCCTCCACGTTCCACCGAGGGGCCCAGGCTAAACATAGACACAGAGAGGGATGGCACACCTCCAGCTGCAGTGGCCAACATCACACACCAGGAGGGAAGGCAAGTGGCATTTATTCCTACTCTTTGTGATGATAATTTGTCTTGCCCGACTCCTAGTAGACAGCCTGAGGGGTTGCAGTCACCTGAGCTTTCCCCACCCGCTGCAACCCATACTTCCCCTTCTGTCCTCTCTGTGTCCCCTCTGCTTTGTTCTGGGTGTCTGCTGGCCCCTGAACAAAGCCACCAGATAAAGGAGGAACTTGTGGTTCATAAAAGTTTAGAGCTTCCATCAGGATCTGCTGCCTGGAGAAGCTGTTTTCTGTCACAGTTGGAACCTCAGGAACACCTGGTTCTGGTCCACCATCAGGGCTGATCTCTCTTCTTCCTGATTCATCAACAACTTTGTCTTTTCTGTCCTCTCAGTCTGTCAGGTGGAGGTGGAGGAGGGGCGGAGTCTGTCCTGCTGCCCTTGAGGACGACAGCTGACCTACCTGGAGACACTGAGGTGGTGTGGTGTCGCTGTGAACTAGGACCAGGAATGATAGTTCACCTGTATCAGAACGGTTCTGACCAGTCTGACGAACAGAACCAGTTCTACAGAGGTAGAACAGAGATGAATGAAGACCTGCTCAGAACTGGAGACCTCAGTCTGAGACTGAAAAACCCCACAGAGACCAACTCTGGAGGATATAGATGTACAGTGGAGAGTAGAGACATCTGGAGATGGACCACAGTGGTGCTTAAGGTCAAAGGTCAGTCTGTCTCTGTCTGTGTGTGACTGTCTTGTGTCTCCTCTGCAGGGACAGTTCAGGTCCAGGGTCCAACAGAGGACATTAGGACCAGCAGCAGCTCCCCTGATCCGACTCCTCTGCTGGCTGATTCTCCACTTTCATCGGTCTGTGGTTCAGTTCCTGTCAGGAAAAATCAGCAGTGAACAACTGAGAATTGACTCTTCATCATCTGGACCATTAACAGACACGTTGCTTTCTCTGAAGCAGCAACATCCATAAAATCACCACAGATTTGATTAAAAAACACATTTATTGAACAGAAAGTTGGAAATTTAGAAGAAAAAGGAAGTGAATTTACAAGAACAAACTGTTGCTCATTTAGTGAGAAAAATGTCACAAATTTAGGAGAAAATGTGACAAATTTAGCTGAGATGAGCTGCAGCTTTATAGTTTAATTTGATGAACTTTACAAGAAAAACCAGAGAAAGATTCCAGTTCAGCAGGAAAAGGTTCTCATTTAAAAGCCACAAATGGGAAAAATGAAGAAGAAACACGATTTTAATAAGTCCAGAATTGGGCAGAAAATGTTGACAAATGAAGCATCAAAACTTCAAATTTAGGGAGGGGGGGGGTCCAGATTTACAAGGAAATGAGACACATTTACAAGAGAAAAACAGGTGAATTGACATGAAAAATCACACATTTAAAGGGACAAATTCAGCATCAAATCACTAATTCATCAGACAAAGTTTGATATGAGAAAAATAAATGACAAATTTGGTCTTAAATTTTTTGGGAAAGAAGCTACAAATTTACCAGAAAAAGCCACAAATTTATAACAAACATTTTAAACCGTTCAAAACCCAAAATGAAAAATCATTTATGCAGAGGAAACGTCTGAAATCTGTGAGAGAAAATGCAGAAATACAAGAAAACTGTCACAATATTAAAACCACAAATTTATTTTAAAAAATGTAAAAAAAAAATAATAATTTTAATTAATTTAAAAGTTTTTTTTTTTTCCTGAAAAAGTGATGATGTTAAAAGTTTCACATTTCTAAGGGGAAAAGTTGCAAAATTAGAAGAAAAAGCCACAAATTTAAAAAGAAGGAAAAAAAATCATAAATACATTCAATTCAACTTTATTTGTACAGTGCCTCGTCACAACAAAAGTCATCTCAAGGCTCCATTATATACAGAAGAAAAAATACATTACAAAAATATTCTGACAAATTCAACCAATTCTGCTCATTTCACTTTGCTGTTCAAACAGGAACTCTATCTATGCCTTTACTTTTTTTGCTTGCTTTGCTTGCGGTTGTCCATCGAGTCCAATAATGACGTCCACTTCTATCGATGAGTCCTTTGATGGCTGTGCAGTCCTATCCTGGACCCACATGTCCTGTTGCAGGTAGGGCATGTAGAAGTTGTAGTAGTGGCAGCAGGAGCTGCAGGTGCATTCCTCCTCAGTCTTCTCTCCTGTCTCCTGGCTGTTCTGTCCTCCTCCATCATACGGGTCCCCACAAGGCACTGCTGTCGCCAGGTGTTCCGGTCAGCAGCAGCCTCCTCCAGAGCCTCAGGTCTGATCCTGCACTTCTTTAAGGCCATCTTTAGCTGGTCCTTGTAGCGCTTCTTCTGCCCTCCAGCAGAGCGTCGACCATGGTGTAACTGGCCATATAACACCCTGCGAGGCAACCGGTTTGGGGGCATCCTCACCACATGTCCCAGCCAGCGTAGCTGGTGCTGGGTGATCGTTGCCTCAATACTCCTACAGCTGGTCTTAAAGAGTATCTCAGAATGAGGCACATGGTCACGCCAGGTGATTCCCAGGATGCGCTGAAGCAGCATATATGGAACCGCTTTAGATCCCTAATGTGGTGGCTGTAAGTCACCCAGGATTCACAGCTGTAGAGGAGAGTAGTGACACAGACTGCCTGGTAAACAGAGATCTTCGTTTGGAGATGGAGGTTCTTGTTCTGGAAGACCCTACACCGGAGTCTCCCAAAAGAAGCTGATGCCTGCCTGATCCTGTTCTGGACCTCACTGTCAATGGTGTTGTCTACAGAGAGGATGCTCCCCAGGTACTTGGAAGATGGAACAACAGACAGCTGTTCACCAGCAACAGTGAAGATAGGTGGAGTAGATGGGATATTGGCAGACGACCTCTGTTTTGATGGTGTTCACCGTCAGTCCCATCTTGCTGTATGCTCTCACCACAGCAGTAAGAACAGAGTGGAGATCTTGTGGGCTATGAGATACCAGAGCACAGTCATCTGCATACTGTAGCTCAATGACTCTCACCCTTTGCAGGTTGGTGGTTGCCTGGAGTCTCCTTATATTAAAAAGGTTGCCATCTAGACAGAAGTCCACTGTTACACCGCTGCTGTCCTCAAACTCCTTGTGGAGGAGTTGGGTGACACAGAGCAGGAAGATGTTAAAAAGTACTGGTGCTAATACACACTCCTGCCTAACCCCTGTACAAACGGGGAAGGAAGGAGATTCCTGTCCTCCTATAGTCACCCAAGCAGTCATACCATCATGAAATTGGCGGAGGATATTGACAAACTTACCGGGGCAGCCAAACTTAAGAAGAGCTTCCCATTGGAGTTCTCTATGGACAGTGTCGAAAGCTTTGGAGAGGTCGACAAAGGCCATGAAAAGGTCCTGGTGTTGCTCCCAACATTTCTCCTACAGCTGCCGAGCTGTGAAAATCATGTCCACCGAGCTCCTGCCCTTCCTGAGACCGCATTGCGATTCAGGCAGCACTGATTCTGTGATGTTGTTGATCAGCCTGTGAAGCATCACCTTCGCCAGGACCTTACCAGCAACAGCATGGAGCGAAATACCCCTGCTGTTGCCGCAGACAGCCTTGTCACCCTTGTTTTTATAAATGGTGACAATTGTGGCATCTCTCCATTGTTGTGGGATGTTATCATCGGCCCAGACCTTGGTGATGTACTTGTGCAGGGTTTTTGTACACAAGTAGCCTCCTTGTTTCAACAGCTCGGCAGGGATGTTGTCATTACCAGGGGACTTGTTGTTTTTGAGAGAGCGGGTAGCTGATAGAACCTCCAGGAAGGCTGGGGGCTGATCCAGGTCTTGCATCGGAGGAAGTGTAGGCAAGTCGTTGAGAACAGTGGGGTCTGCATCTGAGTCCTGGTTAAGCAGGGTACTAAAGTGTTCAGCCCATCTCAGCAAGATGTTAGGCTGATCCTTTAGGATTCTCAGCCCATCTGCTGTTTTCAGGGGAGTGAGGCAGCGATTTGTTGGGCTGTAAATCTTCTTGACAGCATTATAAAAATTATGCATGTCATTTTTATCGGCAAAGGCCTGGATTTCATGTGCCTTTTCTGTCCACCACTCGTTCTGCATTGTCCGAGTAGCCCTTTGTACATCCTGCCAAGCTCTCTGCCACTGATGCCTGATGATAATGGATGAGGGGTTCCTTAAGGTTGCCTGATGTGCTCTGTGCTTGTCCTCCAACAAGTCGTGGATGGTGTCCGAGTTGTCATCAAACCAGACTTGGTGGTTCTTTCTCTTATAGCCAATCGTTTGGGCTGCTGCCTCACAAAGAGCTGAGCTGATGAAGTCCCACTTCTGGTCCATGGTCTTCTCAGGCAGACTCAGGAAATGTTCCATCCCCCCTAGTTTCTCAACCAGGGAGCGCCGAAAGTCATTTCTTACATCCAGATTTGCCAGACGGGAACAATCAAGTTTCCTCCTTTTGGGCCCTTGTAGTCACAAGGGGGGGCGCACTTGCATGTGGACCTTGGCCACAATCAGCCGGTGATCTGTCCAGCATTCTGCCCCTCTCATGGCATGGGTGATGTGGACATCTCTGATGTCACTGCGCCTCACAATGATGTAGTCAATCAGGTGCCAGTGTTTAGAGCGAGGGTGCATCCATGATGTTTTGTATTTGGCCTTTTTGCTGGAAGATGGTGTTGGTTATGGTCAGGTTATGCTCAGAGCAGAGAGTGAGCAATCTCACTCCATTTGCGTTAGCCTGGCCAACTCCATGTCTACCAAGCACTCCACTCCATATCTGATTATTCTGACCCACTCTGGCATTAAAATCTCCAAGTAAGAAGATCTTGTCATTCTTGGGGATCCGGCGAAGAGTTTCGTCCAGTGACTGGTAGAAGGAATCCTTGGCCTCACTCTCCGATGACAGGGTCGGTGCATAGGCACTAAGAAGTGTAGCAAAGTGATTCTTAACCAGGGGGATACAGAGTGTCATCAGTCTCTCACTAATGCCAACAGGTGTTTCACTGAGTCTTGGTAGAAGGGTGTTTTTGATGGCCAGTCCTACACCATGCAGATGTTGTTCTCCTGAGGGGTAACCCCTCCAGAAGAATGTGTAGCCCATCCCTTCCTCTGTTAAAGAGTCCTCATCTAGGAGCCTGGTCTCGCTCAGTGCTACAATATCAATGTTGTAGTGACTCAGTTCATCAGCAACCAGAGCTGTTCTCCTATGGGGTCTATCAGAACCTCGATCCAGGAGTGTCCTTACATTCCATGTTGCCAGTTTTAGGTTGCATGTTCTCTTTTTATTTCGACTGCAGAGGTGGAATGACTAACCTGTTCAGGCGAAAGATGGGTGGGCAATTTTTAGGCCACTTTTTCTAGGCCCCTCCCCAGTTGGGGTGAGCAGTGCTGTCCTAAATAGGGCTGCTCAATCACACAGGGGTCTGCTGAAAACAGCTGCCACCCCAGCTGTTAGTGACCATAATAGCCCTGTGCTGCTGACGTGCAGGGTTATAGTTAGGAGCTCCCAGTAACATTCATACCTGCTCCCGTCGCCACACATCCTGTCACCGCCAGACTTCAACCAGATGTCCAGGAAGGTAAGGCCCACCATGGTCAGAGGTGGACAGCTGGGCATTGAATTATTTAGAGTGCCGTAGGGGGCGCGCTCTTCCCAATAGCACTGTCTTCACAATGATGAGGTAAATCCAGTGGCGTGGGTAAGCCCATGACGACCAGTCCCTCAACATGGCTGCAGGAGGCTGCCGGGTCCTTGGTCTTTTAAGTCCCGCCTTTTGCGCACCACCAGCACATTGCTTTTCTGTCAGGGGTTGCTCCCTTAGCCTTCACCTTAATAAATTACCCACAAGGCAGTGGGGCTATTTGCCCATAGTTGGGGCAGGGGTTGACGGGCGTCAGGGTGTGTCCACACAGGGTGGGCCTATACGCCGCGTCTCTGGGGCCCCCTGCAGCTTTGAGATCCCCTCCAGTTTAGCCTGGGACCGCAGGGTTCCCAGTTACCATGTGTGGCCACGAGGAGGCACTGCAGGGGTCTTGGTGGTGGAGAGGCTATGTACCAGCAGGAGGAGACTTACGCACTTGGCTCCTCTTTTCACCCACCGATGGGGGCTAGCTGGTGGCGGTAGCTGTAAGCAGAGCAGCAAGCAGAAAGCAACATGCAACATACGCCATGCAACATGCACTATCTACAAACATCTCTACATTACTATACTACTGCACTAGGCGCTTCACACACACCCTGTGTAAATGGGATACACACACACACCTTTGTGTGTGTCTGTATCCCATGCCTTTACTACACTTACACGCACGCACGCACTCACTCACTCACTCACTCACTCACTCAAAAAACACATCTTACACTCTCAAAAATATTACACTCAACCACAAAAACACCTCTCCTATCCATCTATGGTCTAGTGTGTGTGAATGAGTGTGTATGCATGTATCTCTGTGTAATATTTAGTAAATGTAAAGTGTTTTTGTTTCATGTTACTGAACCTAAACCTAATTCTAACTTGTGTAATCCTCTCCCTGACTTATATTCAAAAGCCCAACCCTCTCAAACTTCCCACAAGCCCTCAAGTCACGTGATGTGACCGACATAACGAGGCTTTGATTGCTACGGTCACGTGACTGTGGGTGTGCTGAAACAGCGCTCGATGCACTGCTCATGACACTTCTGCTTTACGTTGCTGGAATCAGTGTTGAGTGGACGGTGTCGAACGTGACATCACTAGCCGGAACATTTTGAAATAAAATCCCAGTTCTGAAAATGCTTCAGATGTTTGTCAGAACATGAACACACTGGAATGTTGGAGTAGGGCCCTCTGGTGGATGCAGAGTCAGCTTTCAGTCTCCAAATTCATTCATTCATCTTTCTTTCTTTCTTTGTTTCTTTCTTTCTTTATTTATTTATTTCGGATAGTACAGGTTAAAAGGAACTGAATAATATAGCAAAAGGGGGAAAGAAAATCCAACAAGGTCAAATTAGACAATGACTCCTCTGATTATACAATTCAACATAAGTTATCCGAAATGGGTGATGGCTGAAGCCGCAGCTTATATTGCCCATCCATATTCCATCCAAGAATTCAAAAGAAAAAGAAAACAAAACAAGACAAGAGCGATTACAATTCAAAAAAAAAAAAAAAAAAAAAAAGAAACGAAGCTAAGACAAAGTGTGACAGGAAAAAAAAAAACTAAGCTACAACTCAACACAGGCTGGATATGACAATCCTTACGTGATTTTACATGTCATCTTGTATATATGTTTGGAGTATTTCTTCCTTTAGTTTTTGTTTAAATTGTCCAAGCGTTGTACATGATTTTAATTCAGGTCCAAAATCGTTCCATAATCTGACTCCTTGCACTGAAACACAATGTTGCTTGGTGGTAGTTCTCACTGTAGGTTTTTGAAATATACATGTTCCTCTGAAATGATATTGTTTCTCCCTTATTTGGAACAACTTTTGGATATTTGCGGGCAGTGATAGATTCTTCACTTTAAACATTATTATTGCAGTTTTAAAGTCAACCAGATCTTTCAACTTGAGAGCTTTTAGTTTAAGAAAAAGTGGGTTTGTTGGTTCCCTGAAAGCAGCTTTGTTTATTATTCTAATAGCTCTCTTCTGAAGCATAAAGAGTGGATATATGTTTGTTTTATATGTATTTCCCCATACTTCATTACAATATCATGTATGGGAGTATTAATGAATGATACAAGGTATATAGTGTGGGTTGATTCAGCAAATATTTCACTCTGTGTAATATTGCAATTGATTTGGATATTTTACTTTTAATATGATTAATATGTGACTTCCAACACAGTTTATTATCAATTATTACTCCAAGAAATTTAGTTTCAGATACCCTTTCAATCTCTACACCATTTACACTGAGTTTAGATACTGAGTTGTTGTGATGGTTGTTAAAGACTATAAATTTTGTCTTACTTAAATTGAGCGTTAATTTGTTTGAATCAAACCACAGTTTAAGCTTTCCTAATTCCTTTCCGAGTGTATCCAGAAGTTGTTCCAAATTGTTTCCACTGCATAATAGATTAGTGTCATCGGCAAACAATATTAAGTCCATTTTTTCTGAAACTTTACATATATCATTTATATACATATTGAATAATAGTGGCCCCAAAACTGAACCCTGTGGGACTCCACAAGTAACCTTCAGTAACTGTGAGTTTTTGTTACCAACACATATCTGACATCTATTCTTTAGGTAACTACTTAACCAGGACAGTGCTACCCCTCTAATACCACAATTTCTTCAATTTCTTCTGCAAACTAGAAGCTGTTTGCAATAAACAGATAAAACCAGAACAATTTAAATAGCTCAACACAGCTAATATTACAAGTGGTTTCTCCACATTAACACTAAATACTACTTTTAATGACTGCTGCAGTCTCACAGTGATCCATCCCTTTCATGACAAGCATCTTCAGTACTAAGTAAGATAATTGTGTGCCTCAATGACTGGTGTGATGTGCAAGAAGTGTGGTGGCCCTGTGCCCCTACAGCTGATTAGCACCACCGCCTTGCAGCTCCGCTGCCTGCGGCACTGCGAAAAGGAGAGCCGTGTGTGTAAATCTCTCTCTGTCAGTTTAGCCTCTCCACCAGTAAGCCCTATGTAGTACCTCCTCGTGGTGACACATGGTAATTGGGTACCTCGCTGCCCCAAGCGAAACTACAAGGGACTCGGAGGACACCTGGCCCCTAGACATGCAGCATGCAGGCCCACCCGTGTGTGGACACACCCTGGTGCTCACGAACCAGATCCCCAACTATAGGTTAAATAGTTACACTGCCTTGTGTACGGCTCGGGAGAGCCCAAGGCTAAGGGAGTAAACCCTGTCAGAAAATCCAGAGTGGAGCCCCGCAGGCGGATGGTTGAACTTTGCGTCACCTTCTGGCAACTCCTGCAGTCGTGCTGACACCGACTGTATCGGCTTGCCTTTCCATCGGATTCTGTCAGCAACACCGAGAGGGGGATCCTGGCAACTGGGCACTCCAGGATCTCCTTATCACCTGCCCAGGCCTGCACCTGGAGAGGTCACTCCAGCGCCGCTGTTCTAGCAGCTAAGCCAACACGGGAGACAGCAGTCACGAGTGATAAGCCCAGAGCGTATTGGCTTAAGCTCGGGCGCTGCGGGTTGTCTCCGACGGTGGGAGGGATCATCGCATCTTACTAGTCAACTACCGCCCGCCTTTGTCACGCCTCGCCGCTCATCAGCGGCGCCAGCTGCACGCACACCTGCGCCTCGTCAGCGGCAAGGGATTTAAGCCGCCTCGCCCTGGGCTTCGGCCTGAAGCCGTCTGATCTCATCGGCTACTCTTGCTGCAAGGAATTCCCTTCAACCAAGCAAGATCACAAGTAAGCATCTTTACCTTCCTCTTCCAGTTCTCCTCCCCTGTGCACAGGTGGATTCCCAGGCGGCGGACAACACCCTCCAGCCGTCATCTCCTCGCTGTTGCATCAGGCGCTCCAGGTCGCTGTCTACCGGTCTACGCCCTTGCTACGCCAGCCACCTGCCAAACCAAGTAAGCCAGCTGTCATTGCTACTATCTCCTATATTGGTGTGGTGCCCGTTACCCTTCTCCCTCTGCTTCTCCCATAGGGTTGTCCAGCTGAACGGCTTCCTGCCCCCGTGCCTGACGCAGACGCCACCACCAATACATCCACATATCACAGACACGCAACCACACACACACTTGTTGTTCAATAAACTGTTAAACCTATTCTGAGCCTGCGTGTGTGTCTCCTGAGCCATGCATTATGTCAGCCTTAAGCTGGGCAGCCCCCAGCTAGTTAGGTGTTGACTCACCACAGTCTGCCTGCTCCAATGGGTGCTTGGGGCTTAGGGCAAAACCCAAAAAGCAGACTGCAAACCTCACACCAGGTAAACATAATATCAAGAGACCGCCAGCCCTATGGCTGATGACCTGGAACATCAGACCAATGTGTCCTGGCCTTTCTGATGATCTCCAGTTAGTTGACGATGCCAGGAAAACCGCCATCATCGATCGCAAGCTTTCCAAGCTCAACATCGACATCACAGCCCTTCAGGAGACACGTCTTCCCTCCAGCGGCAGGCTCAAGGAGAAGGAGTACACCTTCTTCTGGCAGGGGCTGGAGCTAGACGAGCGCTGTCTACATGGGATTGGCTCCGCAGTGCGCAACTCCCTCCTCTCGTCAGTAGAGCCTCCTTCCCGAGCGACCGAGGGCATCCTCTCTCTCCGCCTCATGACCTCCATGGGACCAGCAAACATCTTTAGCATTTACGCCCCCACACTCTGCTCCACAGCAGAGACCAAAGACAAATTCTACAGTGAGCTCGAGGCTAGGATCAGAGAGATTCCATCTAATGAAAATCTGCTCCTGCTCGGTTATTTCAACGCCCGGATGGGTGCAGACCACAACTCCTGGCCACATTGCATGGGGCACTTTGGAGTCGGCAAGTTCAATGAAAACGATCAGCGTCTACTTGAGTTGTGCTCCTTTCACAACCTGTGCATCACCAACACCTTCTTCTCCACTAAGCTCCATCACAGAGTGTCTTGGAGACACCCCAGGTCCAAGCATTGGCACCTACTGGACTTTGTCATCGCCAGGAGAATCTTGCTGAACAACATCCTTATCACTCGCACTTACTATAGTGCTGACTGTGACACTGACCACTCTCTGGTCAGCTGTAAGGTACGTCTTCGGCCCAAACGTATCCATCGTGCAAAGCAGAAGGGTTGTCTTCGGATCAATGCAGCCAGTGCGTCAAAACCAGAACTTGTCAATAGCTTCAGCGAAGCTATTGACAAGGCCCCCAAGGATTGCCCTACAGGCAGTGCTACGGCTCGCTGGGATTTCATCCGAGACGCTGTGTACGAAGTTGCATTGGACACCTTCGGGAAGAGAGCGATGAAGAGTGAGGACTGGTTTGAGGCCGGGATAGAGGAGATGGAGCCTGTCATCACTGCCAAGCATGCTGCACTACTTGAGTACAAGAGGCAGTCTTCTGAGAAGACACTGGCCACCTACAGAGAAGGCAGAAACAGTGCCAAGCGGATTGCTCGTAAGTGTGCAAATGACTACTGGCTGAAGCTGTGCAGCAACATCCAGACCTCTGCTGACTGTGGTAACATCCATGCCATGTACGAGGGTATGAAGAAAGCTTTTGGTCCTAGTGCCATCAAGATCGCTCCCCTCAAGTCCACCTCGGGCGATATCATCACGGATCACAGCAAGCAGATGAAGAGATAGGCCGAGCACTATCAAGAGTTGTACGCAAGAGAGAACGTCATTACCAACATAGTGAATGAAAGCATCACTCCCCTGCCCATCATGGAGGAGCTCGATACACCACCTACCATTGGTGAACTCAGGAAGGCCATCGACACCCTGGCCTGTGAGAAAGTACCAGGTAATAATGGTATTCCACCAAAGGTCATCACGGTGGGGAAGGAGAGCGGCCTCCTGGGTCAAGTCCATGACCTCCTACTACAATGCTGGGAAGAGGGCACCATTCCCCAAGACATGCGGGACGCAAAGATCATCACTCTCTACAAAAATAAAGGCGACCGTTGTGACTGCAATAACTATTGCGGAATTTCCCTCCTAAACATTGTGGGGAAAGCTTTTGCTTGTGTCATTCTCAGTCGTCTCCAACTATTGGCCAAGTGTGTGTACCCAGAGTCCCAATGCGGGTTTTGAGCAAAGCGGTCGACGATCGACCTGGTGTTCTCCCTCAGGCAGCTGCAGGAGAAGTGCCACGAACAGAGATGCCCGTTGTATCTGGCCTTCATCGACTTGACCAAGGCCTTTGACCTGGTCAGCCAGTCGGGCCTCTTCACCCTCTTACGTAGGATTGGTTGCCCCCCCAAGCTCCTGAGGATGATCACTTCCTTTCATGACAACATGACTGGCACAGTTCAGCACGACGGATCATCTTCGGACCCCTTCCCAATCAAAAGCGGTGTGAAACAAGGCTGTGTCCTGGCCCCAACACTCTTTGGCATCTTCTTCTTCCTGCTCTTGCGCTACGCCTTCCATGAGTCAGACGATGGTGTCTTCCTCCACACCCGGAGCGATGGGAACTTGTTTAACCTCGCCTGCCTCAAAGCCAAGACAAAGGTGCGTAGAGTTCTGATCAGGGAGATGCTCTTCGCAGATGACGCCGCCCTCATCGCTCACACTGAGAATGTCCTGCAGCGGCTCATCACCAGCTTCGCAGAGGCATGCAATGAGTTTGGCCTCACCATCAGCCTCAAAAAGACAAACATCGGGACTTCCGGGAAGATGGCGGAGAGGCATAACGCTTAAACAGAGAGCTCTCCCTAGTCGGATTAAAAATCTTTGGTAAATGGCCAACTCGACATAAATAGGTCAATAAACCAAGGGATGAAAACACAAAGAAGCCGGGCACATGGACAAAAGCAGGGTAAAACTAAAAAATCCCTCTTCAACAGCACTGGAGAAATCACTGAACATGAGGCCAACAAAAACGAGGAGACTTCAAAGAAAATGGAAGACGCCAACCTCAATGTTAAAGAACACTGGCTTCGCCAAAAAAAGTAAGGACATAAAAGACCTCAAGCAACAACTCCAACAGGATTTAACGGCTCTTAAGGAAGAACTGAAAAAAGAGATGAAGGAGGAAATTATGGGTCTCCGAAAAGAAATGGACCGCAAGCTAGCAGAAAACATGGAAGAGCTGCGCACTCAACGGGCGTGCATGGTAGAAGCACAAGCTCGAATATCAGAGTTGGAAGACTGGAAGACCGAGGCAAGCGAGCTGCTACAGACCCTGACGGCACAAGCACAAGGATGCAGGAAAAAATAACCGACCTGGAGAGCAGGTTCAGGCGGAGCAATATACGCATCTTCGGGATTCCGGAGGGCACTGAAGGCAACTCGATGATGAAATTCATAGATCAATTCTTAAAAAAAGAGCTTGAGCTGCCCGATGAAACAGACCTGCATATCCAACGAGTGCACAGAGCCTTGGCACAGAACCCAAACTCAAACTCTACACCCAGGTCAGTTGTGGTAAACTTTTTAAAATACGACGTAAAGGAAAGAATCCTGACACAAGCATGGAAAAAAAAGATACGAGTTGGCGACAAACAGATGTCCTTTGACCATGACTACCCGACAGAAATTGTGCAGCAGCAAAAGAAATATGCCAACATTAAAAAAATGCTGAAAGAGAAAAAAATTAGATTCCAAACGCCGGTAACGAAGATGAGAATTCATTGGAATGACGGCGTGAAAACCTACAACACAGCCAGAGAGGCAGCGCGAGACATGACGGAGCGAGGCTTTGTGGTGAGCGTACCGGAGGAAGCGGCTGGAGCAGCGGCGGCACGGAGCGCACCGAGGCAGCCGGAGTGGAGGCAAGTGAGCGGCAGAGGGCGGGAGATGGACGTGGCGCACCGAGCCCAAGAAAAACTGCAAGGCTTTCAACGGAAAGCCTAGATTATAACAAAGATTAAGAAGGGCACAGAAGAAATGAAGGCCAAGAAGACAAGGTAAAAGAGAAACAAACGGCTAGGAGAGGTTAAAGTGATTTTTGTTGGACATTTCTAGACTAATGACTATTACTTGGATAGAAACTACAGGTCTAGGGAGGGCCCCTCACTCGGTGAGGACATTCCCTCCACCCTCCAACAGGGACCAAGGGGCAGAAGAAAGGCCCAAAGTGCAGAGGTCGAGGTTCTTTAATGTGTTTTTGTTCATATATGTGTTAGTTTTGTTGTTAAAGGGGCTAGGAGCACAAGTTAAAACTAGAAAAGCACTCGGAGAGCGCAGACCTCCGCCAAGCGCCACAGTTCCCCCCCATACAGTGTTTGTGTGTATGTTTTCCGATTCCTTGACCATGAAAAGATATAACTAGCAATTGGATTCACAATGATAAGATTAGTGGTTCAGTAGTTATTGACGAAAATGGCATTTTCCGTAATGGCGGTTTAGCGCCACAGTTCCCCCCATACAGTGTTTGTGTGTACATTTTCAGATTCCTTGATCATGAAAACATATGACAAGCAATTGGATTGACAATGATAGGATTAGTGGTTTAGTAGTTATTCACAAAAATGGCATTTTGCGTAATGGCGGTTTTCTTGTGGACGGTGATCCGGATCACCACCAAAATCTAATCATCTGTAGGATACCGCATTTCTGACAATCTGTGAAAATTTCATGAAAATCCGTCAATAACTTTTTGAGTTATCTTGCTAACAAACAGACAGACAGACAGACAAACAAACAGACAAACCAACGCCGATGAAAACATAACTTCCTTGGCGGAGGTAAAAATGGAAAAACATGAATATGGTTAAAAATCTTAAGATAATGACATTAAACGTGAATGGTCTGAACTCACCTGTTAGAAGGGAAAGAATAATAAGAAAATTCAAGAAGGAAAAAGCCGAAATTATATTTATGCAAGAGGCACATTTGAACAAGACAGAACATGAGAAACTGAAGAGATTTGGCTATAAGAACTCCTACTACAGTTCATTTAAGGGAGGATCTAAAAGGGAGGTTATGATACTAATTTCAAATAAAATACAATTTGAATGTGAACAAGAAATCCAAGATAAAGAAGGCAGATATGTAATAGTAAAGGGAAGAATAGATGGTATGCAGATCACATTAGTGAACATCTATGCCCCACCAGAAAGTGACAAGGGCTTTTTTCAACATCTGTTTGATCTCATAGCAACACACAGTGAAGGAGTCCTAATTTGTGGAGGAGACTTAAATGCTGTCATGGATCATGAAGTTGATACAGCAAGTGTTAGGAAGACAAAAAAATATGTAACGAAGTTCATAAGAACCTCACTGGCAGAAATGGGTATGGTAGACATATGGAGGGACCTGCACCCACTCGAAAAAGACTATACACATTATTCAGCAGTCCATAAAGTACACTCTAGAATAGATTACTTCCTTATGAATGAAGGTGACAGACACAGGGTGAGAAATTATCGGATTGGAGGGGCAGAAATATCAGATCATAATCCTATATACGAGATGCACCGACCAGAGTCATTCCCAGTGAGAGTTGGACTCCGCCAGGGCTGCCCTTTGTCACCGATCCTGTTTATAATTTTTATGGACATGATTTCTAGGCGCAGCCAGGGAATGGAGGGTGTAATGCTTGGTGACCACAGGATCTCATCTCTGTTGTTTGCAGATGATGTTGTCCTGTTGGCTTCATCCAGCAATGACCTACAGCTCTTGCTGGGACGGTTTGCCGCTGAGTGTGAAGTGGCTGGGATGAGAATCAGCACTTCCAAGTCCAAGTCCATGGTCCTCAGCCGGAAAAAGGTGGATTGTCCTCTCCGGGTTGGGGACAGGCTCCTGCCTCAAGTGGAGGAGTTTAAGTATCTTGGGGTCTTATTCACGAGTGAGGGGAAAATGGAGCGAGAGATCGACAGATGGATTGGAGCAGCATCTGCAGTGATGCGGACATTGTACCGGTCTGTTGTGGTGAAGAGGGAGCTTAGTTCTAAGGCAAAGCTGTTGATTTATTACACTGAAAAGCAATTCAAAAGTCAAGTGCAATTAGATGGTAAACTGTCAATAATACACTTCAATAGCAGAAGTCTTAACAAAAACTTCTCACAGATTCAGGACTATTTAAAACAGCTAAACAGAAAATTCACAGCTATAGCAGTCTCTGAAACCTGGCTTAATGAAGACCAGGCTCCCCTGATGGCAATAGAGGGATATCAGATGTTTAACATTAACAGATCTCAAAAAAAGGGTGGTGGTGTTGCACTGTATATTGATGACCTATATAGATGTAAGTTTGTAAATGAAATGTCCTCAGCACTACCAGGGATTCTGGAATGTGTTACTGTTGAGATTGACCTAGACAAAACAAAAAATCTAATCATAAGCTGCATATACAGAACGCCGGGAACTTGCATTGAGACATTCAGAGATAAATTAGTCGAGCTGTACAATAATATTACTAGTAAGAAAATGGTAGCAATTTGTGGAGATTTCAATATTGATCTACTTAATCCACATCAACAAAATGTAGTTACAGAGTTCATGAACTCTATGTACAGCATGAGTCTATATCCCACAATAACACATCCCAGTAGAATCACAGTTCACTCTGCTACACTTATTGACAACCTGTTTGTCAATGTTCTCGACAAGAAAATAGAAAGTGGATTATTGATAAATGATATAAGCGACCACTTGCCAATCTTTGCACTTATCCATGGCCACACGGGGCCCAACCCAGAAAAAATCTCAAAATCGTTCAGACACAAATCACCAAACGCAATCAGTTCATTTAAAGAGGACTTGCTGAAGCAAGACTGGACAGAAGTCTATGTATCAGATGTAAATGAAGCCTATGACACATTTATAAACATCGTAACCACTCTTTATGAAAAAAACTGCCCATTAGTTAAAAAAAAGCTTAAACATAAATTTACTGACAAACCATGGTTAACCAAAGGACTACAAAAGGCGTGTAAAAAGAAAAATTTATTATATAAAGCTTTCATAAAGAAAAGGACAAAAGAAGCAGAGCAGCGGTATAAAACATACAAAAATAAGTTAACATATATAATAAGATGTAGTAAAAGAGACTATTACAGTAAAGAACTGGAAAAAAACAAAGACAATATTAAAAATACATGGACAATAATCAACAGTATCCTTGGAAATAAAAGCAGAAATACCAGCTACCCAACTAACATTCCAAAAAATAATAAATCGACTCCGAATGTGAATATAGCTTCACCTGCAGATGAATTTAATAATTTTTTTGTTAACATTGGACCTAAACTGGCCCGAGAAATACCCACTACGGTGCCTACAGGTGATTCAATATGCAATAACACTGCTGTAAAAGACACCATCTTCATAAAGAACACAGACGAAAGAGAGGTCATTGAAATTGTTAAATCGTTCAAAAGTAAAACATCTACTGACTGCGATGGTATTGATATGCTACTAGTCAAAACTGTTATCGAATGCATAGTGAAACCACTGACGTATATCTGTAACCTGTCTCTCCAATCAGGTATATTTCCCAATGCAATGAAAATAGCTAAAGTAATTCCGATTTACAAGACAGGCGACAGAGGGGAACTCTCCAACTACAGACCAATTTCACTATTACCGCAATTTTCCAAGATACTTGAAAAAATATTCTATGAGAGAATTGACAACTTCATACTGAAGAATGATTTATTGTGTGAGCAGCAATATGGGTTCAGACACAAAAGGACAACAGGATATGCCTTAATGGAATTTACAGAAAAAATATCAACAGCCATTGAAAATAAAGAGTATTCAGTTGGAGTATTCCTGGATCTTAAAAAAGCATTTGCTACAGTAGATCACAATCTATTATTAAAGAAACTACAAAATTGTGGTATTAGAGGGGTAGCACTGTCCTGGTTAAGAAGTTACTTAAAGAATAGATATCAGTTTGCATGTGTTAACAACAAAAACTCAGAGCTACTGAAGGTCACCTGTGGAGTCCCACAGGGTTCAGTTTTGGGACCATTATTATTCAATATGTATATAAATGATATATGTAAAGTTTCAGAAAAAATGGACTTAATATTGTTTGCTGATGACACTAACCTGCTATGCAGTGGAAACAACTTGGAACAACTTCTGGATACACTCGGAAAGGAATTAGGAAAGCTGAAACTGTGGTTTGATTCAAACAAATTAACGCTCAATTTAAGCAAGACAAAATTTATAGTCTTTAACAACCATCACAACTACCCAGTACCCAAACTCAGTGTAAATGGTGTAGAGATTGAAAGGGTATCCGAAACTAAATTCCTTGGAGTAATAATTGATAACAAACTGTGTTGGAAGCCACATATTAATTATATAAAAGGTAAAGTATCCAAATCAATTCCAATATTACACAGAGTGAAAAATTTGCTAAATCAACCCACACTATACACCTTGTATCATTCATTAATACTCCCATACATGACATATTGTAATGAAGTATGGGGAAATACATATAAAACAAACATATATCCACTCTTTATGCTTCAAAAGAGAGCTATTAGAATAATCAACAAAGCAGCTTACAGGGAACCAACAAACCCACTTTTTCTTAAACAAAAAACTCTCAAGTTGAAAGATCTGATCGACTTTAAAACCGCAATAATAATGTTCAAAGTGAAGAATCTATCACTGCCCGCAAATATCCAAAAGTTGTTCCAAACAAGGGAGAAACGATATCACTTCAGAGGAACATGTATATTTCAAAAGCCTACAGTGAGAACAACCACCAAGCAACACTGTATTTCAGTGCAAGGTGTCAGATTATGGAACGATTTTGGACCTGAATTAAAATCATGTACAAAGCTTGGACAATTTAAACAAAAACTAAAGGAAGAAATACTCCAAACATATTTACAAGACGACATGTAAACTCACATAAGGATTGACATTTCCAGCCTGTGTTGTGTTGTAGCTTAGTTTTTCTTTTTTTCTTTTTTCTCTGTGGCACTATGTCTTAGATTTGTTTTTGAATAGTAACCGCTTAACTTAGACTAGCTCAGTTTTCTTTTTCTCTCAGTCACTTTTTGTCTTAGCCTTGTTTTAAATTGTAATCGCTCTTGTCTTGTTTTCTCTTTTTTCTCCTTTGAATTCTTGGATGGAATATGGGTGGGCAATATAAGCTGCGGCTTCAGCCATCACCCATTTCGGATAACTCACATGGAATTGTATAGTAGAAGGAGTCTTTGTCTAATTTGACCTTGTTGTTATATTATACAGTTTCTTTTAACCTGTAATGTACTATCCGAAATAAATAAATAAATTCATTCATTCATTCATTTACCAGTCAATCTACGTTCCTACTCTCACCTATGGTCACGAGCTTTGGTTAATGACCGAAAGAACGAGATCGCGGATACAAGTGGCTGAAATGAGCTTTCTCCGTAGGATTGCTGGACTCACCCTCAGAGATAGGGTGAGGAGCTCAGTCATCCGGGAGAGGCTCAGAGTAGAACCGCTGCTCCTCTACATTGAAAGGAGTCAGTTGAGGTGGTATGGGCATCTGATTAGGATGCCTCCTGGACGCCTCCCACTTGAGGTGTTTCAGGCACGTCCTACTGGGAGGAGACCCCGGGGCAGACCCAGGACTTGGTGGAGAGACTATGTCTCCCAGCTGGTCTGGGAACGCCTTGGTATCCTCTCTGAAGAGCTGGAGCAGGTGGCTGGGGAGAGGGAAGTCTGGGCTTCTCTGCTTGAACTGCTGCCTCCGCGACCCGGACCTCCGGAAAAGCGGTAGAAGATGGATGGATGGAATCCTATATACAGTGGGGCAAAAAAGTATTTAGTCAGAAACCAATTGTGCAAGTACTCCCACTTAAAAGATAAGAGAGGTCTCCAATTTTCATCATAGGTATACCTCAACTATGAGAGACAAAATGAGAAAAAAAAAATCCAGAAAATCACATTGAATGATTTTTAATGAATTAATTGGTAAATTCCTTGGTAAAATAAGTATTTGGTCAACTATAAACAAGCAAGATTTCTGGCTCTCACAGACCTGTAACTTCTTCGTTAAGAGGCTCCTCTGTCCTCCACTCGTTGCCTGTATTAATGGCACCTGTTTGAACTCGTTATCAGTATAAAAGACACCTGTCCACAACCTCAAACAGTCAGACTCCAAACTCCACTATGGCCAAGACCAAAGAGCTGTCAAAGGACACCAGAAACAAAATTGTAGACCTGCACTAGGCTGGGAAGACTGAATCTGCAATAGGTAAGCAGCTTGGTGTGAAGAAATCAACTGTGTGAGCAATTATTAGAAAATGGAAGACATATAAGACCGCTGATAATAAGATAAGATAAGATAAGATAAGATAAGATAAGATAAGCCTTTATTAGTCCCACAACGGGGAAATTCCAGGATTGCAACAGCACAGGGATAGCAACACTCAGAGCAACAATCAGAAGGCAAGAAAAAAAAACAAGCTCCATAATCTCCCTCCATCTGGAGCACCACGCAAGATCTCACCCCGTGGAGTCAAAATTATCACAAGAATGGTGAGCAAAAATCCCAGAACCACACCGGGGGACCTAGTGAATGACCTGCAGAGAGCCGGGACCAAAGTAACAAAGGCTACATCAGTAACACACTACACCGCCAGGGACTCAAATCCTGCAGTGCCAAACGTGTCCCCCTGCTTAAGCCAGTACATGTCCAGGCCCGTCTGAAGTTTGCTAGAGAGCATTTGGATGATCCAGAAGAGGATTGGGAGAATGTCATATGGTCAGATGAAACCAAAATAGAACTTTATTGTAAAAACTCAACTTGTTTGGAGGAGAAAGAACACCATACCTACTGTGAAGCATGGGGGTGGAAACATCATACTTTGGGGCTGTTTTTCTGCAAAGGGACCAGGACGACTGATCCGTGTAAAGGAAAGAATGAATGGGGCCATATATCATGAGATTTTGAGTGAAAACCTCCTTCCACCAGCAAGGGCATTGAAGATGAAACGTGGCTGGGTCTTTCAGCATGACAATGATCCCAAACACACCACCCGGGCAATGAAGGAGTGGCTTCGTAAGAAGCATTTCAAGGTCCTGGAGTGGCCTAGCCAGTCTCCAGATCTCAAGCCCATAGAAAATCTTTGGAGGGAGTTGAAAGTCTGTGTTGCCCAGCGACAGCCCCAAAACATCATTGCTCTAGAGGAGATCTGCATGGAGGAATGGGCCAAAATACCAGCAACAGTGTGTGAAAACCTTGTGAAAACTTACAGAAAACGTTTGACCTCTGTCATTGCCAACAAACGGTATATAACAAAGTATTGAGATGAACTTTTGTTATTGACCAAATACTTATTTTACCGAGGAATTTACCAATTAATTCATTAAAAATCCTTCAATGTGATTTTCTGGATTTATTTTTTTCTTATTTTGTCTCTCATAGTTGAGGTATACCTATGATGAAAACTGGAGACCTCTCTCATCTTTTAAGTGGGAGAACTTGCACAATTGGTGGCTGACTAAATACTTTTTTACCCCACTGTACATGGAAATATAATTAAACAATAGAAAACGACAAACAACATGGAAACTTAATGTAGGACTATTAAATGATGAGAAAATGAAAGAAAGAATAAAGTTAAACATAAATGAGGATATCGAGGAGAATGATAATGGAGAAGTTGTCATGGGTGGCTCTCGCGAGCCACCATAAGACGCCACACAGTCACCAGTGAGTTCAGTGAGTTTTATTTACAGTGAGAAAAGTGACAACACAAGCTGCGGAGACAATGACTCTTGAGTCTACTCACAACAGGAGGCATAGGCTAAATAGCTCTACGGGTCCATAGCAGGAGACAGTCATACTCTAGGCAGGCAAGGTTGGTGAAAATAATAATTACACCAGCTGCTAAGGCAGAGACACACAGAGATCGATACACACCGGGAGGGGTAAGGCTATACAGCACACCTACTAGTCCAGGGGCACGACGGTCAACCCAAGCAAACGTGGTAGGAATAAATCCTAAGCATCCGTCGCGTGACGGAGAGTTAACAGACACTGCTGCAAGGATGTGATCGCTAGCAAGGGTAGAAATAGTCCTGGCACTAATGACCACAAATGCAGCACAGCTGTTCAGAGTTTGACAACTGAGCGGAAGCCTCCCCGAGCACTATCACAATAGGAGCTCGGAGAGCTAGAATCATAACGCCGCTGTCAAACCCTGACAAGAATAACCCGAGCACCAAGGCATAGTGCTCGGGTCATGACAGTAGGCCCCCCTCACTTGACGGGCTCTGAACATCTAGTAACACCTGCCCCCCCTCCCCCAACCACAGGGTGAGTGGATTGAGGAACAGGCAAGGAAGGAGCCAAACAAAACCTAACACCCTAAACAGGAAAAGAAATGAATACATCACTTGAAATATCCATCCTATTTCCCCCAGAACAATGACGAAAGAAGAAAAAACAAAACAAGACATGACTACAAAACAAGGAGAACACAATCATACAAAGCAAAAAACACTTGACCCTGAAAATTTTCCCACCAAGGCCACAGACAACCCGTCTAACCCCAGTGTACATAACCTGGCCCAAAAAAATATAAACCAACACACAGTAACTATAGGAACAAAACAGGAAATAAATGCAAACACATAACCATGGCAAAAAAAGGAAAAAATTACATGACGGTAACTATGGAAACAAAGACAAGAAATAAATACAAACACATGGTAACTATGGGAACAAAACAAGACGTAAATACAAACACATGAAGACTATGAACAAGAAATACATACTAACACATGATAACTATGAGAAAAACAAGAAATAAATGCACACATGGTAACTATGGAAGAAAAAAAACCCCACAAGAAATACGTGCAAACACACCGTGACTATGGGAAAAAAAAAACACACACGAAACCAGAAATACAAGAAAACACCTGGAAACTGAACGAGAACACCATACTATGGCCCCTCAAGAAGAAGAGGGGAACGAACAAAAAGCAAAACATGGCCATAGCCCCTCAAGGGAAGAGGGGGAAACCAAACAAAAAAAACAAGACCCAGACTATGGATTACAAAAACTCATGAGGCAATCTAAATTGCTTAACATAACTTGACAAGACTAGACACCATATGGGCCAAGGCAAAAAGATGATCAGCGGAGATCCAACACCCCCCCAGGCAGAGCCCCGGCGACCTCCCTGCCTCTGATGGCCCACGGATAGTCCCACAAAACAGTACATGGTCAGGCGGCCTGCCCCAGTCCCAGGCCCCCAGAAACAAGTCCTCTGGTGGCCGAACCAGGTCACCCCGCAGCAAACACAGTTTATTGGGCGACCAACCCAAGACGCTGAACGCACAAAGCAGTTCCTCGGGTGGCCGATCCGCATCCCATAACCGCCAGGACCGTGGAGGAATAGCATGCAGCCCACCTAATGACGACAATACATAAGAGCGCAAGACTGCCAGACAAAACCCTCCAACGGCCCCCAGCTGGTGGCTCCTGAGAGGGGAACAATCAAAAAATTGGACCTCCTCGAATGCTGATTGGGTCACAGCCGCACCTGCGTTGGACCCCCACTGGACCTCGTTGGACCCCGATTGGGTCAGGACGGACCCCGATTGGGTCACCGCTGCACCCACGTCGGACCCCGATTGGGTCACAGCCACACCTGAGCTGGACCCCCACTGGACCTCGTCGGACCCCGATTCGGTCGCAGCCACACCTGAGTCGGACCCCGACTGGGTCACCTCGGTCCACGCGTCGGACCCCGACTGAGTCACCGCTGCACCCACGTCGGACCCCAACTGGGTCACAGCCACACCTGAGCCGGACCCCGACTGGGTCACAGCCACACCTGAGTCGGACCCCGACTGGGTCACCTCGGCGACGACCTCCATCCCCGAACCTGGAACCTCCAGTCCGTGACCTTGACAGATTCCAGACTAGTGACGCTGTGGAGAGGCTCAGAGAACAAGAGAGGACCGGGATCAGTTCCACCGGCAGCGCCAGAGCCCAGCGAGACGAGCTCGGGTGCAGCAGACGGCTGCCCCTCGCTCGCCTCCCCATGAGGCAGGCAAAAATGCTCTAACACACCATAAAGGAAAACAAGGAAGAGCACTTGCCTGCACTCGGGCTCTGGAGCCGTCCAGGACTTCGTCGATCTAGGTTCAGACAGATGCTCGTCCTCGGGCTCCCACTCTGCTGCGTCGGGTTCCACAGCCGGCCTGATGGTCTCTGCAGCTGGATCCTCTCACGCTGGCGTCCACGCCAATAACCCGTATGGCGTGGGGGCAGAGGACCCTCGACCTGCTGACTCGAGCTGCATCTCTGAGGAACCCTGGGGACGCTCACTCGTCGGCTCTGGCTCCTCACCGCAGTCCGTTCTCCTCCTCTGTCCAACACAAGGCTGCAGGGCCGGGATATCTCCCAGAGCCGCAGGCCTCCCCCTCGTTCGACGGCGTGGGACTGACACCGAGGACCGCTCCGCAGGAGGAGACACAGAGGCAGCAGGTTCAGTATAACTGGCTTCAGCTGGAGAAGGAAACTCGGGGAGCTGCGAACCCCAAGCTTCACCCCCAGGAGTCAGACAAGACAAATCACTATAATGACTAGAAAGGTGAAATTGAACTTGCCTGCCTCCCGAAGGTAAGATGGAGCCAGCTGAAGAGGACGTTGCTCCTTCCCTCGCTCGCTGGATGGTAACATAGGACCCATGGACGGAGCTCACCGGCACAGGACTCAGCTCACTCACAGCAGCTGGCTGATTGAGGGGGTCATCCCGGCGGCCCGGAACTGGATCCGGAACAGGAGCTTGCTGAAGACGTGCTTGGCCGCGGCGCCGACGCCTCCGCCGGCCCCCAGATGGTGCAAACTCCAGGACTGGATCGAGGACAGGATCAGGATCCGTAGGCCACAAGCAGGAGTGCCTCTTCTCCTGCTTCACGCCGCATTCCTCCTCCAGCATCAGGAAAATCTCAAGTTGCGCGGCGATATCTTCCCTCCTCGAGTCGACTTCTGGGTGGTCGGCCCAGCGGGAAGGGAGATGACGAAGGATGTCTTCAGCAGCGTCTAGGTACCAGTGTATACTGTGATGGTAGTCCAGCAGGGAAGCGGAGATGAGCATCTCATCCACGACTTCCAGGAAGCCTGTCAGCTCCAGGCTTGGGCTCCCAGCGCGGCCCCTCCGCGACGGCATTCTTCCCACACACTCAGTACCCAGACGGGAACAGCAACTGTCCAAAAACTCAAAACTCACAGGTGAATTGCGTCTCGGGTTGGCGCCACTGTAAACGCCGTTTTGGCAGCAGTGTACTGTCATGGGTGGCTCTTGCGAGCCACCATAAGACGCCACACAGTCACCAGTGAGTTCAGTGAGTTTTATTTACGGTGAGAAAAGTGACAACACAAGCTGCGGAGACAATGACTCTTGAGTCTACTCACAACAGGAGGCATAGGCTAAACAGCTCTACGGGTCCATAGCAGGAGACAGTCATACTCTAGGCAGGCAAGGTTGGTGAAAATAATAATTACACCAGCTGCTAAGGCAGAGACACACAGAGATCGATACACACCGGGAGGGGTAAGGCTATACAGCACACTTGCTAGTCCAGGGGCACGATGGGTCAACCCAAGCAGACATGGTAGGAATAAATCCTAAGCATCCGTCGCGTGACGGAGAGTTAACAGACACTGCTGCAAGGATGTGATCGCTAGCGAGGGTAGAAATAGTCCTGGCACTAATGACCACAAATGCAGCACAGCTGTTCAGAGTTTGACAACTGAGCGGAAGCCTCCCCGAGCACTATCACAATAGGAGCTCGGAGAGCTAGAATCATAACGCCGCTGTCAAACCCTGACAAGAATAACCCGAGCACCAAGGCATAGTGCTCGGGTCATGACAGTAGGCCCCCCTCACTTGACGGGCTCTGAACGTCTAGTAACACCTGCCCCCCCCCCTCCCCCAACCACAGGGTGAGTGGATTGAGGAACAGGCAAGGAAGGAGCCAAACAAAACCTAACACCCTAAACAGGAAAAGAAATGAATACATCACTTGAAATATCCATCCTATTTCCCCCAGAACAATGACGAAAGAAGAAAAAACAAAACAAGACATGACTACAAAACAAGGAGAACACAATCATACAAAGCAAAAAACACTTGACCCTGAAAATTTTCCCACCAAGGCCACAGACAACCCGTCTAACCCCAGTGTACATAACCTGGCCCAAAAAAATATAAACCAACACACAGTAACTATAGGAACAAAACAGGAAATAAATGCAAACACATAACCATGGCAAAAAAAGGAAAAAATTACATGACGGTAACTATGGAAACAAAGACAAGAAATAAATACAAACACATGGTAACTATGGGAACAAAACAAGACGTAAATACAAACACATGAAGACTATGAACAAGAAATACATACTAACACATGATAACTATGAGAAAAACAAGAAATAAATGCACACATGGTAACTATGGAAGAAAAAAACCCCCACAAGAAATACGTGCAAACACACCGTGACTATGGGAAAAAAAAAACACACACGAAACCAGAAATACAAGAAAACACCTGGAAACTGAACGAGAACACCATACTATGGCCCCTCAAGAAGAAGAGGGGAACGAACAAAAAGCAAAACATGGCCATAGCCCCTCAAGGGAAGAGGGGGAAACCAAACAAAAAAAACAAGACCCAGACTATGGATTACAAAAACTCATGAGGCAATCTAAATTGCTTAACATAACTTGACAAGACTAGACACCATATGGGCCAAAGCAAAAAGATGATCAGCGGAGATCCAACGCCCCCCCCAGGCAGAGCCCCGGCGACCTCCCTGCCTCTGATGGCCCACGGATAGTCCCACAAAACAGTACATGGTCAGGCGGCCTGCCCCAGTCCCAGGCCCCCAGAAACAAGTCCTCTGGTGGCCGAACCAGGTCACCCCGCAGCAAACACAGTTTATTGGGCGACCAACCCAAGACGCTGAACGCACAAAGCAGTTCCTCGGGTGGCCGACCCGCATCCCATAACCGCCAGGACCGTGGAGGAATAGCATGCAGCCCGCCTAATGACGACAATACATAAGAGCGCAAGACTGCCAGACAAAACCCTCCAACGGCCCCCAGCTGGTGGCTCCTGAGAGGGGAACAATCAAAAAATTGGACCTCCTCGAATGCTGATTGGGTCACAGCCGCACCTGCGCTGGACCCCCACTGGACCTTGTCGGACCCCGATTGGGTCAGGACGGACCCCGATTGGGTCACCGCTGCACCCACGTCGGACCCCGATTGGGTCACAGCCACACCTGAGCTGGACCCCCACTGGACCTCGTCGGACCCCGATTGGGTCGCAGCCACACCTGAGTCGGACCCCGACTGGGTCACCTCGGTCCATGCGTCGGACCCCGACTGAGTCACCGCTGCACCCACGTCGGACCCCGACTGGATCACAGCCACACCTGAGTCGGACCCTGACTGGGTCACAGCCACACCTGAGTCGGACCCCGACTGGGTCACCTCGGCCCACACGTCGGACCCCGACTGGGTCACCTCGGCGACGACCTCCATCCCCGAACCTGGAACCTCTAGTCCGTGACCTTGACAGATTATATTATAATATAATATTATATATATAATATAATATTATATTGACAGATATATGATTAATATAGCCCACAGCCCCCCCCCAAATGACTAAGAAAAGACAATAGAAAAATTCACAGTCTAAGATAATTACTATGACATACTAAGTGTTACATCTCTTGCCACAGAAGAAACTTTCCAGCAGCCATGCCCCTAAGAGAGTTCAGTGGTAATCATAACAGCATAGTAAAATCACAAGTCGGTCCTAAACTGTTAAAGCACAATCAGTGAACAACTGTGGAGTAGTTTGCATCAGTCCCTGTGCTGTCTGGGTTTTAATCTTCTCCCAAAACTGCTGTGGGTTCGTTTAGGCATCCTGCTGGGACCTTCTTGTAAGGAATCTGCAGTGTGGGAAGGAGAGTGGTTAATTGTTCCCTGCAGGGGGGCTGAGTCTTTTCTCTTGGGGGGTCTACCCCGCCGAGGTGCTCTCGCCAACTGTGCAGGCTCGTCTTTCAACAAGAAGGCAGGTTTAAGTCTGTCAATGCTGACTGTTTCTTTTCTATCCCCAAAATCAAGCACAAAGTGTTTATCACCATGTTCCAGCACTCTGAATGGCCCATCGTATGCTGGGCGGAAAGTTGGTTTTAAAGCTTCATGCCTAACAAAAACGAACTCAGCGTTCTTTAAAGCTTGAGGGACAAAAACCTGTGGAAAGGAGTGATGAGCTGGACCGGGGAGAGAGTCCGGTCCGTTGCTGCCTAAAAACCTTGGGACTGGAAGGTGTCCTGGCTCTGGGTTCTCTGGTAAAAATTCACCTGGGAGCCTGAGAGGTTGTGCAAAAACTAATTCTGCCGGAGAGGCATCTAGATCCTCTTTAGGCGCAGCACGCAACCCCAATAAAACCCAGGGAAGTTTATTTACCCAATTTGTATCCGTTAGTGAGGCTCTGAGGGCGGCCTTTAAAGACCTGTGAAAACGCTCGCATAACCCATTAGCCTGAGGGTGATAAGCGGTGGTGCGGTGAATTGTTGCCCCTAAGCTGCTGGCCATGGCTGACCAAAGCTCTGAGACAAATTGAGGTCCTCTATCGGACGTGATGTCCGACGGGACGCCGAAACGTGCCACCCAGTTTGTCAAAAAAATGCGAGCGACTTCCTCCGCTGTAGTTGACGCTAGAGGGACTGCCTCTGGCCAGCACGTGGTGCGGTCTATCATTGTTAACAGGTGTGTGAAACCTTGGGAGGAAGGTAGCGGCCCCACGAGGTCGACATGAACGTGGTCGAACCTTCTAGCAGGGATTGGAAAAGGCTCCAGAGGGGCTTTAGTGTGTTTGTGTATTTTGGCGCGCTGACAAGAAATGCAAGTTTTTGCCCATTCTTTTACGTTTTTGCGCAGGCCCGGCCACACAAACTTTTCGGCGACCATTTTAACCGAGGCGCGCACACCTGGGTGCACGAGGGAGTGAATTGAGTCAAAAATACGGCGGCGCCATGTAGCTGGGACTAACGGGCGAGGTTGGCCGGTTGAAATATCGCATATTAGGGGGGGCACGCCGTCGCGTAAACCCTTTTCCTCCAGCCTTAACCCTGTTGGTCCAGACAGGAGTGCACGCACGTCCGCGTCGCTGCTTTGTTCCTCTGCCATGGCTGCATAATCTATCCCTGCATGGATAGGTGCTGCGTATGTGTCCGCGTTAGTGAAAAGTTCTGCGGCTGAGGCAGTATAATCTGTCTCCTCGCGCTCTGGTGATGTCACAGCGCGAGAGAGGCAGTCTGCTACTACGTTAAGTTTGCCTGCCACATGTCGAATGTCTGTGGTGAACTCTGAAATCGCAGCCAGCTGTCTTTATTGCCTGCCTGACCACGGTTCTGAAATTTTAGCCATAGCAAAGGTGAGCGGTTTATGGTCTACAAAAGCCGTGAAACTCCGCCCTTCTAACCAGAACTGGAAGTGGCGGATGGATAAATGAAGCGCTAGCAGCTCCCTGTCAAAAGTGCTGTACTTACGCTCAGTTTGATTTAGCAATTTGCTGAAGAATGCTAAAGGTTGCCAGATCCCGCTGACATGTTGTTCTACAACTGCCCCTATAGCTAGGTCTGTGGTTAGTGCAATGTGGGCCGAGGGATTGGGGTGAACCAACAATGTGGCATTAGCTAAGGCGCTCTTTACTTCCGCGAAGGCGCGTTCGCGCTCCGGGGTCCATTCGACCGCGTTGGAAGCTTTCTTTTTTCTGAGTGCGTCATATAGGGGCTGCATGAGCTGAGCTGCGTGGGGGAGGAAACGGTTGTAAAAGTTAACCATTCCTAAAAATTCTTGCAGCGATTTGACCGTTTGTGGCCGTGGGAAACTTTTTATCGCTTGAACTTTGTCTGGAAGTGGAACTGCCCCGTTCGGAGAGACTCTGTGTCCCAAAAAATCAATTTGTGACACACTGAATTTGCATTTGGCTGGACTGATTATTAACCCGTGTTCTTCTAGCCTCTGAAAAACCGTAGTGAGGTGCTGCTCGTGTTCTTCCTCAGACGGGCTGGCTACCAGCATATCGTCGAGGTAGACGAAAACAAAAGGAAGGTCGCGTAATACTGCGTCCATCATCCGCTGAAAAGTTTGAGCAGCGCCTTTGAGGCCGAAAGGCATTCGCAGGAATTCAAAAAGGCTGAAAGGGGTTATTACAGCTGTTTTAGGAATGTCCTCTGCTCGAACTGGGACTTGATGATAACCGCGGACCAGGTCTATTTTTGAAAAAATGCGTTCACCCGCTAGATGTAGTGAAAAATCCTGAATGTGAGGAATTGGGTAGCGGTCATGCGCTGTCGCATTGTTTAATCTGCGGTAATCTCCGCATGGTCTCCAAGAACCGTCGGGTTTTGGAACCATGTGAAGTGGTGAGGCCCAAGGGCTCTTCGAGCGTCTAACAATGCCTAATTTTTCAAGGGTAATAAACTCATCCCGAGCTATGGTGAGTTTGGCCGCGTCTAAGCGGCGAGCTTTGACAAATACGGGTGGGCCCGTTGTGGGAATAAAGTGTTCAACCCCGTGTTTAGCCACAGTGGCTGAGAATTTGGGAATTGTGAGTGCTGGAAATTGGGTGAGGAGTTGATCAAACTTACCTCTTGCCGTGGTGACGCTGGCCTGCACAGGTGGTGGAGAAACTCGGGCTGAGCAGGGAATAGAAGCAAAAGACAGTGCATTAACCAAGCGCCTGTTCGCTAGATCCACTAATAACCCATGTGCACACAAAAAATCTGCGCCTAACAAGTTAAACCTCACCGCCGCTACAACATATAGACTCAGAAACAAAGGGGTGGCTGTGGTGTTTATGTGGGTTCCAGCTCACAGGGGGGTTAAGGGAAATGAGGTCGCAGATAAATTGGCTAAACAGGCTCTGGGACACTGGGAGGTGTGGGATATTTCACTGAGTAAATCTGAGGCAAAAACGCTGATTAAAGAGTGTATTAGGCAGGAGTGGCAGCATAGGTGGGACACAGGGGAAACAGGGCGACATTTGTATGCTATTCAGAGTGCGGTTGGAGTGAAGGGCAGGATGGGGACAAGAAATACAAAGGAAGAGAATATTTTATCTAGGCTAAGGATGGGACACACTAGGTTAAACAAAACTTTGCATCTGGTAGGTAAGCACCCGACAGGGATGTGCGATTATTGTGAGAGAGAGGAAGAAAGTGTGGAGCATGTCATTTTCCACTGCCAGAAGTACCCAGGAGAGAAACAGATTAGTGGAGGGAATTAGAGAATTAGGGGTGGGTGATGCTAACTTAAGCATGATGGTGGGGGACGGGGTAAGAAAGTTGTTGGTCTACCTTAAAGATACGGAGCTAATTAATAGAATATAGTGTGTGTGTTTTTTTTTTCCCTTGGGGTATAATAATATGGTTATGGTTATGCCTCTTTTAAGATTACATGTCCTGCCAGTTGCAGCAAGAAGTTGCTTGACAAAAACGTGTGGCCATCTGGTTTATACCTTCGACAGTTTTTTGAGAGGAAATGATCTACATGTGATTGTCATTATTGTGTTTGTCATTATACTCATTCAATAGTAGGACCAACCTTAGAATATGTTCATTCAACTGCCAGAATGTAAAAACTTCATCTAATGAGATCTCCAGTTTATGTGATAACCATGACATTGTGTTGTTGCAGGAACACTGGTTGTTCGAAAACGAATTGTCTATTCTGAGCAGATTACATGGTGACTTTATAGGACAAGGTGTTTCTTTTATGGATACGGAAGAACGTGTTATCTTAGGTCGCCCCTATGGCGACGTCGGTATCCTATGGCGGAAGTCACTTGCGAACAGTTGTGTTGTGAAAACTTACGACTGCTTAAGAGTTACAGGTATTGAAGTCAACCTGGGTGACTTTCACTGTCTTATATTATGTGTATATTTCCCCAATGACAGTGTTGAAAACTTGGATGAATACTTGCACTGCCTGAGTCTTGTTAAACGTATCACCGAGGACTTTCCAACTCCATATGTGTTCACAATTGGTGACTTCAACGCTAATACAGCGCGTTCAAGTTGTTTTGGAGACGAACTGGTGTCTTTTTGTGAGAGTTACTCCTTACACATCTCGGACAGGATTATCTTACCAGGTGATACCTTTACTCATGTTAGCCTGGCTCATGGCTCTACATCATGGCTTGATCACTGTGTGACTACATCCTCAGACCATGATAACGTGTCCAATATCAAAGTTCTGTATGACTATGTGAGTTCTGATCATGTACCTTTATCTATAGATACTGAGGTATCTAAGATAAGATAAGATAAGATAAGATAAGATAAGCCTTTATTAGTCCCACAACGGGGAAATTCCAGGATTGCAACAGCACAGGGATAGCAACACTCAGAGCAACAATCAGAAGGCAAGAAAAAAAACAAGCAAGCAAGAGCAGCTAATATACATATGTACTGTACATATTACTATAAAATATATATATACACACAGACACACAGTGCAGAGCATTGTAGCTGGATGGAATAAATATATGAATATATGAACACACAGTGCAGAGCATTGTAGCTAGATGGAATAAATATGTAAATATATAAACACCCACAGTACGGAGCATTGCAGCTAGGTGGAATAAATATGCAAGTATATAAACACACAGTGCGGAGCAATGTAGCTAGATGGAATAATATGTAGATATATAAAAACACAGTGCGGAGCATTGTAGCTAGATGGAATAAATATATAGATATATAAATATAAACACACCCAGTCCTGAGCATTGTAGCTAGATGGAATAAATATGTAAATATATAAACACACACAGTGCAGAGCATTGTTGCTAGATGGGATGAAACAGCATAACCGTCTACTTAGTTATCCTACATGGTATGATTATGTGCCCATACATATTCTCACCCTCCATAGCGACCGGTATGTTCCTAGTTGTATGCCGGAGGGGACCATTGTGTAAGTCTATTGCATCTTTTGCATTCAAAAAACTATTAGTTTGTTACGTCTTTTTGCTATCTCTGCGAGCAGCCCTGCTTAGGTTGTACAGTCTGACAGCCGTTGGTAGGAAGGACCTACGAAACCTCTCGGTTGTGCACCTGGGATGATGTAGTCTGCTGCTAAATGAGCTCCTCAGTGCATCCAGTATGTCCTGCATAGGGTGGAACTCGGACTCCAGCAGAGATGACAGTTTAGCCACCGTCCTTCTCTCTCCTATCTCCTCCATCGGATCAAGGCGCTGCCCCAGGACAGAGCTAGCTTTCTTAATCAGTTTGTTCAGTCTCTTCCTATCGGCTGCAGTAATGCCACTGCCCCAGCAGACCACTCCAAAAGTGATGGCTGATGCCACCACCGTGTCATAGAATGACTTCAGCAGCGCCCCTTGTACACCAAAAGACCTGAGTCTCCTCAGCAGGAACAGCCTGCGCTGTCCCTTCTTGTAGAGTGCGTCAGTATTGTGTGACCAGTCTAGTTTATTGTTCAGATGAACACCCAGGTACTTATAGGATGTCACCATCTCGATGTCTGTTCCCTGTATATTTACTGGTGCTGTGAGGGGCTGCCCATGCCTGCGGCAGTCCACCACCAGCTCCTTAGTTTTCCTCGCGTTGATCTGGAGGCAGTTCCGATGGCACCAGTCCACGAAGTCCTGGATAAGCCCTCTGTACTCAGCTTCATCTCCGTTGGAGATGAGACCAACGATCGCAGAGTCATCAGAGAACTTCTGTAGATGGCAATGTGTTGTGTTGTGTGAGAAGTCCGCAGTATAAAGAGTGAACAGGAAGGGAGCCAGCATCGTTCCCTGGGGGGCCCCCGTGCTGCTGATGATCGTGTCGGAAACACAGTCCCGGGTTCTCACAAACTGAGGTCGGTTCGTGAGGTAGTCCAGGATCCATGATGACAGGTGCTGGTCCACCCCTGCGCGCAGCAGCTTGTCCTTCAGGATCATCGGTTGGATGGTGTTGAAAGCACTGGAGAAGTCAAAGAACATGATCCTCACCATATTCCCGGGCTTCTCCAGGTGGGACAGAGAATGGTGAAGGAGGAAGATCACCGCATCCTCCACCCCAATGCCATGCTGGTAGGCGAACTGGAGTGGATCCATCGCTGGTTCCACCAGGGGGCGGAGATGAGCAAGGAGCAGTCTCTCCAGGGTCTTCATCAAGTGGGACGTCAAGGCCACCGGTCTGTAGCTGTTCAGGTCTTTGGGGTGGGAAGTTTTTGGTACAGGTACCACACAAGATGTTTTCCACAGCTGTGGTACCCTCCCCAGTTTCAGGCTCATGTTGAAGATATACGTCACAATCCCACACAGCTGGTCTGCACAGGACTTGAGGAGCTTTGCGCTGATGCCGTCCGGTCCCGACGCCTTCCTCGCCTTGATCTTCCTCAGCTCCGTCCTCACCTGGGTCTTGGTCAGGGTCAGGATGGGGGGCTGTGTGTTGGGAGTGGGGGGGGGGGGTGTCGGTGGAGTGGGGAGTGGGCAGCAGAACTTGATTTCTTAGAGGCAGCAGTGGTTGTTGTGCAGACAGGGGGGAGGGCGGTTGGTCAAATCTATTGAAAAACAGATTCAGGTTGTTCGCCCACTCCCTGCCCCCCGTGGCCTGGGGGGAGGTATTCTGGAGCCCCGAGATGGTTTTGAGGTTTCTCCAGACCCCGCTGATGTCGCTCTGTTGCAGCTTGTCCTCCATCTTCTTCCTGAAGCTGTCCTTGCCTTCTCTGATCTTTCTCCTCAGCTCCCTCTGTACGGACTTCAGCATCTCCCTGTTCCCCGACCTGAAGATCCTCTTCTTCTCTCTCAGAAGTGTTTTTATCTCAGGGTTGATCCAGGGTTTGTTGTTTGAGTGACGCCGTATGGTCTTGGTGGGAACGGATTTGTCCACACAGAAGCTGAGGTAGCCCGTGAAGGTGTGAATGAGGCCATCGATGTCCTCACCATGTGGATCGCAGAGCTGCTTCCAGGCGGTGGCTTCAAAACAGTGCTGTAATCTAGTGCTGTAAGTGGCCCCCGGGAAGCTCCCTCAGCCACAACGGGCAGTAGAACATACAAATGGCGTGATGCCACAGCGTCAGACCTGTCCAGATATAAGAAACTTACTCATAGGAAACTCTGTAACATCCGTGCTCCTATGGACGCCATCAGGTGTCACGACCGTAATTGTGCGGCACACAGGGACGATATCGACAGGTTCTACAGTGATATTGTTGATGCTCTAACTTACTGTGTGAGTGAATGCATTCCTAGTCACAGTGTGGCCACCCAATATAACGTCCCAGGCTGGAATGATGTCGTTAGCGAGGCTCACACAGCTGCTCGGGATGCTTTTTTGTGGTGGAGGAGTAACAGCAAACCACGTTCTGGTCCAATATTTGAAAACATGAAAAATTGCAGGGCTAGGTTCAAATATGCTCTACGAGCATGCAGGCGCAATGAAGAAAGTATCAAATGTGACCAGCTAGCTAATCACATGAGTGAACTGAACATGGTAGAATTCTGGAAACAAATGAAGGCTATGAGCTCCCACCGGTCTGTCAGATCAAACACTATTGATGGTGTGACTGGTGACGTTAATATTGCTGAAAAGTGGAAATGTCATTATGAAGCTATTTTCAACTCAGTCAAGAATGTTTCAGTGAAGGATTCTGTTATGCATGATATTCGTCTGTACAACGATATGTTTGATGCCTCTGATATTTCTGCTGTTACTCCTGTTGAAGTTGATTCACTGATCAAAGTTCTCAAGAAAGGCAAATCAGCTGGCCCTGACTGTCTCACCAGTGAATGCCTCATCAACGCTGATTTCAATTTGTGTATTCTGTTGTCATTGTGTTTTTTTTTTTTTTTGTAACTTAGATTTTTATTCATTTTTCATCATATATAATGCATTCAGATCACATTCTACATTTAAAAAACAAAGGGGTTAGGGTAGGGAAAAAAAAAAAATAAAAAATAAAAATAAAAATAAAAATAAAAAAAAAATAAAAGGGGGGGGGCAAATGTTGGAGCATCAAGTTTTTAGTTTCCATCTCTTAATTCTTCTGGTTTTTTCAGTGTCTTTGGTTATTCTTTCAATTTCTGCCTCGTTGTTGCACTTTGTAGTGTGTCCATTTCCGCCATTTTTTCTCCCATATTCCTTCTTGCATTCTTCGTCGATATGTTAGTTTTTCCATCATACGTATGTCCTCAACAATGTCAGTCCATTGTTCTTGGTCAGGAAGAACTTCTGATCGCCATTTTTTTGTGATAGTTTTTTTACATGCAATCAACAAGATTTTAACTAGATATCTGTCCTCAGCCTGTATAACATTGTCTTTTTTAAGATCACATAAGTACATCAGGTTACAGTTCATTGGTATATTATATCCTAATATCCTCTGTATTGTCACATGCATAGATTTCCAAAATGATGATATTTTGTAGCATTTCCAAAACATATGTGAGTGGTCTGCATTTTGAGCCCCACATCCCCTCCAGCATAAAGATTGGGTATTTGTATATTTTCCTTGAATCTGTGGTGTAATGAAAAAGCGAATCAGGTTTTTCCATCCAAATTCCCTCCATGCCCTTGAATTTGTTGATGTGTGTTGTGTTTTCCATATTTCCTGCCAACTTTCTTCTGTTATGTTTAAATTGAGCTCTTTCTCCCATTTCTCCTTTATATAGTTACTTGTATGATTGTTTGTCATAAGTTTCTGATATAGTTTTGAAATAATTCTTATTTTATTTCCTGCATATGAGCTTAAAATAAGTTAAGTATAGTAATCTCTCATCTGCAGATATCTGAAAAATTCCGATCTTTCTAATTTAAATTTTCTCCTGATATTTACAAAGCTCCCGAGATCTTTTTTTCCGATATTGCCCCATGCTGTGATTCCCTTGTTCACCAGATTTTTGTATCCCCTATCTTGTTTTGCCGGTTCAAACTGACTGTCAAATGCTACCCATTTCAATAGTTTTATGTCTTCCCTTATATTATATTTTTGTACTATTTTATACCACAGTTCTAAAGTAAATTTAGTGATTGGGTCTATTTGTTTGATTTGCTTATATGCATCTTTATCTCCTATTATGCTTTGTACTGGGAGTCCCTCAATTTCCTTTTCCATTTCTTTCCATTTTGCCTCATATCCCTCGTCGCACCAACATATGATATATCTTATTTGTGCTGAGTAGTAATATTCCTTTAGACTCGGTAGGCCCATGCCTCCTTTCTCTTTTGGTAATTGGAGGGTTTTATATTTCACTCTTGGTTTTTTACCTCCCCAAACAAATCTCGATATCATCCTGTCCCACTTTGAGAATTGGGCATCTGGAATCTCTGTTGGTATAGCCTGGAAGAGGTAAAGTAATCTAGGTTGTATGCTGATTTTGACTGTCTCAATTTTTGAATTCAGATCCATATTTAAGATTGACCATCTATCAATATCTTTTTTTATTTCTTGTTCCAACCTATCATAGTTTGCTTTATATATTTTGCTTAGGTCTTTAGGTATGTTCACTCCAAGGTATTTTATTTCTTTTTGGTTCCAGTTTAGTTTGATCTTATCAGTTATCTGGTTTAGAGGGTTATAGTGGAATGTCAGTATTTGTGTTTTTGTTATGTTTATCTTGTATCCTGATAATTTTCCAAAATTTTCTATCAAGGTCATCATTTCCATTATTGATTTATCTGGTTGTTCAAGGTAAACTATAATATCGTCTGCAAATAGCCCAATCTTGTGTTCCGCCCCCTTTATTGTTACACCTTTTAATTTCTTATTTTGTCGTATCGCTTGAGCCAATGGTTCTATGAACAGAGCAAACAAGGTGGGCGATAAGCAGCATCCCTGCCTAGTTGATCTTTGTATATTTACTTTGTCTGTTAAGCTACCGTTTATCTTGATTCTTGCCACAGGTTCTTGATATAGCGTCCTTATGCATTGTACTGATTTTTCGTTAAATCCAAAGCGCTCCAGTACACTATATAGGAATTTCCAGTTAACCCTGTCAAATGCTTTTTCTGCGTCTAAACTCATTATTACTGCGCTTTTCTTTTCTTTATGTATTTGGTTAATTATATGTATTGTTCTCCTGATATTGTCATGTGTTTGGCGTCCCTCTATGAATCCAGTTTGATCATCTTCTATCAATTCCGTCAAGAATGTCTTTATTCGTTTACATATAATTGTTGTGTATATTTTATAATCTACATTTAATAAAGAGATTGGTCTATAGTTTCCGCATTGTTCTTTATCTTTCCCTGGTTTTAAAATAACTGAAATGATTGCTTCGTTCCATGATGGAGGTATTTTGTTGTTGTTCAGCGTCCAATTAAATGACTTTAGGAGTTGTGGCGTGAGTTCTTCTATAAACAGTTTATAAAACTCAGATGGGTATCCATCACTACCTGGTGATTTACCGTTTTTAAGTGACTTAATCACATCTCTGATCTCTTGTGTTGTTATTTCTGCTGTTAGTTTTTCATTTTGTTGATTTCCTATTGATGGCAAGTCCAATGTGTCTAGAAATTTTTTGATATCTTTAGTATTTGTTTCTTCAGGTTGCGAGTATACGTAGTTCTTGGTAGAAATTATGGAAAATTTCTTCGATGTTTTCTGGGTTAACTGTGGTTTTATTTGTGGTGGGGTCTTTAATCTTGTATACATTATTCATTGTTTGTTGTTTTCTTAACCGTTTTGCCAGCAGTTTTGTGGCTTTTGGCCCCGTTTCATAATATTTTTGCTTTAGATATCTATTTTTCCTTTCAATTTCATCCATTTGTGTTTCTTTTATCTTTGTTTTTTCTTCTTTAATTTCTTGATATATTTTTGGGTCATTTGTGCTTTGATGTTTACGTTCTAGTTCCCTCAGTCTCTCACATCTTTGTTCATACGCTTCCAGTTTAGTCTTATTTGCTTTTCCTGTTTCAACAATTAATTTACCCCTTAACACGGCTTTTAGTGCGTCCCATAGTATTGTTGGGTCCACTTCTTCATTGTCATTCTCTTGGATATATTCGTTTATGTTTATTTTTATTCTTTCTTTCATTTTCTCATCATTTAACAGTCCTACGTTAAGTTTCCATGTTGTTTGTCGTTTTCTATTGTTCAAATATATTTCCATGTATATAGGATTATGATCTGATACTTCTGCCCCTCCAATCCAACAATTTCTCACCCTGTGTCTGTCACCTTCATTCATAAGGAAGTAATCTATTCTAGAGTGTACTTTATGGACTGCTGAATAATGTGTATAGTCTTTTTCGAGTGGGTGCAGGTCCCTCCATATGTCTACCATACCCATTTCTGCCAGTGAGGTTCTTATGAACTTTGTTACATGTTTTTTTGTCTTCTTAACACTTGTTGTGTCAACTTCATGATCCATGACAGCATTTAAGTCTCCTCCACAAATTAGGACTCCTTCACTGTGTGTTGCTATGAGATCAAACAGATGTTGAAAAAAACCCTTGTCACTTTCTGGTGGGGCATAGATGTTCACTAATGTAATCTGCATACCATCTATTCTTCCCTTTATTATTACATACCTGCCTTCTTTATCCTGGATTTCCTGTTCACTTTCAAATTGTATTTTGTTTGAGATTAGTATCATAACCCCCCTTTTTGCTCCTCCCTTAAATGAACTGTAGTAGGAGTTCTTATAGCCAAATCTCTTTAGTTTCACATGTTCTGTCTTGCTCAAATGTGTCTCTTGCATAAATATAATTTCAGCTTTTTCCTTCTTGAATTTTCTTATTATTCTTTCCCTTTTAACAGGTGAGTTCAGACCATTCACGTTTAATGTCATTATCTTAAGATTTTTACCCATATTCATGTTTTTCCATTTTTTTAACTTGTGCTCCTAGCCCCTTTAACAACAAAAATAACACATATTTATATAAAAACACATTAAAAAATCTCGACCTCCGTACTTTGGGCCTTTCTTCTGCCCACTGGTCCCTGTTGGTGGGTGGGGGGTTTGTCTTCACAGAGTAAAGGGCCCTCCCTAGACTTCTAATTACTATCAAAGTAATAGTCATAAGTCTAGAAATGTCCAACAAATATCACTTAAACCTCTCCTAGCCGTCTGTTTCTCTTTTACCTTGTCTTCTTGGCCTTCATTTCTTCTGTGCCTTTCTTAATCTTTGTTATGATCTAGGCTTTCAGTTGAAAGCCTTGTAGCTTGTCCTGGGCCCGCTGCTCTACGTCTCTCCCCCTTCTTCCGCCGTTCACTCGCCTCCACTCCGTCTGTCGTGGTGCGTTCAGGGCCGCCGCTGCTCCAGCCGTCTCCTTCGGCACGCTCACCTCAAGGCCCCGCTCCATCATATCCCGCGCTGCCTCTTCGGCCGTGTTGTAGGTTCTTGTGCCTTCCTCCCAATGAATCCTCATTTTCGTTAGCGGCGTTTGGAATCTAATTTTTTTCTCTTTCAGCGTTTTTTTAATATTGGCATATTTCTTCCGCTGCTGCACGATTTCTGTCGGGTAGTCATGGTCAAAAAATACCTGTTTGTCGCCGATTCGTATCTTTTTTTTCCATGCTTGCGTCAGGATTCTTTCCTTTATGTCATATTTCACAAAGTTTACCACAACTGACCTGGGTGGAGAGTTTGTTTTCGGGTTCTGTGCCGGTGTTCTGTGCGCCCGTTGAATCTGCAGATCCGTTTCTCCGGGTATTTCCAGTTCTTTTTTTAAGAACTGATCCATGAATTTTGTCATCGAGTTGCCTTCAATGCCCTCCGGAATTCCAAAGATGCGCATATTGCTTCGTCGGGATCTGCTCTCCAAGTCGTTTATTTTCTCCTGCATCCTCTGCGTTTGCGTCGTCAGGGTCTGTAGTTGTTCGTTTGCCTCGCTTTTCCAATCTTCTAGTTCCGAAATTCGGGTCTGCGCTTCTGTCATACACGCCCGCTGGGAGCGCAGCTCCTCCATGTTTTCCGTTAATTTACGCTCCATTTCTCTTCGGAGGTCCATGATTTCCTCCTTAATTTCTTTTTTCAGTTCCTCCTTAAGAGCCGCTAAATCCTGTTGTAGCTGTCGCTTGAATTCTCTTAACTCTTCACCCAAACTGGCGATGCCAGCGTTCATGTTGTCGAGTCTGGTGTCTTCCATTTTCTCTGCTGTAGACACCTCGTTTTTTTGGGCTTTGCGTACAGCGGTTTTTCCTGCGTTGTTGGAGAGGAATTCTTCAATTTTACCCTGTTTTTGTCCTTGTGCCCGGTTCCTTCGTGTTTTCATCCCTTAGTTTATTGATTCGTTTATGTCGAGTTGGCCATTTACCGATGATTTTTAATCCGGCTAGGGAGAGCTCTTTGTTTAAGTGTTATGTCTCTCCGCCATCTTCCCGGAAGTCCCGTCATTGTGTTTTAACTGTATGTTTGTTCATGGTTACATGCCAGATATGTTGATGGACTCTGTTATTATTCCTTTGGTGAAAAACAAGTGTGCCAGTCTCTCTGATATGAACAACTACAGACCTATAGCTATTGCAAATGTTATATCTAAACTGTTAGAGGGTTTATTCCTGAACAGAACTGAGGATTATCTGTGGACAAACGACAATCAGTTTGGTTTCAAATCAGCTCTTTCAACTGACAAGGCTGTTTACCTACTCCATGAATTTGTTGACTACTTCAGAAGCCATTCCACGAGTGTCTATGCTACGTTCCTGGATGCTAGCAAAGCATTTGACAGGATTAACCACTGGTGTTTGTTCAGAAAATTGATCAATCGAGGTATTCCTATTTACATTGTTAGCATCCTGTTCTGGTACAGAAGGCAGTCTATGGTTGTTAGATGGGGCAATGTCACCTCATCCAAATTTCATGTGACCAACGGTGTTAAACAAGGTGGTATACTGTCACCCTTGTTGTTTAATGTCTATGTTGATGATCTCAGTGTACTGTTGAACAATACTAATGTGGGCGGCTCCTTTAACGGTGCACTGTTAAATCACATTTTCTACGCTGATGACCTCTGTTTGTTAAGTTTGTCTACTGCAGCGATGCAACATCTCCTTTCGGTATGTGAAAAATTTGGTGAAAAAAATGACATCCTGTTCAACTGTACTAAATCTATGTGTATGGCTTTCAAACCAAAGGGTGTCAATACGTCGAATCCTGTTATGCCACTTTGTGGTAATAGCTTGAACTTTGTTGAAAAAGTCAAATACCTAGGTGTGTGGATTGAATCTGATAAGACCAATGTTGATTGTAACAGGCATCTCAGGAAACTATATGCTCAAACAAATTTACTGTTGCGAAATTTCCATAGATGTTCTCCTGATGTCAAATGTATGTTGTTCAAGACCTTCTGTACCTCAATGTATTGCTCGCCTTTATGGTTTAATAGCAATGTTGCTGTTAGGAACAAAATCCGCATTGCATATAATAACTCCCTAAGAAGGTTGTTAGATGTACCACGAAGGTCGAGTGCAAGCAAGATGTTTGTGTCTGTGAACATTCCGTCTTTTGGCGAATTGATACGTAAGAATGTTTACAGTTTTATGAGAAGGTTGCTGGCATGTAACAATCATCTTATATCAGCAATTGTCAACTCGTCACTCACACTTCATTCCAGCATTTGGAAGTGGTGGCGTTCCATTTTATACTGAGCCCATTATTGTATGTCATTGTTGTTACAAGAGCGCCGAGTGTCTGCTGACCTGTATATACTTTTATCTATTTATTTATTTATCTATTTTCTACTCGTTTTAGTTTTGCTCTTAATATGAACCCTGAGTTTGAAATAAACGTTTGAATTTGAATTTGAATAATGTCTGGTCCACACTCCAACGCTGGATGGCGGTAATGCGCCTTTAAGTTGGGTGCCCCTGCCAAAAAAAACAGAAGAAGAAGAAGACGACGGGAGTCTCTCACTGCCTCCATGGCGACAGACACTACTGGGAAAACGGAGAAGAGGCGATTTGTTGCTGAACTGCTGTCAGGAATCCTGCTCATGTGAGTTCAGATGTTTGTGGATTTAAGGAGGTTTTGAGCTGCAGCTAAACCTTAAAACTGTCTGGATGTGGAGGTAGCAGCTCCTGAAGACCGTTAGCTCGGTGCTAGTTAGCCACGAGGCTAACAGGCTTTCAAATTCAAATTCAAACGTTTATTTCAAACTCAGGGTTCATATTAAGAGCAAAACTAAAACGAGTAGAAAATAGATAGATAAATAAATAAAGTATATACAGGTCAGCAGACACTCGGCGCTCTTGTAACAACAATAACATACAATAATGGGCTCAGTATAAAATGGAACGCCACCACTTCCAAATGCTGGAATGAAGTGTGAGTGACGAGTTGACAATTGCTGATATAAGATGATTGTTACATTCCAGCAACCTTCTCATAAAACTGTAAACATTCTTACGTATCAATTCGCCAAAAAACGGAATGTTCACAGACACAGACATCTTGCTTGCACTCGACCTTGAAGCAACCAATCGGCGATTTTGTTAGATTTCCTTTGACATATCCCCGTGTCTGCGTGGGTTTACTCCGGGGTTTCTCCGGTTTCCTCCCACATGCCAAAAACATGCAAGTTAGGTTAATTGGCATCAAAACTGGAGATTCTAAATTGTCCTTTGGTATGACTGTGAGAGTGAATGGTTGTCTGTCTCTCTGTGTTGGCCCTGCGATGGACTGGCGATCTGTCCAGGGTGTACCCTGCCTCTCGCCCAAAAGACGCTGGGATAGGCTCCAGCCCCCCCGCGACCCGAAAAGGATTAAGCGGTAGAAGATGAATGAATGAATGAATGAATATCCAACACGTGGAGCGAAATGTAAATGGCGGACAGTTCAAAATAATCAACCGAGTTTTCCCGATTTCATGAAAATGGTGAACCTAAAACTCACGAAAGACAACAAAGCAAGAATTTTAGAACTCGACAAAGGGATAAGGAACAAGTTTCGTTGGGAATGGCTTGAAAAAACTGTGTCAATGACTGTAAAGATCGGTAAAAATACCGAAGTTGTGGTTGAAAAAATCGCTGATTTCATAGTGAAATGTGAAGTACCAGGGAAAGCCCAGTGTGTTTATTGCAACGATTTCTTGAGTTCTGGATCTCGTGGTTGTGTTGCCTTAGTTGAACACTGTTCAAAACATCCATCCATCCTCTACCGCTTTTCCGGAGGTCCGGGTCACGGAGGCAGCAGTTCAAGCAGAGAAGCCCAGACTTCCCTCTCCCCAGCCACCTGCTCCAGCTCTTCAGAGGGGATACCAAGGCGTTCCCAGACCAGCTGGGAGACATAGTCTCTCCACCGAGTCCTGGGTCTGCCCCGGGGTCTCCTCCCAGTGGGACGTGCCTGAAACACCTCAAGTGGGAGGCGTCCAGGAGGCATCCTAATCAGATGCCCATACCACCTCAACTGACTCCTTTCAATGTGGAGGAGCAGCGGTTCTACTCTGATCCTCTCCCGGATGACTGAGCTCCTCACCCTGTCTCTGAGGGTGAGTCCAGCAATCCTACGGAGAAAGCTCATTTCAGCCGCTTGTATCCGCGATCTCATTCTTTCGGTCATTACCCAAAGCTCGTGACCATAGGTGAGAGTAGGAACGTAGATTGACTGGTAAATCGACAGCTTTGCCTTAGAACTAAGCTCCCTCTTCACCACAACAGACCGGTACAACGTCCGCATCACTGCAGATGCTGCTCCAATCCGTCTGTCGATCTCTCGTCCCATTTTCCCCTCACTCGTGAACAAGACCCCAAGATACTTAAACTCCTCCACTTGGGGCAGGAGCCTGTCCCCAACCCGGAGAGGACAATCCACCTTTTTCCGGCTGAGGACCATGGACTCGAACTTGGAGGTGCTGATTCTCATCCCAGCTGCTTCACACTCAGCGGCAAACTGTCCTAGCAAGAGCTGTAGGTCATTACTGGATGAAGCCAACAGGACAACATCATCTGCAAACAACAGAGATGAGATCCTGTGGTCACCAAGCATGACACCCTCCATTCCCTGGCTGCGCCTAGAAATCCTGTCCATAAAAATTATGAACAGGATTGGTGACAAAGGGCAGCCCTGGCAGAGTCCAACTCTCACTGGAAATGACTCCGACCGAGTGTTGGCAATACGAACCAAACTCTCACAACGGTCGTACAGAGACCGAATAGCTCGTAACAACAAGCCCGATACCCCATACTCCCGAAGCACCCCCCACAAAAATCCACGAGGGACGTGGTCAAATGCCTTCTCCAAGTCCACAAAACGCATGTAAACTGGTTGGGCAAACTCCCACAAACCCTCAAGAATTCTCGAGAGGGTAAAGAGCTGGCCCGATGTGCCACGGCCAGGACGAAAACCACATTGCTCCTCCTGAATCTGAGGTTCGACCAACGGCCGGACTGTCCTCTCCAGTACCTTGGCATAGACCTTCCAAGGGAGGCTGAGGAGTGTGATCCCTCTAAAGTTGGAGCACACCCTCCGGTCCCCTTTTTTGGAGAGGAACCACCATCCCGGTTTGCCATGCCAAAGGCACTGCCCCCGACCTCAGAATCAGAATCAGAATCAGGTTTATTGCCATTGTTCATGTAGTACACAAACTAGGAATTTGTCTCGGTACAATGCTGCAACATTAAACATGATAAGATAAGAGAAATAAACTATACATGTAATAAAGTGTAGGATAAGATTAAGTGATACTGGTCAACAGTTAAAATATATATTAGCCAGCAGCAGATACTGTGGAGAACTATATAGTGCAGTCGGTAATGCAGGAAGAAAACAGTGATGATTGACATGAGTCTGGTTGAGCTGCTGTACATGGTGCACGAGAGTCAATAAGTCACTTAGTGTTCAGCAGTCTAATGGCAGAGGGGAAGAAGCTGTTCATGTGACGGGAGGTTTTAGTCTGGATGGACCGAAGTCTTCTACCAGAGGGGAGGGGGGCAAACAGTACGTGACCAGGGTGTGAGGGATCGGCTATGATCCGGCCAGCACGCCTCCGGGTCCTGGAGATGTACAGATCCTGGAGAGATGGGAGCTTGCAGCCGATCACCTTCTCAGCAGTGCGCACGACGCGCTGCAGCCTTAGTCTGTCCCTGGCAGTGGCTCCTGCGTACCACACGGTTATGGAGGTGGTGAGGATGGACTCGATGATGGCTGTGTAGAACTGCACTAACATCTTGGTGGGTAGCTTGAGCTTCCTCAGCTGCCGCAGGAAGAACATCCTCTGCTGGGCTTTTTTGATGAGTGAGCTGATGGTCAGCTCCCATTTGAGGTCCCTGGTGATGGTAGTGCCTAGGAAGCGGAAGGAATCAGCAGTGGTGATGGGAGAGCCTGAGAGGGTGAGGGGGGGCAGAGGAGTAGTGACTTTCCTGAAGTCTACAATCATCTCCACTGTCTTCAGAGCGTTCAGCTGCAGGTTGTTATTGCTGCACCAGGACGCCAGCTGGGCCACCTCTCTCCTGTAGGCGGACTCGTCGCCGTTGGAGATGAGCCCGATGAGGGTGGTGTCGTCGGCAAACTTGATCAACTTGACAGACTGGTGGCTGGAGGTGCAGGAGTTGGTGTAAAGGGAGAAGAGTAGGGGGGAAAGTACACAGCCCTGGGGTGATCCGGTGCTGATGCTAGTATAGTCTGAGACAGTCTTTCCCAGCCGCACATGCTGCCTCTGGTCCTCCATGGACCTCCACGCAGTGTTGCAGAGGCGTGTCAACCATGACAACCCAACAACATCCAGGGCCTTGAGGTACTCAGGACGAATCTCGTCCACCCCCGGGGCCCGGCCACCAAGGAGATTTTTAACCACCTTGGCGACCTCAGCCCCTGTGATAGGCGAGTCATCCCCCTCGTCCCCAAACCCTGCTTCCTCTGTGGAAGGCGTATCAGTGGGATTGAGGAGATCCTCGAAGTATTCCTTCCACCGCCCGACGATATCCCCAGTTGAAGTCAACAGTGTCCCATCCGCACCATACACTGTGTGGACGGGGAACTTCTTTCCCCTCCTGAGCTGCCGGACAGTTTGCCAGAATCTCTTTGAGGCCGACCGAAAGTCTTATTCCATGGCCTCACCGAACTCCTCCCATACCCGGGTTTTTGCTTCAGCAACCACTTGAGCTGCACTCCGCTTGGCCTGCCAGTACACCTCAGCTGCTTCGGGAGTCCCACAAGCCAACCAAGCTTCAGCTTAATGGCCCCCCTCACCACTGGTGTCCACCACTTGGTTCGGGGAGTGTCACCACGAGATGCACCGACCACCTTGCGGCCGCTGCTTCAACAACAGAGGTGGAGAACATGGCCCATTCGGACTCCATGTCTCCAGACTCCCTCGGAATGTGGTTGAAGTTCTTCCGGAGGTGGGAGTTGAAGACCTCCCGGACAGGGGCCTCAGCCAGACGCTCCCACCACACCCTCACTATACGTTTGGGTCTACCAGGTCTGAATGGCTTCCTCCCCTGCCATCGGATCCAACTCACCACCAGGTGGTGATCAGTTGACAGCTCTGCACCTCTCTTTACTTGGGTGTCCAAGACATACGGTCGCAGGTCTGATGATACGATAACAAAATCGATCATCGACCTGCGACCTAGGGTGTCCTGGTGCCAGGTGCACATATGGACACCCTTATGCTTGAACATGGTGTTCATTATGGACAGACTGTGGTTAGCACAGAAGTCTAATAACTGAACACCACTCGGGCTCAGATCGGGCAGGCCGTTCCTCCCAATCACCCCCCTCCAGGTTTCACTGTTGTTGCCCACGTGCGCATTAAAGTCCCCCAGTAGGACAATGGAGTCTCCAAGAGGAGCACCCTGCAGCACCCCAGTCACAGACTCCAAAAAGGGTGGGTACTCTGAAACATCATTTGGTGCATAGGCACAAATGATGGTCAGGACCCGTTTCCCAACCCGAAGGCACAGGGAAGCAACCCTTTCGTCCACCGGGGAAAACTCCAATATAGAGGCAGCAAGGTGGGGGGATACAAGAATACCCACCCCTGCTCGTCGCCTCTCGCCTGGGGCAACTCCAGAAAAGGCCAAGCTCCAACTCCTCTCCAGGAGACTGGTTCCGGAACCGGAGCTGTGTGTTGAGGTGAGGCCGACTATATCTAGCCGGTATCTCTCAACCTCGTACACCATCTCAGGCTCCTTCCCCACCAGAGAGGTGACATTCCACATACCAAAAGCCAATTTAGAAAGCTTGGGATCAGTCCGCCAAGGTCTCCGCCTTTGACCGTCACCTAATCCACATAGCACCGGACCCCCATGATCCCTCCTGCAGGTGGTGAGCCCACTGGAGGGCGGTCCCATGTAACTCCTTCGGGCTGAGCCCGGCCGGTTCCCATGGGTGGAAACCCGGCCACCAGACGCTAGCCTTTGAGCCCCTCCCCCAGGCCTGGCTCCAGGGTGGGGCCCCGGTAACCCCATACTGGGCGGGGTACACTGAATCCTTGATATACAATTTATCATGAGAGTCTGTTGGATCGTTCTTAGTCTGGCCCTTCACCCAGGACCAGTTTGTCTTGGGAGACCCTATCAGAGGCAAATTGCCCCGGACAACATAGCTCCTGGGATCACTGGGGCACGCAAACCCCCCACCACGATAAGGTGACGATCCATGAGGGGACTGTTCAAAACAGAAACATCTCAACATTGTGGCTACAAGGAGATCGAACTACTCGCTCGTGCTGCATTCAAACACCATGGGAGATATCATTGACATAAGGTCAGCTAGAATGAACATTAACACATTCAGCTCAATTCAAACTGTGAAGTACAGTCTCAAGGCTAGAGACACATCATCACTTGCTTTCTTCAAGAAACACGAAGTCAAGCATTCCAAAATTGATGAAAGGCTGTGTGTCAACTTCAAAAATGCAGCAAGTGCCTACAGGCATGAAAAGGAAGAAAAAAGGAAAGAGAAGGAAATGAAACAGAAAGAACTCAGTCTTCAGCATGATTCTGTGGCAAGCAAGGCAGCCATGAAAAAGAACAGAGAAGCTGCAGCTAAGCAGGCACTGCTTGCCCACAGAAAATCAGAGAAGAGGAAGGCTGCGGAACAGCTTCAGGCTTTGGTAGCCAAGAAGAAAAAAATGCACAGTTAGATGTGAAGAATATGTTGACTTGTACATAAGTTCATAGAGTAGTAGCACAGGCATGTAAATATGGAAGTAACATTTTCTATTTCTCAATCAAGCGTGACACTGAATCAAAACGGTGTTGAACATGATTACACATGTGATGCAGCAGCAGATTAAAAAGGTAAACTATAAATGCATTTGTACTTACTTCTAACTTTAAATATAAGACCACATTTGAGCATTCTAAAACACCAGATTTCGTTAGCTTCTGGGGGGCGTTGCCCCCCTAGACCCCCCCACCAAAGCTCCGCCTTGGATCTGGCTTGGGGACCTGTGTCCCCCAAGACCCCCGGCTTAGTTTCCTCTTTTTTCCCAAACCTTATTCTCATCCCTGCTTTCCACCTGTATGCTGATGACTGTCAGATTTATGTCCCTCTAAAACAAAAAGCTGCCTCATCAGTAAACTCACTCCTGGCATGCATTGAAGACTTAAAGTCTTGGATGGCCCTAAACTTCCTAAATTTTAATGATAAGACCAAAGTGATGGTGTTTGGACCTAGTCGCCCCTGTGAGTCCCCTCCTGTATACTTGGGCCCCCTTACTCCTTATGTTAAATCCACAGCTGGGAACCTTGGTTTTATCATGGACAATGATTTTAAATTAGACACGCAGATTCGTTCTGTGGTAAAATCCAGCTTCTTTCATCTAAGGCGTTGAGCAAAAGTAAAACCCATTCTCTCTAGACCACACCTGGAAACAGTAATCATGCTTTTATTTCATCTTGGCTGGTTTACTGTAACACACTTTACTCCGGTGTCAGCCAGTCATCTCTTTCCCGTCTGCAGCTGGTTCAAAACGCCGCTGCTCATCTTTTAACAGGTACACGTGGAAGAGATCACATGAATGAATGAATTGAATGAATGAATTTGAATGAATGAATGAATGAATGAATTTATTTTCAGATAGGATAGTACATTACAGGTTAGAAGAAACTGTATAATATAAAACAAGGTCAAATTAGACATTACAGGTTAAAAGAAACTGTATAAAATAAAACAAGGTCAAATTAGACAAAGACTCCTTCTACTATACAATTCCACGTGAGTTATCCGAAATGGGTGATGGCTGAAGCCGCAGCTTATATTGCCCACCCATATTCCATCCAAGAATTCAAGGAGAAAAAAGAGAAAACAAGACAAGAGCGATTACAATTTAAAACAAGGCTAAGACAAAATGTGACTGAGAGAAAAAGAAAACTGAGCTAGTCTAAGTTAAGCGGTTACTATTCAAAAACAAATCTAAGACATAGTGTCACAGAGAAAAAAAGAAAAACTAAGCTACAACACAACACAGGCTGGAAATGTCAATCCTTATGTTAGTTTACATGTCGTCTTGTAAATATGTTTGGAGTATTTCTTCCTTTAGTTTTTGTTTAAATTGTCCAAGCGTTGTACATGATTTTAATTCAGGTCCAAAATCGTTCCATAATCTGACTCCTTGCACTGAAATACAGTGTTGCTTGGTGGTTGTTCTCACTGTAGGCTTTTGAAATATACATGTTCCTCTGAAGTGATATCGTTTGTCCCTTGTTTGGAACAACTTTTGGATATTTGCGGGCAGTGATAGATTCTTCACTTTGAACATTATTATTGCGGTTTTAAAGTCAATCAGATCTTTCAACTTGAGAGTTTTTTGTTTAAGAAAAAGTGGGTTTGTTGGTTCCCTGTAAGCTGCTTTGTTGGTTATTCTAATAGCTCTCTTTTGAAGCATAAAGAGTGGATATATGTTTGTTTTATATGTATTTCCCCATACTTCATTACAATATGTCATGTATGGGAGTATTAATGAATGATACAAGGTGTATAGTGTGGGTTGATTCAGCAAATTTTTCACTCTGTGTAATATTGCAATTGATTTGGATACTTTACCTTTAATATAATTAATATGTGGCTTCCAACACAGTTTGTTATCAATTATTACTCCAAGGAATTTAGTTTCGGATACCCTTTCAATCTCTACACCATTTACACTGAGTTTGGGTACTGGGTAGTTGTGATGGTTGTTAAAGACTATAAATTTTGTCTTGCTTAAATTGAGCGTTAATTTGTTTGAATCAAACCACAGTTTAAGCTTTCCTAATTCCTTTCCGAGTGTATCCAGAAGTTGTTCCAAATTGTTTCCACTGCATAGCAGATTAGTGTCATCAGCAAACAATATTAAGTCCATTCAGGGACAAGAGTTGCAAATTAGCTAATAGCTATACACTCTATGTGCAACACATCAGATTGATTGTCTTTGATTAATTGTCTATGTTTATTGCACTGTCCCTGTCAAATAAACTAATCTACTACTACTACTACTACTTTTTCTGAAACTTTACATATATCGTTTATATACATATTGAATAACAATGGTCCCAAAACTGAACCCTGTGGGACTCCACAGGTGACCTTCAGTAACTCTGAGTTTTTGTTGCTAACACATGCATACTGATATCTATTCTTTAAGTAACTGCTTAACCAGGACAGTGCTACCCCTCTAATACCACAATTTTGTAGTTTCTTTAATAATAGATTGTGATCTACTGTATCAAATGCTTTTTTAAGATCCAGGAATACTCCAACTGAATACTCTTTATTTTCAATGGCTGTTGATATTTTTTCTGTAAATTCCATTAAGGCATATGCTGTTGTCCTTTTGTGTCTGAACTAGGGATGGGCATTCGGTGAAATTTTCTTCACCGATCGTCGGGAGAATTAATGATTAATAATCGGTTAATCATTAACATTTTTAGGTACGTAACAAGGCAGGTAGACTACATTAGAACATCAGGTGCACGGAGAGCCGCACAACTCAAATCCACCTCTCTCTCTGTTCGCTGTTGTCGTGTTGGCTCGCTCGGGAATCTCGCAAGCTGATTGGCCAAGACGTTTCACCCCGCAAGCTGATTGGCCGAGACGTTTCACCCCGCAAGCTGATTGGCCGAGACGTAAATCATTTTCATCTTGAGTTACGTATCTTGTTATAAGAATAAAAGAGTTCTAAAAACATATTTATGTACACTTTATTTACATCTACGTATGTATGTACACTTACACACACACACACGTGTGTGTGTGTCTTCTACCGAATCTTCATGACCTTCTCAATAAAGTTTCTGAAAAAAAAAAAAAGAATCTTCACGACCGCCATTACTCAGCGCGCAACCACTGTTGGCGGTTTCTTCGCGTAATAAGGGTGTTCCACGGACCCTGTCGATGAGGTATATTTGTATGCTGCATTGCAGTGATTGCAGTACACCTGGTCATTTTTTAAACTGAAATGGTCCCACGCAACACTTCGCCGTAACCGCTTCATGATTTAGCGATTGCCCTACGGAAGCTCGTATGTATCAACTGAGGCACGCCGGGGTACGGCGATGGTGTAATGTTGCCCCCTGGTGCCCAAATTTTGCCATTGTATTGTTTGAGGACGGCCGTGCATAGGCCTAATAACCTCGGATTGTTTAAAAAAAAAAAAAACGGTTTGTCGACGAAAATGAACTTCCTCGGTGAAATTCTTAATGATCAATTATCGGTTAATCGGTAAATTATGCCCATCCCTAGTCTGAACCCATATTGCTGCTCACACAATAAATCATTCTTCAGTATGAAGTTGTCAATTCTCTCATAGAATATTTTTTCAAGTATCTTGGAAAATTGCGGTAGTAGTGAAATTGGTCTATAGTTTGAGAGTTCCCCTCTGTCACCTGTCTTGTGAATCGGAATTACTTTAGCTATTTTCATTGCATTGGGAAATATACCTGATTGGAGAGACAGGTTACAGATATACGTCAGTGGTTTCACTATGCATTCGATAACAGTTTTGACTAGTAGCATGTCAATACCATCGCAGTCAGTAGATGTTTTACTTTTGAACGATTTAACAATTTCAATGACCTCTCTTTCGTCTGTGTTCTTTATGAAGATGGTGTCTTTTACAGCAGTGTTATTGCATATTGAATCACCTGTAGGCACCGTAGTGGGTATTTCTCGGGCCAGTTTAGGTCCAATGTTAACAAAAAAATTATTAAATTCATCTGCAGGTGAAGCTATATTCACACTCTGAGTCGTTTTATTATTTTTTGGAATATTAGTTGGGTAGCTAGTATTTCTGCTTTTATTTCCAAGGATACTGTTGATTATTGTCCATGTATTTTTAATATTGTCTTTGTTTTTTTCCAGTTCTTTACTGTAATAGTCTCTTTTACTACATCTTATTATATATGTTAACTTATTTTTGTATGTTTTATACCGTTGCTCTGTTTCTTTTGTCCTTTTCTTTATGAAAGCTTTATATAATAAATTTTTCTTTTTACACGCCTTTTGTAGTCCTTTGGTTAACCATGGTTTGTCAGCAAATTTGTGTTTAAGCTTTTTTTTAACTAATGGGCAGTTTTTTTCATAAAGAGTGGTTACAATGTTTATAAATGTGTCATAGGCTTCATTTACATCTGATACATAGACTTCTGTCCAGTCTTGCTTCAGCAAGTCCTCTTTAAAAGAACTGATTGCATTTGGTGATTTGTGTCTGAACGATTTTGAGATTTTTTTCTGGGTTGGGCCCCGTGTGGCCATGGATAAGTGCAAAGGTTGGCAAGTGGTCGCTTATATCATTTATCAATAACCCACTTTCTATTTTCTTATCGAGAACATTGACAAACAGGTTGTCGTTAAGTGTAGCAGAGTGAACTGTGATTCTACTGGGATGTGTTATTGTGGGATATAGACTCATGCTGTACATAGAGTTCATGAACTCTGTAACTACATTTTATTGATGTGGATTAAGTAGATCAATATTGAAATCTCCACAAATTGCTACCATTTTCTTACTAGTAATATTATTGTACAGCTCGACTAATTTATCTCTGAATGTCTCAATGCAAGTTCCCGGCGTTCTATATATGCAGCTTATGATAAGATTTTTTGTTTTGTCTAGGTCAATCTCAACAGTAACACATTCCAAAATCCCTGGTAGTGCTGAGGACATTTCATTTACAAGCTTACATCTATATAGGTCATCAATATACAGTGCAACACCACCACCCTTTTTTTGAGATCTGTTAATGTTAAACATCTGATATCCCTCTATTGCCATCAGGGGAGCCTGATCTTCATTAAGCCAGGTTTCGGAGACTGCAATAGCTGTGAATTTTCTGTTTAGCTGTTTTAAATAGTCCTGAATCTGTGAGAAGTTTTTGTTAAGACTTCTGCTATTGAAGTGTATTATTGACAGTTTACCATCTAATTGCACTTGACTTTTGAATTGCTTTTCAGTGTAATATTCACAGTGGTTATGAATATTATTGAAAAAGTGGTTATCAGGATCAATATCATTCTCCATCTCTTGTGGTTTATGTTCAGCATAGTGGCATATTTTTAGAGTTTGAGTTTCCTTACTCTGTGTTTCATTGTCAGTGTTCATCTGTATTTATCTAAGTCAGTAGCATCTCTGATCATTATACTCCTTGCTTGCTCAGGTGTTCCATTTAGTTTAATCCAAATTCTACAATTTCTTGTCCAGGTTGTCTGTATCTTATTTTGTTTTTTTAGCATCCGTGCCTGCCGTGCTAATTCAGCGTTTTTTTTTGTCAGGTGTTCATTTAGGTAAACTTGAGTTCCCTGTAGTTTTCTGGCCTGCCTCAGTATGTCATTTTTCACCCTCCTGTTCACAAAGCGCATCACAATTGATTTCTTTGTTTTGTTATCTTTCTTCGGTAAAGCATAACAGGCTGAGATTGCATTGGCTTCTACCTTAATGTCTCTATCATTAAGAAACTGAAGCACTTGGTTTTCTAAGGACATTGATTCACTTATGGAAGCATGTTCACCACTCAGTCCTGTTGCGGCATGGGCGTAGGACTGATATCTGATGTCTAGTCCACTTATAACTAGGTGTTTTATGAAAATATTTAGACAGGTTTGTGAGAAGTTGGTGCACAGGAAAGAAAGTGACACACTGAGACCAAACTGCTAGAATAAACTGTATCTTTTATTCCCCACAGTGACAGATCTCCTTCATCACATACACAGGATCAATGCATTTCATGTAACACATCATTTTCATGCATTTCATGTCATTGTTCATCAGCTCTTACCAATGATACAGCAGAGACCGGAGAGCCTTTTATCAGTCTTTTGGCAAGAACGCATTGATCAAAGCTGGGCATCCGCGCGAAAATCCACAGCAGACTCTAAAGTGTCGGGAAAAAACCCCTGCTTTTGAAGGAAGGCTAGGTACAGAACAGAGTGGCCATCTCTGCTCCGAGCAAGCCCCCCTCCCATCATAGAATTGCGTGGGGAACAGGAAGGGCCAATTCCTGTTCCCAGGCAATTCTCTGCCCGGCTCCCAAAACATACTGTGAACTGAACACCTGCTTCATCACACACACACACATATGAGGAATAAAGGCGCCTTTGTTTCATAAGCATGCAACAGTGATTTAAGGAGTGAGAAACTTGCTGTGCTAAGGAAAACAGTTTCTAAAAACAGGTCATATTGTCCAGGTCATGGTGTGCCTTAAGATAAATTCATCATGGGAAGAGAACTGGATTGTTAAAACATAAAAACAACTGAGAAACAAATCAGGGCACACATTAAAAACACATTTATATTACATTCCACCCTTTGACCTTATTTGTGATCAGTTGGTAAAGATAATTGCTTTCTTCCCCAACTAAGTGCTTTCTTCCCCAACTGAAAAACAAATCAGGGCACACATTAAAAATATTTATATCACATTTTCCACCCTTTGACCTTATTTGTTCTATCAGTTGGTGAAGAACATTGGGTAATTACTGTCTTCTTGGGGAATACTTTCATCCTCGTAAGGTATTCCGACATGATTATGGTGAGATAATTCCACCCAATTGATGTCCCAAATGCATGTTACAACATACCACAATAGTTCATTTCTCGTAGTAAATTGTCTACTGTAGTAACTCCATTCATTAGTCGTACCTACAGCATAATCATAACATATCCAGTGACCAGGAGGGTCAGCACTCACCTCTACTTTGCAAGATATGGTACCATACCCTCCATCTCGAAAAATGACTGTGATTTTCATATTGCTAGAGAGTTATATATTCTTTTACTTAGAATTTGTTTTACTCTTCTAATATAGCAGAAAGCACTGAAATTGCATATTGTTAAGACAGATAGAACAGCAATTAATATAGCTAGGGGAGGCACCAGTGTTTTGCGAGCAGTGACTGACATGCCTGAGAATATATCCCACCAGTGATGAGCAGAAACTTGCTCTATCTGATGAGCTGCATGCAATACCTTTCCTTGGGCCACCACAGTGGATATCACTGCAGCACGCACATTAGACATATGATCACCAATGAGCTGTTGTATCTCCGTGGATCCATTCAGTGTGCCTCTGAATCGATCCAGGGACACCTGCCATGGAACTTCCAGCACCCGCCATTGCAGGGCGGTCAGGTGGGCCTCACTAGAGAAGTTGGTAAGACGATATGTCCGATTATGCCATTACCACATGTGAACACCATGCAGACACCCAGTGAAAGGTATCCTAGGCAACATTGGATGGAAATTTAAAGTGGCTACACATAGAGTATGGGGCCCTATTTGCCACATCATGTCACGAGGTTTTTCTATTCTCCATTCACATAGTGCCTCTGTCATGGTTAAGCATGGTTCAGTATATATTTCTCGACTTAGGCATGCATATCCTTGGTCAGTCAAATCACATTCTGATAAATCATATATATTATTTTGCCCTGGATCAAACCATCCCCCTTTTAATTGAATAAACCAAAATGCCGTGGCAGTAATTACTGGTAACACATGATATTTGCACACGTCAACAGCTTTTGTGACATTTAATTGAGTCCATTGCCCGCTACACATCGTGCTATTGCAGATGGTTTTTTCAGGATGCGGAATTAACCACCATTCTTCAGTGATGTTCCACACTTCTCGCCATTGTCGAGCGTGATTGGTAGTGACAATGCGAGTGAAACGTTCCAACTGCGTGCGGATATCCAAAACTTGCATGTTGCACACAGTCCAATTGAAAGCACGAGTGATGTTCGTCATCAATTCACTCGTAGCATTCCACATAGTCAAATCCCAATTCAGATGTTTTTGAAACAGATTGGCGGCCTCCATTTGAGGCCCCACCACCGTAGGCATCCAAAATCCAACTTGTTGAATACCTAAGGACGTTTGATGTCCAGTATCTGCCAACATTGATCTGGTTACCTCGTTGTTAATGGTGTTGGAGATTCCCAAAACTGTGCCAAATCCTCCCAGCAACGTGTCATACCATGCTCTCTTCTTCTTGGTTGAACATTTGGGAATGGGTGGTGTCCTTACCATCCAATTGACGGTGACATGGCTGGTTTGTGTGGCCACCGTTGTACAGGTCGATAGTATGGGTGCCAGGTTCGTTGGGGATATATACCTTGGGGTTTTGTCGACCACTACAATAGGGTACACAAAGGGGATTTGTCGCCCCTTTATGACTGTTCCATTAATCAAATACACTTCCTTATCTCCTGTTATATTGATGGATAGCTTTGTACCATTTAAGGTAGTATCACATTTCAGTAAGTCATTAGTCGCTTTGGCCACGCATATGGTTACATTGGCAGTTAAGTTAACCATACACCCCTTCTCCACCGCAGGCACATTATATTGATTTTTGACACATTTGGGGCATATGTAGATAGGACAGTGGCTGGTTAAGTTCAGTATCTTGCACTTTTGGTTTGATAAACAATAGAAACCGTCTTGACTCCGATTGGCACCGATTCGACTTTCCCTCCACTCCAACGAAATAGATTGGTCCAGCTCAAACATTTCTTGGCCTGGTGTGGCGTGGATCTGGATCCAGCAACCGGCGATGCTCATCCACAGGATCACCACGAGGGCAGGGCGGCACATGTCCCAGCAGACGACATAGCCATGTCCTCGGTGCTTGTGGGGGTGTTGAAGAAGACCCATGACGTTGCGGGTGCCCAATCACCAGTCTCCCCCCGAACATTCCTGCAAAGCAAGCACATACTTAGGAGAAGAGAAAACACACAATTAGTTCTCCTTTAGATAACATTTTGATATTGGTACATTTATCCAGGTTTCCTCTCCTGGATACAAAATGGTCACCACCTGATCCGTCCCTTGAGCTATGATCTCAGCCGGGCGGGGAGGGCCATTTTCTTGCCTCACCCATACTTTGGCCCCAGATTTATCTGTGGAACCAAAGCCTTTTTCGCCCCTTTGCGTCATCACAGCCGGCTTAGCAATCTCTTCAGGGTCAGTCATTAGACATGGTTTAATGACCAATTGGGCCACTTTATCCCCCTTATTCAGGGTTATGGGCTCTGATCCCAGTACATAGCACACCACTCCCAATTCCCCTTGATAATCACTGTCAATCACACCTGCCAGAGTCGTTAAACCTTTTAGGGATAATCCAGACTTTGGCAATATGTGACCATACATTCCATTCGGACATTGCAACCCTAGCCCTGTTTTTACCACAGTAGGTGTTCCTGGTACTAAGGTGAGGGTTTCCATAGCTCTTAAATCTAATCCAGCCGAGCCCTTTGTCGCTCGCACTGGTAGTGTTGCTTCTGGGTTAATCTTCCACATTTTAATAATTTGTCCTTCAGAATGTTCAAGATTGACAGTGATCATTCGGTTCAGTGGTGTTGTACCAGGTGCAATGGGTCTATTGTTTAGCTGTTTCAGCGCTTGTGGTAAGCGTTTTTTCCACCCTTCCAAACTATTGTTTATCCCTCCTTTTTTCAAGGTGGCTTTCAACAACCCATTCATTCTCTCAATTAAACCCGCAGCTTGGGGATGATATGGAACGTGATAGATCCATTCCACATGATTGTGTTTGGCCCAATCTTTCACCAGGTTTCCGGTGAAATGGGTCCCGTTGTCAGTTTGAATCTGTACAGGTAACCCATAGAATCTTTCAATTAGTTCCACACAGGCCAGCGTGGCCTTCTGATTAGCCACTTTGGCTGGGTGTGCCACTACCACACCCGAAAATGTATCCACAGCCGTGCATACATATTTACACCGTTGTGACTCTGGAAGAGGACCAATAAAATCCATTTGCCAGATTTGTCCTGGGCTCTTTCCCCTTTGTATATGTCCAGTGAGATGTTGTGGGACACCTCTTCTGTGATGCTGACAGGCCTCACACTGTTCAATGGCTGTCTTTACATCATCAGTTTTTAAATCAATGCCTCTATCCCTGGCCCATTGGGTGGTAGCTTGAATTCCCCAATGTCCACTCTTTTCATGGGCCCACCGGGCCAAATCCGCAGTGGATTGCCTTTCCACTGACATTGCTCTGACCACTCCATCAATATAACGGTTGTGGAGGGCTTCTGAGTCCATATTTTGGGTATGGGCATCAACATGGGTGACATGAATAGTGACCCCTTGGACCTTTTGCCAAATTTCCTCCCACAACTCTTTACCCCACACCTCTTTCTTTTGAATCCGCCATTGATTGGACTGCCATGTAGGCATCCATGTGGTTAACCCATTAACCACTGACCAGGAGTCAGAGTAGATATATGCTCCTGACACACCCACGTGTTGTATCACCATGTGCACGGCCTTCAACTCGGCCCATTGGCTGCTTTTTCCCTCACTCATTTCTTCCAAAATTTGCCCCAGATGAGGGTTGAAAGCCCCGGCTTTCCACCTTCGTTTTCCCGCTACCCACTGAGAAGAGCCATCCACAAACCACGCCCTGCTCTTTTGCTCGTCTGTGAGTTCATCATAGCGGGGTCCTGTTAACACAGGAGATTCTTGCAGCTGTTCAACTTCAAAACAAGACTCATCTGCCTCTGGGACATCAGCAACTTGTTCATGCAAGACCGAAACTCCTTTTTGTCCAGATTTCACTCTTTCAGACACGTACCATTTCCACTTAATGATGCTACTCTCCTGGGCGGTACCTATTCGATGTGTGGTGGGGTCACTCATTACCCACGTCAGAATAGGTATCAATGGCCTCATGAGCACCTCATGCCCTGCAGTTAATGCCTCTGTTTCCACCAAGCTCCAATAACACGCCAATAATTGTTTTTCAAAGGGCGTGTAACGAATTCCTGCACTCGGCAGCTTCCTTGACCAGAAACCTAAAGGTTTCCGTTGTTTGCCTTGTTTTTGCCATAAGCTCCAATTTGCATAATCATTCCGGGCCGACACCTGCAACTCAACCGGACCAGATTGCATTTTTCCTAATGATAGAGCTTGCTGTATGGCCTCTTTGGCCACGTCAAAAGCCACTTGCTGTTTTTCTGTCCATTCAAACTGCTCTTTTTTCCTTGTCACTTGATATAAAGGCTGCAAAATTTGCCCCAAATGAGGAATGTGACTCCTCCAATATCCAAACAGCCCAATAAACCGCTGCACATCCTTTTTGGTGTGCGGGGTGGCAAAAGCCATTATCTTTTCTCGGGCCTTGTCTGTGATTTCTCTCTCTCCCTTATTCCAGCAGATTCCCAGAAATTTCACCCTCTGGGAGGGTCCCTGCACCTTTGCTGGATTAATCTCCCAACCGTGACTTTTCATGTGCTGGATCAGCCGATCCAGTATCTGCTGGACTTCTTTTTCAGAGGTCCCTTGTACCATGATGTCATCAATATAATGGGATATCAACACCCCAGGGGGCGTTGTTAGCCCGTCCAGATTCTCTGCCACCGTCCGGTGACAGATAGTAGGACTATGGAGATAGCCCTGTGGGAGTCTAGTAAACGTATACTGTCGTCCCTCCCAAGTAAACGCAAACTGCTCCTGCCTATCTTCTGGGATTGGAATCGTGAAGAAGGCATTAGCCAGATCAATCACCCCATACCATATTCCCGGATGATGCTGCACCCGGTCAATTATGGTGGGAGAATCAGGTACTGCCGCTGTCAATGGAGGAGTGTGTTTGTTTAGTTCCCGATAATCAACCGTCATTCGCCAGGAGCCGTCAGACTTTCGGACTGGCCAAATGGGGTTGTTCCACGCGGTGGTACATGTTCTCAACACTCCAGCCTCCACATAATCTTTTATGGTAGCAGTAATCTCATCATGTCCTCCAGGGACTCGATACTGCTTCATGTTCACCACCTTATTTGCCAATGGAATGGGAAAAGGTTCCAAATGTACCTTCCCCACAGTGACTGCTCTGCAATCCACCGTCAGTGGAGAAGTTACTCCAAATTCAAACCGTCCTTGTTTCAAATGCAGGGTTAAACCTGCCAAAATGTCCATACCAATTATCCACTCTTTAACGGGTGTGATAATTACGGGGTAGCATTTTACGGGCATACTCCCAACTTTTAATGGGAGCTGCACGCTTTTTCCAATCACAACATTTCCTCCCAAGCCTGTGAGAGAAACTGTGGGACCAACAAATTTAGCCGGATTACCATGAATCAAAGTGGCCTCCGCCCCTGTGTCTACTAAAGCCACCACATTTTGGACAGACTTTTTCCAATAAATTTCTACTTTTACATGGGGCCGTATGTCTGTCATTGACCAATTTAAATTACCAATCTGTGGGGCTCGGCCTCCATCCTATAAATCCAGGAGGAGATCATGATGTTTATGCTTGTTTCTCCCCTTTTTCTTTTTTCCTCCCCCCTTTTTCACCGCCCTCACATGCACTTCCTCCCCCTCTTCTTGGGACTCTGAATCAGCCGAATCCTCTGCTGGAGGAGCGCTAGGCAAAACCGTCGCTTCTAATACATGATCCTTGAGGGCTGACAACAGCGATGACAATTCATCAATCCGTCCAGCCCTCACCTTTAACCCTTTTTTAGCACACATGTCCCTTAGGACACTGGTGGGTTGACCATCAATGCTATTAGCAGGCACCCCAGCTGCAATCAGCGCGTTCCATAAATCTTTCCTAGAGGGCCCACTGGATCCCTTGGAATCCAGGGGCGGATCCCTCCTGGGAGGTCGTGGGGGCGCCTGGGGCTTAGCCGCCTGGGTTCCCCAGTCACCCAAATTTCTTAGCTCCGCCATTAGTGACTTAGTTTCTGACATAGACCGTTGAGTGTCACCCAAAAACATGGATAGCACCAACGCTTTATATTGGGGCGGAGCCGTTCTTATAACCGTATCCCTAACAGTCTTAGGAATAGGCATGTCAGTGTACGCATCAGCGGCACCGATGTAGAGCGCATCTCTCATACATAACTGAGTCAGCCGCTGTATTCCCTCTTTTAGAGTGTTCCATTGTTTATCCAACACAGGCCAATCAGTAGGTTGGCGGTAAACATGGCTTACTGCCTCAGCATATAATTCAAATAGGCTCTTCTCCTCTGGGTTGTTAATATCTGGGGCCTGTGCTCGATATGCTGAATTTACCCTAGACATTTTGGATAATCCTGAGAACCGCATTGCATCCTGTGGATCCACCATAGTCCGTGCTGCCCCCTCCTCTAGTAACCTGGCGACCCACAGGTCCAACGGTTCACCGTCCCGTTGACGATGCCGGGTTGTCAAATTAGCCACTTCCTCGGCAGTGTAATCTTCAAGGATAGTCACTGCCAAGGGGGCCGGTTGGACCTGAGGCACAATGTTATACAGCCTCTGTCCCTGCTCATCATATACCGCCTGTCCGGCATCATCCACCACCGCCTCTCGGACGGGTGGAACAAACTGCTGCTCCTCCCGCCGTCTCCGGACAGGGGCAGCCTGATAATTCCCCGGTAGTTTGGGGTACAACGGAGAGATCGGTGGAGGAGTTTCCTCCTCTTCACCCCATTCATCCCAGTTGTCGGGGTCCCAATCTCCATCCCCGTCCACCATCCCAGCTACATACGACCGCACTTTAACAGCGGAGGTAGCATGGGGTCTCTTTTTCTTTCTCTCCCTGTTTAACTGTGCCACCCGCGCTACACCCTGCTCCGCCATCACTGTCAACCGAGATGAACGGAGTTTCTCCTTTTCCAATTTTTGTTGCAATTTTAGGATTTGCTCTGTCAAATCCTCCTCTTTTTCCTGCCATCCCTCTAATCGCTGAACTAAATCAGCTATTTGTTTTTCCTGCTCCTGTTCTTTATCAAAACATCGGCGCCATGCTGCGGCGCAACACCACATCCGCCGCTGAATTCCACTCAGCGGAGCTTTCGGGGCAACCTCGATACCCCGTAGACACGCAGACACCACCGAAGGGGACCCGTCCCCTACCAAATCCGCCCATGGCTCTGATCTTCCGCCATAATCCGCTAAACATACACCAACTTGTCCCCATAAACCATTCCAGCCTGGGACAACAGCACAATCATCAGCACAACAGCTGGGAGAGCCCCCAGCTACACTCTGTTTAATTTTTTTCTTAAACATGACTTTCCTATGCACAGCTCCTCTTTAACCTCTGTTATTTTCTCCGAATCCTGTTCGTGACGCCAAAATGTTTTATGAAAATATTTAGACAGGTTCGTGAGAAGTCGGTGCACAGGAAAGAAAGTGACACACTGAGACCAAACTGCTAGAATAAACTGTATCTTTTATTCCCCACAGTGACAGATCTCCTTCATCACATACACAGGATCAATGCATTTCATGTAACACATCATTTTCATGCATTTCATGTCATTGTTCATCAGCTCTTACCAATGATACAGCAGAGACCGGAGAGCCTTTTATCAGTCTTTTGGCAAGAACGCATTGATCAAAGCTGGGCATCCGCGCGAAAATCCACAGCAGACTCTAAAGTGTCGGGAAAAAACCCCTGCTTTTGAAGGAAGGCTAGGTACAGAACAGAGTGGCCATCTCTGCTCCGAGCAAGCCCCCCTCCCATCATAGAATTGCGTGGGGAACAGGAAGGGCCAATTCCTGTTCCCAGGCAATTCTCTGCCCGGCTCCCAAAACATACTGTGAACTGAACACCTGCTTCATCACACACACACACATGAGGAATAAAGGCGCCTTTGTTTCATAAGCATGCAACAGTGATTTAAGGAGTGAGAAACTTGCTGTGCTAAGGAAAACAGTTTCTAAAAACAGGTCATATTGTCCAGGTCATGGTGTGCCTTAAGATAAATTCATCATGGGAAGAGAACTGGATTGTTAAAACATAAAAACAACTGAGAAACAAATCAGGGCACACATTAAAAACACATTTATATTACACTAGGTCATCAATGCGAGAACCTTGTTCAAGATCCTCGACGCGTTGCTCCAAAAGACGCCCGTGTTGCTCCAGGTCCATAATTTTTTTGTCTTTTTCTTTTATTATTGAATGTAGGGCTTGTACCTCTTCTATCAGGCCTATTATTTTGTCCTGCTGGCTAGTCATTTTGGCCAATTCTTCTAACACAAAGTTCAGAGATTTCAGACATCACACCCATCTTAGCTTCACTCCACTGGCTGCTCGTGTATTTTAGAGTTCATTTTAAAATTCTTTTGTTTTTAAATCCTTGAACGTTCTTGCTCCACCTTACCTCTCTGAGCTTCTGCATCCCTACGCTCCCACCCGGTCCCTTAGGTCAGCTGAACAGCTGCCTTTGGAGGTACCAAAGGCAAGGCGCAAGCTCAGAGGGGACAGAGCCTTTTCGGTCATGGCCTCCAGGTTATGGAATGATTTACCCCTGGACATCAGACGAGCACCTTCACTGTCCATTTTTAAAACACACTTTTGCTCCCTGGCCTTCGACCCAGTATGAGACATTGATTTTATTGAATGAAATGGATTTTTATTTATTTTACAGTGATCTGTGTGGAGTTTGCATGTTCTCCCCGTGTCTGCATGGGTTTACTCCGGGATTTCTCCGGTTTCCTCCCACAGGCCAAACACATGCAGGTTAGGTTAATTGAAGACTCTAAAGTGGCCCTAAGTGTGAATGTGTGTGTGAATGGCTCAGGGATAGCGCCGTACCGTGGCTCCTTCATCCATCCAGGTGGATGCCCTCAATTTCCTCTCTGGGGATCAATAAAGTATACAAAATCAAATCAAAATCAAATTTATGAATTTATTTATTTATTTACTGTGGTTCTTGTGTTAGCGCCCTTTGTGTTAGTGCCCTGCTTTTATGTTCTCTTGCTGTACAGCACTTAGTGTAGTGAGTGTTGCTTTTAAAGTGCTTTATAAATAAAGTTAGATGATTGTTGGTGGTCGAAAAAAATCTTTTTAACACTTTTACAGAAATTCTTCTTCATGGTTTACACTCACTGTTGTGGGCCTTCACTTGATCCAAAATGCAGCAGCTAGAGTTTTAACAGGTACTACAAAGAGAGAGCACATCTCTTCGGTTCTGGTCTTCCTTCATTGGCTTCCCATAGAATCTAGAATTAAATTTAAAGTCCTTCTTCTCACTTACAAAGCTTTAAATAATCAGGCCCCTTGTTATTTAAAAGATCTGATCGTACCTTATCATCCTAGCAGAGCACTACGCTCCCAAAATGCAGAATTACTGTAATACATAGAATCTCTAAAAGTACAAAGGGAGGCAGAGCCTTCAGTTATCAGGCTCCTCTCTTTTGGAACCAGCTGCCAATCTGGATTTGGGAGTCAGACTCAATCTCTTGTTTTTAAGAACAGGGCTAAAACCTTCCTTTTTGATATAGCCTATAGTTAGGATGGGATCAGGTGACCCTGAACCCTCTGTTAATCATGCACGAGTTCTTTGGGACACCAAGGCTAAACCAAAGGGGATCCTCGGCGGACATTTAAACATACGGAGCATAATCCCCAAAAGAGATGAGATTTCAGTGTTGCTGTTGGACTCAAATCTGGACTACCTTTGTCTCTCAGAAAGCTGGCTACACAGGAACATAGACACTAATATGATCGATATTGTGGGCTATCAGTGTTTTAGAAAAGACAGGCAGGTAGGGAGGGGAGGAGGTGTTTTAATTTACATCAAAGAGAAATATAAATGTCAACTGGTTGATTTGAATACTTCACTCGAATGTTTAGCTGTTAATGTATGTCTCTCTCCGGTAATGAATTTCAACATTGCAGTAGTGTACAACCCACCGTCACACAATTCTTCCTTTTATAATGAATTAAGTGACCTGGTTAAACAATTTGAGAAGAACAGAGAAACAATAATTCATGGTGACTTTAATATTAACTGGTCTGATAAAAAGGACAAACAGAAACTGAAAAGCCTCATGACTAAATTTAATTACCAACAAATGATCAAAGGACCCACCAGGATAACCAAACAATCCAGAACACTTATTGACATGGTATTTACTAATAAACCAGAATGAATAACCAGAACCTATAATCTTGTAACTGGTCTCTCAGATCATAACATGGTTCTTGCTGTCAGAAAACTTACTAAAAAGCGACTACAGTATTTTGGGGGAGTCGATATTGACAAATCAAATTTTTATTCCCAAATCAAAAAATGAGGAGTTTGAACATTACTTAGAGAATCAAAATTGGGAGCAGCTCATGTCAATATATGAAGTAGATGATTGTTGTAATTTTATAACTGCAACAATCACAAAGTCTATAGAAAAATTTACAAAGCAAATTAAAAGTAGACAACAGAAGATTAGCCTACCATGGTTAAATAATGAAATAAGAAAACTTATGAAGAGGCGAGACTATGCATTGAAAACATCATTAACCTCTAAACTACAAAATGATCACCTTGTGTACAAAAGTTTAAGAAATAAAGTGGTACATGAGCTGCGAAAATCAAAAGTATCTTATTACAATAAACTGATAGATCATGCAAAGGGTAACAACAGTTCCCTGTGGAGGCATTTAAATAACTTAACTAATAAAAAAAACGATCAGAAGGGGGTAAAGGAACTTAGAATCAATGGCAAGACCGTCAGTGACAAGGCTACTTTGGCAAATGAATTTAATTCATACTTTGTGGGCTCTGTGGAAGACTTAACAAAAATTTTTGTGTTGCATATGTGCTCAACAACACAAATTCCATACTTCCAACAGATTCTTTTCACATCGATGAGGTAAATGAGGAGTTAATTGCTGGTATTGTTAAAACACTGTCAAACTCAAAAACTAATGATATCTACAATATGAGCACCTCCTTTCTCAAAATGCACAGCAAAATATTAATCAAACCACTGACTCATCTCATTAATCTCTCCATTAGGTCTAGTACATTTCCATCTGGCTGGAAAAAAGCTGTCGTCATACCAGTTCATAAATCAGGCAGTAAAGACGATATATGCAATTACCGCCCAATCTCTATTTTACCAGTCCTGTCTAAGGTTCTTGAAAAAGTTGTAGCTACACAGCTGATAGACTACTTACAAGACAGTCAACTTCTTCATCCACATCAGTTTGGTTTTAGACCAGGATACTCAACAGAAACAGCAAATTGTTGCCTTATTGAAAACGTCAAACAGTCCTTGGACAGGGGTAATGTGGTAGGAGCTGTTTTTCTAGATCTCAAAAAGGCTTTCGATACTGTAAACCACAGTTTGCTTTTATCCAAAATGGTATCTTTTAACTTCTTCCCAGATACATTAGAATGGTTTGCATCTTATCTCCAGAATAGAGAACAGTGTGTAAAAGTTCACCAGGATAAATCCTCATTTTTAAACAACCGCATGGGTATCCCACAAGGGTCCATTCTTGGTCCTTTACTTTTCAGCATTTTTATTAATGACTTGCCGTTACACTGCTCAGCTGCAACATGCCAACTTTATGCAGATGATGCAGTTATTTACACAGCTGCCAAGACTCCAGCACAGGCTGCAGATGTACTGTCTACAAGTATGGTTGATGTCCAAGAGTGGCTCCTCCAGAACCATCTATTGCTGAACCTTCAGAAAACAGTCTCAATGTGCTTTTCAATCAAAAAATGTAACCTGCAACGTTTTAAAGTTAATATACATGATCATGACATCATTTTAGCTACAGAATTCAAATACCTTGGCATTGTACTAGATCCTCAACTAAAATTTAATCTTCATATAAAGAAAATTTCAAAAACAGTAAAAAAAAATCTGAACTGCTTTAAATTAATTAGATATTACATACCTTACGAAGCAGCTGTACTGTATATGCATTCTATGGTTTTTTCTCATATATCATACTGTTTGACAGTCTGGGCTCAAGCAGCCCCTTCCACAGTAAGACATATAGGTTCATTATATAATCAAACCCTAAAAATCTTGGACAAAAAGCCCATTAGGTGGCATCACTGTAATGTTTTAAAAAAATACAACCTATTGAGTTTTGAGAGCTTCATTGACCTCTGTTTTCTGAAATTAACGTTCAAATGTTTCCATAAATCAGCACCCGAGCCACTTGCTGGTTTCGTCCAAAGACAGGACAGCAGCAGAGCCACCAGGAGTTCTGTTAACAATAACTGTAAAATATTCCACCGCAGAACCACATTTGGACAAACAGCTTTCTCTATAAAGGGCAGTCACATCTGGAACACAATGCCAAATGTAATTAAAATAATAACGGACTTTAAAACATTCACTAAAAAGGTTAAAAACTGGCTGAAAAATAAACAAGAATGTACTCATTTATGAATTGATTGTCTGCAAAGTGAGAGTGAATGAAGGGAAGGAATAAATGTGTTTGTTTATAGTGAGTGACGAAGGGAGGGAGGCCTGAAATAGGCAAATGTGAGTCAGGTTGTTATATTTGTGTATTTATAATATTTATAATTGTGTATTTATAATCCTTTTGCATTAATGTATGTGGTTATTGTGTATTTTTTTTTTCTTTCCTTTACTTGATTCTCTTTTCTAAAGCCCATCCAGGGACAAGAGTTGCAAATTAGCTAATAGCTATACACTCTATGTGCAACACATCAGATTGATTGTCATTGATTAATTGTCTATGTTTATTGCACTGTCCCTGTCAAATAAACTAATCTATCTATCTATCTATCCCTTAGTTATGCTGCTAATTGATTCCGCCAGTGTTATGTAGTGTCCGTAGAATTGACCAAGTGTATTCTGGGTAGGTTAGGAACCGTTAGTTCGCTGAGATCACGTCAACGTAGGAGACATGGTCACAAAGCAGCTGTGTTTTAAACTGTAATAGTTGTTCTCACAACTGTCGTGGAGAAAAGATAAACCACGGAATCGGCTTTTATCGTTTTCCAGCATGGAAGAAGAACAGCACAGTTCACGTTTTGGATGTAACTAAGAGGCGACACCTGGCCTGGATTGCAGCAGTCAGAAGACTCAACATAACTTTCAAACACGCACCTGAATCGATGGTGGTGTGCTCAAAGCATTTTCATAAAGGTATGTTATGATTTATTGTGTATGTCTGTTGTTAAAACTTGCTTGTGTTGTGGTTAAGACTTGCTTGGTCATAGCCAGGGATGAGAATGGGGTTTGGGAAAAAAAGAAGAAACTAAGCCGGGGGTCTTAGTTAGGCCTGCGCCCCAAGCCGGATCCAAGGCGGAGCCTTGGTGGGGGGTCTGGGGGGCAACGCCTCCCAGAAGCTAACGAAATCTGGTGTTTTAGAATGCTCAAATGTGGGCTTATATTTAAAGTTAGAAGTAAGTACAAATGCATTTATAGTTTACCTTTTTAATCTGCTGCTGCATCACATATGTAAATTTATGATATCTGAATGGTATGTTGATGTAATAATACTAAATTATATTTTACTGCTATTTAATATGTTTAGAATGGTAAATGGCGTTCACTTACACTACTGTTCAAAAGTTTGGGGTCACCCAGACAATTATTTTGTGTTTTCCATGAAAAGTCACACTTATTTACCACCATGATTTGTAAAATGAATAGAAAATATAGTCAAGACATTGACAAGGTTAGAAATAATGATTTGTATTTGAAATAATAATTTTTTCCAGATCTCAACCTGCTCAAAGGAAGGTCAGTTTTATAGCTTCTCTAACTAGCTAAACTGTTTTCAGCTGTGCTAACATGATTGCACAAGGGTTTTCTAATCATCCATTAGCCTTCTGACGCAATGAGCAAACACATTGTACCATTAGAACACTGGAGTGATAGTTGCTGGAAATGGGCCTCTATACACCTATGTAGATATTGCACCAAAAACCAGACATTTGCAGCTAGAATAGTCATTTACCACATTAGCAATGTATATTAGATATTAGAGTGTATTTCTGATTAGTTTAAAGTTATCTTCATTGAAAAAAAGAGTGCTTTTCTTTCAAAAATAAGGAAATTTCTAAGTGACCCCAGACTTTTGAACGGTAGTGTATATAGCCCTTTTTCTCATCTCTGGATGACCAAAGCGCTTTACAGATCCTGCTATCCACCCATTCACGCACACATTCACACACTGATGGCGGCAGAGCTGCCATACACACACAGACGCTAGCCTGGCCACCAGGAGCAACTGGGGGTTCAGTGTCTTGCTCAAGGACATTTTGACATGCAGACTTCAGACAGAGTGGGAATCGAACCCATCACCCGCTGATCAGTAGTCGGTCACACTACACCTGCGCCACAGCTGCCCCCTAAACTGCTGCCCCTAGAACTGAGACAGAATTACATTTACATAGTTCTAGAACAGACAAAATAATTTAACCAAGTAAAATAAATTATAAATATTAACAAAATTCCATCACCAAGTCCATCACTCATTTATTAAAATATACTGACATTCTGCAAGCATTTTGATTTTTTAATGTGTGCATTTGTTAGTGTTACTAGGAATATAAAAAAGTTGCATATTAGTATATTTTAATATTTGAAAGATAATCTAAGAAAGTAAATAAAACCTAAAAGATGTTTAATTAGTGTTTCAAATTATCAATTATTGTTTCAAAACAGGCATGACGTCACAACTTACACATGCTATGTCATAACAAATTCATTACGCGAAAATTCTCAAGTACATTACTTATAACGAGAAAAAAATCTTACCTCGGATTGTGTCTTCCGATCACTAATTGCTGTAATCGGGGCCGATTGCGATGAACTTTGACTGGCATCTGAATTTAACCGTGTCCATCAATCGTTTTGAACGCAGCACGAGTGTGTAGTTCGATCTCCTTGTAGCCACAATTTTGAGATGTTTCTGTTTTGAACAGTGTTCAACACAACCACGAGATCCATAACTCAAGAAATCGTTACAATAAACACACTGGGCTTTCCCTGGTACTTCGCATTTCACTATGAAGTCGGCCATTTTTTCAGCCACAACTTCGGTATTTTTACCGATCTTTACAGTCATTGACACAGTTTTTTGGAGCCATTTCCAGCGAAACTTGTTCCTTATCCCTTTGTCTTCTTGCTTTGTTGTCTTTCGTGAGTTTTAGGTTCACCATTTTCACGAAATCGGGAAAACTCGGTTGATTAAATTGTCCGCCATTTGCATTCCGCTCCGCGTGTGGGATATGACAAAAGAATAACAAAATCGTCGATTGGTTGCTTCAATAAGTATCAGCCAATCAGTGGCCTTGTTACATTACATTACTGATCTCGCTGGGTAGCGCATTCTGTGCGGTGGATTTGAGCAGCCGTTCAAAAATACGACTCGCCGCTCATAACAGACCCCCCCCCCCCCCCAAAAAAAAAAAAATTCTCCTCGAATTTAGACTATTCACGAGAATGACCCTAGACATGATCAAATCCGAGGAATTCCTCGGATCCGCGGAGGATTCTCATCCCTACATAGCTTTTACCCTACGTCAGCAGTGCTAAGCTAAACAGAGCTAAGCTAAATAAAGACTCCGATATCCGAGTAGCTAGAAGAAGTTACCACTCACACACCTGTGTAAGCGAGTTTAATTTGTTCTACACCAAAGTATTTTCTTACCGTTTCCTTTGCTTTAACAGGCAGACCAGCTTATGAAATGCTAAACTGTGATCCTGACTGGGCACCTTCTCTAAACCTTGGGCATGTAGAGCTTCCAGCTGCCACTCCTGACAGGTTTAACCGCTTATGCAGACGGGTGAGATTATGACAGAAAGAATCAGCAGGGCATGCAAGTGACCCCCCAACACAGACCCCCAACATCACTGGCCCTGTGGCTGAGATGGATAATGTAGCTCCTTCAGGTAGTCTTTTTTTTACCTATGTTTTTCTTTCTAAAATGTGTCTTGGGATTCCTTTTGATTACAAAATATATTAACTACAGTTGTTTATTGTCCTGATCAGCAGCAGATGACACCACACCTCTGGCTGAGATGGAGGAGACGACATCTGATGAAGCAGCACAGATCTGTCAGGCTGATGATGCTCCAGAGGAAAATGTGCAAGAACTACAGAACTGCAGCATGTGTCACCTTAGGCTTAAAGAAATTTTACTCTTGCAAGAGGAGAACAGAAAGTTAAAGGGAGAGCTCTCCAGAAAGACCCTGGATGAGAATTTCCTCAAAGATAATGACTCAAAGGTGAAATACTACACTGGGCTTCCATCTTTAAGTTTAATGGCTCTGCTGATGCAGTTTTTTCCCAGCCTACCAAAGACAGAAAAAATTCCCAATTTCAAATTCTCCTTTTAACTATGATGTGATCGCGGATTAATTTGCCTCTTCAACATTTTGCACATCTTTTTGACATAAGCAGACAAACTGCATCCATCCTGTTCTGCGACACCATAAATGTGCTCCATGCACACCTCAGCCCTTTGGTGTACTGGCCAAAGAGACCTTGTTTGCAGGCTAGCACGCCACATCAGTACGTTGAAATGTTTGGCAGTAAGGTCACAGTTTTTATTGACTGCTTTGAACTTTTTAGTTTTAGAATGTAGACACTGACATGTTTTTGGTGTGGTTTAGCCCTTTTGACATCATGTCTTTAACTGTGTCAAGAATATTGAAGCAGGTAAAGCAGCACCTCTTCAATTTTTCTTATTGCTCAAACATTTTGCTTTCTTTCCTCTTTTTATATATGTAAATCACACTGAGTTGCCCTTGTGTATGAAATGTGCTGTATAAATACACTTGCTTGCTTTGTAACAATTTTTGGAATAAAGTACACAATGGCTTACAAACTCCAGCTCTTTATTTCAAAGATGCAAAACTGTAACCATAACCATGACACAATACAAGAATATAAATTGACATGCATGATTGACATGTGTCATTGTTCACACAACATTATAGCGCATAACTGTCTCATGCTACAGCACTAATCTAATGTGCACGTCACAAAACCACGGCTGCTGTGGGGTTGGTGCTTCAGAGTCCTGCACATCCTAAATGAAACCACTGAATTTCACAGTTTTGGTTCTCACAGGCAACCATGTCATCCAGCTCTTCTGGCTGCCTGCAAGTCCACCACACTTCTGCTGTGTTCTGTGCCTGTCTTCTGGGATTGTGTGTGGGACTGGGCTGTAATGCAGTTAGACGTCGTCTTTTGGGCTTCTGGGTGGGTTTATCAGCTGCAGCTTTCCTCTTTTGCGTTGTGGGGTCAGAGTCAGTAAAGTGACGGGCAACAAGCTCAGGTAGGAAAACTTTATAAAAAAAAAAAAAGTTCTGGGCCTCTGGTAAAAGTGTTCACTCCCACAGGTCAGAATCTGGTGTGATGCGTACAACAACACAGCTTTTTGTGGTCCACACAACAAAGTCACAGATATGTGAGCCTGTCACAAAGATTTGCGTTTGTACCTGCTTGTAGTACTTGTGACTGTGCTTGAGTTCTAGTCTCCCATCAGAGAGTTTCAGGTAAAAATCCTTGTCTGCACAGGCCTGCAGGATGTTGTGGTGCTTATATGGGGATTTTATTCCCACACAGCCTTTTTCACAACAGGTGCAGGACACAAGTGCATCAGGGGTTGCACCAACTTCAGGAAAGGAGGGGTTGATTATAACGCATTATAAGCACACTTTCACATGTATATTGGGTGCATAATTCAATTTATGGCATGCACTTATTTTATTTAGTAAATAAATACTTGTAATCAAGACAAAAAATTAAAAAAACACCTTTGTGAGCACAACTGTCTTCAAGTCTACCTTGTACATCTACAAGTCATGCACCCATCCGTCTGTGAACTGCACTTTTTCTTGCTTCAAAAACCTAAAGTTACTAAAAACTTCATGTGTGTGTGGACTTATGCTTACAGTCATATAATTATAAATGAAGGCGTGGTCGAAGTTTGGCAGAATGTTTACATCCGAACTCCATGTGATATGTTGGTAGGGATCTAGTCCATTAACCCCTTCAAGTTTCGCCAAATAGCGTGCCTTTGCAGTCCCATTCAATTTGGCGGAGTATGGTCCCTTTAAATTTTCCTTCATGGTCCATTTTGTGATTTTTTTTTTTCCCCCCGTTCATTCACAAGAAATGCCGAGGCGCTGTGTGTTTGCAGTCCGTTTACGATCGCTGTACCTACCCCACCCAGAATGCATTGCACGTTTGTCACGTGGGCTGGCGAGGTTAATAGGTTTAGACAGCCGGGGGACCTCCAACAATGCACTGGGCTTCACTTCTTTCTTCACTCTCAATGAAATATTTTTGCCCGTCATGATCATCTGTTTGGTTTCTCCCACAGTTGGAGTCCCTTTCGTGCTGTTTGCTCTCTACATGTCTGTTCTTTTCTTCTTCTTCTCTATCCCCTCACCCCCCAGCCAGTTGGAGCAGATGACTGCCCCTCCCTAGCCTGGTTCTGCTGGAGGTTTCTTCCTGCTAAAAGGGAGTTTTTCCTCTCCACTGTCTCAAAGTGCTGCTCACAGGGGATCTCCTGATTTCTGGGGTCTTTCTGCAATTGTGAGGTTTTCCCCTGCAGTTTGAAAGTGCTATGAGATGATTGTTGTGATTTGGCGCTATATAAATAAAGTTGAATAGAAATGAAAATTGCTGTGTACTACCGCTGCCAACCTGGTTACGCAGAGTTGATGTAATTTAATTTAAAAAACAGTTAAAGTATAAAAAATCAAATCAGTTTAAAAATGTACAGCAAGGCAAAACAAGCAACATGTTAAAACCAGAGGCATCAAAAGTAAATATAAAAAATGTTAGCAATTTTTTTTTAATTCTAAAATGAATGAGATTTGTAGGTCAAAACCTACAAAAATAGTTTTACAAGAAGAAGCAGAAGCACAATATTAAAATTGTACTCCAGCATAAAACATAAAAGCACAGATTTATGTTTTTCTTCTGATAAACCAGCCGTTATGAGCTCTTTACTCTGTGTAATCTGATTACATGCTGTGGGCCATCAAACTTGCACTTTCTGATCAGGGATGATGTGTTGATCTCCTGTTCCTGATTTGTCATTTTTTTGTGTTTGTCACACTTAAATGTTTCAGATCATCAAACTAATTTAAATATGAGACAAAGATAACACAAGTAAACGCAAAATGCAGTTTTTAATTGAAGGTGTTTATTATTAAGGGTAAAAAAAAAAATCCAAACCTATATGACCCTGTGTGAAAAAGTGATTGCCCCCTGAACCTAATAACTGGTTGGGCCTCCCTTAGCAGAAACAACTGCAATCAAGCGTTTGCGATAACTGGCAATGAGTCTTTTACAAATGCTGTGGAGGAATTTTGGCCCACTCATCTTTGCAGAATGTGTTGTCATTCAGCCACATTGGAGGGTTTTGGAGCATGAACCGCCTTTTTAAAGGTCATGCCACAGCATCTCAGTCGGATTCAGGTCAGGACTTTGACTTGGCCGCTCCAAAGTCTTCATTTTGTTTTTCTTAAGCCATTCAGAGGTGGACTTGCCAGTGTGTTTTGGATCATTGTCCTGCTGCAGAACCCAAGTGTGCTTCAGCTTGAGATCACAAACAGATGACCAGACATTCTCCTTCAGGATTTATTAGTAGACAGCAGAATTAAATTAAATCACCCTTTATTGTCATTCAACTGTACAACCAATCATGTACAGTAGAACGAGATTGTGCTTTACCTATCGACTGTGTTAATCACACACACCCCAAGTGTAGAATCAGAAGGCTGCTGCCATGCAAGGCGCCTCCACAAATTTCCCTTCTCCATTCCATTTTTGCAGAGCACCAAGCTGGATGGCAGGAAGTTCCACTTTTACAGTGGGGAAAAAAAGTATTTAGTCAGCCACCAATTGCGCAAGTTCTCCCACTTAAAAGATGAGCGAGATCTCCAATTTTCATCATAGGTATACCTCAACTATGAGAGACAAAATGAGAAAAAAAAAATCCAGAAAATCACATTAAAGGATTTTTAATGAATTAATTGGTAAATTCCTCAGTAAAATAAGTATTTGGTGACCTACAAACAAGCAAGATTTCTGGCTCTCACAGACCTGTAACTTCTTCTTTAAGAGGCTCCTCTGTCCTCCACTCGTTACCTGTATTAATGGCACCTGTTTGAACTCGTTATCAGTATAAAAGACACCTGTCCACAACCTCAAACAGTCAGACTCCAAACTCGACTGTGCCCAAGACCAAAGAGCTGTCAAAGGACACCAGAAACAACATTGTAGACCTACACCAGGCTGGGAAGCCTGAATCTGCAATAGGTAAGCAGCTTGGTGTGAAGAAATCAACTGTGGGAGCAATTATTAGAAAATGGAAGACATACAAGACCACTGATAATCTCCCTCGATCTGGGGCTCCACGCAAGATCTCACCCTGTAGGGTCAAAATGATCACGAGAACGGTGAGCAAAAATCCCAGAACCACACGGGGGGACCTAGTGAATGACCTGCAGAGAGCTGGGACCAAAGTAACAAAGGCTACATCAGAAACACACTACGTCGCCAGGGACTCAAATGCTGCAGTGCCAGACGTGTCCCCCTGCTTAAGCCAGTACATGTCCAGGCCCGTCTGAAGTTTGCTAGAGAGCATTTGGATGATCCAGAAGAGGATTGGGAGAACGTCATATGGTCAGAAGAAACCAAAATAGAACTTTATTGTAAAAACTCAACTTGTCGTGTTTGGAGGAGAAAGAACACCATACCTACTGTGAAGCATGGGGGTGGAAACATCATGATTGGGAGCTGTTTTTCTGCAAAGGGACCAGGACGACTGATCCGTGTAAAGGAAAGAATGAATGGGGCCATGTATCGTGAGATTTTGAGTGAAAACCTCCTTCCATTAGCAAGGGCATTGAAGATGAAATGTGGCTGGATCTTTCAGCATCACAATGATCCCAAACACACCGCCCGGTCAACGAAGGAGTGGCTTCGTAAGAAGCATTTCAAGGTCCTGGAGTGGCCTAGCCAGTCTCCAGATCTCACCCCATAGAAAATCTTTGGAGGGAGTTGAAAGTCCGTGTTGCCCAGCGACAGCCCCAAAACATTACTGCTTTAGAGGAGATCTACATGGAGGAATGGGCCAAAATACTGGCAGTGTGTGAAAACTTTGTGAAGACTTACAGAAAACGTTTGACCTCTGTCATTGCCAACAAAGGGTATATAACAAAGTATTGAGATGAACTTTTGTTATTGATCAAATACTTATTTTACAGAGGAATTTACCGATTAATTCATTAAAAATCCTTCAATGTGATTTTCTGGATTTTTTTTTTCTCATTTTGTCTCTCATAGTTGAGGTATACCAATGATGAAAATTGAAGACCTCTGTCATCTTTTAAGTGGGAGAACTTGCACAATTGGTGGCTTACTAAATACTTTTTTTCCCCACTGTATATGGTCTTCGGCATGACCCGGCCGGGATTTGAACCCCTGCCTCCCGGGTGTGGGGCGGATAATCTACCAACTGAGCCACCACTCCGGTTCATGGTTCCATTTACGACAGCAAGTCTTGCAGGTCCTGAAGAAGCAAAACAGCCCCAGACCATCACACTACCACCACCATATTTTGCTGTTGGTATGATGTTCCTTTTCTGAAATGCTGTTACTTTTACACCAGATGTAATGGGATACACACCTTCCAAAAAGTTCAACTTTTGTCTCGTCAGTCCACAGAGTATTTTCCCAAAAGTCTTGGGGATTATCAAGATTTTTTTCTGGCAAAACTGAGACAAGCCTTTATGTTGTTCTTGCTCAGCAGTGGTTTTTGTCTTGGAACTCTGCCATGCGGGCCATTTCTGCCCCGTCTCTTTCTTATGGTGGAGTCATGAGCACTGACCTTAACTGAGGCAAGTGAGGCCTGCAGTTGTTTGGATGTTGTTGTGGGGTCTTTTGTGACCACTTGGCTGAGTCGTCGCTGTGCTCTTGGGGTAATTTTGGTAGTCCGTCTACTCCTGGGAAGGTACTGTACACCACTGTTCCATGTTTTCGCCATTGGTGGATAATGACTCTCACTGTGGTTCACTAGAGTCCCAAAGCTTTAGAAATGGCTATATAACCTTTTTCAGGCTGATAGATCTCAGTTACTTTGCTTCTCATTTGTTCCCGAATTTCTTTGGATCGCAGCATGATGTCTAGCTTTTGAGGATCTTTTAGTCTACTTCACTTTGTCAGGCAGGTCCTATGATTGAGAACAGGTGTGGCAGTAGTCAGGCCTGGGTGTGGCTCGAGAAATTGAACTCTGCTTTCCAAAGATGTGATAAACCACAGTTTATTTATGTTTTAACATGGGGGGGACAATCACTTTTTCACACAGGACCATGTAAGTTTGGATTTTTTTTTACCCTTAATAATAAACACCATTTAAAAACTGCATTTTGTGTTTACTTGTGTTATCTTTGTCTGATATTTAAATTTCAGGGATGGCAATTTTCCGCCGATCCGCGGATTTCCGCCGATTTATGATTTTAGCAAAAATTAGTATGATTACAAAAGCGCTTGGCACTTCCCTGAGTGACAGTCTCCCGCGATAACCCGGATGTTATGTACATGCTACTGCTGTAAACGGCCCTGCGATTGGATAGTTGGAAATGATTGGACCAATCAAATGGCTCGTTGTTGCTTTGTCAAAAAAAGTCATGGCTGCTGGAGCAGGTGGCTGGAGAGAGGGAAGTCTGGGCTTCTCTGCTTGAACTGCTGCCTCCGCGACCCGGACCTCTGGAAAAGCGGTAGAAGTTGGAAGATGGATGGTAAGGTACCTTATTGTTACCGATTTTAGCGAAAATCAACACAATACATTAGCGCTCGGCGTTTTCCCGGGTGAGTTTCCCGCGATAAACCCGGATGTTATGTGTAAACAGCCCTGCGATTGGATAGTTGCAAATTTGGACCAATGAAATGGCTCGTTGTATGCTTTGTCATCGGTGTGTTGGCGTCGGAATTTTGAGCTTTCGGTAATATTTTCAGCGGAATTATGAAATTTTTATCGAAGGATCAGGAGTCATCAGTGGCAGAAATAGACAGAAGTGTCAAAAAGTTCCGATGGAATTGGCTTGAGAGAAAAGTGACGGTAAAAGTGAAAATTGGCTCAAAGTTTGACGAGGTAACAGAAACACTCGGACAATTTTTGAAGAAACCAGACATGTCAGGAAAAGCTTTTTGTGTGTATTGTAAAGAGCTGATTAACTATGGATCGCGTGCATGTGTGGCGCTGTCAGACCACGCATCAAAAGTGAAAAAACATGCCCACTACCTTGCCATTCGGCGGAGCAACTATTCTTTGGGATCAGCGTTTTTGAAACAATCTTCCACAGTAGATAAAGCAGTCAAAGATGTTACACACTGGGGGACTTTGACATAGATAAAATTAACTGATTTTGATTTGATCAAGTGTTAAAGCATGTGATGGATAATGCTTGTTGGAATATTTTAGGAATGCTATCTTCTTGGAACATAAGTCAATATTATACAGTAATAAGTGGCAATCAGCTGTTTGTTTTATGTCATTTAAGCACAGTTCTGGTACTTAAAAATCATAAAAACCCAGGAGCTTCGGGGGGCTTTGCCCCCCTTGCCCCCCCACCGGGGCACTGCCCCGGACCCCACTGGGGGACTGTGTCCCCCAGACCCCCTGCTAAATTTTCAGATAATTTCCCCAACCCCAAATCACATCCCTACTGAGGTCACTTGTGTGATTGAGGGTCAGCTCGCCGCCTCCTGCAGCTGGAGAAGCTGCAGGAGGCGGCGTAGTGGCTCGACGGGAAGACTATTTCGCACAAAAAGGCACAAGAGAACAGCGAAAAGTTCCACGCGGCGAGACTAGGCAACACGAGCGATAAAGAACAATGAATGCGGTCTTCCTTCGCTGGGTATGGGCGCTTTCTATGTCATAATTCTGTACTTTCACTTTGTTCTCAATAAAGTTTTGGAAAAAAAAAAAGTCTCGGCCAATCAGCTTGCGAGGTGAAACGTCTCGGCCAATCAGCTTGCGAGATTCCCGAGCCGAGCCAACACGAGAACAGCGAACAGAGAGGTGGATTTTGAATTGTGCGGGCTCTCCGTGTTGATACCTGATGTTCTAATGTAGTCTCCCTGCCTTCTGCTAGCGCCCGCCCATTTTTTCTCAACTTTGAATTTTTGATGAATATTTTTGAAAAATCCGTGATGCACTGAGGGCGCGAAAGGTGAAGCGCGAAGTAGCGAGGGATCACTGTACCTCAACTATGAGAGAAAAAATAAGAAAAAAAATCCAGAAAATCACATTGAAGGATTTTTAATGAATTAATTGGTAAATTCCTCAGTAAAATAAATATTTGGTCAATAACAAAAGTTCATCTCAATACTTTGTTATATACCCTTTGTTGGCAGTGACAGAGGTCAGACGTTTTCTGTAAGTCTTCACAAGGTTTTCACACACTGTTGCTGGTATTTTGGCCCATTCCTCCATGCAGATCTCCTCTAGAGCAGTGATGTTTTGGGGCTGTCGCTGGGCAACACAGACTTTCAACTCCCTCCAAAGATTATCTATGGGGTTGAGATCTGGAGACTGGCTAGGCCACCCCAGGACCTTAAAATGCTTCTTGCGAAGCCACTCCTTCGTTGCCTGGGCGGTGTGTTTGGGATTATTGTCATGCTGAAAGACCCAGCCACGTTTCATCTTCAATGCCCTTGCTGGTGGAAGGAGGTTTACACTCAAAATCTCATGATACATGGCCCCATTCATTCTTTCCTTTACATGGATCTGTCATCCTGGTCCCTTTGCAGAAAAACAGTTCCAAAGTATGATGTTTCCACCCCCATGCTTCACAGTTGGTATGGTGTTCTTTCTCCTCCAAACATGACAAGTTGAGTTTTTACCAAAAAGTTCTATTTTGGTTTCATCTGACCATATGACATTCTCCCAGTCCTCTTCTGGATCATCCAAATGCTCTCTTCAGACGGGCCTGGACATGTTCTGGCTTAACCCCTTGCACTCCGGTCAATTTCCCTAAAAACGCCAAAAAAATAACGTGCCCAAAGTAAATCGAAAGCTGTTCTTCAACCCTTTGCAGCATCTTCATGGGGTTGGTCTCATTTAAAAGAAAACACTTTGAATTTTTTGGCAAAACAGTCATAATCTCTTTAAGTGCTCCGGCCATTGAGTTACAGTTATCTAAACATACTGAACTTGAAGAAAATAAATTTGGCCTGGGTGTTTTTTTTGGATACAAATGCTTGCAAATAACACACAGCTTCAGATCCGGGCTGGAAAATGCAACAGAAATGTAGAACCAAGTGTTATCCTGCTGAGGTCCAAATTTTGTAACAATACCACAAAAAATGAATATATTACACAGCTTTTTCCTCAGGTAGTTCCCAGGCGTTTTTTAACTGTGCCAAATTGTGCCAAATGGCACAGTTTGGAAAAATGTCTGTAACTTTTGACTGATTCAATCTAGAAGCTTCATCTTGGGCTCTAATGAAAGGTGACACTCAGGGCTGTGAGTGTGCGTGTGTGTGTGATGAGGGGTTGTCCCCCCCCCTCGCTACAGAGGACGGACATCGGCCATCGCTACATGACGGAATAGACTCTTGTGGCGATCACCGCGGCTTTCCCCCCCCTCGCTACAGAAGAGTAGTGGGGGGGGGGTGGCATTCACGGTCTGGACGTGGCGCACGAACTTCAGACTTCGTGCGCCGCACAGTTGTAATTTACCGATCGGTCAAAAGTCATTTTTGATTACAATTTTCAGGGATAAAGAATAATTTAGCTTATAACACCTTACCTCTTCAAAGCAGTGTCTTGGCAAACTTCTCTTCCTCATTGTCAGACGAACGCGACGCTGGTCCGCTCGTGGTTCTGGTGTCGCGACCCGGTCAAAACATAATTTCATGATTGCGGTTTTGGCGAATGATTTACGACCTTCGTCGTCGGCCTCCGTCGGTCTATGATGACCATGGAAGAGAATCCTAAACGTCTATTCTGCTCGAATAAAAAAAAAAAAAGCACCGCCTGTGACTGAAGAGGCCGATGTGCGAATGGCTGTCCCTGTCACACAGGTAGCACTTGTGGGTGGTCTCCGTGCTGCTGGGTCTGTGACGGTTCTTCCTGCGGGTCCTTTTTTATCTGCTGCAGCAGTCTGTCTTCATCCAGCCTTACAAAAAACAGCTCGCGAACTTCTCTGCTTCAATTGGCTCACTGCATTCACAGCTTTGGTAGGTGGGTCCTTCTTGCTAGGTTTTCAGTCATTGGTTCTTCAGGGTTTCAGAAACCCAATTCAAGACTCTTATTAGTCGAATGACAGGTCAATCAGATGAACTAATCTGTTCACGGCTGTGTCTGCAGTGGAAGAACGGAAATGCAGCTTTTATTTTCAGTGCGCGCTTGGACGCAGCGCCATCATGCATCCTAGAGCGCACGAGGGCGCACGAGAGCGCCCTCGTGTGCTCTGGGACGCAGAGACTTGCCCGCCCGCGGTACAATGGAGTGCAAGAGGTTAAGCAGGGGGACACGTCTGGCACTGCAGGATTTGAGTCCCTGGCGGCGTAGTGTGTTTCTGATGTAGCCTTTTTTTTTTTTTTTTTTTTTTACTTTGTTACTTTGGTCCCAGCTCTCTGCAGGTCATTCACTAGGTACCCCCATGCGGTTCTGGGATTTTTGCTCACCGTTCTCGTGATCATTTTGACCCCACGGGGTGAGATCTTGCATGGAGCCCCAGATCGAGGGAGATTATCAGTGGTCTTGTATGTCTTCCATTTTCTAATAATTGCTCCCACAGTTGATTTCTTCACACCAAGCTGCTTACCTATTGCAGATTCAGTCTTCCCAGCCTGGTGCAGGTCTACAATTTTGTTTCTGGTGTCCTTTGACAGCTCTTTGGTCTTGGCCATAGTGGAGTTTGGAGTCTGACTGTTTGAGGTTGAGAACGGGTGTCTTTTATACTGATAACGAGTTCAAACAGGTGCCATTAATACAGGTAACGAGTGGAGGACAGAGGAGCCTCTTAAAGAAGAAGTTACAGGTCTGTGAGAGCCAGAAATCTTGCTCGTTTCTAGGTGACCAAATACTTATTTTACCGAGGAATTTACCAATTAATTCATTAAAAATCCTTCAGTGTGATTTTCTGGATTTTTTTTTCTCATTTTGTCTCTCATAGTTGAGGTATACCTATGATGAAAATTGGAGACCTCTCTCATCTTGTAAGTGGGAGAACTTGCACAATTGGTGGCTGACTAAATACTTTTTTTCCCCACTGTAATTCACCACCCCAGCAGGTGGCGGTAGTACACCGTAACAGCAGGTGTTTAAAACATGAAGGAAAAGAAGAATTTCTGTCAAACTGTTGAAAAGACTTTTCTCGGTCACCAGCAAATGTAAGGAATATTTGTCAGCTGACCTGGAGAAGGTTTTGGCTTTTTCTGCTGTGAAACAACTTTCCTTCATCACGGCTGGCTGCCCCCAGATGAAAATCCACACCAGGTCTGTGGGACTACAGTGCTCTGAATCATGCTTTAGAAAGCTCCAAATCCATTTGTAAATCATTGGATTATAAAAGTACAAATTGGATCCTGGGTCTGACTTGACCTGTTCATCCATTACGAATGTTCCTATTACCAATGTTACAGACCAGTTTATTTGTTCAGCTTGGCTGTTTTTGCTCCTTTTTTAAGATTCACACATGTTTAGTGGCTCCAAATGTCTCTTTCTACAGTAGAGGCTGCTCACTCCTGTAAAACTCTTGGATAGTAAGTTGGGGCCATTTGGAACGTAGAACTGGTCCAAACCTCTGTCTCATCAATAATAATGATGTTTTTGTGTGTTTGTTGATGTCACAGCTGGTGAGTTCAGTGGTGGGCGAGACGCATTGAGTGAGGAGCTCGTGAAGAAGAAGCATGACTTCACCAGAGGAGGTACCAGTTGAATTCTTAAAGATTTCTCCTCACTAAAATGATCTTGATTCTTCTTTGATTATTTTGTTTCAGGCTAGGCTAAATCAAATCAAATCAAACTTTATTGTCATATTGCTGTACATACAACTGTAGTGCAGGCAAGATGAAATTGCATTTCTCTCGCAATCCATATAAGAAGCAGCATGATTTAAGACACACTCCCACATAGCTCCACCCCCCACCCCCACCCCCCCATCCATTCACACATCCCTGAGACATACTTGGGGAAAAGAATAACTAACTATAATATACAAAATGTTCGTAGGTGCAGTAGTGTGTATGAGAGATTCCAGGTCAACTGTTCAGCATCCTGACAGCTTGTGGAAGGAAGCTGTTGATCAGTCTGGTGTTTCTGCCTCTGATGCTCCGGAATCGTTTACCAGATGGAAGAAGCTCAAAGTGTTTATGCAGAGGGTGAGAACGGTCCTTGACAATGTTCAGTGCCCTGCTCCTACAACGGTTCTGAAAAAGTTCTTGGACAGAGGGGAGGGAGACTCCAATTACTCTCTCCGCCCCCTTGACTATCCTCTGCAGGGCTTTTTTGTCTGACATACTGCAGCTGGAGTACCATGTAGCAATGCAGTACGTCAGAACACTCTCCACCACACCTCTGTAGAAGGTCCTGAGGATGCAGATGGGGAGAGAGGCCTGTTTGAGTTTCCTCAAGAAGTGTAGTCTCTGCTGAGCCCGCTTCCTGATCTCCAAGGAATTCTTGCTCCAGGTCAGGTCCTGCGAGATCTGCACTCCGAGGAACTTGATGTTCTCTACTCTCTCCACTAAACGGCCGCCGATGCTGAGGGAGACGTGCTCATGCTGTGACCGCTGGAAGTCGATAATCATCTCCTTCGTTTTGTCCACGTTGAGCACCAGATTGTTCTCCCTGCACCAGCCCTCCAGGTCTCTCACTTCTTCCCTGTACATTGATTCCTCATCCCTCTGAATAAGTCCCACCACCGTGGTGTCATCTGCAAACTTAATAATCTGGTTCCCCTCGTGTCTGGATACACAGTCATGTGTTAGAAGTGTAAACAACAGTGGACTGAGTACACAGCCTTGAGGGGATCCAGTACTCAGCGTGACAGAGTTGGAGATGTTGTTTCCAACCCGGACAGACTGAGGTCTCTCAGTCAGGAAATCCAGGATCCAGAGACGTGGCAGTGTTCAGACCGAGAAGGAGTAATTTCTCCATCAGTCTCTGGGGAATAATGGTGTTGAATGTTGAACTGAAATCAATGTACAGGAGTCTGGCGTAGGTGTCTTTCTGGTCCAGGTGGGTGATGACAGAGTGTAGGGTGGTGACTATAGCATCCTCCGTGGAGCGGTTTGAACGATATGCAAACTGGAGCGGGTCGTGTGATGCAGGGAGGCAGGCTGTAATGTGTGGTTTGACAAGCCGTTCAAAACACTTCATCACAATTGGTGTCAGTGCAACAGGACGATAGTCATTCAAACAGGACACCACTGGTTTCTTTGCCACCGGTACAATGATAGAGGTCTTGAAGCATCTGGGAACGATGGCCTGACTCAGGGAGATGTTATAAATGTCAGTCAGGACATCCGCCAACTCGCTCGCGCAGTCTCGGAGCACACGTCCCGGAATGTTGTCTGGACCTGCAGCTTTGCGTGGGTTGACTCTGGTTAGGGTCCTCCGTGTGTCCGCTGTGTTGATGGTAAAAGCTGGTCCGACCGATGGTGGGGGTGGGCCAGCCCTACCTCTGATTGTCGAGTTTGATGCTTCAAAACGTGCAAAGAAGTCGTTAAGCCTGTCTGGAAGCGAAGCGTCATCATCATCGACCCCCTGCCTAGACTTAAAGCCCATCAGTGTCCGAACTCCCTGCCACATCTGCTTGGTGTCCCTAGTGTCACAGAGGTGTCCCTGGATTTTCTCCGCATAGGCGTGCTTTGCCGCCTTAATTCCCTTTGAAAGCACAGACAGGGCTGAGCGGAGGGCGATCCTGTCCTTCGCTCTGAAGACTGCATCTCTGGCTGTAATTAGATTGATTAAACCTCCTTTTTGGGGATTCTGTTGACTTTATTAAACTGTAATCCAGTAAAATAAATTAAGGTTAAGGTGATCTTGTCGACATTTTGATCATTGAATATGCTGTCTTCAATGTACAACAGTAACATGCAGATTAAAAGATCAACTGAAGTTTAGGTTTAAGTTCAATCAAATGAGCTGTGCTCTTTAGGAACATTTGTGAGAACTCGCACGGGCCAAAAGAAGTCCCGGCCTCAGGAAAGGAACTTCAGGAAAACTTCTGAGTGGGGTTTGTGATCGACTTCGTGCTGACTTGAAGGGAGCCACCTGGTATTGCAGGAGATGTCTGGAGTGGGCTGGTCAGTGCTGCTCATGCTGGAATGTTTTTAGCCTTAGCCATTGCTAAAAGTGCTGTTGCTGGTTGGCTCTCAGATGAGTGCGGGCCCGCGTGCTCTCAATGTTTTTCTTTTTTCTTTTCATTTCGTATGGCAGTCCTTGTGGGTTTTGTGTCATGTCAAAGTCTTTCCTTCCATCTTTGTCGTAAAATCCCCAAAAGACCCAACATCTGAGCGAACTTTTTGGCACATCTAACTGCTCTCTAACTTTCACACCTGGCTACAAATCTTGCTGGACAAGATATAACTTCACTCAAGAATGGGGGCTTTTGCAACATCTGGCTGCGATTCTCAGTGACAAACTATGACTTCACCTGACTATGTGCTTGCTTTACACCATCTAGTGGACTGAAAACACAATTGAGACCCTTATGCCACTTTTGCAGTAGCCCAGCACACTTCGGTACAGCATGATTTACTTCAACATGGTTTGGTACGCTTTTGTCCGCACTACAACCGCATTACAACCATGTTGAGCTTGGGTGGGTGGGATTTCTATAACAGCAGGCGGCGCCACACTCCCGTGACGTAGAAAACGCGACCCAACCAAAACATAACACATACAGCTGTACAAGGCGACTCCTCGGTCTGTGGCTTTTTTCACCATAAATGCCATAAAGGACCGCTAGACAAGGGTACAGACAGCGAGATGAAACACACTGGAAATAGTTCTGCAGCTTCTGGGAGAGCCAAAGGCGTGAGGATACAAACTAGGTCATATATGACGGTAAGCTAATTTTGCTAATGCTAGTTTGCTACAAGTACGTCGTACTACACTTTAATGCCTGCAGTTTATCGCTGTTAGGTACTAAAATATGTACGCTGTGTGTGTTTCAGATGGCTCTGTTGTGGGGAAATTACTGCTTCATTCGCTCTGGGCGAACCTGACCTGTCACAGATGTCATCAGCCTGTCACTATTGTCAGCACAGCTTCACAAACGATCGGTGGTTATAGATCTTAAGAATGTCTGTAGAAACGTTTATTTCCTGTGCAACAAATTGCTCTGATCTGCTTGAAAATCATGGAGACTGTTGACAGTTTGAGACATCATGCACATACCTGCTTCTGCAGCACTGAGTGAGGTGGTGTCATAGAAAAAAATGATCAGCTGACACAACTTGATCGCCATGTTAATAACTATATTAGCCACAAAATATATATTCAAAAAGTAAACTTTACTGAGTTAGGTATAATAAGATATATTTGACAGTTATCATGCATTTTATGCCAAAACAAACTTGATCTAGGATTTAAAGGAATTAAAATAATGCAGTCACAAGGTTACATGGAAAATACTTACTAGATACATGTACTGTAGAAATATATATTCTCTGCATCAACAATGTACTAGACATGCATTCATGTCGTATTGCACTGGGAATTGCACTGACAATAAACCTCTGAAGTTGTTGCAGATGTCTCTTTTTTTATATGTGAAGGTTACCACCATGTGGCATAAATTAAATACTGAAATATTGAAAAAGCTAAGAATAATCCAGCAGTTTGAGAAATCATTTTGGTTTGGTGTAAGTCTGTCAACAAAATTATGAACCATAAAGCAGTTTGTGTTAAATGTTAAATCCCTTTAAACCTAATCCGGGGCTTCCAATCATGTGTCATGGGGGGCCAAGACCCTGCAGGTTCTCTCTTCTACCTAGTCTCTTCAGCAGGTGTTCTCACTGATCAGCAGTCAGTGGAAGAAGTTCAGTGGAATCTGCTGTTGAAGACACTGGTTGGAGGTAAAGCCTGCAGGGCCTTGACCCTCCATGGCACATGATTAGACACCCCCGCCCAAACCCATCATGATGAAGAGCAGATGCTAATATGATCCAGAATTCCTCCATATACTGGTACTGTCACTAAAGTATGCAGGGTCTTCTATATAGTCTTCAGTTAATATAATTGTTTTGGTTACTTTTTCTTAAAAATGAACCATTATTTTCAAGGTCACCGATTAATCCTTTGTACAGTTGACTCTTTTCCCACCGGTGTCTTAACAGACCAAATAGAAAATAAAGATGTGTTTGCATCATGCTCAGCACTGGGTGTGTTTATATTTATATATCTATATACTGTATTTATTCCATCTAGCTACAATGCTCCGCACTGTGTTTTTATATATCTACATATTATTCCATCTAGCTACATTGCTCCACACTGTGTGTGTTTATATACTTACATATTTATTCCACCTAGCTGCAATGCTCCGTACTGTGGGTGTTTATATATTTACATATTTATTCCATCCAGCTACAATGCTCTGCACTGTGTGTGTGTGTGTGTGTGTGTATATATATATTTTATAGTAATATGTACATATGTATATTAGCTGCTCTTGCTTGCTTGTTTTTTTTCTTGCCTTCTGATTGTTGCTCTGAGTGTTGCTATCCCTGTGCTGTTGCAATCCTGGAATTTCCCCGTTGTGGGACTAATAAAGGCTTATCTTATCTTATCTTAAGTCACTAAATTGTTTATTACAATCAGCAGCAAATTCCAGATTATTCAGAATGTGCAAAATTCAATCTGTAAAAAAAAACAACTGGAATGGTCACACGCTGCCTCACTGAGAAGCAACTGGATCGGTCCGTACTGGTCCTGGTTCGACAGATCTACAGCCTGCATCTCTGTAAATAGTGAGGCAAGGTCCAGTTGGGGTGACAGTTTCCCTCTTGCCTAGACAAAAGACAAATGGGTGGTGGTTAATTAAAGCAAGTTTAAAACTTATTTTGGAAATACACTTGTTGCTAAAAGCCAGCGGTGGAATGTGAATTAATGAATGAATCTTTATTTGGGATTGATTAAAAGTAAAGATTAAAAGAAAATAGAATAATATACCAAAGGGGAAAAAATCTAACAAGGTCAAATTAAACAATAACTCCTCTAACCACAATTTTCATGTAGCTGCACTTCAGTAGATTTTACAAGGGCTGAGTTACATTTAAAATCATCTTTTTACTGTGGCCTCAGCAATCAGAATGAATTAATACATTCACTTGAATGGAATCTAGTACTTTAACTGAAGTTGTGCATCACCGAGTATGGAGTCGGTCAGTCAAAATATGAAGTTTTTATCAATAAAAGTTTGTCTTGTCTGTAAAAGTGTCTCTTCTTGCCCTGGCTTCATGTGTGGGCGGTGTTTTGTACTAGCATTGCTAAAATATAAAAGGAAGCACTACAATTGGTCTAACCAAATTGGTCTCACCAAATGAGAGACGTTCAGTTATGATAACTGAACATCTCTCATTTGCCAAAACATACAGTTATGAACATAACTCACAAAGGATCACAAAAGTGATCTGACAAAAAAATAAATACATTAACAAGTGGTTTATTTTACAGTTGATGTGCCATATTCACACAATCAAATAAATCTCAGTTCAGTCCCTTTTATATTAAGTGGTAATTGTGCTACTTTGGTTCTGATACTTACCTATAAAAGCAAAGGATTTCAGTACGTTCCACAGTGGCGACGTCCGTTGTTGAGCGGCCGATTCCCTCCTCCCTAGACGAACGACAGAAATGGATGGTAGTTAGTTTCAAGGAAGTTCAACACTTATACAGGCACATCTCAAAAATTAGAATATCATGAAAAAGTTCAATATTTTTGTCACTCATTTCAGAAAGTGAAACCCATATATAGATTCATTACAGGGACTGTGATATATTGAAAGTGTTTATTTTAATATTGATGATTATGGCTACAGCCCATATTAACCAACACCTCAACGGCCAACATTTATATTTAATAACAAAGGGGAAAAAAATCTAACAAGGTCAAATTAAACAATAACTCCTCTGATTATACAGTTCAACATAGGTTATCTGAAATGGGTGATGGCTGAAGCTGCAGCTTATATTGCCCACCATATTTCATCCAAGAATTCAAAAGAAAAGCAAAACAGGAGGGATTACAATTTGAATGTGATAATAAAGTACTTCGTTGTTGTATTTAACCTCAATTTTCATGTAGCTGCACTTCAGTAGATTTTAAAAGGGCTGGGTTACATTTAAAATCATCTGCATTTACTTTGGCCTCAGCAATCAGAATGAATTAATACATTCATGAGTTTATTGATGATAGACTATAAACTACACATATAAAGTAAATTATATTGACGACTGAACATCTCACATTCGCCAAAACATACAGTTATGAACATAACTCACAAAGGATCACAAAAGTGATCTGACAAAAAAATAAATACATTAACAAGTGGTTTATTTTACAGCTGATGTGCCATATTCACACAATCAAATAAGTCTCAATTCAGTCCCTTTTATATTAAGTGGTAATTGTGCTACTTTGGTTCTGACACTTACCTATAAAAGCAAAGGATTTCAGTACGTTCCACAGTGGTGAGGTAGGTTGTGGGGCGGCTGATTTCATCTTGCCTAGACAAACGACAGAAATGGATGTTGTTTAGTTTCAAGCAAGTTCAACACATATACAGGCACATCTCAAAAATTAAAATACCATGAAAAAATTCAATATTTTTGTCAATCATTTCAGAAAGTGAAACCCATATATAGATTCATTACAGGAACAGTGATATATTGAAAGTGTTTATTTTAATATTGTTGATTATGGTTACAGCCCATATTAACCAACACCTCAACGGCCAACATTTACACTACCGTTCAAAAGTTTGGGGTCACCCAGACAATTATTTTGTGTTTTCCATGAAAAGTCACACTTATTTACCACCATGAGTTGTAAAATGAATAGAAAATATAGTCAAGACATTGACAAGGTTAGAAATAATGATTTGTATTTGAAATAATATTTTTTTCCAGATACTTAACTTGCTCAAAGGAAGGTCAGTTTTATAGCTTCTCTAACCAGCTAAACTGTTTTCAGCTGTGCTAACATGATTGCACAAGAGTTTTCTAACCATCCATTAGCCTTCTGACGCAATGAGCAAACACATTGTACCATTAGAACACTGGAATGATAGTTGCTGGAAATGGGCCTCTATACACCTATGTAGATATTGCACCAAAAACCAGACATTTGCAGCTAGAATAGTCATTTACCACATTAGCAATGTATATTAGATATTAGAGTGTATTTCTGATTAGTTTAAAGTTATCTTCATTGAAAAAACAGTGCTTTTCTGTCAAAAATAAGGACATTTCTAAGTGACCCCAAACTTTTGAACGGTAGTGTATATTTAAGAACTATTTTTTGAAAGTTAATTTTCTGTAATATTCCAATTTTTTGCAAAATAGAATTTGGAGTTTTCAGGGGCTGTAAGCCGTAATCAGCAAAATTAAAATAAATAAATATATCACTGTCTGTGTAATGAAGCTATACAATATACGGACTTCTCTTTCTGAAATGAGTGAAAAGCACTGCAGGATCCACAGAATAGGTGTGTGGGTCTATTCTGATGCTTTAGAAAATTATATGAATGACTTTATAAATCACTGGTTTGAAAAAGCAATTTTAATATGACAAGATTTCGGCTCCTGTAGTCCATTTCACCAGTATCCACAATATAAACAGGGAGGCTAACCCTGGCATGTGGAAACACATTCGAGCATTAAATTGCACACAATTTAATGCACAGGACCAAAGTGCAATACAAAACACAAACCAGGACTTTAACCAGGATTAACATATTTCATCGTTTTGCTCTCACAAGCGAATATTTAGGAGAAAACGTGCGCGATTCACCAGTTGGTACTAGCTAGCGCTAGCATTAGCATTAGCACTAGCTACTAGCAAAAAAACGTTACCCAGCACAGAACAGCACTGTATAATGGCTCCAAAAAAAAAAGTGAGCTTACCACCAACAGGATAAATAAGCAAACAGATGCACATTATTACAAATCACTCACCATCGATGGTTCTCTCACGTTCGTCTTCAGCTTGTCTATAGTCCAGTTGTATGCTGGCCAGCCATCGGGTCACTCCTCACTGTGTAATAGTGCCACCAAGCAGAGAAAACTCCGCACCTCTTCGTTGGACCACGGTGTAGAGTTCCGCAAAACCTACAACGCTGTCTGTATTAATATCGTATTTACTCCGTGACCGAGTTAGTCCGTGATTGCAAATGGCAGTTGTACAGATTTCAACGAAGACGGGCGCTTTCGTGACGTTAAGACCTGACCAATCAGCGGCGACCAGTCTTTTGACGTCAAAACACGGTACAGCTCAGCACGAATGGACCCTGCCCTTGAACGGGGCTGAGATTCGCTGCTGTTAAACCGTGTTGAGGCTAGTGCAAAGACTTACGAAGCATGCTGAGCTGTACCATGATGTGCTAAGCCGTGCTAGTGCAAAAGGGTCTTTATAGTGCTGATGACACGTTTTTGACTCCCTCTAATTTTTCAGCACATAATACAGTAGGACAGAATAGGTTGGTCTGTGCAGTTCTAAGTCAAACAGGCTTTTTTTCACGCGAATATCCAACGTTGTCATGAGCACCACGTCACATATTACGTCAGTGGCTGGAAAATCCCGCTGCCATGTAGTCACGCCATCGGGAGAACACAGCGCTTGGCTGCTCATTGTACACCCAGGCTGGAAGTGGTTGAAAACATCGACAATGGTTCCAGCACATGTAGTCTGGAATTGGTTTGTGTTGTCCCATCTTCAGACGATTATGGTTCCGAAGAATGGGATGATAATGAAGAATCTGGGGGCATCAGACCTTATTGGTTTGAGCCGTGCCAAGCGGGCATCGTGCCTAGCGAGTCAGACTCAGAGAGGGATGATGGAGAGGCACACATGCCCGCCGCAGCAGCAGCGACAAACACACGGCAGAGGAGCACCAGTGTTATTCTTTTGTTACAGATATTGCAACAAATTATTTGTTCATAAATATAATTTTTTTAAACCCGGCAGCGCAGTGGCGGAGTGGTTAGCACTGCGGCAGCACAGCAACTCACCCTTGGCCGGGGGATCCTGGGTTCGATCCCAGCCCCCGACCAACAGTGATCTGTGTGGAGTTTGCATGTTCTCCCCGTGTCTGCGTGGGTTTACTCTGGGATTTCTCCGGTTTCCTCCCACATGCCAAAAACATGCAAGTTAGGTTAATTGGCATCAAAACTGGGGATTCTAAATTGTCCTTAGGTCTGACTGTGAGAGTGAATGGTTGTCTGTCTCTCTGTGTTGGCCCTGCGATGGACTGGCGATCTGTCCAGGGTGTACCCTGCCTCCCGCCCAAAGATGCTGGGATAGGCTCCAGCCCCCCCGCGACCCGAAAAGGATTAAGCGGAAGAAGATGGATGGGTGGATGGATAAACCCGATTTTTCAATAAAATCAGCAGTGTTTTCAATGTGGCTCAGGCATCGGGTTTATTATGGATAAAATTTTGAGTTCTTGTTGTTTTTGTTTCGTACATGTTTTATGTGCGTTTTGAGCCACTTTCAGGTGGGCACTGTCCAAGATTCGCCAGTCCGAACACACGTGCCCTCTCTCTTTGACAGTCAGCTGTTCATGGTTTGTGTGCATCATCTGCCATGTTGTCAGCCAGCCAATGTTGCCAACACTATCGTGACGTGTTAACTACTCCACACAGCCGTGGTTCTGTTGCGCTTCTTGAAGCGATGTTGGTCCTGGGGCACAACCGTGGTTAATACGTCTCCTCTCCATGTTCGCTGGGTGATGTCGACCCTGAATGCCAGCTGTGGGTCTTTCTGTTTATTTTTGTTTGTCTTCACCTTTTAGGGAACTGTTGTCATCATTCTTATGTTCAATACATCTGCTGTGGTGAATTCTGTGCGTAAATCCATTCATCACGACCCTCTGTGCACTCTTACGCAGGGCAGGGAGAGGGAGGATGAAATAACGAGGATTTGCGTGCAGGGCTCACCACAGCACATTTAATATAGAAAGATGGACAGTTCCCTGAAAGGTGAAGACGTACAAGAAACACAGACACACTTGCTGCTGGCGTTCGGGGGCCGGCATCACCCAGCGAATGAATGAGGGGACACGTTTTTGCCACAGGTGCACCCCAGAGCCGACATCGCTTCAAGGATGCACGAGAGCCACGGCCAACATGGAGTGACTAACATGTCGTGAGAGTGCTGAAAATACTGGCAGACAAACAGCACAGATGACAATACTATGGACCAGCAGTGCATGACTGGCAAACGGTCGCAAAGTAAATGCAGTGCTGCTGGTGATGGTGTGATAAGAAGTACCTGGGCGGGGACCAGGAAAGATGATCAGCGAGAGTTTGAATCAGCTGGTGATAATGAGAGAGCGGACGTGACCGGACCGGTGTGTCAGCATGGGATCACAGAAAGTAGGTCAAAGCTGTACGTAAATCCATTAATCCTTCCCCTCCTCCGCTCCTCCTGCATAAAAGCACATCTAAGCCTGCGACTCAACGCGATGGCATAGCCGTAAAACTAAAACGAGAAACCAGGGAAACTGTGAGCTACAAAGCTGCTGTCATTCCAGTCAACAACACCGGTGTCCGTTCTGTTGCTGACGTCATGGTGGTGCCGCCCTTCATTCGGTGGGCAGCACCACAGTCGTCAGCGGCTGCTGTTTTTTGATGATAACTAGTTTATGCAGGCACGGTTGTAAATATTATATTGATCATCAACAATGACTTTTGGGTTTACACAACATCCTAAAAAAATGTCAATCATGTCATCAGACCTTTAAGTTGTACCTATAGTTCCTTTGGTGGAAACAATTCTAGTTTTGGTAGACCAGTTTGTTTTTCTAACTCTGCTGTTTTAGCTCCATTTGAAGGCTCAAATATTTTTAGTGGCTCCATGCAGATTTTTTTTTTCTTTTGCTAAAATTGCTCAATTTTTTTTCTTTCATAGAAGTTGCTGAGTACTGGACTAGAATCAGAATTATTGTTTCATGCTCCTTTTAAGAGTTTTTTTTTTTCTGAAATCACATAAAACCAAAGGATTCAAAGTCACAGTTTGAAAAGGTTTTTATAGGCTTTTAAAAAAAGAAAAAAAAAAAAAACTTAGAAAGATTAACTGTTAAATTATAGTGCAAAGGACTTCAGGTCTGGACACCATGGTGATACCAGCTTAACGCTGAAGCTCCCAGACCCAATCTGTGAAAATACCTTGAGAATCAGATTTAATGGATTTTTGGAAGAGTGAAAATCAAAAGACAAAGTCATTATGCTTAAAGGAAAACAGAAGAAATCGACATTTCCCAGGCCAAGATGCGCATCGGCAGGAGAATCTGACCTGGAGGACAATGACCACTCGGATGCAGAGGAGCTGATTGAGGCTAGCAACATGGTTAGCTTAAAAATGGTACTTCAAGAATTAAGACCATTTCGCCGAGAGTGTTGGGCTGAATTTCGTGAAATTAAAGACAAAATAAAAAGGACGAACAGCAGAGTGGACCAGGCTGAGGACTGAATCATGGAAGCAGAGGAAAGAATAAAAGGGCTGGAAGAAACCATGCTGGAACTACTCAAACGACAGTCAAGACTGGAGGCTAAGCTAACCGACCAAGAAGGAAGACTAAGAAGAGACAACATAAGAATTCATGGTCTGAAAGAAGGAGTCGAGGACGGTTTCACCACATTGGCTGCATGCGTGGAATCCATACTGAGAGAGAAGTTGGAAATTCCCCAATCCACTGATTTGAAAATAGAAAGGGCGCACCGTTCATTAGCCCCAAAGCCGTTGGCGGAAGCGCCCCCGTGTTCGGTGGTGGTTAAGTTCTCCAACTTGAAAACAAAGGAGGAGGTTTTGAGACTGGCTTGGCAGAAAAAAGGATTTATGCACCAAGAAAGAAAAGTTTTTATGGAGCACGACTACGCCCTGGAGGTCCTTAAAAAGCGTCGGGAATACAACGACGCTAAAAAAGTACTACGAGAGAAGAAACTGCGCTTTCAAACTCCATTTCCGGCAAAGCTGAGGGTTTTTTACGGTGATGAGACGTGTCTCTACAACTCGGCGGAAGAAGCAACCACGGATGTGGCGAGAAGAGGGCTCCCGGTAACGGTGTATAAACCCACAGCAGACCTGATCGAAAGAATCAAGGCTCAAACGTGGTCCACACAGAGATCCTCAAAATCCACGGGCCAGCAGCGGGAAACCCAGCGCCAGGGCTATAAGGAAAAACTGAGCGTTTTCAGGAGGGAATAACGATATTTTTAATCAATCTGCGCATCAAACCCTCCTCCTACAAGGTAACAAACATTAAAGGAGATGCAGAATCAACAAGTATCAAGTGGTAAAACATTTCATGGACCAGTCATAATATTAGAAACAAGTCTTTAAAAAAAAACTTGTTAAAATAGAAATGTGACAATGAACCACATGAACTCTCCACACTAACAAATACTGTATTAACGTGATTGTTTGCTGTGATGGTGGTGGGAGGTTGCGTACAATTTCATAGGGTATAGGCATAAAAAAAAAAATCATTACAAGTTCGGACTGGGATCTGAAATTCATGTTAAAAACATGGGACAACTTACAGGGGTAAGAGAGGGCCCTCAGCACGTAACGAAGTTTGAGGAATTTCCCTCAGAGCCAACGCACCGTCAAGGATCTTCTAAGGTCACTAAAAAGACCTCAGCTCAGGAAGATCTTTTGTCAGTTTTTTGTTTTAAAGTTTTATATACTATGTTCTTAATGTTTTTTATGTTCTTAATGTTCTTTCAGTTTCTGAGTAGCATAAAAGAGGGCCACCACATCTTGTCGGCCTCCGTCGGTCTATGATGACCATGGAAGAGAATCCTAAACGTCTACTCTGCTGGAACAGCACCGCCTGTGGCTGAACAGTCCGATGCGCACCGGTGTTCTACCTTCCAGCGTTGGTCGTTGGTAGGATTCAAGCCTGGGCAGGAAGATATGGAGGACAAGATGTTACCCATGCAGCATGTCCCCCCCTCTCCACGTCACTGATGAATCCAAAGGAACAGCAGGGCTGCTATAGTTTGGCACCAGCGCCGTCGCAGGAGCTGCCAGAACGATGTTGAGCACAACAGAGAACTGCCTTAGGGGCTTCGACTCCGGATTTTTCCTCAGGGTTGACTCCCGAAGCCTTTCCCGTGACCAGGTGTGCCACAAGGCAGCAGAGGTTTGAAATCAGGGTTTACCTTCCCCTAGATGGGCTACCTTCTCAGATTGATGAGCCACCATCTACCCGAAGCATCTGGTTTTAAGGCGCCAGAGATCACCACACTGTTATACTAAATAAGACAACACAATGGAGAAACAGGGTGTAACCAAAATAATCTCATATAATGTAAAAGGGATCCTGAATCCAGTTAAAAGATCCAAAATTCTAGGCAAAATGAGAAAAGACAAAGCAGGAATAATATTTTTACAGGAAACCCACCTAACAGATGTGGAGCACACTAAACTTAATAGACAAGGGTTTAAAATGATCTCTTCATCTTCATATAAGTCAGGGAGGAGGAGAGGGGTAGCGACATTGATCTCAACCAAAATTATATTTGAAAAAAAAAATCAGAACACAAAGATAAAGAAGGGAGATTCAGCATGGTACTTGGTCGGCTAGAGGGAGAAGATATCACCCTGCTGAATGTATATGCACCTCCATTGGCTAAGTGGAAATTTTATAAAAATGTATTTGACCTAATGATAACTAAAGCCCAAGGTTTAGTGATATGTGGTGGAGACTTCAATCTAAGACTGAATCCATACTGGGATGCGTCAGGTAATTCTTAACATCAGAATAACACTCAAAGTAGAAAAACTCGGATGCTACTAAAAGAAATGGGAATCTGTGACGTGTGGAGGGAATTCAACCCCAGTGTAAAAGATTATACATTTTACTCAGCACCACATTCATCATACTCAAGGACTGACTATTTTTTTTATGTTTAATAGAGACACTGGAAGAGTAAAAACATGTAAAATAGGACTGATGGATCTCTCTGACCACAGTCCGAGCTATATGGACTTAAGTATCCAAAAATACACAAATAATACATTTTCTTGGAGGTTAAATTCAAATGTACTTAAAGGACCACTGAAAGATGAATTGGAATCAGATATTCTCAGATATTTGGAAGAAAATAATGGAGAAGTATCCCCTTTTATACTGTGGGACGCATGCAAAGCTGTAATAAGGGGAAAAAATTATCGCAAAACTTGCAATCCAAAGGAAACTAAGACAAGAAAAACTAATCACATTAGAGTTAGAACTTAAGAAACTAGAAAAAGAACACAAAAGACAACACTCATTCTAATGACTCGCTCAAAATTAAGGAAATTAAAAAAAACAAATAAATGAGATCTACACAATAGAAATCCAGAAGAAACTTACATTTCTGAAACAAAAATACTGTGAAACAGGTAGCAAATCGGCAAAATTACTAGCCTATAAATTGAGGAAACAACAAATGGAGAGAGCAATCTACAAAATCAGAGACCCAGTATCAAAGGAAATAAAATTTAGAATTCAGGAAATTCTTAAAAGCTTTGAGAACTACTACAAGAACTTGTACTCCCTCAAAAAACACAAAAACGCATCTGAAGCCTTCCTAAATACATTAAACCTTCCCCAACTTACTGAGTCACAAAATAAAACACTATTGTCAGAAATACAACCTCAAGAATTAGAAAAAGCAATTATGAAACTTAAAGCTAATAAATCCCCAGGAGCAGATGGCTATACAGCAGAGTGGTACAAAACCTTTAAACAGCAACTATCTCCTCTCCTCCTGAAAACATTTAACTATGTCCTCCACACGGGGGAAATCCCCCCCTCCTGGAGAGAAGGGGTCATTGCAGTCATACCTAAATCTGAAAAGGATAAACTAGACTGCTCCAACTACAGACCAATCAGTATGTTAAATCAAGGCTATAAGCTGTTTACCACTATCCTTGCCAAAAGGTTAGAAAATATACTGACAGACTTAATTCATTTAGACCAAACAGGTTTTATAAGACAAAGACAGACACAAGATAACATTAGGCGCACTTTACACATAATTCATCATATAAAAAAAATATATTTTAAATGCAGCCATATTGGGATTAGATGCTGAAAAAGCATTCGATTCGGTTGACTGGTCTTTCCTATATAGAATCTTATCCAGTTTCAATTTTCATAACAACTTCATTAGAACCGTCCAGGCATTATATAAAAAACCAACAGCTAAAATAAGGATTAACGGTAAATTATCATCATCTTTTGAACTGGAAAGAGGATGTTGTCAGGGCTGCCCTTTGTCTCCACTGCTCTTTGCAATCTTCATAGAACCTCTGAGCCAATGGATAAGACAGAATCAAAAAATTCAAGGTATTACACTTGGTCAGAAGGAACATAAAATAGCATTCTTTGCTGATGACATTTTAATATACCTGGGGCAGCCGGACACCTCTTTTCCGAACTAATCTCAGTTTTTTCAGAGTATGGAGATTTATTGGGGTACGAATTAAACATGCATAAAACCCAAATTTTAACATTCAACTATGACCAAAATCAATATTTTCTAAGCAAACTCAAAACTAACTGGGAGATGGAATCTATGAAATATCTGGGGGTCAATATCCCGAAACAACTCAACAAAATTATAACACTAAACTATGATCCACTGATGGCAAAAATAAAACCTGATCTAGCAAGATGGAATATGATACCATTCTTGGGTACTGCACAAAGAATTGAAGCAGTCAAAATGAATATACTTCCACGTCTTCTATACCTTTTCCAAACAATACCGGTAGAACCTCCCAAAAAAACATGGCAAGAACTGGACAGAAGGATCTCAAGATTCATATGGCAGGGCAAGAGACCTAGAATGAGATATAGAACCCTACAGCTAAACAAAGACAAAGGTGGGCTCGCGCTGCCAAATATCAGGGACTATTTTAAAGCCGCACAAATTAAAACTTTAGTAGAGATATGTAACTCAGTCTACACTGCACAATGGAAGGAGATAGAATGCCAAATAACAAGTGACATTCCCCTACAGGCGATAATAGGGAACAATGCCTTACCTAAACTTTTGAATAACACTAACTCGTGGATAGAGACCCTGCTAAAAATTTGGTTTAAGATAGTCAGAGAGAATCAAACAAAAGAACCCTGTCGATTACTGCAATGGATTGCCTATGATCAAGACTTTACTGCTAGTAAAACAGACACTAGATTTAAAAAAGTGGAAAGAGAATGGACTGATAAAATATTACGATTTTTTTAAAGGGCAAACTTTAAGAAGTTTTGATGATTTGAAAAAACAAGGTCTAATAAATCAAGACCTTTACAGGTTCTTTCAGCTTAGACACCACATAAACAAAATACTTAAAAAGGAGGATTTGGAAAGGGCCCAGTCAGGTGTACTTAAGGTCTTCTTAATGGCATATAAAGGGATCCCAGGGATCAGATACATTTCTAAAATGTACCTTGGTCTTCAAGACTTAAAAGGAGACAACACATCATATATAAAAGAGAGATGGGAAAAAGAGGGGAATTTCACTTTACAACTGGAAATATGGGAAAAGCTAAATAAACAACAATGGAAAAGTACCTCATCCCTGCAGTGGAGAGAATTTGGATGGAAAAATTTGGTAAGATTTTTCAGAACACCTGCACAAAACAAATTTACTCGTAAGGGGTTGAATTGTTGGCGCTTGTGTGGTGAAAAGACTGTAAATCATTTTCATGTGTTTTGGTCATGCCCAGTTATCCACCAATATTGGACCAATGTACAGACAGTATTGGGGAAAATATTCAAAATAACAGTTCCCTTTTCTTTTGTAACTTTGTATTTGGGTTTACTACCGGAATCACTGGAAAGACGAGGAGAAAAAAACTTATTCACTGTTTTAATATTGGCAAGTAACAAAGCTCTAAAATAAATGGATGTTGAAGGACTGTCCTACACCTGAAGATTGGATTAACGTGATTCAGGACATTTATTCGATGGAAAAGTTGACATTCGCACTGAACCAGGACATGGACGGGTTCATGAACTTTTGGCAACCCTGGAACGCATATGTGTCTTCCATCAGATCTAATCTTTGACAAATACCATTTCAATAATGGCACCTCTCTTTGTTCCAACGCTACTCAGATACTCTTTTATTTTATTTTTTTTGATCTTTTGTTTTGTTTTTCTTTTTTCTTGTTTTTTTTTGTTTTTTTTGTTCTTTTTTAATTTCTCTTTTTTTCTTTCACTAAAAAAAGGTGTAAGAATTATTTTTCCAAAGTTGTCAAAAAGCAAAAAAAAGGGAACGTGATGAAAAAGTAAACAATGGAATGCTGTAATGACATGTATACCCTTTACAACAGCTTAAAAAAAAAAATTATAGTGCATAAAAACAGCCACAGGGGGTACCAGTGTACTCCTAGTGCCCGTCCCAATCCCGTGTAAATGGAGAGGGTTGTGTCAGGAAGGGCATCCAACATAAAACCTTTGCCAAATCTAACATGCAGATCATGACGAATGAGAGTTTTGTACCGGATCTGTCGAGGCCCATGTTAACAACTACCACTGCTGCTGTTAATCCACAGGGTGACTGTGTAAATTAGCCTACTGTTGGTGGAAGCAGGGTTTCCTCTGGTAACATTTCCCGGTGGCAGCCCGCCACGTCACAAAAATTTCTGCGGCTCTATCAGAACATGTAAATTTGAGAAAAATTTATGAAGGAATGATGATCTGCAAGCTTGCACACGAACAACGCGTGTGACCGTGATCCGCATGGAGAGAAGCGCCCCGCCCGCGTGTTCTAGTCACCAGCCAGGCAGAGTGTCTCGCTACTAGTGTGACTGTCCAAGAGAAACACGAACATATTAAAGTGCTTTAAACGCAGAAAAAAATCAGAAGAGGTATGTAAGCACTGGAGGCATTTATCATGGTTTTAACCCGCTGGTAACGGGAGCAATCATGGAAAAGTTGCTTAGCCAACAGGTGTGGTTGAGAGCTCGAGTTGGTTGATTTTGTTTCCTTTTTTTCTTTTTCTTTCCTCTGGCTTAAAGACCTTGGTGCGGTGGCAACATATTTTTCCGGGGGGGGGGGGGGTGCAGAAAACACATTACATGATTGTAACCGGAAATGTTAATTTTACACTATTTCTTTTTATTTTTTTAAATTTTGCACCGAAATATTGCATAATAGAACTTACCATTTGAAGTATTGTACTTGGTAGTACAATACTTGAATACAATGAATGTTGGCATATTGGGCCAGTTGGGGTCCCACCCAGATGTCCTGTGTTTGGACTTTTTACTGGAGTTATCCTTCTCTCCTTCCTCTGCTCTCACCTCTCCTGGACCCTCTGCCTGAACACATTCCTCTCCTTGGCTCCTCTCTTCTGTCTCTTCTTTCCCTCTCTGAGCTCTGTCTAATTCAGGTTCTCACTCTGTGTCTATGGTTGTATAGAAACAGGCTAGAAAATACCAAGTGTCATGGTTTGACCTGCAGGATTTTTTTTCATGGTTTACATAAATAACCAAAATGTGTATTTTTATTCTAGTGTTTCTTTTTTCCATTGACAACGAGTAGGAAAGGGAAGGGGAAAAAACAGTAATTTTCTCATGCATACTTAAATTACAGTGGGGCAAAAAAGTATTTAGTCAGCCACCAATTGTGCAAGTTCTCCCACTTAAAAGATGAGAGAGGTGTCCAATTTTCATCATAGGTATACCTCAACTATGAGAAACAAAATGAGAAAAAAAAAATCCAGAAAATCACATTGAAGGATTTTTAATGAATTAATTGGTAAATTCCTCGGTAAAATAAGTATTTGGTGACCTACAAACAAGCAAGATTTCTGCCTCTCACAGACCTGTAACTTCTTCTTTAAGAGGCTCCTCTGTCCTCCACTCGTTACCTGTGTTAATGGCACCTGTTTGAACTCGTTATCAGTATAAAAGACACCTGTCCACAACCTCAAACAGTCAGAATCCAAACTCCACTATGCCCAAGACCAAAGAGCTGTCAAAGGACACCAGAACAAAATTGTAGACCTGCACCAGGCTGGGAAGACTGAATCTGCAATAGGTAAGCAGCTTGGTGTGAAGAAATCAACTGTGGGAGCAATTATTAGAAAATGGAAGACATACAAGACCACTGATAATCCCCCTCGATCTGGGGCTCCACGCAAGATCTCACCCTGTAGGGTCAAAATGATCACGAGAACGGTGAGCAAAAATTCCAGAACCACACGGGGGGACCTAGTGAATGACCATACCTACTGTGAAGCATGGGGGTGGAAACATCATACTTTGGGACTGTTTTTCTGCAAAGGGACCAGGACGACTTATCCGTGTAAAGGAAAGATTTTGAGTGAAAACCTCCTTCCACCAGCAAGGGCATTGGATATGAAACGTGGCTGGGTCTTTCAGCATGACAGTGATCCCAAACACACCCTCCGGGCAACGAAGGAGTGGCTTCGTAAGAAGCATTTCAAGGTCCAAGTGGCCTAGCCAGTCTCCAGATCTCAAGCCATAGAAAATCTTTGGAGAGAGTTGAAAGTCTGTGTTGCCCAGCGACAGCCCCAAAACATCACTGCTCTAGAGGAGATCTGCATGGAGGAATGGGCCAAAATACCAGCAACAGTGTGTGAAAACCTTGTGAAAACTTACAGAAAACGTTTGACCTCTGTCATTGTCAACAAAGGGTATATAACAAAGTATTGAGATAAACTTTTGTTTTTGACCAAATACTTATTTTACCGAGGAATTTACCAATTTATTCATTAAAAATCCTTCAGTGTGATTTTCTGGATTTTTTTTCCTTATTTTGTCTTATTTTGTCTCTCATAGTTGAGGTATACCTATGATGAAAATTGGAGACCTCTCTCATCTTTTAAGTGGGAGAACTTGCACAATTGGTGGCTGACTAAATACCTTTTTACCCCACTGTATCTTAAACATCGAGCATTAGAGAGCATTGTGTGACCATTTTCGGAGAGCAAAACTTCAACTGTGTGTTATGTTATGATACAATACTATGTCAAGAACGGCATTTACAGCGTCAGCAGTGGCGGCCACCGCTTGCATACAAGGGTGTAATCCAACAGCCACTGAATCAAGTTTTCGTGAATAATAGGACAATGGTTTGTATTGTCCTGCATGTATTTGCATCAAAACTGCTGACATGTGTCCATTGACAGCATCACAAAACAAGTGAAATGGTTCTTCATAATTTGGAATTTGCAAAGCACATATAGATGACCGCATGTTCTTGAGAGTAGAGATTGATTTCATATGTTCTGAGGTCAATTCCACTTTTTCATGCAGATTTCCATGAGGACCCTGTAGAAGTGCATACAGCGGTGCAGTTTACTGAGAATAATTTGGTATCCACTGCCAGCAGTAATTCAGGGTGCCCAACAAGGACATTAGCTCTTTCTTTGTTTGCGGCATGGGTAAATTCTCAATGGTTTGTATTCTGTCTTTTGCCAGTTTTTTTTCCATCAGCTATGAGTGTATGTCCAAGAAACTTAACATCAGATTTGCAAAATTGCAGTTTGTTTCTGCTACATTTGAGCCATTTTGATACAAAAATTTCAGAAGTGCGATGGTGTCCTGTTGGCACTGTTTCTCATTGGATGATGCAACCTGGATATCATCCACATAAAGTAATATTTTAGAGCCTGCAGGTGGGTTAAATCTAGCCATTAAAGATGACATTTCTTGAGAAAAAATGGTGGGGCTCTCACAATAGCCTTGAGGTAGTTGGGTGTAAGTGTATCTTTTACCATTAAAAGTGAATGCAAACCAAAACTGGCTATCTTTGTGAACAGGGATGGTGAAAAATGCATTACTGAGATCTATAACCGAAAAAGTTGAGGAATCATGTCCTGCAGCATTTAACAGTGTATGAGGGTCAGAATCAGAATCAGAATGAACTTTATTGCCAAGCATGTTTACACATACGAGGAATTTGACTTGACATTAGGTGCGCTCATATTAGGCGCTCACTAATGACGCGGCAGCCGACAAGGCGCCTAATACAGTGGGGGTAAAGAGGGAGAGGGGAAGGGGATGACACATTGGGCAGAGAGAAAAAAAAAACATAGTTATCAGAATAGCGCTCGAGTGAGCAAGATTATGATCACATAGAAAAAAAACCCTCAATGCACATTTAGCAGACAAGTTACAATACACACGTTAACAAAAGAGAGAGACCAGTGTGTGTATATCAGTCATATGGTATCAGTGTGAGTGCAGTGTGAATGTATCAGTTACTGGTGCACAACAAAAATCGTCTCCTAGGCAACGGCTAGATGTTATGTCCATGTATTATAAACATAGATAAACATGTCCACAGAGTTCATCTCTCTTCATGCCAGATGGTAAAATTCCATGTTAGTCACATGATAACTTTGTCCTTGGAGAGTTCAGATTGTTGTACAACAGCAGTTGTTTGGGTTAAGAGAAGCCAAAACTCCCTTCTGCTTTATCTCTTCTCCTGAAGGAATGAGTTCTCCCAAGGACGCCGAATCAAGGCCAAATGAGCACAGTTCACTTAGAGCATAGAAATTTCCTCTCTCATGCGATTCTGTGCATCACAATTTAAATTAACATTCACAGGCTTTAAAATCATTCCCCGGAGAACACCCAGCGACTCCGAGATGTTTCCCACTTTCCGATTTAGTTCAACATTTGCCACCATCAGCGCTCTCCCCAGCTGGTCAAATTGTTGAAGGAGCTTCGCCGGGTCCGCATTTTGACCAGCTCTTCCAACTTCTTTAATTTCCGATACACCAGGAAACTCCTGTGATCATAAGCCAAACAGGTAGATGTCTTCCACATCTTCAATCGAATCACACAGACACATGAGTTTCCAATTGTCCCATGAGTCTCCCCACTTGGGCTCCCCCTGGCCCGATCTTCTTTTAAAGTGGTGTCAATTGCATTTAAAGCCCAGCTCAATTCCATAATTTTCCGTTTGGGTCGAGATGCAGCAGAAGAAGAGCGAGACACAGACAGGACACAGCAAGCTGGGATCAGTGAAGGGAGGAGGAGAAGGGAGAGGAGAAGAAATGTGTCTGCTCTCTCTGATAGCCGGAAGAAGAAGGTCAGGGACAGATGGAGCGCGAGAAATGACTGCAGCATTTACAACTTGAAGGTCTTGCACTAACCTCCAGCCAACACTAGGTGGAGCCTTCTTAACAGGAAACAATGGAGTGTTGACGGGAGATTAAGAGCATTGGATTATTACTTCGCTTTGTAGAAGGTCTGTAATAATAGGTTTAATGCCTTCAAGTGCTTCAGGTTTCAGTGGGTATTGTTTTTTGTAAGGAAATCCTCTCCCATTAGACTTTGTGATTACAGGAGTAGCATTTTTTAAAAATCCTACATCTGCCGGACTGTAAGACCACAATTCGGAGGGTAGGGAGTCTAATTCTCAGGTCGAGACAGTGTATGCTGATGCATAAGTTATCCCCAGAGCATCAGGTGGGTACTCAGTTCCACAGGCATAATGAATCTCAAAATGGAGGGTCATCATGACCCTGAGAGGGACCTTAAAAAGGCTTGTGGAAGGTGAGTGTAGCACCCTGTGCTCTGTGGTATTTTCCCAATCAGTGACACAATTTGCTTTTTGAATCATTTTACCACAGTCAGCCCAGAAATAATCCTCTGGTCCCCAAAGAGATACATGAGGTGGGGTGGGCATGCAATGCAAAGAAGAAACCTCTGTGGGTAGATTCAAAGACATTGCTGCCACCCCTTGACTGTCAAAAATCAGGTTTTCAGTGCATACGTTTATACCACAAAATTCTTGCAACTTATCAGCCAATGCTGAATCAAAAGGCTTATTATATCGAATGTACTTCATAGGGACATGCAGTGGTTGTGGTCTCACCAAGTTTACAAGCATGTCCTCTGGCAACAGAGCAGACATAGCGGCTGTGTTCTGTGTGCAGAGGGCAGCTATGGCTGTGCTGTTGTCAGATAGATCAAAGCTAAATAGGGTGCAAAACCCTTGATTATCAGGTTCATCATTGTCTACAAAAAATGTCTGAGCATTTCTCAAAACTGTGTAGTCATTTTTTTCAAATCTGGACGTAATGTAATGTCAAGTCTGAATAAAACATCCCTTGCCAGCAGATTCACTGGGCAAGACGGGGCAACCACAATATCAGACATGCAGGAATTTCCTGTTTCTTTGTCTGTTAAGGTAATAGGGCCATATAGGCTCTCAGTGGTGGTTCCTCCCCCTGCATTTGAACCTTAATTGTTCTTCCAGTGAATTTAGCATTTTTGGGGATTTTACGGACAGTAATGTGTGTGGCTCCTGTGTCACAAAGAAATTCAACCTCTTTTCCATTCACCAGTAGCCATATTTTTGATCAGGATTTGTCCTTCAATTCACATATTAAATTTGTTTCTAAGACTGCCTTCTATCATTTGCGTAATATTGCCAAGATTAGGAGCATCTTGTCTCAGAGTGATGCTGAGAAGCTGATCCACGCTTTTGTTAGCTCGAGATTAGATTATTGTAATTCTTTATTATCAGGCTGTCCTAAAACATCTTTAAAAAGTCTTCAGCTGATCCAAAATGCTGCAGCAAGAGTTTTAACAGGTACTAGAAAGAGAGATCATATCTCTCCGGTTCTGGCCTCCCTTCATTGGCTTCCCATAGAGTTTAGAATTAAGTTTAAAATCCTTCTTCTTACTTACAAAGCTCTAAACAATCAGGCTTCTTTTTATTTAAAGGCCAAATGTCACGTAACAGGGTACTTTAAATATCTTGAAACTAGATATAAAAGGGAACCGATCCGTTTGGGTCTTGGTGCATATGCTTCAGTAACAACGGAATATTCGTTAATTTAAAACTGCCGCGCTTGGCCTGACACGGCCCCTGGAATCGCCTGGGGAAGAAGGCGGAAGTGACGAAATCGATTGTACCCTAGTTTGATGCTTGGGGTATTTCAATTGATTGTTTATATGGAGACTGGAATGTTGAAGTGAGCAACAAGAAAGAAAAAATTGGATATTTCACCCATACCTTAAAACAGGACTATCAGGGACAGCTGGGTAATAAGGGACACTTCTCTGGGAAATGTTTTCATACCTGTCAAGTGAGACGTTTTCACCGTACTTCAACACCGTAAAAAGCAGCTATAAGGGACGGCGGAGCAACAAGGGACACCTCTCTGGGAAATGCCCCAAATGCAACTCGTGTTGTTATTGTCAAATATTTTAAGGATTCATGGATATTTGACAATAACAACACAACTCAGCGTCCGGCACAAAATTTAAAAAAAAAAGCAGAATTCTGTATTTGTCAGGCGATCTCTGTCTGTTCCGCAACCGCTGCACAGCTGAACGTGTTAAACCATTGTCCTAATGACTTCTCATTGTAGTGAGAATAGCTCAAGCTGAGCGATCAGCCCGCCCCGACAATTAGACTAATGAGTGACTCCACACTTCTCATTGTAGTGAGAATAGCTCACGCTGAGCGATCTGCCAGCACCAGCTGTGGGGGATCACACACAGGACGTGCGCCGCAAAACACTCAATTTTTTTTCCAGTATATTTTTCTTTTGGGCATACAGAAATGGCAATACGCCCGTTTTTGCTAAAATTGCATTTTCCCCGTATTTTCCTTAAAATATTTGACAATAACAACACGAACTACATTTAAAACATTTCCCAGAAAAGTGTCCTCCACCACTCCGCCGTCCCCCACAGCCGCGCTTGGCACCAAAATACGGCGAAAACGTCTCACTTGACAGGTATGCGCCTCCATTTTCATATTGATCTGGTCAATTTCTTGACAGCAGCGGCTCTCCTCCACTGTAATAATAATGGCTTCCGAAAAATCAATATTTATGAGGCGCCCTCGACAGACCCCCTTCGGCTTTGCAATTCTGGAGGCGATTAATGTCCAGTTCAATGACATTTTCCACTGGTTCTGCTCTCTGGTCATCGGTGGAACTGTTGTCATCAGACAAAGCATCTGATTCCGTCTCGGACGGCTCGAACCTGTAAGGTTCTATGCCTCTGTCACTGTCTGAACCACTGACAAAAAAAAAGACAAAAAAAAAAAGACAAAACTAAACTAATTTGTTCACAATCGCTGTCACTTTCCGTCATGATTGTCCAATGTTGATAAGTGTGAATGTGGATAGGCAGGGCAGCCAGGGTACAACTGGTGATGTCAAAAACATGGGCGTGGTCTGGACTGGCTGTCACAAGCCAGCAAGCAAGGTGGGGCCTTCACCTGGTGTATTTTGTGCAATTATGTAAATACAGGTGGGTGATATGGTCTCCGGTATGAATATTTGGTTTAAGCTATGTGTATTTTATCTAAATTCGTTGTCATTTAGAAAAAAAAATGACGTGACATTTGGCCTTTAAAAGATCTGATACTACCGTATTATCCTAACAGAGCACTACGCTCCCAAAATGCAGGATTACTTGTAATACCTAGAATCTCCAAAAGTACAATGGGAGGCAGAGCCTTCAGTTATCAAGCTCCTCTCCTGTGGAATCAGCTGCCAATCTGGATTCGGGAGTCAGACTCGATCTCTGTTTTTAAGAATAGGGCTAAAACCTACCTTTTTGATATAGCCTACAATTAGGGAGGGATCATGTGTTTCTGAACCCTCCCTTAGTTATGCTGCTAATAGGTTTAGTCAGCCGGGGGACCTCCAGTAATGCACTGGGCCTCACTCCTTTCCTCACTCTCTATGAAATATTTTTTTTGCTGGTCATTAACATTTGTTTGTTCTCTCCCATAGATTGAGTCCCCATCGTGCTGTTTGCTCTCTACATGTCTGTTCTTTTCTTCTTCTCTATCCCCTCACCCCCCAGCCATTCGCAGCAGATGACTGCCCCTCCCTGAGCCTGGTTCTGCTGGAGGTTTCTTCCTGTTAAAAGGGAGTTTTTCCTCTCCACCTTCGCCAAGTGCTTGCTCACAGGGGATCGCCTGATTGCTGGGGTCTTTCTGCAACTGTGGGGGTTCGCCCCTACAGTTGATAGTGCTATGAGATGACTGTTGTTGTGAAATGGCACTATATAAATAAAGTTGAATTGAATTGAATTGAATATTGTGGGAGCAGACAATGCACTGCTGTACATAGTCAGGTCCAAAGTTTCATTAGGCCTTGTTACCGCCTCAGATAGTCTTTTCTGTTGGTCAAGTACTGTCTGTTTGTCCTCAGGAGAGAGTCTGTCTATGTCGGTTAGTCATGCTGTCCCGTCTGTAGGTCCTTGACCCCCTGAGGGTCTTTGTCTCTGGTCATACTCATAACCACCTTGGTATCCTTCTCCTCTGCCTTGCTGAAATCTCTCTCTCTGAATATTCTGAAACCTTCTTCAGCCTCTACCACGTCCTCTATTTCCAAATCCACCTCTTTGGCCAGACCTGCAATCACGGGCCCAGTGACCAGGCTGACCACACTTAAAACAAGCATCCTGATCGCCTCTCCACTCAGGATCAGTATTCAACTGCCTCTGCCCTCTTGGGCATGCTCCACCCTGAACCATTCGTGCCACATATGTTTCACCATCAACATCCTCGCTTACAAAAATCTCCACCTTCTTCCTGCCTTTCTCTTTCTTCAATTTAGCCTCGGCCACATGAAAGACATGCTCTTTAAAAGTTTTCATATCACACGTTTTTAGCGTTACACATGACATCTTTATGGCTTCCATAAGGTCAGGAAGCAAGGTGTCCAGAAAGGTGTGTTTAAATAGCAAGCACGCCTGTGCATCTGCATCAGAGTTCACATCTTCCCCCAAAACACTCTTATACACTTCCATAAATCTGTACCAATAGTCAACCATATTCTCATCCGTTTTCATCTGAAGCATTGCCACATCAGCCATAGATATTACTGGCTTAAAATGTAGTAGTAGTAGTAGATTAGTTTATTTGACAGGGACAGTGCAATAAACATAGACAATTAATCAAAGACAATCAATCTGATGTGTTGCACATAGAGTGTATAGCTATTAGCTAATTTGCAACTCTTGTCCCTGGATGGGCTTTAGAAAAAAGAATCAAGATAAAAAATATACACAATAACCACATACATCAATGCAGAAAAATTATAAATACACAATTATAAATATTATAAATATTATAAATACACAAATATAACAGCCTGACTCACATTTAACATAAATATTATAAATATTATAAATACACAAATATAACAGCCTGACTCACATTTAACACATATAACATAACTCACATTTGCCTATTTCAGGCCTTCCTCCCTCCGTCACTCACTATAAACAAACACATTTATTCCTTCCCTTCATTCACTCTCACTTTGCAGACAATTAATTCATACATGAGTACATTCTTGTTTATTTTTCAGCCAGTTTTTAACATTTTTAGTGAATGTTTTAAAGTCCGTTATTATTTTAATTTCATTTGGCATTGTGTTCCAGATGTGACTGCCCTTTATAGAGAAAGCTGTTTGTCCAAATGTGGTTCTGCGGTGGAATATTTTACAGTTATTGTTAACAGAACTCCTGGTGGCTCTGCTGCTGTCCTGTCTTTGGACAAAACCAGCAAGTGGCTCGGGTGCTGATTTATGAAAACATTTGAACGTTAATTTCAGAAGACAGAGGTCAATGAAGCTCTCAAAACTCAATAGGTTGTATTTTTTTAAAACATTACAGTGATGCCACCTAATGGGCTTTTTGTCCAAGATTTTTAGGGTTTGATTATATAATGAACCTATATGTCTTATTGTGGAAGGGGCTGCTTGAGCCCAGACTGTCAAACAGTATGATATATGAGAAAAAACCATAGAATGCATATACAGTGCAGCTGCTTCGTAAGGTATGTAATATCTAATTAATTTAAAGCAGTTCAGATTTTTTTTTACTGTTTTTGAAATTTTCTTTATATGAAGATTAAATTTGAGTTGAGGATCTAGTACAATGCCAAGGTATTTGAATTCTGTAACTAAACTGATGTCATGATCATGTATATTAACTTTAAAATGTTGCAGGTTACATTTTTTGATTGAAAAGCACATTGAGACTGTTTTCTGAAGGTTCAGCAATAGATGGTTCTTGAGGAGCCACTCTTGGACATCAACCATACTTGTAGACAGTACATCTGCAGCCTGTGCTGGAGTCTTGGCAGCTGTGTAAATAACTGCATCATCTGCATAAAGTTGGCATGTTGCAGCTGAGCAGTGTAACGGCAGGTCATTAATAAAAATGCTGAAAAGTAAAGGACCAAGAATGGACCCTTGTGGGATACCCATGCGGTTGTTTAAAAATGAGGATTTATCCTGGTGAACTTTTACACACTGTTCTCTATTCTGGAGATAAGATGCAAACCATTCTAATGTATTTGGGGAGAAGTTAAAAGATACCATTTTGGATAAAAGCAAACTGTGGTTTACAGTATCGAAAGCCTTTTTGAGATCTAGAAAAACAGCTCCTACCACATTACCCCTGTCCAAGGACTGTTTGACGTTTTCAATAAGGCAACAATTTGCTGTTTCTGTTGAGTATCCTGGTCTAAAACCAAATTGATGTGGATGAAGAAGTTGATTGTCTTGTAAGTAGTCTATCAGCTGTGTAGCTACAACTTTTTCAAGAACCTTAGATAGGACTGGTAAGATAGAGATTGGGCGGTAATTGCATATATCGTCTTTACTGCCTGATTTATGAACTGGTATGACGACAGCTTTTTTCCAGCCAGATGGAAATGTACTAGACCTAATGGAGAGATTAATGAGATGAGTCAGTGGTTTGATTAATATTTTGCTGTGCATTTTGAGAAAGGAGGTGCTCATATTGTAGATATCATTAGTTTTTGAGTTTGACAGTGTTTTAACAATACCAGCAATTAACTTCTCATTTACCTCATCGATGTGAAAAGTATCTGTTGGAAGTATGGAATTTGTGTTGTTGAGCACATTTGGCAGCACAAAAATTTTTGTTAAGTCTTCCACAGAGCCCACAAAGTGTGAATTAAATTCATTTGCCAAAGTAGCCTTGTCACTGACGGTCTTGCCATTGATTCTAAGTTCCTTTACCCCCTTCTGATCGTTTTTTTTATTAGTTAAGTTATTTAAATGCCTCCATAGGGAACTGTTGTTACCCTTTGCATGATCTATCAGTTTATTGTAATAAGATATTTTTGATTTTCGCAGCTCATGTACCACTTTATTTCTTAAACTTTTGTACACAAGGTGATCATTTTGTAGTTTGGAGGTTAGTGATGTTTTCAGTGCATAGTCTCGCCTCTTCATAAGTTTTCTTATTTCATTATTTAACCATGGTAGGCTAATCTTCTGTTGTCTACTTTTAATTTGCTTTGAAAATTTTTCTATAGACTTTGTGATTGTTGCAGTTATAAAATTACAACAATCATCTACTTCACATGTTGACATGAGCTGCTCCCAATTTTGATTCTCTAAGTAATGTTCAAACTCCTCATTTTTTGATTTGGGGATAATAAAATTTGATTTGTCAATATCGACTCCCCCAAAATACTGTAGTCGCTTTTTAGTAAGTTTCCTGACAGCAAGAACCATGTTATGATCTGAGAGACCAGTTACAAGATTATAGGTTCTGGTTATTCGTTCTGGTTTATTAGTAAATACCATGTCAATAAGTGTTCTGGATTGTTTGGTTATCCTGGTGGGTCCTTTGATGATTTGCTGGTAATTAAATTTAGTCATGAGGCTTTTCAGTTTTTGTTTGTCTTTTTTATCAGACCAGTTGATATTAAAGTCACCATGAATTATTGTTTCTCTGTTCTTCTCAAGTTGTTTAACCAGATCACTTAATTCATTATAAAAGGAAGAATTGTGTGATGGTGGGTTGTACAATACTGCAATGTTGAAATTCATTACCGGAGAGAGACATACATTAACAGCTAAACATTCAAGTGAAGTATTCAAATCAACCAGTTGACATTTATATTTGTCTTTGATGTAAATTAAAACACCTCCTCCCCTCCCTACCTGCCTGTCTTTTCTAAAACACTGGTAGCCCACAATATCGATCATATTAGTGTCTATGTTCCTGTGTAGCCAGCTTTCTGAGAGACAAAGGTAGTCCAGATTTGAGTCCAACAGCAACACCGAAATCTCATCTCTTTTGGGGATTATGCTCCGTATGTTTAAATGACCGCCGAGGATCCCCTTTGGTTTAGCCTTGGTGTCCCAAAGAACTCGTGCATGATTAACAGTTTGGAAAAATAAATGTTGTTTTTGCTTTTGTACAGCTCGGTTTTGTGCTAACCCAGTGGTCTGCTGTTTAATAGTGGCAGGTCCAGGGTTAAGGTGAATATCTCCTGCCAGAAGTAGCAGAACTAACAGAACTTTAATTGTATATCCTCTGCCATATTGTGATTTTTGCTTAACAGCCATGTTTGCCTTAATTTGGAAGTTTTTGCTCAGGCCTTTTAAAGACCACATAGAGTGTAGGGTGAGATGTCCAAGCCCAAATCCATACAGATAAAACTTTTTAACTTCACCTTTGGTTGAGTTTGTCGGAAAATCCTTCTTGTTGCAGGTCCAGACACACAAAGACAAAACGAAGAGGAAGTAGAGAAGTAGAGAAGGCTTATTAGTGGTGCCCATCAGCCCACTTTTTAATCCGGTGGCCGCCATCTTCAGTCTTTCTTGGAAAGAAGGAAAAAGAAAATCTGTGGATAGTAAAATAAATTCTGCTTATATCGCCAGAATCTGATCCGATCGTCCTCGAATCCAGCTGGGCCTCAGCTAGCCAACTAGCCCCTTCCGTTGCTGGTCTCGTTGCTCATAGTCGCCGTAACTGGTCTCCCGTCCCGCTCCTCCAACCGAGTCTCGTCACACACCGCCGCTGCCACCGAGCTCCGCTGAGGTCACGGTAAGTCCTCCGCTAGGCACCGCCACCTACCGTTGTCTGCCTGGGTGAAATCTCTGCTGAGCCCCGTCAACAAATAGCCGCTTGCCTGGTAGTATCTCCGCTGGGCCTCGCAGCTGGGCTTCGATTCAGGCTGGTGTAAGGTGGAATGACTGGCGCCAGCATTAAGCTAACTAGCGTTAGCTTAGCAATCGCTTCGGGTAGTCTCGTCGCACACCGCCGCTGCAGTCACGGTAAGTCCTTCGCTGGGCACCGCCGCCTACCGCCGTCTGCCTGGGTGAAATCTCTGCTGAGCCCCGTCAAACAAATAGCCGCCTGCCTGGTAGTATCTCCGCTGGGCCTCGCAGCTGGGCTTTGATTCAGGCTGGTGTTAGGTGGAATGGCTGGCGCCAGCATTAAGCTAACTAGCGTTAGCTTAGCAATCGCTTCAGGTAGGGCACATCAGTGAATCACAAGGAAGCGCTGGAATCGCTGGTCAGTTTACTCACAGTGGCCGGATAAAAGCGATCAAAGGGGTAATCCACCGGAGGTATATCCGATCGCTGTAGGTTAGATTTTTAGAGACTGGCGCCAGCATTAAGCTAACTAGCGTTAGCTTAGCAATCGCTTCAGGTAGCATTAAGCTAACTAGTGTTAGCTTAGCAATCGCTTCAGGAAGGCGCAGGAAGTCGCTGGAGAAAGGCGATTAAAGGGCAATCCAACGGAGGTGGCAATTCAGCCCGTGCGTGTTCGCCACGAGCGCCGATCGCTGCAGGCCAGCCACTTTTAATGGCAAAATCAGTGACTTTGTCTCAGCACTGAAAAAGTGTGACCATCCCGGTCGCCATCTTGAGGCGTTCATGTGCTCTTACTTTGTTCAGGGCTTGGGCTACCAGTGTGCGCCAGGTTGCGCCATGCAGGTCTATGTCATAATCTTCTTAAAAATCAGCCTTGCGCATGTCTTCAGTAAACAATCCTTCCTTTTTTCCAAAAACTATCTTAAAAATTTTCAACATTTCTGCAGGGCTAGGATCATACATGTCCACAATACTTCCCAACTCTTCTACACATCCCTCTGTATCTGGTTTAGGCACTGCTTTAGCAATTCCATGCATTTCAACCAGAGACCATGGCTTATAGACACAAACTGTTCCTGCCCCAGCATGTGTGTGTTGTGCACCTCCAGAAGCGATAGTCTTTTTAGTAATTCTTTTAATCAGCTTCCCCTCGGCATCCGTATCTTCTATTACCACTTCTCCTTCGTGCACCACCGGTTTTTGGATGTACGGGTAATTACCTTCAGGGTTTAGGAACTGCTTTTCCACTTCTTTAGCTTCTTTCATTAATTTTGAATATGGACCCTCCTTAGGATCTGAATCAGAGTAGAGAGGGGGTGGAGCGCTCGGTTCTTTTTTATCAGACTTCAACAGAGGTTCTTTACTGTTTTGATTTTCATAATTTGACTTTTTCTGATCCATCTTTTTCTTACTTTCGTGTCTTTGATCGGCTTTTGTTTTGGCATCTGCAGCTGCCGCCGGCCAAAGATTTGTGCATCGGAGCTCCACGTTTGGCTTTTTCTTATTCCCCTTAGTTGTAAATTTTACCGTCGACGCCAAGACTGCACATTCATCCACATCCAGTGTGGGTTTAAAGGAATAGTCTTTTTCCCATTTGTTTAAATACTTTTCAGGATCCTTTATCTGATCTTTTTCTCTTAACCGATCATTGTAATTTTTTACCGTTCAATGCGCTGTCTGCTCTTTTTTCAGCTGTTTGGTTTTTTGTTTATTTTCTTTCCTTCCCACAGTTACCTATTTTTAACCCTTGATAATTCCACAGGAATTAAAATGTTTTATCAGGAAAAACGTGTTATTTTCACTTCAACACAATTTCAACACGCTACCATTACGTGCTTTAAACGACCTGATATATTTTTTTTGGTCCCAGACCAGGTGTCACAACCCAAATAAACCTTTAACTCGTGGTCCCGGACCACTTTTGTACCATTACAGTCTTTCAGACTTATGAGCGACACTCACTTATTGATTTAAAAAAGATTCTTGTGGCTCTTTGTTGCATTACTCACTCGAGATGGATTAGGAGATTCTTGTAGCTTTGTTATGTTACTCACTCGAGATAGATTAGGAGATTCTTGTAGCATATTGAGAGTGTATCGCCGCCTCTTATTCTTTATGATCCGCAACCGGGATATAGGACGACCACTATATCCTTTCCTTAATACTGCACGCTTCGTTTTACGGTCCCCGGCCGGGATACAGGAAATTCACTATATCCTTTTCTCTTAATAATAAAAAGATGTCACTTACTTTCTTTCTTGTTATCGAGGATGGACTTCACCAGGCCACACCTAGAGGTTTTCCGCCATCTCCGGAGTTCCTCAAAGGGGATTCCAATGCTGACTGTATGCAGTCAGACCGTGCGCACGGTTTTCAACCCGGGGGGGCGCGTTGCCTCTAGCCGTATCCTAGATGTCGTCCATCCGGGTCACCGGCACCACGTATGTCATGAACCTGAAACTCAGAGTGAACGTATATTAGTTCGTTACCTCAATAAAGATTCAAGACACAGAATATTAGTTCTCATGAGTCTTTTACTGCAGAAGTGCGTACCTGATTACAGAGTTTCCGCACTAAAGCATTATCAGAGTTCAGGCACTTTTATACATCGTTAGCCACATAAACACATAGAACATCTGCTGAGTATCACACACAGTCATGACAGAAATATGCCAACATTGGCAAGAAGGGAGAACACCATGACCTTGCAGCAGTACATCACACAAGGTCCTAATTGCAATTAATCATAGACACAGCATTTCATAGGAAAAACAGGATTAACTTTACCTTATTCTCAGACTCTTAATCACATACACAGTCGTGTCTCGTGAGACAACTTCAGCTCTCTCACCCTAGGCACACTTTAATCTGTACATAAAAGGCACTCAATATTACCCAAGTATAAAAGGATACAGTGTATAATGAACTTATGTCATATAAAAATGATAATATACATATATAATTTTACAACAACATAATATGCATAGATGAGTATACAGTATACACTTAATTATATAAAATGATAACATGTGTATACAATTTTTCTGACAGGACTATATAATGAAGAGCTCCCTGGTTCCATCAGTATGGATTTCCTTCTTGTTTTTGCACTGTTGTTTCTTTCTTACCGGCTCTTTGTTTTGGAGGTAAGCACAATCGCGATCACGCCGGGAAGAACGCAGTATTCCAGAGACATGTTACTGCATTTATACATAGATAAAGCAGCATCTGTGTTTGAGTCTGTGCCGCAACTGCCGGACTTTATTTTAAGAGATTTTCATGGACACAGCGATGAAAAGAGAGACAAGAAGAGGAAACGCGGAAAGCGTGGAGGCGTAAGATTAAATCTGAGGAGGTGTCAGCTTAACCGCGTTCCTCTTCCTTCCATTATTATTAGGCCGTGAGCAGCTCCCTCAAAATGTGGCTAGAAAATGATTTTTGTGGCACCCAACTGGGAACTACGGGATCTTTGATGATTTCTATGTAAAAAAAAAAACCTGCTGAATCCGAAAATCGATGTTCCCACTGTCAAAGGTGTGGATAGCTATGTCAAATTTGCATAAATCCAAGATGGCTGCCACGACTAACCAAGGGAACGAATGGCCGAACATTTTATCCAGTCTACCTAGAAACACCTTTGAGGCCTCTTTTTCGGATAATGTTGAGCCGAGGAATCGATTTCTGAGGTCGACTGTGTGATTGAGGGTCAAAGAACCATGCTAATTTGCATAAATCCAAGATGGCTGTCATGGATGGACTAACTTTTTAGCCATTCTACCTAGAATCACGTTGGAGACGTCCTTTTCGGCTAATGTTAACGCGAGGAATCGATTTCCGAGGTCATTAGTGTGACTGAGGGTCAAAGAACCCCGCTAATTTGCATAAATCCAAGATTGCCACCATGGGTGTGGATGGACTATATTTTGAACCACTCTACCTATAATCACGTTTGAGACGTCTTTTTCGGATAATGTTGACCCGAGGAATCAATTTCTGAGGTCAAATATGTGATTGAGGGTCAAAGAACTCCGCTTATTTGCATAAATCAAAAATGGCCGTCATGGATGGATGAACTTTTTTAATCAGTCCACCTAGAATCACGTTTGAGACATCATGTTCGGATAATGTTATGCCCAGAAATCGATTTCTGAGGTAGGGATGTGATTTTTCCGCTAATTTGCGGAATTCCGCTTTTTTTATCTTCCAAAAATTTTCAGACCAGATGGCGGCGCTTGCACAACGCGAGGCTCAGCGTCTCTTCAGATTTTGTGGATTAGCAGCGATATTTCTGCTCATTTCGGGTCTGTTCGTTCAGAACAGCTTCGCTTTTACATCCTACACCCGAACTGAACTTTTGGACATTGGATTACAAAATAACGACCTTTTTATCAGCAACCTACATTTCATCCCTGAGCTCTGGAGAACACCCGACGCTAGGTAAGCTACCCAGCCGACCGGAAGTGCTCGCAGGCGGCGTAGAGACCGTAAACAAAGGCGGGGGAAGTGCGGAGGCCTAAGAGCTAAGCTAAAGCTAACACTGCACCGGCTTTCTCAACCCAGCATTTTCCTCGCTAATGTACGGTCAGTGGCGAACAGAATGGATGAGCTACGGCTTCGGCTCACCAACAATAAGAAACTTATGAACTGCAATATCATGATTTTCACGGAAATATGGCTACATAGTGGAGTACTTGTGTGGCGCCACGAGACGGCTTTTGTTGTGATGTGGCGCATTATAAATAAAGCTGAATTGAATTGAATTACTTGACAGTGCTGTCGAGCTGGCCGGACGGCACACTCTGCGGGCAGACAGAGCAGCTAATGACTCCGGTAAGACCAGAGGTGGGGGAGTATGCATTTATATTAACAAGGCTTGGTGCACGAACTCTGTCACTGTTGGGAGACACTGCTCAGTTAACCTGGAGTTTCTCATGGTTAAATGTAGACCTTTATATCAATCAATCAATCAATCAAAGACTTTATTCCAGACTCATGGTCCATCAAAAATAAAATAAAACAAGACAGTTGAAAACAGATGATAAGAAAAACAATCAAAAAGTTACAAAACAATAAGACACAACTACTAAAAGAAGTACAAAGAGTACAGACTTTAAAAAGACTACTGTACCAGTGCCTTCTAAACTGTGACTGACAGCGAATAGAACTGAGCTTAATGCTAGACATGACTTGAATGATTTCATTTCTAGATACATCAAGCCGACAGATGAATTTATACATAAGATTCCTTATTACTGCATGCAGTGTATTTACACGTGATGAGACAAATAACTCGGAAGCACTGCACCATCGAGGCTTTTTAAGTAAAATTCTTAAAGCATCATTGTAAGCAACCTGTAATTTCTGCATACTTTGTTTCCTATAATTTATCCATAAATGAGCAGTGTATAAAGGTGTACATTAGGTTTTAAAAAGAACCAGTTTCACCTCATCTGAACAAAAACCAAACCGTGCAAGAATATTTGCTTGCATGTAGATTTTGCAGCGTTGTCTGAAAATATCGTCATCATCAGTCATTCTATCATTAATAAAATGTCCCAGATATTTAATTTTATCTCTGACAATTAATTCCCTGCCTGCCAATTCAAAGACAGGGAATTTCATTAACAAATCTTCTTTAGTGGGGCAAATCAGCACACAACTCTTATTTGTATTATATTTTATGTCATTTTCCTCTCCATAAGCAGTACACACTCTTAATAACTCCTGAAGACCAGCACTACTTGGACTGAGAATACTGTAACTAGATCATCAGCATCCATAAAATGATTCACTAACTTATTCCCTATTAAACACCCAGTTTTACAGGCATTCAGTTGTTTTGACAACTCATCCATATAAAGATTAAATAGAATAGGGGACAATATACTGCCCTGTCTGACACCACTGCTCACACCAAATGGGGATGAATGACTCTTCCCCCATTTCACCAGCATCTTCTGATGTGCGTACCAGTAAATCAGGATACGTACTAAGTACTTGGGAACCCCCCTGTCAGTCATTTTCCTAAACAATATCCTGTGATTAACACGATCAAATGCCTTAGAGGCGATCAAACGCCTTATATCTGCCACAGGAGTTCACTTTTCACTTTTCTTCATCTTGCCTGCTGAAGATGTTTTGGACTTTATTTAAAAATATTTTTAAACGCCACACATGTGATGGATAATGCTTGTTGGAATATTTTAGGAATGCTATCTTCTTGGAACATAAGTCAATATTATACAGTAATAAGTGGCATTCAGCTGTTTGTATTATGTCATTTAAGCACAGTTCTGGTACTTAAAAATCATAAAAACCCAGGAGCTTCGGGGGGCTTCGTCCCCCTTGCCCCCCCCCACCGGGGCTCTGCCCCGGACCCCACTGGGGGACTGCGTCCACCAGACCCCCTGCTAAATTTTCAGATAATTTCCCCAACCCCAAATCACATCCCTACTGAGGTCACTTGTGTGATTGAGGGTCAAAGAACTCCACTCACTTAAATAAATCCAAGATGGCCGTCATAGGCATGGATAGCCTAACTTCTTAACCACTCTACCTAGAATCATGTTTGATGCATCTTTTCCAAATAACGTTGACCCGAGAAATCGATTCCTGGTCAGTTATGTGATTGAGTGTCAAAGAACTCTGCTAATTTACATAAATCCAACATGTATAGCTGTCATATCCTGATATAACCTGTATTCAACCTCCACCTTATTCATCACCAGAATCATTCCCCTCATTTTCTTCCTCCTCTGCTTCCATACATCTTTCAGATTCTGTAAGAACACGATTCACGCAATCGATGCAGGTGCATAGATCAGTGCAGCTGAGATCCGATGCCTTGCATGTACATCTGCTGGCCTCGCACCTACTCCGCTTGCATGAACAGTGCACATAGTTCAAGATCTCTTCAGGCGCCGGACCAGTTGCCATCCAGTCTACAGCCAGTTCTTCCTGCAACAAAATCCAGCCATGGCCCACTGAACTGGGGGCAGATATTGTTTGCTGAACGGCACGGCGATGAATGGCTGCTTGATAATTTGACCTCTCCACATGTTTTTGAAGAGCATCCTGGTTGGGTGGTAATGCATCATCGCAGGAGGCATTGATGCAGAACAGACGGTAGTGAGCCTCATTCACATCATTTGTATTTTGACCGTACAGATCACATACAAACTTTTTGAGTGAAGACTGAAGAGAAGAAGCCACATCAAAGTCTCTCCCAAGCTGTGTGAATACCTCCTGGTATTCAGTGTTTTTCAGGACAAGGTCCAGTGGATGGCATTTCCCTTTTCCATGAAAGGCACTTGTGGAGTCGCATCCTGTAAAGACATGTAACCCTATCAATGACCGACAGACAGTGTCACCAAGTGACTCCCGCACATTTTGTAGAGCAAGAATCCTTCTTCTTTTTTTGGTACTAGTCAGAAAGTAAATGTCTGATCCAATGTCTCTCATCAGAGACAGAAGGATGATGGCCACATCAGTATCCGAACTTTTGACTGCAATGTTCGCATAGGTGTTACTGGCATGACAGCAGTGGAGCGCAATCCTGGTATCAGCTTCCTCATGGTCGCAGGTCAACTCTGGTACTGACATCACTGATGTAGCAGAGATCAGGTGACAGGATTTGCCATGTGCCATGTAGAGGTCAATGCCTTCCAGATCTACTGACATAGTAGACCAAGTACGGAAGAAGAACTCGATCAACTCCTCCTTATTCTTTCCATGATTGAGGAAACTGTTCCACTGAATTGGGAGTTCCTGTTCCTCAGACAAAATTCTGCGCAACTGGCTTCCCGCTACTGCCCTTCTTGCATGTTCTCCTCCCTTGATGCTGACGGGGGGATATCTGTCACCAATGAAGTCGGCACGGCTACACTTCAGCATTTTTGCCAGGCAAACGATATGACGAAGAACATACTGCTATATGGGTACCATGTACCCATATAGATATAGAACATATATAGATTGCAGATAATTTTCACATTAACAGTGAGCTTATAATAGAGACCTTGTGCAACCTAGTCACTGCTCAATGTAAACTTGCAAAATGACAAGCACAGACCGTGTGCCCATATTTATTGAGAGCATAAAGAATACAGGCGACTGCTGCTGCCATGAGTTTAACCTTTCTTGGGTGACACATCACAAACATATGGGCTTTCCTTAACAGGCCATTTTCCATCCGCCTAAGGCTTGATAGTATGGGTGTGACTATGTGCAAACTATATAAATGTATGCCCAAACTTGTTCCTCCCTCACCTACTAGATAAGATAAGCCTTTATTAGTCCCACAATGGGGAAATTCCAGGATTGCAACAGCACAGGGATAGCAACACTCAGAGCAACAATCAGAAGGCAAGAAAAAACAAGAACAGCTAGTAAACATATGTACATATTACTATAAATATATATATAGACACACAGTGCGGAGCATTATGGTTGGTGAATGTGCAGCAGAAAGTCTAAGCTCTCTCTCCGCGGATGCGGCGGGCCAGCTGGAAGTCTTTGGGCATGATGGTGACCCTCTTAGCGAAGAAGAGACCCACTTCAAGACCATCAGGTAGGCCTCGCTGGCCTCCTGCAGAGCCATGACGGCAAAGCTCAGGAAGCGCAGGTCATTCTTGAAGTCCTAAGCAATCTCCCTCACCAGGCGCTGGATGGGCAGCTTACGGATGAGCAGCTCCATGGATTTCTGGTAGCGACGGATCTCTCTCAGAGCCACGGTACCGGGCCTGTAACGGTGAGGCTTCTTCACTCCGCCGGTGGCCGGAACGCTTTTCCGAGCAACTTTGGTGGCTAGCTGCTTCCTGGGGGGCTTTTTCCTCCAGTAGATGTTACGGGCGGTCTGCTTGGTTCTTGCCATCGCTCTTTATTATTCTGTCTTATATTTCTTGCACGCCGCCTAAACTCCAGCCTGGCACCCGCGTCGTTTTCGCTACAGTTCCCAGTATGTCGAGTTTCACCATTAACACCGGGTGGCGGTTGAGTGCTAGCTAGCACTAGCTCTTCCTGCTGTAACGTCTCCTGCTGTAAACAGTGGCTCCGTCCGCCGACTTGGGAGACCTTTGGGGCGAGTACACTGCACCCCTTGGGCTTGGGCTGAGAAGTACATCCAACTCTCAGACTCAGAGTTAAGCTCATTGGGATTGCTACCCTTTTCCCATTTGAGCTACTTTGTGGTAGTGGTATATTTTGACTATAATTCAGGCCCAGGGTGGGTTCTGGGGATAGATGCATCATCAGAGTGGGTCAATCTGCATCATCTAGATCTATACTAGGACTATGTTACCTGGCACCCAGAGTCCCTTGGTTATTAGCCTCCACACCCCTAGATCAGCCTACTCGGAGTCTTAGACCAGGACTATGTCACCCTGTGAGCGGTTGACAAAGGTTTTAGACATCTAGGGTTCCATTTTAGTTCATATTTAGAGTTACAAATGATCGGAGCCAAACGACTCCAGGGCACACGCAGTACAACCATAAACAATGGCTGCCACTCACCTTTCTCGAACAAGTCGCGATGTTGTTCTGCTACTTTCTGTTGGGGTCCATCAAGTACAAGCCATTTTTGGGCACACTCACATACTTTTGTCCACGATGCTTCAGTAAAATGAGTGATACTGCCCGAAAACTTATCAGAAATGTGAATAACACAGGAGAGGCTTTCGGCGCACATTACCCCTGTGGGCGCTGCCATTTTGTTGTCACATGACCAAAGGGACGACGCTGATTGGTTAAAATGTCCCGGACTGGGCCATGTTTAAGGTAGCCAGACAATTATTACCGACTGACTTCAATCGCATTTTTCATACAGCTATCCACACCTTTGGAAGTGGGAACATCGTTATTTTGTCTTACAATATTGTAATCTTAATTTAGAAACACTAAAATTTTAGTTCCCCGTTGGGTGCCATGAAACTGAACGAAAAGTGGCAGCTGCTCACGGCCTATATGGAGAACGTACAATCCCTGAGAAATAAAGTGGATGAAATTCAAGGAAATGTACAATATCAGAAGGATTTCAAGAACTGCTGTGTCATGGCTTACACGGAGACATGGCTTACGCTGCATGACCGGGATGCGGACCTGTGGATTGACTGCTTTGGAGCCCCACTTCGCTGGGATCGACAGGAAGAGGTATACACAGGAAGAGGGGGGTTTGGGGTGTCAGGGAGAGGTAGTACCTTTGGCAAGGGGGGCACGCCTTGTCCTTTCGAGGGCAGCTCGCCTGCCACTGGTCCTCACCTGACACTCAACTTTCACCTGTGGCTCCTCGAAGCTGTCGCATGCAACAGTGGCCACCCCCCAGACAACGGCTTTGGCGAGCCGGCTGAACCAGGTGAAGGTAGCTGACGGGTCTGAAACCCTCAGTGAGTTAGGCTTGGGCCGTGTCAGCCCTATTGCACGCGGAGAGTGACTCCCGGCGGAATGAGCAGAAGAGATCACCTGAGATCCAACGGTTGTGAAGGCGGTGGCAGCAAGTGTTGTGGAGCACCTAGAGCAGGACATGGCACCGATAGAAGTCCTGGTCATCCACTGCAGCCTGGCAGCCTCCTGTCGTAATGGTTTCCCCTGCCACTGGATCAAGACTCCCCAGGCCGAGAGAGTGGGATTGCCCCTGTGCAACGGTCTTCTCACTATAAAGCCTTCACGCACAGGTCCCTTTTGCAACTCATTACTGATCTGTCAACCCACACACCCCTCAAGTCCTGCGGCGATGGGCGCGTGGTGAAGCAACAGGTGGAGATGATCACTGGCGGTTGTAGTCACAAACCTGCACGCAGGCGGTCCATGGGCAAGTGGTCGCTCTGCTCCTGAATCCAAGGGCAACAGGACAGTTCGGCAGCACCTGTGGGCAACTGGGCAGCCTCTTTAGGACAGCACTGCCCACCCTCACATGAGGGAGGGGGCTAGAAAAGGTGCCCCAGACAAATGCTTGCCCTTTTAGTGTCTGGTCAGCTTACCGCGGCTGACAGACTCATCCTCACAGCGGTCGAATAATACAAAAGAAGAAAAAAACTCAAGAGGTTCATTTTGGGAGCCTGGAATGTCTGAACACTTCTGGATAGAGCCGGTACATTGAGGCCGGAGAGAAGAATGGAGCTCGTTGCAAAGGAGCTCCAGCGATACCGGATAGACATTGCCGCACTCAGCGAAATCCGCCTTGCTGATGAAGGGTCCCTGAGAGAAGAGGGAGGTGGGTACACCTTCTTCTGGAAAGGAAAGCCGCAAGCTGAGGACAGGATACATGGTGTTGGATTTGCTATTAGAACAGCACTGCTGAAGAACATACCAGCCCTGCCAGTTGGAATCACCGAGCGTCTCATGAAATTGCGCATTCCTCTCAGCAAGTCCAGATACCTCACAGTCATCAGTGCATACGCTCCTACGCTCACCAGCCCGGACGAAGATAAAGAGCAGTTCTATGAACACTTTGACCAGGTCATCAGGTCAACCTCACAGAGTGACAAACTTGTTGTGCTTGGCGATTTCAACGCTAGAATAGGAAAGGACCCCAGCAACTGGAAAGGCGTTCTGGGTAGACACGGAGTAGGCAAGATCAACGACAACGGCCTGCTCCTCCTCAGCAAGTGTGCAGAACACAGCCTTTGCATCACTAACACCTTGTTCAGGATGGCAGACAAGTACAAGACCACCTGGATGCACCCGAGGTCAAAACACTGGCACATGATCGATTTTGTCATTGTATGCCAATGTGACATCAGGGACGTCCGAGTGACCTGTGCCATGAGAGGTGCTGAATACTGGACTGATTACAGGCTGGTCAGGGCTGTAATGACACTGCACATCGCTCCGCCTCACAGAAATCGACTTAAGACTGTCAGGGCCTCCTACAATGTCACCAGACTGAAGAATCCAATCTGTCTGACAGAGTTCCAAGAAGCACTTGATGAAAAACTCCAAGATGGTCTGACCTCCGAAAGCAGCTCCGAGAAATGGTCCTCCTTCAAAGATACCGTCTCTGAGACTGCAAAGGAAGTGCTTGGAGCCAAAACTAGAACCCATGAAGACTGGTTCGACGAAAACGATGACAAGATCAGAGAAGCCCTCCATACTAAGAACAAGGCTTACATCGAGCGGCAGAATGACCCGTCCTCCGTCTCCAAGCATGAAAGATTCAAAACTCTGCAGGCAAAAGTCCAGTCCGACCTTCGACTGATGCAGGGCCAGTGGTGGCAGGATAAAGCGGCCGAAGTCCAGCACTATGCGGACACCCACAATTCCAAGAAATTCTTCAGTGCTCTGAAGACAGTCTTTGGCCCCTCCGCATCAGGCTGCTCCCCGTTGCTGTCCTCAGACGGTTCGACCCTGATTAAAGACCAAGAGGGCTTGATCAAGCGCTGGCAAGAGCACTTCAGTAATCTGCTTAACCGACCCTCATCAGTTGACGCAGACGTACTGAACCAGATCCCCCAGCAGCTAATGCAAGACTCGCTCGCAGAACCCCCGTCCATAGACGAAATTAAGAAGGTGATCCTTCAGACGAACTCAGGCAGAGCGTCGGGAAAGGATGGCATTCCTGCAGAGATCTACAAGGCGGCAGGCCCCAACGCCCCCGAAGCCTTTCATGATGTCCTGCAGAGTATCTGAGAAGAGGAGGAGATGCCTGATGACTTCCGTGATGCCCTGATTGTCTCCATCTACAAGAACAAGGGAAGCAAATCTGACTGTGGCAACTATAGGGCCATCTCCCTCCTCTCTATCGCAGGGAAGATATTTGCTAGAGTCATACTCAACAGACTTATCACAGTATCAGAGCAGAATCTCCCAGAGGCACAGTGCGGCTTCAGGCCTGGCAGAAGTACTGTTGATATGATTTTTGCCATGAGACAACTCCAAGAGAAGTGCATCGAACAAAACATGCCCCTATTCTCTGTCTTCATAGATCTTACCAAGGCTTTTGACACGGTCAATAGAGAGGCCCTCTGGACAGTCTTAGAGCGTATCGGATGCCCGCCAATGTTTATATCGATGATCAGGCTTTTCCACGACGGTATGACTGGCCAGGTCATCTCCAGCGGGAATGTGTCGGAAGCCTTTGCAATCAGCAACGGTGTGAAGCAGGGCTGTGTCCTAGCTCCAGTCCTATTTAACGTGTTCTTCACCTGCATGCTGTCCCATGCCGTCCGAGACCTGGTGAAGGGGGTCTGCATTCGTTACCGTTTGGATGGCTCCCTCTTCGACCTGCGTCGTCTCACTGCCAAGACAAAGAGCCTGCAAACCCTCCTCCAAGAAGTCCTCTTTGCTGATGACTGTGCCCTTGTGGCCCACGCAGAATCCGACCTGCATATGATGTTAGACCGCTTCTCTGAGGCTTCAAAGCTCTTTGGCCTGACCGTCAGCCTCGGCAAGACAGAGGTGTTTCACTAACCTGCACCAAACACTCATCCACCTGCACCCAACATTGTCATCGACGACACACCACTTGCCAATGTCGAACATTTCAAGTGCCTAGGAAGCACCATTTCCTGTGATGGCTCCCTGGACAAAGAAATCGCCTCAAGAATTGGCAAGGCTAGCCAGGCACTGGGCAGACTCCGCACCCGAGTGCTCAACCAACACAGTATCCGGCTATCAACGAAACGGAAAGTTTACAATGCTGTGGTACTCCCCTCCCTCCTCTACGGTTGTGAAACATTGACGCTGTATCGCAGACACGTCAAAAAGCTGGAATACTTCCACATGCGAGCTCTCCGTTCCATACTCGGAATCAGCTGGCAAGACCACATCACCAACCTGGAGGTCCTGGAGCGTGCCAAGTCCACCAGCATTGAGGCCATGCTCATTAAGGCCCAACTTCGATGGGTGGGGCATGTCATCTGAATGGAGGAGTTTAGGATGCCAAGACGCCGGATGTATGGTGAGCTCCAGCTCGGCAAGAGAAACCGAGGCCGCCCAAAGCTGCGATACAAAGATACTGTGAAAGCAAACATCCAGTGGTGTCATGTCAAGCCGAAGGAACTGGAGGAGTGTGCTATGGACAGATCAGAATGGAGAGTCTTAATCCACAAAGCTGCTGCCAATTATGAAGAAGCACGACGCTAGAAACTCACTGATGCCAGAGAAAAGCGACACAGAGCTGCATCAGCAGTGATCACAACAACGGACTTCCAATGCCCCCACTGTTCAAGACTCTGCACAACCAGGCTAGGACTGCAGAGCCACCTTCGTGTGCATCGATGAGCTGCAGAATGCAATACGTCATCATCGGATCTGATGGACAACCCACCACATCTGTCACGGTCAGAGAACGCATCTGTACACCAGATGTGGAGCTTCTGTCCATGTCACTACGCCCCTTTTATCTGCCCCGCGAGTTCCCCCAAATTTTCATAACGACTGTGTACATTCACCCGAGAGCGGATGCTGCCTCTGCCTCCAGCACCGTCTTTGATGTGGTACAGCGGTTGCAGTCGATTTCCCCAGAGGCTCCAAATTTTATTCTTGGGGTTTTAACCATGTGTCTCTGAAGAAGACACTTAAAAACGTATATCAGTATGTCTCCTGCCCAACCAGGGGAAAAAAGACATTGGACCTGTGCTATGGATCCATAGAGAGGGCCTATAAATCTATTCCCCTTCCTCCTTTAGGATCCTCAGATCATAACTGTGTACATTTGCTTCCCACATATAAAACTGCTCTCAGAAGAGACAAGGCGAAGACCAGAGACATAAACGTGTGGACAGAGGATTCAGTGCACTGCCTCCAGGAATGCTTTAACTGTACAGACTGGGAGGTGTTCACACTGTCCTGCGGAGATGATTTGGACTCTTTAGTGGACGTAACATTCTCATACATGGCTTTCTGCAAAGACATGATCGTTCCACGTGAATGTGTCAAAATATATCCCAACAACAAGCCATGGGTTACAATATCAGTTAAATCCTGCTTCCAGAGGGAAGCACTTGCCTTTAAACAGGGGGTTGTTTCTGAGCTGCAGGTTGCCACCAAAGAGCTGAAGGCCGAAATTTTAAGAGCAAAACAGAATTATAAATCAGAGTTGGAAAGCAAGACGGCGACAGAGAAACTTGGTTCAGCCTGGGCCAGTATGAAAACTATTGCAGGCCTTCAGAGCACAGAGCGCAGTAATCATGTGTTTTTAGATGGTCTTAATTCAGACACAGAGCTGGCTAATGCTCTTAATTGTTTTTATGGTCGTTTTGATTCCTTTGATTTTAGCATAGAAACCCAAGATTTGAAACAGAAACTCAAAGACAATCAGCACTTTAACCCCTTGCACTCTGGTCAATTTCCCTAAAAACACCTAAAAATAACATCAAAAGCTGTTCTTCAACCCTTTGCAGCATCTTCATGGGGTTGGTCTCATTTAAAAGAAAACACTTTGAATTTTTTGGCAAAACAGTCATAATCTCTCTTAAGTGCTCCTGCCACTGAGTAACAGTCATCTAAACATACTGAACTTGAAGAAAACAAAGTTTGCCTGGGTGTTTTTTTAGATTCAGATACTGGCTGGAAAATGCAACAGAAATGTAGAACCAAGTGTTATCCAGCTGAGGTCAAAATTTTGTAACAATACCACAAAAAATGATGAATATATTACACAGCTTTTTTCTCAGGTTGTTCCCAGGCGTTTTTGAACTGTGCCAAATTGTGCCAAATGGTACAGTTTGGAAAAACGTCTATAACTCTTGAATGATTCAACATAGAAGCTTGATCTTGGGCTCTAATGAAAGGTGACACTCTGTGTGTGTGTGTGTGTGTGTGTGTGTGTGTGTGTGTGTGTGTGTGTGTGTGTGTGTGTGTGTGTGTGTGTGTGTGTGTGTGTGTGTGTGTGTGTGTGTGTTTCATTCATGAATGAATGAATGAACAAACAAGCCCCCCACACACAAAGAAGCATGCCACATAAAAAATGTGTGGCCTTTTTTTACAAGAAAAAATAACCTACAGTGCAATAATAATTATACTAAAATATCTGCAATGTAGCGGAGAACAACTCCCCCCCCACCGCTACAGAGGAGCTCGGCGCACAAAAAAACGGTCCGTCAACAGCCCGTCATGTGGCGATGACGCACCGTTGTAATTACCGATCGGTCAAAAGTCATTTTTATTACTATTTTCAGTGATAAAGAATAATTTAGCTTATAACACTTATCTGTCCACAACAGCAGTGTTGTTGGCAAACATGTGTTCCTCATTGTCAGACGAACATGACGCTGGTCCGCTTGTAACGACTCGTGGTTCTGGTCACGTGACCCGGTCAAACCATCTTCGCTTCCATGATGGCGGTTTTTGCGAATGATTTTTCAAAACAAATAAGAACAGTAGTAATAAAAAAAGACTGGCTGATGCTACCGTTACACACAGCTCTCAATGTGTGTCACCCAGCGGCTTACACAAAACAGATTTTACGCATGGGACGCATGTGACGCACACGTTTCAATCGTCAAACTTCTCTGCTTCAATTGGCTCGATGTATTCGCAATCGTTGGTAGGCAGGTCCTTCTTGCTAGGTTTTCAGTCATTGGTTCTTCAAGGTTTCAGAAACCCAATTCAAGGCTGTTTTTAGTCGAATGAGAGGTCAATCAAATCTAAACCAATCAAAACACTCCTTTGGCTTTCTGTTCGCCGGCTGTGTCTGTACTGGAAGAACGGAAATGCAGCTTTTTTTTTTTTTTTTTTTCAGTGCGCACTGAGATGCACTAGGACGCAGAGACGTGATCGCCCGCGGTATCCCGGAGTGCAAGAGGTTAATATTGAGGTGCAGGATGTTAAAAGGGCGTTCTGTGCTGTGAAAGAGAACAAAAGTCATGGCCCTGATAATATACTGTATGTGGGTGCTTGGTAAAGTCCTGTGCACATGAGCTGAGTCCTGTATTTCACTACATTTTCAATAAGTCCTTTCAGACACAACATGTGCCTAAGATCTGGAAAGATACTGTGGTTGTCCCCGTTCCAAAATCCAGCTGTCCTAAAACGGTAAATGATTTTAGACCAGTTGCTTTGTCTTCAATTTTAATGAAAATTTTTGAAAAACTGGTCAGATTTGAGGTCCTAAAGCAGACTGAGCATGCATTGGATCCTTTGCAGTTTGCCTATAGACCTCACAGAGAAGTGGAGGACGCCACTGTCACTCTGTTTAACATGCTTTTTGAACATCTGGATTTTAAATGGACACACGCCAGGCTTTTATTTGTGGACTTTTCTTCCACCATTAATACAGTCCAACCTCATATTTTAGTTGAAAGGCTCCTGCAACAATTTGATTTGAGTAATAATCTGGTGGGTTGGATTCTGGATTTTTTAACCAACAGGACACAGAGAGTAAGGGTCAATGGTACATTGTCTGACCAAAAGTGTTCTTCTACTGGCTCTCCGCAGGGGTGTGTGTTGTCACCACTACTCTTCATCCTGTACCCAAACATGTGTCGGAGCAGACATGACAACAGACACATTATAAAGTATGCTGATGATTCAGTTGTTGTCAGTCTCCTCCAGGATAGTGAGAGTGGCCACGGCCCAGTAGTTGATGATTTTGCTCACTGGTGTGAGGGTTCCTACCTGCAGCTGAATACGACAAAAACTAAAGATATGATTATTGACTTTAGGAGGAAATCTCCCAGGCACAAATTCACTGTACTAAAAGGCCAGACCACTGAATGTGTCCAATCCTACAAATATCTTGGGACGATTATTAATAGTAATTTAAACTTAGAGAACTGTGAAAGGGTGTGCAAAAAGGGTCAGCAACATTGCATTGTTTAAGGAAACTTGCATGCTTCCAAATTGACCGAACCATAATGACAGTGTTTTATCGGGCTTTTATTGAATCTGTTTTATCCTTTTCTTTAGTGTCATGGTTTGGTCAGATAAAACTGAAACAGAGGAAATCCTTGGATCAGGTAGTTAGATGGTCCAGTTGTTTGCTTGGTGAGTCACAGCTGAGCCTGACATTCCTGTACACCAGACAGGTACAGCTACCTCCATTTTAAATTATGACTCCCACCCTTTGCACTGCCACTTTCAGCTTCTTCCCTCCAGACGGAGGTTTGCTGTCCCAAAAAGTAAAACCCAGCGTTGCAAAAACAGCTTTGTTCCTGCTGCTGTTAAAGAGTTGAACAAGATGTAACAGTATATTACACATAATTTAGTTACCTATTTATTAACTTTATTTTATATTTACTTATTTTTGTAGGTTTTTATTTGGGTTCTAAATCTTTTATTGGGTTTTAGACTTTTGAGTTTTTAACCTCTTTGACTAGTATTTAACTTTTTAATATGACCCTTCTCTCTTATCTCCTTGGTTTTTTTTGTCCTCATCTCTTTGTCTTATGTCCTGATTGGTGGAGCCTTGAGTACTTTTATCATGTTTATAGTCAGCTTCATGTGTGCCTGTGTTTGTGTTCATGTTGAATGTAATTGTGGTTTGTAAATATGGATGTCACCTGACTGCAAAACAAATCTACCTGCAGGTACAAATAAAGTAACCTGAACCTATTTGAAGAGAAACTTTGTGAAGAAGTCCGCCGTTTCTTTGTTGATGAAAATCCTGGCGCGACAGTGCCTTGGCGCTACCTATCGGGCGGGAATGAAACTGCAAATGATGGTTGTGTGCAAGGGTCAACTGCTTCGCCTCGGTAGATGAAAAAAGTGAGCATGTACAGCGCTACGTACGTGCCGGGCTCGTCCAAAGTGTACGTGGACCAAGGCGGACTAGAGGGGAAATGCAGCATGAATAAGGCTTGACTGTCCGACAGAAACATGATTTTATTAAAGTACTTGAAACTCAGAAAAAAATCAGAAGATGTATGTAGACACTAGCGTTTGTCATGGTTTTAACCCGCTGGAAACGGGAGCAATAAAGGAAGAGTCGCTTCGCTAAGAGATGTGGTTAGAATTCACATGCAGCCGGCTTTTTTAAAAAACGGATAAAAATAAGCCACAAAATAATCCATAAATTTTTAATAAAGTTTCAAATGTACAAGAAAAGTCAATTTTACAAGAGGAAATTACAAATTTGAAGAAATGGTTTCAAATTTTGATACATTTACAGAGAAAACTATAAAAAAAAATTGTTATAAATTTTGGGGAAAAACCTCAAACCTTCAAGACTGAAGTCATTACTCAAGTTTTTAAGTGACTGCTCTTTGTACTATTAACTAGAAATTTTTGGTTGTCTACGTTTAATGATCAATTTCATAGTACAGTACTGCTTTTACATGAGTAGAATTTCTGGCTACTGTACCCACCTCTGATCATTTAACTTAAACATAAATGAGTAAATTGCTATTGTGAATTTTTTTTTTTTCCTTTTCCCTTTCCTAAACTTCGTAATTGGAAAAAAGAAGCACTAGAATAAAAATACAAAAAATACACATTTTGGTTATTTATGTAAACCATGAAAAAAATCCTGCATTCCAAAACATGACACTTGGTGTTTTCGAGCCTGTTTGTATACCACCATAGACAGCGAGAGAACCTGAATTAGACAGGGCTCAGAGAGGGAAAGATGAGGCAGAAGAGAGGAGCCAAGGAGAGGAAAGTGTTCAGGCAGAGGGTCCAGGAGAGGTGAGAGCAGAGAGAGGAGAGGAGAGATGACACCAGTAGCAAGTCCAAATACAGGACATCTGGGTGGGACCCCAACTGGCCCATTATTCCGATATTCAAGCCTTGGTTGTACAATATTTCAAATGGTAAGTTCCATTATGCAATATTACTGTGCAAAATCAAAAAAGTAAAAATAGTGTAAAATTAATATATTCTGGTTACAATCGTGTCATGTGTTTTCTGTCAAATACTATGTTGCCACTGCGCCAAGATCTTTAAGCCAGAGGAAACACTGCTATCTCATTTATTTCTTCAGTTTTTTAGAGGTAGCGCTTCTTTGCTTCCTTATTCAGTTTGTCTGAATAAGGAATTTTAATTTTCTGTTTGCTGCATTCCATCAAACGTATGTCTTTTCACGTTAGCAGCTGCCCAGACTACAGGTAAACAAAGAAGCCTGACAAGGGTCATGGCGACAACATCCCAGAATGCAGTGCGGCATGATATCAATCAATTCTCTACTTTTTTTTTCGGGGTGGGGGGGGGCACAAGACACTTTTGTAACTGGAATATGTTAATTTTATACTATTTATTTCTTTTTCTTAATTTTGCACAATAACTTTTTTAAGTTTTTGTAAAGGGTATACATGTCATTACAGCATTGCATTGTTTACATTTTCATCACACGTTCCCTTTTTTTTTTTTGACAACATTGGAAAAATAATTATTACAACACTCTTTTTTTAAGTGAAAGAAAACGAAATTAAAGAAAGAACAAAAAAAACAAGAAAAAAAAACACAAAAGAGCCAAAAAAAAATAAGAGTATCTGAGTAGCATTGGGACAAAGAGAGGTGCCATTATTGAAATGGTATTTGTCAAAGATTAGATCTAGTGGAAGACACATATGCGTTCCAGGGTTGCCAAAAGTTCAAGAACCCATCCATGTCCTGTCTCAGTGCGAATGCCAACTTTTCCATCGAATAAATGTCCTGAATCACGTTAATCCAATCTTCAGGTGTACGACAGTCCTTCAGCATCCATTTTTTTGTTAGAGCTTTTTTACTTGCCAATATTAAAACAGTGAATAAGTTTTTTTCTCCTCGTCTTTCCAGTGATTCCGGTAATAAACCCAAATGCAAAGTTACAAAAGAAAAGGGAACTGTTATTTTGAATATTTTCCCCAATATTGTCTGTACATTGGTCCAATATTGGTGGATAACTGGTCATGACCAAAACACATGAAAATGATTTGCAGTCTCTTCACCACACAAGCGCCAACAATTCAACCCCCTACGAGTAAATTTGTTTTGTGCAGGTGTTCTGAAAAATCTTACCAAATTTTTCCATCCAAATTCTCTCCACTGCAGGGATGAGGTACTTTTCCATTGTTGTTTATTTAGCTTTTCCCATATTTCCAGTTGTAAAGTGAAATTCCCCTCTTTTTCCCATCTTTCTTTTATACAGTGGGGCAAAAAAGTATTTAGTCAGCCACCAATTGTGCAAGTTCTCCCACTTAAAAGATGAGAGAGGTCTCCAATTTTCATCATAGGTATACCTCAACTATGAGAGACAAAATGAGGAAAAAAAAATCCAGAAAATCACATTGAAGGATTTTTAATGAATTAATTGGTAAATTCCTCAGTAAAATAAGTATTTGGTCAATAACAAACGTTCATCTCAGTACTTGGTTATATACCCTTTGTTGGCAATGACAGAGGTCAAACGTTTTCTGTAAGTCTTCACAAGGTTTTCACACACTGTTGCTGGTATTTTGGCCCATTCCTCCATGCAGATCCCCTCTAGAGCAGTGATGTTTTGGGGCTGTCGCTGGGCAACATGGACTTTCAACTCCCTCCAAAGATTTTCTATGGGGTTGAGATCTGGAGACTGGCTAGGCCACTCCAGGACCTTGAAATGTTTCTTACGAAGCCACTCCTTCGTTGCCCGGGCGGTGTGTTTGGGGGCCTGGACATGTACTGGCTTAAGCAGGGGGACACGTCTGGCACTGCAGGATTTGAGTCCCTGGCGGCGTAATGTGTTACTGATGGTAGCCTTTGTTACTTTGGTCCCAGCTCTCTGCAGGTCATTCACTAGGTCCCCCCGTGTGGTTCTGGGATTTTTGCTCACTGTTCTCATGATCATTTTGACCCCACAGGGTGAGCTCTTGCATGGAGCCCCAGATCGAGGGAGATTATCAGTGGTCTTGTTCATTTTGTCTCTCATAGTTGAGGTATACCTATGATTAAAATTGGAGACCTCTCATCTTTTAAGTGGGAGAACTTGCACAATTGGTGGCTGACTAAATACTTTTTTGCCCCACTGTATATGATGTGTTGTCTCCTTTTAAGTCTTGAAGACCTTGGTATATTTTAGAAATGTATCTGATCCCTGGGATCCCTTTGTATGCCATGAAGAAGACTTTCAGAACACCTGACTGGGCCCTTTCCAAATCCTCCTTTTTAAGTATTTTGTTTATGTGGTGTCTAAGCTGAAAGAACCTGTAAAGGTCTTGATTTATTAGACCTTGTTTTTTTCAAATCTTCAGAACTTCTTAAAGTTTGCCCTTTAAAAAAATTGTAATATTTTATCAGTCCGTTCTCTTTCCACTTTTTAAATCTAGTGTCTTTTTTATTAGGAGTAAAGTCTTGATCATAGGCAATCCATTGCAGTAATCGATAGGATTCTTTAGTTTGATTCTCTCTGACTGTCTTAAACCAAATTTTTAGCGGGGTCTCTATCCACGGGTTAGTTTTATTCAAAAGTTTAGGTAAGGCATTGTTCCCTATTATCGCCTGTAGGAGAATGTCACTTGTTATTTGGCAATAACACTTGTTATTTTATAGTAATATGTACATATGTATATTAGCTGCTCTTGCTTGCTTGTTTGTTTTGGGGTTTTTTTTTCTTGCCTTCTGATTGTTGCTCTGAGTGTTGCTATCCCTGTGCTGTTGCAATCCTGGAATTTCCCCATTGTGGGACTAATAAAGGCTTATCTTATCTTATCTTATCTTATCTTATCTTACTCCATCTCCTTCCATTGTGCAGTGTAGACTGAGTTACATATCTCTACTAAAGTTTTAATTTGTGCGGCTTTAAAAGAGTCCCTGATATTTGGCAGCGCGAGCCCACCTTTGTCTTTGTTTAGCTGTAGGGTTCTATATCTGATTCTAGGTCTCTTGCCCTGCCATATGAATCTTGAGATTCTTCTGTCCAGTTCTTGCCATGTTTTTTTGGGAGGTTCTACCAGTATTGTTTGGAAAAGGTATAGAAGACGTGGAAGTATATTCATTTTGACTACTTCAATTCTTTGTGCAGTACCCAAGAATGGTGTCATATTCCATCTTGCTAGATCAGATTTTATTTTTGCCATCAGTGGATCATAGTTTAGTGTTATAATTTTGTTGAGTTGTTTCGGGATATTGACCCCCAGATATTTCATAGATTCCATCTCCCAGTTAGTTTTGAGTTTGCTTAGAGAATATTGATTTGGGTCATAGTTGAATGTTAAAATTTGGGTTTTATGCATGTTTAATTCGTACCCCAATAAATCTCCATACTCTGAAAAAACTGAGATTAGTTCTGGAAAAGAGGTGTCCGGCTGCCCCAGGTATATTAAAATGTCATCAGCAAAGAGTGCTATTTTATGTTCCTTCTGACCAAGTGTAATACCTTGAATTTTTTGATTCTGTCTTATCCATTGGCTCAGAGGTTCTATGAAGATTGCAAAGAGCAGTGGAGACAAGGGGCAGCCCTGACGACATCCTCTTTCCAGTTCAAAAGATGATGATAATTTACCGTTAATCCTTATTTTAGCTGTTGGTTTTTTATATAGTGCCTGGCTAGTTCTAATGAAGTTGTTATGAAAATTGAAACTGGATAAGATTCTATACAGGAAAGACCAGTCAGCTGAATCGAATGCTTTTTCAGCATCTAATCCCAATATAGCTGCATTTAAATTATATTTTTTTATATGATGAATTATGTGTAAAGTGCGTCTAATGTTATCTTGTGTCTGTCTTTGTCTTATAAAACCTGTTTGGTCTAAATGAATTAAGTCTGTCAGTATATTTTCTAACTTTTTGGCAAGGATAGTGGTAAACAGCTTATAGCCTTGATTTAACACACTGATTGGTCTGTAGTTGGAGCAGTCTAGTTTATCCTTTTCAGGTTTAGGCATGACTGCAATGACCCCTTCTCTCCAGGAGGGGGGGATTTCCCCTGTGTGGAGGACATAGTTAAATGTTTTCAGGAGGAGAGGAGATCAGTTGCTGTTTAAAGGTTTTGTACCACTCTGCTGTATAGCCATCAGCTCCTGGGGATTTGTTAGCTTTAAATTTCATAATTGCTTTTTCTAATTCTTGAGGTTGTATTTCTGACAGTAGTGTTTTAGATAGATAGATAGATAGATAGTTTATTTCGAACACAAAAATATAACAAATACAAGCAAATGGCAAATGCAATAAAGTAACATTATACACTGTTCGAAAGGGAGAAGGAAGAAGTGAACACTTATTAATTCCATCTCCTCTTTTATTTTGTGACTCAGTAAGTTGGGGAAGGTTTAATGTATTTAGGAAGGCTTCGGATGCATTTTTGTGTTTTTTGAGGGAGTACAAGTTCTTGTAGTAATTCTCAAAGCTTTTAAGAATTTTCTGAATTCTAAATTTTATTTCCTTTGATACTGGGTCTCTGATTTTGTAGATTGCTCTCTCCGTTTGTTGTTTCCTCAATTTATAGGCTAGTAATTTTGCCGATTTGCTACCTGTTTCATAGTATTTTTGTTTCGGAAATGTAAGTTTCTTCTGGATTTCTATTGTGTAGATCTTGTTTATTTGTTTTTTAATTTCCTTAATTTTGAGTGAGTCATTAGAATGAGTGTTGTCTTTGTGCTCTTTTTCTAGTTTCTTAAGTTCTGCCTCTAATGTGATTAGTTTTTCTTGTCTCAGTTTCTTTTGGATTGCCAGTTTTGCGATAATCTTTCCCCTTACTACAGCTTTGCATGCGTTCCACAGTATTAAAGGGGATACTTCTCCATTATCATTTTCTTCCAAATATCTGAGAATATTTGATTCCATTTCATGTTTCAGTGGTCCTTTCAGGACATTTGAATTTAACCTCCAAGAAAATGTATTATTTATGTATTTTTGGATACTTAACCACTTGCACTCCGGGCAATTTTCCTCAAAATGCCAAAAAATAATGTGCCCAAAGTAAATCGAAAGCTGTTATTGAACCCTTTGCAGCATCTTCATGGGGTTGGTCTCATTTAAAAGAAAACACTTTGGACTTCCGGGAGAGCTCTCCCTAGCCGGATTAAAAATCATCGGTAAATGGCCAACTCGACATAAACGGATCAATAAACTAAGGGATGAAAACACGAAGGAGCCGGGCACAAGGACAAAAGCAGGGTAAAATTAAAGAATTCCTCTTCAACAACGCAGGAGAAACCGCTGAACACGGGGCCCAAAAAAACGAGGTGACTGCAGCAGAGAAAATGGAGGACGCAAAACTCGATAACATGAACACTGGCATCGCCAGTTTGGGTAGAGAGCTGAGAGACTTCAAGCGGCAGCTACAACAGGATTTAGCGGCTCTTAAGGAGGAACTGAAAAAAGAGATTAAGGAGGAAATTATGGGCCTCCGAAGAGAAATGGAGCGCAAACTAGCAGAAAACATGGAGGAGCTGCGCTTTCAGCGGGCGTGTATGACAGAAGCACAGGCCCGAATATTGGAGCTGGAAGATTGGAAGAGCGAGGCAAGCGAACAGCTACAGACCCTGACGGCACAAACGCAGAGGATGCAGGAGAAAATAACCGACTTGGAGAGCTGGTCCAGACGGGGCAATATACTAACTAACTAACCTGCACTTATATAGCGCTTTTCTAGTCACAAAGACCACTCAAAGCGCTTTCACTAATACTAACCCTCTATTCTAAGGGCCTATAGGAAACAGATATCTAGGGACAATTTAGAACAACCAATTAACCTAACATGCATGTCTTTGGATTGTGGGAGGAAACCGGAGCCCCCGGAGTAAACCCACGCAGCACAGGGAGAACATGCAAACTCCATACAGAAAGGTTCCAACCCCTGCCACCTTGGGGATTCGAACCAGGAACCTTCTAGCTGTAAGGCAACAGTGCTAACCACTGCACCACCGTGCTGCCCGCACCATATACGCATCTTTGGGATCCTGGAGGGCATGGAAGGCAACTCGATGACGAAATTCATGGATCAGTTCTTAAAAAAAGAGCTGGAACTGCCCGGTGAAGCGGATCTGCAGATTCAACGAGCGCACAGAGCCTCGACACAGAACCCGAAGCCAAACTCTACACCCAGGTCAGTTGTGGTAAACTTTCTGAAATATGACATAAAGGAAAGAATCCTGACACAAGCGTGGAAAAAAAACATACGAATCAGCGACAAACAGATATTCTTTGATCATGACTACCCGACAGAAATTGTGCAGCAGCGGAAGAAATATGCCAACATTAAAAAAGCGCTGAAAGAAAAAAAAATTAGATTCCAAACGCCGCTAACGAAGATGAGGATTCATTGGGAGGACGGCGTGAGGACATACAACACAGCCATAGAGGCAGCGCGAGACATGATGGAGCGGGGCCTTGTGGTGAGCGTGCCGCAGGAAGCGGCTGGAGCAGCGGCGGCCCTGAACGCATCACGACAGCCGGAGTGGAGGCGAGTGAACGGCAGAAGGCGGGAGGAGACGTGGAGCAGCGGGCCCAGGAAAGACTACAAGGCTTTCAACTGAAAGCCTAGATTATAACAAAGATTAAGAAAGGCACAGAAGAAATGAAGGCCAAGAAGACAAGGTAAAAGAGAAACAGATGGCTAGGAGAGGTTTAAGTGATATTTGTTGGACATTTCTAGACTAATGACTATTACTTGGATAGTAAATACAGGTCTAGAGAGGGCCCTTCACTCTGTGAGGACATTCCCTCCACCCACCAACAGGGACCAGTGGGCAGAAGAAAGGCCCAAAGTACGGAGGTCGAGATTTTTTAATGTGTTTTTATATAAATATGTGTTATTTTTGTTGTTAAAGGGGCTAGGAGCACAAGTTAAAAAAATGGAAAAACATGAATATGGGTAAAAATCTTAAGATAATGACACTAAACGTGAATGGTCTGAACTCACCTGTTAAAAGGGAAAGAATAATAAGAAAATTCAAGAAGGAAAAAGCCGAAATTATATTTATGCAAGAGACACATTTGAGCAAGACAGAACATGTGAAACTAAAGAGATTTGGCTATAAGAACTCCTACTACAGTTCATTTAAGGGAGGAGCTAAAAGGGGGGTTATGATACTAATTTCAAATAAAATACAATTTGAATGTGAACAGGAAATCCAGGATAAAGAAGGCAGGTATGTAATAATAAAGGGAAGAATAGATGGTATGCAGATCACATTAGTGAACATCTATGCCCCACCAGAAAGTGACAAGGGTTTTTTTCAACACCTGCTTGATCTCATAGCAACACACAGTGAAGGAGTCCTAATTTGTGGAGGAGACTTAAATGCTGTCATGGATCATGAAATTGATACAACAAGTGTTAAGAAGACAAAAAAACATGTAACAAAGTTCATAAGAACCTCACTAGCAGAAATGGGTATGGTAGACATATGGAGGGACCTGCACCCACTCGAAAAAGACTATACACATTATTCAGCAGTCCATAAAGTACACTCTAGAATAGATTACTTCCTTATGAATGAAGGTGACAGACACAGGGTGAGAAATTGTTGGATTGGAGGGGCAGAAATATCAGATCATAATCCTATATACATGGAAATATATTTAAACAATAGGAAACGACAAACAACATGGAAACTTAATGTAGGACTGTTAAATGATGATAAAATGAAAGAAAGAATAAAAGTAAACATAAATGAGTATATCCAAGAGAATGACAATGAAGAAGTGGACCCAACAATACTATGGGATGCACTAAAAGCCGTGTTAAGAGGTAAATTAATTGTTGAAACAGGAAAAGCAAATAAGACTAAACTGGAAGCATATGAACAAAGATGTGAGAGACTGAGGGAATTAGAACGTAAACATCAAAGCACAAATGACCCAAAAATATATCAAGAAATTAAAGAAGAAAAAATAAAGATAAAAGAAACACAAATGGATGAAATTGAAAGGAAAAATAGATATCTAAAGCAAAAATATTATGAAACGGGACCAAAAGCCACAAAACTGCTAGCAAAACGGTTAAGAAAACAACAAACAATGAATAATGTATATAAGATTAAAGACCCCACCACAAATAAAACCACAGTTAACCCAGAAAACATCGAAGAAATTTTCCATAATTTCTACCAAGAACTATACTCGCAACCAGAAGAAACAAATACTAAAGATATTAAAAAATTTCTATGCACATTGGACTTGCCATCAATAGGAAATCAACAAAATGAAAAGCTAACAGCAGAAATAACAACACAAGAGATTAGGGATGTGATTAAGTCACTTAAAAACGGTAAATCACCAGGTAGTGATGGATACCCTTCTGAGTTTTATAAACTGTTTATAGAAGAACTCACGCCACAGCTCCTAAAGTCATTTAATTGGACGTTGAACAACAACAAAATACCTCCATCATGGAACGAAGCCATTATTTCAGTTATTTTAAAGCCAGGGAAAGATAGAGAACAATGCGGAAACTATAGACCAATCTCTTTATTAAATGTGGATTATAAAATATATACAACAATTATATGTAAACGAATAAAGACATTCTTGACGGAATTGATAGAAGATGATCAAACTGGTTTCATAGAGGGATGCCAAACACATGACAATATCAGGAGAACAATACATATAATTAATCAAATACATAAAGAAAAGAAAAGCGCAGTAATAATGAGTTTAGACGCAGAAAAAGCATTTGACAGGGTTAACTGGAAATTCCTATATAGTGCGCTGGAACGCTTTGGATTTAACGAAAAATCAGTACAATGCATAAGGACGCTGTATCAAGAACCTGTGGCAAGAATCAAGATAAACGGTAGCTTAACAGACAAAGTAAATATACAAAGATCAACTAGGCAGGGATGCTGCTTATCGCCCACCTTGTTTGCTCTGTTCATAGAGCCACTGGCTCAAGCGATATGACAAAATAAGAAATTAAAAGGTGTAACAATAAAGGGGGCGGAACACAAGATTGGGCTATTTGCAGACGATATTATAGTTTACCTTGAACAACCAGATGAATCAATAACGGAAATGATGAACTTGATAGAAAATTTTGGAAAATTATCAGGATACAAGATAAACATAACAAAAACACAAATACTGACATTCCACTATAACCCTCTAAACCAGATAACTGATAAGATCAAACTAAACTGGAAACAAAAAGAAATAAAATACCTTGGAGTGAACATACCTGAAGATCTAAGCAAAATCTATAAAGCAAACTATGATAGGTTGGAACAAGAAATAAAAAAAGATATTGATAGATGGTCAATCTTAAATATGGATCTGAATTCAAAAATTGAGACAGTCAAAATCAGCATACAACCTAGATTACTTTACCTCTTGCAGGCTCTACCAACAGAGATTCCAGATGCTGTCAGGAATTTTTATCTGCAATATGGCTCAAGCACAGTAATATTCAATAGCATTAGACTGAAGAAATCATCAGACCTGACACAGTGATGCCTTTTCTGTTTTTTATATCTTTTGCAAAAGAGAGCAATCAAATCACATACCTGCTACAGAGTGAGCTTTGAATGCTGGGGAAAACAGCCCAGTACAATAACTTTTATAGACAAAGATAAGACAGTGACATCTTCCCGAACATTCCTTTTTCCTCCCAGACAGTCCTTTCCTCCCTCATAGGGAGAATTGATAAGAAACAGTACATACAGTTCGTACCAGTTTGAGCTGGTTCATTTCTTAACAGAGGAAGAACATTTCCATATAAGGTTTCATGAAGTTCACAGAGTTCTCATAGCAGAGAAGAATAAGAAACACAGGATATACAAAAGACAGATCTTGATACAGCATAAAAACTTGCATACTCTTATCACACCTTATATGAACAAACAGAAGGGTGCTGCAGTTTAGTCACTAACAGTGATTATAAGGAAAGACACAAGTTTGTATTTATGATTAACCAGAGAAAAAGCATCATCCATATAAGAACATCAACCTTCATTTCATGAGTTATTAATAAAATGATAACCTATTTACATACATTTAACCAATTTTCCAACATTTCCCTCCTGTTTATTATTTTATTAATTTTTCATATGCAAACATCAGTACAATGTAACTTCAAAAGTTTTTTTTTTTTTTTTTTTTTTTTACATTGACCTCATAAAGCATCATTTCCAAATTTAAACAGTGGTTTTGTCATCACAATCACCATCAGTTTGCTGTCTTAAGGCAGTATATTGTACAGGGACTTCTCTTTGGAGCATAACAGATTGTAACATGAAAGTGTGTTGAGCAAACATGGACCTTATACAGGGAATGACACACAAGAAAAGCACATAGAATAAAATTAATATCACAATCAATGGGGCCATACCCATCATCATTTGGCCAAAAAACAGTAGGATTATTGCTACAGTTAAAAGTACAATTTTTCCTCTTTAAGGTGAATTTTCCAGCAGCAATATAGGGAAAGTGAAATACATTTCTACAAACAGAATCATGATATGACACTTCACAGGCCACTTCCTTAGTATCATTGCATCTCTGTGAAAAACCCAGGTTGAATCTGTTTTTACTACAATTTTTGTGAAAGCAGATTGGTGAAGTAAACAGTGTAGGATTTACTTTCATTAAAGGCTTCTTAACTGCAAGCAAAGAAGTTCCAATCTCAATAGTATTAAATATTCTAATCTTAGACCCAGTGTAATCAGAATAATGACATTCAAACTATTAAGATACCTTTCTGACAAATTCCCCACCATCCAATGTCCAACATTATTGCTTGTATTAAACAGACTGAGACGAAAGTTCATCGCTATTGTCGCTCCCGGCATTTCCTCTTCACTCAGTGGAACAGGGATCATGGGTATTGCAGTCTTGTGTGAATGGGGTAGCAATGAACACACATAGCAAGAAGTATTGATTCCCAGTCCTCTCACCAAACCACCATTGTCTGGTACCATAGGTTATGCGTATTGTTCATTGTCCATGCTTCGTGGGTTCCTTGTCTTTGAATCAGAAAGAGATTACCACCCCACTGTCAGGAGAAGTGCTAAACACAGAGTCATCAATAATTTTGGTGCCATGCTTCCACCTGAGAGAGTACCCCTCCGGGCCTCTTTCTTCACCAAGGTTGAGACGGCCTTGTCCTTAAAAGGACATGCCCCCTTTGTAACTGGACTTACTCAGGGAAACAAGTTAGTTAGTTCACTTACAGGCACCCGTAGTCTTTTAATCCGAGGTGGTCATTCAGCAATACGTACTGCAGTGGGAGTGGGAGTGTCTAGTGTTGTCGGTGGTTCTTTATGAAGACATAGTCTCCAGGTTTCAACGGTTATCCGTTTCTTTCTGTGGGGCAGAGAGAGCTTCTGACAGAATCAAAACATTCTTTGAGATGTTCACCAAGATCTGTGTATTTGTTAGGTGTGGTTAATGGTGAGATGTCAGGTAATACATAAGGACGGTGAAAAGCACATTCAAAGAGTGATAATCCTGTCTTTGGGTCTAGTATAGAGTTAATGGTTAGTCTGACTAATTTCAGGGCTTCTGGCCAAGTAATACCCTTTCCATGTGCGGTTTTTGCCAGCACTTGTTTGATTGTACCATTTTTCTTTTTACAAAACCTGTACTTTGTGGGTGGTAGATACTATGAAATTTGATCTTATTAAGTCTTGAACTGTTTGTGCTGTAAAATGAGTTCCATTATCTGCATAAATCACTTCTGGAACCCCAAAAACGGAAAAAGCATCATTCAGTAGAGTTTCACACACACAGATGCGGCATTTACTGAGGATGTGTGATGAATTCCTGTCCACTTTGCGAAGGTGTCAATCAACACCAAGCAATATTGTAGCTTTCCATTGCTCCTTGAGCATTATTTTATAAACAAATGATGCACTTTTGGCATGTTTTTGTTACTTCTTTCAAAATATTAGGACAGTTTTTCCAACATCCTCATCACTGATTTCCCTCCTGTTGGCACATGATTGGCCATGTGCCACCAGGACAGCTCATCTGTATAATGTGGGTGGCAGAGCAAATTTTCGTCAGGCAAGCCAAATGTATATCTAATTATTTACACATGAAACAAGAGGAAGGTCCATATTATCTTGACATTCTTTTAAAACATCAACATTATTAATAAGACAGACGGTTCCTAAAAGACCAATAGCAGCACAGTGAGTAGCGTTATCAGCCAAGTGATTATCGCAGCTAGACAAGTCAGTGCCATTAGTGTGGGCAGGGCAGTGAATAACTGCTACAGAACATGGTAGCATCAGAATATTACATAGTTGCAACAATTGCTGTTGATGTTTTGCTGTTTTTTCTGTGGAGGTGACAAACCCCCGCAGATTCAAGGTAACATTATGCAGGTGTCATGCGCTATAAGCATATTTACTGTCTGTAAGTTACATTAAGGTTAGTAGCTCATTCAGCTGTTGGAGGTGATGCAGGGTGTGAAATTTTTACACAATCAGGACCCCAGACAACACCGTTACTGCATAAGCACACTTCTATTTTTTACAGAGCAAGCCTGTCGCTCGCTTCTTCCTTTGCTAAGTAGAGAGAGAGATCTGCTGTTCAACCCCCCCTTCACAACATGGGAAATGTGTAGGATAATAGAGGGCATGATGTTATTATTTGTATTATCCCATGAATAATAAAAAGGTGGTCTGTATTGCCCAGCCTGTATTTGACTTATAACTGCAGCCATATGTTTATCCTGGGCACTACAGAAAATGAAATGAAAAACACTTATGTAAATAAAATTGAATTAAATTCATCATCAATATGCATTATCTATTTTTCTGAGGATTGCTAATTATTTGCTAATTCATTTCTTTGATACCCCCTGTTTTGATACCTGGAGGCTCACATGCAGCAAAGTTACAGGGTATTTGTTTTATTCTTTTACTGAAAGGAAGTGTGTTTCCATTTTTAGTTTTAAATAAAATTTGCAGGTAGACCAGTTCCTTCAAAGATGAGATCTCAATAATTATGGCTTCTTTTTGTGACATCTCTTGAAATAGTTTACAAATTTCATTTAAGAAAAACAAAATAACTATCTGCGCATTTTTGATATGCTTCAGCATTGATAAATAAGATCAGTTTGTCCAGTTGAACACAGATGGGTTGAATTTGAAATATTGTCACATTGTTTCAGTCAAAGGAAAGGCGGACGTTTTGCCTAATTAGAATTTAATTTAATGTTTTACAAGGAATGCTCCTATTTCATACATTCCTTAGTAAATTATGGAGTGCAATGTAGTTCACCCTGACCCAGCTTGGCCACCGCTGAATCAGGAGAAGCACATCCCTCATTGCTGTCACATTTCTGAAATATATTGTTACCCCGCACCATTATGTGGTGAGTAATATCAGTATAAAATCATATAAACATTACATTTGTAAAGTCAAAGTCATTTGAATCAGTACACCTTATGTTATCTACAATGTCATACAAAGTCAGCCAAAAATCAGTGATTAGGCATTATTAAATAACATAATATGATCATAGCAAGGCCTGTAGTCACATTGTCACACGTCAGTCCTTTTTCTATAAAGTGCGCTGTCATGTTTCAGTCAAGGACAAAGGTCAGTAATGCGTCAAAATTGCTCTTTTTTAAAAAAAAAATATGTAAACAGTTTATCACGTACGCAACATTAATCAAGACCCCACACAGTTAAATTGAAAAAATAAAAACCCAAAACCTTGTAAAAGTACCCATATTTAGACCACTTTCTTCACAGATCAACCACACACACACACACAAACAGAGAACATATATTATATTATGGTCTAATTATTATGATTTTATTTGCCTCCTCCATTTCCCAACCTCTTGGGCTTCTTTAAATAATTTGCCGTATTGACCCTCCTTAGGATCGTGGCATTGATAAGTTGGGGAAGGATTATCTTGTTCATTTAATTTAATAATTTAATTTAAACTGCTCACATTGTTCCTGTGATGTCACCTCCTCAACTTCCACTAATCCTTCTTTTAACTTAACCAAAGGCATCTGATTAACACAATATAGCGGTGGGGGCAATTCCCCTTTCAAATCTTCCAAATTAGGGTAGAGGGACAACACCTCTCCCTTCTGTTTGTCCAGCTTCTTATCAACCAGTAAATCTTGATTCTTCTCTGTCTCACTCACACACCGCACTGGGTCAACCGCTGCTGACTCCTGCATCAAACCACTGTCTATCTCCCTCTTCATCATGTGCTGATCCTGCTCCTTTTTAGACATCTGTGTCTTCATCAATTTCACACCATTCATTGCAGCAGAGTATGTAGCCAAATTATGAATCAGCCTGCGCTCACGTTCACACTCCTCAATATGATGCTTATGTTTTCTTTTCACTAAAAATCCTGTGACATTCATATCTTTCATAGATTGTATATCATCTAGTCTTCTTTGTTCCAAATCCATTAAAAACTGGGTCAAACTGTCCTCCTTATTTAAATTTAGAATGTCGTCTTCCCTCAATTTCTGATACAATTTATCACATTCTGCTTTAACCCCCTTTCTGTCTTTGGGTAATGTACCACTGAGCATTTGAGTCACTGTTGAATCCCACTGTTTTTTCATATTTCCTTTATACAACTCAGCATCTCCCAAGCCTTGTGAGGCAGACAGCCCTGCCTCTTGCAAAATTCAATTGAGCTGAGCAAAAATTCACACTTCTGTTTTTTCTAGAGGCCATATCTGCCTCTCCCCCGCCCCTGAGGCAAAAGGAGACACAGAGAGAGAGAGAGAGAGAGAGAGAGAGAGAGCTCCTCCTCCAGCAGCCCCTCCTTTCACATTCCACACTGCACTGAGCAAAAATGCCCTTTTTTTTAATAAACTTTTCCTTTCTCACTCACAGTGTTCCCAATATAAAACAAATAACAGATTACCAATATAAAGCAAATAGCACTTGCAGCAGTGATTAAATATTATCCGGATCCTTTACTTTATCCTTATTTTCTTTGTTTTGCCTTTTCCCTGACCCCGTCAGGTTTTCTACTGTGTCCGACGCAGTTTACCATTTTTCTTATCTACTTTTCTTCCTCCTCACTATATTGTTGTTATTCTTAGTTCTCAGAGGTCAAAGTTTTAACCTAGTTTTCTTAATTACTTCTATTCCCCTTCACTATATTGTTGTTATATTTAGTTCTTAGGGGTCCAGGTTTTGACCTGGTTCTCTTATTTACTTTTATTCCCCTTCACTATATGGTTGTTATATTTAGTTCTTAGGGGTCCCAGTTTTGACCTGGTTCCTTTATTTTACTGCTCTAGGAAAAATATAGACGCCGCTATATTACCATTAATCGCATCCCGCGGACCTAGAACATAACATTGTACTGGGAAGAAATAGAGACTTACTTCTGGCTCTATCAGTTAAGGCGGAACAGCCGTCACTGAATAGAGCATGGAGGAGAAGCGCCGGTCCAAGTTCCCTCAAGGCGGGTTAGTCAATGCTGATGGTTTCCATCAGACCGTGCACAGTTTTCTCACTGGCCCAGACGCCTCCCCCAGCTCCGTCCAGATCTCAGCTGTCCCGGGTTTCGGTCACCACGTTATGTCAGGAATTTTTATCTGCAATATGGCTCAAGCACAGTAATATTCAATAGCATTAGACTGAAGAAATCATCAGACCTGACACAGTGATGCCTTTTCTGTTTTTTATATCTTTTGCAAAAGAGAGCAATCAAATCACATACCTGCTACAGAGTGAGCTTTGAATGCTGGGGAAAACAGCCCAGTACAATAACTTTTATAGACAAAGATAAGACAGTGACATCTTCCCGAACATTCCTTTTTCCTCCCAGACAGTCCTTTCCTCCCTCATAGGGAGGATTGATAAGAAACAGTACATACAGTTCGTACCAGTTTGAGCTGGTTCATTTCTTAACAGAGGAAGCACATTTCCATATAAGGTTTCATGAAGTTCACAGAGTTCTCATAGCAGAGAAGAATAAGAAACACAGGATATACAAAAGACAGATCTTGATACAGCATAAAAACTTGCATACTCTTATCACACCTTATATGAACAAACAGAAGGGTGCTGCAGTTTAGTCACTAACAGTGATTATAAGGAAAGACACAAGTTTGTATTTATGATTAACCAGAGAAAAAGCATCATCCATATAAGAACATCAACCTTCATTTCATGAGTTATTAATAAAATGATAACCTATTTACATACATTTAACCAATTTTCCAACAGATGCCCAGTTCTCAAAGTGGGACAGGATGATATCAAGATTTGTTTGGGGAGGTAAAAAGCCAAGAGTGAAATATAAAACTCTCCAGTTTCCAAAAGAGAAAGGAGGCATGGGCCTACCGAGTCTAAAGGAATATTACTATATATCATATGTTGGTGCGACGAGGGATATGAGGCAAAAATTGAGGGACTCCCAGAAATTGAGGGACTCCCAGTACAAAGCATAATAGGAGATAAAGATGCATATAAGCAAATCAAACAAATAGACCCAATCACTAAATTTACTTTAGAACTGTGGTATAAAATAGTACAAAAGTATAATATAAAGGAAGACATAAAACTATTGAAATGGGTAGCATTTGACAGTCAGTTTGAACCGGCAAAACAAGATAGGGGATACAAAAATCTGGTGAACAAGGGAATCACAGCATGGGGCAATATCGGAAAAAAAGATCTCGGGAGCTTTGTAAACATCAGGAGAAAATTTAAACTAGAAAGATCGGAATTCTTCAGATATCTGCAGATGAGAGACTATTATATGAAGAAGATTAGGCATAACCTCCAAACAGATTTGAGCGAGATTATACAATTCATTTTAAGCTCATATACAGGAAATAAAATAAGAATTATTTCAAAGCTATATCAGAAACTTATGGCAAACAATCATTCAAGTAACTATATAAAGGAGAAATGGGAGAAAGAGCTCAATTTAAACATAACAGAAGAAAGCTGGCAGGAAATATGGAAAACACAACACACATCAACAAATTCAAGGACATGGAGGGAATTTGGATGGAAAAACCTGATTCGCTTTTTCATTACACCACAGATTCAAGGAAAATATACAAATACCCAATCTTTATGCTGGAGGGGATGTGGGGCTCAAAATGCAGACCACTCACATATGTTTTGGAAATGCTACAAAATCTCAACATTCTGGAAATCTATACATGTGACAATACAGAGGATATTAGGATATAATATACCAATGAACTGTAACCTGATGTACTTATGTGACCTTAAAAGAGACAATGTTATACAGGCTGAGGACAGATATCTAGTTAAAATCTTGTTGATTGCATGTAAAAAAAACAATCACAAAAAAATGGCGATCAGAAGCTCTTCCTGACCAAGAGCAATGGACTGACATTGTTGAGGACATACGTATGATGGAAAAACTAACATATCGACAAAGAATGCAAGAAGGACTATGGGGAAAAAAATGGCGGAAATGGACACACTACAAAGTGCAACAACGAGACAGATATTGAAAGAATAACCAAAGACGCTGGAAAAACCAGAAGAATTAAGAGATGGAAACTAAAAACTTGATGCTCCAACATTTGTCCCCCCCCCCTTTTTTTTCTTTTTCTTTTTTACTCTAGCCCCTTTGTTTTTTAAATGTAGACTGTGATCTGAATGCAATATATATGATGAAAAATGAATAAAAATCTAAGTTACAAAAAAAAAAAAAAAGAAAACACTTTGAATTTTTTGGCAAAAAAAACATAATCTCTCTACATGCTCCGACCACTGAGTTACAGTCATCTAAACATACTGAACTTGAAGAAAATAAATTTGGACACGGTGTTTTTTTGGATACAAATGCTTGCAAATAACACACAGCTGTCTGATCCGGCTGGAAAATGCAACAGAAATGTAGAACCAAGTGTTATCAAGCTGAGATCCAAATTTGGTAACAATACCACAAAAAATGAATATTTTACACAGCTTTGTTCTCAGGCTGTTCCCAGGCATTTTGGAACTGTGCCAAATTGTGCCAAATGGCACAGTTTGGAAAAACGTCTGTAACTTTTGAATAATTCAATGTAGAATCGTCATTTTAGGCTCTAATGAAAGGTCACACTCAGGGCTGTGTGTGTGTGTGTGGGCGGGGGGTCGTCCCCCCCCCCGCTACCAAGGACCGAGTTCGGCCCTCGCTACATGACGGATTACACTCCTTGCATGTTTTCACAGCGGCTCCCCCCTCCCTCGCTACTGTGTGCGTGTGTGTGGGGGGGGTTGTCCCCCCCCCCCCCCGCTACAGAAGACGGCCATCGCTACATGATGGAATAGACTTATATGCTTCCCCCCGCGGACTGGGGGGGCGTTCAGACCATGAACGCCCCCCCGCTCCTCTTCTGCAGCGGGGGGGGGGGGCGTTCATGGTCCGAACACGGCAAATGAACTGTTTATCATGGCGCACGCACTTCATACTTCGTGCGCAGTACAGTTGTAATTTACCGATCGGTCAAAAGTCATTTTTGGATTACAGTTTTCAGGGAGAAATAATAATTTAGCTTATAACACCTTACCTCTTCACAGCAGCAGAGTCATGGCGAACTTCTCTTCCCCATTGTCAGACGAACGCGACGCTGGTCCGCTCGTGGATCCCGATCAAAACATAATTCCATTATTGCCGTTTTGGTGAATGATTTACGACTTTTGTCGTCGGCCTCCGTCGGTCTATGATGACGGAAGAGAATCCTAAACGTCTATTCTGCTGGAATGAGTGCAGGTCCCACTTGTGGGTGGTCTCCATGCTGCTGGGTGAGCCTGGGTCTGTAGCAGGTTCGTCCAGCTTCCTTTGTTTTCATCTGCTGCAACAGTAAATATCTCTTCACCAGCCCGAATTTCTGTGCTTCAGTTGGCTCCTGCATTCACAGTAGGCGGGTCCTCCTTCCTAGGTTTTCATTCATTGGCTCTTCATGGTTTCAGAAACCCAATTCAAGGCTCTTATTAGTCGAATGAGAGGTCATTCAGATGAACTAATCTGTTCGCGGCTTTGACTGCAGCTTTTTTTTTCAGTGGCGCTTGGAGGCCACACCACCTACATCACCACCATCATGCGTCATGCGTCCAAGCGAACACGAGTGCGTTCTCGTGCGCCCTCGTGCGCCCTAGGACGCAGAGACTTGCCCGCCCGCGGAACAACGGAGTGCAAGTGGTTAAGTCCATATAGATCGGACTGTGGTCAGAGAGATCCATCAGTCCTATTTTACATGTTTTTACTCTTCCAATGTCTCTATTAAACTTAAAGAAATAGTCAATCCTTGAGTATGATGAATCTGGTGCTGAGTAAGATGTATAATTTTTTACACTGGGGTTGAATTCCCTCCACACGTCACAGATTCCCATTTCTTTTAGTAGCATCTGAGTTTTTCTACTTTGAGTGTTATTTTGATGTGGAGAATTACCTGATGCATCCCAGTATGGATTCAGTCTTAGATTGAAGTCTCCACCACATATCACTAAACCTTGGGCTTTAGTTATCATTAGGTCAAATACATTTTTATAAAATTTCCACTTAGCCCCTGGAGGTGCATATACATTCAGCAGGGTGATATCTTCTCCCTCTAGCCGACCAAGTACCATACTGAATCTCCCTTCTTTATCTTTGTGTTCTGATTTTTTTTTTCAAATATAATTTTGGTTGAGATCAATGTTGCTACCCCCCTCCTCCTCCCTGACTTACATGAAGATGAAGAGATCAGTTTAAACCCTTTATTAAGTTTAGTGTGTTCAGTGGGTTCTACAGTGATATTGTTGATGCCCTAAATTACTGTGTGAGTGAATGCATTCCTAGTCACAGTGTGGCCACCCAATATAACGTCACAGGCTGGAATGATGCAGTTAGCGAGGCTCACACAGCTGCCCGGGATGCTTTTTTGTGGTGGAGGAGTAATAGCAAACCATGTTCTGGTCCAATATTTGAAAACATGAAAAATTGCAGGGCTAGGTTCAAATATGCTCTACGAGCTTGCAGGCGCAATGAAGAAAGTATCAAATGTGACCAGCTAGCTAATCACATGAGTGAACTGAACATGGTAGAATTCTGGAAACAAATGAAGGCTATGAGTTCCCACCGGTCTGTCAGATCAAACACTATTGATGGTGTGACTGGTGACGTTAATATTGCTGAAAAGTGGAAATGTCATTATGAAGCTATTTTCAACTCAGTCAAGAATGTTTCAATGAAGGATTCTGTTATGCATGATATTCGTCTGTACAACGATATGTTTGATGCCTCTGATATTTCTGCTGTTACTCCTGTTGAAGTTGATTCACTGATCAAAGTTCTTAAGAAAGGCAAATCAGCTGGCCCTGACTGTCTCACCAGTGAATGCCTCATCAACGCCGATTTCAACTTGTGTATTTTGTTGTCATTGTGTTTTAACTGTATGTTTGTTCATGGTTACATGCCAGACATGTTGATGGACTCTGTTATTATTCCTTTGGTGAAAAACAAGTGTGCCAGTCTTTCTGACATGAACAACTACAGACCTATAGCTATTGCTAATGTTATATCTAAACTGTTAGAGGGTTTATTTCTGAACAGAATTGAGGATTATCTGTGGACAAACGACAATCAGTTTGGTTTCAAATCAGCTCTTTCAACTGACAAGGCTGTTTACCTACTCCACGAATTTGTTGACTACTTCAGAAGCCACTCCACTAGTGTTTATGCTACGTTCCTAGATGCTAGCAAAGCTTTTGACAGGATTAACCACTGGGGTTTGTTCAGAAAATTGATCGATCGAGGTATCCCTATTTACATTGTTAGCATCCTGCTATACTGGTACAGAAGGCAGTCTATGGTTGTTAGATGGGGCAATGTCACCTCATCCAAATTTCATGTGACCAACGGTGTTAAACAAGGTGGTATACTGTCACCCTTGTTGTTTAATGTCTATGTTGATGATCTCAGTATACTGTTGAACAATACTAATGTGGGCGGCTCCTTTAACGGTGCACTGTTAAATCACATTTTCTACGCTGATGACCTCTGTTTGTTAAGTTTATCTACCACAGCGATGCAACATCTCCTTTCTGTATGTGAAAAATTTGGTAAAAAAAATGACATCCTGTTCAACTGCACTAAATCTATGTGTATGGCTTTCAAACCAAAGGGTGTCAATACGTCGAATCCTGTTATGTCACTTTGTGGTAATAGCTTGAACTTTGTCGAAAATGTCAAATACCTAGGTGTGTGGATTGAATCTGACAAGACCAATGCTGATTGTAACAGGCATCTCAGGAAACTGTACGCTCAAACCAGTTTACTGTTGCGTAATTTCCACAGATGTTCTCCTGAAGTCAAATGTATGTTGTTCAAGACCTTCTGTACCTCAATGTACTGCTCGCCATTATGGTTTAATAGCAATGTTGCTGTTAGGAACAAAATCCGCATTGCATACAATAACTCCCTAAGAAGTTTGTTAAATGTACCACGAAGGTCGAGTGCAAGCAAGCTGTTTGTGTCTGTGAACATTCCGTCTTTTGGAGAATTGATACGCAAGAATGTTTACAGTTTTTTGAGAAGACTGCTGGAATGTAACAATCATCTTATATCAGCAATTGTCAACTCGTCACTCACACTTCATTCCAGCATTTGGAAGTGGTGGCGTTCCATTTTACACTGAGCCCATTATGTCTTTTGTTGTTACAAGAGCGCCGAGTGTCTGCTGATCTGTATATACTTTATTTATTTATCTATTTGTAATATGAACCCTGAGTTTGAAATAAACGTTTGAATTTATAACTCATAAAGGATCACAGAAATGATCTGATAAAAATAAATAAACAAGCGGTTTATTTTATGGTGGCTACTATTGGATGTGCCATTCATTTTCAGTTACTCTGTGATTAATATTCACACACATACACTACCGTTCAAAAGTTTGGGGTCACCCAGACAATTATTTTGTGTTTTCCATGAAAAGTCACACTTATTTACCACCATGAGTTATAAAATGAATAGAAAATATAGTCCAGACATTGACAAGGTTAGAAATAATGATCTGTATTTGAAATAATTTTTTCCTTCAAACTTTGCTTTTGTCAAAGAATCCTCCATTTGCAGCAATTACAGCATTGCAGACCTAACATGATTGCACAAGGGTTTTCTAATCATCCATTAGCCTTCTGACGCAATGAGCAAACACATTGTACCATTAGAACACTGGAGTGATAGTTGCTGGAAATGGGCCTCTATACACCTATGTAGATATTGCACCAAAAACCAGACATTTGCAGCTAGAATAGTCATTTACCACATTAGCAATGTATAGAGTGTATTTCTGATTAGTTTAAAGTTATCTTCATTGAAAAAAAAGTGCTTTTCTTTCAAAAATAAGGAAATTTCTAAGTGACCCCAAACTTTTGAACGGTAGTGTAAATCTCAGTTCAGTCCCTTTCAGATTAAGTGGAAATTGTGCTCCTTTAAATTTGGCACTTTACCTAAACTTTAACTTAAAGCGAGGTAGTCGGATCCGGGAAAAAAAATGCTTTTTTTGCGTGCATGGAAAGAAAATCCTACAGACACATATAGCGCGATTGTCTGCAAGTGTGAATGACCTCTTCCATGAGCAAATGTACGTTTTTTGGTCTGTGGCTGTTTAAATTGAATTCTTTCCTCCCGAAAATATCATTTTTGAATATTAATTACAGCTAAATGGGAGCAGTTTCGATGCCGACATTTCACATCCTAATATACGTGTTCTATACACCATCGGCTTTTGCGTATCCGACTACTTTGCTTTAAAAAGCAAAAGATTTGACTATAAATATGACGTGTTGTTTACCTGTCAAAATACATTGGTGTCAAAACGTTGCCATTCTGAGCAGATCCTGTTTGGACTCTACAATGAAATACACACAAATTAAGTACATGCACAGCACGAAAGTGCAACATGTAAAAAAAAATAAATAAATAAAATAAACTTTTTACCAGGATTACAACTAGCTTATTTCATCAGATATTGTCCAACACAAAAAAACAACATACAAGGACGGACATAGCATTAAGCTAGGTCATCGTTTAAACACGATTAAGTTTTCGTCTGTCCTAAGTGAACTTTCCACTGTTGGAAAAAATAACATAAAGCATGAATATCACATCACTCACCGTCCTGTATATCACAATATCACGGCTTCAACTGCTGAAGTTGGGTGCGTCGCGGCTGCACATTCAATTCAATTCGGGTGGCTGGGTCTAATTCCCGGTGCGTCTCTGTGTAATTTCTGGTGCGTCTGTTTGTGCGCACCACTGCAGGCTCAGTCTGCTTCCCTCTGCATTCTCTCATCAACCGAAACGCACAGGAAACTCTGCTGGACTGCGGTGTTAGATTTCTGCTGATTTCTGTTAAGCCATTCTCTTGTTGTGGTTTATAATATCACTTGTTCGTGGGCTCACTGACGAAAAATTGCAAGTGGCGACCAGCAAGCGATTCTCCAAAGTCAGTGTAACGCCCACGTAACGCCCACTCTGATGACGCTACGCACAGACCAATGAATGGCCAGCAGTGGCGTGACGAAACGGGGCCGGTACCCTTCGGACCTGCTTTTTACGGTGCCGAAAAAAGTGTCGGTAAAACTGGAACTGTTCCGAAAAAGGGAACTGTGAGGCCTTTGGGTTCCGAGTGGGAAACCGGACAATGGAGGCCGATCGGGGCCAAACGGGGCCTTTGCGTTCCAAGTGGAAAAGCGCCTGTACATTTTCAATCCACGGATTTATGGTGGAACAGCACAACAACACTGTGCCAACACTTTTTTGGGGGGAAAATCCACAGAATAGTTGTGTGGGTCTATTCTGATGCTTTAGAAAATTATATGAATGACTTTATAAATCACTGGTTTGAAAATGCACTTTAATATGTTGAGATTTTGGCTCCTGGGGTCCACTTGACCTGTATCCACAATATAAACACTGAGGGAGGCTAACCCCTGGCATGTGGAAACAGATTCTAGGAAGAAATTACACAACTTAATGCACAGCACCAAACTGCAACACGTACACAAACCAGGACTTTAACCAGGATTAACATATTTCATCGTTTTGCTCTCACAAGCGAATACTTCGAACAAAACAAGCGCGAATCAGCAGTTGGCTACTAGCTAGGTACTAGCTAACACTCGTTAGCCAGGACAGGACGGCGCTGTATCGCTCAAAAAAGTGAGCTTACCACCAACAGGATAAACAAGCGAACAGATGCACAATATTATAAATCACTCACCATCGATGGTTCTCTCACTTTGTCTTCAGCTTGTCTGTAGTCCGGTTCTTTGCTGGGCTGCATCTGTAACGTGGTGGGTCGCTCCTGTCACTGTGGATCTGCCACCAAGCACAGAAAACTCCGCACCTCTCCATTGGACCACGGTGTAGATTTCCGCAAAACCTACAACGCTGTCTGTATTAATATCATATTTACTCGGTGACCGAGTTAGTCCGTGAAATATTGCAAATGCAAATCCATATCAATGGCATAGCTGTTGAATGTGTCCCCAGCTTCAAATTCCTGGGGACCCACATCTCGGAGGACCTGTCCTGGTCAGTTAACACCACCAGCCTGATCAAGAAGGCCCATCAGCACCTCTTCTTCTTGAGGACACTGAAGAAGAACCATCTGTCAACTGACATCCTGGGCAACTTCTACCGCTGCGGGATAGAGAGCACCCTGACCAACTGTATCACAGTCTGGTATGGGAGCTGCTCTGTCGCTGACCGTAAGGCGCTGCAGCGGGTGGTGAAAACCGCCCAACGCATCACAGGGACTCCACTTCCAGTTATAGAGGACGTCTACAGGAAAAGGTGTCTGCGCCGGGCACGCAGCATTCTTAGGGACTCCAACCATCCTGCTCATGGACTGTTCCAGCTTCTCCCCTCCAGAAGACGTTTCAGAAGCCTTCGGACTAGAACCAGCAGGTTTAGGAACAGTTTCTTTCCAACAGCTGTCACGTTATTGAACTTAGTTCCCCGCTGACTCTCTTACCATCATCTCTTACCATCCTCACCTGTACATAACTGCATAACTACATAACTACATCTAACTTATTGTACATTATTTGCACATAACAGTACTCTTAACTTTCTGCACTGCTGCATGTATTTGCATATATTTGCTTAAATTGCACATACTGTTAATTACCGTATATACTGCACTGCTGTCCTTTGCACTTCTGATTGGATGCTAAACTGTGTTTCTTTACCTTGTATTCATACATATGTAATGACAATAAAGTTGAATCTAATCTAATCTAATCTAAAATGGCGGTCATGTAGATTCCACAGAAGACGGACGCTTTCGTGACGTTACGCCCTGACCAATCAGTGGCTCGCAGTCTGTTGACGTCACATCTCGGCTCGACTCAGCACGGCTGTACCCTGGCCTCGAATAGCTACGAAAATAGGACCTGTTAACCGGTGCTGGGTATAATGGAAAAGGCTACAAATGTGGGCCAAGGCGTACCGTGTAAGGCCAGTTGGGGCTAGTGGAAAGGGGGCTTAACAGTCACCGAATTCACACTCTCCCAGATCTTCTTTGGGCTGTGGGAGGTGAGAGCTTCATCCACAAATTCCTGGACGAACTTGGCAGCCCACTGCTCTTCGACACTCGGGTTCCCCGCTGCCGATCTCACTTTGCTTGGTGGAGGTCAGTGAACTGAGGACATGATGACTCCACAAACAAATGAGTGAGGAAAAAAAAACAGAAATACCACAACCAACTGCAGCTGGATCTTCAACTGGTTGGAGCCTTCTGTCTTTAATATCCCCTCGAGGCAGGAACGAAGACCCACACACTGAACTGTAGTTGTGATATTTAGTGAAGGTAACAAAAAATCCAAACAGTTCGCAAAACACAAAAATCCCAATAGTGCACAAAATAACTTAGAGACAGAGAAGGTAATGGAGAAGGTGACATGATTTACGACCCAAAAGACAGACGCTGACACGAGAGATACAGACAATTATCTTTATTGTGAATTGTGAGTGAAGAGTGAGTGAATGTGTGGGTGTTCGTCTGGCCACTGGAGCTGAGCCCGTCTTGTGGTAACCTGGCAACCCTGGAAATACACAAGCACAAGGTTACGGTTGCACAATAGCAAAGCTCGGCGAGTATGCTGCAGGGGCTTACTTGCAGGTGCCACAACAAGAAGCTTGCTGGCTCTTGGTGTCCGTGCGATGTCGTGCTCGCGGTATCCGGTGCTGCGGGGGTGAGGGGGAGCTCCGTGGAGCGGGAGACGATGCCTCGTCAGCTGAGGAGGGGGGTCCGCCGCCAGGGAGGTCCACCTGTGCACAGGGGATAGAACTAGTCGAGGAATGATGATGAGATGGCTTACGTGACCTGGTAAGGCAAGGCGTGGATTCTTTGATGCGAGGTCGTGGTCTTGGCGCGTTGCTTGGCGAGAGTGACAGACGACTCCGTGCTGAGGCGTCCGCGCGTTGGGCTTTTATGGCCCGCTGATTGCCACCTGCTGAAGTGAGCGCAGCTGATGTTGATGATGCTGATGACGGCCTAGCGGCCATCATGACAGAAGGTGGGATTAATCAGGAAATTGCACCAGAACGGGGAATGGGTTCTGATGCACAGCGACAGAAAACAGAGGCTCCAACAATGAATGACAGAAACAAGGAACTTAAATAGGACATGGTGTCAATGAACACAACTGGATGCAGGTGTGGATCACATGAGCGGGCAAGGGGTAACAAAGGTTACAATAGAGATCAGCTGGGAGTATGAGAGGGGAAGACAGGACTGACAGGTGACAGGAGCACCGCCCACAACAGAGCAAAAATCCCGGAACCGCCACTGACAGCAACAACCCTGGAGAGGGAGAGAAAAAACGCAACAGGATACAATTATGATTTGTTGGCAAGTAAAGACAAGTACCTCAAATATGTAAATAACAAAACTATAATGACCGTAACCAGGAAAATAAATCATGCTAAGAAACAATGCAGAATATGTGAAAAATCAACCAAAGATAAAATAACAGGAATAAGAACTCAAAAATACAACATCATACATACATACATCCGGGGGGGGGGGGGGGGGGGGGGGGCTAGAGCCTATCCCAGCATCTTTTGGGCGAGAGGCAGGGTACAAATATAAAAACAAAAGGCAAAGAGAAAGAGCACGGTCCAACCCCCCCCCCCCCCCCCCCCCCCCAATGCTCAGATCATGATAGCGAAGGCTCCCATCTTCTCACAGTGTGTTAGCATGAATCCTCCAGAACTGCTGGATAAACTCTGATGCAGTTTTCACCAGAACTGGCTTGTTGCCTACACGTGAACCCTTTACATTTTGGAGGTGATCAGTGAGGGACAGAAGGAGCCTTGGTGGAGGTATGTGCTGTCTGAATGCTTTTCTAGTTTTGTTTGTGAAATCACAATAGGCCTGTTCTTTTATACTTGTTTACTACACACTGCAGTGATATGATACTGCGCTGTTGGTTATATTGCTCATTATGAACCTTGTTAGTAAACCATAAGGGAGAAGAGAGGAGGGGAACAAAATCTCAAAAACTGACCTGAAAGATTCAATAAACCATGATGCTGCAGTTTTTCCTCTGGCTGAAAGACCTTGGCGCGGTTGCAACATATTTTTCCGGGGGGCAGGGTGGGCAGTAAACATATGACACGATTGTTTTTCCACAATATTTTTTTATTGAACTTTTTTTTAACAAATATGACACAAACAATCAAAAGCCTGTTTTCCACTAGCACGGCACACCTCGGTACGGCTCGATTCACTTCAGTACAGCTCGGCATGCTTCTGTCTCCATTAGCATGGTGTTGTGCTTTTTATGTGATGTAGGCGGTGTAGTATGCGGTGTAGCGAGGCGGCGCCAGACTCCCAGCGAGGCGGGCCCACACTCCCGTGACGTTACTCACGCGACTGAGTCTTTATTTACACCAGAAAAAAATGGAGGATCCAAGGATTATTGCCTTGCTCGCTCTGTGGTGTTATCTCACAATTAATTTTATCTAATAATTAAGCTGCAACAAGTCACTTTTGTTTTGAATTAACTGCCAAATGACCTAGAAATAATGAGCTGAAACTTGTTTTTATTCGTATTAAATAAAGAGACGGTGGCACACTGGCCAACACCACATCCTAGGGCATTTTGGATGTACTGAATTAAAAAAAAATCATGTTTTTCACCTTCAGGTCAACGTTTGGAACAACAGTATTATTATTTTCCGTTTAGATGATGCTACACTCCTTCTGTGGTCCTTGCGGCCACACCCACACAGGGATGTTTTCAGGAACGCGTGTGGAACAAACACGCTGCAAAATGATTTAACAGGACACTCACGTATTTTTGTTCAGAATATAGAAGTAATATAGCTCTCAAGATGGCGACCGGGATGGTCACACTTTTTCAGTGCTGAGACAAAGTCACTGATTTTGCCATTAAAAGTGGCTGGCCTGCAGCGATCGGCGCTCGTGGCGAACACGCACGGGCTGAATTGCCACCTCCGTTGGATTGCCCTTTAATCGCCTTTCTCCAGCGACTTCCTGCGCCTTCCTGAAGCGATTGCTCAGCTAACACTAGTTAGCTTAATGCTACCTGAAGCGATTGCTAAGCTAACACTAGTTAGCTTAATGCTGGCGCCAGTCTCTAAATAACTACCTACAGCGATCGGATATACCTCCGGTGGATTACCCCTTTGATCGCTTTTATCCGGCCACTGTGAGTAAACTGACCAGCGATTCCAGCGCTTCCTTGTGATTCACTGATGTGCCCTACCTGAAGCGATTGCTAAGCTAACGCTAGTTAGCTTAATGCTGGCGCCAGCCATTCCACCTAACACCAGCCTGAATCAAAGCCCAGCTGCGAGGCCCAGCGGGGATACTACCAGGCAGGCGGCTATTTGTTTGACGGGGCTCAGCAGAGATTTCACCCAGGCAGACGGCGGTAGGCGGCGGTGCCCAGCGGAGGACTTACCGTGACTGCAGCGGCGGTGTGCGACGAGACTACCCGAAGCGATTGCTAAGCTAACGCTAGTTAGCTTAATGCTGGCGCCAGTCATTCCACCTTACACCAGCCTGAATCGAAGCCCAGCTGCGAGGCCCAGCGGAGATACTACCAGGCAAGCGGCTATTTGTTGACGGGGCTCAGCAGAGATTTCACCCAGGCAGACGACGGTAGGTGGCGGTGCCTAGCGGAGGATTTACCGTGACCTCAGCGGAGCTCGGTGGCAGCGGCGGTGTGTGACGAGACTCGGTTGGAGGAGCGGGACGGGAGACCAGTTACGGCGACTATGAGCAACGAGACCAGCAACGGAAGGGGCTAGTTGGCTAGCTGAGGCCCAGCTGGATTCGAGGACGATCGGATCAGATTCTGGCGATATAAGCAGAATTTATTTTACTATCCACAGATTTTCCTTTTCCTTCTTTCCAAGAAGAACTGAAGATGGCTGCCACCGGATTAAAAAGTGGGCTGATGGGCACCACTAATAAGCCTTCTCTACTTCTCTACTTCCTCTTCGTTTTGTCTTTGTGTGTCTGGACCTGCAACAAGAAGGATTTTCCGACAAACTCAACCAAAGGTGAAGTTAAAAAGTTTTATCTGTATGGATTTGGGCTTGGACATCTCACCCTACACTCTATGTGGTCTTTAAAAGCCCTGAGCAAAAACTTCCAAATTAAGGCAAACATGGCTGTTAAGCAAAAATCACAATATGGCAGAGGATATACAGTTAAAGTTCTGTTAGTTCTGCTACTTCTGGCAGGAGATATTCACCTTAACCCTGGACCTGCCACTATTAAACAGCAGACCACTGGGTTAGCACAAAACCGAGCTGTACAAAAGCAAAAACAACATTTATTTTTCCAAACTGTTAATCATGCACGAGTTCTTTGGGACACCAAGGCTAAACCAAAGGGGATCCTCGGCAGTCATTTAAACATACGGAGCATAATCCCCAAAAGAGATGAGATTTCGGTGTTGCTGTTGGACTCAAATCTGGACTACCTTTGTCTCTCAGAAAGCTGGCTACACAGTAACATAGACACTAATATGATCGATATTGTGGGCTACCAGTGTTTTAGAAAAGACAGGCAGGTAGGGAGGGGAGGAGGTGTTTTAATTTACATCAAAGAGAAATATAAATGTCAACTGGTTGATTTGAATACTTCACTTGAATGTTTAGCTGTTAATGTATGTCTCTCTCCGGTAATGAATTTCAACATTGCAGTAGTGTACAACCCACCGTCACACAACTCTTCCTTTTATAATGAATTAAGTGATCTGGTTAAACAACTTGAGAAGAACAGAGAAACAATAATTCATGGTGACTTTAATATCAACTGGTCTGATAAAAAAGACAAACAAAAACTGAAAAGCCTCATGACTAAATTTAATTACCAGCAAATCATCAAAGGACCCACCAGGATAACCAAACAATCCAGAACACTTATTGACATGGTATTTACTAATAAACCAGAACGAATAACCAGAACCTATAATCTTGTAACTGGTCTCTCAGATCATAACATGGTTCTTGCTGTCAGGAAACTTACTAAAAAGCGACTACAGTATTTTGGGGGAGTCGATATTGACAAATCAAATTTTATTATCCCCAAATCAAAAAATGAGGAGTTTGAACATTACTTAGAGAATCAAAATTGGGAGCAGCTCATGGCAACATGTGAAGTAGATGATTGTTGTAATTTTATAACTGCAACAATCACAAAGTCTATAGAAAAATTTTCAAAGCAAATTAAAAGTAGACAACAGAAGATTAGCCTACCATGGTTAAATAATGAAATAAGAAAACTTATGAAGAGGCGAGACTATGCACTGAAAACATCACTAACCTCCAAACTACAAAATGATCACCTTGTGTACAAAAGTTTAAGAAATAAAGTGGTACATGAGCTGCGAAAATCAAAAATATCTTATTACAATAAACTGATAGATCATGCAAAGGGTAGCAACAGTTCCCTATGGAGGCATTTAAATAACTTAACTAATAAAAAAAACGATCAGAAGGGGGTAAAGGAACTTAGAATCAATGGCAAGACCGTCAGTGACAAGGCTACTTTGGCAAATGAATTTAATTCACACTTTGTGGGCTCTGTGGAAGACTTAACAAAAATTTTTGTGCTGCCAAATGTGCTCAACAACACAAATTCCATACTCCCAACAGATACTTTTCACATCGATGAGGTAAATGAGAAGTTAATTGCTGGTATTGTTAAAACACTGTCAAACTCAAAAACTAGTGATATCTACAATATGAGCACCTCCTTTCTCAAAATGCACAGCAAAATATTAATCAAACCACTGACTCATCTGATTAATCTCTCCATTAGGTCTAGTACATTTCCATCTGGCTGGAAAAAAGCTGTCGTCATACCAGTTCATAAATCAGGCAGTAAAGACGATATATGCAATTACCGCCCAATCTCTATCTTACCAGTCCTATCTATGGTTCTTGAAAAAGTTGTAGCTACACAGCTGATAGACTACTTACAAGACAGTCAACTTCTTCATCCACATCAATTTGGTTTTAGACCAGGATACTCAACAGAAACAGCAAATTGTTGCCTTATTGAAAACGTCAAACAGTCCTTGGACAGGGGTAATGTGGTAGGAGCTGTTTTTCTAGATCTCAAAAAGGCTTTCGATACTGTAAACCACAGTTTGCTTTTATCCAAAATGGTATCTTTTAACTTCTCCCCAAATACATTAGAATGGTTTGCATCTTATCTCCAGAATAGAGAACAGTGTGTAAAAGTTCACCAGGATAAATCCTCATTTTTAAACAACCGCATGGGTATCCCACAAGGGTCCATTCTTGGTCCTTTACTTTTCAGCATTTTTATTAATGACTTGCCGTTACACTGCTCAGCTGCAACATGCCAACTTTATGCAGATGATGCAGTTATTTACACAGCTGCCAAGACTCCAGCACAGGCTGCAGATGTACTGTCTACAAGTATGGTTGATGTCCAAGAGTGGCTCCTCAAGAACCATCTATTGCTGAACCTTCAGAAAACAGTCTCAATGTGCTTTTCAATCAAAAAATGTAACCTGCAACATTTTAAAGTTAATATACATGATCATGACATCAGTTTAGCTACAGAATTCAAATACCTTGGCATTGTACTAGATCCTCAACTCAAATTTAATCTTCATATAAAGAAAATTTCAAAAACAGTAAAAAAAAAATCTGAACTGCTTTAAATTAATTAGATATTACATACCTTACGAAGCAGCTGCACTGTATATGCATTCTATGGTTTTTTCTCATATATCATACTGTTTGACAGTCTGGGCTCAAGCAGCCCCTTCCACAATAAGACATATAGGTTCATTATATAATCAAACCCTAAAAATCTTGGACAAAAAGCCCATTAGGTGGCATCACTGTAATGTTTTAAAAAAATACAACCTATTGAGTTTTGAGAGCTTCATTGACCTCTGTCTTCTGAAATTAACGTTCAAATGTTTCCATAAATCAGCACCCGAGCCACTTGCTGGTTTCGTCCAAAGACAGGACAGCAGCAGAGCCACCAGGAGTTCTGTTAACAATAACTGTAAAATATTCCACCGCAGAACCACATTTGGACAAACAGCTTTCTCTATAAAGGGCAGTCACATCTGGAACACAATGCCAAATGAAATTAAAATAATAACGGACTTTAAAACATTCACTAAAAATGTTAAAAACTGGCTGAAAAATAAACAAGAATGTACTCATGTATGAATTATTTGTCTGCAAAGTGAGAGTGAATGAAGGGAAGGAATAAATGTGTTTGTTTATAGTGAGTGACGGAGGGAGGAAGGCCTGAAATAGGCAAATGTGAGTTATGTTATATGTGTTAAATGTGAGTCAGGCTGTTATATTTGTGTATTTATAATATTTATGTTAAAGGTGAGTCAGGCTGTTATATTTGTGTATTTATAATATTTATAATATTTATAATTGTGTATTTATAATTTTTCTGCATTGATGTATGTGGTTATTGTGTATATTTTTATCTTGATTCTTTTTTCTAAAGCCCATCCAGGGACAAGAGTTGCAAATTAGCTAATAGCTATACACTCTATGTGCAACACATCAGATTGATTGTCTTTGATTAATTGTCTATGTTTATTGCACTGTCCCTGTCAAATAAACTAATCTACTACTAAAGTATTGTAAATCTCTGAATTTGGAATGCCGATAGAACATTCAATTTACATATACTTGTACCTTTGACTTGGTGCTAATTTTTTATGATATTTCAATAAAAAGAACAGAAAGCTTACAAAAAGATTTCTTTTTTGGTCTAGTTAAAAATTACATTACCTTTACAATGGTTGACCCTCAGCATCATTTTGATCAGACTAGGCAATGGAATTTCTATGTAATTATACTGTTTTATAATTCAGTGTTATAACAGACAAACCACACTTTCCAAAACAATTCCATTTTATTATATACAAAATATTAAAAGAAAAAAAAACTTTGCAACACAACATGAAGGTTAATCAACATTTTATACACGCCGACCACTGAGTGCTGAGGCTCGGTAGAATGAAGGCGTCTCTGCCAGCTGTGGTTCAGGAAGGCTCGGTTGAATAATCCTTGCGGGCTGTCGCGGCGGACGCGTGGGATGATTCTACAAGGAAAATGCACACAATAAAATACAGCACGTAAGTGCAATTTATACAGAAAAGACAATAGTTTTTAACAAGAATACATAAGCTTATTTCAGCGTATTGTTCACATGAATAATTAAAATAAAAGCTTTAGTCCGCAGTGTGCTGCAATAAAGCAGCGATCCATCCACAAATGAACAGCTTTTTTATTGCATAAATAAACTGAGCGTCTTACCGAATATATTTGCGAAAAAACGCACAATAAAAAAAAATTAAAACTCACCGTTAAAGGACTCCGATGTCGAGACCTCCCGGTATATTTTTTTATTCCGGGCGGCTCCGTGTAACTCGCGCTGAATACGTTCGTCTGACAATGCAGTGAGCAGACACTGCACCTCCTTATTGGTCAATGGAACACCCTTATTACGCGAAGCCATTTTTGATAGAGAATAAATGAAAATAGCACAGCAATACACTGAAAAGGAACCGCCAACAGTGGTTGCGTGCTGAGTAAAGGCGGTCGTGAAGATTCTTTTTTTTTTTTTTTTTCAAAAACTTTATTGAGAAGGTCGTGAAGATTTGGTAGATGAGGAGGAGGAGAGGGGCGGTTACAAACTGACCAATCAGCGCCGGTTACGACCTGACCAATCAGCGGCGACCAGTCTGTTAACGTCACAACATGGCACAGCTCAGCACTGCTGTACCCTGCCCTTCAGCGGGGCTGAGAATCACGGCTGTTAAACTGTGTTGGGGCTTGTGGAAAAGCGTGCTGAGCCGTCCTGTGTCGCGCTAAAGCGTGCTAGTGGAAAAAACCCTAAACACTAACACTAAAGTAATTTAAAAAAAAAAAAAGTACTAAAAACACCAACAACCACTAACAAAAGCAAGTCATCAACAATGCTCCTCTGTTTAGCCTAGGTAATCCATTACATAAGTATTCATATTATACATTCACCAATTTGGAATTTACAAGGTCCACACACATCATTCACCTTCTTCTTCAGAAGTTATGTTTAATTTCTTTACATAATCAATGAAAGGTCTCCATATATTCTCAAACACATTTTCCTTTGATTTCAGTATGTATGTTATTCTTTCTAGTGGAAGGTTTGTTAACATCTGTCTTAACCACTGAGTCACATCTGGTCTATGAGTCTTTTTCCACAGTAGTGCAATACATTTTTTGGCATTAAGCAAACTGAGGTCTATGAATGCTCTTTCACTCTTATTAAAGTTATGCTTTTCTGGATACAGACCCAACAAAAACAGTTTAGAGTTCAGTATGAATTGTTTTGAAATTATTTTTTCAATTGTTACCCTCACCTCTTCCCAAAACATTCTAATTTTTCTGCATTCCCATAAACAATGAAATAGGGTTCCTTTACTTTCCATACATTTTGTGCACGTATCTGGTATGTTTTTGTTATATCTATTTAACTCCACCGGTGTAACATACATCCGCATTAACCATTTAAAATGTATCAATTTAAGACGTACATTTATTGATTTGGTTTGAGCTTCTGTACAAGCCAATTCCCATTGTTCCTCTGAAATTTCAGTTTGCAGGTCTTCTTTCCAATAATTCAATCTTTTCTGTGAGTTTTCACTTGAGGATAGTGTCAATGAGTTATAAAACTCTGAAATAATACCCTTTCTCTTACTTTCGTCAAAATTTTTTCCAAGGATGAATAAGTAGGTCGGGTGAGAGCATTATTTTGATTTGATCGAATAACATTCCTAAGCTGAAGATATTTTAAAAAATGTGTTCTATTAAGATTAAATTTGATCCTCAGTTCCTCAAAAGACATTATGTTATCTGAACGTGACAAATATAAGTTTTGAATCCCTTTTAAATTCCATACTTTAAATACAGCATCCGCTCTCCCTGGTGTAAAATATTGATTACCCCATATTGAGCTTAATTGTGACAATAAGTGTGGTTCTTTTAAATATTTTTTTGATTTCACACCATATTTTGATCATATGCTTTACAAATGGATTTTTAACTTGTTTCTGTAATTTTTTTTAGCCGAGTCTGAGTATATGAATAAGGGAAGAGGTAAAGGTAAATTGTATGATTCCATTTCAGTCCAGTGAGGAGGATCATTTGATGAAAAATAATATGTCATAGACCTCAGTTGTGCTGACCAGTAATACAACATAAAGTTTGGACATTTCAGACCTCCACGATCAAATGGTAAATATAGTAAGGACAGACGTACTCTAGCCTTCCAATTGTTCCATATAAATTCCACTAACTTTTTTTTAATTCTTGAGAATAGATCTGAAGGTGGTGGTAAAGGAATGTATTGAAATAAATAAAGTATTTTGGGTAAGATATTACTTTTAAGTATATTAATTCTCCCGATCATCGACATTGGTAGTGACATCCATCTCTGAAGCAACTCATTAATATCTGTCATTAAGGCTTCATAGTTGGCACTGGCGACTGATTCTAGCTTAGACACAATTTGAATTCCTAAATATTTAAACTGATTTACAACATTGAATTGATTTACCTCAGGAGCTGGGTGATTTCTCTGGGTCTCATTTAGCATTAATATTGAAGATTTAGTTTTATTTATTTTATATCGTGATATTTCCCCAAAGTTCTTTATTAAATTTAACAAGGTCGGAATTGATTTTTTTAAGATTCAACATAAACAAAATTATGTCATCGGCATACAGGGAGATTTTATGTTCTGTTGGTCCTACTTTAATTCCATATATTTGTAGATGTAAACGTACTGCCATCGCTAAAGGTTCAATTGCCATAGTAAACAGTAAAGGTGAAAGTGGACAGCCTTGTCGACATCCTCTATTGATTTTTATTGATTTTGAGATATTGCTGTTTGTTAGGATTTCTGCTGTAGCATTATTGTATATTATCTGAACCCATTTTATGAAATTATTTCCAAGTCCAAACCTTTGGTCCTTTCTTTTTGAAGTCCTACATTCGACCCTATCAAAGGCCTTTTCAGCATCCAGTGATAGGAGAGCTGTATCCGGTGCTTCTTTATTAGAATAAATAATATTAAATAGTCTTCTTACACTATGGAAGCCTTGTCTTCCCATGATAAAGCCATTCTGATCTCGGGTAATAATATTTGGTAATATTTCTTGTAGTCGTCTTGCTAAAATTTTACAGATTATCTTAAGGTCAGCATTTAATAGGCTTATTGGTCTCATGTTTTCACATTTATTAGAGGGTTTACCTGGTTTTGGCAACAGTATAATTAAGGCATTATTCATGTATGGTGGTAAATTACTATTTTGAAATGCTTCTAAAACCATTTCCAAAAATGGTTTTATTAATTTATTCTTAAATTTTTTATAGAGGTCAACTGGAAGACCATCTGGTCCGGCACTTTTTCCTGATTTCATATTATCAATGGCTTGCCCCACTTCTTCTTGACTAATTTTAGACTCCAGTATCTCCCTATTTTCATTTGGAATACACGGTATAGATAATCCGTCCAAAAACCCATTTAGTTTTGTTACGTCAGTTTCATTTTTTGTATCATATAGTTTTTCATAATAATCTCTAAAGACACTATTAATTTCTAAAGGATCTACAACTGCCTGTCCGTTACTTATAATACTGGTACTGGTACTGGTAAATCAGGACTTTCACCCCCACGGACCTCCTCCCAGTTTTTCTAGCCCCTGCCGCCGATCTGGTTTATTGTTTGGCTCGGAAAGTGAGACGGCGGAAGAGAGGTAGACGAGCGGGCGCTCTCGTACGACTTCGCAGGAGAGGCTCGCGAACGGCGCTGCCTGGCATATTTCTGTCCAATACCAACTCTCTCTCTAACAAGGTAGATGAACTGAGACTGCTGATGCGTTTTAAGGACCTCGCCTCCTCAGCTGTCCTCTGCTTTACTGAGACCTGGCTCCGGGAAAATATACCGGACAGCGCGCTGCGCCTCGACGGCTTTCAGCTCTTCCGTGCTGATCGTGACACAGAGCTTTCCGGCAAGACCACAGGAGGCGGAGTCTGCTTCTACATCAACTGCAGCTGGTGCTCTGATGTAACGGTAATTTCCAAACACTGTTCTCCTGCCTTGGAATTTCTTGTTATCAATTGCAAGCCCTTCTATTCCCCGCGGGAGTTTGCTTCTTTCATAATGATCGCTGTGTACGCCCCTCCCGACGCGGACACGCGCGAAGCTCAGCGCGTGCTCGCGGATCACATTCAACACACAGAGCGGAGTTTTCCAGACTCGCTGATTATTGTGGCTGGCGACTTTAATCAGTGCAATCTGAGCCACGATCTCCCCCGCTACAAACAGTTTATTAAATGCCCCACCAGAGGATTAAACACACTGGATCACTGTTACACCACAGTGAAAGACGCATATCGCGCTGTCCCTCGAGCTGCGCTGGGATTATCTGATCACGTGATGGTTCACCTCATTCCCACATACAGACAGAGATTGAAGCTCACTAAACCTGTTGTGAGCACTACGAAGATACGGACCAGTGATGCTGAGGAGAAGCTGGAAACGTGCATGGAAATATCTGACTGGGGCATGCTTAAAGGAGCCACGCATGATCTGGATGAGTACACGGACACTGTGAACTCATATATCCACTTTTGTGAAGAGAACATTCTTCCATCACGCACCAGGGTGAGTTACTCTAATGACAAACCCTGGTTCACAGCTAAGCTCAGACAGATCAGGAAGGAGAAGGAAGCAGCGCTGAAAAGTGGAGACAGGGACTGCTACAGGGAGGTTAAATACCGGTTTAACAGAGAGCTGAAGAGGGCTAAATCTCTATACTCGGAGAGACTCCAGCAGCAGTTCACTGCTAATGATTCGGCTTCCGTGTGGAGAGGACTGAGGCAAATCACCAACTATCGACCTAAGGCTCCTAAAGGTCAGGATGACAAAGCCCTTTGTCAAAGACTGTCCCAACACTATGCCCGTTTTGACACCTCGTCATCTGTGTCCAACTCCCCCCCTCCCTCCAGCTCCACAGCCTCCACATTCCCTACTTCATTTAAGGCACCTCCCCCCTCCTCCCCCCCTCCCCTTATCAACATGTGCTCAAACAGTTCTCCAGACTGAACCCGCGCAAGGCCCCCGGCCCAGACGGCGTGTCTCCCTCCACCCTGAGACTCTGTGCGAAACAGCTGGCTCCTGTATTCACAGACATTTTTAACACCTCCCTTAAGTTATGCCACGTGCCGTCCTGCCTCAAATCCTCCACCATCATCCCTGTCCCCAAGAAGCCACGGATCACTGGACTTAATGACTACAGACCTGTAGCGCTCACCTCTGTAGTCATGAAGTCCTTTGAGCGCCTGGTCCTGTCCCACCTCAAGTCCATCACCACCCCTCTCCTGGACCCGCTGCAGTTTGCCTACCGAGCCAACAGGTCTGTAGACGACGCAGTCAACCTGGCCCTCCACTCCATCCTGCAGCACCTGGACTCCCCGGGAACCTACGCCAGGATCCTGTTTGTGGACTTCAGCTCCGCATTCAACACCATCCGCCCCGCTCTGCTCCGGGACAAGCTGTCCCTGCTCAACGTGCCTGACTCCCTCTGCAGGTGGATCATCGACTTCCTGACGGACCGGAGGCAGCATGTGTGGCTGGGAAAGACTGTCTCAGACTATACTAGCATCAGCACCGGATCACCCCAGGGCTGTGTACTTTCCCCCCTACTCTTCTCCCTTTACACCAACTCCTGCACCTCCAGCCACCAGTCTGTCAAGTTGATCAAGTTTGCGGACGACACCACCCTCATCGGGCTCATCTCCAACGGCGACGAGTCCGCCTACAGGAGAGAGGTGGCCCAGCTGGCGTCCTGGTGCAGCAATAACAACCTGCAGCTGAACGCTCTGAAGACAGTGGAGATGATTGTAGACTTCAGGAAAGTCACTACTCCTCTGCCCCCCCTCACCCTCTCAGGCTCTCCCATCACCACTGCTGATTCCTTCCGCTTCCTAGGCACTACCATCACCAGGGACCTCAAGTGGGAGCTGACCATCAGCTCACTCATCAAAAAAGCCCAGCAGAGGATGTTCTTCCTGCGGCAGCTGAGGAAGCTCAAGCTACCCACCAAGATGTTAGTGCAGTTCTACACAGCCATCATCGAGTCCATCCTCACCACCTCCATAACCGTGTGGTACGCAGGAGCCACTGCCAGGGACAGACTAAGGCTGCAGCGCGTCGTGCGCACTGCTGAGAAGGTGATCGGCTGCAAGCTCCCATCTCTCCAGGATCTGTACATCTCCAGGACCCGGAGGCGTGCTGGCCGGATCATAGCCGATCCCTCACACCCTGGTCACGTACTGTTTGCCCCCCTCCCCTCTGGTAGAAGACTTCGGTCCATCCAGACTAAAACCTCCCGTCACATGAACAGCTTCTTCCCCTCTGCCATTAGACTGCTGAACACTAAGTGACTTATTGACTCTCGTGCACCATGTACAGCAGCTCAACCAGACTTGTGTCAATCATCACTGTTTTCTTTCTGCATTACCGACTGCACTATATAGTTCTCCACAGTATCTGCTGCTGGCTAATATATATTTTAACTGTTGACCAGTATCACTTAATCTTATCCTACACTTTATTACATGTATAGTTTATTTCTCTTATCTTATCATGTTTAATGTTGCAGCATTGTACCGAGACAAATTCCTAGTTTGTGTACTACATGAACAATGGCAATAAACCTGATTCTGATTCTGATTCTTAGGGACTCCGACTCCGGATTTTTCCTCAGGGTTTACTCCCGAAGCCTTTCCCGTGATCAGGTATGCCACAAGGCAGCGGAGGTTTGAAATCAGGGTTTACCTTCCCCTAGATGGGCTACCTTCCCAGGTTGACGGGCCACCATCTACCCGAAGCATCTGGTTTGAAGGCGCCAGAAATCCGCCCTCGCCCCTTCTCCTATTAGTAAAAGCAGTTCCGCCGGGCTTAGAAACTAAACCACACGAGCAGGCTAGGAGCTGGACTTAGTTGTCAGAGGCTTTTTGAGACGCACGCCATAAGGAGCATTTTATTAGCACTGGGAGCTTAACCCCAGTGCCGCTCCTGGCTATGACAACCTTGGAACACACTGTCACACTACCACCACAATATTTTACTGTTGGCATGATGTTCCTTTTCTGAAATGCTGTGTTTCTTTTACGCCAGATGTAAGGAGGATCATCAAGGTGTTTTCTGGCAAAATTGAGATGAACCTTTGTTGTTTTTGCTCAGCAGTGGTTTTTGTCTTGAAACTCTTCCATGCAGGCCATTTATGCCCAGTCTCTTTCTTATGGTGGAGTGATGATCACTGCCCTTAACTGAGGCAAGTGAGGCCTGCATTTGTTTGGATGTTGTTGTGGGGTCTTTTGTGACCTCTTGGATGAGTCATCGTTGCACTCTTTGGATAATTTTGCTCGGCTGGCCACTCCTTCACCATTTGTGGATAATGGCTCTCATTGTGGTTCGCTGGAGTCCCAAAACTTTAGAAATGGCTTTATAACCTTTTCCAGACTGATAGATTTCAATTACTTTGTTCCTCATTCGTTGCTGAATTTCTTTGGATTACAGCATGGTGTCTAGCTTTTGAGGATCTTTTGGTCTCCTTCACTTTGTCAGGCATGTCCTATTTAAGTGATTTCTTGATTGAGAACAAGTATGGCAGTAATCAGGCCTTGATGTGGGTTAGAGAAATTGAACTCGGTTTTCCAAAGATGTGATAAACCACAGTTATTTTTTTTTGGGGGGGGGGGGACTTTTTCCACACAGGACCATGTAAGTTTGGATTTTTTTTTACCCTTAATAATAATCACCTTCATTTAAAAACTGTATTTTGTGTTTACTTTTGTTTTCTTTGTCTAATATTCAAATTTGTTTGATGACAAATATACAAAAAAATGAGAAATGAAGAAGGGGGCCAACACTTTTTCACACCACTGTAGGTGTGCCATGCTTGTGGCGTCATTTTCAAAAAGACTTGAGGCTGTAATTGCTGCCAAAGATGCATCAACAAAGTTGTGAGCAAAGGCTGTGAATACTTATATAGATGTGAGCTCGTAGTTTTTTATTTTTAATAAATTTACAAAAATCTCCCAAAAACTTTTTTCATGTTGTCATTATGGTGTATTGTGTGGAAAAAATTAATCCCTTTTGGATTAAGGCTTTAACATAACAAAATGTGGAAAAAGTTCAGCGCTGTGAAGACTTCCTGAATCCATTGTATTTAATATTGGATCATTTTCCTCAATAAATAAATGAAAAAGTAAATTTTTTCTCTTTTAGCTGGATTTTCTTTGTCTACTTTTAGGACTTGTGTGAAAATGTGATGAGGTTTTAGGTCATATTTATGCAGAAAATTTTAAAGGGTTTACAAACTTTCAAGCACCACTGTACATAAATAGCAGATTTGGGTCCAAATACTCATCAGTTACTTTGTGAAATCTTGGAAAATAATTGTAAATGCAATCGATTGCTTCTGAAAAGTAATTGTACTTTTCATATAGTTTTGGTATATTTGAACAATGAATATTTCCATCAGACATTTAATGTTTTCAGTGTCTGTCAAGTTGATACACAAGTTGGTTTCCACATCAGTGAAGGTGTGGAATACTTTTTTGAAATACTTTTTCACAGCACTTTATGTTCACAGCCTGTTTTTTTTCTCCCTCCTTTTTGCTACAGGAACATGAAAGGAAAAATAGAGTGAAACCTCAGCAGCTTCAGGAAGATGAAGATCCTCCAACTGCAGCAAATGAAGCAAAATCACACAGTGACAAGAGTAGAAAAAGAATACAGAGAAAACACCACACAAGGCATCAACAATACTTTTGTGAAGAATGTGGGAGAGGTTTCACATTATTGGGTAACTTAAAAAGGCATAAACTGATCCACACTGGAGTTGAGCATTTTGTGTGTGGTCAGTGTGGAAAGGCCTTTACTGAAAGGGGTCACTTAAGAACACATGAACTCATCCACACTGGAGTTAAGCAGTTTGTGTGTGGTCAGTGTGGAAAGGCCTTTACTCAGATGAGTAGCTTAAGAACACATGAACTCATCCACACTGGAGTTAAGCAGTTTGTGTGTGGTCAGTGTGGAAAGGCCTTTACTGTAAGGGGTCACTTAAGAACACATGAACTCATCCACACTGGAGTTAAGCAGTTTGTGTGTGGTCAGTGTGGAAAGGCCTTTACTCTGCTGAGTACCTTAAGAACACATGAACTCATCCACACTGGAGTTAAGCAGTTTGTGTGTGGTCAGTGTGGAAAGGCCTTTACTGTAAGGGGTCACTTAAGAACACATGAACTCATCCACACTGGAGTTAAGCAGTTTGTGTGTGTTCAGTGTGGAAAGGCCTTTACTGTAAGGGGTCACTTAAGAACACATGAACTCATCCACACTGGAGTTAAGCAGTTTGCGTGTGGTCAGTGTGGAAAGGCCTTTACTCAGATGAGTAGCTTAAGAAGACATGAACTCATCCACACTGGAGTTAAGCAGTTTGTGTGTGGTCAGTGTGGAAAGGCCTTTACTGAGATGAGTAGCTTAAGAACACATGAACTCATCCACACTGGAGTTAAGCAGTTTGTGTGTGGTCAGTGTGGAAAGGCCTTTACTCAGATGCGTGGCTTAAGAATACATGAACTCATCCACACTGGAGTTAAGCAGTTTGTGTGTGGTCATTGTGGAAGGGCCTTTACGCAGGTGAGTAACTTAAGAACACATGAACTCATCCACACTGGAGTTAAGCAGTTTGTGTGTGGTCATTGTGGAAAGGCCTTTATTCAGATGAGTAGTTTAAGAAGACATGAACTCATTCACACTGGAGTTAAGCATTTTGTGTGTGGTCAGTGTGGAAAGGCCTTTACTCAGATGTGTAACTTAAGAACACACGAACTCATTCACACTGGAGTTAAGCATTTTGTGTGTGGTCAGTGTGGAAAGGCCTTTCCTCAGATGCGTCACTTAAAAAGACATGAACTCATCCACACTGGAGTTAAGCAGTTTGTGTGTGGTCAGTGTGGAAAGGCCTTTACTCAGATGAGTAACTTAAGAACACATGAACTCATCCACACTGGAGTTAAGCAGTTTGTGTGTGGTCAGTGTGGAAAGGCCTTTAATCAGATGAGTAAGTTAAGAAGACATGAACTCATCCACACTGGAGTTTAGCATTTTGTATGTTCACAGTGTGGAAAAGCCTTTACTCCAACAATTACTTTAAGAAAACATGAACTCATCTATAGTGGAGGTCATCCATTTGTGTGTTTTCAATGTTTGAAGGCCTTTATGAAGAAAAGTAACTTGGGACAACATCAACTCCCCACAGTAAAGTTAAATAGACCTCTGTGCTAAATTTTGAAATGCTTTTACTGGAGTGAATCTCTTAAAATCACAGGGAATGATCCACAGTTCACATAGACTTTGATCTCTTGTGAGACAGGAAGCTCCTCCTGTGGTTACAGATTCAAGTTCAGAAACCCTGAGACACAGGTTGCGCTAGACTTTATCTTTCATTTTGACAGATATGGTTGTTAAAATTCTGTTATGATCTGTTATCTCCTGTCAGAAAATTGTTTAGCATGCATGTTCAATCATTTATCATTTTATAATTACTCACATTATCATTATCATTGCATAACCATCTTATATGATTAAAATGTATACTGCATGCATCTTCTATGAGTTTATAGCATACTGTATTGTTTCTGTGTAATAAGTGGACCTATTGAGTGTCCTTCATTAAGATGTGCTTAGAAGTCAAAGTGTCTCACCAGACCAGACTATGTGCATGATAAGGGGTCTGGGAGTGAGGGAGAATTAATCTTGTTTTCCTATGAAATGCTGTGACTATGATTAACTTGGAGTCTGGGGCACACCTGCAAGGCCATGTTGTTTTCAGTCCAGGCCAATGTTTTGTATACTCATATTATGACTGTGAATTGTATCCAGTAGATGTTTGTGTGACTGACTATGTATAAATACTTCCTGATTGTTTTTTATTGCCAGTGCTGCATTTTCTCTTATAGGTATGGCACTCCTTGCAAGTAAAGAGCTCATATGAGGAATATACTTGTGTCATGAATCTTATTTGAGGTAACGAACCGACATACGATCACTCTGAGTTTCCAGATTCTGACATCTCCTTTTAATGAAATCACCTTCAGTGTAATCTGTCAAGTGACAGACAGCTTTCAGAATTTTCTGTCATTGCTGAAAAATATGTCAGTGAAGGACAATTTTCATTTCGTGCAACCTCTGCCCTGAGATCAGGCTGTACTGGATTTGGATCCCTTAAATGTCTGAACCAACATTTCATTTAGAAAGCAGAGATGCTCCATGTTTTGATTGTATGTCTGACTTTTCCTTCTCTGTTGTTGTTGCTCAATCAACTCAGTTCACTTCATTTATTTTCAAATCCGCTTCATTTGCATCGTTCCAGATCACAACCAGGGTTGCCATGGGTGCTGGAAATCCTTAAAAATGCATGACTTTTAATATTTTAAGGGTTTTGAAAGTGACTAAATTTTACAAAAAGTTCTTAAAAAAACTTGAAATTATAAGGATGTTTCTTTCTCAATAAATGTGTCTGAATAAATAGTTGCCTATAGTTCACTTGTTCTATGGAGAAATAAAATAAATTGGAGAACCTAAAATTCCAGCTGCTCAGCCTTTACCTCGGTTGGCTTCTGTGTGACTGTGGTCAGTTTTCAGGTGTGACCTCACCCCCCACAAAGACACACAGGTGTAGTCACTGCACCATCATGGCGTGGCTACATTTGTTTGGAGACGCCAAATAAAACAGAGTTGAGTGAGAGTTTCTGAGGTCAGTGTCTGTAAAACTGTTTCATTACACTGACATTAAACTTGATAAAATATTGAAGATGACCAAAAAACTCAAAGTTCCTGCAGCTCAGTACCTGATGAAGTTACAAGTCAAATCAAATATCAGTGATCTACATGTATTTTCTAATATCATCTACACACATGGACAAAATTGTTGGTATCCCACTGTTAAAGAAAGAAAAACCCACGATGGTCACACAAATGACTTGAATCTGGCAAAAGTGGTAATAAATAAAAATTCTATGAAATTTAACCATTGAAAATCAGACAATGCTTTTGAATTGTGGTTCAACAGAATTATTTAAAAAAAACAAACTCATGAAACAGGCCTGGACATAAATGATGGTGCCCTTAACTTAATATTTTGTTGCACAACCTTTTGAGGCAATCACTGCAATTAAACGATTTCTGTAACTGTCAATGAGACTTCTGCACCTCTCAGCAGGTATTTTGGCCCACTCCTCATGAGCAAACTTCTCCAGTTGTCACAGGTTTGAATGGTGCCTTCTCCAGACGGCATGTTTCAGCTCCTTCCACAGATGTTCAATAGGATTTACAGTGGGGGGAAAAAAGTATTTAGTCAGCCACCAATTGTGCAAGTTCTCTCACTTAAAAGATGAGAGAGGTCTCCAATTTTCATCATAGGTATACCTCAACTATGAGAGACAAAATGAGAAAAAAAAAATCCAGAAAATCACATTAAAGGAATTTTAATGAATTAATTGGTAAATTCCTTGGTCAGAGCAGGATTCGAACCGCCAGCCGTGTGGTTATTGGACGACCTGCTCTACCTCCTGAGCCACTGCCATCCCCAGATAAACAGCAAGACCACATCATTCGCTTCAGTTCCAACTGTCATAAGCCTCCTCGTGCGCTTTTACGCAGGAGGAGCTCACGAGGAGGAGAAGGATGAATGGATTTAGGCGCAGGATTCACCTCATACACAATGTTTGACTGGCAAGCGCTGCCTAAGTACAAACACTGCTGGCGTGACAAATTGGACACACCTGGGCGAGGTGCAGGAAAGGTAATTACTGGGGCAAAACAGCTGACTGTCAAATGGAGAGGGTGTGTGGTCAGACCGGCGAAAGTTGTACAGTGCCCACCTTAAAGTGGGTTAAAATGGCTGCACAACAACAACCTGCCAGAGCAGCGGCTTCAAGCATGGAAAAGAAAAGGAACACAGACATAAAAACAACAAGAACTCAAAAGAAAAAAACATAAACCCGATGCCTGAGCCACAGAGAATGGTCTGAAACGAGCCTACAAGATAACATGGGCTCGGCTCGTGACACCAACAGACTATATTGTATTCATTGCTACTAATTTTTTTTTTTTTTTGATTTTGTATACTTTATTGGTCCCCAGAGGGGAAATTGAGGGCATCCACCTGGATGGATGAAGCAGCTACAGTATGGCGCTATCCCTTAACCATTCACACACACATTCACACCTAGGGCCACTTTAGAGTCTCCAATTAACCTAACCTGCATGCTTTTGGCCTGTGGGAGGAAACCGGAGAAATCCCAGAGTAAACCCACGCAGATACGGGGAGAACATGCAAACTCCACACAGATCACTGTTGGTCAGGGGCTGGGATTGAATCAGGGATCCCATGGCCAAGGGTGAGTTGCTGTGCTGGCACAGTGCTAACCACTGTGTGTTACAACTCGCTCTCGCCTGTCTCCTGCTTCAGCTGCGCACACACCTGCGCCTCATCAGTCTCGGGCTATTTAGCCCGCTCCACCTGGAGCCTCGGTCTGGAGCCGTCTGCTCACCAAGCTTGCCATTCCAGCTCTCACCAACTCGTTGCCAGCCAGTGCTCCTCAGAACCAATCCTCATCTAAACACGTAACCGATCATCCTCTTACCTTCTTCTCCAGTCTCTCTCCCCCTATGACTGCGCCATCAACCTCCGCCCGGGGGCGCCTTTGTCATCTAGTCGCTTATACAGCTTGTCGGCGCCGGAGCGTGAGGCCATGGACACCTATATAAAGGAGTTGCTCAGCATGGGCATCATCCGCTCCTCCTCGTCCTCGGTTGGAGCAGGGTTTTTTTTCGTGGACAAGAAGGATGGGTCCCTTCGGCCGTGCATTGACTTCCGGGCTTTGAATGACATCACGATTAAGAACAAGTACACGCTGCCGTTGATGGATTCCGCCTTCGACTCTCTCCCGGGGGCTTCCTTGTTTACGAAGTTGGACCTCCGCAGCGCATACCACCTCGTTCGGATCCGGGAGGGCGATGAGTGGAAGACAGGGTCCCGGACGCCCAGCGGCCATTTTGAGTATCTTGTCATGCCATTTGGGCTCACCAACGCTCCGGCCATCTTCCAGCGGCTGATAAACGACATCCTTCGCAACTTTCTGGGGGTGTTCGTCTTTGTCTACCTGGATGACATCCTGATCTTCTCCCGGTCTCGGGAGGAACATCAGGTCCACGTGAGGCGGGTCTTCCAACATCTCCTGGAGAACAGGCTCTACGTGAAGGCGGAGAAGTGCGACTTTTACGCTGATAAGACCTCTTTCTTGGGCTTTATCGTGTCCCACAATCAGATCCTCTCTGATCCTGCCAAGGTCAAGGCGGTGGACGAGTGGCCCTCTCCTTCGTCCAGGAAACAGGTCCAGCAGTTCCTGGGCTTCGCCAACTTCTACCGCCGCTTCGTCCCGAAGTACAGCGCCATCACCTCTCCCCTGACCCACCTCACCTCCCCCAAGGTGCCGTTCCGGTGGACAGAGGAGGCTGCCTCTGCCTTCGGAGCCTTGAAGACGGAGTTTTCTTCCTTCCGGGTCCTAACTCAGGTGGATCCTGTGCTCCAGTGCCTCGTCGAGGTGGATGCCTCTGATACAGGGGTGGGGGCGGTATTGTCTCAGTGCTCTTCGGTGGACGGGGTGGTTCGCCCTTGCGCCTTCTTCTCCCAGCGCCTGTCTGCGGCGGAGAGGAATTATGACGTCGGCGACAGAGAACTCCTCGCAGTGAAGCTCGCGCTGCAGGAATGGCATCACTGGTTGGAAGGGGCAGCGCAGCCTTTTGTGGTCTGGACGGACCACAAAAACCTGGAGTACCTAAGGATGGCCAAGCGCCTGAACGTCTGCCTTGCACGCTGGTCCCTGTTCTTTGGTCGCTTCAGGTTCACGATCACCTACCTCCCCGGTTCCAAGAATGCTAAACCGGACGCGCTGTCCAGGCAGTTTGCTCCAGAGACGCCCAAAGATCTTGAACACACCATCCTCCCGGCCACGTGCATCGTGGGCACCATCTCGTGGTCCATCAGGGACAAAGTCCGGAGGGCCCAGGAGACCAAACCTGATCCTGACGGCGGTCCGGCAGGGAGACTGTTTGTGCCGTCTTCTGTCTGGGGTGATGTCATCCGTTGGGCCCATACCTCAAAGCTCGCCTGTCACCCTGGGATGTCCCGATTGGTGGAGCTCCTCCAAAGGTCCTTTTGGTGACCGGGCCTCTGGGACGACGTCGCAGGCTACGTCCCTGTGTGCCCCCAGTGCGCTACGGGTAAGACCTCTACCTCTCCTCCAGCGGGGCTCCTCCATCCTCTGCCGGTCCTTGGAAGGCCTTGGTCCCATGTAGCCTTGGATTTTGTCACCGGGCTCCCGACGTCCAACTCAGTCAACACCAACCTGAGCATTGTGGATTGGTTCTCAAAGGCCGCCCACTTCGTGCCGCTCCATGGCCTCCCTACGGCGCGGGAGACGGCTGATCTGTTGGTACAGCACGTCGTGAGGCTACATGGGATTCCGGTGGATATCGTCTCTGACCGGGGCCCCCAGTTCGTGTCCAGGGTCTGGAGGTGCTTTTGCAATGCCTTGGGGGCTACGGTGAGCTTGTCTTCCGGTCACCATCCCCAGTCTAACGGGCAGTGCCAGCGAGCTTATCAGGAGATGGAAGTTGCACTGCACTGCATCACCGCCTCCAGTCCTTCCTCCTGGAGCGCCCATCTGCCCTGGATTGAATATGCCCATAACTTCACCTTGTCATCGGCCACTAGGATGTCTCCTTTCTGGGCGTCTCTGGGTTTTGACCCTCCGCTGTTCCCTGAAGAGGAGGGGGAGGTGGCAGTACCATCCATCCAGGCGCATCTTAGGCGCTGCCGACGCTTTTGGACCGCGACTCGCCAAGCAGCGTGCAACTCCAAGATGGCTAATCGTCACAGAAGGGCCACTCCCCGCTATCAAGTGGGCCAACAGGTATGGTTATCCACATGGAACATCAACCTGAAGGCCAAGAAAAAGAAGCTGGCCCAGCGTTTCATTGGACCTTTCTCCATCACTAAGGTAATTAACCCGGTGGCTGTGCGTCTAGCTCTCCCCCCTCCCTCCGTGTCTGCCCAACATTCCACGTCTCACAGGTTAAATCCCTGGTGATTAACCCATTCTGTCCTCCTCCTAGGGCTCCACCCCCTCCCATGATGATCGACGGTGACCCGGCGTGGAGGGTCAACTCCATCCTGGACTCCTGCTGCCGGGGTTGCGGCCTGCAATATCTGGTGGACTGGGAGGGGTATGGCCCTGAGTGGAGATCCTGGGTGCGCCCGTCGTTTGTGCTGGACAATCGCCTCATCACGGAGTTCCACCAGGCGCACTTAGGTAAGCCAGCGCCGGGAGGCGCTGCTCGGGGTGGTGGGGGGGGGGGGGGGTACTGTTACAACTCGCTCTCGCCTGTCTCCTGCTTCAGCTGCGCACACACCTGCGCCTCATCAGTCTCGGGCTATTTAGCCCGCTCCGCCTGGAGCCTCGGTCTGGAGCCGTCTGCTCACCAAGCTTGCCATTCCAGCGCTCGCCAACTCGTTGCCAGCCAGCGCTCCTCAGAACCAGTCCTCGTCTAAACACGTAAGCGATCATCCTCCTACCTTCTTCTCCAGTCTCTCTCCCCTGTGCACAGGTGGATCCTCTGGCGGCAGACTATTCCCTCATCCTCACCATCATCTCTCTCACCGCACCGAGCGCACACCGGATCGCTGTCTTCCAGGCAGGAGCCCTGCGGCTACGCCAACGCCAGCCACCGTTCCACCTGCAAGTAAGCACCAGTCTTATTGTTAATACTGCTGGGTGTGCACTGGCCATTTTTCCTTGTATTTGCTCTGCCCTTAGGGTTGCCTGGCTGTACGGTGCACTGCTTCGCCCTCGACGCATCCCGTCCTCCTGCAACACATCACATCCTGCACACACGCACTCACACACTCATTATTTCCCTCAATAAAACTACTGAATCTCACTCGAGCCTGTGTGTGTGTTCCCTGGGTCCGAACTCATGCCACTGCACCACCGCACAATTTGGACTTTTTCCTGTTACAATAATTAATGTAATATTTCTGATAGTTATAGTACATGTGTGCTATACCAGTTATGAGTTTTGTTTTTCTTGTGACCAAACTCTTGAAAAAATTAGGACTATCAGTTGCTTCTATTTTCTTATTATTTTTGAAAATCACCTGCCAATTGATACAAGACAAAAGCAGTTAATCATCAATGATAACAAACAAAACTGCATTTTTTTATGAGACATAAATAATAGGGAATACATTATTTTTAGGATATTGCCATCAGTAACAAATAATTTTAATTTCTAAAGGGGTTTTACAGATAATTGAACTTTAAAATGGTAAGTTATGGCCACGAGTATGCTCGAATTTACTAAAAAAAATTATATTTGCGAAATAAAAAATTCTATCTCTTGTTCAAATAACCAGGATTGATACAGGATTGCATGCAACGTCCAAATGATGACAACAGTCATGAGATTTTCAAGGATCACACTAAAAATATTTCGTAATTTAATTTTCTTGGAATAATTGACACTTGTGGTCAGATAAACATTTATTGAATGAAAAACAATATCATGAAATCATAAAGGCAGTTAGTCAGCATAAGTAAAACTGACATATTGGCTGCACGATGGCGCAGTGGTTTAGCACTGTGGCAGCACAGTTTTATCCTCGGCCGGGGGATCGCGGGGATCATGAGATCGTGGGTTCGATCCCAGCCCCCGACCAACAGTGAGCTGTGTGGAGTTTGCATGTTCTCCCCGTGTTGCGCGGGTTTACTCCGGGATTTCTCCGGTTTCCTCCCGCATACCAAAAACATGTAGGTTTAGGGCGTTCGCGCACGCAGCGACCAGCAGCCGGTGGCTTGTCACCAGACTGCAAACCAAATCTACCTACGGGTACAAATAAGTAACAAAAAAAAAAAAAAATATTGTCCATCTTGTCGTGGAAAGGTCCGTCTGATCTTGTGAACGACACAGGCAAGTATTGGCACTCGGACTTTCTCACCAAAGTAGTGGAAGCACCATCGGATGAACTGTCTGTAAGCTGTATAGCCCTTCCAATTGTTCCCATAATCCACATTCACATAATGTTTATAGGTGAAGGAGGCCACTTCCAACACATCTTCGTTCAGACACACTGCGGGGAAGTTGTGATGACCAGTGATACACTTTATAGCACCGTCCAGAATTTTCTGCTTCACCTTGACCTGCTGACAGCAAAGACTCTCCTCCTCTGTTGTCATGATCACAGACCACACTGGCACCTGCAAAAATAAAAAAAAATAGTATCTTTTGATTTGTTTACTGGGGGGGGCATTGAAAGTATCAGGTAGATGTTTCAATTTTATTATAAATACACTACTAGGATTTTATTGAAAAATCGTGGTTAAATAAATTATGTTTATGAACAAATAATTTGTTGCAATATCTGTAACAAAAGCATACCCCTCGGTGTTCCCCTGCTGTGTGTTTGTCACTGCTACTGCAGCAGGCATGTGTGCCTCTCCACCGTCACTCTCTGAGTCTGACTCGCTAGGCACGATGCCCGCTTGACACGGCTCAAACCTATAAGGTCTGATGCCCCCAGATTCTTCATTATCATCCCATTCGTTGGAACTATAATCATCTGAAGATTGGACAACACAAACCAATTCCAGACTACATGTGCTGGAACCATTGTCAATGTTTTCTACAGCTTCCATCCTGCGTGTACAATGGGCAGCCAACTGCTGCGTTCTGTCACTGACGTTACAACATAGCCGTGGGGTTTTCCAGCCACTGACGCAATTTGTGATGTGGAGCTTGTAAAACATTGGATATTGGCGTGAAAAAAGCCTGTATCACTTAGAACTGCACAGACCAACCTTTTTTGTCATATTGAAATTATGTGTTGTAAAATTAGATGAAGTCAAAATTGTGTCATCAGACCTTTATAAGCTGAAGAAGGAGTCCTGTTGAGCTTGGTTGGCTTGTGGGACTCCCGAAGTGGCTTAGGTGTACCGGCAGGCCAAGCTGAGTGCAGCTCGGGTGGTTGCTGAAGCAAAAACGCGGGTGTGGGAGGAGTTTGGTGAGGCCATGGAACAAGATTTTTGGTCGGCCTCGATGAGATTCTAGAAACTGTCCAGTGGCTCAGGAGGGGGAAGCAGCTCCCTGTCCACACTGTGTATGGTGCGGATGGGGTGCTGCTGACTTGGACTGGGAATATCATCGGGTGGTGGAAGGAATACTTCGAGGATCTCTTCAATCCCACTGACACTTCTTTCACAGAGGAAGCAGGGCTTGTGGACTAGGGGGACGATTCGTCCGTCACAGAGGTTGAGGTTGCCAAAGTGGTTAAAAAAACTCCTTGGTGGCCCGGCCCCTGGGGTGGACGAGAGTGACCCTGATTACCTGAAGGCCCTGGATGTTGTAGGGCTGTCATGGTTCACCCACCTCTGCAACATTGCGTGGAGGTCAGAGACAGTGCACTTGGCATTGCAAACTGAAGTGGTGGTTCCTGTCCTCAAGAAAGGGGACCGGAGGGTGTGCTCCAACTTTAGAGGGATGACACTCCTCAGCTTCCCTGGGAAGGTCTATGCCAGGGCTATTCTATTACAAAATCAGTTGGGCCACAATTGGAAATCAAGACATGTTACTGGGCCGCACATGTTCAGCAATCTCTTGAATATGACAAATTTCAAACCAACAAAGATCAATATGATGAAAAATATGCACTTTTTATTCATTGTCCTGGTTTTAAATGTGCGCTTGGCACATGACAAAGGCACATCAAAAGTGCATAAAAACACAACAACAGTGCTGGGGTTGAGCAGAACTTGATATTTTTCCTGTTGAACAACAATTAAATAAATAGAATGAAAAAGTTCTGTAAATAACCATTTTGGTCACATGTTACTCAGGCATATCTCAAAGTGCATAAAACTCAAAGAGCACTGTTAGTAGCATTAACTTTGTTTCCCTTTTAAAATAAAATATACTACATCCTGGTCATAACCAGTGTTGGGCACGTTACCAAAAACAGTAACTAGTTACAGTTACTAGTTACTTCTTTTCAAAAGTAACAGTTACTTTTGAGTTACTGCATGATTAAAGTAACTAGTTACTTGGAAAAGTAACTTTCACGTCACTTTTAAATGCATGCTTAAATCCTCTTGCACACAGCAAGATCAAGGGCCCCTCGTTCTCAGAAAAAAACAAGAAAAAGAAAACTGATGAGAAAAACGTCTAATCTTACAAAAAAAATGTCTCACATTTACACAAACTATTGTAATCAGTAGAAAGTCAGAGATTTACGAGAAATAAAGCTGTAAATTCACAGAGAAAATTTTGGACTCCATTGTGGGCTGTTTTGGCACACAAGCCATATGCTTGACACCCCTGGACCAGCCCATTGAAAACGCATATTTAGAGGATCTACAGTGCATCAGGAAAGTCTTCACAGCGCTTCACTTTTTCCACATTTTATGTCACAGCCTTATTCCACAATAGATTAAATTCAGTTTTTCCTCAAAATTCTACACACAATACCCCATAATGACAAGGTGAAAAACTTTTTTTTTAAAGATTATTGCAAATTTATTAAGAATATAATACTAGGAAATCACATGTACATAAGTATTCACAGCCTTTGCTCAATACTTTGTTGATGCACCTTTGGCAGCAATTACAGCCTCAAGTCTTTTTAAATAGGATGCCATGATTTTGGCACACCTATCTTTGGGCAGTTTCACCCATTCCTCTTTGCAGCACCTCTCCAGCTCCATCAGGTTGGATGGAAGTGTCGGTGCACAGTCATTTTCAGATCTCTCCAGAGATGTTCAATTGGATTCAAGTCTGGTCTCTGGCTGGGCCACTCAAGGACATTCACAGAGTTGAAGCCACTCCTTTGGTATCTTGGCTGTGTGCTTAGTGTCATTGTCCTGCTGAAAGCTGAACCGTTGCCCCAGTGTGAGGTCAGGAGCGCTCTGGAGCAGGTTTTCATCCAGGATGTCCCTGTACATTGCTGCATTCATCTTTTTCAATTCAATTCCATTCAACTTTATTTATATAGCGCCATTTCACAACAACAGTTATCTCATAGCACTATCAACTGTAGGGGAACCCCCACAGTTGCAGAAAGACCCCAGCAATCAGGCGATCCCCTGTGAGCAAGCACTTGGCGACGGTGGAGAGGAAAAACTCCCTTTTAACAGGAAGAAACCTCCAGCAGAACCAGGCTCAGGGAGGGGCAGTCATCTGCTGCGACTGGCTGGGAGGTGAGGGGACAGAGAAGATGAAAAGAACAGACATATAGAGAGCAAACAGCACGATGGGGACTCAATCTATGGGAGAGAACAAACAGATGTTAATGACCAGCAAAAAAAAAAAAATATTTCATTGAGAGTGAAGAAAGAAGTGAGGCCCAGTGCATTATTGGAGGTCCCCCGGCTGACCAAACCTATTAGCAGCATAACTAAGGGAGGGTTCAGAAACACATGATCCCTCCCTAATTGTAGGCTGTATCAAAAAGGTAGGTTTTAGCCCTATTCTTAAAAACAGAGATCGAGTCTGACTCCCGAATCCAGATTGGCAGCTGATTCCACAGGAGAGGAGCTTGATAACTGAAGGCTCTGCCTCCCATTGTACTTTTGGAGATTCTAGGTATTACAAGTAATCCTGCATTTTGGGAGTGTAGTGCTCTGTTAGGATAATACAGTAGTATCAGATCTTTTAAATAAAAAGGAGCCTTGTGGCTTATATTATTCATATATCCATACCTACATATGTATAGACATAAGTGGAATGTTTTCAGATTGCATATGTGGAATGACCTCACGTCTCAGAGCAGGACAAGAGGTCTCGACCACCGGCAAAGATCAAGGAGCAGACAGAGTCGCAGCGGTGGAGACCTGATCGAACTTCCTGACCCCCCAGGGTCAGGTGGAGAAGAGAGAGGACAATGGAGAGGGATTACGCTAATGCGGGATGTCAGCTTTGATATGCAATGTCTTTTGTTGAGTGTGGGTATAAGTATGAAGGTCTGACTGCGCTCAGCCTCTTCATTCTGCTTCTGCATCGAGATGAGACATGTTAGGGAATGGAAGCTGATAATAAAACTTGATTTATAAAATCACATCGCTTCTTCATTTCAAGCTCCCTACAAGCCTGATTGTTTACAGCTTTGTAAGTAAGAAGAAGGATTTTAAACTTAATTCTAAACTCTATGGGAAGCCAATGAAGGGAGGCCAGAACTGGAGAGATATGACCTGTATTTCTAGTACCTGTTAAAACTCTTGCTGCAGCATTTTGGATCAGCTGAAGACTTTTTAAAGATGTTTTAGGACAGCCTGATAATAAAGAATTACAATAATCTAATCTCGAGCTAACAAAAGCGTGGATCAGTTTCTCAGCATCACTCTGAGACAAGATGCTCCTAATCTTGACAATATTCACAAATGATAGAAGGCAATCTTAGAAACAAATGTAATATGTGAATTGAAGAACAGATCTTGATCAAAAATAATTCCAAGGTTCCTCACAGAGCTATTAAGAGAAAGAGTAACCGCTGTAGAGGAGCTGGAAATGATGAGGCGATTTTGTATTAAAAACAGTCTTTAATGAATAGCTCTTCTATCTTGTCTCATCTGGTGCAGAGCTTGGCAGAAGGCAAAGAAGAAGATTTCTGCCCAGCTCGCTGGTTAAATACAGGCACACATCAAAGACATGCATTAAACAAGCCGACATCCCCTGTTCTCTTAATCCCCCATTGTTCTGTTATCTCCTCCCATCGTCTTGGGAGGTGCTGGGAATTCCTCTCCTCGCCTTGGGGGGCGAAGGTGTCTAGTCCTTCTCAGCCGCCGCGTCCTGGGACGTCTTTGTTCTTCACACGGCGGGTGAGATTCCTTTGTCCTTTCCGAGGTGTGAAGTTCCTTACATATGCTGTCCAAAACATTTCCACATGCTCTAACATATGTAGGTATGGAATATATGAGTAATATATACCACAGGCCCCCCAAACAACTAGGAAAGGACACAAAAAGGTTCATAGTCTAGGGTAATTACTACGACATACTACGTGTTACAGCTGTTGCCACAGGAGAAACTTTCAAGCAGCCATGCTCCTAAGAGAGTTCAGTGGTAAACATAACAGCATAGTACAATCATAAGTCAGTCCTAAACTGTTGCAGCACAATTAATGAATAATTGCGGAGTGGTTGGTATCAGTCCCTGTGCTGTCTGGGTTTTAATCTTCTCCCAAAACTGCTGTAGGTTGGTTTAGGCGTCCTGCTGGGACCTTCTTGTGAGGAATCTGTAGTGTGGGAAGGAGAGAGATTATTTGTTCCCTGCCTGGGGGCTGAGACTTTTCCCTTGGGGAGTCTACCTCGCCGAGGTGCTCGAGCCAACTGTGCAGGTTCGTCTCTCAACAAGAAGGCAGGTTTGAGTCTGTCAGTGCTGACCATTTCATTTCTATCCCCATAATCAAGCACAAAGTGTTTGTCACCATTTTCCAGCACTCTGTACGGGCCATCGTATACTGGGCGTAACGTTGGTTTTAGAGCTTCATGCTTAACAAAAACAAACTCAGCGTTTTTTAAAGTCTGAGGAACAAAAACTCGTGGAAAGGAGTGATGAGCTGGACCGTGGAGAGAGTCCGGTCCGTTACTGCCTAAAAACCTTGGGACTGGGAGGTGCCCTGGTTCCGGGTTCTCCGGTAAAAATTTGCCTGGGAGTCTGATAGGCTGAGCAAAGACTAATTCTGCAGGGGAAGCGTCTAAATCCTCTTTAGGTGCCGCACGCAACCCCAATAAAACCCAGGGAAGTTTATTTACCCAATTTGTGTCCGTTAATGAGGCTCTGAGGGCAGTCTTTAAGGACCTGTGAAAACGCTCGCATAACCCATTAGCCTGAGGGTGATAAGAGGTGGTGCGATGAATTGTTGCCCCTAAACTGTTGGACATGGCTGACCAGAGCTCTGAGACAAATTGAGGCCCCCTATCTGACGTGATGTCTGATGGGACGCCGAAACGTGCCACCCAATTTGTTAGAAAAACGCGAGCGACTTCCTCCGCTGTAGTTGCCGCTAGAGGGACTGCCTCTGGCCAGCGCGTGGTGCGGTCTATCATTGTTAGCAGGTGTGTGAAACCTTGGGAGGAAGGTAGTGGCCCCACGAGGTCGACATGAATGTGGTCGAACCTTCTAGCAGGAATTGGAAAAGGCTCAAGAGGGGCTTTTGTGTGTCTGTGTATTTTGGCGCGTTGACAAGGAATGCAAGTTTTTGCCCATTCTTTTACGTTTTTGCACAGGCCTGGCCACACAAACTTTTCGGCAACCATTTTGACCGAGGCGCGCACACCTGGGTGCGCGAGGGAGTGAATTGCGTCGAAAATGCGGCGGCGCCAAGCAGCTGGTACTAACGGGCGAGGTCGGCCGGTTGAAACATCGCATATTAGGGGGGGCACGCCGTCGCGCAACCCTTTTTTCTCCAGCCTTAATCCTGTTGGTCCAGACAGGAGCGCGCGCACGTCCGCATCACTGCCTTGTTCTTCCACCATGGCTGCATAATCTATCCCTTCATGGATAGGTGCTGCGTATGTGTCTGCGTTAGTGAAGAGTTCCGCTGCTGAGGCAGTGTAATCTGTCTCCTCGTGCTCTGGTGGTGCCACAGCACGAGAGAGACAGTCCGCTACTACGTTAAGTTTGCCTGCTACATGTCGAATGTCTGTGGTGAACTCTGAAATCGCAGCTAGCTGTCTCTGTTGTCTGCCAGACCATGGTTCTGAAATTTTAGCCATAGCAAAAGTGAGCGGTTTATGGTCCACAAAAGCCGTGAAACTCCGCCCTTCTAACCAAAACTGGAAGTGGCGGATGGACAAATGGAGCGCCAGCAGCTCCCTGTCAAAAGTGCTGTATTTGCGTTCCGTCGGGTTTAGCGATTTGCTAAAGAATGCTAAAGGTTGCCAGACCCCGCTGACAAGTTGTTCTACAACTGCCCCTATGGCCAGGTCTGAAGCATCTGTGGTTAGAGCAATGCGGGCCGAGGGATCTGGGTGGACTAACATTGTGGCGTTAGCTAGGGCGTTTTTTACTTCCGCGAAAGCACGTTCGCGTTCCGGGGTCCATTCGACCGCGTTGGAAGCTTTCTTTTTTCTGAGCGCGTCATACAGGGGCTGCATGAGCTGAGCTGCATGGGGGAGGAAACGGTTGTAAAAATTAACCATCCCCAAAAATTCCTGTAGCGATTTGACCGTTTGGGGCCGTGGAAAACCTTCTATCGCATGAACTTTGTCTGGAAGCGGAACTGCCCCTTTCGGGGAGACTCTATGTCCCAAAAAATCAATTTGCGATACGCCGAATTTGCATTTGGCTGGATTAATTATTAGTCCGTGCTCTTCTAGCCTCTGAAAAACAGTAGTGAGGTGCTGCTCGTGCTCTTCCTCGGATGAGCTGGCTACCAGCATGTCGTCGAGGTAGACGAAAACCAAAGGGGAGGTCGCGTAGGACTGTGTCCATCGTACGTTGAAAAGTTTGAGCAGCGCCTTTGAGGCCGAAAGGCATTCGCAGGAATTCAAAAAGGCCGAAAGGGGTTATAATTCAATTCAATTCAATTCAATTCAACTTTATTTATATAGCGCCATTTCACAACAACAGTCATCTCATAGCACTATCAACTGTAGGGAGGACCCCCACAGTTGCAGAAAGACCCCAGCAATCAGGCAATCCCCTGTGAGCAAGCACTTGGCGACGGTGGAGAGGAAAAACTCCCTTTTAACAGGAAGAAACCTCCAGCAGAACCAGGCTCAGGGAGGGGCAGTCATCTGCTGTGACTGGCTGGGGGGTGAGGGGATAGAGAAGAAGAAAAGAACAGACATGTAGAGAGCAAACAGCACGATGGGGACTCAATCTATGGGAGAGAACAAACAAATGTTAATGACCAGCAAAAAAAAAAAAATATTTCATAGAGAGTGAGGAAAGGAGTGAGGCCCAGTGCATTACTGGAGGTCCCCCGGCTGACTAAACCTATTAGCAGCATAACTAAGGGAGGGTTCAGAAAACACATGATCCCTCCCTAATTGTAGGCTATATCAAAAAGGTAGGTTTTAGCCCTATTCTTAAAAACAGAGATCGAGTCTGACTCCCGAATCCAGATTGGCAGCTGATTCCACAGGAGAGGAGCTTGATAACTGAAGGCTCTGCCTCCCATTGTACTTTTGGAGATTCTAGGTATTACAAGTAAACCTGCATTTTGGGAGCGTAGTGCTCTGTTAGGATGATACGGTAGTATCAGATCTTTTAAATAAAAAGGAGCCTGATTGTTTAGAGCTTTGTAAGTAAGAAGAAGGATTTTAAACTTAATTCTAAACTCTATGGGAAGCCAATGAAGGGAGGCCAGAACCGGAGAGATATGATCTCTCTTTCTAGTACCTGTTAAAACTCTTGCTGCAGCATTTTGGATCAGCTGAAGACTTTTTAAAGATGTTTTAGGACAACCTGATAATAAAGAATTACAATAATCTAATCTCGAGCTAACAAAAGCGTGGATCAGCTTCTCAGCATCACTCTGAGACAAGATGCTCCTAATCTTGGCAATATTACGCAAATGATAGAAGGCAGTCTTAGAAACAAATTTAATATGTGAATTGAAGGACAAATCCTGATCAAAAATAACTCCAAGGTTCCTCACAGAGCTATTAAGAGAAAGAGTAACTGCATCCAAACTGAAAGTTTGATTTGGAAAGGAATTTCTAAGGTTTTTTGGACCAACAAGAATGACTTCAGTCTTATCTGAATTTAATAGCAGGAAATTACAAGTCATCCAAACTTTGATTTCCTTAAGACAGGCTTCTAACTTGGCTAATTGATTAGTATCATCTGGCTTCATTGACAGGTATAATTGTGTGTCATCTGCATAACAGTGAAAATGTATACAGTGCTTTCTAATAATGTTGCCTAACGGAAGCATATATAAACTAAAAAGAGTAGGGCCAAGCACAGATCCCTGTGGAACTCCATGACTAAGCTTTGAGCTGAGAGAAAACTCATCATTTACATGAACAAACTGGAACCTATCAGATAAATAAGATCTAAACCACTGCAACGAAGTTCCATTAAGTCCAACATAGTGTTCTAATCTATCAAGTAGAATATTATGATCAATAGTATCAAAAGCTGCACTAAGATCTAAAAGGACAAGTACAGAAACTAGTCCATTATCAGATGCAATGAGGAGGTCGTTAGTGACCTTCGCTAAGGCTGTTTCAGTGCTATGATGGATTCTAAACCCAGATTGAAACTCCTCAAATAAACCATTTCCCTGCAGGTGGTCAAATAATTGCATAGCAACAACTCTTTCTAAGATTTTTGAAATGAAAGGGAGATTAGAGATTGGTCTATAGTTAGCTAAAGCTCCTGGATCTAGCGTTGGCTTTTTGAGTAAGGGTTTAATTACAGCCGTTTTAAAAGCCTGCGGTACATGGCCTAAAGTTAATGAAGAATTGATTATATGAAGAATAAAGCTACCAATAAGTGGGAAGACTTCTTTAAATAACCTGGTAGGAATAGGGTCTAAAAGACAAGTTGAAGGTTTGGATGAGGAAACTATTTTGTCTAACTCACAAAGGTCGATTGGAGTAAACTCATCAAGACAGACATCAATAGAAGGAGTTGTAGTAGTTACAGTATTTAAGTTAACTGTGGGAAGAATCTGATTGATTTTATCTCTGATGGATGAAATTTTATTATTGAAAAAGTTCATAAAGTCCTGACTAGTAAGCTCTAAGGGGATGCTAGGATTGACAGAGTCCTGACTCTTTGTCAACCTGGCTACAGTACTGAAAAGAAACCTGGGATTATTCTTGTTCTCTTCTATTAATGCAGAGTAATAACTCGTTCTAGCTTTTCTAAGAGATTTTTTATAAATTAAAAGATGATTTCTCCAAGCTAAATAGATTTCATCTAAATTAGTAGAGCGCCATTTTCTTTCTAATTGACGAGTCTTCTGTTTTAAGCTACGAGTTTCTGTGTTGAACCAAGGAGTTAAAAATCTCTGATTAGACTTTTTCTTTTTTAAGGGGGCCACCAAGTCTAGAGCCTGATGTAGAGAAGCTGTAACACTATCCACCATGTTATCAATTACAGAAGGAGCAAGCTGTCTATAGCTTATTTCCGTTGTGTTGACACATGGCATAGAGGAAACAATCTGCATAAATTTGGAAACAGCATCATCTGAGAGGCATCTACTGTGATAATATTTTTCTTTAGGAGCCAAATAGTCAGAAATAGTAAAATCAAAGGTTAACAGACAATGGTCTGACAGTACAGGGTTATGAGGAGACACTACCAGATTTTCTATTTCTATGCCATATGTCAGAACAAGGTCCAATGTATGGTGGAGGTAATGAGTAGAATTTCCTACTTTCTGAGAAAACCCAATCGAGTCTAATACTGAATTAAAAGCCACATTAAGGCAGTCACTATCTACATCCACATGTATATTAAAGTCCCCTACTATAATTATTCTATCAGATTTCAGCACTAAATCAGCTAAGAAATCAGGAAATTCGGATAAAAATTCTGAATAGGTTGATGGGGGACGATAAACTATGGCAAATAAAATTGGGTTTAACCTGGAATTGCTAAAGTGCCCAACACTGAGGACCAGGCCCTCAAAGGAATTATAACATGTTTTTTGCTTTACATTAACTAGTAATTTGGAATGGTAAATTGTTGCTACTCCTCCTCCACGACCAGAACTTCTGGGATTTTGACAGTTTAAATAACCAGAGGGAGTTGATTCATTTAAACCAACATAATCCTCTTGTCCTAACCAAGTCTCTGTAAGGGAAATTAAATCAATCTGATGATCAATTAACAGATCATGGACTAACAGAGACTTGGAAGTTAGAGACCTAATATTTAATAAACCACATTTAATTTTTAAATTATGAGGAGGAACAGAGGCCAAATCATTCAATTTAGAGGCTTTATGTTTAATTTGAGTTTTACCAATATTTTGCTTTATCACTTTGGGATGCTTATACATTATATTTTTATTTACTTTGGAGGGAGCAGACAACGATTCTCTGATGGGGAAGACAGGGGCTAAGCTGAGGGGTGGCGGATGAAGAGGAGCTGCAGAGAGGCGTGTAAGACTGCGACTCTGCTTCCTGGTCCCAACTCTGAGTAGTCATGGTTTTGGAAATTTGGATAAAAAAGATGCCAGATTGTTAGATAAATGAGAAGCACCATCCAAAGTGGGATGAATGCTGTCTCGTCTCATAAGACCAGGTTTTCCCCAAAAAGAGCTCCAATTGTCAATGTAGCCCACGTCATTTTTAGGACACCACACAGACAGCCAGCGGTTCAAGGATGACGAGCGACTAAACATGTCATCACTGGTCAGATTGGGGAGGGGCCCAGAGAACACTACAGAGGCAGACATCGTTTTGGCAAAGTCACACACCGATTCTACATTAAGTTTCGTGACTTCCGACTGCCGGAGACGGATGTCATTAATGCCGGCGTGAATAACAATTGTGGAATATTTACAGTTACTTTTAGCCAGCATTTTCAAATTTGACTCGATGTCGCCTGCTCTGGCCCCAGGAATGCATGTGACTATGGCCGATGGAGTCTCTAGGTTCACGTTTCTGACTACAGAGTCGCCAATGATCAGAGTTTTTTCCTCAGCGGGTGTGTCGCTGAGCGGGGAAAAACGATTAGAAACGTGAACAGGTTGGTGGTGAACCGGGGCTTTGCGACTAGGCTTCCTTCTCACCGTCACCCACCCAGTCTCCTCGCTGCAGAGGAGAGCCGGGGAACCGGTGACAGGGGGACCTAAGCTAGCTAGCTCCGCTGCAGCTAATGGGCGTCCGTCGAGATTAACTGGCGCAGACGGTGTTTCAATGCAGCGGAGCCGGGATTCCAAATCAGATAACCTCGCCTCGAGCGCCTCAAAAAGACAACATTTATTACATTTACCGTTATCACTAAAAGAGGCAGAGGTGTAGCTAAACATCTGACAGAGAGAGCACACCAGAGGAGGAGAGGAAAGAGAGCTAGTAGCCATAGCTAGTGGCTCGAGAGCTGGAGAGCAAACCACACAGGCAGACAGCAAAACAGGAAGTGACGATACGTTACCACAAGGAAGTGACGATCTCAGCCCCCAATGACCAACCGCTGTTTTAGGAATGTCTTCAGCTCGGACTGGGACTTGGTGATAACCGCGGACTAAGTCTATCTTTGAAAAAATGCGCGCACCCGCTAAATGTAGTGAAAAGTCCTGTATGTGAGGGATGGGGTAGCGGTCATGCGCTGTAGCGTTGTTTAATCTGCGGTAATCTCCGCACGGTCTCCAAGAACCGTCGGATTTCGGAACCATGTGAAGTGGTGAAGCCCAAGGGCTCTTCGAGCGTCTAACAATACCCAATTTTTCGAGAGCTGCAAACTCGTCCCTTGCTATGTTGAGCTTGGCCGCATCTAAGCAGCGAGCTTTGGCAAAAACGGGAGGTCCCTTTGTTGGAATGAAGTGTTTAACCCCGTGTTTGGCTACAGTGGCTGAGAATTTAGGGGTTGTGAGTGCTGGAAATTGGGTGAGGAGTTGCTCAAACTTACCTCCTGCCATGGTGACGTTGGCCTGCACAGGTGGTGGAGAGACTCGAGCTGAGCATGGAATAGAAGCAAAAGATAGTGCATTAACCAGGCGCCTATTTGCTAGATCCACTAATAACCCGTGTGCACACAGAAAATCTGCGCCTAGCAAGTTAAAACTCACCGCCGCTACAACAAATGTCCATCTGTAGCTGCGGCCGTGAATGAGGAGGTGCAGGCTCTTTTCCCCGAACGTGTCGATGTCAGAACCGTTGGCTGCCACTGCTCCGTTGCCCCGGGTGCCCATGGCTCGATCTGCGTGGGAGGGCATGATGAAACTCAGCTGAGCTCCCGTGTCGATGAGGAACTGCTTGCCTGTGTGTCCATCCGTCACGTATAACAGCTTGTTTTTCTCGCCGAGAACCGCTGCTGTTAACGGCCCTCGGCTTTGGCGTTTCCCGACATCGTAAACTTGCAGGGGGGAACACATTTTCGGGCTTTCTCGGCGAAGCGGTGGTGATAATAACAGACGTCATTCTGTTTGTTGTGCTTGGGCCGCGCCGCTGTCACCGTGGGTTGGGTCTGCTCCGTGGGTTGTGGCTCTCCAAGGCTCGGGGCGTCAGTCTTAAGGTCTGCGGATGCCGCTGTGGGTGTCAGTTCCCTGCAGGCGTTGACGAGCCGATAAGCCTCGTTGGCCAGTGTGCGGAAGTCCTGATGATTGTTGCACTTCATACTGGCGAGTGTCCCTCTCATGTGTGGTGGTAGCGTGGTGAGGAAAATAAATTGGAAGAGGAAATTATCATTATCCTCCTCCTTGAGCTGCAGCAAATCTTCCATGAGGGTCTTTGGATTGCCCCCTCTGTGGCCGTAGACCGCCAGGATCTTCTCGGCTCTTTCCTCCGCTAACGGGACGTAATTCGCCACGATGGTCGCCTTGAGTGTCTCATACTGTCTCAGGCCGGTGGTCGCTGGATCAAGCTCCGCACACACCTCGAAGTGGCGGAGTCGAGTTTGGAGACGATATGGTAGAATTTAGTATCGTCTGCCGTGATGCCCGCCAGTATGAACTGGGCTTCAGCTTGATGAAACCAAGAGGCCGGGTGTTCTCGCCAGAAATCTGGCAGTTTGACAGCGACGGCATTCGTGCACATCATCACTGTTGTGCCCGCCGGGTGAGAGTGCCTTGCCTCGGCTCTCACGGCAGTGCTGGAGCTCGGTTGAGCTCTCTCGGTACCCTCTGCCGGGGGAAACAGCTGTCCGCTTGTTCCCTCGTCTGCGTCGTCGCTGGCGTATGCCAGAGTCGCCACGGATGAGTCGCTTGAAGAACGCCTCCGGTCCATACTCGCGTCAAGGTCACCAGTGTAGAGGAGCTGGAAATGATGAGGCGATTTTGTATTAAAAACAGAGTCTTTAATGAATAGCTCTTCTATCTTGTCTCATCTGGTGCAGAGCTTGGCAGAAGGCAAAGAGGAAGATTTCTGCCCAGCTCGCTGGTTAAATACAGGCACACATCAAAGACATGCATTAAACAAGCCGACATCCCCCGTTCTCTTAATCCCCCATTGTTCTGTTATCTCCTCCCATCGTCTTGGGAGGTGCTGGGAATTCCTCTCCTCGCCTTGGGGGACGAAGGTGTCTAGTCCTTCTCAGCCGCCGCGTCCTGGGACGTCTTTGTTCTTCACACGGCGGGTGAGATTCCTTTGTCCTTTCCGAGGTGTGAAGTTCCTTACATATGCTGTCCAAAACATTTCCACATGCTCTAACATATGTAGGTATGGAATATATGAGTAATATATACCACACCGCATCCAAACTGAAAGTTTGATTTGGAAAGGTATTTCTAAGATTTTTTTGGACCAACAAGAATGACGTCAGTCTTATCTGAATTTAATAGCAGGAAATTACAAGCCATCCAAGCTTTGATTTCCTTAAGACAGGCTTCTAACTTGGCTAATTGGCTTCTAACTTTCCCTCTATCCTGACTAGTCTCCCAGTTCCTGCCGCTGGAAAACATTTCCACAGCATGATGCTGCCACCCCCATTGGGGTGGTTTTCAGTGGTGCCTGGTTTCCTCCAAACATGATGCCTGGTATTCACGCCAAAGAGTTCAATTTTTGTCTCATCAGACCAGAGAATTTTGTTTCTCATGGTCTGAAAGTCCTCCAGGTGCCTTTTGGCAAACACCAGATGGGCTACCATGTGCCTTTTATGAAGGGGTGGCTTCCGTCTGGCCACTCTACCATACAGGCCTGATTGGTGGATTGCTGCGGAGATGGTTGCCCTTCTGGAAGGTTCTCGTCTCCACAGAGGAAGCCCTGACAGAGTGACCATCAGGACTGATTGATTTGAACATCAAGACAAAAACAATTAAAAACAAGGACTCAAAACCAAAATATGAACACAACAACAACAAAAAAAATCCTTGTTCAATAGGAGTGTGAAGAAGCCAACGCTTATATAGTCCCACCCCTTCTCCATACCCAATAAATTATATCATTCAAGTCATTATCAATCCCATAATTACATTCATTATACAGTATCATAATATATCATGCATCTTATAATTATTAAATTATACAATAGAAATAATACAACAACGATAGGTCCCTGTCACCTGTGTGACAGGGACTGCCATTCGCGCATCGGCCTATTCAGCCACAGGCGGTGCTGTTCCAGCAGAGTAGACATTTAGCATTCTCTTCCATGGTCATCATAGACCGACGGAGGCCGACGACGAATATATCATGCAACTTATAATTAAATTATGCAATAGAAATAATACAACAATGATAGGTAGCCATATAGTAGTTACAATAACAATACCACATGTCCTACATAATACTTTAAATAATTCCATCCTAAACAGCAATCATATTACTATAATACTGTAATATTCTAGTAGTAGTAGTAGATTAGTTTATTTGACAGGGACAGTGCAATAAACATAGACAATTAATCAAAGACAATCAATCTGATGTGTTGCACATAGAGTGTATAGCTGTTAGCTAATTTGCAACTCTTGTCCCTGGATGGGCTTTAGAAAAAAGAATCAAGTAAAGATGGGAAAAAAAATAAATAAATAAATAAAATATACACAATAACCACATACATCAATGCAGAAAAATTATAAATACACAATTATAAATATTATAAATATTATAAATACTCAAATATAACAGCCTGACTCACATTTAACATAAATATTATAAATATTATAAATACACAAATATAACAGCCTGACTCACATTTAACACATATAACATAACTCACATTTGCCTATTTCAGGCCTCCCTCCCTCCGTCACTCACTATAAACAAACACATTTATTCCTTCCCTTCATTCACTCTCACTTTGCAGACAATTAATTCATACATGAGTACATTCTTGTTTATTTTTCAGCCAGTTTTTAACATTTTTAGTGAATGTTTTAAAGTCCGTTATTATTTTAATTTCATTTGGCATTGTGTTCCAGATGTGACTGCCCTTTATAGAGAAAGCTGTTTGTCCAAATGTGGTTCTGCGGTGGAATATTTTACAGTTATTGTTAACAGAACTCCTGGTGGCTCTGCTGCTGTCCTGTCTTTGGACGAAACCAGCAAGTGGGCTCGGGTGCTGATTTATGGAAACATTTGAACGTTAATTTCAGAAGACAGAGGTCAATGAAGCTCTCAAAACTCAATAGGTTGTATTTTTTAAAACATTACAGTGATGCCACCTAATGGGCTTTTTGTCCAAGATTTTTAGGGTTTGATTATATAATGAACCTATATGTCTTATTGTGGAAGGGGCTGCTTGAGCCCAGACTGTCAAACAGTATGATATATGAGAAAAAACCATAGAATGCATATACAGTGCAGCTGCTTCGTAAGGTATGTAATATCTAATTAATTTAAAGCAGTTCAGATTTTTTTTTACTGTTTTTGAAATTTTCTTTATATGAAGATTAAATTTGAGTTGAGGATCTAGTACAATGCCAAGGTATTTGAATTCTGTAGCTAAACTGATGTCATGATCATGTATATTAACTTTAAAATGTTGCAGGTTACATTTTTTGATTGAAAAGCACATTGAGACTGTTTTCTGAAGGTTCAGCAATAGATGGTTCTTGAGGAGCCACTCTTGGACATCAACCATACTTGTAGACAGTACATCTGCAGCCTGTGCTGGAGTCTTGGCAGCTGTGTAAATAACTGCATCATCTGCATAAAGTTGGCATGTTGCAGCTGAGCAGTGTAACGGCAAGTCATTAATAAAAATGCTGAAAAGTAAAGGACCAAGAATGGACCCTTGTGGGATACCCATGCGGTTGTTTAAAAATGAGGATTTATCCTGGTGAACTTTTACACACTGTTGATATCGTAACATAACACACTGTTGATATAGTACTAATGATATCAACAATAATCATACTCAAAATATACAACAATAACTCAGCATATATATTCAACAATAACAACCTTTCTTCACTGAAGACACGTTGTAATATTGCAATATTACTATGTGTAATTACTGTATGTCATAACATTGTAATATTACTGATTAATGAAAACATTCTTGGCAAATGGTTTCACTTTCGTTCTTCTTGCACCCGTCCAAGAATTTCACTTCTAGCGGCACAATACGAATTGTAGGTTCTTGGTCACCTTCTCCCCCAGTCACTCAGTTCAGACGGCCGGCCAGCTCTAGGAAGAGTCTTGGTGGTTCTGACCTTCTTCCATTTACGGATGATGGAGGCCGCTGTGCTGACTGGGACCTAAAAGCAGCAGAATTTTTTTTTGTACCCTTCCCCAGATTTGTGCCTCAAGACAATCCTGTCTCGGAGGTCTACAGACAATTCCTTTGACTTCATGCTTGGTTTATGTACTGTCAACTGTGGAACTTGTATAGACAGGTGTGTGCCTTTCCAACTCACATCCAATCAACTGAATTTACCACAGGTGGACTCCAATGAAGCTGTAGAAACATCTCAAGGATGATCAGTGGAAACAGGATGAACCTGAGCTCAATTTTGAGCTTCATTGCAAAGGCTGTCAATACTTATGAACATGTGATTTTTTTCGTTTTTTATTTTTAATAAATTTGCACAAGTGTCAACAAAACCTTTTTCACATTGTCATCATGGGCTATTGTGGGTAGAATTTTGAGGGAAAAATAATCTAATCCATTTTGGAATAAGGCTGTAACATAACAAAATGTGGAAAAAGTGAAGCGCTGTGAAGACTTTCCGGATGCACTGTACTTCCATGAAATAGTTGCATATCACAGCAGCAGGAGCTGTTGGGGGCTACTCACCGCTGGGACAACAGGTGATCAGGACTCGATGTGAGAAGTCGCTGCCGCCACGGCATTACTTCCCACTGGGTTGCGTGTGAGCAGAACAGGAAACCGTCTGGTGTTCAGCTGGGCCACAGTATGCTATTGTTTACCTTCTGTCAGCTGTATTGAGTCATTTTTAACGGCAGGAAATATATATAATTTACATAAATAGACACAGTGGGAATGTGCCACATTTTTGGATCAGCCAATCATGGTGCAGGGCCATCAGCTGTTTCTGTCAGCTGTATGGTATTCTGAAATTATGAGCGGAAGCATATTTCCTGTGACTACGCATGCATGTGCATGCCGTTCATGCATAGTAACCCAGGGTATGGCTGTTCTTATAAGTGTGGTGAAATGGCAGAAACTGAAGGAAGAGACTGACGGCTGCACTACAGTAGGATCAGTTTATATTTATTTGTGCTAAAAATATCTATCCATATTAATAAAACGAGTAACGCATCTGATCAAATATCAGTAACTGTAACACATCACAGAATTTTTAAACATTAATTTCGTTACACAGCACGTTACTGCAAAGTAGTGGCGTTAAAGTAACGCGTTACGTTTACTCCAACACTGGTCATAACTGACCTTGGCACATCACAAAGTGCATTTAGCTGAATAAAAAATGAACTGTCAAACACTTCAGTGCACAAACCCCCCTAGAAAACCCCCCTTCAGCGCTGCTGAAGTCATTCTATGACACGGTGGTGGCATCAGCCATCACTTTTGGAGTGGTCTGCTGGGGCAGTGGCATTACTGCAGCCGATAGGAAGAGACTGAACAAACTGATTAAGAAAGCTAGCTCTGTCCTGGGGCAACGCCTTGATCCGATGGAGGAGATAGGAGAGAGAAGGACGGTGGCTAAACTGTCATCTCTGCTGGAGTCCGAGTTCCACCCTATGCAGGACATACTGGATGCACTGAGGAGCTCATTTAGCAGCAGACTACATCATCCCAGGTGCACAACCGAGAGGTTTCGTAGGTCCTTCCTACCAACGGCTATCAGACTGTACAACCTAAGCAGGGCTGCTCGCAGAGATAGCAAAAAGACGTAACAAACTAATAGTTTTTTTTTTTTTTGAATGCAAAAGATGCAATAGACTTACACAATGGTCCTCTCCGGCATACAACTAGGAACATACCGGTCGCTATGGAGGGTGAGAATATGTATGGGCACATAATCATACCATGTAGGATAACTAAATAGACGGTTATGCTGTTTCATCCCACCTAGCAACAATGCTCTGCACTGGGTGTGTTTATATTTATATATCTATATATTTATTCCATCTAGCTACAATGCTCCGCACTGTGTTTTTATATATCTACATATTATTCCATCTAGCTACATTGCTCTGCACTGTGTGTCTGTGTGTGTGTGTGTGTGTGTGTATATATATATTTTATAGTAATATGTACATATGTATATTAGCTGCTCTTGCTTGCTTTTTTTTTTTTTTTTTTTTTTTTTTTCTTGCCTTCTGATTGTTGCTCTGAGTGTTGCTATCCCTGTGCTGTTGCAATCCTGGAATTTCCCCATTGTGGGACTAATAAAGGCTTATCTTATCTTAAAAGATTGATAACATTAACAAACATTGCACATCCATGTCACGCCGCGCCATTCATCAGCGGCGCCACCTGCTCACGCACCTGCTACTCGTCAGCGGCGAAGGATAAAAGCCGCCTCGCCCTGAGCGTCGGCCTGAAGCCGTAGACTTCATTCCCTTTGTATGGACTTCTACCACATTCTCTTCAGCATCCTCATCTCCGGTAAGAAGTTCACTTACCTCATCTCTCCAGTCTGCTCCCCTGTGCACAGGTGGATTCCTCGGCGGCGGACAATCCCGTCCCTCGTCTCTCCTCGCTGCTGCACCGAGCCCTGCAGGTGGCTGTCTCCCGGGCTTCCATCCTTGAAGCGCCAGTCATCTGCCAAAACAAGTAAGCTTCTCTCCCTCGCCTATTCTCCTCCCGTGTTGGTGTGTGCTCATCACCCTGTGTCTGATTTCTCCCATAGGGTTGCCGGCTGAACGGTCTCCTGCCTCTGGGTCCGAAGCAGACGCCACCACCAACACATTAACATTCCGCAGACACGCACCCAAACATCCCTGTTGTTAATAAACAGTTTGAACTACTCTGAGCCTGTGTGTGTGCGTCTCCTGAGCCGAACGTTATGTCAGTACGGCTTCAGCAGAGCGGCTCGGCGGACGGCGGGCTCGCACACCGGTTTACCATCCTCTAGGCTCGGGTGGATCAGATTGTTTATCAGCAACAGGTGGTTCTTAATCAATTATTAGAACTAACTAACCGATTGAACCGCTTGGACCCCCAACAGCCGTTCCGCCCGACTCACCAGGGTGGCGCGGCTCCTGCTGTTCCAGCGGCCGTCCAGCCGGCTCCAGTGGCACCGGTTCGGCTCACGCCGATTCCGACCCCCGCCCGCTTTAGCGGTAAGCTCGGCGGAGCGCGGGGGTTTATTATGCAGTGTGAGTCCGTGTTCCACCGTGTGCCCGGAGATTTTCCCTCGGATCACAGCCGAATTGGTTACATAGGGAATCTTCTGGAGGGGCGTGCGTTAACTTGGACCTACGCCGTAATGGCGAGGCCCAGTTATGCCACCCTCACCTATGACCAATTCGTGAGGCGCTTTCTGGAGGTCTTTGACCACTCACAAACCGAAACGGTCCAGGTCGATCGGCTTCTCGCTCTCCAGCAGGGAAGCCGGTCGGCGGCGGACCACTCGGTCGACTTCCGGGTAGCGGCGGAGGAATTGGGCTGGGAGGAACGCTCCCTCTGTGGCCTGTTCCTCCGCAGCCTCAATAGTGATCTGAGGGATGAACTGGCTGGTCGGGATATCCCTGGGACGCTAGCGGAGCTGATATCCTTAGCGATAAGTTTGGATAACAGGCTGCGCGAGCGCTCCTCGGGGCGGAGGTCTTCTTCTTCTCGCCCTCGTGGAGCCTCGCCGCACCTGTTCCAAGCTCGCCCCCTGGCGGCGCCGCCAGTATCGCGCCCCGAGGAGTCGGAGCCGATGGTGACGGCCTGGACTAAACTTTCCCCTGTGGAGAAACAACGCCGCCGTGAGTTGGGCCTCTGCATGTATTGCGGAGGCGACCAACACACCGTGGAGCGTTGTCCACGGAAAGCCAGTCGGTGGGGTCCGCGAGTCACTGTTGGAAGCCTCGCGGATGTCAATCGGTTAGGATCACTTACTCAATTGAAGCTGCCCATCCGTTTCTGCCATAACTCTACTGGGCACCTCACCCACGCACTGGTGGATTCGGGCGCAGAAGGCAGCTTCATTTCACAAAGCCTGGCAACCCGATTGGGCATCCGCTGCCAGGCACTCAACACTCCCATCTCCCTGATCCACCTCTCCCGTGCCACCCTCGGGAGAGTGACACATCAAACTGTTCCCCTACCGGTCATCATCTCGGGAAACCACCGGGAGGAAATGACCTTTTACGTCCTTCCCAACTCTGTGTCGCCCGTCATCCTGGGGTATCCCTGGCTCCGCCTTCACAATCCGGTCCTGGATTGGAGATCAGCTGGGATCTCGGCATGGAGTACGTTCTGTATGGGCACCTGCCTTCAGTCCGCTGCCTGCTCTCCGTCCGCTCCTCCCCCTGCTACGGACGCTGCACCCCCGGACCTGTCTCTGGTGCCCCCAGAATTTCACGACCTGGGTATAGTGTTCAGCAAAGCGAAAGCTATGTCTCTTCCCCCTCATCGGCCCTATGACTGCGCCATCAACCTCCGCCAGGGGGCTCCCTTACCTTCTGGTCGCCTTTACAGCCTGTCTGCGCCGGAGAAGGAGACGATGAACGCCTACCTGAAGGAGTCATTAAGTGCTGGGATTATCCGCCCATCATCGTCACCCGTGGGGGCAGGGTTCTTCTTCGTGGGGAAAAAGGATGGGTCCCTCCGCCCTTGTATCGACTACCGGGCCCTCAACAATATCACGGAGAGGGACCGTTACACCCTGCCTCTCATGGACACTGCTTTCCACTCCCTCCAGGGGGCGACCTGGTTCACCAAGCTGGACCTACGCAGCGCTTACCACCTCGTCCGGATCCGGGAGGGAGATGAGTGGAAAACGGCCTTCCGTACCCCGAACGGCCACTTTGAATATCTGGTGATGCCGTTCGGGTTGACCAACGCTCCTGCAGTCTTCCAGCGCCTCATTAATGACGTCCTCCGGGACTTCATTGGCCTTTTCGTGTTCGTCTACCTGGACGATATTCTTATCTTCTCCAAGTCCAGGGATGAGCACCAGGTCCACGTGAGGCGGGTCCTCCAAAGGCTGCTGGAGAATCGTCTGTACGTTAAGGCGGAAAAGTGTGAATTTTACGCCAGGAGTACATCCTTCCTGGGGTTCATCATCGCCCACGATAAGGTGCTCCCCGACCCAGAGAAGGTAAAGGCGGTGGTGGAATGGCCCACACCTGCATCTCGGAAACAGGTGCAGCAATTTGTTGGCTTCGCCAATTTCTACCACCGCTTTGTCCCCAACTTCAGTGCCATCGTGGGACCACTGACCCGCCTCACGTCCCCGAAGGTCCCGTTCCGGTGGACCGAAGAGGTCGCTGCCGCCTTTGAGGCGCTGAAGGCGGAATTCTCCTCCTCCCGGGTCCTTCGCCAGGTCGACCCCGCGCTGCAGTGCATTGTAGAGGTAGACGCCTCGGACACGGGAGTGGGAGCAGTGCTGTCCCAGCGGTCACCGGACGATGGCGCCAAGCGACCGTGCGCCTTCTTCTCCCGGCGCTTGTCCCCGGCGGAGAGGAACTACGATGTGGGGGACAGAGAGCTCTTGGCCATCAAGCTCGCCCTGCAGGAGTGGCGCCACTGGCTGGAGGGGGCAAGCCTGCCGTTTGTGGTCCTCACGGACCACAAGAACCTGGAATACTTACGGTCTGCCAAGCGCCTGAACGCCCGCCAGGCGCGCTGGTCCCTGTTCTTCGCCAGGTTCCAATTTTCCATCACCTTCAGGCCTGGCTCTAAGAACGTCCTGCCTGACGCCCTCTCCAGGCAGTTCGCCCCCGTGGAGTCGGGAGGAGGCGCCCCACTCCATCCTGCCCAGGTCGTGCGTCGTGGGAGCCATCTCGTGGGACATTGAGAGCAAGGTCCGGAAGGCACAGGAGGTGGAACCTGACCCTGGCGGCGGACCGGAGGGGAGGCTGTTCGTGCCATCCGCGGTCCGAGGAGAGGTCATCCACTGGCTCCACACCTCCAAGCTCACCTGTCACCCTGGCACCTCCCGGATGATAGATCTCCTCCAACGGTCCTTTTGGTGGCCAGGCCTGCGGAGGGATGCAGCCCGCTACGCCCGGGCTTGCCCAATCTGTGCCACCTGCAAGTCGGGAAATGCCCCTCCAGCGGGTCTGCTCCAGCCCCTGCCCGTCCCTGGCAGGCCCTGGTCGCACATCGCTCTGGATTTCGTCACCGGGACTCCCCATCTCCAACTCCTATGACACCATCCTGACCATCGTGGACCGCTTCTCCAAGGCCGTGCACTTCGTCCCCCTGCGAGGCCTCCCTACTGCCCTGGAGACGGCGGACCTCCTCGTCCAACACGTGGTCAGGCTGCATGGGATTCCGGTGGACGTGGTCTCGGACCGGGGCCCCCAGTTTTCATCTGAGGTTTGGAGGTCTTTCTGCAACGCCATCGGAGCCAAGGTGAGCCTCTCCTCTGGCCATCACCCCCAATCCAACGGGCAGTGTGAGAGGACCAACCAGGAGCTGGAGGCTGCGCTCCGCTGTGTGTCCAGATCCAAACCCGCGTCCTGGAGCAACCATCTTGCCTGGGTTGAATATGCCCACAACACCGCTCGCTCTTCTGCTACAGGGATGTCCCCCTTCAAAGCGTCCCTGGGTTACGACCCCCCGCTGTTTCCGGAGCAGGAGAGTGAGGTAACTGTCCCGTCAGTTTAGGGCCCATCTCAGGCAGTTCCGCTCCACCTGGGCTGCCGCGCGCCATGCGCTATTGCGCACAGCGGAGCGCAACAGGACTGTGGCGGACCGGCGTAGGAGACCTGCCCCGGCGTACAGAGTTGGGCAGCTTGTTTACATTTCCACCCAGGACGTCACTCTAAAAGGCGAGAGGAGAAAGCTGGCACAGCGCTTCATGGGTCCCTACCCCATCACCCGGATCATCAACCCGGTGGCTGTGCGCGTGGCTATTCCCCCCTCCCTCCGCATTCATCCTACTTTCCACGTGTCGAAGGTGAAACTGGCGGTTACTGACCCCCTTTGCCCTCCTCCTGCAGCGCAACCCGCGCCCCGGATGATTGGTGGCCATCCGGCCTGGTCCGCCTCCTCCATCCTGGACTCCCGGCGCCGGGGTCGTGGGTTGCAATACTTGGTGGACTGGGAGGGCTATGGGCCCGAGCATCGACAGTGGGTGCCCCCGTCGTTTGTGTTGGACCCATCGCTCATCGCGGACTTCCACCGAGCGCACCCGGATAAGCCATCGCCAGGAGGCGCTGCTAGAGGGGGGAGTACTGTCACGCCGCGCCATTCATCAGCGGCGCCACCTGCTCACGCACCTGCTACTCGTCAGCGGCGAAGGATAAAAGCCGCCTCGCCCTGAGCGTCGGCCTGAAGCCGTAGACTTCATTCCCTTTGTATGGACTTCTACCACATTCTCTTCAGCATCCTCATCTCCGGTAAGAAGTTCACTTACCTCATCTCTCCAGTCTGCTCCCCTGTGCACAGGTGGATTCCTCGGCGGCGGACAATCCCGTCCCTCGTCTCTCCTCGCTGCTGCACCGAGCCCTGCAGGTGGCTGTCTCCCGGGCTTCCATCCTTGAAGCGCCAGTCATCTGCCCAAACAAGTAAGCTTCTCTCCCTCGCCTATTCTCCTCCCGTGTTGGTGTGTGCTCATCACCCTGTGTCTGATTTCTCCCATAGGGTTGCCGGCTGAACGGTCTCCTGCCTCTGGGTCCGAAGCAGACGCCACCACCAACACATTAACATTCCGCAGACACGCACCCAAACATCCCTGTTGTTATAAACAGTTTGAACTACTCTGAGCCTGTGTGTGTGCGTCTCCTGAGCCGAACGTTATGTCAATCCACTTCTGTGGTTTTGTTTTAAATCACCACGTGTGAGTAGGAACCTCTTTTAATAGCTACACATTCCATTACACACACATATCAGTCAACCAGAAACTTTTAGTAGAGTTAAGGATGCGAAAAGGACCCACTTAAAAATTTAAGTAATGACTTCAGTGTTGAAGCTTTGGGGGTTTTCTTCAAACAATTTTCTAATACTTTTCTCCTTTTCTATGTAAATTTATCTAAAATTGAAACCATTTTCCTCAAATTTGTGATTTCTTCTTGTAAAATTGACTTTTCTTGTACATTTGAGACATTATTATGAATTTGTGGATTTTCTATGGCTAATTTTTGTTTATTTTTTTTAATAAAATTACTGTTTTATTTATTTCCCCCTCATGGATCGTCATCTTATCGTGGTGGGGGGGTTTGCATGCCCCAGTGATCCCAGGAGCTATGTTGTCCGGAGCAATTTGCCTCTGATAGGGCCACCCAAGACAAACTGGTCCTGGGTGAAGGGCCAGACTAAGAACGATCCAACAGACTCTCATGATAAATTGTAGATCAAGGATTCAGTGTACCCCGCCCAGTATGGGGTTACCAGGGCCCCACCCTGAAGCCAGGCCTGGGGGAGGGGCTCAATGGCTAGCGTCTGGTGGCCGGGTTTCAACCCATGGGACCCGGCCAGGCTCAGCCCGAAGGAGTTACCTGGGTCCGCCCTCCAGCGGGCTCACCACCTGCAAGAGGGATCATGGGGGTCCGGTGCCATGTGGATTAGGTGGTGGTCAAAGGTGGAGACCTTGGTGGACTGACCCCAAGCTTTCTAAACTGGCTTTTGGTACGTGGAATGTCACCTCTCTGGTGGGGAAGGAGCCTGAGCTGGTGTACGAGGTTTAGAGATACCGACTAGATATAGTTGGCCTCATCTCAACACACAGCTCCGGTTCCGGAACCAGTCTCCTGGAGAGGGGCTGGACCTTGGCCTTTTCTGGAGTTGCCCCGGGCAAGAGGTGACGAGCAGGGGTGGGTATTCTTGTATCCCCCCACCTTGCTGCCTCTATATTGGAGTTTTCCCCGGTGGATGAAAGGGTTGCTTCCCTCCGCCTTCGGGTTGGGAAACGGGTCCTGACCATCATTTGTGCCTATGCACCAATGATGTTTCAGAGTACCCACCCTTTTTGGAGTGTCTGACTGGGGTGCTGGAGGGTGCTCCTCTTGGGGACTCCATTGTCCTACTGGGGGACTTCAGTGCACACGTGGGCAACGACAGGGAAACTTGGAGGGGTGATTGGGAGGAACGGCCTGCCCGATCTGAACCCAAGTGGTGTTCAGTTATTAGACTTCTGTGCTAACCAGTTTGTCCATAACGGAACACCATGTTCAAGCATAAGGGTGTCCATATGTGCAACTGGCACCAGGACACCCTAGGTCGCAGATCGATGATCGATTTTGTTATTGTGTCATCAGACCTGCAACCGTATGTCTTGGACACTCGGGTAAAGAGAGGTGCAGAGCTGTCAACTGATCACCACCTGGTGGTGAGTTGGATCCGATGGCAAGGGAGGAAGCCATTCAGACCTGGTAGACCCAAACGTATAGTGAGGGTGTGCTGGGAAAGTCTGGCTGAGGCCCCTGTCCGGGAGGTCTTCAACTCCCACCTCCGGAAGAACTTCAACCACATTCCGAGGGAGTCTGGAGACATGGAGTCTGAATGGGCCATGTTCTCCACCTCTGTTGTTGAAGCAGTGGCCCAGAACTGCGGCCACAAGGTGGTCGGTGCATCTCGTGGTGGCAACCCCCGAACCAAGTGGTGGACACCAGTGGTGAGGGGGGCCATTAAGCTGAAGAAGGAGTCCTATCAAGCTTGGTTGGCTTGTGGGACTCCTGAAGCAGCTGAGGTGTACCGGCAGGCCAAGCGGAGTGCAGCTCAAGTGGTTGCTGAAGAAAAAACCCGGGTATGGGGAGGAGTTCGGTGAGGCCATAGAACAAGACTTTCAGTCGGCCTCGAAGAGATTCTGGCAAACTGTCTGGTGGCTCAGGAGGGGAAAGCAGCTCCCTGTCCACACTGTTTATGGTGCGGATGGGGCGCTGTTGACTTCGACTGGGGATATCATCAGGCGGTGGAAGGAATACTTTGAGGATCTCCTCAATCCCACTGATACGCCTTCCACAGAGGAAGCAGGGTTTGTGGACGAGGGGGATGACTCGCCTATCACAGGGGCTGAGGTCGCCAAGGTGGTTAAAAAATCTCCTTGGTGGCCGGGTCCCGGGGATGGACGAGATTCGCCCTGAGTACCTCAAGGCCCTAGATGTTGTGGGGCTGTCATGGTTGACACACCTCTGCAACATTGCGTGGAGGTTGGGGGCAGTGCCTTTGGCATGGCAAACCGGCATGGTGGTCCCTCTCTTCAAAAAAGGGGACCGGAGGGTGTGCTCCAACTTTAGAGGGATCACACTCCTCAGCCTCCCTGGGAAGGTCTATGCCAAGATACTGGGAGAGGAGAGTCCGGCTGCTGGTCGAACCTCAGAGTTCAGGAGGAGCAATGTGGTTTTCGTCCTGGCTGTGGCACATTGGATCAGCTCTTTACCCTCTCGAGAATTCTCGAGGGTTCGTGGGAGTTTACCCAACTAGTTTACATGTGTTTTGTGGACTCGGAGAAGGCATTTGACCGCGTCCCTCGTGGTTTTTTGTGGGGGGTGCTTCGGGAGTATGGGGTATTGGGCTTGTTGTTATGAGCTATTCCGTCTCTGTACGACCATTGTGAGAGTTTGGTTCGTATTGCCAACACTCGGTCGGACTCATTCCCAGTGAGAGTTGGGACTCCGCCAGGGCTGCCCTTTGTCATCGATCCTGTTCATAATTTTTATGGACAGGATTTCTAGGCGCAGCCGGGGAATGGAGGGTGTCATGCTTGGTGACCACAGGATCTCATCTCTGTTGTTTGCAGATGATGTTGTCCTGTTGGCTTCATCCAGCAATGACCTACAGCTCTTGCTGGGATGGTTTTCCGCTGAGTGTGAAGTGGCTGGGATGAGAATCAGCACCTCCAAGTCCGAGTCCATGGTCCTCAGCTGGAAAAAGGTGGATTGTCCTCTGTGGATTGGGGACAGGCTCCTGCCCCAAGTGGAGGAGTTTAAGTATCTTGTGGTTTTATTCACGAGTGAGGAGAAAATGGAGCTGGAGATTGACAGATGGATAGGAGCAGCATCTGCAGTGATGCGGACATTGTACCGGTCTGTTGTGGTGAAAAGGGAGCTTAGTTCTAAGGCAAAGCTGTCGATTTACCAGTCAATCTACATTCCTACTCTCACCTATGGTCACGAGCTTTGGGTAATGACCGAAAGAACAAGATCGCGGATACAAGCGGTTGAAATGAGCTTTCACCGTAGGATTGCTGGACTCACCCTCAGAGATAGGGTGAGAAGCTCAGTCATCTGAGAAAGGCTCAGAGTAGAACCGCTGCTCCTCCACATTGAAAGGAGTCAGTTGAGATGGTATGGGCCTCTGATTAGGATGCCTCCTGGGCGCCTCCCACTTGAGGTGTTTTGGGCACGTCCCACTGGGAGGAGACCCCGGGGCAGACCCAAGACTCGGTGGATAGACTATGTCTCCCAGCTGGTCTGGGAATGCCTTGGTATCCTCTCTGAAGAGCTGGAGCAGGTGGCAGGGGAGAGGGAAGTCTGAGCTTCTCTGCTTGAACTGCTGCCTCCGCGACCTGGACCTCCGGAAAAGTGGTAGAAGATGGATGGAGTATGCTAGTATTAGATTGAGGGGCGAGTGGCTCTATCTGCTGTAGTTTTTGAGTTGATCGTTCCCCATCCAGGGAGTAGCTGATTTTCACAGATGTGCTAACACATATTTTCCAAAATATGAGTCTGTTTGTTGGCAGGCTAAGTATGTGCATATCTATCTAAAAATTCACTAAATCTCTGTGTGTTTGTATGTCTGTTCCACACATTGCTCTCGAACCGTTTGCCAGACTGGCCTCAGATTTTAAACGTGGTTTCCTGAGGTTACAAGGGTGTGTATCCCCGAATATGGAGTCGCTCAGTCAAAATATGTAATTGTTATCAATAAATGTTTTAGCCACCGCTCTGCGACCGCTCTCTGTGTCTTCATGTCCTGGCTTCAAAAAGTGTGGGCGGAGTTTCGGATTGACTCCGTGCTCATTGGATAATACACTACATCATGGCCATGCTGATTGGACAATACGTGACATCATGACCACACTGATTGGATAACACACACCATCACAACCTGTTGGTCACCACAGCGCTTCGCAAACAAAGATTTTGAACTTCAATTCAATTCAACTTTATTTATATAGCGCCATTTCACAACAACAGTCATCTTCTAGCACTATCAACTGTAGGGGGAACCCCCACAGTTGCAGAAAGACCCCAGCAATCAGGCGATCCCCTGTGAGCAAGCACTTGGCGACGGTGGAGAGGAAAAACTCCCTTTTAACAGGAAGAAACCTCCAGCAGAACCAGGCTCAGGGAGGGGCAGTCATCTGCTGCGACTGGCTGGGGGGTGAGGGGATAGAGAAGAAGAAAAGAACAGACATGTAGAGAGCAAACAGCACGATGGGGACTCAATCTATGGGAGAGAACAAACAAATGTTAATGACCAGCAAAAAAAATATTTCATTAAGAGTGAGGAAAGGAGTGAGGCCCAGTGCATTACTGGAGGTCCCCCGGCTGACTAAACCTATTAGCAGCATAACTAAGGGAGGGTTCAGAAACAAATGATCCCTCCCTAATTGTAGGCTATATCAAAAAGGTAGGTTTTAGCCCTATTGTGGCACACATATTTGAGTTGCTTAGGCTGCATATGTATATTACTGTTGCCCACGTCTCAGAATGAACAATAAGTCTGGATCTCCTGGGGATAACAGGAGGATGTGAAATGTAATCTTTTGAGATGGCCTTGAGAGACTTCCTGACCACCAGGGTTTGGGGGAGAGGAGAAGACCTGGGGGTTTATGTATTGTGTCTTGGGATTAAAGACAATGTGACTCTGTACTTTGATGTCCCAGGTATAAAAGGGACAGATGTGGGAGGAAGGTTCTCTTTTCTGTTTGAGAGGATGTTGGAGATACGTGAATGATTAATAAACCTGAATTGAGAAATAAACTCAGCCTCATCTTTTCACGCTCTCCACACTATTCTTAAAAACAGAGATCGAGTCTGACTCCCGAATCCAGATTGGCAGCTGGTTCCACAGGAGAAGAGCTTAATAACTGAAGGCTCTGCCTCCCATTGTACTTTTGGAGATTCTAGGTATTACAAGTAATCCTGCATTTTGGGAGCGTAGTGCTCTGTTAGGATAATACGGTAGTATCAGATCTTTTAAATAAAAAGGAGCCTGATTGTTTAGAGCTTTGTAAGTAAGAAGAAGGATTTTAAACTTAATTCTAAACTCTATGGGAAGCCAATGAAGGGAGGCCAGAACCGGAGAGATATGATCTCTCTTTCTAGTACCTGTTAAAACTCTTGCTGCAGCATTAAGATATTTTAGGACAGCATGATAATAAAAAATTACAATAATCTAATCTCGAGCTAACAAAAGCGTGGATCAGTTTCTCAGCATCACTCTGAGACAAGATGCTCCTAATCTTGGCAATATTATGCAAATGATAGAAGGGCAGTCTTAGAAACAATTTAATATGTGAATTGAAGGACAGATCTTGATCAAAAATAATTCCAAGGTTCCTCACAGAGCTATTAAGAGAAAGAGTAACTGCATCCAAACTGAAAGTTTGATTTGGAAAAGGAATTTCTAAGGTTTTTTGGACCAACAAGAATGACTTCAGTCTTATCTGAATTTAATAGCAGGAAATTACAAGTCATCCAAGCTTTGATTTCCTTAAGACAGGCTTCTAACTTGGCTAATTGATTACTATCATCTGGCTTCATTGACAGGTATAATTGTGTGTCATCTGCATAACAATGAAAATGTATACAGTGCTTTCTAATAATGTTGCCTAATGGAAGCATATATAAACTAAAAAGAGTAGGGCCTAGTACAGATTCCTGTGGAACTCCATGACTAAGCTTTGAGTTGAAAGAAAACTCATTATTTACATGAATAATCTGGAACCTATCAGATAAATAAGATCTAAACCACTGCAACAAAGTTCCATTAAGTCCAACATAGTGTTCTAATCTATCAAGTAGAATATTATGATCGATAGTATCAAAAGCTGCACTAAGGTCTAAAAGGACAAGTACAGAAACCATTCCATTATCAGATGCGATGAGGAGGTCGTTAGTGACCTTCACTAAGGCTGTTTCAGTACTATGATGGATTCTAAACCCAGATTGAAACTCTTCAAGTAAGCCATTTCCCTGCAGGTGGTCAAATAATTGTGTAGCAACAACTCTTTCTAAGATTTTTGAAATGAAAGGGAGTAAGTGCTTCGCTGCTGTGTGCATCCCTGAGTATGGAGTTGCTCTGTCAAAATATTTATAATGTTGCTGTGATTGGTAATTCAACATGAGGGGGGAGGGTCGTTTGGATTCTCATCTGGGGGGCCAGTGGTGATGAAGAAAAGTTGTTTGAAAGCAGAAACTGAGCCAAAACCTTCTCCGGGCCAGCTTATCTTACGTTTGTAAGCATTGTGCAAAGACAAGATGGCGCCAGTGTATGGGGCTGACCGTCTGTCTCTTACAGCTTTGCTTGTTTTTTTGTTTTTTTACATTTTTTAACCATTGGCATTCAAGAAACCAAGTCCTTACTTGTGTACGACGCCAAACATTGTTGGATCTTAGACTTCCTGCCTAGGATCTTATTTCATCTGATTATGGTGGACAGAAGCCTCCGCTTCTGTCAGATATCTCACCTTACCTGTATCGGGCCTCAGCTCTTCTCTCCGAGCAGAGGCGGATTCCTCACCATCGCCGTGGGAAACGCAGCGGTCGGCTGGTGAAACTGAAGGTCTGCCTGGCACATTCCTTTTCTGTTCCCCAAATTCCGGGCGGATTATGTTCCCGGGTTGCTGTGTCCTGGCGTTCCCTGGATCTTGCTGATGCCTGCCTGGTCCCTGTGGCTGGCCTTAGTGAGGTGATCTGGCCCCGGCGCTGCTAGTCTCCCCAGCCCCACCAGCGTGGGATAAATCCCTGGCACCTGAGATCACTGCGGCATGTTTCCTGTTCTGCTGAGGCCCGGGATCCAGCTGCAGGTCCAACTCCAGCCTAGATTGGCCTGGTAAACGCCAGATCGCTGGCAAATTAAAACTTACATCCTGAAGGATTTCATCAGCTCCCGGGAACTGGATTTCTTTTTCATTGCGGAGACCTGGCAGACTGTGGGTGAACTGTCCTGCTCTGTCCGAAGTTTTACCCCAGGTTACTGTTATTTTAATTCCCCGTGGACAACAGGACGAGGAGGAGGAATGGCAGCTGTTTACAGAAATGACTATAAATGTCAGCAATGCTTTTTACCTTCTCCATTCTCCAGCTTTGAACTGACTTTCTTTGAGGTGGGTCGAATAAACCCTGAACTGTGTACTGTCATATCCAGACCACCTAAATATAATAAGGACTTTTTAAATGACTTTTGCCATTTTCTTGGCTAGTATTGTTACAAATTATGATTGTGTTCTTATCGTTGGAGATTTTAACATACAGTACATGTGTGTTGTCCTGATAAGCCGCTGGTGAAAGACTTTTTAAATCTCACTGATTCTCTAAATCTGCTGCAGTCTGTGGCTGGCGCTACTCATGAGCACGGACACACGGTAGATCTTGTCCTCTCGTATGGCCTGTCTGTTTTTAATTTAGAAATCTGTGACACTGTGTTGTCCGACCATCTGCCTGTATAATTTGAGGCTGATCTGTCACGTGCTGCAGCTAAAACTCGCACTGCTGCTCAGCGCTGCCGGGTTTTTAACCCTTCCACTGCCAGTCGGTTCTCCGCTGCCTTTGACCAGCTCTGTGTCCTTCCTGGTTCCATCTCATCTGTGGAGGATCTCAGCTCCTGGTTTCACTCCTCCTGCCAAACCATCTTGGACTCTTTGGCACCACTGAAAACCAAGCAGCCTCGATCCAAACCTGAGCCATGGTTCATTGACAGAACTGGTGCAGTCAGACAGGAGTGGCGCAGAGCTGAACGCAGATGGAAGAAGGACAAACTGCAGGTGTCACTGCAGATTTTAAAAGACTGCTGACGTCAATATCAAAACACTGTCAAGCAGGAAAAAAAGCAAATGTTTTGCTAACATTGTTTTATCTCATTGTCATAATCGACGTGTTTTATTTAACACTCTTGACTCTGTTCTTAACACCCCACAGACTGACTGTTTGGAGCCTCCTCTGAGTTATGCAATGATTTTATAAACTTTTTTATTGATAAGGTGGCCACCACCAGGGCTCTCATCTCTGTCTCTGTCCTTTGTTCTGCTGTTTTGATCAGTTTGAACCTGTGACCTCTGTCATTTCTAGAGGACTGGTTACCCACATTAAGCCCTCAGGGTCTCCCTGTGATGCTGTCCCTCCTAGACTTTTTAAAGAGGTGCTTCCCAGTAAGGCCAGTCAGTTCTCATCATCTTGAACAGCAGCCTGTCATCTGATGTGGTTCCTGCAAATTTTAAACATGCAGTAGTACAGCCCTTGATTAAGAACCTGGTCTCAATCATACCATGTTGGCAAATTTTAGGCCTATTTCCAAACTGCCATTTCTCTCAAAATTTTAGAGAAAATTGTCTATATGCAGCTGAAATGCTTTCTGGATGAACACAGTATTTTGGAGATTTTTCAATCTGGTTTCAAAGCTCTTTATAGCACAGAGACAGCCTTGTTAAGAGTTTTTAACGATATTCTCTTGGCATGTGATTCAGGTGAAGATGCCGTTCTTGTGCTGCTTGATTTAACTGCTGCCTTTGACACAGTGGGCCATCATGTTTTAATTTCCCGTTTGCAGCACCTAGTGGGCATTTGTGGCACTGCTCTCAACTGGTTTAGGTCCTGTCTGGCAGACAGGACTTTTAAAGTTAGCATGTCTGGGTTTGCTGGGTTTGAATCCTCTTTTGCTCCTCTGCCTTATGGGGTCCCACAGGGGTCAATTCTAGGGCTCAGGCTTTTTTCTCTGTACATACTTCCACTGGGTTCCATTTTTAAAAAGCATGGTATCTCTTTCCACCTGTATGCTGATGACTGTCAGATTTATGTCCCTCTAAAACAAAAAGCTGCCTCATCAGTAAACTCACTCCTGGCATGCATTGAAGACATAAAATCTTGGATGGCCCTAAACTTCCTAAATTTTAATGATAAGAAGACCGAAGTGATGGTGTTTGGACCTAGTCACCCCTGTGAGTGCCTTACTGTATACTTGGGCCCCTTTACTCCTTATATTAAATCCACAGCTACGAACCTTGGTTTTATCATTTTTTTTTTGATTTTGTATACTTTTTTTGATCCCCAGAGGGGAAATTGAGGACATCCCCTGGATGGATGAAGCAGCCACGGTACGGCACTATCCCTTAACCATTCACACACACATTCACACCTAGGGCCACTTTTTAGAGTCTCCAATTAACCTCTTGCACTCCGTTGTACAGCGGCCGGGCAAGTCTCTGCGTCCCAGAGCGCACAAGGGCGCTCTCGTGCGTCCTCGAGTGCACAAGGGCGCACGATGGCGCTGCGGGAACTGCATATCCTTCTTCCACTGCAGACACAGCCGCGAACAGTTTAGATCATCTGATTGACCTCTCATTCGACTAATAAGAGCCTTGAATTGGGTTTCTGAAACCTTGAAGAACCAATGACTGAAAACCTAGCAAGAAGGACCTGCCTACCAAAGCTGTGAATGCAGTGAGCCAATTGAAGCAGAGAAGTTCGCGAGCTGTTTTTTTTAAGGCTGGGTGAAGAGACTGCTGCTGCAGAGAAAAAAAGGACCTGCAGGAAGAACCCCACAGACCCAGCAGCACGGAAACCATCCACAAGTGCACCTCTGTGACAGTGACTGACATTCGCGCAACGGCATGTTCGGCCAGGCGGTGCTTGTTTTGTTTTGTTTTTGTCCCAGCAGAATAGACGTTAGGATTGCCTTCCATGGTCATCATAGACCGACGGAGGCCTAGAAGACAGAAGGCTGAGTGACACACACGCGTTTGCAGTCTATTTTAATTACTACTGCTAATTGTTTTGAAAAATCGTTCGCCAAAAACCGCAATCATGGAAGTGCAAAACCGCAATAATGGAATTATGTTTTGATCGGGTCGCGAGACCAGCGTCGCGTTCGTCTGACAATGAGGAAGAAGTTGCCAGCTCCGCTTCTGCTGTGAAGAGGTAAGGTGTTCTAAGCTAAATTATCCTTTATACCTGAAAATTGTAATCAAAATGGCTTTGACCGATTGGTAAATTACAGCTGTGCGTCATCGCTGCATGACGGACCGTGGCGCAATGGGCGATGTCTTTTCCTCTGTAGCAAGGGGGGGACAACCCCCCCACACACACACAAGACACAGCCCTGAGTGTCACCTTTCATTAGAGCCCAAAATGAAGCTTCTACATTGGAAGCATTCAAAAGTTACAGACGTTTTTTCCAAACTGTGCCATTTGGCACAATTTGGCCCAGTTCCAAAACGCCTGGGAACTACCTGAGGAAAAAGCTGTGTAATATATTCATTTTTTGTGGTATTGTTACAAAATTTGACCTCAGCTGGATAACACTTGGTTCTACATTTCTGTTGCATTTTTCAGCCTGGATCTGAAGCTGTGTGTTATTTGCAAGCATTTGTAATCCAAAAAAACACCCAGGCCAAATTTATTTTCTTCAAGTTCAGTATGTTTAGATGACTGTAACTCAGTGGCCGGAGCACTTAGAGAGATTATGACTGTTTTGCCAAAAAATTCAAAGTGTTTTCTTTTAAATGAGACCAACCCCCATGGAAGATGCTGCAAAGGGTTGAAAAACAGCTTTGGATTTAATTTGGGCACGTTATTTTTTGGCGTTTTTAGGGAAATTGACCGGAGTTCAAGGGGTTAACCTAACCTGCATGTTTTTTTTTTGTTTTTGTTTTTGGGTTTTTTTGGCCTGTGGGAGGAAACCAGAGAAATCCCGGAGTAAACCCCATGCAGATACGGGGAAGAACATGCAAACTCCACACAGATCACTGTTGGTCAGGAAGTGGGATCAAACCAGGGATCCCATGGCCAAGGGTGAGTTGCTGTGCTGGTGCAGTGAATGAATGAATGAATGAATGAATGAATGAATGAATCTTTATTTCGGATAGATTAAAAGTACAGGTTAAAAGAAACTGAATAATATAACAAAGGGGGAAAGAAAATCCAACAAGGTCAAATTAGACAATAACTCCTGTTGCAGGCCAAGCCTGTTTTCCTTTAATCTGGACAGGTTGCGGTGTGTATGTGTGTGTGTGTGCGTATGTGTGGAGGAGAAGTGACGTAAGGGGGCCCATGGCGGCGTTGTTGTGGCTGAGACGGGAGTTGTGATGGAGGTATAACGAGCTGTACGTAGTGATTTCGGAAGACTGTAAGAAAGCCAGTGTTGCTCTGGAGGAGCAGTATGTGTGGACAGTTGCTGCAGTTTTAAATAAAGTGCCTCGTTCTTCCCACTTGAAAAGTCTGTTGGATTGTGTATTGGCTGTTACCACCAACGAGCCGCGCTAGCAATAAACTGGGCTAGCGCTACCCGGGGCTGCCAACTACGGCTTCGGTGGCCGGCAGAATAGCGTGGTCGGTAACACTGGGGGCTCGTCCGGGATAAAAGGACTTTTTAAGTGGGAGACACAACAGGCACGTTTAATGCTGTGACGAAATTGTAAATCTGCAGCTGTGGAGCCGGAAATAATGGCGGCGTGCGGCTGCCCGCGGCGCCAGTGCAGGCCAGAGGTATGCTGCTGTGACAGCCTCAAATGTGAGTAAAAAACCCTTTTGTGAATGATGTAACTGAGGATTTTGGAGTTACCACAGACTGTTTTGAACAACAGGACGGCATGTGCGCGTATGACAGATGTAGCACAAATCCCTTTGTCACTAGCATGGAGCTAACATTAGCTGCACACGAAATGGCGGCTGGTAATACGCTGTTTCAACCAAATGTGGCACGGCCGCCTGCTCTACCACCCTCGCTGTCCACCAACCCTTTTATTTCATCTCCCGCTCAGCATGCAGCGGTATGTGGTGAGTTTGTGACCTCATCTAACCTGAACTATGATACCACCAGAAGCACAGCTGTCTATAGTGGCTCATTACCACCACATAATAACAGAAATGATATGGGCCCAGCCACTGTTTTCACCGCTGGTGATGGGCTGGTTAACTCAACCACTCCCATGAACATGAACTATAACAGCTGCGAGACTAACACCCCCGCTCCCCTGATCCAGACACCACTCCAACCATGCACAGTGTCACCATTTACCCCACACAGACCCCAGCATGTGGGACGGAGTCCGGAAATGCAGGCCCTGGGCTGCGACTGCATCTCCCCGAGCCCTATGTCACCACCATGAAATACAAAAACTCAACTGTGTGGCTGCCACCAGTATAACCAGAGGAAGGCTGGCTGTACACCACGTAGCTGCTCATCACATCTAGTACACTACGACGGTGCTGCAGGTGACAGTGACGATGAACCTCGTGGACGACAGGAGAGGATTCCTACACTGCAGCCAGGTCAGTTTGACGGATCTGGTGCATGGAAGGATTTCCTTTTTCATTTTGAAAACTGTGCACAAGCTAACTGCTGGTCAGAGAGAACAATGGTGGTGCAGCTCAGGTTCAGTTTGACTGGAGCAGCGGGGGCGATCGTCCATAAGAATCCAAGGTCTGGCAGGTGGAGCTATCAGCAGATCGTGGATGAGATAGAGGCTGCCTATGGGCCATGCTCCGAGCACGCAGCAGCTGTGGGGATTGAACTGAGACAAAGAGTCAGGCGGCCCGGTGAAACCTTGCATTCTCTGAGGGACGACATCTATGAGAAGGTTTCTATCGTGTATGCCGACCGTACAGAGCGAGAGCAAGATGCTATCAGAGTAGAGACTTTTACTAACGCCCTAGCTGATGCAGAGGTGGTGCAAAGGCTCTTAGAGGAGAAACCACGCACACTGGCCAGCGCCTACAACATCGCTCACAGGTATGAGACAACAAAAAGGGCTGCAAAGACTGTTACACGACTGATGCAGGCAGGTGTGCTCAGTACAGGGGAGAGGAGAGCTAGAGCAGCCACAGTGCGGGACAGCACCGGGTTGGAGCCAACAGGATTAGCTGTGAGGCCTGTCAGTGCACCAGAGGGAGAGCCGAAGCTCCATCAGCGTTGGCAGCCGAAGGGAGATAATGGACCGGGGAAGAGGAGCTTCAGGGAGCTGGTCTGCCACAATTGCTCGGGCGTTGGGCATATTCAGCGGAACTGCCCCTCCCCCCGTTCTCTGAAGCCACGTGCCATAAGTGCGGCGCAGACAGCAACAACGGGCCCTGGCACAGTGGTCATCTGCACTAAGGGTCAGGAGGACAAGTCGTGTGTACAGGTGACGATGCACGGCCTGGAGATTCGTGCTCTGTTGGACTCTGGTGCCCGCCGGAGTGTACTACCCCTCCACCACTATAATGCTATTCCTGCCCAAGCCAGACCCCCCATACAGCCATCTATTGCCAGAACACTGCAGGGCGTCGGACCAGATAGTTTACCAGTTTTAGGGGAGGTTGACGTCCCACTGCACATTGGGAGCTGTGTCTGCAGTGTGAACTTTGTTGTGGCAGACATCACTGAGAACACAGAGGTCATCTTGGGACACCCTTTTCTGCTACAAGCACGAGCTTGTTTGGACTACGGCCGGGGAGAGTTAACCCTCTTTGGCGAAAAGGTGCCCCGCTGCAATACAGACTGAGGGCCGGAGGTGCACCTTGTCAGGGTGGCTCGTCGCACCGTGCTGAGGCCAGGCTGCGAGTACATAGTGCCTGGCACTGTACGCCGCCAACCTGCTGTTGATGGAGACCTGCTGTTAAGCCCCACCAAATGCTTCGTCGAGAGACACCGAGTCCTAGTGGCGCGGGTTGTTGTGCGAACACCACAGTCCACCGATATCCCCATCAGAGTTTTTAACCCTGGTGCAGCTCCTGTCACCTTGAAGAAGGGAGCGGTGCGGGAGTGCTCCAGTCAGCCGTAGTGCTGGAGAGGCGGAGCTTCAGTCTCGTGATGTCCTCGACTGTCCCAGAGCGTGTTGACCAGGCCACTTCTCCTGTGCCCCCCCACCTGCAGGCCTTGTATGCAGAGAGCTGCACCAACCTACCAAAGCACGACCAGAGTAGGCTGGCTGGCCTATTGCAGTCCTACAGTGATGGTTCTCCATGGGGCCCACCGACCTTGGCCGCACCAGCCTTGTGCAACATGACATTCTAACTACTCCTGGGCCGCCTGTTAAACAGCCACCTCGCAGAATGGCTAAGGATAAGCAGATTGCAGCTGACCAGCAGGTGCAGCAGAGCCTGGAGATGGGCGTAGCTCAGCCCAGTAACAGCAGTTGGGCCTGCACCGATTGTGATGGTGAGAAAGAAGGACCAGAGCCCGTGCCTTTGTGTGGATTATCGCCCCTTAAATGAACGAACTATTAAAGATGCCTATCCCCTGCCCCGTATTCAGGATACTTTGGACACTCTGTCTTCTGCCACGTGCTTTAGCACACTGGATTTGACATCTGCTACTGGCAGGTGGAAATGACCCCAAGAGCCCGCAAGGCTGCTGCTTCTTCACCCGGAAGGGGTTTTTGAGTGGAGCGTGATGCCTTTCGGACTCTGCAACGCACCTGCAACGTTCCAGCGGCTCATGGACCGTGTTCTAGTCGGTCCTGCAGTGGGAGACATGCTTAGTGTATCTCAACGACATCATAGTCCTGGGGCGGGACACCACACAAATGTTGGAGGCGGCTTGGCCAAGTGTTCACTAGGCTGCGTGAAGCCAACCTCAAACTGAAACCATCCAAGTGCTATTTGTTCCGGGAGCAGGTCCCCTACCTGGGGCATATTGTCTCAGCCAAAGGTGTTGCTACCGACCCTGAGAAATAAAAAAGGTGGTGGAATGGCCCATCCCCCGCAATGTCTCAGAAGTGCGCCAGTTTGTGGGCTTGGCATCATATTATCGGCGGTTGTTGGAAGATTTCGCCTCAATCGCCAAACCGCTTCATGAACTCACAAAGAAGTATGCACGTTTTAATTGGACAGCTGACTGCCAGGAGGCATTTGAGGAACTGAAAGTCCAGTTGACGGTCAGCACTGTGCTCGCCTACCCTCTTGATGATGGTGACCTCTTCCTGGACACGGATGCTAGTGACTGGGGAATTGGAGCGGTCCTCTCCCAAATGCAAGGAGGTGAGGAGAGAGTGCTGGCATACGGGAGCAGGAGACTTTCCTCCACAGAGCAAAACTACTGTACCACTAGGCGAGAACTCCTAGCAGTGGTGGAGTTCACGTCCCATTTTAGACAATACCTGCTCGGGAGGTCCTTCGTTGTCCGAACCGACCACAGCAGCTGCGCTGGCTAACCAAGCTGAGACAGCCAGAGGGACAACTGCTCGCTGGTTGGAGAAACTAGCCGAATATGACTTCCAGGTGATTCCACCGGGGGGGAAAGTTCCACCAAAACGCCGACGCTTTGTCCAGGAGGCCGTGTAGAAGCTCCTGTCCCTGCACCATACCGAGCCGGACTCTAGCGGCAGCCTGCGTCAAGTAAGGGGGTGCAGTGCAGCCTTGCCAACAGTTTCCTGGAAGATGCTCCGCTAGCAGCATCCCCTGAGCAAGCTCTAGTGGGGGTAGTCAGTGTTACCAACAATAGCGGTGACCGTCCTCTCTCTCATCCAGATATCACCAGGGCGAGCGAGCCATCTCAGACCTGAACTGTTCAGCGGTTGGACCCAGGAGCAGTTAAAAGGAGCACAAATGACTGACATGGACATAGCACCTTTGTGCATGTGGTTTGAGAAGGGGGAGGGACGGCCTGCGTGGGCTGATGTGGCATCATGCAGTCCCGCCACCAAAGCCTACTGGGGACAGTGGAAGCGACTCTATCAGAGGGATGGGGTTGTACTTAGAAAGTTTTACTGCACAGAGGGAAAGGTGTTTTACCCCCAGATTCTCCTGCCGAGCTCGTACCGCACATCTGTAATGGCACAGATGCATGAGGGGCCAGTGGGGGGCCATTTTGGTGCAGAGAAGACCCTTTCTCGCCTAAGACCCGGTACTTTTGGTACGATATGAAAACTGATGTCACTCTTTGGTGCCGCACCTGCACCAGCTGCGCAGCCAAGGCTCGCCCCAAGAAAACTCCACAGGCGGCCATGGGCTCTGTAAAAGTAGGCAGCCCCATGGAACGGATTGCTGTTGATCTCATGGGTCTGTTAAACGAGACTGAGCGGCACAATCGCTATATAGTGGTTGTTCAGGACTATTTAGCAAGTGGGTTGAAGCTTATCCAGTTCCTGATGAGCAAGTGACGACAGTAGCTGAGAAGATTGCCTCGGAGTGGTTGTGTAGGCACGGAGCGCCCCACTCCCTCCACAGTGATCAGGGCACAAACTTTGAGTCAGCTGTGTTTCAGGGAATGTGTGTCCTACTGGAATTGAAAAGACCCGTACCACCCATTTCACCCCCAGTCCGACGGCCAGGTGGAGCGGTTTAATGCACCCTGCAAAAGATCCTGGCTACAACTGCTGAGAGATGTCACTGGGATTGGGATGTGATGATTCCTTATGCACTGATGGCTTATAGGGCAACTAAGCACAGTTCCACAGGGTTGTCACCCAACATGATGCTTTATGGTCGGGAGGTCACGGAACCAGTTGACTTGGTGGCTGGTATGCCCCCCGACTACACCCATAGCAGCTCACTTCCCTTATATGTGATGCAGCTCAGAGAACGACTGGAGCTTTCCCACCAGCTGGCACGGGAAACCTTAGGGAGAGCTGCTGAGCGTGCAAAACGGCAGTATGATAAAAACATTCACCAAATCCACTACAAGGTTGGAGATGCAGTATGGCACTTGGTCAAGGGCACCAAGAGGGTGAAAAACAAAATACGGAAGTTTTTGCCCTCCTACGAGGGTCCCTATATCATCGTGGGCCAGCTGGACAACATGGTTTACCGTATCCAGAAAAGCCAAAGGGCTAAAGTCAAGGTGGTGCACCATGACAAACTCAAACCTTACTACTCCAGAACCCCTCTGGACAACAGCTGGGCGTTCCAGTGAGCCAAAGAATGGTCAGCGGTGGGAGGTTCCTCCGCCGGTGTGGGACGACGGTGCAGACAACGCAGACATCGGCCCTCTGGACCTGTGGGACAACTCGCCAGAGATGGAGGCTGCTGCGGCAGGGGCCCTTCCGGACCCCCACTCTTCACAGACAATTCAACCAGACTGCGACCATCCTTCTGAGAGTTCTTCTCGCCCTCGGTTGGATGAGGCCGGAGCTAAGGATTCGAGTGAGGGACGCGACCGATGTCGTCTTCCTGTTGCTGCACCACTTCAGAGGCCACAGAGGACCCGCAGAGCTCCTGACAGGTTTGGTGACTGGGTTGCACACTGAACAATAAGAATTGAATAGACTTGCCTTAGTTATTTAGTGGTGAGATCATTGTTCCAGGTAAGGGCAAGAATGCGCCCTGATCTCATCGGGAGTAACGGTAGTCTACCCGGAACTCCCTAGTTTCAGTTAAAAAAAAAAGGGGGGAATTACGTTTCTAAGTGTTTACTTTGTAAGAAATAAGAGTTCTATTTTTGTAGTTGCACTCAGCAGCAGGCTGTTTGAGGGGCTGTACAGACTTTGGAGCACACTGAAGATGCTTTAACCACTATGTGTATGTGACAGTTGGCATTTGATATCTCAGTCGTTGTGGCCGCATCTTATGATATTAGCACTTTGCATGTAGAACCCTAGGGGTAAGCTGAAGTCTTTGGTTTAAGATGCTTATAGATGTCTAAGTTTGTTTCTCCTCCTACGAACTCTTGTGCACAGAACGAAGGTTTTATCACACATATTTTGGTGTCACCGCAATGTGAATGAATGATTTTTGTGTTACATTAGTGCGAGGACATGCAGTAGGCATTAACGGACATTCTTTGGACATTTCTTTCCCTTTTGCCTTCAGTCACCTTTTACAGGTGAGGACTCATTTGTGGACTGTTGGAGATGTTCAGTTGTATGATGTCTGTATTTCTCTCGCCATGATATGTAATGACGTGTGCTGGAGTGATGTCAAAGATTGATCATCATCCAGAGTGGGGGTAGTGTTGCAGGCCAAGCCTGTTTTCCTTTAACCTGGACAGGTTGCGGTGTGTATGTGTGTGTGTGTGCGTATGTGTGGAGGAGAAGTGACATAAGGGGGCTCATGGCAGCGTTGTTGTGGCTGAGACGGGAGTTGTGATGGAGGTGTAACGAGCTGTACGTAGTGATATGAAGACTGTAAGAAAGCCAGTGTGCTCGGGAGGAGCAGTATGTGCGGACAGTTGCTGCAGTTCTAAATAAAGTGCCTCGTTCTTCCCACTTGAAAAGTCTGTTGGATTGTGTATTAGCTGTACCACCAACGAGCCGTGCTAGCATAACTGGGCTAGCGCTACCCGAGGCTGCCCAACTACGGTTCGGCGGCCGGCAGAATAGCGGGTCGGTAACACAGCGCACGACCGCTACCCAATCCCGCACATCCAAGATTTTTCAGTTCATTTGGCCAGGGCGCGCGTTTTTTCTAAAATAGACTTGGTACGCGGTTACCACCAGGTCCCAGCGCGCGCTGAAGACATACCCAAAACAGCGGTAATAACTCCTTTCGGGCTTTTTGAGTTTTTGCGCATGCTGTTTGGGCTTAAAGGCGCGGCGCAGACGTTCCAACACATGATGGACGCGGTGTTGCACGATCTCCCCTTCGTGTTCATCTACCTGGATGACATATTGGTAGCCAGCGTGTCCGAAGACGAACACGAAAACCACCTCACGGCAGTTTTCCGAAGGTTGGCAGAGCACGGGTTAATAATCAACCCAGCGAAGTGTCAGTTCAGGGTGACGCAGATTGATTTTTTCGGGCATCGCGTCTCTCCAGAAGGAGCGGTTCCTCTGCCAGACAAAGTGTGCGCAATAACAAATTTTCCCCAGCCACAAACGGTCAAAGCATTACAGGAGTTTTTGGGAATGGTGAATTTTTATAACCGTTTCCTCCCCCGCGCAGCGCAGCTCATGCAACCATTGTATGCCGCACTAAAAAAACAAAAACCCACAAATAAAATCGAATGGTCTCCGGACCGAGAGCGCGCATTTGCGGAAGTCAAAACAGCCCTGGCAAACGCTGCGTTGTTAGCACATCCAGACCCAATGGCCCGCATAGCTCTCACCACTGACACGTCAGATGTGGCCATAGGGGCGGTCGTGGAACAGTATGTAGCAGGAGTTTGGCAACCACTCGCCTTTTTCAGCAGGACCTTGCGCGATAGTGAACGAAAATACAGCGCATTCAACAGGGAGTTGTTAGCTCTCCACTTGGCCATTCGCCACTTCCAGTTTTGGCTGGAGGGACGCAGTTTCACCACGTTCGTTGACCACAAGCCGCTGACTTTCGCGATGGCCAAGATTTCAGAACCGTGGTCGGGCCGGCAGCAGACACAGCTGGCCGCGATCTCGGAGTTTACTACCAATATCCAGCATGTAGCGGGTAAACTTAATGTAGTGGCAGACTGTCTCTCGCGCGCCGTGGTGGCTCCAGCCCGCGCAGGGGTAGATTTTGCAGCCATGGCCACGGATCAGGTTAGCGACGCGGAAGTGCGCGTGGCCCCAGTCCGCGTAGGGATAGATTATGCAGCCATGGCCGTGGATCAGGTTAGCGACGCGGACGTGCGCACGCTCCAGTCTAGACCAACAGGGTTAAGGCTGGAGAGCAGGGTGCTGCAAGACGGTATGCCCCCCCCTAATCTGCGATGTCTCCACTGGGCGACCGCGTCCTGTGGTACCGGCCACGTGGCGCTGCCGCGATTTTGACTCAATTCATTCCCTGGCTCACCCGGGAGTGCACGCGTCGGTCAAAATGGTGGGAGAGACATTTGTATGGCCGAGCCTGCGCAAACAAGTTAGAGAGTGGGTGGCAGCCTGCATGGCTTGTCAACGCGCCAAAGTTCATAGACACACGAGAGCTACCTTGGAGCCGTTTCACATTCCAGCTAAAAGGTTTGATCATGTCCACGTGGACCTCGTAGGCCCCCTCCCGCCCTCACAAGGGTGCACACATCTTCTGACCATGGTTGACCGCACCACGCACTGGCCGGAAGTGGTTCCGCTCTCGTCAACCACAGCCGAGGAGGTGGTGCGCGCATTTTTAACAGCATGGGTAGTGCGTTTTGGAGTCGCGTCGGACATTATGTCCGACAGAGGCCCTCAATTTGTTTCCGAGCTTTGGTCAGCGATGGCCCGCAGCCTGGGGGCAACGATCCACCACACGACCGCGTACAACCCGCAGGCTAACGGGTTACGCAAACGTTTTCACAGGTCATTGAAGGCGGCTCTCAGAGCATCGCTTACGGATGCAAATTGGGTGGACAAGCTACCATGGGTTTTATTGGGGTTGCGTTCTGCACCTAAAGAGGATTTAGAAGCCTCCCCAGCTGAGCTAATTTTCGCACAGCCACTTCGGCTGCCTGGGGAATTTCTCCCAGATAATCCGGTGCCAGAGTGCTCCCCGGCTCAGCGGTTACAGAGTAGCACGGGCCCGAGCACGCTACCTGGCCCCGTTCACCACAGTTTTGCGTGGGTTTTTGTGCCTAAGGCTTTAAAAAATGCAGAGTTTGTTTTTGTCAGACATGATGCCCATCGCCCACCTTTACGCCCACCTTATGATGGACCATATAGAGTGCTGGAAACAGGGGATAAGCATTTTTTGCTAGATTTGGGGGGGCAGAAAAGAAATGATTGGCATAAACAGGCTCAAACCCGCTTTTGTGGTAGCTGACGAAGTTGTGCAGTTGGCTAAGGTTCCTTGGCGTGGCAGACCCCCTAGAGCAGGGGTCACCAATGCGGTGCCCGCGGGCACCATGTCGCCCACAAGGACCACATGAGTCGCCCCCAGGCCTGTTCTAAAAATAGCACAACTCGCAAGTGAGCTGCGTCTAAGATGTAATTTTTTCTGCCGCTATTTTTTAAAATCACACTTGCATTTATATAGATTTTAAAATGCCAATGTCTTAAAAAGAAAAAAAAATAATATGTTTATTATACGTAAAGTTAAGGTGAACTCTGACCTAGTTCAAAGGTGAGTATTGTACGCATGACAAATGACATAATGCGGGGCTCAGGGAACACACACACAGGCTCGGGAAGATTTAAAGCGTTTATTCAACAGTAAGTAGTGTATGAGTGCGTGAATGAAAGTGTGGATGTAATGTGGGTGAACAGCGTGCGTCAGGAGTGGAGCAGCTCGCCGTACGACCAGGTAACCCTATGGGGAGAGCAGAGCAGAGGGTTAATGACAGCCAGTTACTTCGTGGTGAAATAACCACAATGTTTGCTCAGTGCAGGCGAAAGGGTGGCAGGCGTTGGTGTGGCAGCTGAGCCTGGAAGACAGCGCGGCTGCGTGTTCCCGACGAGCCGGTGCAAGTGAGGCGAGGAAGGGGAATTCCGCCGGCTGGAGATCCACCTGTGCACAGGGGAGAAGCTGGAGAGAAGGTAAGGGTGTGGAGATCAGCTTACGTGCAAGATGCGCTGGTCGGTGAGAACCGGGATAGTCGAGTTGTTGGGAGCGTTGTAGACCAGACGACTCCAGGCCGAAGCAGAAGGCAGAGAGGTTTAAATAGCTCGTCGCTGACGAGGCGCAGGTGTGCGCGCCGCTTGCGCTGATGACTGGCGAGAGCGAGGTGTAACAACAAAACCTTCGCGCTTGTGGAGAGTAAGCTAGCGGGCAGTGAAGATGTGAGCGGAGTGCAGTTTCCTAAGCCAAAAACATGGCAAAAAAAAGACAAAAAATTTATCATTTTCAAAGTGAGTGGGAGGAAGAGTTCTTTTTTACTACCGTGAAAGGAAGCTGCGTGTGTTTCATTTGTGGGGTGACTGTGGCGACGGCGAAGCGGCACAATGTGGAGCGACACTTCACTACGCGTCATGAAAGCTACAATGCTAACTACCCACCGGGAAGCATTCTACGGTCAGAGAAAGCCTGTGAGCTAAAGGCAGCTTTGGATAAGCAGCAGTCTTTTTTTATGAAGCCGGCAAAAAAAATCCCGAAAAGCAACCGAAGCCTCATTTAGAGCTACACATTTTCTGGTAAAGAAGAAAAAGGTCTTTTCAGACGGAGAACTTTTCAAAGAAGCAATGATGATAGTTGCTAAAACTGTACTCAAAGATGAGAAAAACGGAACCGACCTAATTTCCACTCTCTCCGATGTCCAACTGGGGGCATCTACGATGGCTAGACGACTGTTGGCTATTTCTGGTAACTTGGCCGATCAGCTAGACCGGGATCTGGACAAGTGCAAGTGGTTTAGCATCCAGTGCGACGAGTCTGTGGACAACAGTAGTACAGCGCAGCTGTTGGGCTTCATCTGGATGGCTTTTGAAGATTTCTCCACAAAAGAAGAACTCCTGACACTATTGCCCCTCAAGACAACTACAAGGGGAGTTGACATTTACAACGCTCTGAAAGAGTTTTTCGCGCAGAAAAAGGTACCATTGGAGAAGCTGGTAGCGGTAACTACAGACGGGGCTCCTGCTATGACCGGCCGACATACAGGTTTCATCGCTCACTGTAAAGGTGACCCAGACTTCCCAAAATTTCTACATTACCACTGCATCATTCACCAGCAAGCGTTATGTGCAAAAGTGATCGGCTTTGAGCATGTAATGACTCCCGTTGTGAAAATCATTAACAGCATCCGCTCCAAAGCGAAACAGCACAGGACATTCAAGGTGCTGTCACGCCGCGCCATTCATCAGCGGCGCCACCTGCTCACGCACCTGACAATCATCAGCGGCGAGGGATAAAGGCCGTCTCGCCCGGAGGCTCGGCCTGAAGCCGTCAGACTTCGTCCCTCACCGTTGTGAGCATACTTCTCTTCAGCGTCACCATTTTGGTAAGAACATCGCTTACCTCTCTTCTTCAGTCTTCTTCCCTGTGCACAGGTGGATTCCCCAGCGGCGGACATCTCCTCTCCATCGCCCAATCCTCGCTGCTGTACGGAGCTCTCCAGGTGGCTGTCTTCCGGGCTTCGCCCCCTTGTTGTGCCAGCTGTCCTGACCCACCAAGTAAGTCCTTCTCTCGCCATAAATCCCTCCTGTGTTGGTGTATGCCCGTCACCCTCTCCCTGTGCTCTCTCCATAGGGTTGCTCGGCTGTACGGTCACCTGCCTCTGTGCCTGGAGCAGACACCATCACCAACACATTTACTTCCCGCAGACACGCACTCATTCACCCCTGCTGTTAATAAACTCTTTGAACTACTCTAAGCCTGTGTGTGTGCGTCTCCTGAGCCGTGCAATATGTCAGGTGCTATTGGAGGAGATGTCAGCTGAATATGGTGACCTGCTGCTGCACACAGAAATCCGATGGCTCAGCAGAGGATGAGTGTTACTTCGTTTTTTTGTCACTTTTGGGTGAAATCAAAGAGTTCCTGCAGTCCAAAGGGAAAGACGTTTCGCTGCTGGAGGATACAGAGTGGACACTTGACCTTGCGTTTTTAACAGACATTACTGGGAAACTACACCACTTGAACTGTGAGCTGCAAGGCAAAGGTAAGACTCTTGCTGAAATGTTAAGTGGTTTAAATGCATTTAAAGCAAAGATGAACATTTTCTGTATGCATTTACAGAAAAAAAAGGTGCTGCACTTTCCCTCTCTGCAGCTGGTGCTGAAAGACAATGCTTCTGCATCTGAGACATTTGACAGAGTTGCAGAAAAGTACTGTGAAGTCATACACAGACTTCTACAAGAGTTTGATAACAGGTTCTGTGACCTTGATCAGCTTGAGCCATGTGTGTCATTCATTTACAATCCTTTCATGAACATGGACACAACATGCATTGCTGAGCAACTCAGTGCAACGTTCAATTTGGATGCTGAACAGGTGGAGATTGAAATTGTAACCTTGCAAAATGGCCTCCACCTCAAAGCCTACCAGGCTGCACCAAACTTTTGGTGCCTTGTTGACACAGAAAAGTACAGTGGCGTGTGCACAGCAGCTATGAAGGTCACTAGCCTGTTTGGTTCAACCTATCTGTGTGAGTCTGCATTTTCTGATATGAACTTCATCAAAAACAAACACAGAACACGCCTCACTGATGCACATCTGCAAGATTCACTCAGAGTTACAGTGTCAAGTTACACACCTGACTACGATACACTGGTAAACAACATACAATGCCAGTCTTCTCACTAAAAAAGAAACGGATACCAGATGTCAGTGGCAACATGGTAGTGTCATAGAAAAGGTGAATTAAAATGTTGAAAAATTGTGTTTAATTCAAGGCTGCAAACCATCAGTTAATCACCTGGTTGAATCTGAGGATCATTTTGTTGTTTGGTTCTGTGTGACGTGAAAATTGCACTGTACTATATTGCTTTCTGATACTGCAGCATATGGACAATCCTATTCAAATCAGGAGATGCACTCAAGAGTGTGAACTGTGAAACTGCTGCCCACTCTCAGTGCTGTTTAGCTTCTTCTCATGAAAGGACAGCGCTGGTTATTACTCCAGCATGATTCTTGATAAGAACTGTATGGATATAATTCCAGTGAAGAAGAACACACAAAAGTGTGTTTATAAAATGTAACAGATTTTGAGCAGAATTGCAGCAGGTTTGTTCAGTTAAAAATGTGATAAGATTTATTTAATATGAAAGTTGATTTTTCTTAAATGTTGCATAACTTTTTCAAACATGGTTCAACATAGTTCATGAATTGTTAAACGGGTTTAGTTTTTTATGGTTAAAAGGGACTGGTGAAAACTGGACTTTTTTTTTTTTTAATGAAATGTAGAAGTGATCATCTGAACAATTGCTGAGATTAATAAAAATAAAGTGTTGAATATTGATCTTGTCTGTTACCCACTCTAAGTTATTGATAATTAACTATTTATTTTTGTGTGTGTATTTTTTTATGTCAATTTGTTATTTTAGAGGAGTGTGTCAAGCTGGTGCCCTTCACATGACTCGGTACCCATGAAGTAGCTCTTGGTTTCAAAAAGGTTGGTGACCCCTGCCCTAGAGAGCATTCCCCAGAACACCCACAGAGATTGACTAACAGTTGTCACCCCCAGGCAGCAGCCCCACAGCAGGAAGACGCCACGGAGGTGGTAAAGCCCGCGTACAGCAGATATGGGAGGCGACTGAGGCCCAAGCGACATGTGGACTGATGTGTAATAATTTTACCATGACTTGCAGACTGTTATTACGTTTGTTCCATCTTAGACGTTTGGGGGGGGGGGGGGTCATGTGGCACACATATATGCACATATGTATATGATTGTATGATTCATACGTATACCACCTTAGGCTTCACATCTGAGACGGAACAAAGGACTGAGCCGTTCTGAAGATAACACGAGGGTGTGAAAGTTTAGTCTTTGGCATGCAAAGAGATAGCCTTGGAGGATTTCGCCCAGCGGCCAGAGACTGGGAGGTGGAGTGTGTTAAGAGCGGGGGGGAAGTTACATTGTGACTGGGATTAAGTACCATGTGACTGTATGTTTGATGTCCTGGGTATAAAAGGGACAGATGTTGGGAGATTCACTCTCTTTCTGTGTTTGGAAGATGTTGGAGAATGTGAATAAAACCGACTTGAGAAATAAACTCAGCCTCGTCCTTCACCATTCTCCACACAGTCAGATATTCTGAGATTTCAACAACAAACGGTTTTGTCTCCCTTCCTGTTCAGCCATTATACTGCGGACTTCTCACACAACACAACACACTGCCATCTACAGAAGTTCTCTGACGGCTCTGGAGATGAGGCCAACCTGTGAGTGTTCTGACCTCCTGGGCCGCGGTCTTCCAGGCTGCACCACCTCAGCTGACACACATGCGCGTGCTCACCGCAAACTTGCACCCCAGATCACGTGCTGAACTACAGAGCTAATGTCCAAAACAGCTGGACAGCTGAAACGGTCCTCCACACCACAGCGGCTAAGCTAGTGAAGCTAGCTGGGTTTAGCTTGCTTCACCGTTCTTTTAAATCCTCTTTGAAAGCAGAAACGGAACCAGAACCTTCTCCGGGTCAGCTTCGTTGTCTCTCACAAATATTCCTCACATCTGGTGGTGACCAACAAAAGTCTGTTGAACAGTTTTACCAGAAAGTCTCGGTTCAGGCCTCAAAGATCCTCTGGTCTCGTCGCCAGCTTGAATGGAGGAACGCATACATCAAAATGACGTCACATTATTGACGTTCATCCACGCACAGAAAACTGTCTTTTGTTTTACGTATTTCTAGAACCATTTAACACTGCGTTATTAAGTCGAAATGAACTTATCACAGAAAAATAGAGTGTGCTGTAAATAAGAAGTTTTTTAAAAATATCCGATGACGTGACCGGATGTTGCCGCGGTTAGCTTTTTTAATACTTGTGTGGAGAGCGTGAAATGAAGAGGCTGAATTTATTTCTCAATTCAGATTTATTGAACATCTCACATCTCCAACGATCTCTCAAACAGAAAAGAGGGCGAACAACCCCAAACCCCTACTTTTATACTTGGGACATCAAAGAACAGAATCACATTGTCAACAAATCCCCCATCGACAATAACTCTCCCCCCAAGTCCCTTCTTCCTCCACCTGACCCCAGGAGGTCAGGAAGTCCTTTCAGAGTCCTCAACAAAGGCACCTCCACCTCCTGTTGTTATCCCCAGGAGGTCCAGACACATTGTTCCTTCAAAGACGTGAGGTTACAAACTACATATGCAGTCTTAAGCATCTCAATCACTGTGCTATACATATGCAGTCAAAATATGTGTGCCACATAACCCCCCCACCCCCCAAACGTCAAAGAATGAAACAATACAACATAGTCCACACAACATGATAAAACCACAACATCAGTCCATATGCCGTCTGGGCTTCAAACATCTTCCAAACTTGCTGAAAGCGGGCTTTGCAGCTCCTGCGGCACCATCCTGCAGTGAATCTGCTAACTGAGGATGAGAACTGTTAGCTGATCCCACGGGGGCTCCGGGGCATGCTCCCTGGGGGGTCTGCCACGTCGAGGAGCCCTCGCCACTCATACAGACTCGTCGTTCATCACAAAAGCAGGCTTTAGTCTGTCTATACTAACTGTTTCCCTCCTGTCCCCCAAATCTAGCACAAAATGCTTATCACCTGTTTCCAGCACCCTATATGGGCCATCGTAAGGTGGGCGCAGGGTTGGGCGCAGAGCCTTGTGCCTGACAAAAACAAACTCGGCATTTTTTAAAGATTTGGGTACAAAAACACGCGGAAAAGTGTGATGAACAGGGCCCGGAAGCATGTCCGCCCCCGTGCCGATCAATGACCACTGAGCAGGGGGACGCCCTTGGTGCCGGATGATCTGGCAGAAACTCCCCTAGCAGCCGGAGAGGCTGCGCAAAAACCAACTCCGCTGGGGAGGCTTTTAAGTCCTCTTTCGGCGCAGAACGCAACCCCAATAAAACCCATGATAGTCTGTTTACCCAATTTGCATCCGTAAGCGACGCTCTGAGGGCTGCCTTCAATGATCTATGAAAACGCTTGCATAAACCAATAGCCTGGGGGTGGTAAGCGGTAGTGCGGTGAATTGTCACATCTAAGCTGTGTGCCATCGCTGACCAAAGCTCAGAAACAAATTGAGGTCCCCTGTCGGACGTAATATCTGACGGAACCCCGAAACGCGCTATCCAAGCCGTCAAAAAAGCATGGGCCACCTCTGCAGCCGTGGTCGATGCCAGTGGGACCACCTCCGGCCAACATGTGGTTCGATCCACCATTGTCAAAAGATGTGTGAACCCCTGCGACGACGGTAGGGGGCCCACGAGGTCGACATGCACATGATCAAACCTCTTGGCCGGGATGTGAAACGGCTCTAAGGGGGCTTTTGTGTGCTTGCGAATTTTGGCCCGCTGGCAAGCCATACAGGCTCTTGCCCACTCTTTCACGTGCTTGCGCAGGCTCGGCCAAACAAACTTTTCTGCTACCATTTTCACAGACGCGCACACCCTCAGGTGTGCCAGGGAGTGAATCGAGTCAAAAATGCGGCGGCGCCAAGCGGCCGGCACTACTGGACGCGGTCGCCCAGTAGAGACATCGCAGACTAGGGGGGGCATACCATTTTGCTGGCTCCTGCTCTCAGCCTTAACCCTGTTGGTCCAGACTGGAGCGCGGACACGTCCGCATCGCTACCCTGATTCCGCCGCCATGGCTCCATAATCTATCCCCACGTGAACTGGGGCCACGTGCGCTTCCCCGCTGCTATTTTGCTCTGCGGCTGCGGTAGTATAATCTACCTCCGCGCGGACTGGTGCTGTTACTGCGCGAGAGAGGCAGTCTGCCACTACATTTAGTTTACCCGCTACGTGTTGAATATCAGTAGTAAATTCCGAAATTGCAGCCAGCTGCCTCTGCTGCCGGCTCGACCAAGGTTCGGAAATTTTGGCCATCGCAAAAGTGAGCGGTTTGTGGTCGACAAACACGGTGAAACGCTGACCTTCTAGCCAGAATTGGAAGTGGCGAATGGCTAAGTGGAGCGCTAACAGCTCCCTGTCAAATGCGCTGTATTTTCGCTCTGCCTCGCGCAAGGATCTGCTGAAAAAGGCCAGCGGCTGCCAAACCCCGGCAATGTGCTGCTCTACAACCGCCCCATGGCCAAATCTGACGCATCAGTGGTGAGCGCTATGCGGGCCGTTGGGTCTGGATGAGCTAACAACGCAGCGTCTGCAAGGGCTTTTTTTACCTCCGCGAATGCGCGCTCCCGCTCCGGGGACCATCCGATTGCATTGGAGGGTTTTTGCTTTTTAAGCGCGGCATATAGTGGTTGCATGAGCTGTGCTGCGTGGGGGAGGAAACGGTTATAAAATTTCACCATTCCTAAAAACTCCTGTAGTGCTTTGACTGTTTGTGGCCGGGGAAAATCTGCAACTGCGCGCACTTTGTCCGGTAGCGGAACTGCCCCTTCTGGGGAGACGCAGTGCCCCAAAAAATCAATCTGCGCCACCCCGAACTGGCACTTAGCTGGACTGATTATTAACCCGTGCTCTCCCAACCTCTGAAAAACTGCTGTGAGGTGTTTTTCGTGTTCCTCTTCGGACATGCTGGCTACCAAAATGTCGTCCAGGTAGACGAACACAAAAGGGAGATCGCCTAACACGGCATCCATCATGCTCTGGAAGGTTTGCGCAGCGCCTTTAAGGCCAAACGGCATGGGGTAAAAACTCAAAAAGTCCAAACGGGGTTATCACCCCGCTGTTTTGGGAATGTCCTCAGTGCGCACTGGGACTTGATGATAGCCGCGGACAAAGTCTATTTTTGAAAAAATTGCGCGCCCCCCGCTAGATGTACTGAAAAATCCTGAATATGTGGAATTGGGGCAGCGGTCATGCGCTGTGGCGTTGTTTAACCTGCGGAAGTCACCGCAAGGTCTCCACGAGCCGTCAGCTTTAGGGACCATGTGCAGTGGGGAGGCCCATGGGCTGTTTGAATAGCGGATGATGCCCAACCTCTCCAGGTTGGCGAACTCCTCGCGCGCTATGGACAGTTTAGCTGCATCCAAGCGCCGAGCTTTCGCAAAGACGGGGGGGCCAGTGGTAGTAATAAAGTGCTCCACCCCATGTTTCGCAACTGTTGCCGAAAAAGTGGGAACTGTGAGTGCTGGAAACTGAGTGAGGAGTGCGTGAAACTTACCGCTTGCTGTGACGACATTGGTCTGTGCTGGTGGCGGGGACACTCGAGCTGCACAAGCAATGGAGTAAAAAGACGAGGCATCTATTGGAAAGATAAACTACCAACCCATGTGAGCACAGGAAATCAGGACCTAACATGTTGAAACTCACCGCCGCTATAATAAAAGTCCATTCATATGTGCGGCCGTGCAAGGACAGAAGCAGAGTCCTTTCGCCGAAGGCCTTAATGCTCGAGCCGTTCGCCGCTGTTGCCCCGTCACCACGGGGGCCTGCCAGCCGGTCAGCGTAGGTTGGGGTGATGAAACTCACTTGGACGCCCGTGTCCACGAGAAAATGCCTCCCGGAGCGCAAATCCGTGAGGTAGAGGAGCTTGTTCTGCTCGCCGAGGGCCGCTGCTGCTAACAACTCCCGGTCCTGGCGTTTCCCGAGCTCCTGAACTGGCACGGCAGTACACACTTGTGCGCCCTCTCTGCGAAACGACGATGGTAGAAACAGAAGGCGTCTCCTCCGCTGCATCGGGACTTCGCTGCCGCCATTGTTGGTGGGACCGCCTCCGTCGTCTCTGGCTCACCGCTGCTCCCGGTCGCCACGCCGAGGTCTGCCGCTGCTGCGGTGGCTGCATGCTCCTCGCTGGAGTCGAGGATCCGCTGCGCCTCCCGGGCCAGCGCGCGGAAGTCCCGCTGGGTCACAAAATGGGTGCCCGCCAGGGTCGCCCTCGTTTGCGATAGCAGGGTTCTCAGGAAGATCTGTGTGAAGAGCAAATCATCGTTGTCTGTGCCTCTCAGCAGCAGCATGTCTTCCATCAGGTCGACAGGTTTGCGTCCTCCCAAGTCATGTAGAGGTAGGAGCCTCCTAGCTCTCTCCTCAGCTGAGGGCGTGAAACGCTGGATAAGGGCAGCTTTCAACCCGCTGTATTTGTCGCCAGTGGGCAGGTGCTGCGCCAGGCTCCGCACGTGTCGAGCTGTGCGGTTGTCGAGTTTGGCGATGACATGGTAGAATTTTGTCATCTGCCGTTATTCCCCCGAGCGCGAACTGTGCCTCGGCCAGGAGGAACCACGAGTCCGGGTCATTCTGCCAGAATTCTGGTAGCTTGACTGAGACCGCGCTCGCTCGAGTGGTCTCTGGTGAGCTTGGCTCAGGGGAATCGTCTCCGGACATTGCACGTCTTAAGGTCACCAATGTGGAGAGCGTGAAATGAAGAGGCTGAATTTATTTCTCAATTCAGATTTATTGAACATCTCACATCTCCAACGATCTCTCAAACAGAAAAGAGGGCGAACAACCCCAAACCCCTACTTTTATACTTGGGACATCAAAGAACAGAATCACATTGTCAACAAATCCCCCATCGACAATAACTCTCCCCCCAAGTCCCTTCTTCCTCCACCTGACCCCAGGAGGTCAGGAAGTCCTTTCAGAGTCCTCAACAAAGGCACCTCCACCTCCTGCTGTTATCCCCAGGAGGTCCAGACACATTGTTCCTTCAAAGACGTGAGGTTACAAACTACATATGCAGTCTTAAGCATCTCAATCACTGTGCTATACATATACAGTCAAAATATGTGTGCCACAACTTGAGCTTTATTTATGAATGAATGAATGAATGAATCTTTATTTATTTCAGATAGTACAGGTTAAAAGAAACTGAATAGTATAACAAAGGGGGAAAGAAAATCCAACAAGGTCAAATGAGACAATAACTCCTCTGATTATACAGTTCAAAATAAGTTAAATGAAATGGGTGATGGCTGAAGCCGCAGCTTATATTGCCCACCCATATTCCATCCAAGAATCCAAAAGAAAAAAAAAAAAAAGAAAACAAGACAAGAGAGATTACAAATCAAAAACGAAGCTAAGACAAAATGTGACAAAAAAAAACTAAGCTACAACACAACACAGGCTGGATATGACAATCCTTATGTGATTTTACATGTCATCTTGTATACATGCTTGGAGTACTTCTTCCTTTAGTTTTTGTTTAAATTGTCAAGCGTGTACATGATTTTAATTCAGGTCCAAAATCGTTCCATAATCTGACTCCTTGAGAGCTTTTAATTTAAGAAAAAGTGGGTGTGGTTGGTTCCCTGTAAGCTGCATTGTTTAATATTCTAATAGCTCTCTTCCCTGAAGCATAAAGAGTGGATATATGTTTGTTTTATATGTATTTCCCCATACTTCAATACAATATGTCATGTATGGGAGTATTGTGGAGAATGTAGAAATGATGATGCTGAGTTATCTCCACAAGTCTGATTTATTCACATTCCCCAACATCATCCAAAAGCAGAAAGAGGAACAACCCCATACATTCGTCCTTTTATACCCCAGGACATCAAAGCACACAGTCACATTGTATTTCATCCCAATCACAATGCGTCTCCTTCCAGGTCTCACTACCTCCACCTAAAGTCACCCTTGGCCAGGAAATCCCCCAAGGCCATCTCTTTGCATAACAAGGAACGACATTTACACATCCTCCTGTTATCCCTAGGAGACTCTGTCCTTTTGTTCATCCTAAGACGTGAAGCATACAGTAATATACATATGAAGCATATGACACAAGTATATGTGCCCCACATGACCCCCCCCCCCCCAAACGTCTAAGATGGAACAACATAGCATAGTCTGCATGTCATGCTAAAATCACACACATCAGTCCACATGCTGCTTGGGCTTAAGTCTTCTCCTGTATCTGCTGTAAGCGGGCTTTATCACCTCCGTTGGCGCCCTCCTGCTGGGTAGCTTAGCTATTCTGGGGATGGAGAACTGTTAGTCAATCCCTGTGGGTGCTCTGGGGATTGCTCCCTAGGGGGTCTGCCGCACCGAGGTGCCCTAGCCAACTGCACATCTTCGACAGCCATCACAAAAGCAGGTTTGAGCCTGTTTATGCCAATCATCTCCTTTCTGCCCCCGCAAATCTAGCAAAAAATGCTTATCTCCTGTTTCAGCACTCTAAATGGTCCATCATAAGGTGGTCGCAAGGCTGGGCGATGGGCTTCATGTCTGACAAAACAAAACTCCGCATTTTTTAAAGCCTTAGGCACAAAAACGCGCAGAAAACTGTGATGAACGGGGCCAGGAAGTGTGCTTGGTTCCGTGTTACTCTGCAACCGCTGAGCTGGGGAGCACTCTGGCGCAGGATTATCTGGGAGAAATTCCCCGGGCAGCCGAAGTGGCTGTGCGAAAACTAGCTCAGCCGGGGAGGCTTCTAAATCCTCTTTAGGTGCAGAACGCAACCCCAGTAAAACCCATGGTAGTCTGTCCACCCAATTTGCATCCGTAAGCGATGCTCTGAGGTCCGCTTTCAATGACCTGTGAAAACGTTCGCATAACCCATTAGCCTGCAGGTTGTACGAGGTCATGCGGTGGATCGTCGCCCCCAGGCTGCGGGCCATCGCTGACCAAAGTTCGGAAACAAATTGAGGACCTCTGTTGGACGTAATGTCCGACGGGACTCAAAAACATGCTACCCATGTCGTTAAAAACGCGCGCGCCACCTCCTCGGCTGTGGTTGACGACAGTGGGACCACTTCCGGCCAGCGCGTGGTGCAGTCAACCATTGTCAGAAGATGTGTGTACCCCTGCGAGAGTGGGAGGGGGCCTACGAGGTCCACGTGAACGTGATCAAACCTCTTAGCCGGGATGTGAAATGGCTCCAAGGGAGCTCTCGTGTGTCTGTGTACCTTGGCTCGTTGACAAGCCATGCAGGCTGCCGCCCACTCTCTAACTTGTTTGCGCAGGATCGGCCATACAAATTTCTCTCCCACCATTTTGACCGACGAGCGCACTCCCGGGTGCGCCAGAGAATGGATCGAGTCAAAAACGCGGCGGCGCCACGCGGCCGGTACCACAGGACGCGGTCGCCCAGTGGAGACGTCGCAGATTAGGGGGGGTATACCGTCTTGCAGCACCCTGTTCTCCAGCCTTAACCCTATTGGTCCAGACTGGAGCGCGTGCACGTCCATGTCGCCAATCTGTTCCGCGGCCATGGCTGCATAATCTATCCCTACGCGGACTGGGGCCGCCACGGCACGCGAGAGGCAGTCTGCCACTACATTAAGTTTACCCGCCACATGCTGGATATCGGTAGTAAACTCTGAGATCGCGGCCAGCTGTCTCTGCTGCCGGCCCGACCACGGTTCTGAAATCTTGGCCATCGCAAAAGTCAGCGGCTTGTGGTCAACGAACGTGGTAAAACGGCGTCCCTCCAGGCAGAACTGGAAGTGGCGAATGGCCAAGTGGAGAGCTAACAACTCCCTGTCGAATGCGCTGTATTTTCGTTCACTATCGCGCAAGGTCCTGCTGAAAAAGGCGAGCGGTTGCCAAGCTCCGGCTACATACTGCTCTACGACCGGCCCTATGGCCACATCTGACGCGTCAGTAGTGAGCGCTATGCGGGCCGTTGGGACCGGATGTGCTAACAACGCAGCGTTTGCCAGGGCTGTTTTGACTTCCAAGAATGCGCGCTCTCGCTCCGGAGACCATTCGATTTTATTTGTTGGTTTTTGTTTTTTTAGTGCGGCATACAATGGTTGCATGAGCTGCGCTGCGTGGGGGACGAAATGGTTATAAAAATTCACCATTCCCAAAAACTCCTGTAACGCTTTGACCGTTTGTGGCCAGGGAAAATTTGTTACTGTGCGCACTTTGTCAGGCAGGGGAACCGCTCCTTCTGGAGAGACGCAATGCCCCAAAAAATCAATCTACGTCACCCCGAACTGACACTTCGCTGGGTTGATTATTAACCCGTGCTCTCCCAACCTCTGGAAAACTGCCATGAGGTGGTTTTTCTGTTCGTCTTCGGAGGCGCTGGCTACCAATATGTCATCCAGGTAGACGAACACAAAGGGGAGATCGTGCAACATCGCGTCCATCATGCATTGGAACGTCTGCACCGAGCCTTTAAGCCCAAACGGCATGCGCAAAAACTCAAATAGTCCAAACGGAGTTATTACCGCTGTTTTAGGTATGTCCTCAGCGCGCACTGGGACCTGGTGGTAACCGCGGACCAAGTCTATCTTAGAAAAAATGCGCGTCCCCGCCAAATGAACTGAAAAATCTTGGATATGCGGGATTGGGTAGCGGTCGTGCGCCGTAGCGCTGTTCAACCTGCGAAATTCACCGCAAGCCATCAGCTTTCGGGACCATGTGAAGCGGTGAAGCCCATGGGCTCTTCGAACGCCTGATGATGCCCAACTTTTCCAGGTTGGCGAACTCCTCGCGCGTTACGGTCAGTTTAGCTGAATCCAAGCGCCGAGCTTTTGCAAAAACGGGCGGTCCGGTGGTAGTAATAAAATGTTCCACCCCGTGTTTAGCCACGGTCGCCGAGAATGTTGGGACCGTGAATGCTGGGAACTGAGTGAGCAGTGTGTGGAACTTACCACTTGCGGCTGTGATGTTGGTTTGTGCTGTTGGCGGGGCCACTCGAGCTGTACAGGGAATAGAATAAAAAGAGAGTGCATTAACCAGGCGCCTGTTAGCAAGATCAACCAACAAACCGTGAGAGCACAGAAAATCAGCTCCTAACATGTTGAAATTGACTGCAGCTATCACAAAAGTCCACTCAAATGTACGGCCGTGCAGGGACAGAAGCAGAGTCCTCTCACCAAAGGTCTTAATCGAAGAGCCGTTCACTGATGACACCCCGGGACCACTGGAAGGCGCTAGCCGGTCAGCGTAGGAAGGTGTGATGAAACTCAGCTGGGAGCCTGTTTCCACGAGGAAATGCCTCCCCGAGCGGGCATCCTTCAAGTAGAACAGCTTGTTCTCCTCCCCGAGGGCCGCAGCTACTACCGACCCCCGGTCTTGGCGTTTCCCGAACGCTTGAAATGGAACGGTGGTATACATCTGTGTGCCTTCTCTGCAAAGCGGTGGTGGTAGAAACAGAGGGTTTCTCCTCCGCGATCTCTGGCCCCCGCCGCCGCCATCGTCGGTGGGTCTGCTACCGCCCTCTCTGGCCCCTCGCCATCTCCGGACGTTGCGCTGAGCTCTGCTGCTGCGGCCGTGGCCGCGCGCCGTTTGGTGGCATTGACGAGTTGTTGTGCCTCCTGGCCCAGCTCGCGGTAGTCTCTTCGGGCCAACAGTGGCGAACTGGCCAGGGTCACTCTCACCGCTGACGGTAGGGTCCTGAGGAAGAGGTGGGTGAAGATGAAGTGATCATCGTCAGAGTCTTTCAACTTCAACAGCGTCTCCATCAGGTCTGCAGGCCTGTCGCTTTCAAACTCAGTCAGCGCCAGGATCCTCTCTGCTCGCTCCTCCACCGAGGGGGTGAAGTGCTGGATGAGTGCAGCCTTCAACGCGTCATACTTGTCGCTGTCCGGCGGCTGGTTGATCAGGCTCTCCACGTGCTGGGCTGTGTGGTTGTCCAGTTTTGCAACCACATGGTAGAACTTTGTGTCGTCTACCGAAATCCTCCGGAGGTTGAACTGCGCTTCAACCGCGTTAAACCAAGAGCGCGGATTGCTCTGCCAGAAGTCAGGTAGCTGGGCTGTGGCTGCATTCGCTTGGCTGGCTCCTGACGAGTCTGGCTCAGAGGAATTTCTTTCATTCATTATACTGTACGTCTTAGGGTCACCAGTGTGGAGAATGTAGAAATGATGAGGCTGAGCTCATCTCACAAGTCAGATTTATTCACATTCTCCAACATCATCCAAAAGCAGAAAGAGGATCAACCCCCCATACATTCGTCCTTTTATACCCCAGGACATCAAAGCACACAGTCACATTGTATTTCATCCCAATCACAATGCGTCTCCTTCCAGGTCTCACGACCTCCACCTAAAGTCACCCGTGGCCAGGAAATCCCCCAAGGCCATCTCTTTGCATAACAAGGACCACATTTCACATCCTCCTGTTATCCCTAGGAGACTCAGTCCTTTTGTTCATCTAAGACGTGAAGCATACAGTAATATACATATGAAGCATATGACACAATATATGTGCCCCACAGTATTAATGAATGATACAAGGTATATAGTGTGGGTTCATTCAGCAAATATTTCACTCTGTGTAATATTGCAATTGATGTGGATATTTTACCTTTAATATAATTAATATGTGATTTGCAACACAGTTTATTATCAATTATTATTCCAAGAAATTTACTTTCAAATACCCTTTCAATCTCTACATCATTTACACTGAGTTTAGATACTGAGTTGTTGTGATGGTTGTTAAAGACTATAAATTTTGTCTTACTTAAATTGAGCGTTAATTTGTTTGAATCAAACCACAGTTTAAGCTTTCATAATTCCTTTCCAAGTGTATCCAGAAGTTGTTCCAAATTGCTTCCACTGCATAATAGATTAGTGTCATCGGCATACAATATTAAGTCCATTTTTTCTGAAACTTTACATATATCATTAATATACATATTGAATAATAATGGCCCCAAAACTGAACCCTGTGAGACTCCACAAGTAACCTTCAGTAACTGTGAGTTTTTGTTACCAACACATACATACTGACATCTATTCTTTAAGTAACTACTTAACCAGGACAGTGCTACCCCTCTAATACCACAATTTTGTAGTTTCTTTAATAATAAAGATAATAATAATAAAGATAATAATAATAAAGTTTTCTTATATTCAAGAAAACAAACAAGAACAGAGAAAGAGAAAAAGAAGCAACTTTATTGTCATTCAGTCCATCCAGCTGTTGTGTGTGAGAATGTGTGTGTATGTGAAGCCGTGCCCACCCACAGGGTGACGTCAGGCGGCCACGGCCCACTCTGTATATAAACCTTAAGTTCAGTAATAAAGTTGAGTTGTTGGCTGCATGAAGAAGACTCCTGTCCGCTCCTGATTTACACACAGAACAACAGCCAATCATGTACAGTAGAACAAAATGACGTTTCTTTGATCTACAATGTTCCTCACAGCTAGAATCAGAGGAGCCGCTGCCATGCAAGGCGCCGCCACAAACAACTTTTTCCTTCCCTCGTTCTAGAACAACATGAGAGAGAATAAGGGGAAAAAGAAAAAGCAAACCCAAAAAACTAACAGAAACATACAATAAATTTGGGTATTCATAGAAAGTCACAGTGTACAAGGATATCACAATTGAAATTGACACATTTTAGTAGAAAAGTCGATTCATTTTTTCAAGATTTTTTTTAACAATACTTAATTCAATTTCAATTCAATTCAGTCGTTTATTTCAAACTCAGGGTTCGTATTATGAGCAAAACAAAAACGAGTAGAAAATAGATAAATAAATAAATAAAAGTATATACAGATCAGCAGACACTCGGCGCTCTTGTAACAACAATGACATACAATAATGGGCTCAGTATAAAATGGAGCGCCACCACTTCCAAATGCTGGAATGAAGTGTGAGTGACGAGTTGACAATAGCTGATATAAGATGATTGTTACATGCCAGCAACCTTCTCAAAAAACTGTAAACATTCTTACGTATCAATTCGCCGAAAGACGGAATGTTCACAGACACAAACATCTTGCTTGCACTCGACCTTCGTGGTACATCTAACAATCTTCTTAAGAAGTTATTATATGCAATGCAGATTTTGTTCCTAACAGCAACATTGCTATTAAACCATAAAGGCGAGCAGTACATTGAGGTACAGAAGGTCTTGAACAACATACATTTGACATCAGGAGAACATCTATGGAAATTTCGCAACAGTAAATTTGTTTGAGCGTACAGTTTCCTGAGATGCCTGTTACAATCAACATTGGTCTTATCAGATTCAATCCACACACCTAGGTATTTGACTTTTTCAACAAAGTTCAAGCTATTACCACAAAGTGGCATAACAGGATTCGACGTATTGACACCCTTTGGTTTGAAAGCCATACACATAGATTTAGTACAGTTGAACAGGATGTCATTTTTTTCACCAAATTTTTCACAAACCGAAAGGAGATGTTGCATCGCTGCAGTAGACAAACTTAACAAACAGAGGTCATCAGCGTAGAAAATGTGATTTAACAGTGCACCGTTAAAGGAGCCGCCCACATTAGTATTGTTCAACAGTACACTGAGATCATCAACATAGACATTAAACAACAAGGGTGACAGTATACCACCTTGTTTAACACCGTTGGTCACATGAAATTTGGATGAGGTGACATTGCCCCATCTAACAACCATAGACTGCCTTCTGTACCAGTATAGCAGGATGCTAACAATGTAAATAGGAGTACCTCGATCGATCAGTTTTCTGAACAAACACCAGTGGTTAATCCTGTCAAAAGCTTTGCTAGCATCCAGGAATGTAGCGTAGACACTAGTGGAGTGGCTTCTGAAGTAGTCAACAAATTCATGGAGTAGGTAAACAGCCTTGTCAGTTGAAAGAGCTGATTTGAAACCAAACTGATTGTCGTTTGTCCACAGATAATCCTCAATTCTGTTCAGGAATAAACCCTCTAACAGTTTAGATATAACATTTGCAATAGCTATAGGTCTGTAGTTGTTCATATCAGAAAGACTGGCACACTTGTTTTTCACTAGAGGAATAATAACAGAGTCCATCAACATATCTGGCATGTAACCATGAACAAGCATACAGTTAAAACACAATGACAACAGAATACACAAATTGAAATCAGCGTTGATGAGGCATTCACTGGTGAGACAGTCAGGGCCAGCAGATTTGCCTTTCTTGAGAACTTTGATCAGTGAATCAACTTCAACAGGAGTAACAGCAGAGATATCAGAGGCATCAAACATGTCGTTATACAGACAAATATCATGCATAACAGAATCCTTCATTGAAACATTCTTGACTGAGTTGAAAATAGCTTCATAATGACATTTCCACTTTTCAGCAATATTAACGTCACCAGTCACACCATCAATAGTGTTTGATCTGACAGACTGGTGGGAGCTCATAGCCTTCATTTGTTTCCAGAATTCTACCATGTTCAGTTCACTCATGTGATTAGCTAGCTGGTCACATTTGATACTTTCTTCATTGCGCCTGCATGCTCATAGAGCATATTTGAACCTAGCCCTGCAATTTTTCATGTTTTCAAATATTGGACCAGAGCGTGGTTTGCTATTACTCCTCCACCACAAAAAGGCATCCCGAGCAGCTGTGTGAGCCTCGTTAACGACATCATTCCAGCCTGGGACGTTATATTGGGTGGTCACACTGTGACTAGGAATGCATTCACTCACACAGTAATTTTTTTTTTTTTTTTTTTAAGTTTTTGTAAAGGGTATACAGGTCGTTACAGCAATGCATTGTTTACATTTTCATCACATGTTCCCTTATTTTCTGATATCTGACAACATTGGAAGATTAATTCTTACAACACCCCTTTTTTTTTTTTTTAAAGTGAAAGAAAAAGTGAAATTAAAGAGAAAAAAAAACAAAAAACAAATAAAAAAAAAAACAAACAAACCAGTAAAAAACAAACAAAAAGAAAAAGTAAGTAAATAAAGATAAAAGAGCATCTGAGTAGTGTTGGAACAAAGAGCGGAACCATTATTGAAATGGTATTTGTCAAAGATTAGATCTAATGGAAGACACATATGCGGTCCAGGGTTGCCAAAAGTTCATGAACACATCCATGTCCTGTCTCAGTGCGAATGTCAACTTTTCCATCGAGTAAATGTCTTGGATCACGTTAGTCCAATCTTCAGGTGTAGGACAGTCCTTCAACATCCATTTTTTAGTTAGAGCTTTTTTGCTTGCCAATATTAAAACATTGAATAAGTATTTTTCTCCTCGTCTTTCCAGTGAGTCCGGTAGTAAACCCAAATACAAAGTTACAAAAGAAAAGGGAACTGTAATTTTGAATATTTTCCCCAATATTGTCTGTACCTTGGTCCAATATTGGTGGATAACTGGGCATGACCAAAACACATGAAAATGATTTGCAGTCTTTTCACCACACAAGCGCCAACAGTTCAATCCCTTATGGGTAAATTTGTTTTGTGCAGGTGTTCTGAAAAATCTTGCCAAGTTTTTCCATCCAAATTCTCTCCACTGCAGGGATGAGGTACTTTTCCATTGCTGTTTATTTAGCTTTTCCCATATTTCCAGTTGTAAAGTGAAATTCCCCTCTTTTTCCCATCTCTCTTTTATATAAGATGTGTTGTCTCCTTTTAAGTCTTGAAGACCTTGGTATATTTTAGAAATGTATCTGATCCCTGGGATCCCTTTATATGCCATTAAGAAGACCTTCAGAACACCTGACTGGGCCCTTTCCAAAACCTCCTTTTTAAGTATATTGTTTATGTGGTGTCTAAGCTGGAAGAACCTGTAAAGGTCTTGATTTATTAGGCCTTGTTTTTTCAAATCTTCAAAACTTATTAAGATTTGCCCTTTAAAAAAATCGTAATATTTTATCAGCCCTTTCTCCTTCCACTTTTTAAATCTGGTGTCTGTTTTATTAGGAGTAAAGTCCTGATCATAGGCGATCCATTGCAGAAGTCGATAGGGCTCTTTAGTTTGATTCTCTCTGACTATCTTAAACCAAATTTTTAGCGGGGTCTCTATCCACGGGTTAGTGTTATTCAAAAGCTTAGGTAAGACATTGTTCCCTATTATCGCCTGTAGGGGGATGTCACTTGTTATTTGGCATTCGATCTCCTTCCATTGTGCAGTGTAGACTGGGTTACATATCTCTACTAAAGTTTTAATTTGTGCGGCTTTAAAGTAGTCCCTGATATTTGGCAGCGCGAGCCCACCTTTGTCTTTGTTTAGCTGTAGGGTTCTATATCTGATTCTAGGTCTCTTGCCCTGCCATATGAATCTTGAGATCCTTCTGTCCAGCTCCTGCCATGTTTTTTTGGGAGGTTCTACCGGTATTGTTTGGAAAAGGTATAGAAGACGTGGAAGTATATTCATTTTGACTGCTTCAATTCTTTGTGCAGTACCCAAGAATGGTATCATATTCCATCTTGCTAGGTCAGATTTTATTTTTGTCACCAGTGGATCATAGTTTAGTGATATAATTTTGTTGAGTTGTTTCGGGATATTGACCCCCAGATATTTCATAGATTCCGACTCCCAGTTAGTTTTGAGTTTGCTTAGTGAATAATGATTTGGGTCATAGTTGAATGTTAAAACTTGGGTTTTATGCATATTTAATTTGTACCCCGATAAATCTCCATACTCTGAAAAAACTGAGGTTAGTTCTGGTAAAGAAGTGTCCGGCTGCCCTAGGTATATTAAAATGTCATCAGCAAAGAGTGCTATTTTATGTTCCTTCTGACCAAGTGTAATACCTTGAATTTTTTGGTTTTGTCTTATCCATTGGCTCAGAGGTTCTATGAAGATTGCAAAGAGCAGTGGAGACAGGGGGCAGCCCTGACGACATCCTCTTTCCAGTTCAAAAGATGATGATAAATTACCGTTAATCCTTATTTTAGCTGTTGGTTTTTTATATAATGCCTGTATAGTTCTAATGAAGTTGTTATGAAAATTGAAACTGGATAAGATTCTATATAGAAAAGACCAGTCAACCGAATCGAATGCTTTTTCAGCATCTAATCCCAATATGACTGCATTTAAGTTATATTTTTTTATATGATGAATTATGTGTAAAGTGCGTCGAATGTTGTCTTGTGTCTGTCTTTGTCTTATAAAACCTGTTTGGTCTAAATGAATTAGGTCTGTCAGTATATTTTCTAACCTTTTGGCAAGGATAATGGTAAAAAGCTTATAGTCCCGATTTAGTACACTGATTGGTCTGTAGTTGGAGCACTCTAGTTTATCCTTTTCAGGTTTAGGTATAACTGCAATGACCCCTTCTCTCCAGGAGGGGGGGATTTCCCCTGTGTGGAGGACATAATTAAATGTTTTCAGGAGGAGAGGAGATAGTTGCTGTTTAAAGGTTTTGTACCACTCTGCTGTATAGCCATCAGCTCCTGGGGATTTGTTAGCTTTAAGTTTCATAATTGCTTTTTCCAATTCTTTAGGATGTATTTCTGACAGTAGTGTTTTATTTTGTGACTCCGTAAGTTGGGGAAGGTTTAATGTGTTTAGGAATGCCTCGGATGCGTTTTTATGTTTTTTGTGGGAGTATAAGTTCTTATAGTAATTCTCGAAGCTTTTAAGAATATCCTGAATTCTGAATTTTATTTCCTTTGATACTGGGTCTCTGATTTTGTAGATTGCTCTTTCTGTTTGATGTTTCCTCAATTTATAGGCTAGCAATTTTGCCGATTTACTGCCTGCTTCATAGTATTTTTGTTTCAGAAATGTAAGTTTCTTCTGGATTTCTATTGTGTAGATCTCATTTATTTGGTTTTTAATTTCCTTAATCTTGAGCGAGTCAGTAGAATGAGTGTTGCCTTTGTGTTCTTTTTCTAGGTTCCTAAGTTCTGACTCTAATGTGGATAGTTTTTCTTGTCTTAGTTTCTTTTGGGTTGCCAGTTTTGCAATAATCTTTCCTCTTATTACAGCTTTACATGCATCCCACAGTATTAAAGGGGATACTTCTCCATTATCGTTATCTTCCAAATATCTGAGAATATCTGATTCCAATTCATCTTTCAATGGTCCTTTCAGGACATTTGAATTTAACCTCCAAGAAAATGTATTATTTGTGTATTTTTGGATATTTAAGTCCATGTAGATCGGACTGTGGTCGGAGAGATCCATCAGTCCTATTTTACATGTTTTTACTCTTCCAATGTCTCTATTAAACATAAAAAAATAGTCAATCCTTGAGTAAGATGAATGTGGAGTTGAGTAAAATGTATAGTCTTTTACACTGGGGTTGAGTTCCCTCCACACGTCACAGATTCCCATTTCTTTTAGTAGCATCCGAGTCTTCCTGTTTTGGGTGTTATTTTGATGTGGGGAATTACCAGAAGCATCCCAGTATGGATTCAGTCTAAGATTGAAGTCCCCACCACATATCACTAAACCTTGAGCTTTAGTTATCATTAGGTCGAATACATTTTTATAAAATTTCCAGTTAGCCCCTGGGGGAGCATACACATTCAGCAGGGTGATATCTTCTCCCTCTAGCCGCCCAGTTACCAAACTGTATCTCCCTTCTTTATCTTTGTGTTCTGATTTTTTTTCAAATGTAATTTTGGTTGATATCAATGTCGCTACTCCCCTCCTCCTCCCTGATTTATATGAAGATGAAGAGATCATTTTAAACCCTTGTCTACTGAGTTTAGTGTGTTCCACGTCTGTTAGGTGGGTTTCTTGTAAAAGTACTATTCCTGCTTTGTCTTTTTTCATTTTGCATAGAATCTTGGATCTTTTAACTGGATTCAGGATCCTTTTACAATATATGAGGCTATTTTGGTTACACCCTGTTTCTCCATTGTGTTGTTCTTGTTTAGTATAACTGTGTGGTGGCCCTCTTTTGTGCTACTCAGAAACTGAAAGATCATTAAGAACAAGAAAAACATTAAGTACATAGTGAAAAAACTTTAAAACAAAAAGCTGTCATAAGAACTTCCTGAGCTGAGGTCTCTTTAAAGACCCTGTAAGAGCCTTGATGGAGTGATGGGCTCTGAGGGAAATTCCTCAAACTCTGTTACGTGTTGAGGGCCCTCTCTTACCACTGAAAGTAGTCCCATGCTTTTAACGTTAGTTTCTGACCCAATCCAAACTTGTAATGATTTTTTTTTTTTCCGTTTATGCCTAAACCCTGTGAAATTGTGTGCACCCTCCCACCCCCCATCAACAATCAAACATTCCACGCAAAAACTTATTTTTAGTTATGAGGAGAACTAATGTGGATTATTGTCCATTTCTATTTTAACAAGTTGTTTTTTTTGGTTTTTTTTTTTTTTACAAAGACTTATTTGTTTCAATAATATGATTGTTCCATGAAATGTTTTTACCACACTGCTGAATATGCATTCTCCTTTTAATGTTTTGTTACCTTGTATGGAGGGGGTTGGATGTGCGGATGATTCAAAGAGAAGAAAAAAAGAAAAAAAAAAAAGGTCGCTATTCCAACCTGAAAGCGGATAGTTTATCCGCGACGCTCTGGCGCTGGGTCTCCCACTGCTGGTCCGTGGATTTTGAGGGTCTTTGTGGTTGTCCATGTTTGCGCTTTGATCTTCTCACTCGGGTCTGCTGCGGGTTTAAATACCGTTACCGGGAGCCCTCTTTCGCCATGTCAAGCTGTTGCTTCTTCCGCCGAATTATAGAGACACGTTTCATCGCCGTAAGAAGGACCCTTAACTTCGCAGGAAATGGAGTCTGAAAGCGCAATTTCTTCTCTCTTAACACCTTTTTCGCGTCATTGTATTCCCTGCGCTTTTTTAAGGACCTCCGGGGCTGTAATCGTGTTCCACGTAGACTTTTCTCTCTGGTGCATAAATCCTTTTTTCTGCCAGGCCAGTCTTACAACCTCTTGTTTTATTTTGAAATTGGAAAATCTTACCAACACCGAACGTGGGGGCGCTTCCGCCGCCGCGCCCTAGCGGCTAATGAACGATGTGCCTTTTCTATCTTCAAGTCGGTGGTTTGTGGACTATCCAATTTCTCTCTTAGTAAGGATTCCACGCATTCTGCCATTGAGTTAAAACCATTTCGGTTCCTTCTATCAGACCATGAATTCTTATGTTGTCTCTTCTTTGTTTTCCTTCTTGGTCGGTTAGCTTAGCCTCTATAGCTGCTTGTCTTTTGCGTAGGTCTAGCACAGAATCTCGAGCACTTTTATTCGATCCTCTGTTTCCAAGATTCGGTTCTCGGCCTGGTCCACTCTGCTGTTTGTTCCTTTTCAATTCTTCTCTGAATTCCCGAAATTTCGGCCGTACTTCTCGGCGAAATCGTCGTAGCTCCTCAAATAGTGATTTCAGGCTAACCCTTTTGTTAGCTATCACCAGTTCCTCGTCTTCTGAACGGAGATCTTCCAGTTCAGATTCTCCGGCCGATACGTGTCCTGGCCTGGAGAATTTCAGTTTCTTCTGTTTTCCTTTAGACATGATGATTTTGTCTTTTGATTTTCACTCCTCCAAAAATCCGTTAAGTTTGATTTTCAAGGTGTTATCCTGGATTGGGTCTGAGAGCTTCGGTGTTAAGCTGCAGTCGCCATGGCGTCCAGACCGGAAGTCACTCACACAGTAATTTAAGGCATCAACAATATCACTGTAGAACCTGTCGATATCGTCCCTGTGTGCTGCACAATTACTGTCGTGACACCTGATGGCGTCCATAGGAGCACGGATGTTACGGAGTTTCCTACGAGTAAGTTTCTTATATCTGGACCAGGTCTGACGCTGTGGCATCATGCCATTTGTATGTTTTACTGCCCGTTGTGGCTGAGGGAGCTTCCCGGGGGTCACTTACAGCACTAGATACCTCAATATCTATAGATAAAGGTACATGATCGGAAACTCACATAGTCAAACAGAAACTTGATATTGGACACGTTGTCATGGCCTGAGGATGTAGTCACACAGTGATCAAGCCATGATGTAGAGCTATGAGCCAGGCTAACATGAGTAAAGGTATCATCTGGTAAGATAATCCTGTCCGAGATGTGTAAGGAGTAATCTCACAGAAAGACACCAGTTCGTCTCCAAAACAACTTGAACGTGCTGTATTAGCGTTGAAGTCACCAATTGTGAACACATATGGAGTTGGAAAGTCCTCGGTGATACATTTAACAAGACCAGGCAGTGCAAGTATTCATCCAAGTTTTCAACACTGTCATAGGGGAAATATACACATAGTATAAGACAGTGAAAGTCACCCAGGTTGACTTCAATACCTATAACTCTTAAGCAGTCGTAAGTTTTCACAACACAACTGTTCGCAAGTGACTTCCGCCATAGGATACCGACGCCGCCATAGGGGCGACCTAAGATAACACGTTCTTCCGTATCCATAAAAAGAAACCCCTTGTCCTATAAAGTCACCATGTAATCTGCTCAGAATAGACAATTCGTTTTCGAACAACCAGTGTTCCTGCAACAACACAATGTCATGGTTATCACATAACCTGGAGATCTCGTTAGATGAAGTTTTTACATTCTGGCAGTTGAATGAACATATTCTAAGGTTGGTCCTACTATTGAATGAGTATAATGACAAACACAATAATGACAATCACATGTAGATCATTTCCTCTCAAAAAATTGTCGAATGTATAAACCAGATGGCCACACATTTTTGTCAAGCAACTTCTTGCTGCACTGGCAGGACATGTAATCGTGAAGAGGCATAACCATCATACTTGGTTTCTAGTTGCTCGATCTTGAGATCGTCTTTTAGTTTAACGTGAGTATTGATATGGGAGCGTACATGGTGGGGTCTGGTGGTGGGGTCAAATCGACTGATGAAGACGTGGTGCTTCTTCTGACCTTGACCTTGACCCTGAAGACCGCCATCCCTCCTACCAAACTTCGGTGCAACGCGTAACTGTGAGTAGGGGCGTGACTTGTTGACGACCTGTAACTGGTTTGCGGTCTGATTGGTGGTCGGTTGTTTGTCCGATGATTGGAGTGCATCGGCGTAGGACCTCTTCGACTTGTTTATCTTCTTAGTACGGCGACTCTCAACTTCCTTGAACTCAGACTCGCGTTCTTCAGCAATTACAGCAACTATGGTAGCTTTGGCAGCCCCAGAAGGGCTGCTGTCGACAGCGTCATCAGAACGGGCCTCTGTGGGGATGGTGGTCACGACCGCATTCACATCGTTGGCCGTGACAGTAGGAGGAGGACCACAGGCAGCACTGGAAACCGAGGCGTGGACGACAACTGGTACCACGGTCTCACCTTCGCTGGAGATGCTGACAGCACTCTGAGTACTGCCGGCCTCTTCCTCACCTTCTTCATCCTCGTCTTCCTTGGCCGGGACGACAGCTGGAGGGGGTGTGTCGCCGAGTTTGGACAATATTGCCGCCACGTCGATCTGGATAGCAGATATCGTTTTGAGCACGGTGACAAAGCTCTCTCCGAGGGACATCACACGGGCCACATCGTTAGACAGTTTGGTAAGGTCAAACAACTCCAGCGAAGCTGGTGGCAAAGCCTTGAGGTCCTGGGCAACGTATTGTGGCGCCTGCTGACCAGCCTCATTCAGCTTGTTGTAGATGTCGGAGATGTTGTTTTTTCTTTCGGTTTGAGCCGGACCTCTTTATCATCCGCGATGAACCCTCTGGGCACTGCTTGAACAGCAGCTTCTTTGCACTTTCAACCTGGTTGTCGTCGTAGAAGTCGCCAACCCATTTCGCAAGAAAGTCCATCGAGGTATTACCCATGTAGTTCTGCATAAAGCACAACAGCTCACAGACGGGCCTCTGACGTGGGGGTGCTGAAGTTGGCCCATGCTGGGGATGGTCAACACCATGGTTGACTCTAGCCATAACTGGCTTTAGTCCATTTAGTCCAGGAGACATTACTGACAGTTATCTAACAAGATACTATCATGTATATAGCGCACCAGCTTAGGTTTATCGAGGTAGCTTTGAAGCCCAACAGGAGTGCCGTTCAGCGAGGCTGATCATTAGATTGGCGGGGGCTAGCGCTAGCTTAGCATTAGCTTGGCATTAGCTTAGCATTAGCTTAGCAATAGCATTAGCTTAGCATTAGCGTGGTAGAGTCTGTGAGTGCACTCTTGTGCGAGTTAATACACACGCGCTCTTGGTTCCACCTCACTTCGGATCAGTTCGCCCTCAGGGGAATAACGGTAGACGACACCAGTATTTACCTTAACACGTGCAAATGACCTTAAGCCCGACTACGTGAATACCTTCACACTGCAGCCGTTAGTCTGGGGAAGCAGAAGAGGCGGAGAAGCGGTCTTTAAGATAAGATAAGATAAGATAAGCCTTTATTAGTCCCACAACGGGGAAATTCCAGGATTGCAACAGCACAGGGATAGCAACACTCAGAGCAACAATCAGAAGGCAAGAAAAAAACAAGCAAGCAAGAGCGGCTAATATACATATGTACATATTACTATAAATAAATATATACACACACACACACAGACACACAGTGCAGAGCATTGTGATTTAGAAGTCTGAAACGGGCCAGAGCCGCCAGAACCGCCGGAACCTTCACCGGGTCAGCGCTGATTGTCATAAGAGTGTTCCCACATTTGTTGGTGGCCAACAAAAGTCCTTATTTGACGATTTTACTTAAAATTCTCAGCTCAATTCAAACATCGCGGCTGGAAGCTGACCCGGAACCGGAAGTCCGACTTAAATTATACTTAAAGTTTTTGCTGCTTTTTTGTTTGAGATTCCATGCACTGACTTAAAGCCAGGCTCCAGAAGTCCTCACGTGTCAGGCATGTTTGTCCATCCTTCACAATAAGTTCTGTTGGGGGACGACTTTTGTCCAGGACGTACGCCAACTAGAAGTGAAAAGAAAATCATATTTCTTTGAAAACAAAACCGTGTGAACACCGCTATTATGGGAACTAAGGGAGAAATGTCAACTGGATATTTAACAGCAACCATGACAGATGTTACTGGATGCTAATGATGCTGACCAGCTCATTCTGCAGAGGACCCAGTTCTTTCTGCCACTGTGGGCCTGAGACAGCATCTGGATGGTCCATCTTCCACTCAAGAGTGGGATGCTGGTGGTCTCCAAGAAATGTCTTGTTGGTTGGTGCATCTGAAAATCCACCGGTTTCCTCCCACATGCCAAAAAATATGCAAGTTAGGTTAACTGGCATCAAACTGGGGATTCTAAATTGTCCTTAGGTGTGACTGTGAGAGTGAATGGTTGTGTGTCTCTCTGTGTTGGCCCTGCGATGGACTGGCGATCTGCCCAGGGTGGACCCTGCCTCTAGCCCAAAGATGCTGGGATAGGCTCCAGCCCCCCCACAACCTGAAAAGGATTAAGCGGAAGAAGAAGATGGATGGATGGATGATTCTAGTTATAATTCTATGGATTAATTTTGCCCCCCGGTTTAAATCAAAAGGTTTGCATAGAGACAACATGTTGAACTGCCTCACTCTTCAGTCTGTGGTGGGTCTGTAGTCTTGATACATGAACTTTGTGGAATGTGGAACCCTTCCTCAGTGTGGCCACCCCTTTGGCACTGATGTTTGACACTGTAAATGGACCTTGGTGCTGGCTTGATAGAGTAGCTAATGTCCGCCACTTTTTGGAATCCCGTGAAACCAAAACATCATCATCTTCATGCACAGAAGATACTCTCACAAACTTTCACTTTCGATCTCCAAAGGTCTCCCGCTGCCTGGTCTGTGCCTTCTCTATGCTGCACAGAACCTGTAAAAAAAAGACCCAATAATTTACCTTAAGGAATATGAAAACTGAATTTTCAGGTGTCTTCCCTTCACAACAAAACGTTTCATTTAGATGTTTAAGCTCTGTTATTTTGGCGTCTAAATCCTCTTCTGGATCAGCCACTTCAAAGTCATCGGCCATGGGGCAGCATTCAGAACTTCAGGCAAGTGAGGGGGCAGGTGGAAGAGCAGGAAACATGGACTATGCCTGGTCCAACTCTAGTCACAAAGAAGCTCCCATAAATAACCTGAGAAAGTATTTACACTGATAGAAAACATCTAGTTTTTAATAATGTAAATGATATTTGAACATATATAGTTGGTTTACTGTAGAAAACTTGACTAATAAAGTCACTGAGCTGCTTTGCAGTATTGATGCCAAACACCACAGCAAGTAGGTGAAGGTCCCAGTCAGCATGATTTTCACTGACATATCTACGGCGTGCACGCTTGATGATTTGATTGGTCCTTTCATCCTGTAAATTTAAATTCATTAATTAAGTCAATCAAATTGCATGTGTGATCCCACAACAACAGAGCTGAGTGATAAAACATGCCAAGTATTACCTGGCCGTTGGTATGAGGATGGTAGTCGCTGGATACAGGTAGCTTGATTTTCAGCAGCCTGAAAATACTGTCATTGAGCTGCAGAAGGAGGAGTCATATTATTTCCAACATTTTGAAATGGTCGAAGCTTTGAAATATAAAGCACAGAGTTGAATAAAGTGAAACTTCTGTCATCAGGTCCAAGTTTTAAAACATCACCTCATTGATAAATTCCCTTCCCTGGTCGGTAATGATTTTCCTGACCATCCCAAATGTATGCAGCTTCCTTGTTACAGCTGCTGAGACCTCACTCACAGTCGCTGATTGCAGAGGCTCTGCAATCCCCCATTTGGTGTAGAGGTCAGTCATAGTCAGGACATATTTACTGTGGCGTGCCGTTTCACGCAGTGGTCCATTAAATCAAGTCCAAGCACCTCCCAGCCTTCTTTTACCTATTGAAAATATTATAATTAGCATGTTGACTGGCATTCCTGCTCACTATGACAGAAAAGGTCAAAGTATTACCTTAATGGAATGTAAAACAGGGGGACAGTTTTGATGGGATCATTCAGTTGACAGCGATGACAACATCTGAACTAAAAAATAAGTGAGCAGAAAATGTCACGTTAGAGGAATCAATGTCATTTCTTGGAGAGGTAAATCTCAGTTTTATATCTGGGATTGGACAATAACAAATAACTTAGAGACAAGCAGGTATCAACAACATCCACAGTGTAAACTGTCACAATGGAGTGATGAGCCATTTGTCATGAGAATGGCCTTTCAAACAAAGGAGTGTCAGGGATGTTACTGGCCCATTCCTTGACATCTTCAGCTTGTGTTGGCCAGTAGAATCCCGCAGTAACCCTGTCAATTGTGGTTCTAATGCCATTGGGATTTCCTGTACCAGGACCACTGTGACTCTGGACCAGGACAGCTCTCTTCTCCTCCTCAGACAGCACAACAAGGCCCAGAAACCTCCTGCTTGGGCCCGTGGAGAAGAGGCGCTTGTCTGTTGGAGCAAAAGACATCAAAAGTCTACTAAACCACATGATGTTCCATACAGTTACTCCTTTTGTCATTGGAAATACTGATGCTTGTTTTGATGAGATTTTGCCCATTCTTTACAATTGTAGAACTACAGAGAAATTCTGAACCATCTTGGTAAGGTCTGTTTTGAGCAACCTACTGTGCAACAATGATAATAATAATTACTAAAAATCAGAAATGTAAAACAAAATACAAGTGCAAGTGGAACAGAGATAGAACTAAGTTAGACATGATCACTTTTCAAAATATGATAATTTTGATAAATCAGAAAAAGAAAAAGTTTGAAAATCAGACATGAAAATCTGAAGGTTTTTCAAAACCAATTTCTATTAATTTGTAAAATAAATTTGTCAATGAAAAATGCATCACTTTGCAGCGACTTCTTTAGGAGGCTGTGAACTAAAACTGAGCTTTCAGGGTCAATTTCCTGGACAGCCGATGTAGTTTGTTCCGCTCAGAGCGTCCAACACCAGACCTGATCTCTCCTTTTTGAAGGAGTCTTGCAGCAAATGGTAAAAAGTGAAAGATGACATTTGAAACCAAATATACAGAATCACGTCAACCAAATCTACCGCCTTCAGCCACATCAACCTACACTCAGTTTGAACTCTTATTTTATAAATTGTCGTAAACAGGAAACACGTTGGGCATGCGTGTCGAGCGTCAGACGAAGTGCGCATGCGTTGTAACCGATCCTGTTCTGCCTCCAGATTATGTTGTCACGTGGGGATTGGAGATTTGGTGAGTAAAACCGTTGAAAAGACTTTTGTGTGTCACCAACAGATGTGAGGAATATTTGTGAGACGACACTGATGTGACCCGGAGAAGGTTCTGGTTCTGCTTTAAACGGACTGAAAACGACGGTGAACCGCGCTAACAGCAGCTAACTCAACTAGCCTAGCATAGCATCAGGTCCAGGTTCCTTTATTTGTGGCCGTAGGCAGATTGGTTTTGCAGTCAGGTGACATCCTTTTAGACACATTTGCAAACCACAGTTCCATTCAACAGGAACACAAACACAGGCACACAGGAAGCTGACTGGAACACCATCAAAGAACTCAAGGCTCCACCAATCAGGACAGTCTTTACTACTTGTTTCTCCCGCGGCTGCGCCTCCATCACAACCGCGGAAAGCCCGAGTATTGCTGGGGTGGGCGGGATCGAGGTGGCGCTACACTGCTGACGAGACTGACTCCTCAACAACACAGAAAAAAATAGCGGATTACGAGCGGAGGATTTCCACGGTTTTTAACACAATGAATGTCTTTAACGAGACAAGAGAATTTTACAGGAGAAGACGACGTGGATTGAGACAACACACGTTGGAGCAGGAGAGGAGAATAGCGGTTGCCCAGCAGAAATCTGAAGCAGCTGCATATGAAGCAGAGATCATTTCATTTGTTCAGTGTTCATGTGCATACATATGTCAAACGTGTTTTTTTAAATAAAATGTTGTGCACTTTTAAACTACGTCGCCTCTGTTGTTCAAAACGGTTAAATGTTAACAGACGGTTAATTAAATGCTGAAACACCGGGGTAATTTAAAATAATGCAGAAGCTTAATCCTAAACACCTTTAACTTACCAAATAATTTATAATATTATAAAAAAGCCAATCCAAATCTAGACCCATTTTGTGTATTGTGTAATAATGATACACTGATGATAAACTGACTTCCCAAAAAAAAGCAGCAGCTAGACAACTCACTTTTGATTTGATGGAATTGCCAATTGACCTTGGAATTATATGTGGAAACTTGTTATACTTCCAGTTAACTTTAACTTACAAAATAATTAAAAATTTTCTAAAAAAGCCAATCCAAATCTAGGCCCATTGTGTATCATTTTTCCCATCTATTGTTATTTATAAGGGTTATCTGTTCAGTGGTGGCTAATTACACACTAAAACAATGTAGAAATGACTCCCAAAAAAAAAAAAATGCTGCAGCGAGACAACTCACTTTTGGTTTGATGGAATTGCCAATTGACCTTGGAATTTTATGATGAAACTTTTTTTAATCCTACTAAATACACTGACATTGTCACACTGCCCAACACCAAATTATAATTTTCTTTTTCAAACCAAAGATCACTATGGATCTATTGAATCACAATAGCATAGGTTTATCATATACATGTCAACGTTTACAACATCGAAAATGTTATATTTGGGTTTACATGTATGAGTATTTTCGCTTTATATTATACTAGACTGCTTATAATTTATTGGAATTCTCAGAATTTGGAATGCCGATATAACATTCAATTCACATGTACTTACCTTTTACCCAATTCGACTTTCACCTTTATCAGTGTCTACTGCTGAATGTAAGTTACACCTGTGCAACTGCTTACAATTTTACTTAAAAACTGTACCCAATGTAGAGCAATGGATACAGCAGTGGTAATATTTATTAAATTTAACAATAACATTACCATTAAATATCTTGACACCTTTATGGCTGAACAGCAGGATTAGGGTCATATGAGGCAATGGAATGTGTATGTAATTATTCGCCTTTATCATCCAGTGTTATAATATACAAACCACACTTTTATCCAAAAGACTAACATTTTATTACATTACAGATATTCCCAAAACATGTTAACAAATGGGGAGCTTTCAGTACTTCGACCAGACTGCCAAAATGGTTTCGGAAGGCTCCGTGGAAGGAAGCCGTCTCTGTCAGCTCATCCCTTCTTAATGCGGCTAACTGCAGGTGTCTTTCGCGCTGTTCGAGCATCCTTTCATGGATCCGCATCTCCTCAGCATGATTCTGGGCCATCAGTGATGCAAGGTCTGCAATGTTGCTGGACCTCTTCAGCTTGCCTATATGAAAGACAGAAGTCATTGTATTTAGATAACACCGGATCAAAACATGTCAGAAAAAATATTATGGAATTAAACTGTTGAAAGCCTGTGGTGGGATGCTTCGTTGCTGTACTTAAGCTCAACTGTCATGTTGTTGCCCCGCAGTAGAGTGGACTATAAGCAACTTCTGTGGTGATGTGGTTAGGCCCCCCTTCATTTCAAAAAGGATTAATTGTAAAAAGTATTTTGATTTAATGGGTTATTTTTAAAAGAATTTCTTTGTACTGTGGCCTCATAAATCAGAATGGGTTAATAGTGTTAGCTGACTTGAAGAATTTCAATCAAGCATGTTGATTTGAAGTCGGTACATGTGCTCCTTTTTTTTGTGTGAAAATACAACAGTATTTGCACCACCAACACACCTATAACACTGCGCCACTGTGGCTATGAACACCCCTGAATCTAGTATTTTTATAAACGTAGAAAGACATTTTAAATTCCTTATTATGCGTCTATAGAAAATAACAATCACATATAAAAACAACCGGGTGGTAATTTTCAGTTTGTTGTGCCTTACCAGCACTTGACCGGGAGATGCCGGATGGTGATGGAGCTGGCGGTCCAGTGAGGCGGACCCCTGGGATTTGAAAACTGTGTATAGAAGGAAAAAACACACAATAAAGCTCACAAACAAAGTGCAACATGTACCGCAAACACAAAACTTTTTAACCAGAATACAATAAGCTTACGTCAGCGTTTTGTTCACGTGAATACTGAAATAAAAGCGCGATTCAGCAGCTTGATGCGAGGTAGCAGCAAGGTACAGAGGTAGCTAGCTATTAGCGGGCTAGCCATCACCACAATTGCCCACAATTAAACAACTTTCTTTATTGCTTAAATAAAGAAAGTTGCTTCTTTATTGCTTAAATAAAGTGCGCTTGTGTGCACAGCACACAAGCTATCAGTCGTCAGGACATTATATGAACGAGCCACCATCATCACGGAACAAGAAGACAGACAGGAAGAGGAAAACCACATAAAACATGCACTTATACGCTGCCAATATCCAGTATGGGCCATAAACAAAGGGAAACAGCAAGTCAAAAACAAAGAAAATAAACAGGACACAAGACACAGAACAAAAGCTGAAATCAAAAACAAGGAAACCATAACTATACCATACATACGAGGGATCACGGAACCAATTCAAAGGATCATGAAAAAATACAAAATAAACACAGCAGTCAAACCACACAAAAAATTAAGACAGTTATTAGTACACCCCAAGGACAGAATAGAACAAGACAATAAATGCAATGTATTATATGAAATATCATGCAGATCATGTAACAAAACCTACATTGGAGAAACCGGAAGATTATTCACCACAAGAAAAAAAGAACACCAAAAGGAATGTGAGAAGGAAACGCAAGGACGACTCACAAGATCACAAAAAGAAAAAGCAGAACAAGAAACATTAAAATCAGCTATATCAGATCACTGCAAAAGAAATAATCACATCATGGACTGGGACAACACAAAAATTATTGGATCGGAGAGCAACAGACACAAACGTTGGATCAAGGAGGCAATAGAGATCAGAAAGCGGGGAAAAGACACCATGAACCGAGATGAGGGGGCCTTTATGCTTTCTCACACCTGGGACCGCATTCTCCAGAGACCATCTGACGGCGGGAGGCGGGGCCGGCTCGGTGGATCTGACAGATCTGCTGAGCTGGCCCCGCCTACGAAAATCAGCTGATAAATGTCACCTGGCAGCAATCAGCTGACTCTTCTGATGAAGGCTGCAGTGCAGTTGAAACATGTAAAGAAGGTAAAGACATCTTTCTATTTTACTTTTGTCTTTCAAAGGAAAAAAAAAAAAAAAAGGAAAAAAGTGCGCTTTTGACCGAAAGGCAAGAAGACGGACAATAACAAAACAACACTCACCGTCACCGTTTTCCAATTCCGTGGCCGTGTCGAGTCCAAATTCTCTGCCATAATAGCAGGCCGGACACTTCCTGGTATATTTTTTCATTACGAGTTGCCCCACCAAGTCGCTCTGGATGTAGTCATCGGCTACGAGGGACAGGAAAGTCCGCACCTCATCGTTTGTTCATGGAATAAACTTGCGCGTGGACATCGTTATATGAGAACACAATTGTGAATCCAGTCACCGCAGTTACTCGCTGAAATTACAAATGGCGGACGTGTAGCTTCAACAGAAAACAAAACGGATGCGTTTGGTGACGTTACGCCCTGACCAATCAGCGTTTAGCAGTCGATTGACGTCAATTCACACCTCGCTTTTCGCTCGCCTGTACCCTGCCTCTGAACAGGCACGAATATCGTAACGGTTAAACCATGAGGACTTGGGTGGAAATGGCGAAAAACCGAAACAGGTAAAAAAAAAAAAGTAAAGCCAAGGTGATACTGGTGGAAATGGGGCATAAGTTCCTCGGAGTGCAGATCTCGCAGGACCTGACCTGGTGCAAGAATTCCTTGGGGATCAGGAAGCAGGTCCAGCAGAGACTGCACTTCTTGAAGAAACTCAAACAGGCCTCTCTCTCCATCTGCATCCTCAGGACCTTCTACAGAGGTGTGGTGGAGAGTGTTCTGACATACTGCATCTCAACATGGTACTCCAGCTGCAGTATGTCAGACAAAAAAGCTCTGCAGAGGATAGTTAAGGGAGCTGAGAAGGTAATTGGAGTCTCCCTCCCCTCTGTTCAAGAACTTTTTCAGAGCCGTTGTAGGAGCAGGGCACTGAACATTGTCAACGATCACTCTCACCCTCTGCACAAACACTTTGAACTGCTGCCATCTGACAAACGATTCCGGAGCATCAGAGGCAGAACCACCAGACTGATTAACAGCTTCCTTCCACAAGCTGTTAGGATGCTGAACAGTTGTTCCGGAATCCTTTACACATAGTATTACTGCACTTTATGGACATTATGTATATTTTATGTCTATTATAGTTTTAGTCAGTTTTAAGTATTTATTTCTCTTAGCTACTTAGGTTCACTTAGCCATTTTAATTGTTTTATATATACATAGGCAGTTATTATCATTTTAACTGCAACTGTAGTAAGTTAACATTATTGTACCTAAATCTACCTACGGGTACAAATAAAGGAACCTGAACCTGAACCTACTGTAATGCCCAAATGTGTCTCAGGGATGTGTGAATGGCTGTCAGGGTGGGGGGTGTGAGTGTGTTTTTAAATTATGTTCTTTTTACAATACGGATGCCTAGAGAAATGCAATTTCATCTTGCTTGCACTACAGTTGTATGGGTGTTTTTTTTGGGGGGGGGGGGGGGTCCAGTGCACTTTATCAGGGGTATCCGACTTTCAAACGCTCTCTCTTTTTCTGTAATTTGCAGATGTCGGTTTCGTTTTTGTAATGTGCAAGGTAACATAAAAGAGTTTCAGACTTGCATTGCAATTTTAAAAAAAAATCATTGATTTTGCCGTTAGAATCGAAACTATTGGTCGTGTCCCCTCATTTTTCCCAGTTTTTGTGTGACATGAAAATCGCATCAATTTCAAAGTACTGTAAAGTGATCTCTGAGTAACTCTTTCTACTCATTTATGCAAGAGACAAGAGTTGTAATGCAAATTCAAAATAAAACATTCCCCAATGTGATCGGATCTATGGTTTTTGTACGGCGACCCCTACAAATTTACTCGTACGACGTAAATTTCTGTGTCCCCGAATTTACGCAGCAACATGCAAGTTATTTGGTAAAGTAACCAGAAAACAGGAAGTGCTGATGCTTTTCACTTTGCACCTTTCAAATCCCAAACCATACACGTAAAAAGGAGATCAGTCTTTGTGAAGCTCAGATGTAGAATATTTCAATAAAATCTCAAACATTTATGACACATCGAATATGGTGTCCTTTAAAAAATTTACGTCTTCGGTCTTGGTCGGCCGCGCGCAGCCCCGTCTGGCGAGGTGACCGCCCTGGGAAAGCACTTTTATTTTCTCTACCCCGGATGTGCTCAACCCATGTGGAGAGGATTAACCGTGGTCACTTTATATTGAAGTTATCGAAGGTCCAAACTTCCATGTCCCGCATTTACGCCTTTTGTGATTTTACGTCTTATCCAACAAACAGGGAGAATTTGAAGGTATGTATACACGTTATCACATCTTAATATGTCATGAAAATGTAGCTGTTGATGAGTTTTGATGCGTGAAAAATACTGGAAGTGTTGAAGTTGTTTCATGTAAAACGTGTGCCATTGCAAAGTGCATTGGCACACGGGGAAACAAAAGCCCGAGTGTCCCGTTTACGTCTCCATTTACAAGTTGTTGAAGTGAGCGCTCATCCTCAAGAGTTCCTGAACGCGAATGCCGTTACGAAAATAGTTAATAGTTTCATAAACCTGACACAATTGGATAGTGATTAGTCAATTTCATGTGCAGATTTGATCAATTTTAAATTTTGCCACCAATGTCACACATTGGACCCCTAATAAATAAAAACACCCGTATGCATAGCATCATGACAATAAAGGTTGGTTGATTGATAGTACATGATGGAACGGGATATGAAAACCTTTGACAGAGCAGATGTGACTTATTATCTTGTTTATAGTATTGACGTAGCATTTTCAGTATTACAGGAAAACTTTTTAAACTTCTACTTTTTTATAGAGGAAAACATGAACCCATGAGAGGACTGACATGTTTACCAGCAGACCTTTCTACAACGAGGAAATGTGGAAGACGGTAGGAAAGATACAGTCCTTTACATCCTCCAAAGCGGCCCCTCTAGGCATCAGTGAGTGTGAGAGTTTTGAGTGTTTTAATCATCCCAGACGTACAACTTACAACTGAGGGACCTTATTAAAGGGTACCTATGGTCGTACATGAAATAAAGATATATTTATTTATTTATTTTTTTTTTTTAATTGACTTATTTTGTACCCGTAAGTAGATTTGTTTTGCAGTCTGGTGACAAACCACCAGCTGCCGTTCGCTGCATGCGCAAGCGCCCCTTAACTCCCTAACCTGCATGTTTTTGGCATGTGGGAGGAAACCGGAGAAATCCCAGAGTAAACCCACGCAAACACGGGGAGAACATGCAAACTCCACACAGATCACTGTTGGCCGGGGGCAGGGATCGAACCCACAATCTCACGGTCCCCGCGATCCCCCGGCCAACAGTGATCTGTGTGGAGTTTGCATGTTCTCCCCGTGTTTGCGTGGGTTTACTCCGGGATTTCTTCGGTTTCCTCCCACATGCCAAAAACAGGAGGGTAAAACTGTGCTGCCACAGTGCTAACCACTGCGCCACCGTGCAGCCCCTATTGAGCCCCTGTCTCACTTTCTAGTTCAAGTTTTTATTCTGAACAGAGCGCCAGAGCCAGAGCTGCCATAGCTGAACCAGAGTGCTGGTTCAGCTATGGCAGCAAAACATGCGCGCAGCCATACTGGCGGCTACATGGCCTGCCAGGACGCTTCCTGTGACATAGTATCGTTGATACCGCGATCTGGATCAATATTGGCTGAGCCTGGAGTGCCCGGCTGAGCAGTGGCTGTCGTCTGATGGATATCGCAAAATGGAGGAACGTAAAGCCTTTGGATGTCTCAGTAATAAGCGAAAAAACAAAGATAAACACTTCTTTTGTGTTCCCAAACCCAGCACACCTTGTCGGAAGATCGTCGCAGAAAAGTGGTTGTACAATCTCGGAACAGGGCACACACTGAAGACGTTTCCTTTCGGACGAAATTCCGTTGTGTGTGAGGACCACTTCGAAGCCTCGTGTTATGAGGAAGATTTACAGGCTAAGCTCCTAGGTTACAAAGGTCGACTTCGTCTGAAAAGTGATGCTTTTCCCTCGTTATTTGTTCACAGACCAGGCAAGCCTGCTAGTCGACGGCAAGACGCTGAGTATTGACTTTTCAGTATCAACGTTGTGACGTCACATCCGCATGTGTCAGGGCGGCACGCATAGTTTTCATTGGCTGGCCATGCCGGCGGCCGTATTTGCATATATCTCTGGTGGTAGATGGCTGGCAACAATTATTTATCCAAATAATGAATACTTTGCCTAATGTTTTCAAGTTGAATGCGTTTTCACGACCACCACAGGTACCCTTTAAGCATCAAGGTAATGTACGCTGCAAGAATTGTGGCGTTCAGGTGCGATTTGGACATTCTACGGCAGCATGGAATACTATCGGGGGTTAGGCTGGCAGCTGCTTGGGAGAGGAGAAAGCGTAAGTGGCACGAACGCAAACAAAGGAGAGGAAAGAGAGCCGAAATTTATGCTAGGCTAAAGGGTAACCCCTCCAGACCAGCAGTACCGTTGCTCTGACTTTCCAATGTCTGCTTCCTTGACAACAAGCTGGATGAGCTGCATCTGCTGAGAGAAACCCGCAGAGAGTGGAGGGACTGCTGTGTGTTTGCGTTCACGGAGACACGGCTCCACGACTACATCCCTGATGCGGCCATTTGGCTGGAAGCGATGACATCATTCCGGGCGGACAGGGAGGCCACTAGCTCCGGTAAGAGCCGGGGGGGGGGGCTATGTATCGATATTAACAAGAACTGGTGTGTTAATGCCATGTTAGCAACTAAACACTGCTCTCCGTTGGCGGAGTTCCTTATCGTAAACTGCCGGCCATTCTATCTGCCGAGGGAATTCACCAACGTGTTTGTAGCTGTTGTTTACATAGCTCCTAGCTCTAATGCTAAAGCTAATGCTAACAAGGCACTCGTAGAGCTGCATGATGCTATCAGTCAATTTCAAACTTCACACCCGGACAGTTTTGTGGTGGTTGCAGGGGATTTTAATCACACCAGTCTAAAGACTGTGTTCCCCAAGTTTAAACAATGTGTGGACTTTAAGACCAGAGGAGAGAATATGTTGGACTTGGTGTACACAGATTTCCCAAATGCATACAAGGCAACACCTCACCCCCACCTCGACCATTCTGACCACCTATCGGTGATGCTGGTGCCTGCCTACAAACCCTTACTGAAGTGCAGCAGGCCAAGAGAGAAACAATTCAGGACTTGGCCAGAGGGTGCAGTCTTGGCACTTCAGGACTGTTTTCTGCATACAGACTGGGAGGTTTTCAAAATGGCAGCCTTTCAGGGAGACAGGATTGATGTGGAGAAGTACGCTGAAACGGTCACCAGCTACATTGCAAAGTGCACAGAGGATGTCACTATATTGAAGACCTTCACTGAACGGGGCAACTATAAACCCTGGATGACTGCAGAGGTGCGCTCGCTGCTCACAGCCAGAGATTCACCCTTCAGAGCGAAGGACAGGATCACCCTCCGTTCAGCCAGGTCTGCACTCGCAAATGGAATTTAGACGGCTAAACGCACCTATGCGGAGAAAATCCAGAGACATTTCTGTTACACTCCAATGATTGAAAGCGATGAAACCGAGCCAAAACCTTTTCCGGGTCAGCTGATCGTGCATTTGTTGGTGGTCGAAAAAAATCTTTTTAACACCTTTACAGAAATTCTTCATCTTCATGGTTTACACTCACTGTTGTGGGCCTTCACTTAATCCAAAATGTGGCAGCTAGAGTTTTAACAGGTACTACAAAGAGAGAGCACATCTCTTCGGTTCTGGTCTTCCTTCATTTGCTTCCCATAGAATCTAAAATTAATTTTAAATTCCTTCTTCTCACTTACAAAGCTCTAAATAATCAGGCCCCTTGTTATTTAAAAGAGCTGATTGTACCTTATCATCCTCCGCTCCCTGGTGGGACCAGCGATGGATCCACTCCAGTTCGCCTACCAGCATGGCACTGGGGTGGAGGATGCAGTGATCTTCCTCCTTCACCGTTCTCTGTCCCACCTGGAGAAGCCCGGGAATGCGGTGAGGATCATGTTCTTTGACTTCTCCAGTGCTTTCAACACCATCCAACCGATGATCCTGAAGGACAAGCTGCTGTGCGCAGGGGTGGACCAGCACCTGTCATCATGGATCCTGGACTACCTCACTAACCGGCCACAGTTTGTGAGAACCCGGGACTGTGTGTCCGACACAATCATCGGTAGCACGGGGGCACCCCAGGGAACGGTTTTGGCTCCCTTCCTGTTCACCCTTTATATTGCGGACTTCTCACACAACACAACACACTCCCATCTACAGAAGTTCTCTGACGGCTCTGCGATCATCGGCCTCATCTCCAACGGAGATGAAGCTGAGTACAGAGGACTTATCCAGGACTTCGTGGACTGGTGCCATAGGAACTGCCTCCAGATCAACGCGAGGAAAACTAAGGAGCTGGTGGTGGACTGCCGCAGTCAAGGACAACCCCTCACAGCACCAGTAAACATACAGGGAACAGACATCGAGATGGTGACATCCTACAAGTACCTGGGTGTTCATCTGAACAATAAACTAGACTGGTCACACAATACCGACGCACTCTACAAGAAGGGACAGCGCAGGCTGTTCCTACTGAGGAGACTCAGGTCTTTTGGTGTACATGGGGCGCTGCTGAAGACATTCTACGACACGGTGGTGGCATCAGGCATCACTTTTGGAGTGGTCTGCTGGGGCAGTGGCATTACAGCAGCCGATAGGAAGAGACTGAACAAACTGATCAAGAAAGCTAGCTCTGTCCTGGGGCAGCGCCCTGACCCAGTGGAGGAGATAGGAGAGAGAATGATGGTGGCTAAACTGTCATCTCTGCTGGAGTCCGAGTCCCACCCTATGCAAGACACACTGAATGCACTGAGAAGCTCATTCAGCAGCAAACTACATCATCCTAGGTGCACAACCGAGAGGTTTCGCAGGTCCTTCTTAACTACGGCTGTCAGACTGTATAATCTAAGCAGGGTTGCTCGCAGAGATAGCAAAAAAAAAAACGTGACACTCTAATAGTGTTGAATGCAAAAGACACAATAGACTTACACAATGGTCCCCTCCAGTATATACAACTAGGACATTATCGGTCGCTACGGAGGGTGACAATATGTATGGGTACATATTCATACTATGTAGGATAACTAAGTAGATGGTTATGCTGTTTATTCCATCTTGCTATAATGCTCCGCACTTTGTATATATATTTATATATTTATGTGTATGTATGTACAGTGGGGCAAAAAAGTATTTAGTCAGCCACCAATTGTGCAAGTTCTCCCACTTAAAAGATGAGAGAGGTCTCCAATTTTCATCACAGGTATACCTCAACTATGAGAGACAAAATAAGAAAAAAAAAATCCAGAAAACCACATTGAAGGATTTTTAATAAATTAATTGGTAAATTCCTCAGTAAAATAAGTATTTGGTGACCGACAAACAAGCAAGATTTCTGGCTCTCACAGACCTGTAACTTCTTCTTTAAGAGGCTCCTCTGTCCTCCACTCGTTACCTGTATTAATGACATCTGTTTGAACTCGTTATCAGTATAAAAGACACCTGTCCACAACCTCAAACAGTCAGACTCCAAACTCCACTATGGCCAAGACCAAAGAGCTGTCAAAGGACACCAGAAACAAAATTGTAGACCTGCACCAGGCTGGGAAGACTGAATCTGCAATAGGTAAGCAGCTTGGTGTGAAGAAATCAACTGTGGGAGCAGTTATTAGAAAATGGAAGACATACAAGACCACTGATAATCTCCCTCAATCTGGGGCTCCACGCAAGATCTCACCCCGTGGGGTCAAAATTATCACAAGAACGGTGAGCAAAACTCTCAGAACCACATGGGGGGACCTAGTGAATTACCTGCAGAGAGCTGGGACCAAAGTAGCAAAGGCTACCATCAGTAACACACTACGCCGCCAGGGACTCAAATCCTGCAGTACCAGACGTGTCCCCCTGCTTAAGCCAGTACATGTCCAGGCCCGTCTGAAGTTTGCTAGAGAGCATTTGGATGATCCAGAAGAGGATTGGGAGAATGTCATATGGTCAGATGAAACCAAAATAGAACTTTTTGGTAAAAACTCAACTTGTCGTGTTTGGAGGAGAAAGAACACCATACCTACTGTGAAGCATGGGGGTGGAAACATCATACTTTGGGGCTGTTTTTCTGCAAAAGGACCAGGACAACTGATCCGTGTAAAGGAAAGAATGAATGGGGCCGTGTATCGTGAGATTTTGAGTGAAAACCTCCTTCCACCAGCAAGGGCATTGAAGATGAAACGTGGCTGGGTCTTTCAGCATGACAATGATCCCAAACACACCGCCTGGACAACGAAGGAGTGGCTTCGTAAAAAGCATTTCAAGGTCCTGGAGTGGCCTAGCCAGTCTCCAGATCTCAACCCCATAGAAAAATCTTTGGAGGGAGTTGAAAGTCTGTGTCACCCAGCGACAGCCCCAAAACATCACTGCTCTAGAGATCTGCATGGAGGAATGGGCCAAAATACCAGCAAAAGTGTGTGAAAACCTTGTGAAGACTTACAGAAAACGTTAGACCTCTGTCATTGCCAACAAAGGGTATATAACAAAGTATTGAGATGAACTTTTGTTATTGACCAAATACTTATTTTACCGAGGAATTTACCAATTAATTCATTAAAAATCCTTCATTGTGATTTTCTGGATTTTTTTTTTCTTATTTTGTCTCTCATAGTTGAGGTATACCTATGATGAAAATTGGAGACCTCTCTCTTCTTTTAAGTGGGAGAACTTGCACAATTGGTGGCTGACTGCTTTTTTACCCCACTGTATATCCACTGCTCTTATTTATATCTTCCGTATCTTCTTAATTATTGCTTTGAGTGTTGCTATCCCTGTGCTGTTGCAATCCTGGAATTTTCCCATTGTGGAACTAATAAAGGCTTATATCCTATCTTATCTTATCCTAACAGAGCACTATGCTCCCAAAATGCAGAATGACTGTAATACGTAGAATCTGTAAAAGTACAAAGGGAGTCAGAACCTTCAGTTATCAGGCTCCTCTCCTTTGGAACCAGCTGCCAGTCTGGATTTGGGAGTCAGACTCAATCTCTGTTTTGAAGAACTGTGCTAAAACCTTCCGTTTTGATATGGCCTATAGTTAGGATGGGATCAGGTGACCCTGAACCCTCCCTTAGTTATGCTGCTAATAGGTTTAGACAGCCGGGGGACCTCCAACAATGCACCGGGCTTCACTTCTTTCTTCACTCTCAATGAAATATTTTTGCTGATCATGAACATCTGTTTGGTTTCTCCCACAGATGGAGTCCCTGTCGTGCTGTTTGCTCTCTACATGTCTGTTCTTTTCTTCTTCTTCTTCTCTATCCCCTCACCCCCCGCCAGTCGTTTAAAAATGTACAGCAAGGCAAAACAAGAAATACATGTTAAAACCAGAGGCATCAAAAGTAAATATAAAAAATGTTTGCAATTAAAAAAACAACAAAAAAATAAAATTAATGAGATTTGTAAGTCAAAACCTACAAAAATAGTTTTACAAGAAGAAGCAGAAGCACAATAACAAAATTGTACTCCAGCATAAAACATAAAAGCACAGATTTATGTTTTACTTCTGATAAACCAGCCGTTATGAGCTCTTTACTCTGTGTAATCTGATTACATGCTGTGGGCCATCAAACTTGCACTTTCTGATCAGGGATGATGTGCTTATCTCCTGTTCCTGGTTTCTTATTTTTTTGTGTTTGTCACACTTAAATGTTTCAGATCATCAAATTAATTTAAATATAGGACAAAGATAACACAAGTAAACGCTAAATGCAGTTTTTAAATGAAGGTGTTGATTATTAAGGGTGAAAAAATCCAAACCTACATGGCCCTGTGTAAAAAAGTGGTTGCCCCCTAAACCTAATGACTGGTTGGGCCACCCTTAGCAGAAACAACTGCAATCAAGCATTTGCGATAACTGGCAATGAGTCTTTTACAGCGCTGTGGAGGAATTTTGGCCCACTCATCTTTGCAGAAATGTTGTAATTCAGCCACATTGGAGGGTTTTGGAGCATGAACCGCCTTTTTAAAGGTCATGCCACAGCATCTCAATCGGATTCAGGTCAGGACTTTGACGAGGCCCCTCCAAAGTTTTCATTTCGTTTTTCTTAAGCCATTCAGAGGTTGAATTGCTGGTGTATTTTGGATCATTGTCCTTCTGCAGAACCCAAGTGTGCTTCAGCTTGAGGTCACAAACTGATGGCCAGACATTCTCCTTCAGGATTTATTAGTAGACAGCAGAATTCATGGTTCCATTTACCACAGCAAGTCTTGCAGGTCCTGAAGCAACAAAACAGCCCCAGACCATCACACTACCACCACCATATTTTGCTGTTGGTATGATGTTCCTTTTCTGAAATGCTGTTTTACTTTTACGCCAGATGTAATGGGGCACACACCTTCCAAAAAGTTCAACTTTTGTCTTGTCAGTCCACAGAGTATTTTCCCAAAAATCTTGAGGATCATGAAGATTTTTTCTGGCAAAACTGAGACGAGCCTTTATGTTGTTTTTGCTCAGCGGTTGTTTTCGTCTTGGAACTCTGCCATGCAGGCCATTTCTGCCCAGTCTCTTTCTAAATATTGGTAAAACTCAAATTAAACATAAAGCCTCTAAATTGAATGATTTGGCCTCTGTTCCTCCTCATAATTTAAAAATTAAATGTGGTTTATTAAATATTAGGTCTCTAACTCCCAAGTCTCTGTTAGTTCATGATCTGTTAATTGATCATCAGATTGATTTAATATCCCTTACAGAGACTTGGTTAGGGCAAGAGGATTATGTTGGTTTAAATGAATCAACTCCCTCTGGTTATTTAAACTGTCAAAATCCCAGAAGTTCTGGTCGTGGAGGAGGAGTAGCAACAATTTACCATTCCAAATTACTAGTTAATGTAAAGCAAAAAAACATGTTATAATTCCTTTGAGGGCCTGGTCCTCAGTATTGGGCACTTTAGCAATTTTAGGTTAAACCCAATTTTATTTGCCATAGTTTATTGTCCCCCATCAACCTACTCAGAATTTTTAATCCGAATTTGCTGATTTCTTAGCTGATTTAGTGCTGAAATCTGATAGAATAATTATAGTAGGGGACTTTAATATACATGTGGATGTAGATAGTGACTGCCTTAATGTGGCATTTAATTCAATTTTAGACTCGAATGGGTTTTCTCAGAAAGTAGGAAATTCTACTCATTACCTCCACCTTACATTGGACCTTGTTCTGACATATGGCATAGAAATAGAAAATCTGGTAGTGTCTCCTCATAACCCTGTACTGTCAGACCATTGTCTGTTAACCTTTGATTTTACTATTTCTGATTATTTGGCTCCTAAAGAAAAAATATTATTACAGTAGATGCCTCTCAGATGATGCTGTTACCAAATTTATGCAGATTGTTTCCTCTATGCCATGTGTCAACACAACGGAAATAAGCTATAGACAGCTTGCTCCTTCTGTAATTGAAAACATGGTGGATAGTGTTACAGCTTCTCTGCATCAGACTCTAGACTTGATGGCCCACTTAAAAAAGAAAAAGTCTAATCAGAGATTTCTAACTCCTTGGTTCAACACAGAAACTCGTAGCTTAAAACAGAAGACTCATCAATTAGAAAGAAAATGGTGCTCCACTAATTTAGATGAAATCTATTTAGCTTGGAGAAATCATCTTTTAATTTATAAAAAATCTCTTAGAAAAGCTAGAACGAGTTATTATTCTGCATTAACAGAAGAGAACAAGAATAATCCCAGGTTTCTTTTCAGCACTGTAGCCAGGTTGACAAAGAGTCAGGACTCTGTCAATCCTAGCATTCCCTTAGAACTTACTAGTTAGGACTTTATGAACTTTTTCAATAATAAAATTTCATCCATCAGAGATAAAATCAATCAGATTCTTCCCACAGTTAACTTTAATACTGTAACTACTACAACTCATTCAATTGATGTCTTTCTTGATGAGTTTACTCCAATCGACCTTTGTGAGTTAGACAAAATAGTTTCCTCATCCAAACCTTCAACTTGTCTTTTAGACCCTATTCCTACCAGGTTATTTAAAGAAGTCTTCCCACTTATTGGTAGCTTTATTCTGCATATAATCAATTCTTCATTAACTTTAGGCCATGTACCGCAGGCTTTTAAAATGGCTGTAATTAAACCCTTACTCAAAAAGCCAACGCTAGATCCAGGAGCTTTAGCTAACTATAGACCAATCTCTAATCTCCCTTTCATTTCAAAAATCTTAGAGTTGTTGCTACGCAATTATTTGACCACCTGCAGGGAAATGGTTCAGTTGAAGAGTTTCAGTCTGGGTTTAGAATCCATCATAGTACTGAAACAGCCTTCGCGAAGGTCACTAACGACCTCCTCATCGCATCTGATAATGGACTTGTTTCTGTACTTGTCCTTTTAGACCTTAGTGCAGCTTTTGATACTATTGATCATAATATTCTACTTGATAGATTAGAACACTATGTTGAACTTAATGGAACTTCGTTGCAGTGGTTTAGATCTTATTTATCTGATAGGTTCCAGTTTGTTCATGTAAATAATGAGTTTTCTTTCAACTCAAAGCTTAGTCATGGAGTTCCACAGGGATCTGTGCTAGACCCTACTCTTTTTAGTTTATATATGCTTCCGTTAGGCAACATTATTAGAAAGCACTGTATACATTTTCATTGTTATGCAGATGACACACAATTATACCTGTCAATGAAGCCAGATGATAGTAATCAATTAGCCAAGTTAGAAGCCTATCTTAAGGAAGTCAAAGCTTGGATGACATGTAATTTCCTGCTATTAAATTCAGATAAGACTGAAATCATTCTTGTTGGTCCAAAAAACCTTAGAAATACCTTTCCAAATCAAACTTTCAGTTTGGATGCGGTTACTCTTGAGGAACCTTGGAATTATTTTTGATCAAGATCTGTCCTTAAATTCACATATTAAATTTGTTTCTAAGACTGCCTTCTATCATTTGCGTAATATTGCCAAGATTAGGAGCATCTTGTCTCAGAGTGATGCTGAGAAACTGATCCACGCTTTTGTTAGTTCGAGATTAGATTATTGTAATTCTTTATTATCAGGCTGTCCTAAAACATCTTTAAAAAGTCTTCAGCTGATCCAAAATGCTGCAGCAAGAGTTTTAACAGGTACTAGAAAGAGAGATCATATCTCTCCGGTTCTGGCCTCCCTTCATTGGCTTCCCATAGAGTTTAGAATTAAGTTTAAAATCCTTCTTACTTACAAAGCTCTAAACAATCAGGCTCCTTTTTATTTAAAAGATCTGATACTACCGTATTATCCTAACAGAGCACTACGCTCCCAAAATGCAGGATTACTTGTAATACCTCGAATCTCCAAAAGTACAATGGGAGGCAGAGCCTTCAGTTATCAAGCTCCTCTCCTGTGGAACCAGCTGCCAATCTGGATTCGAGAGTCAGACTCGATCTCTGTTTTTAAGAATAGGGCTAAAGCCTACCTTTTTGATACCGCCTACAATTAGGGAGGGATCATGTGTTTCTGAACCCTCCCTTAGTTATGCTGCTAATAGGTTTAGTCAGCCGGGGGACCTCCAATAATGCACTGGGCCTCACTCCTTTCCTCACTCTCAATGAAATATTTTTTTTTTTTTTTGCTGGTCATAAACATCTGTTTGTTCTCTCCCATAGATTGAGTCCCCATCGGGCTGTTTGCTCTCTACATGTCTGTTCTTTTCATCTTCTCTGTCCCCTCACCCCCCAGCCAGTCGTAGCAGATGACTGCCCCTCCCTGAGCCTGGTTCTGCTGGAGGTTTCTTCCTGTTAAAAGGGAGTTTTTCCTCTCCACCGTCGCCAAGTGCTTGCTCACAGGGGATCGCCTGATTGCTGGGGTATTTCTGCAACTGTGGAGGTTCTCCCTTCAGTTGATAGTGCTATGAGATGACCGTTGTTGTGAAATGGTGCGATATAAATAAAATTGAATTGAATTGAATTATGGTGGAGTCATGTACACTGACCTTAACTGAGGCAAGTGAGGCCTGCAGTTGTTTGGATGTTTTTGTGGGGTCTTTTGTGACCTCTTGGATGAGTCGTCGCTGCAGTCTTAGCGTAATTTTGATTGGCCTGCCATTCTTGGAAAGGTAAACCACTGTTCCATGTTTTCACCATTGGTGGATAATGGCTGTCATTGTGGTTCACTAGAGTCCCAAAGCTTTAGAAATGGCTTTATAACCTTTTCCAGGCTGATCGATCTCAATTACTTTACTTCTCATTTGTTTCTGAATTTCTTTGGATCGCAGCATGATGTCTAGCTTTTGAGGATCTTTTGGTCTCCTTCACTTTTTCAGGCAGATCCTATTGAAGTGATTTCTTTATTGAGAGCAGGTGTGGAAGTCATCAGGCCTGGGTGTGGCTCAAGAAATTGAACTCAGCTTTCCAAAGATGTGATAAACCATAGTTTATTTATGTTTTAACATGGGGGGACAATCACTTTTTCACACAGGGCCATTTAAGTTTGGATTTTTTTTTTTTACCCTTAATAATAAACACCATTTAAAAACTACATTTTATGTTTACTTGTGTTATCTTTGTCTGATATTTAAATTTATTTGATGATCTGAAACATTTAAGTGTGACAAACATACAAAAAAAATGACAAATCAGGAAGGGGGCAAACACTTTTTCACACCACTGTACTTGCCCAGTACTTAAGAGTTTTCCCTCTGAGGTCCTAGTTTTTTTTTTTTTTTCATGAATGAATGAATTCACCACCCCAGCAGGTGGCGGTAGTACACCGTAACAGCAGGTGTTTAAAACATGAAGGAAAAGAAGAATTTCTGTCAAACCGTTGAAAAGACTTTTCTCGGTCACCAGCAAATGTAAAGAATATTTGTCAGATGACCTGGAGAAGGTTTTGGCTGTTTCTGCTGTCAAACAACTTTCCTTCATCACGGCTTGCTGCCCCCAGATGAAAATCCACACCAGGTCTGTGGGACTACAGTGCTCTGAATCAGGCTTTAGAAAGCTCCAAATCCATTTGTAAATCATTGGCTTATAAATGTACAAATTGGATTCTTGGTCTGACTTGACCTGTTCACCCATTACGAATGTTCCTATTACCAATGTTACAGACCAGTTTATTCGTCCAACTTGGCTGGTTTTGCTCCTTTTTTAAGATTCACACATGTTTAGTGGCCCCAAATGTCTCTTTCTACAGTAGAGGCTGCTCACTCCTGTAAAACTCTTGGATAGTAAGTTGGGGCCATTTGGAACGTAGAACTGGTCCAGACCTCTGTCTCATCAATAATAATGATGTTGTTGTGTGTTTGTTGATGTCACAGCTGGGGAGTTCAGTGGTGGACAAGACGCATTGAGTGAGGAGCTCGTGAAGAAGAAGGATGAGTTCACCAGAGGAGGTACCAGTTTAATTCTTAAAGATTTCTCCTCACTAAAATGATCTTGATTCTTCTTTATGATTATTTTGTTTCAGGCTAGGCTAAATTAGATTGATTACCTCCGCCAGGCCGAAGGCCAGGAGGAAGTTATGTCTTTGCCAGTGTTTGTCTGTTTGTCTGTCTGTTTGTCTGTCTGTTGGTTAGCAAGATAACTCAAAAAGTTTTGGACGGATTTCGATGAAACTTTCAGGCGTTGTTGGAAATGGTACAAGGAAGAACTGATTAAATTTTGGGGATGATCCGGATCACCGTCTTGATACAGGAATTTTTTAAAGGATTCTTTAACATTGTGAGATACGGCCATTTTCAACATGTGTGCAGGGGCAATAGAGGGCGCTGGTCGTTGTGTCTGACGAACACAAACTCCGCCTTCTTCAAAGTTTTAGGCACAAAAGCACGCAGAAAACTGTGGTGGGCAGGGCCCGCCAGCGTGCCTGTGTTTGCGCGACGCTGCAAATGCTGAGACGGGCAGCTGTCCGCTGCCGGATTATTTGGCAGAAATTCCCCGGCCAGCCATAGGGGCTGCACAAAAACCAGCTCTCTGCCGGGGAAGCTTCCAAATCCTCTTTTTTTCCGCGGAGCGCAAACCCAATAAAACCTACGGCAACCTGTCTACCCAATTTGCATCCGTCAAAACAGTGGTGGGCAGGGCCCACCAGCGTGCCTGTGTTTGCACTGTGCTGCAAAAACTGAGACAGGCAGCTGTCCGGTGCGGGATTATTTGGCAGAAATTCCCCGGCCAGCCATAGGGGCTGCGCAAAAACCAGCTCTCTGCCGGGGAAGCTTCCAAATCCTCTTTTTTTCCGCGGAGCGCAAACCCAATAAAACCCACAGCAACCTGTCTACCCAATTTGCATCCGTCAGTGAAGCCCTGAGTGCTGCTTTCAGTGATGTATGAAAACGCTCATAGCCTGGGACTTTGCACATGAAGGAGGTGGACACAACACCAACACTTCAGTTTATTACCTCTGCCAAGGAGGTAATGCTTTTACTACTGAACCACTAATCCTATCATTGTGAATCCAATTGCTAGTCATATGTTTTCATGATCAAGGAATCTGAAAACGTACACACAAACACTGTATGGGGGGAACTGTGGCGCTTGGCGGAGGTCTGCGCTCTCCGAGTGCTTTTCTAGTTAAATCTCCTTTTTGGGGATTCTGTTGACCTTATTAAACTGTAATCCTGTAAAATAAATTAAGGTTAAGGTGATCTTGTCGACGTTTTAATCATTAAATATGCCGTCTTCAATCTACAACAGTAAAATGGAGATGAAAAGATCAACTGAAGTTCAGGTTTAAGTTCAATCAAATGAGCTGTGCTCTTTAGGAAAATTTGTGAGAACTGACACGGGCCAAAATGAGTCCCGGCCTCAGGAAAGGAACTTCAGTAAAACTGCTGAGTGGGGTTTGCGATCGACTTGGTGCTGACTTGAAGGGAGCCACCTGGTATTGCAGGAGATGTCCGGAGTGGGCTGGTCAGCGCTGCTCGTGCTTGAGTGTTTTTAGCCTTAGCCATTGCTAAAAGTGCTGTTACTGGTTGGCTCTGAGATGAGTGCGGGCCCGCGTGCTCTGAATGTTTTTCTTTTCATTTCGTATGGCAGTCCTTGTGGGTTTTGTGTCATGTCAAAGTCTGTCCTTCCATCTTTGTCATAAAATCCCCAAAAGACCCAACACCTGAGCGAACTTTTTGGCACATCCAACTGCTCCCGAACTTTCACACCTGGCTGCAGATCTTGCTGGACAAGATATAGCTTCACTCTAGAATGGGGTCTTTTGCAACATCTGGCTGCGATTCTCAGCAACAAACTCTTGACTTCACCTGACTGTGTGCTTGCTTTGCACCATCTAGTGGACTGAAAACACAATTGAGACCCTTACCCTTTACCGGAGTGGTGGCTCAGTTGGTAGAGCATCCGCACAACACCAGGGAGGCGGGTTCAAATCCCGGCCGGGTCATTCCGAAGACCATATAAAAGTGGAACTTCCTGCTGTCCAGCTTGGTGCTCAGCAATAATGGAATGGAGGAGGGAAATTTGTGGCGGCGCCTTGCATGGCAGCGGCCCTCTGATTCTGCACTTGGGGTGTGTGTGATTAACACTGTAGATAGGAAAAACACAATCTCGTTCTACTGTACATGATTGGTTGTACAGTTGAATGATAATAAGGGTGATTTAATTAATTAATTAAATTAATTAGTTTAAAGGTCTGATGACACGTTTTTGACTTCCTCTAATTTTTCAACACATAATACAAAATGACAAAATAGGTTGGTTTGTGCAGTTCTAAGTCAAACAAGCTTTTTTTTCACTCGAATATCCAACGTTTTCATGAGCGCCATTTCACCAATTACGTCAGTGGCTGGAAAACCCCGCTGCCATGTCGTCACGTCATCGGGAGAACACAGCGCTTTGCTGCCTATTGTACACACTGGATGGAAGTGGTTGAAAACATCGATGATGGTCCCAGCACCTTTAGTCTGGAATTGGTTTGTGTTGTCCAATCTTCAGACGATTCTAGTTCCGAAGAATTGGATGATAATGAAGAATCTGGGGGCATCAGACCTTATAGGTTTTAGCCGTGACAAGCGGGCATCGTGCCTAGTGAGTCAGACTCAGAGAGTGACGATGGAAAGGCACACATGCCCGCCGCAGCAGCAGCAACAAACAGACGGCAGGGGAACACCAGTGTTATTCTTTTGTTACAGATATTGCAACAAATTATTTGTTCATAAATATAATTTTTTTAAACCCAATTTTTCAATAAAGTCATAGCAGTGGCTCTGCTCTGTGGCTCAGGCGTCGGGTTTATTATGGATTATATTTTGAGTTCTTGTTGTTTTTGTTTCGTACATGTGTTTTATGTGCGTTTTGAGCCACTTTCAGGTGGGCACTGTTCAAGATTCGCCAGTCCAAACACACGTGCCCTCTCTCTTTGACAGTCAGCTGGTCATGGTTTGTGTGCATCATCTGCTGTGTTGTCAGCCAGCTAATGTTGCCAACACTATTGTGACGTGTTAACTACTCCACACAGCCGTGGTTCTGTTGCACCCCTTGAAGCGATGTCAACCCTGGGTCGCAACTGTGGTTAACACGTTTCCTCTCCGTGTTCGCTGGGCGATGTCAGCCCCTAATGCCAACTGTGGATGTTTCTGTTTATTTTTGTTGGTCTTCACCTTTTTGGGAACTGGTGTCGTCATTCTTATGTTCATTACATGTGCTGTGGTGAATTCTGAGGGTAAATCCATTCATCATGATCCTCTGTGCGCTGTTACGCAGAGAGATGGAGGATGATGACAGTTCCCTGAAAGGTGAAGACGTACAAGAAACACAGACACATTTGCTGATGGCGTTTTGGGGCCGGCATCACCCAGCGAATGAATGAGAGGAGACATGTTTGCCACAGGTGTGCCCCAGAGCCGACATCGCTTCAAGGACGCACGAGAGCCACGGTGAACATGGAGTGACTCGCGCATCGTGAGAGTGCTGAAAATACTGGCAGAAAAACAGCACAGATGACAATACTATGGACCAGCAGTGCATGACTGGCAAACGGCCGCAAAGTACACGCACTACTGGTGATGGTGGGATTAGAAGCACCTGGGCAAGGACCGGGAAAGATGAGCGGGAGTTTGAATCAGCTTGTGATAATGAGAGAGCGGACGTGACCGGACCGGTGTGTCAGCATGGGATCACAGAAAGTAGGTCAAAGCTGCACGTGAATCCATTAATCCTTCCCCTCCTCCGCTCCTCCTGCATAAAAGCACAGGAGGAGGCTTATGACAGTTGGAGCTGAAGCGTGTGATGTGGTCTTTCACGGTTTGCTGTTTATCTAAGCCTGCGACACAACACGATGGCATAGCCATAAAACTAAAACAAGAAACCAGGGAAACTGTGAGCTACAAAACTGCTGTCATTCCAGTCAACAATACCGGTGTCCGTTCTGTTGCTGACGTCATGGTGGTGCCGCCCTTCATTCGGTGGGCAGCACCACAGTCCAGTCAGCGGCTGCTGTTTTTTGATGATAACTAGTTTATGCAGGCACGGTTGTAAATATTATATTGATCATCAACAATGACTTTTGGGTTTACACAACATCCTAAAAAAAATGTCAATCATGTCATCAGACCTTTAAGTTGTACCTATAGTTCCTTTGGTGGAAACGATTCTAGTTTTGGGAGGCCAATTTGTTTTTCTACCTCTGCTGTTTTAGTTCCATTTGAAGGCTCAAATATTTTTAGTGGCTCCACGCAGATTTTTTTTTTTCCAAAATTGCTCTTTTTTTTTCTTTCTTTTATAGAAGTTGCTGAGTACTGGACTAGAATCAGAATTATTGTTTCATTCTCCTTTTAAGAGTTTTTTTTTCTGAAGTCACATGAAACCAAATGATTCAAAGTCACAGTTTGAAAAGGTTTTTATAGGCTTTTTTATTGTAGAAAGATTAACTATTAGATTATAGTGCAAAAAAACAGCCACAGGGGGTGTAAAAAGCCAGTGTACTCCTAGTGTCTGTCCCAAGCCCATGTAAATGGGGAGGGTTGTGTCAGGAAGGGCATCCAACATAAAACGTTTGCCAAATCTAACATGCAGATCATGACAAATGAGAGTTTTATACCAGATCAGTCGAGGCCCATGTTTTAACGACTACCACCGCTGCTGTTAATCCACAGGGTGACTATGTAAATTGGCCTAATGTTGGTGGAAACAGGGTTTCCTCTGGTAACATTTCCTGATGGTGGACTGCCATGTCAGAAGATTTTCTGCGGCTCTACCAGGACATGTAAATTCAAGAAAAATTTATGAAGGAATGATGATCCGCAAGCGCGCACACGAAAGATGCGTGTGACCTTGATCCACGTGGAGAGAAGCGCCCTGTCCGTGTGTTCTAGTCACCAGCCAGACAGAGTGTCTCGCGACTAGTGTGACTGTCTAAGAGAAACACAAACATATTAAAGTACTTTAAATGTGGAAAAAATCAGAAGAGCTATGTAAGCACTGGAGGCGTTTATCATGGTTTTAACACGCTGGTAACTGGAGCAATAATGGAAGAGTTGCTTAGCTAACAGATGTGGTTAAGAGCTCGAGTTGATTGATTTTGTTTATTTATTGTTATTTTTGTTTTTCTTATTTCAGTCAAGAATGAAAAGGAGCTGTTTTTAACCTTTACCTTAGTTAATATTAACTAAATTATATTCATTATTCAGTGTTTCCTCTGGCTTAAAGACCTTGGCGCGGTGGCAACATATTTTTCCGAGGGGGAGGGGGTGCAGAAAACACATGACACGATTGTAACTGGAAATGTTAATTTTACATTGTTTCTTTTTATTTTTTTTTTTAAATTTTGCACAGAAATATTGCATCATGGAACTTACCATTTGAAGTATTGTACTACCAAGGCTTGAATGTTGGCATATTAGGCCAGTTGGGGTCCCACCCAGATGTCCTGTGTTTGGACTTTTTACTGGAGTTATCATTCTCTCCTTCTCTGCTCTCACCTCTCCTGGACCCTCTGCCTGAACACTTTCCTCTCCTTGGCTCCTCTCTTCTGTCTCATCTTTCCCTCTCTGAGCTCTCTCTAATTCAGGTTCTCACTCTGTCTGTGGTGGGATACAAACAGGTTAGAAAATATCAAGTGACATGTTTTGTCCTGCAGGATTTTTTTTCATGGTTTACATAAATAACCAAAATGTGTATTTTTTGTATTTTTATTCTAGTGTTTCTTTTTTCCTTTGACAAAGAGTAGGAAAGGGAAGGGGAACAACATAGTAATGTACTCATACATTCTTAAATTATATGATCAGAGGTTGGTATAGTAGCCAGAAATTCTACTCATGTAAAAGCAGTACTTTGAAATTAAAAATTAAAAGTAGACAACCAAAGATTTCTAGTTGAGTTAAGGGTACAAAGAGCACCGACTTATAAACTTGAGAAATGACTTCAGTCTTGAAGGTCTGAGGTTTTTCTCCAAAATATATAACAATTTTCAAGTAGTTTTCTACTTTTCTCTGTAAATTTATCTAAATTTGCAACCATTTTCCTTAAATTTGTAATTTTCTCTTGTAACATTATGATTTTTCTTGTACATTTGAGACTATTATAAATTTGTGCATTATTTTGTGGCCAATGTTTATCTTTTTTAAATCCAATCCAACTTTGGGGGCGGCGGTGGCGCAGGTGTAGTGTGACTGACTACTGATCGGAGGGTCGTGGGTTCGATTCCCGCTCTTTCTACTGTCCGCTTGTCGAAGTGTCCTTGAGCAAGACATTGAACCCCCAGTTACTCTTGGTGGCCTGGTTAGCGCCTGTGTGTATGGCAGCTCTGCCGCCATCAGTGTGTGAATGTGTGGATTGCAGGATCTGTAAAGCGATTTGGTCATCCTAGATGAGAAGAAAAGTGGGATATAAGTGAACGCCTTTTACCATTTTATTTATAAAGCTCTTAAAAACGACAGTTGACACAACGTGCTGTACATCAACAATAAATAAAATACAAAAACAGTAAAATACAGTTGAAGTTCAAAACAGCACAAACAAAACAATCGTCATCCAATAGAGACTAGAAGAAGAAGTAAAATCAGTGTCTCAAACGTGGTCAAAAGCCAGAGAATAAAAATGGGTTTTAAGAGGAGTTTTAAAACTGGACAGTGAAGAGGCCTATCTGATGGACAAAGGCAGATTATTATAAAATTGCTGTTGTTTTTTTTTAATAAATTTTCAACAGAATGTGTCAGATTTTTTACTTTTTTCCTCAGACAGTTTAAACTTTTGACCATAATTTTGTAGAGCCAGAACAGAACAATGACTCTGAATTCAAAGAAACATAATTATTAAAATTATATTTAAAGAAATAAATTAACTTAAATGAACAAATATGCAGTTATTTTTGTTATAATATTTCTGTGTATTTATCATTTTATAGAAATCTCACCAACCAGACAGCAGGAAAAACCTCCCTTATTTTGAAATCCACACGTTGGCACGTTTAGTTTGTCTGAAGGCTGGTGACGGATTAAAGTCATTGACTTCGTGAATTTCGGTCATCTTAACCTGCCAGATACATAATAATGAACATAAATTATTAGTTAATATTGCAGTAGCTGGAGAAGTAAATCCTCAGCGATTCATCAGTCACTCTTGCCTTTCCCTGCAGTGAAGCCTAACCAGACCTGTTAGCTAAGCAACTCCTCATTGTTGTTCCGGTTATCAGCGGGATAAAATCACCAGAAATGCCTCCACTGCTTATCTCTCGTACCTTTTTCCGTGTTTAAAACACTTTAATAAGCTCATGCTTCTTCTGGACAGCAACGCTAGAGAGACACGCTCTGCCTGCAGAAACAGTCACACGGGCGCTGGGTGGGCGGAGCGCTTTCACGCGGATGACAGTCACACACGTTGTTCATGTGCACGCTTGCAGAGCGTTTCTTTCATATTTATTTTTTCTTAAATTAATATATTATAGGCACGGTGGCATACTTCCTTAGGGAGGCGGGCCGCCACACAGAAATGTTACCAGAGGAAACCCTGATAATGGAGTTGGATGTCTTGATTACTTGGGAAGATGTGTGTAAAGAGTGACATGGATACAAAAGTCTAGAGAAACCTTCAGCTTTAGACAGAAGAATTCGGCCCAGTAGAGAGAGGTCTCATGTTAAGCCAGTGATTTAACAATTTCTGTACATCTCTAGTTCTGGGAGCAATATTTGAATCAATTCTTTTAGTTGTATCTTTTGTAATTATAATTACCTCCGCCAAGGAGCTAACGTAATTGGGGTGGTCTTCTTGTTAATATGATTATGCAAAAACTACTGGACAGATTTATATAGAGTGATGATACAATCTTTCGACAAGGAGTGATGATGTAGAGTGAAGTACGTGGCGGTAATGCACTCATAAGCTTGTTGCCAACCGCCAATCAAAGCTAAAAGAAGAAGAAGAACACTGACAGAAAACAGAAGCTCCAACAATGAATGACAGAAACAAGGAACTTAAATAGGACATGGAGTCAATGAACACAACTGGATGCAGGTGTGGATCACATGAGCAGGCAAGTGGTAACAAAGATTACAATAAAGATCAGCTGAGAGTAATGAGAGGGGAAGACAGGACTGACAGCTGACAGGAGCACCGCCCACAACAAAGCAAAAAACCCGGAACCGCCACTGACAGCAGCAGCCCTGGAGAGGGAGAGAAAAAACAAAACGGAATGCAATTATGATATGATGCCAAATAAAGACAAGTACCTGAAATATGTAAGTAACAAAACAATAATGAACGTAACCAGGAAAATAAATCATCCTAAGAAACAATACAGAATATGTGAAAATCAACCAAAGATAAAATAACAGGAATAAGAAAACAACCCCACCCTGGGTGGGAGGAGAGGGACCCAGGCACGGAGGGAACGAAACAACTCAGAAAATAAGAAAAACTCTTAGAACTCACACCTCAGCAAAACCCAGACTAAGAGGAAACAAAAACCCTGTTCAGGAATCCATACCCACGCAGAACCAAGGCTTTAGCCCCCCTGGACCAGAGAGCTAGACAGTTCAGGAGGCTGGTTAAAGTCCCACTCCTGGCAGACGGCATAATGGTAAGAGTCAGGCGGCATCCCGGAGAATGTGGGCACCAAACCCAATGGCACAGTCTGTCAGGTGGTCTGCCAAAATTCTTTAACCAACTGAACAGGAAAGGTTGTCCAGGGGGTGGCTTCCCAACAGGGACAACCAGCAACAAAGAGGAGGAAGGAGCAGAGGAACCCACAATGACGTCAGGCAGAGGAGGAGGAACCACACCAGTCTTGGGCAGAGGAGAGGGAACCACGATGCCCTCGGACTTGCCAACAGCACCCTCAATGGTCCCGGACTGGGACATCGCAGGACCTGCAGTGGCTCCGGGCTGGAGCAAGGTGGCACCCGCGGTGGTTCCGGGCTGGAGCAAGGTGGCACCCGCAGTGGCTCCGGGCTGGGCCAGAGCGTAATGCCCACAGCAGACCCAAGCTTGGAGCGCAGCACCCACGTTGGTTTTAAGGCTTTGGTGCACCACCCACGACAGCTCCCGACTGGAGCACAACACCCATGGAGACCCGGACTGAGGAGGAGCTGCACCCATGGAGGTCCCGGGCTGTGACGGAGCACACGTGACGACCTCAACTAGCTGGGAAGCAGCACCCTCTGAGGCCCCGGCCTTCAACAGAGCACCCACGAAGACCTCGTCCAGAGGGGGAGCAGTACCCACAGATGCCCCTGGCTGGGACGGAGCACCTGCAATGACTTCTGTAGGAGGAGCTGGACCCATGAAGACCTCAGGCGGTGAGCCCGAATGCACGGAGACCTCAGGTAAAGTTGGATGAGTCTCGGTGACCCTGGGAAAAGGCTCAGATAAGAGGGACAGAGACACAGGGTCAGGGTCACCGTTGGCAGTGGAGCCTAGCAAGGTGAGCTCAGGGGCAGCTGATGACTGCACTTTGCTCTCCCTGCCAAGAGCCAGACATGATCTCTCCAACATAGACAAAACAAAAACAAAGGAGAGCACTTGCCTTTGCTCAAGCTCCACCACCGTCCAGTACTCCGTCGACCCAAACAGCGACGTCTCGGGCCCGGCCCTCTGGAGGTCCTGGATGCTATGGCGGCCTCAGCGGCAGGCATGGTGGTCGATGCAGTCCCGGGACCCCCTAGCGAAGTGTCCCATGTGGGTGGCTCACCCTGCATGGTGACAGAAGGTTTGCTTCCTGCTGGCGCTGGAGCCTTCTCAGCTGAAGCCCGGTGATTCTCAGTCATTGGCACGGGCTCCAGATCACTGGCAGCGCTCACCCTCCGTCCGAACCATGGCTGCGGGGCTGGTACCAGGTCCATGAGGACTGCAGGCCCCTTCAACGTCTGGCAGCTCGATCCTGGGGCCTGCGGACACTCGGGGCAATGGAGGAGGCATGAGGAGAGCAAGAGAAAGGTTTATAGCTGCAGCAGGTGGTGAGGACTCAGAGGACTGCACAGGCATAGCCTCACTACCGGAAACCAGACAAGGTAATTCATCAGTCAATGATGGAGAATGAAAAAACACCTGACTGTGTTCCCAGGGCATGATGTTTTCTGCTGCGGCTGGTCTACAGTCATCCCTCTCCGTGGCTATGGTGGTCATGGACCCCTCAGAGGATCGTGACGGAGCCACGCCTGTGGACATGGAGCCGGGGGGAGCCGGAGAAGAAACGGCCGGACCATCAGCAGTAAAAGGAATCGCCGAGGAGGAAGGAGAAGCAGCAGCAGCAGGGTAAAAGGCTAACGGGACAGCTGGAGAAGAAAAACTGGATAATTCAATTCAATTCAACTTTATTTATATAACACCATTTCACAACAACAGTCATCCCACAGAACTTTCAGCTGTAGGGGAAACCCCTACAATTGCAGAAAGACCACAGCAATCAGGCGATCCCTTGTGAGCAAGCGCTTGGTGACGGTAGAGAGGAAAAACTCCCTTTTAACAGGAAGAAACCTCCAGCAGAGTCAGGCTAAGGGAGGGGCAGTCATCTGCTGTGAAGGCTGGGGGATGAGGGGACAGAGACAATGAAAAGAACAGAAATGTAGAGTGCAAATAGCACGATGGGGACTCAGTCTATGGGAGAGAACAAACATGTTAATGGCCAGCAAAAAAAAAAAAAAAAGAGTGAAGAAAGGAGTGAAGCCCAGTGCAATTATTGGAGGTCCCCCGACTGTCTAAACCTAATAGCAGCATAACTAAGGGAAGGTTCAGAAACATGTGATCCCTCCCTAATTGTAGGCTATATCAAAAAGGAAGGTTTTAACCCTATTCTTAAAAACAGAGATCGAGTCTGACTCCCAAAAAAGGGCCTTATTGTTTAGAGCTTTTAAAGTGAGAAGAAGGATTTTAAACTTAATTCTAAACTCTATGGGAAGCCAATGAAGGGAGGCCAGAAGTGGATAGATAGGATCTCTCTTTCTAGTACCTGTTAAAACTCTTGCAGCAGCATTTTGGATCAACTGAAGACTTTTTAGAGATGTTTTAGGACAACCTGATAATAAAGAGTTAAAGTTAGCATGGATCAGTTTCTCAGCATCACTCTGAGACAAGATGCTCCTAATCTTGGCAACATTACACAACTGATAAAAGGCAGTCTTAGAAACGAATTTAATATGTAAATTGAAAAACAGATCTCGATCAAAAATAACTCCCAAGGTTCCTCACAGAGCTATTAAGAGAAAGAATAACTGCATCCAAACTAAAAGTTTGATTTGGAAAGGTATTTCTAAGGTTTTTGGACCAACAAGAATGAATTCACTCTTATCTGAATTTAATAGCAGGCAATTGCACGTCATCCAAGCTTTGATTTCCTTAAGACAGGCATCTAGCTTGGCTAATTGATTACTATTATCTGGCTTCATTGACAGGTATAATTGTGCATAACAATGAAAATGTATACAGTGCTTTCTAATAATGTTGCCTAACGGAAGCATATATAAACTACACAGAGTGGGGCCTAGCACAGATCCCTGTGGAACTCCATGACTAAGCTTTGAGTTGAAAGAAAACTCATTATTGACATGAACAAACTGGAACCTATCAGATAAATAAGATCTAAACCACTGCAATGAAGTTCCATTGAGTCCAACATAGTGTTCTAATCCATCAAGTAGAATATTATGATCGATAGTATCAAAAGCTGCACTAAGGTCTAAAAGGACAAGTACAGAAACAAGTCCATTATCAGATGCGATGAGGAGGTCATTAGTGACCTTCACTAAGGCTGTTTCAGTACTATGATGGATTCTAAACCCAGATTGAAACTCTTCAAATAAACCATTTCCCTGCAAGTGGTGAAATAATTGCGTAGCAACAACTCTTTCTAAGATTTCTGAAATGAAAGGGAGATTAGAGGTTGGTCTATAGTTAGCTAAAACTCCTGGATCCAGCATTGGCTTTTTGAGTAAGGGTTTAATTACAGCAGTTTTAAAAGCCTGCGGTCGTCGGCCTCCGTCGGTCTATGATGACTATGGAAGAGAATCCTAAATGTTGCCTGTGGCTGAACAGGCCGATGTGCGAATGGCAGTCCCTGTCACACAGGTCGCACTTGTGGGTTGTCTCCGTGCTGCTGGGTCTGTGGCGGTTCTTCCTGCGGGTCCTTTTTCATCTGCTGCAGCAGTCAGTCTCTCTTCACCCGCCTTGAGCTGTCTGGTCAGGGTGCCTCTCCATTTGGAGCGGTCCGTTGCAAGGTCCTCCCAGCGCTCTGTGTTGATCTCCAGGGCCTTCATGTCTCTCTTGCAGACGTCTCTAAAGCGCAGCTGCGGGCGGCCAACGTCTCTCCTGCCAGTCACCAGTTCTCCGTAGAGGACGTCTTTGGGGATTCTGCCATCCTCCATACGGTGAACGTGGCCTAACCAGCAGAGCCTGCACTGCCTGAGTAGAGTGAACATGGAGGGAAGGCCGGCGCGGGACAGAACTTCTGTGTTGGGCACTTTGTCCTGCCAGGATATGTCCAGGATGTGGTGAATGCAGCGCAAGTGGAAGGAGTTCAGTCTCTTTTCCTGCCGGGCGTATGTTGTCCACATCTCACTCCCATAGAGCAGTGTGCTGATGACGCAGGCGTTGTACACTGCCATCTTCGTCTTGACAGAGAGTTTGGGATTCTCCCACACTCGTGTGGTGAGGCGAGTGAGTGTGAAGGCTGATTTTCCAAATCTCTTGTCGATCTCTGTATCAAGGGAGAGGTTGTTGCTGATCGTCGACCCCAGGTACATGAACTGATTCACGACCTCCAGCTTGTAGTCGTCGATGGTGATGGTTGGTGGTGCTTCCGTGCCTTGCGCCAAGACATTAGTCTTCTTCAAGCTGATGGTAAGCCCGAAGTCCTTGCATGCCTGGGAGAAGCGGTCCATCAGGGTCTGAAGCTCCTGCTGTGTGTGGGTTGCGACTGCAGCATCGTCTGCGAACAGCATGTCTCTGATTAGAGCCTCGCGTACTTTTGTTCTGGCTTTCAGGCGGGCGAGGTTGAAAAGCCTGCCGTCAGATCTTGTGTGCAGGTAGATTCCCTCTGTTGCTGTGCTGAAGGCATGCCTCAGGAACATAGCAAAGAAAATCCCAAAGAGGGTTGGCGCAAGTACACAGCCCTGTTTCACTCCGCTGCATATGTTGAATGGCTCTGAGATGTTGCCGTCATGCTGCACAATCCCCTGCATGTTGGTGTGAAACGATTCGATGAGGCTTTGCAACTTTAGTGGGCATCCTATCTTTGGCATGATCTTGAAAAGGCCATCTCTGCTTACCAGATCGAACGCTTTGGTGAGGTCGATGAAGGCGACGTACAGGGGCATGTTCTGTTCTCTGCATTTCTCCTGGAGTTGGCGGATGGAGGATATCATGTCTACCGTCAATCGCTCAGCGCGGAAGCCACACTGAGACTCGGGGTAGACACGTTCGGCAAGCTTCTGTAGACGAACGAGGACAACTCGTGCGTAGACTTTGCCAACAACGCTGAGGAGGGAGATGCCCCTGTAGTTGTTGCAGTCGCTTCGCTCCCCTTTGTTTTTGTAGAGGGTGATGATCTTGGCGTCCCTCATGTCCTGTGCTATGGCACCTTCCTTCCAGCACTGGCAGAGGACGTCATGCAATGGCAGCAGTAGGGTGGTCTTGCAGTGCTTGATCAGGTCGGGGGGTATGCCGTCGTTGCCGGGTGCCTTGCCAGCGGCCAAGCTATCAATGGCCTTGCTGAGTTTGTTGATGGTTGGCTCGACGTCAAGTTCGTCCATGGATGGCAGGCAGTCGATGGCATCAAGGGCTGACGGTGTCACGGTGTTCTGTCTGGAGTAGAGGTTGGAGTAGTGTTCCATCCATCTCTCCATCTGCTTTTTCTTTTCTGTGATTAAATTCCCACTGGAGAATTTGAGGGGGGCCGTCTTGCTCTGAGCCGGACCAAGTGCTTTCTTGATGCCATCGTACATACCATGGATGTTCCCTGTTATGGCAGCGGTTTGAATGTCTTGGCTGAGCTGAGTCCAGTACTCGTTGGCACAGTGCCGAGCAGTCTGCTGAACTTTGCTTCTCGCAGCCCTGAGAATCTTGAGAATCTTCTTGTTTGGGTACTTCTTGTACTCAGCAAATGCTGAGCGCTTGGCTTCAATGATGGGGGTCATCTTGGTCAACTTGGCGTCAAACCAGTCCTGTGACTTCGAGGTCTTCCTCCCAAAGGTAGCCAAGGCTGTGCGGTGGATGATGTTTCGCAGCTCTTCCCACTTCTGCTTTGCAAATTCTCCTTCTTGTGGTACACTAAGTTCCTTCTCAAAGGTGGAGGCAAAATGCTCAACAAGTTCTGGTTGGGCCATCTTGCTGGTGTCAATCCGTGCCTTTCCAGGCTGTCTAGCACGATGGAATTTCTTCAGCTGCAGCTTGACCTTGCAACACACCAATGAATGGTCTGTGTCGCAATCTGCACTCTGGAACGAACGGGTGATTAGCACGTTCTTCCGTGAGGTGCGCCTGGTCAGGATCAAGTCCAGCTGGTGCCAGTGCTTTGAGCGCGGATGTTGCCAGGAAACCTTGTGTTGGGGCTTGGTCTTGAAGAATGAGTTTGTGATGCACAGATCGTGATATGTGCAGAACTCGAGCAGCCGCTGTCCATTGTCGTTCATTCTGCCCACGCCAAAAGGTCCAAGACAGGAGGGCCAGGAGTCGTGGTCAGCACCCACTCTGGCATTGAAGTCTCCAAGGAGAATGAGTTGTTCAGAGTTGGGGATGATCCTGACAGTTGTTGCGAGATTCTCGTAGAACTCGTCTTTTGCCTCTGGTGTGGCTGTGAGTGTTAGGGCATACACACTGACGAGGGTGACTGGGACTTGAGTGGTGTTGAGGCGGAGGGTGAGGAATCGTGCAGAGCCATTGCTGCCGGGTTCCACCATCTTCAGCAAGGTGCTCTTCACAGCGAAGCCTACTCCGTGTTCCCTGTGTTTGTCACTGCCCTTTCCCTGCCAGTAGAACGTGTAGTCCTTCTCTCTCAGTGTGCCTGCGTCAGCCAACCGTGTTTCCTGGAGAGTGGCGATATCCACTTCCAGTCTCTTCAGCTCATTATTGATGATGGCAGTCTTCCTGGTGTCGTTGATGTCCTTGAGGTTAGCAGCGAGTCCTGTTATCATAGTGTGGACGTTCCAAGTTCCCATTTTTAGAGTTGGTCTCTTTTTTTTTTTTTTTTTGTCTTGCCTGGTTCGAAGGTTCTCAGCCTGCTTTTCGGACTTCTCCTCATCCCCATGCACCCAATGAGGAAAGCAAGCTGTGGCGGGACAACACCTTATTGGCTGGGGGCTGGCCAGCTTGAGGCGGGTGGTAGCTGTCCAGTGAGATCCGATGATCCCTCCCACCGTCGGGAACAACCCTTGGTGCCGCGCTCTACGCCAATTGAGCGGTGGCTTATAACCGGTAACTGTCATTCCCCGTGTTTTGTCTACGCCAAAGGCGAAGCTGGAGTGTCCTCTCCAGTGATCCGGTGTTCTACCTTCCAGTGTTGGGCGTTGGTAGGATTCAAGCCTTGGCAGGAAGATATGGCGGACAAGATGTTGCCCATGCAGCATGTCCCCCCTCTCCATGTCACTGATGGATCCAAAGGAACAGCAGGGCTACTACAGTTTGGCAACAGCGCCGTCGCAGGACCTGCCAGAACGATGTTGAGCACAACAGAGAACTGCCTTAGGGGCTCCGACTCCGGATTTTTCCTCAGGGTTGACTCCCGAAGCCTTTCCCGTGACCGGGTGTGCCGCAAGGCAGTGGAGGTTTGAAATCAGGGTTTACCTTCCCCGAGATGGGCTACCTTCCCAGGTTGACGAGCCACCATCTACCCGAAGCATCTGGTTTTAAGGCGCAAGAAATCCGCCCTCGCCCCTTCTCCTATTAGTAAAAGCAGTTCCACCGGGAGACTAAACCACACGGGCAGGCTAGGAGTTGGACTTAGTTGTCAGAGGCTTTTTGAGACTCACGCCATAAGGAGTATTTTATTTACACTGGGAGCTTAACCCCAGTGCCGCTCCTGGCTATGACAACCTTGGAACCAAGGTTGGAACCAACCAACCTCTTTCTAAGATTTCTGAAATGAAAGGGAGATTAGAGATTGGTCTATAGTTAGCTAAAACTCCTGGATCCAGCATTGGCTTTTTGAGTAAGGGTTTAATTACAGCAGTTTTAAAAGCCTGCGGTACATGGCCTAAAATTAATGAAGAATTGATTATTTGAAGAATCAAGTTCTCAATAAATGGGAAGACTTCCTTAAACAACCTGGTAGGAATAAGGTCTAAAATACTAGTTGATGGCTTGGATGAGGAAACTATTTTGTCTATCTGTAAAAGGTCAATTGGAATAAACTGATCCCAACCGATGTCAATTGAAGGAGTTTTAGTAGTTACTGTATTTATGTTAACGGTGGGACAAATCTGAGTGATTTTATCTCTGATAGATGAAATTTTACAATTGAGAAAATTCATAAAGTCCTGACTAGTAAGCTCGAAGGGAATGGTAGGATTGACAGTCCTGACTCTTTGTCAGCCTGGCTACAGTGCTGAAAAGAAACTTGGGATTATTCTTGTTCTTGTCTATTAATGCAGAATAATAACTCGTTCTAGCTTTTCTCAGAGATTTTTTATAAATTAAAAGATGATTTCTCCAAGCTAAATAGATTTCATCTAAATTAGTGGAGCGCAATTTTCTTTCTAATTGACGAGTCTTCTGTTTTAAGCTATGAGTTTCTGTGTTGAACCAAGGAGTTAGAATTCTCTGATTAGACTTTTTCTTTTTTAAAGGGGCTACCATGTCTAGAGTCTGATGCAGAGAAGCTGTACCACTATCTACCATGCTATCAATTACAGAAGGAGCAAGCTGTCAATAGCTTATTTCCGTTGTGCTGACACATGGCACAGAGGAAACCATGTGCATAAATTTGGTAACATCATCATCTGAGAGGCATCTACTGTAATAATATTTTCTCTTGGGAGCCAAATAGTCAGAAATAGTAAAATCAAAGGTTAACAGACAATGGTCTGACAGTACAGGGTTATGAAGAGACACTACCAGATTTTCTATTTCTATGCCATATGTCAGAATAATGTCCAACGTATGATGGAGATAATGGGTAGAATTTCCTACTTTCTTTGAAAACCCATCGAGTCTAATATTGAATTAAATGCCAAATTAAGGCAATCACTATCTACATCTCCATGTATATTAAAGTCCCCTACTATAATTATTCTATCCGATTTCAGCATTAAATCAGCTAAGAATTTGGCAAATTCGGATAAAAACTCTGAGTACCGTATTTTCCGGACCATAAGTCGCAATTTTTTTCATAGTCTGGCTAGGGGTGTGATGTATACTCAGGTGCGACTTATATATTAAAACATTTCACATGTTCGTTATTTTCACACTGACAGCCGCGAGAGGGCACTCTAGGCTTGTGTACCAGCATCTGCTGCACCTGTACCACTGACAGTTTAAAATGTAAACATTACCGGTAACAACTTAGGCTATAAAGACAGCAGAGAAAGACCGAACACAAATGCCCCCAAAAGAAAATCATATTCTGCAGATTACAAGCTGCAAATAGTGAAATATGCCGCCGAAAACGATAATCGAGCAGCAGAAAGAAAGTTTGGAGTGAGCGAGAAACTTGTGAGGTAGTGGCGGAAAGTGGAGGTTACTCTTACTGCAATGAAGAAAACAAAAAAAGCTAATCGCGGGCTAAAAGCTAGATGGCCACAACTAGAGGAGTAAGTTCACAAATGGGTGCTTGAACAACATGCTGCCGGGAGAGGCTTGTCAACGGTGCAGTTACGTCTCCACGCCCAGGTAGTTGCCAAGGAGATGAATGTAAATGACTTTGCGGGAGGACCTTCTTGGTGTTACCGCTTCATGCAACGCAAAAGCCTCTCCATCAGCGCACGGACAACGATGTCCCAAAAACTGCCAGCAAACTTCCAAGCCAAGGTCGACAGTTTCCGTGAGTTCATTGAAAGGCAAGTAATTGAGCACAACATGACACTGGATCATATTATTAACATGGACGAGGTCCCCCTCACAGTTCAAAGAAAGGCTGGAATAACTGGAAATGGAACTGATGCTGAGTCTGACGACAGCCACACAGAGGAGGAAGCAGTGTTTCTTCTACCTCCAGAGTTGGCGAAGTTGTTCAGAAGCGACCCCGAGGATGAAGAATTTAAAGGATTTAGCGATTAGGAGTGAGATTGTGAGTTTGGTGAACTTGTTATATTATGTTCTTTATGCTTTAGTGATGTGAATAACTGTTAATATATTACGTTAACATACGAGACACCTATTCAGTTTGTTGTTTATGCTTCATGTAGCTGAATAACCATCAGTGTGTTACATTAGCATACCGCACACCTATTCAGCCTGTTGTTCTCTATTCTATTATTACTATAACTTGCCTTTCAAGATGAAATGTCTGTTCTTGGTGTCGGATTTTGTAAAATAAATTTCCCTCCAAAAATGCGACTTATACAGTGGGGCAAAAAAGTATTTAGTCAGCCACCAACTGTGCAAATTCTCCCACTTAAAAGATTAGAGAGGTCTCCAATTTTCATCATAGGTATACCTCAACTATGAGAGACAAAATGAGGAAAAAAAAAAATCCAGAAAATCACATTGAAGGATTTTTTTTTTTTTGTAACTTAAGATTTTTATTCATTTTTCATTATATATATTGCATTCAGATCACAGTCTACATTTAAAAAAAACAAAGGGGCTAGAGTAAAAAAGAAAAAGGAGGAAAAAAAAAAAAAGGGGGGGGGGACAAATGTTGGAGCATCAAGTTTTTAGTTTCCATCTCTTAATTCTTCTGGTTTTTCCAGCGTCTTTGGTTATTCTTTCAATATTTGTCTCGTTGTTGCACTTTGTAGTGTGTCCATTTCCGCCATTTTTTTTCCCATAGTCCTTCTTGCATTCTTTGTCGATATGTTAGTTTTTCCATCATACGTATGTCCTCAATAATGTCAGTCCATTGCTCTTGGTCAGGAAGAACTTCTGATCGCCATTTTTTTGTGATTGTTTTTTTACATGCAATCAACAAGATTTTAACTAGATATCTGTCCTCAGCCTGTATAACATTATCTCTTTTAAGATCACATAGGTACATCAAGTTACAGTTCATTGGTATATTATATCCTAATATCCTCTGTATTGTCACATGTATAGATTTCCAGAATGATGAGATTTTGCTGCATTTCCAAAACATATGCGAGTGGTCTGCATTTTGAGCCCCACATCCCCTCCAGCATATAGATTGGGTATTTGTATACTTTCCTTGAATCTGTGGTGTAATGAAAAAGCGAATCAGGTTTTTCCATCCAAATTCCCTCCATGTTCTTGAATTTGTTGACGTGTGTTGTGTTTTCCATATTTCCTGCCAGCTTTCTTCTGTTATGTTTAAATTGAGCTCTTTCTCCCATTTCTCCTTTATATAGTTACTTGAATGATTGTTTGCCATAAGTTTCTGATATATCTTTGAAATAATTCTTGTTTTATTTCCTGTATATGAGCTTAAAATGAATTGTATAATCTCGCTCACATCTGTTTGGAGGTTATGCCTAATCTTCTTCATATAATAGTCTCTCATCTGCAGATATCTGAAGAATTCCGATCTTTCTAGTTTAAATTTTCTCCTGATGTTTACAAAGCTCCCGAGATCTTTTTTTCCGATATTGCCCCATGCTGTGATTCCCTTGTTCACCAGATTTTTGTATCCCCTATCTTGTTTTGCCGGTTCAAACTGACTGTCAAATGCTACCCATTTCAATAGTTTTATGTCTTCCTTTATATTATACTTTTGTACTATTTTATACCACAGTTCTAAAGTAAATTTAGTGATTGGGTCTATTTGTTTGATTTGCTTATATGCATCTTTATCTCCTATTATGCTTTGTACTGGGAGTCCCTCAATTTCCTTTTCCATTTCTTTCCATTTTGCCTCATATCCCTCGTCGCACCAACATATGATATATCTTATTTGTGCTGAGTAGTAATATTCCTTTAGACTCGGTAGGCCCATGCCTCCTTTCTCTTTTGGTAACTGGAGAGTTTTATATTTCACTCTTGGTTTTTTACCTCCCCAAACAAATCTCGATATCATCCTGTCCCACTTTGAGAATTGGGCATCTGGAATCTCTGTTGGTAGAGCCTGGAAGAGGTAAAGTAATCTAGGTTGTATGCTGATTTTGACTGTCTCAATTTTTGAATTCAGATCCATATTTAAGATTGACCATCTATCAATATCTTTTTTTATTTCTTGTTCCAACCTATCATAGTTTGCTTTATAGATTTTGCTTAGATCTTTAGGTATGTTCACTCCAAGGTATTTTATTTCTTTTTGTTTCCAGTTTAGTTTGATCTTATCAGTTATCTGGTTTAGAGGGTTATAGTGGAATGTCAGTATTTGTGTTTTTGTTATGTTTATCTTGTATCCTGATAATTTTCCAAAATTTTCTATCAAGTTCATCATTTCCATTATTGATTCATCTGGTTGTTCAAGGTAAACTATAATATCGTCTGCAAATAGCCCAATCTTGTGTTCCGCCCCCTTTATTGTTACACCTTTTAATTTCTTATTTTGTCCTATCGCTTGAGCCAGTGGCTCTATGAACAGAGCAAACAAGGTGGGCGATAAGCAGCATCCCTGCCTAGTTGATCTTTGTATATTTACTTTGTCTGTTAAGCTACCGTTTATCTTGATTCTTGCCACAGGTTCTTGATACAACGTCCTTATGCATTGTACTGATTTTTCGTTAAATCCAAAGCGTTCCAGCACACTATATAGGAATTTCCAGTTAACCCTGTCAAATGCTTTTTCTGCGTCTAAACTCATTATTACTGCGCTTTTCTTTTCTTTATGTATTTGATTAATTATATGTATTGTTCTCCTGATATTGTCATGTGTTTGGCGTCCCTCTATGAAACCAGTTTGATCATCTTCTATCAATTCCGTCAAGAATGTCTTTATTCGTTTACATATAATTGTTGTATATATTTTATAATCCACATTTAATAAAGAGATTGGCCTATAGTTTCCGCATTGTTCTCTATCTTTCCCTGGCTTTAAAATGACTGAAATAATGGCTTCGTTCCATGATGGAGGTATTTTGTTGTTGTTCAACGTCCAATTAAATGACTTTAGAAGCTGTGGCGTGAGTTCTTCTATAAACAGTTTATAAAACTCAGAAGGGTATCCATCACTACCTGGTGATTTACCGTTTTTAAGTGACTTAATCACATCTCTAATCTCTTGTGTTGTTATTTCTGCTGTTAGCTTTTCATTTTGTTGATTTCCTATTGATGGCAAGTCCAATGTGCATAGAAATTTTTTAATATCTTTAGTATTTGTTTCTTCAGGTTGCGAGTATAGTTCTTGGTAGAAATTATGGAATATTTCTTCGATGTTTTCTGGGTTAACTGTGGTTTTATTTGTGGTGGGGTCTTTAATCTTATATACATTATTCATTGTTTGTTGTTTTCTTAACCGTTTTGCCAGCAGTTTTGTGGCTTTTGGTCCCGTTTCATAATATTTTTGCTTTAGATATCTATTTTTCCTTTCAATTTCATCCATTTGTGTTTCTTTTATCTTTATTTTTTCTTCTTTAATTTCTTGATATATTTTTGGGTCATTTGTGCTTTGATGTTTATGTTCTAATTCCCTCAGTCTCTCACATCTTTGTTCATATGCTTCCAGTTTAGTCTTATTTGCTTTTCCTGTTTCAACAATTAATTTACCTCTTAACACGGCTTTTAGTGCATCCCATAGTATTGTTGGGTCCACTTCTTCATTGTCATTCTCTTGGATATATTCATTTATGTTTACTTTTATTCTTTCTTTCATTTTATCATCATTTAACAGTCCTACATTAAGTTTCCATGTTGTTTGTCGTTTTCTATTGTTTAAATTTATTTCCATGTATATAGGATTATGATCTGATATTTCTGCCCCTCCAATCCAACAATTTCTCACCCTGTGTCTGTCATCTTCATTCATAAGGAAGTAATCTATTCTAGAGTGTACTTTATGGACTGCTGAATAATGTGTATAGTCTTTTTCGAGTGGGTGCAGGTCCCTCCAAATGTCTACCATACCCATTTCTGCCAGTGAGGTTCTTATGAATTTTGTTACATGTTTTTTTGTCTTCTTAACACTTGTTGTGTCAATTTCATGATCCATGACAGCATTTAAGTCTCCTCCACAAATTAGGACTCCTTCACTGTGTGTTGCTATGAGATCAAACAGATGTTGAAAAAAACCCTTGTCACTTTCTGGTGGGGCATAGATGTTCACTAATGTGATCTGCATTCCATCTATTCTACCCTTTATTATTACATACCTGCCTTCTTTATCCTGGATTTCCTGTTCACATTCAAATTGTATTTTATTTGAGATTAGTATCATAACCCCCCTTTTAGATCCTCCCTTAAATGAACTGTAGTAGGAGTTCTTATAGCCAAATCTCTTTAGTTTCACATGTTCTGTCTTGCTCAAATGTGTCTCTTGCATAAATATAATTTCGGCTTTTTCTTTCTTGAATTTTCTTATTATTCTTTCCCTTTTAACAGGTGAGTTCAGACCATTCACGTTTAGTGTTATTATCTTAAGATTTTTACCCATAATCATGTTTTTCCATTTTTTTAACTTGTGCTCCTAGCCCCTTTAACAACAAAAATAACACATATTTATATAAAAACACATTAAAAAATCTCGACCTCCGTACTTTGGGCCTTTCTTCTGCCCACTGGTCCCTGTTGGTGGGTGGAGGGATTGTCCTCACCGAGTGTAGGGCCCTCCCTAGACCTGTATTTACTATCCAAGAAATAGTCATTAGTCTAGAAATGTCCAACAAATATCACTTAAACCTCTCCTAGCCGTCTGTTTCTCTTTTACCTTGTCTTCTTGGCCTTCATTTCTTCTGTGTCTTTCTTAATCTTTGTTATAATCTAGGCTTTCAGTTGAAAGCCTTGTAGTCTTTCCTGGGCCCGCTGCGCCACGTCTCCCCCCGTCTTTTGCCGTTCACTCGCCTCCACTCCGGCTGTCGTGATGCGTTCAGGGCCTCCGCTGCTCCTACCGTTTCCTCCGGCACGTACACCTCAAGGCCCCGCTCCATCATGTCCTGCGCTGCCTCTCTGGCTGTGTTGTAGGTTCTTACGCCGTTCTCCCAATGAATCCTCATCTTCGTTAGCGGCGTTTGGAATCTAATTTTTTTTTCTTTCAACGTTTTTTTAATGTTGGCATATTTCTTCCGCTGCTGCACAATTTCCGCCGGGTAGTCATGATCAAAGAATATCTGCTTGTCGCCGATTCGTATCTTTTTTTTCCACGCTCGTGTCAGGATTCTTTCCTTTACATCATATTTCAGAAAGTTTACCACAACTGACCTGGGTGTAGAGCGTGGGTTCGGGTTCTGTGCCGAGGCTCTGTGCGCTCGTTGAATCTGCAGATCCGCTTCGCTGGGCAGTTCCAGCTCTTTTTTTAAGAACTGATCCATGAATTTCGTCATCGAGTTGCCTTCAATGCCCTCCGGGATCCCGAAGATGCGTATATTGCCCCGTCTGGACCTGGTCTCCAAGTCGGTTACTTTCTCCTGCATCCTCTGCATTTGTGCCGTCAGGGTCTGCAGCTGTTCGCTTGCCTCGCTATTCCAGTCTTCCAGCTCTGATATTCGGGCCTGCGCTTCTGTCATACACGCCCGCTGGGAGCGCAGCTCCTCCATGTTTTCTGCTAGCTTGCGCTCCATTTCTCTTCGGAGGCCCATAATTTCTTCCTTAATCTCTTTTTTCAGCTCCTCCTTAAGAGCCGCTAAATCCTGTTGTAGCTGCCGTTTGAAGTCTCTCAACTCTTTTCCCAAACTGGCGATGCCGGTGTTCATGGTATCGAGTTTTGTGTCTTCCATTTTCTCTGCTGCGGTCACCTCGTTTTTTTGGGCCCCGTGTTCAGCGGTTTCTCCTGCGTTGTTGAAGAGGAATTCTTTAATTTTACTCTGCTTTTGTCCTTGTGCCCGGCTCCTTCGTGTTTTCATCCCTTAGTTTATTGATCCGCTTATGTCGAGTTGGCCATTTACCGATGATTTTTAATCCGGCTAGGGAGAGCTCTCTGTTTAAGCGTTATGTCTCTCCGCCATCTTCCATATGTATCACATTGAAGGATTTTTAATGAATTAATTGGTAAATTCCTTGGCAAAATAAGTATTTGGTCATCTACAAACAAGCAAGATTTCTGGCTCTCACAGACCTGTAACTTCTTCTTTAACCCCTTGCACGCCGGTCAATTTCACTAAAAACGCCAAAAATTAACGTGCCCAAATTAAATCAACAGGTGTTCTTCAACCCTTTGCAGCATCTTCATGGGGTTGGTCTCATTTAAAAGAAAACACTTTGAATTTTTTGGCAAAACAGTCATAATCTCTCTAAGTGCTCCGGCCACTGAGTTACAGTCATCTAAACATAGTGAACTTGAAGAAAATAAATTTGGCCTGGGTGTTTTTGTGGATACAAATGCTTGCAAATAACACAGCTTCAGATCCGGGCTGGAAAATGCAACAGAAATGTAGAACCAAGTATTATCCAGCTGAGGTCCAGATTTTGTAACAATACCACAAAAAAATGAATATACTACACAGCTTTATACTCAGGTACTTCCCAGGCGTTTTGGAACTGTGCCAAATTGTGCCAAATGGCACAGTTTGGAAAAACGTCTGTAACTTTTTAATAAATCAATGTAGAAGCTTCGTTTTGGGCTCTCGTGAAAGGTCACACTCAGTGCTGTCTGTGTGTGTGTGTGTGGGGGGGGGGGGTTGCCCCCCCCCCCTCGCTACAGAGGACGGCCATCGCTACATGACGGAATAGACTCATATGGCTATGAAGCGATCGCAGCGCAGTCACCGCGGCTCCCCCCCCCTCCCGCTACAGAAGAGGAGCGGGGGGGGGCGTTCACGGTCCGGACACGGCGAATTAACCGTTTCTCGCGGCGCACGCACTTCGTACTTCGTGCACCGCACAGCTGTAATTTACCGATCGGTCAAAAGTCATCTTGGATTACAATTTTCAGGGATAAAAATAATTTAGCTTATAACACCTTACCTCTTCACAGCAGCAGAGTCCTGGCGAACTTCTCTTCCTCACTGTCAGACGAACGCGACGCTGGTCCGCTCGTGGTTCTGGTCTCGCGACCCGATCAAAACATAATTCCATTATTGCGGTTTTGTGCTTCCATGATTGCGGTTTTTGGCGACCGATTTTTCAAAACAAATAACAGTAGTAATTAAAAAAAGACTGGCGAAGGCGTGTGTGTCACTCAGCCTCCGTCGGTCTATGACCATGGAAGAAATCATAACGTCTACTCTGCTGGAACCCCAAAAAAAAGCACCGCCTATGGCCGAACATGCCGAACCGTGAATGGCACTCCCTGTCACACAGGTTGCATTTGTGGATGGTCTCCGTGCTGCTGGGTCTATGGGGTTCTTCCTGCGGGTTCTTTTTTGATCCGCTGCAGCAGCCAGTCTTAAAAAAAACAGCTCGCGAACTTCTCTGCTTCAATTGGCTCACTGCAGTCACAGCGTTGGGTGGCGGGTCCTTCTGGCTAGATTTTCATTCATTGGTTCTTCAGGGTTTCAGAAACCCAATTCAAGGCTCTTATTAGTCGAATGAGAGGTCAGTCAGATGAACTAATCTGTTCACGGCTGTGTCTGCAGCTTTGGACGCCACACCACCTACATCACCACCATCAGGATCATGCGTCCGAGTCATGTGTCCGGCATCGTGCGCCCTCGTGCGCTCTAGGACGTAGAGACTTGCCCGTCCGCGGTACAACGGAGCGCAAGAGGTTAAGAGGCTCCTTTGTCCTCCACTCGTTACCTGTATTAATGGCACCTGTTTGAACTCGTTATCAGTATAAAAGACACCTGTCACCAACCTCAAACAGTCAGACTCCAAACTCCACTATGGCCAAGACCAAAGAGCTGTCAAAGGACACCAGAAACAAAATTGTAGACCTGCACCAGGCTGGGAAGACAGAATCTGCAATAGGTAAGCAGCTTTGTGTGAAGAAATCAACTGTGGGAGCAATTATTAGAAAATGGCAGACATACAAGACCACTGATAATCTCCCTCAATCTGGGGCTTCACACAAGATCTCATCCCGTGTGGTCAAAATTATCACGACAACAGTGAGCAAAAATCCCAGAACCACATGGGGGGACCTAGTGAATTACCTGCAGAGAGCTGGGACCAAAGTAACAAAGGCTATATCAGTAACACACTACGCCACCAGAGACTCAAATCCTGCAGTGCCAGACGTGTCCCCCTGCTTAAGCCAGTAGATGTCCAGGCCCATCTGAAGTTTGCTAGAGAGCATTTGGATGATCCAGAAGAGGATTGGGAGAATGTCATATGGTCAGAAGAAACCAAAACAGAACTTTTTGGTAAAACTCAACTTGTCGTGTTTGGAGGAGAAAGGACACCATACCTACTGTGAAGCATGGGGGTGGAAACATCATACTTTGGGGCTGTTTTTCTGCAAAGGGACCAGGACGACTGATCCGTGTAAAGGAAAGAATGAATGGGGCCATGTATCGTGAGATTTTGAATGAAAACCTCCTTCCATCAGCAAGGGCATTGAAGATGAAACGTGGCTGGGTCTTTCAGCATGACAATAATCCCAAACACCCTGCCTGGGTAACGAAGCAGTGGCTTCGTAAGAAGCATTTCAAGGTCCTGGAGTGGCCTAGCCAGTCTCCAGATCTCAACCCCATAGAAAATCTTTGGTGGGAGTTGAAAGTCCGTGTTGCCCAGCGACAGCCCCAAAACATCACTGCTCTAGAGGAGATCTGCATGGAGGAATGGGCCAAAATACCAGCAACAGTGTGTGAAAACCTTGTGAAGACTTACAGAAAACCTTTGACCTCTGTCATTGCCAACAAAGGGTATATAACAAAGTATTGAGATGAACTTTTGTTATTGACCAAATACTTATTTTGCCGAGGAATTTACCAATTAATTCATTAAAAATCCTTCATTGTGATTTTCTGGATTTTTTTTTTTCTCATTTTGTCTCTCATAGTTGAGGTATACCTATGATGAAATTTGGAGACCTCTCTCATCTTTTAAGTGGGAGAACTTACACAATTGGTGGCTGACTAAATACTTATTTTCCCCACTGTAGTCCAGTGCCACTTAAATGTGTTTTTTTCTTCTTCATTATGCATTTTTTGACTTGTGCGACTTATACTCCGGAGTGTATAATTTTCCTACCGGAAAATAAGGTAGGTTGATGGAGGACGATAAACTATGGCAAATAAAATAACGTGCCCAAAGTAAATCCAAAGCTGTTCTTCAACCCTTTGCAGCATCTTCATGGGGTTGGTCTCATTTAAAAGAAAACACTTTGAATTTTTTGGCAAAACAGTCATAATCTCTCAAGTGCTCCGGCCACTGAGTTACAGTCATCTAAACATAGTGAACTTGAAGAAAATAAATTTGGCCTGGGTGTTTTTGTGGATACAAATGCTTGCAAATAACACACAGCTTTAGATTCGGGCTGGAAAATGCAACAGAAATGTAGAACCAAGTCTTATCCAGCTGAGGTCCAAATTTTGTAACAATACCACAAAAAAATGAATATATTACACAGCTTTTTCCTCAGGTAGTTCCCAGGCGTTTTTGAACTGTGCCAAATTGTGCCAAATTGCAGGGTTTGGAAAAACGTCTGTAACTTTTGAATGATTCAATATAGAAGCTTCATCTTGGGCTCTTATGAAAGGTGACACTCAGGGCTCTGTGTGTGTGTGTGGGGGGGGGGGTTGTTCCCCCCCCCCTCGCTACAGAGGACGGACATCGCCCGTTGCGCTGCTGTCCGACATGTGGCGACCGCGGCGCACAGTCACTGCGGTCACCGCACCCCCCCCCCCTCGCTACAGAAGAGTAGCGGGGGGGGCGTTCACGGTCTGGACGCGGCGCACGAACCGTGTACTGCGGCGCACAGACTTCGGACTTCGTGCGCTGCACAGCTGTAATTTACCGATCGGTCAAAAGCCATTTTTGATTACAATTTTCAGGGATAAAGAATAATTTAGCTTATAACACTTACCTGTTCACAACAGCAGCGTAGCTGGCGAACTTCTCTTCCTCATTGTCAGACAAACAGGAAGCTGGTCCGCTTCTTACGGACTCGTGGTTCTGGTCACGCGTCAAACCATAATTCCATTATTGCGGTTTTGCACTTCCATGATTGCGGTTTTGGCGAACGATTTTTCAAAACAAATAAGAACAGTAGTAATTAAAAAAAAGACTGGCGAATGCTACCGTTACACACAGGTCTCGATGTGTGTCATACAGCGGCTTACACAAAACAGATTTTACGCACAGGACGCACGCTTTCAATCGTCGAACTTCTGTGCTTCAATTGGCAGGCTGTATTCGCAGCCGTTGGTAGACGGGTCCTTCTTGCTAGGTTTTCAGTCATTGGTTCTTCAAGGTTTCAGAAACCCAATTCAAGGCTCTTATTTGTCGAATGAGAGGTCAATCATATCTGATCTGTTCGCGGCTGTGTCTGTAGTGGAAGATCGGAAATGCAGCTTTTTTTTCCAGTGCGCTCTTAGGACGCAGTGCCCTTGTGCGTCCTAGAGCGCACGAGAGCGCCCTCGTGCGCTGTAGGACGCAGAGACTTGCCCGTCCGCGGTACAGCAGAGTGCAAGAGGTTAATCACTTTGGGATGCTTATACATGATATTTTTATTTACTTTGGAGGGAGCAGACAATGATTCTCTGATGGGGAAGACAGGGGCTAAGTTGAGGGGTGGCGGATGAAGAGGAGCTGTAGAAAGGCATGTAAGACTGCGACTCTGCTTCCTGGTCCCAACTCTGAGTTGTCAAGGTTTTGGAAATTTGGATAAAAATGATGCCAGATTGTTAGATAAATGAGACGCACCATCCTAAGTGGGATAGACGGCGTCTCATCTGATAAGACCAGGTTTTCCCCAAAATGAGCTCCAATTGTCAATGTAGCCCACATTGTTTGCAGGACACCACACAGACAGCCAGCAGTTGAAGGATGACAAGCGGCTAAACATGTCATCACTGGTCAGATTGGGGAGGGACCCAGAGAATACTACAGAGGCAGACATTGTTTTGGCAAAGTCACACACCGATTCCACATTAAGTTTTGAGACTTCCGATTGCCGGAGTCGGACATCATTAATGCCAGTGGGGATAACAATTGTGATTTACAGTTACTTTTGGCCAGCATTTTCAAAGTTGACTCAATGCCGCCTGCTGTGGCCCCAGAAATACATTTGACTATGGCCGCTGGAGTCTCTAGGTTCACGTTTCTGACTACAGAGTCGGCAATGATCAGAGTTTTTTCCTCAGCGGGTGTGTCGCTGAGCGGAAAAAAACTATTAGAAGCGTGAACAGGTTGGTGGTGAACCAGAGCTTTGCGACTAGGCTTCCTTCTCACCGTCACCCACCCAGTCTCCTCGCTGCTGAGGAGGACCGGAGGACTGCTAGCAGGTCGCCCTAAGCTAGGGAGCTCCGCTGCAGCTAGGGGACGTCCGTCGTTATTAACTGGCATAGACGGTATTTCAATACAGCAGAGCCGGGATTCCAAATCAGACAACCTCGCCTCGAGCGCCTCAAAAAGACAACATTTATTACATTTACCTTGATCACTGAAAGAGGCAGAAGTGTAGCTAAAAATCTGACGTAGAGTTTTCACCAGAGGAGAAGGGGAAGGAGAGCTAGTAGCCATAGATAGTAGCTAACCCGAAGCTAGCAAGAACACAGATGAAAGGTGAACAGAAGGCTAAAGAGGGTGATTAGATGACACTGAGTGTGCACACAGGTGCAAGAGGCTTGATAAACACAAGTGAGAACTAACGATAGATGGAAAAAAGTGACTAAAATACAGTTAAAGGCAAAATCCTCGGGAGAATTAGGAGGAGAATGAGGAGAGCAAACCATAGACAGCCAGCAACACAGGAAGTGACGATACGTTACCACAGGAGGGTCCCACACTGAATGATAAAGGGACTGCTGTTGGAGTTTTCAACCTCAGCAAAGGGGAAACTGCTGCCTGAGAGGCGGGGGTATTCCTCTGGCGGTCTGAAGCTGGGTGGTGGAAACTTGGAGCCGATGGAGTAGGATTGGGCAAACTGGAGGTGGAGCAGGGCGTATGTCACAGAGTGCACTTCTGAGTCGGCTTCGGGCTCGCCGGAGGCGGCCCCCACGTCAGCCCGGGGAAAGATTGTTGGAGGATTGAGAATGTGGCTAACAACTCCGCAAACTGGGAAAACCTCCACAACCCTGGGTACACCTTGACAATAACGGTCACTGAATTCACACTCTCCCAGATCTTTGGGCTGTGGGAGGTGAGAGCTTCATCCATGAATCCCTGGACGAACTCAGCAGCCCACTGCTCCTCGACACTCGGGTTCCCCACTGCCAATCTCACTTTGCTTGGTGGAGGTCAGTGTACTGAGGACATGATGACTCCACAAATAGCTGAGTGAGAAAAAAACAGAAATACCACAGCCAACAGCAGTTGGATCTTCAACTGGTTGGAGCCTTCTGTCATGAATTGCCCCTCGAGGCAGGAACGAAGACCCACGCACTGAACTGTAGTTGTGATATTTATTGAAGGGAACAAAAAATCCAAACAGTTTGCAAAACACAAAAATCCCAATAGTGCACAAAATAACTTAGAGACAGAGAAGGTGGGATTAATCAGGAAATTGCACCAGAACGGGGAATGGGTTCTGATGCACAGCGACAGAAAACAGAGGCTCCAACAATGAATGACAGAAACAAGGAACTTAAATAGGACATGGTGTCAATGAACACAACTGGATGCAGGTGTGGATCACATGAGTGGGCAAGGGGTAACAAAGATTACAATAGAGATCAGCTGGGAGTATGAGAGGGGAAGATGAGCCTGACAGCTTACAGGAGCACCGCCCACAACAGAGCAAAAACCCGGGAACCGCCACTGACAGCAGCAACCCTGGAGAGGGAGAGAAAAAACACAACAGGATACAATTATGATATGTTGGCAAGTAAAGACAAGTACCTCAAATATGTAAATAACAAAACTATAATGACCGTAACCAGGAAAATAAATCATACTAAGAAACAATCCAGAATGCAGTATGAGAAAATCAACCAATGATAAAATAACAGGAATAAGAACTCAAAAATACAACATCATACATACATACATACATCTTGGGGGGGGGGGGGGGGGGCGGGGGCTGGAGCCTTGAGCCTATCCCAGCATCTTTTGGGCGAGAGGCAGGGTACAAATATAAAAGCAAATGGCAAAGAGAAAGAGCATGGTGCAATCCCCCCCCCCCCCCCCCCCCCCCCATGCTCAGATCATGATAGCCAAGGCTCTTGTCTTCTCACAGTGTGTTAGCATGAATCCTTCAAAACTACTGGATAGACTGATGCACTTTTCACCAGAACTGGCTTGTTGCCTACACGTGAACCCTTTACATTTTGGAGGTGATCAGTGAGTGACAGAAGGAGCCTTGGCAGAGGTATGCGCTCTCTGAATGCTTTTCTAGTTTTGTTTGTGAAATCACAATAGACCTGTTCTGTTATACTTGTTTACTACACACAGCAGTGATATGATACTGCGCTGTTGGTTATATTCCTCATTATGAACCTTGTCAGTAAACTAGAAGGTAGAAGAGAGGAGGGAAAAAAAAATCTCAAAAGCTGACTTGAAAGATTCAATAAACTGTGATTCTGCAGTTTTTCCTCTGGCTGAAAGACCTTGGCGCGGTTACAACATATTTTTCCGGGGGTAGGGGGGGGAATAAACATATGACACGATTGTTACTGGAATATGTTAATTTTATGCAATTTTTCTTTTTTAAATTTTTGTACAGTAATTCAATTCAATTCGGCTTTATTTATCATGCGCCACATCACAACAGAAGCCGTCTCGTGGTGCCACAGTGCAGAAAAAAAAAACCACACAGTCACAGAAAGACCCAGCAATCAGACAATCCTCTATGAGCAAGCACTAAGTGACGGTGGAGAGGAAAAACTCCCATTTGGAAGGAAGAAACCTCTAGCAGAACCAGGCTCAGGGAGGGGCAGTCTTCTGCTGCGACTGGCTGGGGGTGAGGGGATAGGGAGGATGGAAAGAACAGACATAAAGAACATAGCAGTAAGATGCCAAGTACAATATTGGAGGTCAGCCGGCAGTATGGATCAGATAACAATAGAAAAAGAGTGGGGTTAAAAGACACAAAAACCCTCCTTAAACGAAAGCTATATTAAAAAGGAAGGATTTTACCCTGTTCTTAAAAACAGAGACCGAGTCTGACTCCCGGACCCAGAGTGGTAACTGGTTCCAGAGAGAAGGGGCTTGGTAGCAGAAGGCTCTGCCTCCCACCGTACTTTTGGAGATTCTGGGCACCACAAGTAAGCCAGCATTTTGGGAGCGTAATGCTCTACTAGGATGGTAAGGTGATATCAGATCTTTTATATATTGGGGGGGGGCTGATTATTAAGAGCTTTGAAAGTAAGAAGAAGGATTTTAAACTTGATTCTGAATTCTATGGGAAGCCAATGGAGGGAGGACAGAACCGGGGAAATATGATCTCTTTTTCTAGAACCAGTTAAAACTCTAGCAGCAGCATTTTAAATCAACTGAAGATTTTTTTTAAAGATACTTTAGGACAACCAGATAATAGCGAATTACAATAATCTAATCGAGAACTGACAAAGGCATGAATCAGTTTCTCAGCATCACCCAGAGACAAGATGCTCCTTCACTCTCTGGCATCCGTCAGTCTCGGGAGACTATGGAGTTGCGCTCTGGGTGGTTTTGATGCAGCGTCGGTGTCTGGTGTGACTGAAAAGTCCGATGCGGGAGTGGCAATCCTTGCCGCACTGGACACAGGTGAAGTCAGTTGCTGGTCGGTCTGCCTGGCCTCGGGGCTTTCTCCTCTGTCGCTTCACCTCAGCTTGCTGTATAAGTGACTGTTCAAAGCTGGACAGGCCTTTCTGCACAATCTGCCTCCAGGCCGTCCGGTCTGAGGCTACAGCTTCCCATGTGGTGAGGTCGACATCCATGGCAATCAAGTCCCTTTTGCAGACATCCTTGTAACGCAGTTGGGGTCTGCCTGACGGACGTTTGCCTTGAGCTAGGACGCCGTAGAGGAGATCCTTGGGGGATCCTGCCATCGCCCATGCGTATCACATGCCCCAGCCAGCGCATGCATCTCTGCTTCAGCAGTGTGTACATGCTGGGGATTCCAGCTCTCTCTAGGACGCTGTTGTTTGTGACTTTGTCCTGCCAGGTCAAAATTTGTGCATAATTTTTATAATGCTGTCAAGATTTACGGCCCAACAAATCGCTGCATCACTCCCCTGAAAACAGCAGATGGGCTGAGAATCCTAAAGGATCAGCCTAACATCTTGCTGAGATGGGCTGAACACTTTAGTACCCTGCTTAACCAGTACTCAGATGCAGACCCCACTGTTCTCGACGACTTGCCTACTCTTCCTCCGATGCAAGACCTGGATCAGCCCCCAACCTTCCTGGAGGTTCTATCAGCTACCCGCTCTCTCAAAAACAACAAGTCCCCTGGTAATGACAACATCCCTGCCGAGCTGTTGAAACAAGGAGGCTACTTGTGTACAAAAACCCTGCACAAGTACATCACCAAGGTCTGGGCCGATGATAACATCCCACAACAATGGAGAGACGCCACAATTGTCACCATTTATAAAAACAAGGGTGACAAGGCTGTCTGCGGCAACAGCAGGGGTATTTTGCTCCTTGCTGTTGCTGGTAAGGTCCTGGCGAAGGTGATGCTTCACAGGCTGATCAACAACATCACAGAATCAGTGCTGCCTGAATCGCAATGCGGTTTCAGGAAGGGCAGGAGCTCGGTGGACATGATTTTCACAGCTCGGCAGCTGCGGGAGAAATGTCGGGAGCAACACCAGGACCTTTTCATGGCCTTTGTCGATCTCTCCAAAGCTTTCGACACTGTCCATAGAGAACTCCTATGGGAAGTTCTTTTTAAGTTTGGCTGCCCCGGTAAGTTTGTCAATATCCTCCGCCAATTTCATGATGGTATGACTGCTTGGGTGACTATAGGAGGATAGGAATCTCCTTCCTTCCCCGTTTGTACAGGGGTTAGGCAGGGGTGTGTATTAGCACCAGTACTTTTTAACATCTTCCTGCTCTGTGTCACCCAACTTCTCCACAAGGAGATTGAGGACAGCAGCGGTGTAACAGTGGACTTCCGTCTAGATGGCAACCGTTTTAATATAAGGAGGCTCCAGGCAACCACCAAACTGCAAAGGGTGAGAGTCATTGAGCTACAGTATGCAGATGACTGTGCTCTGGTATCTCATAGCCCACAAGATCTCCAGTCTGTTCTTACTGCTGCAGTGAGAGCATACAGCAGGATGGGACTGACGGTGAACACCATCAAAACAGAGGTCGTCTGCCAATGGAGCACCAATATCCCATCTACTCCACCTACCTTCACTGTTGCTGGTGAACAGCTGTCTGTTGTTCCATCTTTCAAGTACCTGGGGAGCATCCTCTCTTTAGACAACACCATTGACAGTGAGGTCCAGAACAGGATCAGGCAGGCATCAGCTTCTGTTGGGAGACTCAGGCGTCGGGTCTTCCAGAACAAGAACCTCCATCTCCAAACGAAGATCTCTGTTTACCAGGCAGTCTGTGTCACTACTCTCCTCTACACCTGTGAATCCTGGGTGACTTACAGCCGCCACATTAGGGATCTAGAGCGGTTCCATATACGCTGCCTTCAGCGCATCCTGGGAATCACCTGGCGTGACCATGTGCCTCATTCTGAGATACTCTTTAAGACCAGCTGTAGGAGTATTGAGGCAACGATCACCCAGCACCAGCTACACTGGCTGGGACATGTGGTGAGGATGCTCTCAAACCGGTTGCCTCGCAGGGTGTTATATGGCCAGTTACATCATGGTCGACGCTCTGCTGGAGGGCAGAAGAAGCGCTACAAGGACCAGCTAAAGATGGCCTTAAAGAAGTGCAGGATCAGACCATAGGCTCTGGAGGAGGCTGCTGCTGACCGGAACACCTGGCGACAGCAGTGCCTTGTGGGGACCCGTATGATGGAGGAGGACAGGACAGCCAGGAGACAGGAGAGAAGACTGAGGAGGAATGCACCTGCAGCCCCTGCTGCCACTACTACAACTTTTACATGCCCTACCTGCAACAGGACATGTGGGTCCAGGATAGGACTACACAGCCATCAAAGGACTCACCGATAGAAGTGGACGTCATCATCGGACTCGATGGACAACTGCAAGCAAGCAAAAGCAAGTCCTGCCAGGTGATGTGTAGGATGCGACGGAGACAGTGCATGTGAAATGCGTTGAGCTTCTTTTCCTGTCTGGCTCGCAGGGTCCAGGACTCGCTGCCATACAGGAGGGTGCTGAGGACGCAAGCTCTGTAGACCTGGATTTTGGTATGCTCTGTCAGCTTGCCATTGGTCCACGCTCTCTTTGTCAGTCTGGACATGGTCGTAGCTGCTTTGCCGATGCGCTTATTGAGCTCCGTGTCGAGAAAGAGGGAGTCATTGATAGTGGATCCCAGGTAGACGAAGTCATGAACATCTAGTTCATGATCGAAGATGCTGATGCTGGGTGGAGAATCCATGCCTTGTCCCATGACAAGGCGTCATGGGACGCCTTGTCCCATGCCTCATCTTGGCAATTTGCCTCCTTATCTTGGCAATATCTAGGATTGCCTCCTTATCTTGGCAATGTTGCGCAGATGATAGAAGGCAGTCCTAGAAACAGTTTTAATATGTGAATTAAAGGACAAATCCTGATCAAAAATCACTCCAAGGTTCCTCACACAACTGTTCAGACTGAGAGTGGCAGCATCTAAATTAAGGGCTTAATCTGAAAAGGAATTTCTAAGATGTTTTGGGCCAACAACAATGACTTTAGTCTTATCAGAGTTCAATTGTAAAAAATTTCAAGTCATCCAAGCTTTGATGTCCTTAAGACAGGCATCTAACTTGGCCAACTGATCACAATCATCAGGCTTCATTGACAGGTATAGTTGTGTGTCATCTGCGTAACAGTGAAAATGTATACAGTGCTTTCTGATGATATTGCCCAAGGGGAGCATATATAGACAAAAAAGAGTAGGGCCCAACACAGATCCCTGTGGAACTCTGTGACTGAGCTTAGAGCTGGAAGAAAATCCATCATTGACATGGACAAACTGAAATCTATCAGACAAATAAGATCTAAACCACTGCAACGGAGTTCCACTGAGTCCAACAAAGTGTTCCAATCTATCAAGTAGAATGGCATGATCGATAGTGTCAAAGGCTGCACTGAGATCTAAGAGAACAAGAACAGAGACAAGTCCATTATCAAATGCAGTCAGGAGGTCATTAGAGACCTTCAATAAGGCAGCTTCAGTGCTGTGATGAGCTCTGAACCCAGATTGAAACACCTCAAACAAACCAACTCCCTGCAAATGGTCAGCTAATTGCACAGCAACAACTCTTTCCAAGATTTTTGAAATGAAAGGGAGATTAGAGATTGGTCGATAATTGGCCAAAACTTCAGGATTAATAAGAAGAATACGGCTACCAATAATTGAAAAAATATTTTTAACCCCTTGCACTCTGGTCAATTTCCCTAAAAACGCCTAAAAATAAAGTACCCAAAGTAAATCAAAAGCTGTTCTTCAGCCCTTTGCAGCATCTTCATGGGGTTGGTCTCATTTAAAAGAAAACACTTTGAATTTTTTTGGCAAAACGGTCATAATCTCTTTAAGTGCTCCTGCCACTGAGTAACAGTCATCTAAACATACTGAACTTGAAGAAAATAAAGTTTGCCTGGGTGTTTTTTTGGATACAAATGCTTGCAAATAACACACAGCTGTCAGATCCGGGCTGGAAAATGCAACAGAAATGTAGAACCAAGTGTTTTCCAGCTGAGGTCAAAATTTTGTAACAATATCACAAAAAATGAATATGTTACACAGTTGGGCTGCACAGTGGCGCAGTGGTTAGCACTGCGGCAGCACAGTTTACCCTCGGCCGGGGATCGCCGGGATCATGAGATCGTGGGTTTGATCCCTGCCCCCAGCCAACAGTGATCTGTGTGGAGTTTGCATGTTCTCCCTGTGTTTGCGTGGGTTTACTCCGGGATTTCTCCGGTTTCCTCCCACACGCCAAAAACATGCAGGTTAGGGAGTTAAGGGGCACTTGCGCACGCAGCGACCGGCAGCTGGTGGCTTGTCACCGGACTGCAGAACAAATCTACCTATGGGTACAACATAAGTTTAAAAAAAAAAAAAAAAAAAAAAAAAAAAGCTTTTTTGTCAGGTTGTTCCCAGGCGATTTTGAACTGTGCCAAATGGCACAGTTTGGAAAAACGTCTGTAACTTTTGAATGATTCAGTATAGAAGCTTGATCTTGGGCTCTAATGAAAGGTGACACTCAGGGCTGTGTGTGTGCGTGGGAGGGATTGTTTATTCTTTCATGAATGAATGAATGAACAAACAAGCCCCCACACACAAAGAAGCATGCCACGTAAAAAATGTGTGGCTTTTTTTTTTTACAAGAAAAAATAACCTACAGAGCAATGAAAATTATACTAAAATATCTGTAATGTAGAGGATAACAACTCCCCCCCCCCCACCCCCCGCTACAGAGGACAGACATTGTCTATCGCCACATGATGGACCGCGGCGCACGGACCGGACCGCGGTGTACTACGCACAGTTGTACTAAAATATCTGCAATCCGCTACAGAGGAGTAGCGGGGGGGGGGGGGGGGGGGACCGTTCTCAGTGCACGGTCCCGTCCGTGCGCTGCGGTCTGTCATTTGGCGATGACGCACAGTTGTAATTTACCAATCGGTCAAAAGTCATTTTGATTACAATTTTCAGGGATAAAGAATAATTGAGCTTATAACACTTACCTGTCCACAACAGCAGTGTCGCTGGCGAACATCTGTTCCTCACTGTCAGACGAACATGACGCTGGTCCGCTTGTTACGACTCGTGGTTCTGGTCACGTGACCCGGTCAAACCATGATTCCATTATTGCGGTTTTGCGCTTCCATGATTGCGGTTTTGGCGAATGATTTTTCAAAACGAATAAGAACAGTAGTAATAAAAAAAAGACTGGCGAACGCTACCGTTACACACAGCGGCTTACACAAAACAGATTTTACGCATGGGACGCACGCTTTTAATCGTCGAACTTCTCTGCTTCAATTGGCTGGCTGTATTCGCAGCTGTTGGTAGGCGGGTCCTTCTTGCTAGGTTTTCAGTCATTGGTTCTTCAAGGTTTCAGAAACCCAATTCAAGGCTCTTATTAGTCAAGTGAGAGGTCAATCAAATCTAAACCAATCAAAGCACTCCTTTGGCTTTCTGTTCGCGGCTGTGTCTGTAGTGGAAGAACGGAAATGCAGCTTTTTTTTTCAGTGCGCACTAGGACGCAGAGACGTGACCGCCCGCGGTATCCCGGAGTGCAAGAAGTTAAATAACCTGGAAGGAATAGGGTCCAGAAGGTAAGATGAAGGCTTAGAAGAGGAAATTATTTTATCCAACTCTAAGAGGTTGATTGGAGTAAACTTATCTAAGCAGATATCAATTGAGGGAGCTGTTGAAGTTAATGTACTAGAGTTTACGGTAGGAAAAATCTGACTGATTTCATCTCTAATAGATAAAATTTTAAGATTGAAATAGTTCAGAAAGTCCTAATAATACTAATACACGCATAGAACGTGACATTCTATTCCACCCTTCTGCAGTCTGTGCCCCTATCTGAAACCCCCACCCCAAGTGTGGAGGAACGGAATAAGTGCAGGCGGACATGACAAGGTGTTTTATTTCTCCATCACGAGACTCACTCAGTGCTCTGTGTGCCGTGAGTGAGCTCTGAGTGCGTTCTCTAAGAGCGATACAGTGAGCTTTGAGTGAGCACATTTATACCGACAAGAGAGCATGCATGGCACCTTTACATCACAGTCAAGAGAGAATGCGTGGCACATTTACATCACAGTCACACATATCAATAGCTTGATTACTGCCGCCGGAGTTCCTCTCTTTGCTCCGGGGCTGTATGACAATAGGACAAAAGAGAATGTAAGGCACATTTACATATTGATCTCAGTCCATACATATCAATCCCGTGATTGTTCTGTTTCCTACTCAAGCTGAGTGCTCGGACTGTCCCAGTAGAGGACAAAAGGATTATAAGGAAGAAACACAAGAACTTTGAGAGACTGCTCATATGAGTCATTTAAGTAAGAGATTCTGCTCTGACAACTAAGCTGAACTTTTACCTGTTAAGATTGTGCACGGCACAACAGAAAGTTAATGTTCCATGGACTTTTTTTCTGTGAAAAACCCTGTAATATAAATGTGTTTTTAATGTGTGCCCTGATTTGTTTCTCAGTTGTTTTTATGTTTTAACAATCCAGTTCTCTTTCCATGATGAATTTATCTTATTCTCACAACATGACCTGGACAATATGACCTGTTTCTAGAAACTGTTTTCCTTAGCACAGCAAGTTTCTCACTCCTTAAATCACTGTTGCATGCTTATGAAACAAAGGCGTGACCTTTATTCCTCATGTGTGTGTGTGAAATGTAGCAGGTGTTCAGTTCAGTATGTTTTGGGAACCGGGCAGAGTTGAATTGCCTGGAAGCAGAGTATTGGCCCTTCCTGCTCCCCACGCAATTCTATGATGGGAGGGGGGCTTGCTCGGAACAGAGATGGCCACTCTGTTCTGTACCTAGCCTTCCTTCAAAAGCAGGGTTTTTTTCCCGACACTTTAGAGTCTGCTGTGGATTTCGCGCGGATGCCCAGCTGATTGATGCATGCGCTTGCCAAAAGACTGCCAAGGCTCTCCAGTCTTCTTCTGTATCATTGGTAAGGGCTGATGAAATGACATGAAATGCATTGATCCTTGTGTGTATGGAGATATGGTCTGTGGGGAATAAAGAGATACAGCTTATTCTAGCAGCCATGTCTCAGAGTGAATCACTTGTCTCAGTGTGAATCACTTTCTTTCATATGCGCCGACTCCTCACGAACCTGTCTAAATATTTTCATAAAACATTTTGGCGTCACGAACAGGATTCGGAAGGAAAATTAACAGAGGTTAAAGAGGAGCTGTGCATAGGAAAGTCATGTTTAAGGAAAAAATTAAACAGAGTGTAGCTGGGGGCTCTCCCAGCTATTGTGCTGGTGATTGTGTTGGTAATTGTGCTGTTATCCCAGGCCGGAATGGTTTATGGGGACAAGTTGGTGTATGTTTAGCGGATTATGGCGGAAGATCAGAGCCATAGGCAGATCTGGTAGGGGACGGGTCCCCTTCGGTGGTGTCTGCGTGTCTACGGGGTATCGAGGTTGCCCCGAAAGCTCCGCTGAGTGGTATTCAGCGGCGGATGTGGTATTGTGTGAGCTGCTGTCCTCTCTCTCCCATCAGCAAGGGGAGGGGCGAACAGCGCTCCCTGTCTTTCTCTGTTCCTCGCTCTCCCAAAGGGGGCGGGTGAGGGATAGTGCTCTTCTCTCTCTCTCTCTCTCTCTCTCTCTCTCTCTCTCTCTCTCTCTCTCTCTCTCTCTCTCTCCCTCTCCCTCTCCCTCTGTTCCTCGCTCTCCCAAAGGGGGCGGGCGCGGGAAGTTCTCTCTCCCTCTCTCTCTCCTTTTGCCTCAGGGGCGGGGGAGAGGCAGAGTTGGCCTTTAGAAAAAAACAGAAGTGTGAATTTTTGCTCAGCTCAAGTGAAGAATGCAAGAGGCGGGGGTGCCTGCCTCACAAGGCTTGGGAGATGCTGGGTTGCATAAAGGAAATATAAAAACAATAGGATTCAACAGTGACTCAAATGCTTTAAATTTAAACAAAGAGGACAGTTTGACCCAGTTTTTAATGGATTTGGAATAAAGCAGTCACTGTGGGGAAGGTACATATGGAACCTTTTCCCATTCCATTGGCAAATAAGGTGGTGAACATGAAGCAGTATCGAGTCCCTGGAGGACATGATGAGATTACTGCTACCATAAAAGATTATGTGGAGGCTGGAGTGTTGAGAACATGTACCACCGCGTGGAACAACCCCATTTGGCCAGTCCGAAAGTCTGACGGCTCCTGGCGAATGACGGTTGATTATCGGGAACTAAACAAACACACTCCTCCATTGACAGCGGCAGTACCTGATTCTCCCACCATAATTGACCGGGTGCAGCATCATCCGGGAATATGGTATGGGGTGATTGATCTGGCTAATGCCTTCTTTACGATTCCAATCCCAGAAGATAGGCAGGAGCAGTTTGCGTTTACTTGGGAGGGACGACAGTATACGTTTACTAGACTCCCACAGGGCTATCTCCATAGTCCTACTATCTGTCACCGGACGGTGGCAGAGAATCTGGACGGGCTAACAACGCCCCCTGGGGTGTTGATATCCCATTATATTGATGACATCATGGTACAAGGGACCTCTGAAAAAGAAGTCCAGCAGATACTGGATCGGCTGATCCAGCACATGAAAAGTCACGGTTGGGAGATTAATCCAGCAAAGGTGCAGGGACCCTCCCAGAGGGTGAAATTTCTGGGAATCTGCTGGAATAAGGGAGAAAGAGAAATCACAGACAAAGCCCGAGAAAAGATAATGGCTTTTGCCACCCCGCACACCAAAAAGGATGTGCAGCGGTTTATTGGGTTGTTTGGATATTGGAGGAGTCACATTCCTCATTTGGGGCAAATTTTGCAGCCTTTATATCAAGTGACAAGGAAAAAAGAGCAGTTTGAATGGACAGAAAAACAGCAAGTGGCTTTTGACATGGCCAAAGAGGCCATACAGCAAGCTCTATCATTAGGAAAAATGCAATCTGGTCCGGTTGAGTTGCAGGTGTCGGCTCGGAATGATTATGCAAATTGGAGCTTATGGCAAAAACAAGGCAAACAACGGAAACCTTTAGGTTTCTGGTCAAGGAAGCTGCCGAGTGCAGGAATTCGTTACACGCCCTTTGAAAAACAATTATTGGCGTGTTATTGGAGTTTGGTGGAAACAGAGGCATTAACTGCAGGGCATGAGGTGCTCATGAGGCCATTGATACCTATTCTGACGTGGGTAATGAGTAACCCCACCACACATCGGATAGGTACCGCCCAGGAGAGTAGCATCATTAAGTGGAAATGGTACGTGTCTGAAAGAGTGAAATCTGGACAAAAAGGAGTTTCGGTCTTGCATGAACAAGTTGCTGATGTCCCAGAGGCAGATGAGTCTTGTTTTGAAGTTGAGCAGCTGCAGGAATCTCCTGTGTTAACAGGGCCCCACTATGATGAACTCACAGACGAGCAAAAGAGCAGGGCGTGGTTTGTGGATGGCTCTTCTCAGTGGGTAGCGGGAAAACGAAGGTGGAAAGCCGGGGCTTTCAACCCTCATCTGGGGCAAATTTTGGAAGAAATGGGTGAGGGAAAAAGCAGCCAATGGGCCGAGTTGAAGGCCGTGCACATGGTGATACAACATGCGGGTGTGTCAGGAGCGTATATCTACTCTGACTCCTGGTCAGTGGTTAATGGGTTAACCACATGGATGCCTACATGGCAGTCCAATCAATGGCGGATTCAAAAGAAAGAGGTGTGGGGTAAAGAGTTGTGGGAGGAAATCTGGCAAAAGGTCCAAGGGGTCACTATCCATGTCACCCATGTTGATGCCCATACCCAAAATATGGACTCAGAAGCCCTCCACAACCGTTATATTGATGGAGTGGTCAGAGCAATGTCAGTGGAAAGGCAATCCACTGTGGATTTGGCCCGGTGGGCCCATGAAAAGAGTGGACATTGTGGAATTCAAGCTACCACCCAATGGGCCAGGGATAGAGGCATTGATTTAAAAACTGATGATGTAAAGACAGCCATTGAACAGTGTGAGGCCTGTCAGCATCACAGAAAAGGTGTCCCACAACATCTCACTGGACATATACAAAGGGGAAAGAGTCCAGGACAAATCTGGCAAATGGATTTTATTGGTCCTCTTCCAGAGTCACAACGATGTAAATATGTATGCACGGCTGTGGATACATTTTCGGGTGTGGTAGTAGCACACCCGGCCAAAGTGGCTAATCAGAAGGCCACACTGGCCTGTTTGGACCTAATTGAAAGGTTCTATGGGCTACCTGTACAGATTCAAACTGACAACGGGACCCATTCCACCGGAAACCTGGTGAAAGATTGGGCTAAACATAATCATGTGGAATGGATCTATCACGTTCCATATCATCCCCAGGCTGCGGGTTTAATTGAGAGAATGAATGGGTTGTTGAAAACCACCTTGAAAAAAGGAGGGACAAACAATAGTTTGGAAGGGTGGAAAAAACGCTTACCACAAGCGCTGAAACAGCTAAACAATAGACCCATTGCACCTGGTACAACACCACTGAACCGGATGATCACTGTCAATCTTGAACACTCTGAAGGACAAATTATTAAAATGTGGAAGATTAACCCAGAAGCAACACTACCAGTGCGAGCGACGAAAGGCTCGGCTGGATTAGATTTAAGAGCTATGGAAACCCTTACCTTAGTACCAGGAACACCTACTGTGGTAAAAACAGGGCTAGGGTTGCAATGTCCGAATGGAATGTATGGTCACATATTGCCAAAGTCTGGATTATCTCTAAAAGGTTTAACGACTCTGGCAGGTGTGATTGACAGTGATTATCAAGGAGAACTGGGAGTGGTGTGCTATGTACTGGGATCAGAGCCCATAACCCTGAATAAGGGGGATGAAGTGGCCCAATTAGTCATTATACCATGCCTAATGACTGACCCTGAAGAGATTGCTAAGCCGGCTGTGATGACGCAAAGGGGCGAAAAAGGCTTTGGTTCCACAGCTAAATCTGGGGCCAAAGTATGGGTGAGGCAAGAAAATGGCCCTCCCCGCCCGGCTGAGATCATAGCTCAAGGGACGGATCAGGTGGTGACCATTTTGTATCCAGGAGAGGAAACCTGGATAAATGTACCAATATCAAAATGTTATCTAAGGGAGAACTAATTCTGTGCTTTCTCTTCTCCTAAGTATGTGCTTGCTTTGCAGGAATGTTCGGGGGGAGACTGGTGATTGGACACCCGCCACGTCATGGGTCTTCTTCAACACCCCCACAAGCACCGAGGACATGGCTATGTCGTCTGCTGGGACATGTGCCGCCCTGCCCTCGTTGTGATCCTGTGGATGAGCATCGCCGGTTGCTGGATCCAGATCCACGCCACACCAGGACAAGAAATGTTTGAGCTGGACCAATCTGTTTCGTTGGAGTGGAGGGAAAGTCGAATCGGTGCCAATCGGAGTCAAGACGGTTTCTATTGTTTATCAAACCAAAAGTGCAAGATACTGAACTTAACCAGCCACTGTCCTATCTACATATGCCCCAAATGTGTCAAAAATCAATATAATGTGCCTGCGGTGGAGAAGGGGTGTATGGTTAACTTAACTGCCAATGTAACCATATGCGTGGCCAAAGCGACTAATGACTTACTGAAATGTGATACTACCTTAAATGGTACAAAGCTATCCATCAATATAACAGGAGATAAGGAAGTGTATTTGATGAATGGAACAGTCATAAAGGGGCGACAAATCCCCTTTGTGTACCCTATTGTAGTGGTCGACAAAAACCCGAAGCATATATCCCCAACGAACCTGGCACCCATACTATCGACCTGTACAACGGTGGCCACACAAACCAGCCATGTCACCGTCAATTGGATGGTAAGGATACCACCCATTCCCAAATGTTCAACCAAGAAGAAGAGAGCATGGTATGACACGTTGCTGGGAGGATTTGGCACAGTTTTGGGAATCTCCAACACCATTAACAACGAGGTAACCAGATCAATGTTGGCAGATACTGGACATCAAACGTCTTTAGGCATTCAACAAGTTGGGTTTTGGATGCCTACGGTGGTGGGGCCTCAAATGGAGGCCGCCAATCTGTTTCAAAAACGTCTGAATCGGGATTTGACCATGTGGAATGCTACGAGTGAATTGATGACGAACATCACTCGCGCTTTCAATTGGACTGTGTGCAACATGCAAGTTTTGGATATCCGCACGCAGTTGGAACGTTTCACTCGCATTGTCACTACCAATCACGCTCGACAATGGCGAGAAGTGTGGAACATCACTGAAGAATGGTGGTTAATTCCGCATCCTGAAAAAACCATCTGCAATAGCACGATGTGTAGCGGGCAATGGACTCAATTAAATGTCACAAAAGCTGTTGACGTGTGCAAATATCATGTGTTACCAGTAATTACTGCCACGGCATTTTGGTTTATTCAATTAAAAGGGGGATGGTTTGATACAGGGCAAAATAATACATATGATTTATCAGAATGTGATTTGACTGACCAAGGATATGCATGCCTAAGTCGAGAAATACTGTATATACTGAACCATGCTTAACCATGACAGAGGCACTATGTGAATGGAGAATAGAAAAACCTCGTGACATGATGTGGCAAATAGGGCCCCATACTCTATGTGTAGCCACCTTAAATTTCCATCCAATGTTGCCTAGGGTACCTTTCACTGGGTGTCTGCATGGTGTTCACATGTGGCAATGGCATAATCGGACATATCGTCTACCAACTTTTCCAGTGAGGCTCACCTGACCGCCCTGCAATGGCGGGTGCTGGAAGTTCCATGGCAGGTGTCCCTGGATCGATTCAGAGGCGCACTGAATGGATCCACAGAGATACAGAAGCTCATTGGTGATCATATGTCTAATGTGCGTGCTGCAGTAATATCCACTGTGGTGGCCCAAGGAAAGGTATTGCATGCAGCTCATCAGCTAGAGCAAGTTTCTGCTCATCACTGGTGGGATATATTCTCAGGCATGTCAGTCACTGCTCGCAAAACACTGGTGCCTCCCCTAGCTATATTAATTGCTGTTCTATCTGTCTTAACAATATGCAATTTCAGTGCTTTCTGCTATATTAGGAGAGTAAGACAAATTCTAAGTAAAAGAATATATAATTCTCTAGCAATATGAAAATCACAGTCATTTTTCGAGATGGAGGGTATGGTACCATATCTTGCAAAGTAGAGGTGAGTGCTGACCCTCCTGGTCACTGGATATGTTATGATTATGCCGTAGGCTTGAGTAATGAATGGAGTTACTACAATAGACAATTTACTACGAGAAATGAACTATTGTGGTATGTTGTAACATGCATTTGGGACATCAATTGGGTGGAATTATCTCACCATAATCATGTCGGCATACCTTATGAGGATGAAAGTATTCCCCAAGAAGACAGTAATTACCCAATGTTCTTCACCAACTGATAGAACAAATAAGGTCAAAGGGTGGAAAAGGTGATATAAATGTGTTTTTAATGTGTGCCCTGATTTGTTTTTCAGTTGGGGAAGAAAGCATTTAGTTGGGGAAGAAAGCAATTATCTTTACCAACTGATCACAAATAAGGTCAAAGGGTGGAATGTAATATAAATGTGTTTTTAATGTGTGCCCTGATTTGTTTCTCAGTTGTTTTTATGTTTTAACAATCCAGTTCTCTTCCCATGATGAATTTATCTTATTCTCACAACATGACCTGGACAATATGACCTGTTTCTAGAAACTGTTTTCCTTAGCACAGCAAGTTTCTCACTCCTTAAATCACTGTTGCATGCTTATGAAACAAAGGCGTGACCTTTATTCCTCATGTGTGTGTGTGAAATGTAGCAGGTGTTCAGTTCAGTATGTTTTGGGAACCGGGCAGAGTTGAATTGCCTGGAAGCAGAGAATTGGCCCTTCCTGCTCCCCACGCAATTCTATGATGGGAGGGGGGCTTGCTCGGAACAGAGATGGCCACTCTGTTCTGTACCTAGCCTTCCTTCAAAAGCAGGGGTTTTTTCCCGACACTTTAGAGTCTGCTGTGGATTTCGCGCGGATGCCCAGCTGATTGATGCATGCGCTTGCCAAAAGACTGCCAAGGCTCTCCAGTCTTCTTCTGTGTCATTGGTAAGCGCTGATGAAATGACATGAAATGCATTGATCCTTGTGTGTATGGAGATATGGTCTGTGGGGAATAAAGAGATACAGCTTATTCTAGCAGCCATGTCTCAGAGTGAATCACTTTCTTTCATATGCGCCGACTCCTCACGAACCTGTCTAAATATTTTCATAAAACAAACCCAGAGAGGGTTATTTGGTTATTATTTATTTCATAAATAGTGTTATTATTTATTTTCTGACTTTTTTTCCTTTGAAGATCCCGGAAAGGGTTATTAATATTTGGTTATGTGTAGCTTTCTGGAAAACAATAAATGTTTACATTTAGGCACCCCTGCGATCGTCACACTTTTTCTGTTACAAACTGACCCCGGCCCCCATCAGAGAAGGCAAAAGTTATGTGGCCCTCAGGAAAAAGTTTGGGGACCCCTGCTATAGGCCCTTAGAATAGAGGGTTAGTACTAGTGAAAGCACTTTGAGTGGTCTTTGTGACTAGAAAAGCGCTATATAAGTGCAGGTTAGTTAGTTAGTTAGTTAGAACCAAAAAAGGGCAGTTTGGCAAACCCAGAAACTTCAGAGTGAGTAAACACACCAAATTTCAGTCACTGTACCAGAAAACACCGAATGAATGAATGAATCTTTATTTCGGATAGATTAAAAGTACAGATTAAAAGAAACTGAATAATATAACAAAGGGGGAAAGAAAATCCAACAAGGTCAAATTAGACAATGACTCCTCTGATTATACAGTTCAACATAAGTTATCCGAAATGGGTGATGGCTGAAGCCACAGCTTATATTGCCCACCCATATTCCATCCAAGAATTCAAAAGAAAAACAAAACAAGAGCGATTACAATTCAGAACAAAGCTAAGACAAAATGTGACAAAAAACTAAGCTACAACACAACACAGGCTGGATATGACAATCCTTATGTGATTTTACATGTCATCTTGTATATATGTTTGGAGTATTTCTTCCTTTAGTTTTTGTTTAAATTGTCCAAGCGTTGTACATGATTTTAATTCAGGTCCAAAATCGTTCCATAATCTGACTCCTTGCACTGAAACACAGTGTTGCTTGGTGGTAGTTCTCACTGAAGGTTTTTGAAATATACAAGTTCCTCTGAAATGATGTTGTTTCTCCCTTACTTGGAACAACTTTTGGATATTTGCGGGCAGTGATAGATTCTTCACTTTAAACATTATTACTGCAGTTTTAAAGTCAACCAGATCTTTCAACTTGAGAGCTTTGAAGAAAAAGTGGGTTTGTTGGTTCCCTGTAAGCGGCTTTATTTATTATTCTAATAGCTTTCTTCTGAAGCATAAAGACTGGATATATGTTTGTTTTATATGTATTTCCCCATACTTCAGTGCAATATGTCATGTATGGGAGTATTAATGAATGATACAAGGTATATAGTGTGGGTTGATTCAGTCCTCTCCGGGTTGGGGACAGGCTTCTGCCCCAAGTGGAGGAGTTTAAGTATCTTGGGGTCTTGTTCACGAGTGAGGGAAGAATGGAGCGAGAGATCGACAGACGGATTGGAGCAGCATCTGCAGTGATGCAGACGTTGTACCGGTCTGTTGTGGTGAAGAGGGAGCTTAGTTCTAAGGCAAAGCTGTCGATTTATCAGTCAATCTACGTTCCTACTCTCACCTATGGTCACGAGCTTTGGGTAATGACCGAAAGAACGAGATCGCGGATACAAGCGGCTGAAATGAGCTTTCTCCGTAGGATTGCTGGACTCACCCTCAGAGATAGGGTGAGGAGCTCAGTCATCCGGGAGAGGCTGAGAGTAGAACCGCTGCTCCTCCACATTGAAAGGAGTCAGTTGAGGTGGTATGGGCATCTGATTAGGATGCCTCCTGGACGCCTCCCACTTGAGGTGTTTCAGGCACATCCCACTGGGAGGAGACCCCGGGGCAGACCCAGGACTTGGTGGAGAGACTATGTCTCCCAGCTGGTCTGGGAACGCCTTGGTATCCCCTCTGAAGAGCTGGAGCAGGTGGCTGGGGAGAGGGAAGTCTGGGCTTCTCTGCTTGAACTGCTGCCTCCGCGACCCGGACCTCCGGAAAAGTGGTAGAAGATGGATGGATGGATGATTCAGCAAATATTTCACTCTGTGTAGTATTGCAATTGATTTGGATATTTTACCTTTAATATAATTAATATGTGACTTCCAACACAGTTTATTATCATTTATTACTCCAAGAAATTTAGTTTCGGATACCCTTTCAATCTCTACACCATTTACACTGAGTTTAGATACTAAGTTGTTGTGATGGTTGTTAAAAACTATAAATTTTGTCTTACTTAAATTGAGCGTTAATTTGTTTGAATCAAACCACAGTTTAAGCTTTCCTAATTCTTTTCCGAGTGTATCCAAAAGTTGTTCCAAATTGTTTCCACTGCATAATAGATTAGTGTCATCGGCAAACAATATTAAGTCCATTTTTTCTGAAACTTTACATATATCATTTATATACATATTGAATAATAATGGCCCCAAAACTGAACCCTGTGGGACTCCACAAGTAACCTTCAGTAACTGTGAGTTTTTGTTACCAACACATACATACTGATATCTATTCTTTAAGTAACTACTTAACCAGGACAGTGCTACCCCTCTAATACCACAGTTTTGTAGTTTCTTTAATAATAACTTATGATCCACTGTATCAAATGCTTTTTTAAGATCCAGGAATACCCCAAAAATAAAATAAAATAGAATAAAATAGAGAAGATTGTCTGTTAAAATATGTGCACCAAGTCTGTCTGGGTGGATGCCATCAGGCCTCATAAGTGATGGGCGGTTCCAAAATAAGTTAAAATTGTCAGCAAAACCAATGTTAAAAATAGGACAAGTAAAACACAGCCAAGAATTAAGGCTGAGAGTTCTGCTAAAACAATTGCAGCCTCGCCTGAGAGATGCCAAAGGCCCAGAGATGAGCGCACGTCTGCCACAGTTCATGAGAGTGGACAGAAGGCTCCTGAAGTCACTTTTTAAAATCTCAGACGCTTCACTGGGATGTTATTGCATCCCACATGCACAACGACAATTTGAACATGAGGGAATTCATTCAGCAGGTCAGGGATAAGAGCCTCAATATCAGAGACTCTAGCCCCGGGAAAAAATCAAGTCACACAGTACCTGCTTCTGACGTTCCTCATGATCGAGTCACCAATTACCAGCGTCGTCTGGGGGGGTTGTCGGTGGATTCTCATGTGGAGAGGAATTGTGAAGAGGATGATGTTGTTGCGAATGCGGGGAGATGCGCTCTTTTCTTCTATCTGGAGCAGGTGTGTAATTTGACACACCCTGGGTGGTCTTTATCCGGGGTTTGCGGACATAAGCCACCGCTGAAGGAAAGGCGGGAGGACGAGAGGCGTCCACGGGCGTGCGGCCAGCGTCCAGGTGGGGAAAATCCTCCAGGGAAAGGATATCAAATCTGTTATCCAAGGACACGGGAAGAGAAGAGACGCGGCCCATTCTGGTCGATCGACGAGGGTTATTAGCTGGTCGAACCAAGGTCCAGGGCACAGATGGAGGATGAGAGGGACCAAGCAAAGCTTTTGGTTTAGCCCCGAGACGAAACCAGTGTTTGTTGCTGAGGTCACGGACGTCTGCGGAGGCTGGAGCAGGTGCTGGACCAGGTGTGGAAGTGGGTGGAGATGCGCTGAGCTCACCCAAATAAGTAGCAGTTTCCGCAAGCTGCGAGGCAGTGGCCGGAGCCGATGATCGCCCGACAATGATTGTGTCGATGTGGTCTTCAGCCTCCCGAATCTTGTAAAGATTGGAGAACCTCATTTCCAGCTTAGAGACCTTATCGAGGAGCGATAAACAGCGGGTACATGACGGAGAAGGAGCCATGGCGTTCCAGGCGCTGAGATGGGTAGCCCACAGCTAGCCAAAAACAGCTACTCGTGCGTCCGAACGGACTTTTTTTTTTTTTTTTGAACTTTGCATATAGAACTTACCATTTGAAGTAATGTACAACCATGGCTTGAATACTGGAATCTTGGGCCAGTTGGGGTCCCATCCAGACGTCCTTTGTTGAGACTTTTTAGTGGTGTTATCCTTCTCTCCTTCCTCTGCTCTCACCTCTCCTGGACCGTCTGCCTTAACACTTTGCTGTCCTTGGCTCCTCTCTTCTGTCTCAGCTTTCCCTCTTTGAGCCCTGTCTAATTCAGGTTCTCTGTCTATGGTGGCATAGAAACAGGTTAAAAAATATCAAGTGTCCTGTTTTGTTTTGCAGGATTTTTTGTCATGGTTTACATAAATGACAAAAATATGTGTATTTTTTTGTATTTTTATTCTAGTGTTTTATTTTTCCACTGAGACAGTAGGGAAGGGAAGCCTCAGACTGTCACACTACCACGACCATATTTAACTGTTGGCATGATGTTCCTTTTCTGAAATGCTGTGTTTCTTTTACGCCAGATGTAAGGAGGCTCATCAAGGTGTTTTCTGGCAAAATTGAGATGAACCTCTGTTGTTTTTGGTCAGCAGCGGTTTTTGTCTTGAAACTCTTCCATGCAGGCCATTTATGCCCAGTCTCTTTCTTATGGTGGAGTGATGAACACTGCCCTTAACTGAGGCAAGTGAGGCCTGCAGTTGTTTGGATGTTGTTGTGGGGTCTTTTGTGACCTCTTGGATTTGTCATCGCTGCACTCTTTGGGTAATTTTGCTCGGCTGGCCAGTCCTTCACCATTTGTGGATAATGGCTCTCATTGTGTCTCGCTGGAGTCCCAAAACTTTAGAAATGGCTTCATAATCTTTTCCAGACTAATAGATTTCAGTTACTTTGTTCCTCATTTGTTGCTGAATTCCTTTGGATTGCAGCATGGTGTCCAGCTTTTGAGGATCTTTTGGTCTTCTTCACTTTGTCAGGCAGGTCCTATTGTGTCACTTTGGTGTCACATATACTAAAATTAGAACAATACAGAGAAGATTAGCATGGCCTTAGGCGCAAGGATGACACGCAAATTCGTGAAGCGTTCCTCATTTTGCCATCAAATTTCAGCAATTTTTGAACATTTTCCTCTTCTGTATTTAAGGGATTTCTTGATTGAGAACAAGTATGGCAGTAATCAGGCCTTGATGTGGGCTAGAGAAATTGAACTTAGTTTTCCAAAGATGTGATAAACCACAGTTAATTTATTTATTTTTTTATTTATTTTTTTTTGGGGGGGGGGCACTGTTTCCACACAGGATCATGTAAGTTTGGATTTTTTTTTTACTCTTAATAATAATCACCTTCGTTTAAAAACTGCATTTTGTGTTTACTTTTGTTTTCTTTGTCTAATACTCAAATTTGTTTGATAACATACAAAAAAATGAGAAATGAGGAAGGGGGCCAACACTTTTTCACACCACTGTAGGTGTGCCGTGCTTGTGGCGTCATTTTCAAAAAGACTTGAGGCTGTAATTGCTGCCAAAGATGCATCAACAAAGTTGTGAGCAAAGGCTGTGAATACTTTATGTAGATATGAGTTCTTAGTTTTTTATTTTTAATAAATTTACAAAAACCTCCAAAAACTTCTTTCATGTTGTTATTATGGGGTATTGTGTGTAGAATTTTGAGGAAAAAAATTAATCCCTTTTGGAATAAGACTTTAACATAACAAAATGTGGAAAAAGTTCAGCGCTGTGAAGACTTTCTGGATCCACTGTATTTAATATTGGATCATTTTCCTCAATAAATAAATGAAAAAGTAAAATTTTTCTCATTTAACTGGATTTTCTTTGTCTACTTTTAGGACTTGTGTGAAAATGTGATGAGGTTTTAGGTCATATTTATGCAGAAAATTTTAAAGGGTTTACAAACTTTCAAGCTCCACTGTGTATAAATAGCAGCACTGGGTCCAAATACTCATCAGTTACTTTGTGAAATCCTGGAAAATAATTGTAAATGCATTTGATTGTGTCTGAAAAGTAATTGTACTTTTCATATAGTTTTGGTATATTTGAACAATGAATATTTCCATCAGACATTTAATGTTTTCAGTGTCTGTCAAGTTGATACACAAGTTGGTTTCCACATCAGTGAAGGTGTAGAATACTTTTTTGAAATACTTTTTCACAACACTGTATGTTCACAGCCTCTTTTTTTTTTTCTCCGTCCTTGTTGCTACAGGAACATGAAAGGAAAAATAGAGTGAAACCTCAGCAGCTTCAGGAAGATGAAGATCCTCCAACTGCAGCAAATGAAGCAAAATCACACAGTGACAAGAGTAGAAAAAGAATACAGAGAAAACGCCACACTAGGCATAAACAATACTTTTGTGAAGAATGTGGGAGAGGTTTCACAGAGTTAGGCAGCTTAAAGGCACATAAACTGATCCACAGTGGTGTTAAGCAGTTTGTGTGTGGTCAGTGTGGAAAGGCCTTTAATCAGATGAGTAACTTAAGAACACATGAACCCATCCACACTGGAGTTAAGCAGTTTGTGTGTGGTCAGTGTGGAAAAGCCTTTACTGTGATGAGTAACTTAAGAACACATGAACTCATCCACACTGGAGTTAAGCAGTTTGTGTGTGGTCAGTGTGGAAAAGCCTTTAATCGGATGAGTCACTTAAGAACACATGAACTCATCCACACTGGAGTGAAGCAATTTGTTTGTGGTCAGTGTGGAAAGGCCTTTAATCAGATGAGTAACTTAAGAAGACATGAACTCATCCACACTGGCGTTAAGCAGTTTGTGTGTGGTCAGTGTGGAAAAGCCTTTACTGTGATGAGTAACTTAAGAACACATGAACTCATCCACACTGGAGTTAAGCAGTTTGTGTGTGGTCAGTGTGGAAAGGCCTTTAATCGGATGAGTTACTTAAGAACACATGAACTCATCCACACTGGAGTTAAGCAGTTTGTGTGTGGTCAGTGTGGAAAGGCCTTTAATCGGATGAGTCACTTAAGAACACATGAACTCATCCACACTGGAGTGAAGCAATTTGTTTGTGGTCAGTGTGGAAAGGCCTTTAATCAGATGAGTAACTTAAGAACACATGAACCTATCCACACTGGAGTTAAGCAGTTTGTGTGTGGTCAGTGTGGAAAAGCCTTTACTGTGAGGAGTAACTTAAGAACACATGAACTCATCCACACTGGCGTTAAGCAGTTTGTGTGTGGTCAGTGTGGAAAGGCCTTTAATCGGATGAGTCACTTAAGAACACATGAACTCATCCACACTGGAGTTAAGCAGTTTGTGTGTGGTCAGTGTGGAAAGGCCTTTAATCAGATGAGTAACTTAAGAAGACATGAACCCATCCACACTGGCGTTAAGCAGTTTGTGTGTGGTCAGTGTGGAAAAGCCTTTACTGTGATGAGTAGCTTAAGAACACATGAACTCATCCACACTGGCGTTAAGCAGTTTGTGTGTGGTCAGTGTGGAAAGGCCTTTACTTGGATGAGTAGCTTAAGAACACATGAACTCATCCACACTGGAGTTAAGCAGTTTGTGTGTGGTCAGTGTGGAAAGGCCTTTAATCGGATGAGTCACTTAAGAACACATGAACTCATCCACACTGGAGTTAAGCAGTTTGTGTGTGGTCAGTGTGGAAAGGCCTTTAATCAGATGAGTAATTTAAGAAGACATGAACTCATCCACACTGGAGTTTAGCATTTTGTATGTTCACAGTGTGGAAAAGCCTTTACTCAATTACTTTAAGAAAACATGAGCTCATTTATAGTGGAGGTCATCCATTTGTGTGTTTTCAATGTTTGAAGGCCTTTATGAAGAAAAGTAACTTGGGACAACATCAACTCCCCACAGTAAAGATAAATAGACCTGTGTGCTAAATTTTGAAATGCTTTTACTGGAGTGAATCTCTAAAATCACAGGGAATGATCCACAGAGTTAAAAGTGAGACACCTTTCACATAGACTTTGATCTCTTGTGAGACAGAAAACTCCTCTTGTGGTTACAGGTTCAAGTTTAGAAACCCTGAGACACAGGTTGCGCTCAACTTTATCTGTCATTTTGACAGACATGGTTGTCAAATTCTGTTATGACCTGTTATCTCATTTTAATGAGATCACCTTCAGTGTAATCTGTTAAGTGGCAGACAGCTTTCAGAATTTTCTGTCATTGCTGAAAAATATGTCAATGAAGGACAATTTTCATTTCATGCAACCTCTGCCCTGTGATCAGGCTGTACTGGATTCAGATCCCTTAAATGTCTGAACCAGCATTTCATTTAGAAAGCAGAGATGCTCCATGTTTTGATTGTATGTCTGACTTTTCCTTCTCTGTTGTTGTTGCTCAATCAACTTGGTTCACTTCTTTTATTTTCAAATCAGCTTCATTTGCATCATTCCAGATCACAACCAGGGTTGCCACGGGTGCTGGAATTTTTTAAAAATGCATGACTTTTAATATTGTATTTTAAGGGTTTTAAAAGTGATTAAATTTTACAAAAAGTTCTTGAAAAAACTTGAAATTGTAAGGATGTTTCTTTCTCAATAAATGTCTGTCTGAAGAAATAGTTACCTATAGTTCACTTGTTATCTGGAGAAATAAAATCAATTGGAGAACCTAAAATGCCAGCTGCTCGGCCTGTAAATATTTCGTAATTTAATTTTCTTGGAATAATTGACACTTGTGGTCAGATAAACATTTTTTGAGTGGAAAACAATATCATGAAAACAAAGGCAGTTAGTCAGCATAAGTAAAACCCACATATTGTCCGTCTTTTAGTGGAAAGGTCTGTCTGATCTTGTGAACGACACAGGCAGGTATTGGCACTTGGACTTTCTCACCAAGGCAGTGGAAGCACCATCGGATGAACTGTCCGTAAGCTGTGTTTCGCTTCCAATTGTTCCCATAATCCACATTCACATAATGTTTATAGGTGAAGGAGGCCACTTCCAACACATCTTCGTTCAGACACACTGCGGGGAAGTTGTGATGACCAGTGATACACTTTATAGCACCGTCCAGAATTTTCTGCTTCACCTTGACCTGCTGACAGCAAAGACTCTCCTCCTCTGTTGTCATGACCACAGACCACACTGGCACCTGCAAAAATAAAAAATAGTATCTTTTGACTTGTTTTCTTGGGGGGGATGTTGAAAGTATCAGGTAGATGTTTCAATTTTATTATAAATACACTACTAGAATTTTATTGAAAAATAGGGGTTAAATAAATTATGTTTATGAACAAATAATTTGTTGCAATATCTGTAACAAAAGCATACCACTCGGTGTTCCCCTGCTGTGTGTTTGTCACTGCTACTGCAGCGGGCATGTGTGCCTCTCCACCGTCACTCTCTGAGTCTGACTCACTAGGCATGGCTCAAACCTATAAGGTCTGATGCCCCCAGATTCTTTATTATCATCCCATTCAAAATTAGATGAAGTCAAAATCGTGTCATCAGACCTTTATAAGCTGAAGAAGGAGTCCTGTCGAGCTTTGTTGGCTTTTGCGACTCCCGAAGTGGCTTAGGTGTACCGGCAGGCCAAATAGAGTGCTGGTCGGGGGGTTGCTGAAGCAAAAACGAGGGTGTGGGAGGAGTTCGGTGAGGCCATGGAACAAGAATTTTGGTCGGCCTCGAAGAGATTCTGGAAACTGAGGGGAGGGGGAAGCAGCTCCCTGTCCACACTGTGTATGGTGCAGATGGGGTACTGCTGACTTGGACTGGGAATGTCATTGGGTGGTGGAAGGAATACTTCGAGGATCTGCTCAATTCCACTGACACTTCTGAGATGAGATGAGATGAGATTCAACTTTATTGTCATTACACATGTATGAATACAAGGTAACGAAACGTGACTTGGCATTTGGGCACACTCTGCAGAGCGCATCCAAGGCCGGGGTAGCCACTAGGCGCCAGTCATAAAGAAGAAAGGAAAAAAAAGAAAAAGGGAATGGATATGACACTAGGCGAGAGAAAAAAACATGTTTTATCAAAATGGCGCTCGGCAAGTGAGCGAAATTTTGATTGCAGGCAAAAAAAAACCTCAATGCACATTTAGCAGACATTTAGCAGGAGATCACACACAAAAGTTGAGAGGCAGTGTATTGTATGCATGTAATGTATGCATTGTGTAGTGTAAATGTGACAGTTGTTAGTGAGCAGCAGAGGGCGCCTCCTGGCAGTGGATAGATGTTATAATCATGTGACTTATAAACAAGTCCAGAGTCTATCTCTCTTGCTTGCAGAAGGCACATGGGTACTGTCCTTGAGGGTCCAATCCGCTGAAACTGATTGTCGATTGTTTGGGTTAAGAGCCGGTCCTTCCGCTTATCTTAATCAGGAGGAATGTAAACACGGGGCACCAAACAAGGTCAAATCAGCACAGTGCACTCAGAGAATAGAATGTGTCCTCACCCGTGCAATTCTGTGCTTTCATATGTGCAGGCTTAAACTGTTTTTCCATGGAAAGCACAGGGCTCCAGATGTATTCCTCCACTGAATCACTGTCATTCAGTTCACCGTTTGCCGCTACTCGTGCCTTCCCCAACTGGTCGAATTTGATGAAGGAGCTTGCCGGGTCTGCTTTGATCAGCTCTCTCACCTTCCTTCAATTTCTGATGCATCAGGGAACTTCACAGCCAAAAATAGAAGTCCTGAAATCATAACCAATAATGTTTCCACAGACGCATGAATTCCAATGTCCATGAGTCTCCTCGCAGGTTCCAATTCTTGGGCTCCCCCTTGGCCCGATTCTTGTTGAAAAATAGTGACAATAGCACATTTAAGCCGCTTCCAAATCCATAATTTCCGTTTAGATTGAGATTCAGCAGAAGAAGAGCGACTAAACACAGACAAAAATGCAACATTGCAAAGCTGGGAATAGGTCAGGAAGGCAGACGAGAGGAGGGAAGAAAAATGCGACTGCTGTCTCTCAAGGCAAGAAGAGAAAAAAAAAAAGCCCTGCTTCCTCTTTCACAGAGGAAGCAGGGCTTGTGGTCTAGGGGGACGATTCGTCCGTCACAGGGGCTGAGGTTGCCAAAGTGGTTAAAAAACTCTTTGGTGGCCCGGCCCCTGGGGTGGACGAGATTGACCCTGATTACCTTAAGGCCCTGGATGTTGTAGGGATGTCATGGTTCACACACCTCTGCAACATTGCGTGGAGGTCGGAGACAGTGCATTTGGCATTGCAAACTGAAGTGGTGGTTTCTGTCTTCAAGAAAGGGGTCTGGAGGATGTGCTCCAACTTTAGAGGGATGACACTCCTCAGCCTCCCTGGGAAGGTCTATGCCAGGGCTATTACAAAATCAGTTGGGTCACAATTGGAAATCAAGACATGTAATTGGGCCGCACAACCTCTTGAATATGACAACTTTCAAACCATCGTCGTTTGCTTCCGCTCGTGTCCGAGCATAGGGTTGCTCCTGTTTCAGAAATCACTTGTGCTTGTGACTGATGTGGCTCTGTAGCCTGAGCTGGTGATGGAAGAGGCGTGGGCAGAGACCCCGGGGAAGTGATGGTGGAGGCCGCGGCTGCTGCGAGCGCTCCTTCCTTCTTCTTCGTTTCTCCTCCTCAAATGCACATCTGTTTTTCTCAAAGGCTATAGTGTCATTGCGGATAGCTTCTCTCCATACCATTCTCTCCTTTGCTAGGTGTTCCCATCTGTGGATGTTGGTTGGACTTTAGTTGGTCTTTATAGCGCAGTTTTGGTCTGCCTAGTGGTCTTGTTCCTGTGTTGAGTTCTCCATAGAGCAGAATTTTCGCATTGCCGCCAGGTACAGTGAGAAGCAGGTTGGGGCTAGAACGCAGCCTTGCTTGAGTCCTCCTGTTATGGGAAAAGGGTCAGAGAGAGCTTTTTGATGGCATACTCTGCCCACCATTCCATCGTGAAGTGAGCGGATCAGCATAATGAAGTCATCTGGGCAGCCAAATCTTGCCAAGACTGCCCACATAGCTGGCTGTGGGACCTTGTCGAAGGCTTTCTTTAGGTCCCAGAAGATGAGCATAAGTGACTGTTGCTGTTCTTGACATTTCTCCTGCAGTTGTCGGGCACAGAAGATCATGTCTATTGTTCCACGAGAAGGTCGGAAACCGCACTGTGATTCAGGAAGTATTTCTTCTGCAATGACAAGGAGGCGGTTGAGGAGGATGCGTGCAAAGATCTTACTTGATATGCTTAGCAGTGAGATGCCACGGTAGTTTCCACAGTTTTCTCGATCTCCCTTTTTGAAGATGGTGATAATATTTGCATCGCGGAAGTCACTAGGGACTGTCTTTGTTTTCCAGATTTTTAGGATGAGGTTCAGCAGTCGGTTCTTAAATTCCGGGCCATCATGAGTGATTAGTTCTAGTGGGATGTTGTCTGGTCCCGGTGCCTTGCCTGGTTTCATGTGCTTGATGGCTTTGTTCATTTCCTCAGAGGAGGGTGGAAGAGACATCCAGTAGCAAACAGGATGTTGTGGCGTTTTACAGAGAAGGTCGTCTGGTGTGCGCGAATGATCATTGAGAAGGCTTTCAAAGTGGGATCTCGATCAGTTTAAAATTCCCTGGGTGTCATTGCTGACAGTGGAGCCATCTGCATCCTTCAGACTGCAGGCAGTTGACCTTGTAGAGCCGAAGATTTCCTTTGTTGCGACATAAAAGCAGCACGTCACGTTGGTCTGTAAATCTTTGGATCTCCTCCAATTTCTGTTGCCACCAGTTGTTCTGAGCAGCGCGAATTTCTCTCTTGACAGTTTGCAAGTGCTTGTTTATATTTTTGTTTGTTCTGTGTGGATGGCTGGTTTTCAAAAGTGAGCCTTGCCTGACGTTTAGCTTCAACAAGGTTTGTGATGACTTCGTCATTTTCATCAAACCAGTCTTGGGTCTTCTTCTGAGAGAAGCCTATTGTCTGTTCTGCAGCATCAAGCACTGCGTCACGATGGGTGGTCCAGTTATCTTCCACCTGTGGTGGTTCTGGAAGATCCGTGATGTTCTTTTCTATGGCTTCCTTGAAGTCTTGAGATGTTTGTGGATTGCGTAGTTTTGTACAAAATCAGTTTTTACAAAATCAGTTGGGCCACAATTGGAAATCAAGACATGTTACTGGGCCGCACATGTTCTGCAATCTCTTGAATATGACAACTTTCAAACCAATAAAGATCAATATGATGAAAAATACGCACTTTTTATTCATTGTCCTGGTTTTAAATGTGCGCTTGGCACATGACAAAGGCACATCAAAAGTGCATAAAAAACACAACAACAGTGCTGGGGTTAAGCAGAACTTGATATTTTTCCTTTGAACAACAATTAAATAAATAGAATGAAAAAGTTCTGTAAATAACCATTTTGGTCACATGTTACTCAGGCATATCTCAAAGTACATAAAACTCAATGAGCACTGTTAGTAGCATTAACTTTGTTTCCCTTTTGAAATAAAATATACTACATCCTGGTCATAACCAGTGTTGGGCACGTTTCCAAAAACAGTAACTAGTTACAGTTACTAGTTACTTCTTTTCAAAAGTAACAGTTACTTTTGAGTTACTGCATGATTAAAGTAACTAGTTACTTGAAAAAGTAACTTTCATATCACTTAAATGCATACTTAAATCCTCTTGCACACACAGCAAGATCAAGGGCACCTTGTTCTCATCAGAAAAAACAAGAAGAAAACTGATGAGAAAAAAGTCTCATCTTACAAAAAAAAATCTCTTAGATTTACACAAACTATTGTAATCAGTAGAAAGTCAGAGATTTACGAGAAATAAAGCTGTAAATTCACAGAGAAAATTTTGGACTCCATTGTGGGCTGTTTTTTGCACACAAGCCATATGCTTGACACCCCTGGAACAGCCCTTTGAAAACACATATTTAGAGGATCTACAGTGCATCTGGAAAGTCTTCATAGCGCTTCACTTTTTCCACATTTTATGTTACAGCCTTATTCCACAATGGATTAAATTCAGTTTTTCCTCAAAATTCTACACACAATACCCCATCATGACAAGGTGAAAAACTTTTTTTTTTTTAAAGATTTCCCCTCTGGGGATCAATAAAGTATACAAAAAAAATATATTAAAAATATAATACTAGGAAATCACATGTACATTAGTATTCACAGCCTTTGCTCAATACTTTCCTGATGCACCTTGGGCAGCAATTACAGCCTCAAGTCTTTTTAAATAGGATGCCATGATTTTGGCACACCTATCTTTGGGCAGTTTCACCCATTCCTCTTTGCAGCACCTCTCCAGCTCCATCAGGTTGGATGGAAGTGTCGGTGCACAGTCATTTTCAGATCTCTCCAGAGATGTTCAATTGGATTCAAGTCTGGTCTCTGGCTGGGCCACTCAAGGACATTCACAGAGTTGAAACCACTCCTTTGGTATCTTGGCTGTGTGCTTAGTGTCATTGTCCTGCTGAAAGATGAACCATTTCCCCAGTCTGAGGTCAAGAGTGCTCTGGAGCAGGTTTTCATCCAGGATTTATCTATACATTGCGACATTCATCTTTCTATCCTGACTAGTCTCCCAGTTCCTGCCGCTGGAAAACATTTCCACAGCATGATGCTGCCACCCCCATTGGCGTGGTTTTCAGTGGTGCCTGGTTTCCTCCAAACATGATGCCTGGTATTCACACCAAAGAGTTCAATTTTTGTCTCATCAGACCAGAGAATTTTGTTTCTCATGGTCTGAGAGTCCTCCAGGTGCCTTTTGGCAAACACCAGATGGGCTGCCATGTGCCTTTTACGAAGGAGTGGCTTCCATCTGGCCACTCTTCCATACAGGCCTGATTGGTGGATTGCTGCGGAGATGGTTGCCCTTCTGGAAGGTTCTCGTCTCCACAGAGGAACGCTGGAGCCCTGACAGTGACCATCAGGACTGATTGATTTGGTCAAGGTCAGAAGAAGCACCACGTCTTCATCAGTCGACTTGACCCCACCACCAGACCCCACCATGTACGCTCCCATATCAATACTCACGTTAAACTAAAAGACGATCTCAACTTCCGGTTATGGCTGCCACGTAGGACGGACGTGTCTCGCTCTGCTCTGCTCCTGGAGAAAAAAATCGGCAAATAACTCTCATTTGGGACAGAACGTATCCCAGCATTTGAGCGAGGATATGTCGGCGAAGCCTAAGGCTGGAAAACCAGGAAAAGGAAAAAGCGAGCCGCCGAAACAGTCCAAATTAACGGACTTTCAGGTCTGTGACGCAGCAAACAAGGCTCCATATATGGCGGAGGAGGCTGGCGGCGGTGCGATTTCTGCGGGGAATGGCGCAGATGCGCTGATGGCTGCCATGAGTTCAATGAGAGCGGACTTTTCCTCTAGATTTGATGGGATTATGACAGCGTTGGAAGGAATAAGAAAGGAATTGGGTGACTGTGTAGAACGAACGGCGCAGATGGAGCTCCGTCTCGCTAGTGCTGAAGATGACGTCACCCGTCTTCAATTAAAGGTGCGCACTTTGGAAAAAAAAAATAAATCTCTGGAAGATAATATTTTGGATTTGGAATCTCGGTCGAGACAGAATAATTTGAGGCTGGTGGGTCTTCCAGAGGAATCAGAAGGTCGGGACGTATGTTCCTTTCTGGAAAAGTGGATTCCGGAGGTGCTGGGCAGCGAGGAGTTGCAATCAGCAGTGGCTCTGGAAAAAGCACATCGTATTGGCCCACGGAGAGATAAGGGACCGCCGAGGACCTTAATTATGAAGTTTCTTAGCAACAGAGACAGGATGAAGATCTTCAATGCTGCACGTGCTAAAGGAGAGATTAAACACCAGGACCAGCAGGTGCGGTTCTACCCAGATTTGGCCACAGGAATCCAACAATTGAGGAAGCAGTTTGATCCCGTACGTAAGGAGCTGCGCAACCTTGGGATTCGTCATGGTGTAATCTATCCTGCGAGACTGCTGACCACGTATGAGGGCAGAACCCACATCTTCAAGACCCCAGAGGAGGCGCAGGAGTTCATCAAGAAGATCAAAGAAGAAGAAGAGACTGGTGGGAGCTAAGCATGAACAAAATATAAGGTAGAATAATTAAGCATTTGCACAGGCATCTGACTGACTTGAAGTAAATAGTAAGTTTACAAAATATAGATTGTATTATATATTAAAAAAACAAAACAAAAACAAAACAAACAAAAAAAAAAAAAAACTATGATGTACAAAGTTGTTAAAAATTTTGGAGTTAAGTTGGAAAACTACAGAGGAGAGTTAATGTTACGTCATTAAAAGCAGTAGAGTTAGGGTGATTGGGAGGATGAAGAAGGAGTGGCTTAGGCTGTTCCCCGTGGGTGTGGAACGGTCGATGGCTATATCGGGAGACAGAATTTTTCTTTTGATTTTGGGGGGTTTGCCACAAGTGTGGGAAGGGGAAATTTGTTTGTGTGTAGTTTGTAGGATGAATGTTCAACCACTCATGTTTTTGCTTCTCTGTATGAGCATGTTTACACTGCAAGGTAATCCCAAACTCTCTATTGATCATGGACCAAATTGTTAATCTTAATTTAACTTCATGGAATTGCAGAGGTCTACAAAATTTAAAAAAACTTAAACAAGTTATGAATAAAATAAAGGACATGGGTTCAAGAATTGTGTTTTTACAAGAAACTCATCTGATAGAGGAGGATGTTAAAAGAATTAGGAGTAGATGGCAGGGAAGTGTATTCACCTCTTCATTTTCATCCCGAGCCAGGGGAGTTATGACTCTCATACATAAATCAGTTCCTTTTCAAGTGAAAAATGTAATTGGAGACAAATTTGGAAGATATGTAATCATTCAAGGTTCTTTGCTATTAGAAAATATAAATCTTGTGAACTTATATGGTCCCAATATAGATGATCAGAAGTTCTTTGCTAATTTATTTCTCATCTTATCATCACTTACAGGGCAACATATAATAGCAGGGGATTTTAATTGTACATTGAATCCAGGTGTGGATAGATCAACAGGACTGGATTGTACGCACATTGGATGTAGGATGACTATTAATCATTTTATGAAAGAATTGAGATTGTTAGATATATGGAGAGAAATGAAACCACAAGTTAAAGCCTATTCTTGTTATTCCAGTACCTACAAGACATTCTCACGTATTGATTATTTTTTGATTTCCACAGAATTAAGGTCCAAGATTCAAAACTGCTTTTATGATAACATCGTGATCTCTGATCATGCACCCTGTTGTCTAATATATGTAGATAAAAAATTGACAAAGGAATCAGGTAGATGGCAATTTCAGCATAAATGGCTTCAGGATGAGGAATTTGTCAAGTATATAGAAAAACAGATAGACGAGTTCTTTGACATCAATACTACACAAACATCAGCATGTGTAAAGTGGGAGGCTTTCAAAGCTTTTATTAGGGGACATATTATTAGTTATACAGGATCAAAATCTAAGAAGACTCGAGAGGAGAGAGCTAAATTGGAACATAAAATAAAAAATCTTCAGGAAAAAGTGTATGCAGGAAGTGACCCAAGGTTGGAGAATGAATTACTGATTTTGAGAGCTGAATACGACAAAAAATCAGCGAATAGAGCTGCCTCGAGTCTTCTAAGATTGAAACAATCTTTTTATGAACAAGGTGAAAAATCAGGAAAATTATTAGCATGGCAGATTAAACAATTGGAAATTAAAACATCAATTACCAGTATTATAAGTAATGGACAGGTAGTTATAGATCCTTTAGAAATTAATAGAGCCTTTAGAGATTACTATGAAAAATTATATGATACCAAAAATGAACCTGATTTAACAAAACTAAATGGGTTTTTGAACGAACTATCTATACCGTGTATTCCAAATGAAAACAGGGAGATATTGGAGTCTAAAATTAGTCAAGAAGAAGTTGGGCTAGCCATTGATAATATGAAATCAGGAAAAAGTGCAGGACCAGATGGTCTTCCAGTTGACCTTTATAAAAAATTTAAGAATAAATTAATAAAACCTTTTTTGGAAATGGTTTTAGAAGCATTTCAAAATAATAATTTACCATCATACATAAATAATGCCTTAATCATACTGCTGCCAAAACCAGGTAAGCCCTCTAATAAATGTGAAAATATGAGACCAATAAGCCTATTAAACGCCGACCTTAAGATAATCTGTAAAATTTTAGCAAGACGAATACAAGAAATTTTACCAAATATTATTAATCAAGATCAGAATGGCTTTATAAAGGGTAGACAAGGCTTCCATAATGTAAGAAGACTATTTAATATTATTTATTTTAATAAAGAAGCACCGGATACAGCTCTCCTATCATTGGACGCCGAAAAGGCCTTTGATAGAGTTGAATGGCCCTTTCTTTTTGAAGTCCTACAAAGGTTTGGACTTGGAAATAATTTCATAAAATGGGTTCAAATAATATACAATAATGCTACAGCAGAAATCCTAACAAATAACAATATTTCAAAACCAATAAAAATCAATAGAGGATGTCGACAAGGCTGTCCACTTTCACCTTTACTGTTTACTATGGCAATTGAACCTTTAGCGATAGCGATACGTTTACATTCACAAATATATGGAATTAAAGTTGGACCAACAGAACATAAAATCTCCCTGTACGCCGATGACATAATTTTGTTTATGTCGAATCTAAAAAAATCAATTCCAACCTTGTTGAATTTAATAAAGAATTTTGGGGAAATATCAGGATATAAAATAAATAAAACTAAATCTTCAATATTAATGCTAAATGAGACCCAGAGAAATTACTCAGCCCCTGAGGTAAATCAATTCAATGTTGTAAATCAGTTTAAATATTTAGGAATCCAAATTATGCCTAAGCTAGAATCAGTCGCCAGTGTCAACTATGAAGCCTTAATGTCAGATATCAGTGAGTTAACTCAGAGATGGATGTCACTACCAATGTCGATGATCGGGAGAATCAATATACTTAAAAGTAATATTTTACCTAAAATACTTTATTTATTTCAATACATTCCCTTATCACCACCTTTAGATCTATTCTCAAGAATAAAAAAAAAGTTAGTGGAATTTATATGGAACAACAGGAGGGCTAGATTACGTTTGTCTTTATTATATTTACCATTTGATCGTGGAGGTCTGAAATGTCCAAATTTTATGTTGTATTATTGGTCGGCACAACTGAGGTCTATGACATATTATTTTTCATCAAATGATCTCCCTCACTGGACTGAAATGGAATCATACAATTTACCTTTACCTCTTCCCTTATTCATATACTCAGATTCGGCAAAAAAATTACAAAAACAAGTTAAAAATCCATTTGTAAAGCATATGATCAAAATATGGTGTGAAGCTAAAAACTATTTAAAAGAACCACAGTTATTGTCACAATTTAGTCCAATATGGGGTAATCAATATTTTAAACCAGGGAGAGCGGACGCTGTATTTAAAGTATGGAATTTAAAAGGGATACAAAAGATTCAGGATTTATATTTGCCAGGTGCAGACAACATAATGTCTTTTGAAGAGCTGAGGATCAAATTTAATCTCAATAGAACACATTTTTTTAAATATCTTCAACTTAGAAACTTTATTCGATCAAATCAAAATAAAGCTCTCACTCGACCTATTTATTCATCCTTGGAAAAAATGATGATGAAAGATAGTAAAAGAAAGGGTATTATTTCAGAGTTTTATAACTCATTGACACTATCTTCAAGTGAAAATTCACTGAAAAGATTAAACTACTGGAAAGAAGATCTGCAAATTGAAATTTCAGAGGAACAATGGGAATTGGCTTGTACAGAAGCTCAAACCAAATCAATAAATGCACGCCTTAAATTGATACATTTCAAATGGTTAATGCGGATGTATGTTACACCGGAGGAGTTAAATAGATATAACAAAAATATACCAGATACATGCACAAAATGCATGGAAAGTAAAGGAACCCTATTTCATTGTTTATGGGAATGTAGATTAATAAGAATGTTTTGGGAAGAGGTGAGGGTAACAATTGAAAAAATAATCTCAAAACAAATCATATTGAATCCTAAACTGTTTTTGTTGGGTCTGTTCCCAGAAAAGCATAATTTTAATAAAAGTGAAAGAACATTCATAGACCTCAGTTTGCTTAATGCCAAAAAATGTATTGCACTATTATGGAAAAAGACTCATAGACCAGATGTGACTCAGTGGTTAAGACGGATGTTAACAAACCTTCCATTAGAAAGAATAACATATATACTAAAATCAAAGGAAATTGTGTTTGAGAATATATGGAGACCTTTTATTGATTATGTAAAAAATTTAAACATAACTCTTGAAGAAGAAGGTGAATGATGTGTGTGGACCTTGTAAATTCCAAACTGGTGAACATAATATGTATACTTATGTATTGGATTGTCTAGACTAAACAGAGGAGCATTGTTGAAGACTTGATTTTGTTGGTGGTTGTTGGTGTTTTTAGTGCATTTTTTTTTTTTGTAGTACTTTAGTGTTAGTGTTTGATTGTTTGTATCATGTTTGTTAAAAAAAAAAAAAAAGGTTCAATAAAGATATTGTGGAAAAAAAAAAAACTAAAAGACGATCTCAAGATTGAGCAACTAGAAACCAAGTATGATGGTTATGCCTCCTTCAAGATTACATGTCCTGCCAGCTGCAGCAAGAAGTTGCTTGACCAAAATGTGTGGCCATCTGGTTTATACATTCGACAATTTTTTGAGAGGAAATGATCTACATGTGATTGTCATTATTGTGTTTGTCATTATACTCATTCAATAGTACGACCAACCTTAGAATATGTTCATTCAACTGCCAGAATGTAAAAACTTAATCTAACGAGATCTCCAGGTTATGTGATAACCATGACATTGTGTTGTTGCAGGAACACTGGTTGTTCGAAAACGAATTGTCTATTCTGAGCAGATTACATGGTGACTTTATAGGACAAGGGGTTTCTTTTATGGATACGGAAGAACGTGTTATCTTAGGTCGCCCCTATGGCGGCGTCGGTATCCTATGGCGGAAGTCACTTGCGAACAGTTGTGTTGTGAAAACTTACGACTGCTTAAGAGTTACAGGTATTGAAGTCAACCTGGGTGACTTTCACTGTCTTATACTATGTGTATATTTCCCCTATGACAGTGTTGAAAACTTGGATGAATACTTGCACTGCCTGAGTCTTGTTAAACGTATCACCGAGGACTTTCCAACTCCATATGTGTTCACAATTGGTGACTTCAACGCTAATACAGCACGTTCAAGTTGTTTTGGAGACGAACTGGTGTCTTTCTGTGAGAGTTACTCCCTACACATCTCGGACAGGATTATCTTACCAGATGATACCTTTACTCATGTTAGCCTGGCTCATAGCTCTACATCATGGCTTGATCACTGTGTGACTACATCCTCAGGCCATGACAACGTGTCCAATATCAAAGTTCTGTTTGACTATGTGAGTTCCGATCATGTACCTTTATCTATAGATATTGAGGTATCTAGTGCTGTAAGTGACCCCTGGGAAGCTCCCTCAGCCACAACGGGCAGTAAAACATACAAATGGCGTGATGCCACAGCGTCAGACCTGTCCAGATATAAGAAACTTACTCGTAGGAAACTCCGTAACATCCGTGCTCCTATGGACGCCATCAGGTGTCACGACAGTAATTGTGCAGCACACAGGGACGATATCGACAGGTTCTACAGTGATATTGTTGATGCCTTAAATTACTGTGTGAGTGAATGCATTCCTAGTCACAGTGCGACCACCCAATATAACGTCCCAGGCTGGAATGATGTCGTTAGCGAGGCTCACACAGCTGCTCGGGATGCCTTTTTGTGGTGGAGGAGTAATAGCAAACCACGCTCTGGTCCAATATTTGAAAACATGAAAAATTGCAGGGCTAGGTTCAAATATGCTCTACAAGCATGCAGGCGCAATGAAGAAAGTATCAAATGTGACCAGCTAGCTAATCACATGAGTGAACTGAACATGGTAGAATTCTGGAAACAAATGAAGGCTATGAGCTCCCACCAGTCTGTCAGATCAAACACTATTGATAGTGTGACTGGTGACGTTAATATTGCTGAAAAGTGGAAATGTCATTATGAAGCTATTTTCAACTCAGTCAAGAATGTTTCAATGAAGGATTCTGTTATCCATGATATTCGTCTGTATAACGACATGTTTGATGCCTCTGATATCTTTGCTGTTACTCCTGTTGAAGTTGATTCACTGATCAAAGTTCTCAAGAAAGGCAAATCTGCTGGCCCTGACTGTCTCACCAGTGAATGCCTCATCAACGCTGATTTCAATTTGTGTATTCTGTTGTCATTGTGTTTTAACTGTATGCTTGTTCATGGTTACATGCCAGATATGTTGATGGACTCTGTTATTATTCCTCTAGTGAAAAACAAGTGTGCCAGTCTTTCTGATATGAACAACTACAGACCTATAGCTATTGCAAATGTTATATCTAAACTGTTAGAGGGTTTATTCCTGAACAGAATTGAGGATTATCTGTGGACAAACGACAATCAGTTTGGTTTCAAATCAGCTCTTTCAACTGACAAGGCTGTTTACCTACTCCATGAATTTGTTGACTACTTCAGAAGCCATTCCACTAGTGTCTATGCTACGTTCCTGGATGCTAGCAAAGCTTTTGACAGGATTAACCACTGGTGTTTGTTCAGAAAACTGATCGATCGAGGTACTCCTATTTACATTGTTAGCATCCTGCTATACTGGTACAGAAGGCAGTCTATGGTTGTTAGATGGGGCAATGTCACCTCATCCAAATTTCATGTGACCAACGGTGTTAAACAAGGTGGTATACTGTCACCCTTGTTGTTTAATGTCTATGTTGATGATCTCAGTGTACTGTTGAACAATACTAATGTGGGCGGCTCCTTTAACGGTGCACTGTTAAATCACATTTTCTACGCTGATGACCTCTGTTTGTTAAGTTTGTCTACTGCAGCAATGCAACATCTTTCGGTTTGTGAAAAATTTGGTGAAAAAAATGACATCCTGTTCAACTGTACTAAATCTATGTGTATGGCTTTCAAACCAAAGGGTGTCAATACGTCGAATCCTGTTATGCCACTCTGTGGTAATAGCTTGAACTTTGTTGAAAAAGTCAAATACCTAGGTGTGTGGATTGAATCTGATAAGACCAATGTTGATTGTAACAGGCATCTCAGGAAACTACGCCCAAACAAATTTACTGTTGCGAAATTTCCATAGATGTTCTCCTGATGTCAAATGTATGTTGTTCAAGACCTTCTGTACCTCAATGTATTGCTCGCCTTTATGGTTTAATAGCAATGTTGCTGTTAGGAACAAAATCCGCATTGCATATAATAACTCCCTAAGAAGATTGTTAGATGTACCACGAAGGTCGAGTGCAAGCAAGATGTTTGTGTCTGTGAACATTCCGTCTTTTGGCAAATTGATACGTAAGAATGTTTACAGTTTTTTGAGAAGGTTGCTGGCATGTAACAATCATCTTATATCAGCAATTGTCAACTCGTCACTCACACTTCATTCCAGCATTTGGAAGTGGTGGCGTTCCATCTTATACTGAGCCCATTATTGTATGTCATTGTTGTTACAAGAGCGCCGAGTGTCTGCTGATCTGTATATACTTTATTTATTTATTTGTTTATCTATTTTCTACTCGTTTTTGTTTTGCTCATTATATGAACCCTGAGTTTGAAATAAACGATTGAATTGAATTGAATTGAAAAAAACAATTAAAAATAAAAACAAGGACTCAAAACCAAAATATAAATAAGCAGCAAAAAAAAAATAAAAAATAATCCTTGTTCAATAGGAGTGTGAAGAAGCCAACGCTTATATCGTCCCACCCCTTCTCCATACCCAATAAATTATATCATTCAAGTCATTATCCATCCCATAATTACATTCATTGTGGTTTATATTAATCATATATCCCATAACCTACATATGTATAAGCATGTGAGAATGTTTGGTGATTACATATGTACAGCGACTTCACACCTCAGAACAGGACAAGAGGTCTCAACCGCCAGCGAAGATCTAAGAGCATCCGAGGCACTGCGGTGGAGACCAGATCGATCGCCCTGACCTCCCAGGGTCAGGTGGAGGAGTACGAAGACAAAGGAGGGGGATTAAGATAATGCGGGATGTCAGCTTTGATATGCATGTCTTTTGTTATGTGTAGGTATAAGTATGTAGAGCTGAATGTGCTCGCTCTCTTATTCTACTTCTGCTTCTGCACTGAGATGAGACTTGTTAGAGGAGCGAAGCTGATAATAAACTTTGGTTTATAAGTCACATTGCCTCGTTATTCCAAGCTCTTCTACATTCATTATACAATATCATAATATATCATGCATCTTATAATTAAATTATGCAATAGAAATAATACAACAATGATAGGTAGCCATATAGTAGTGACAATAACAATACCACATGTCCTACATAATACTTTAAATAATTCCATCCTAAACAACAATCATAATACTATAATACCATAATTTTCTAGTACTAATGATATCAATAATAATCCAAGATGGCGATCCAAGATGGCGCTCACATTATCGATCCAAGATGGCGCCCACAGCGGTCGACATGGTGCTTCGCTGCGCTCTTTGTTTGTTTTTGTTTGTCAATTGTGTGTCTGCTTGCACTTATACCCGTGAAGAACTTTTAAATATCAGGACTTTGACCCCCACGGACCTCCTCCCAGTTTTTCTAGCCCCTGCCGCCGATCTGGTTTATTGTTTGGCTCGGAAAGTGAGACGGCGGAAGAGAGGAAGACGAGCGGGCGCTCTCGTACGACTTCGCAGGAGAGGCTCGCGAACGGCGCTGCCTGGCATATTTCTGTCCAATACCAACTCTCTCTCTAACAAGGTGGATGAACTGAGACTGCTGATGCGTTTTAAGGACCTCGCCTCCTCAGCTGTCCTCTGCTTTACTGAGACCTGGCTCCGGGAAAATATACCGGACAGCGCGCTGCGCCTCGACGGCTTCCAGCTCTTCCGTGCTGATCGTGACACAGAGCTTTCCGGCAAGACCACAGGAGGCGGTGTCTGCTTCTACATCAACTGTAGCTGGTGCTCTGATGTAACGGTAATTTCCAAACACTGTTCTCCTGCCTTGGAATTTCTTGTTATCAACTGCAAGCCTTTTTATTCCCCACGGGAGTTTGCTTCTTTTATACTGATCGCTGTGTACGCCCCTCCCGACGCGGACACGCGCGAAGCTCAGCGCGTGCTCGCGGATCACATTCAACACACAGAGCGGAGTTTTCCAGACTCGCTGATTATTGTGGCTGGCGACTTTAATCAGTGCAATCTGAGCCACGATCTCCCCCGCTACAAACAGTTTATTAAATGCCCCACCAGAGGATTAAACACACTGGATCACTGTTACACCACAGTGAAAGACGCATATCACGCTGTCCCTCGAGCTGCGCTGGGATTATCTGATCACGTGATGGTTCACCTCATTCCCACATACAGACAGAGATTGAAGCTCACTAAACCTGTTGTGAGCACTACGAAGATACGGACCAGTGATGCTGAGGAGAAGCTGGAAACGTGCATGGAAATATCTGACTGGGGCATGCTTAAAGGAGCCACGCATGATCTGGATGAGTACACGGACACTGTGAACTCATATATCCACTTTTGTGAAGAGAACATTCTTCCATCACGCACCAGGGTGAGGTACTCTAATGACAAACCCTGGTTCACAGCTAAGCTCAGACAGATCAGGAAGGAGAAGGAAGCAGCGCTGAAAAGTGGAGACAGGGACTGCTACAGGGAGGTTAAATACCGGTTTAACAGAGAGCTGAAGAGGGCTAAATCTGTGTACTCAGAGAGACTCCAGCAGCAGTTCACTGCTAATGATTCGGCTTCCGTGTGGAGAGGACTGAGGCAGATCACCAACTATCGGCCTCAGGCTCCTAAAGGTCAGGATGACAAAGCCCTTTGTCAGAGACTGTCCCAACACTATGCCCGTTTTGACACCTCGTCATCTGTGTCCAACTCCCCCCCTCCCTCCAGCTCCACAGCCTCCACATTCCCTACTTCATTTAAGGCACCCCCCCCCCCCCCCCCCCCCCCCTCCCCTTATCATCAGTGAGCAGGATGTGCTCAAACAGTTCTCCAGACTGAACCCGCGCAAGGCCCCCGGCCCAGACGGCGTGTCTCCCTCCACCCTGAGACTCTGTGCGAAACAGCTGGCTCCTGTATTCACAGACATTTTTAACACCTCCCTTAAGTTATGCCATGTGCCGTCCTGCCTCAAATCCTCCACCATCATCCCTGTCCCCAAGAAGCCACGGATCACTGGACTTAATGACTACAGACCTGTAGCGCTCACCTCTGTAGTCATGAAGTCCTTTGAGCGCCTGGTCCTGTCCCACCTCAAGTCCATCACCTCCCCTCTCCTGGACCCGCTGCAGTTTGCCTACCGAGCCAACAGGTCTGTAGACGATGCAGTCAACCTGGCCCTCCACTCCATCCTGCAGCACCTGGACTCCCCGGGAACCTACGCCAGGATCCTGTTTGTGGACTTCAGCTCCGCATTCAACACCATCCGCCCCGCTCTGCTCCGGGACAAGCTGTCCCTGCTCAACGTGCCTGACTCCCTCTGCAGGTGGATCATCGACTTCCTGACGGACCGGAGGCAGCATGTGCGGCTGGGAAAGACTGTCTCAGACTATACTAGCATCAGCACCGGATCACCCCAGGGCTGTGTACTTTCCCCCCTACTCTTCTCCCTTTACACCAACTCCTGCACCTCCAGCCACCAGTCTGTCAAGTTGATCAAGTTTGCGGACGACACCACCCTCATCGGGCTCATCTCCAACGGCGACGAGTCCGCCTACAGGAGAGAGGTGGCCCAGCTGGCGTCCTGGTGCAGCAATAACAACCTGCAGCTGAACGCTCTGAAGACAGTGGAGATGATTGTAGACTTCAGGAAAGTCACTACTCCTCTGCCCCCCCTCACCCTCTCAGGCTCTCCCATCACCACTGCTGATTCCTTCCGCTTCCTAGGCACTACCATCACCAGGGACCTCAAATGGGAGCTGACCATCAGCTCACTCATCAAAAAAGCCCAGCAGAGGATGTTCTTCCTGCGGCAGCTGAGGAAGCTCAAGCTACCCACCAAGATGTTAGTGCAGTTCTACACAGCCATCATCGAGTCCATCCTCACCACCTCCATAACCGTGTGGTACGCAGGAGCCACTGCCAGGGACAGACTAAGGCTGCAGCGCGTCGTGCGCACTGCTGAGAAGGTGATCGGCTGCAAGCTCCCATCTCTCCAGGATCTGTACATCTCCAGGACCCGGAGGCGTGCTGGCCGTATCATAGCCGATCCCTCACACCCTGGTCATGTACTGTTTGCCCCCCTCCCCTCTGGTAGAAGACTTCGGTCCATCCAGACTAAAACCTCCCGTCACATGAACAGCTTCTTCCCCTCTGCCATTAGACTGCTGAACACTAAGTGACTCTCGTGCACCATGTACAGCAGCTCAACCAGACTCATGTCAATCATCACTGTTTTCTTCCTGCATTACCGACTGCACTATATAGTTCTCCACAGTATCTGCTGCTGGCTAATATATATTTTAACTGTTGACCAGTATCACTTAATCTTATCCTACACTTTATTACATGTATAGTTTATTTCTCTTATCTTATCATGTTTAATGTTGCAGCATTGTACCGAGACAAATTCCTAGTTTGTGTACTACATGAACAATGGCAATAAACCTGATTCTGATTCTGATTCTGATTCTGAATAATCATACTCAGAATATATATTCAACAGTAACTCAGCATATACAGTATATGTTCAACAATAACAGCCTTTCTTCACTGAAGACATATTGTAATATTACTAAGTATAATTACTATATGTAATAACATTGTAATGTTACTGATTAATGAAAACATTCTTGGCAAATGCTTTCACTTTCATCCTTCTTGCACCCATCCAAGAATTTCACCTCTAGTGGCACAATACAAATTGTAGGTTCTTGGTCACCTCCTTGACTAAAGCCCTTCACCCCCAATTGCTCAGTTCAGACGGCCGGCCAGCTCTAGGAAGAGTCTTGGTGGTTCTGACCTTCTTCCATTTACAGATGATGGAGGCCGCTGTGCTGATTGGGACCTAAAAGCAGCAGAAATTTGTTTGTACCCTTCCCCAGATTTGTGCCTCAAGACAATCCTGTCTCGGAGGTCTACAGACAATTCCTTTGACTTCATGCTTGGTTTGTGTACTGTCAACTGTGGAACTTGTATAGACAGGTGTGTGCCTTTCCAACTCACATCCAATCAACTGAATTTACCACAGGTGGACTCCAATGAAGCTGTAGAAACATCTCAAGGATGATCAGTGGAAACAGGATGAACCTGAGCTCAATTTTGAGCTTTATTACAAAGGCTGTCAATACTTATGTGATTTCTTCGTTTTTTATTGTAATAAATTTGCACAAGTGTCAAAAAATCCTTTTTCACATTGTCATCATGGGCTATTGTGGGTAGAATTTTGAGGGAAAAATAATCTAATCCATTTTGGAATAAGGCTGTAACATAACAAAATGTGGAAAAAGTGAAGCGCTGTGAAGACTTTCCGGATGCACTGTACTTCCATGAAATAGTTGCATATCACAGCAGCAGGAGCTGTTGGGGGCTACTCACCGCTGGGACAACAGGTGATCAGGACTCGATGTGAGAAGTCGCTGCCGCCACGGCATTACTTCCCACTGGGTTGCGTGTGAGCAGGACAGGAAATCGACCGGTGTTCAGCTGGGCCACAGTATGCTATTGTTTACCTTCTGTCAGCTGTATTGAGTCATTTTTAACAGCAGGAAATATATATAATTTACATAAATAGACACAGTGAAAATGCGCCACATTTTTGGATCAGCCAATCATGGTGCAGGGCCGTCAGCCATTTCCGTCAGCTGTATGGTATTCTGAAATTATGAGCAGAAGCATATTTCCTGTGACTACGCATGCATGTGCATGCCGTGCATGCATAGTAACCCAGGGTATGGCTGTTCTTATAAGTATGGTGAAATGGCAGAAACCGAAGGAAGAGACTGACGGCTGCACTACGGTAGGATCAGTTTATATTTATTTGTGCTAAAAATATCTATCTGTGGGGCACATATGTTGGTTTCATATGCACCACAGATATATTACTGTATGTTTATTGTGTGCTTCACGTCTCAGGGGAACAAAGGGAATAGAGGAGAGGTTGTTGTAGCATTCATAGCTAAATGCATTGATGATATCACTCACTGCAAAACCAAGCCATAAATGACAGCAGAGGTCCACAGGCTCGTGATGGCTCGGGACGCAGCCTTCAGGGCCGGCAACACTGCAGGACTAAGAACAGTTAGGGCCAACCTGTCCCGTTGCATCAAGGAGGCAAAACGACAGTACAGCAAGAAAATATCCGACCACTTCAGCAACACCAGAGATGCACGTTCTTTCAGGTGTGGCATACAGATCTTCATCAGCTACAAACCTCCACCTCAGACCTGTGTGAGTGACATCACACTGCTTAACAACCTAAATGACTTCTTTGGCCACTTTGAAGCACAAAACAGCACATCAGCACATAAGACTACTCCTCCTCCAGACGAGCAGACCATAAGTCTGGATCCAGCTAGCATGAAGAGGACCCTGTCCAGGATCAACCCACACAAGGCAGCTGGACCAGACTACACCAGGTCGCATTCTGAAGAACTGCGTGGAGGAGCTCAAGAATGTCCAGGCCGACAGCTTCAACATCTCCCTGAGTCAAGCTGTTGTCCCCACGTTTCAAAACTGCCACCATAATAACAGTACCAAAGAAGCCCGTCCCATCCAACTACAATGATTACCGGCCACTAGCACTGACCTCCATCATAATGAAGTGCTTCGAGCAGCTGGTCATGCAGAACATCAAGTCCACCTTCCCATGACCCATCTCAGTTTGCATACAGGTCAAACAGATCCACAGAAGATGCCATCTCTGCTACTCTCCATCAAGCCCTCACCCACCTGGACTCAAAAAACTCCTATGTACAAATGCTGTTGTTGGACTTCAGTTCAGCATTCAACACAATCCACCAGCACCTAATACAAAAACTCAGACACTTGGGACAAAAAAAACCTCTCTCTGTAACTGGGTGCTGGACTTGCTCACAGGGAGGCCACAGAATGTGCAGGTTGGCAGCAACACCTCCCAGATCATCACATCGAGCACAGGGGCCCCACAATGGAAGAGCCCACTGCTCTTCACGCTGCTGAACCATGACTGCATACCAACCTACATCACCAACCACATCATCAGGTTTGCACATGACACAACAGTGGTGGGCCTCATCACTAACAACGCTTTTTTGTCTGACATACTGCAGCTGGAGTACCATGTAGCAATGCAGTACGTCAGAACACTCTCCACCACACCTCTGTAGAAGGTTCTGAGGATGCAGATGGGGAGAGAGGCCTCTTTGAGTTTCCTCAAGAAGTGCAGTCTTTGCTGGGCCCACTTCCTGATCCCCAAGGAATTCTTGCTCCAGGTCAGGTCCTGCGAGATCTGCACTCTGAGGAGCTTGATGTTCTCCACTCTCTCCACTAAACAGCCACCGATGCTGAGGGGGACGTGTTCAGGCTGTGACCGCCGGAAGTCGATAATCATCTCCTTCGTTTTGTCTACGTTGAGCACCAGATTGTTCTCCCTGCACCAGCCCTCCAGGTCTCTCACTTCTTCCCTGTACATTGATTCCTCATCCCTCTGAATAAGTCCCACCACCGTGGTGTCGTCTGCAAACTTAATAATCTGGTTCCCCTCATGTCTGGATACACAGTCATGTGTTAGAAGTGTAAACAACAGTGGACTGAGTACGCAGCCTTGAGGGGATCCGGTGCTCAGCGTGACAGAGTTGGAGATGTTGTTTCTAACCTGGACAGACTGAGGTCTCTCAGTCAGGAAATCCAGGATCCAGAGACATGTGGCAGTGTTCAGACCAATAAGCAGTAATTTCTCCATCAGTCTCTGGGGAATAATGGTGTTGAATGCTGAACTGAAATCAATGTACAGGAGTCTGGCGTAGGTGTCTTTCTGATCCAGGTGGGTGATGACAGAGTCTGGTCGTTGTTACAGTTCACTGAAGGTCAAAGCCACCTGTCACAGGAACAGTTTCTTTCCTCAAGCCATCACTCTGATGAACTCCTAACATTCACCTAGTCCTACCTGTTGCTGTACTCATGACTTTTCATCCATTCTTACATTGCACATAACTCTCACACTGCTTTTTACTTCATTCACATTATATCACTGAATCTGAGTTCACATTGAAATACTGTATGACTGTATATTTTTTCATATATTTCTGCAAAGTGTGGATAGTCTGAGTAAATAACTGCATATATTCCTGTATATATTTGCATCCTTTTATAGAAATATGGACAGACTGTAATTTACTGTGCATACTCTGTTGTCAATGAATCCTTATTTAAATCTTATTTAAATCCTCCACCTGAACAACGAGAGCAAGTTTTTAGCCAAAGTCAAATTCCTTGTATGTGTTGTGCATACTTGGCCAATAAAGCTGATTGTGATTCTGATTCTTATTCTGAGGGTGGTGACTATAGCATCCTCCGTGGAGCGGTTTGAACGATATGCAAACTAGAGCGGGTCATGTGATGCAGGGAGGCAGGCTGTAATGTGTGGTTTGACAAGCCGTTAAAAACACTTCATCACAATTGGTGTCAGTGCAACATGACGATAGTCATTCAGGCAAGACACAACTGGTTTCTTTTGCACCGGTACAATGATAGAGGTCTTGAAGCATCTGGGAACGATGGCCTGACTCAGGGAGATGTTATAAATGTCAGTCAGTACATCCGCCAACTCGCTCACGCAGTCTCGGAGCACACGTCCCGGGATGTTGTCCGGACCTGCAGCTTTACGTTGGTTGACTCATGTTAGGGTCCTCCGTGTGTCCGCTGTGTTGATGGTAAAAGCTGGTCCGACCGATGGTGGGCCCGCCCTCCCTCTGTCGGGTTTGATGCTTCAAAACGTGCAAAGAAGTTGTTGAGCCTGTTTGGAAGCGAAGCGTCATCATCATTGACCCCCTAATAGCTCAAGTAGGTTCATTTTGTCTTCTTTTAATTATTTATCTTTTGTTCTTATTAAAGACAAGAATAGAAAGGAGATGTATTTACCTTCTTAACATGTTTGGACTTTACACTGCAGCCTTCGTCAGAAGAGTCAGCTGATTGCTGCCAGGTGACATCAGCTGATTTTCATAGAAAAGTGAGGAAGGCAGGGTCGGCTTGGTGGATCTGACAGATCTGCTGAGCTGGCCCCGCCTACAAACCCTACTCTTTTTAGTTTATATATGCTTCCGTTAGGCAACATTATTAGAAAGCACTGTATACATTTTCATTGTTATGCAGATGACACACAATTATACCTGTCAATGAAGCCAGATGATAGTAATCAATTAGCCAAGTTAGAAGCCTGTCTTAAGGAAATCAAAGCTTGGATGACTTGTAATTTCCTGCTATTAAATTCAGATAAGACTGAAGTCATTCTTGTTGGTCCAAAAAACCTTAGAAATACCTTTCCAAATCAAACTTTCAGTTTGGATGCAGTTACTCTTTCTCTTAATAGCTCTGTGAGGAACCTTGGAGTTATTTTTGATCAAGAGCTGTCCTTCAATTCACATATTAAATTCATTTCTAAGACTGCCTTCTATCATTTGCGTAATATTGCTAAGATTAGGAGCATCTTGTCTCAGAGTGATGCTGAGAAACTGATCCACGCTTTTGTTAGCTCGAGATTAGATTATTGTAATTCTTTATTATCAGGCTGTCCTAAAACATCTTTAAAAAGTCTTCAGCTGATCCAAAGTGCTGCAGCAAGAGTTTTAACAGGTACTAGAAAGAGAGATCATATCTCTCTGGTTCTGGCCTCCCTTCATTGGCTTCCCATAGAGTTTAGAATTAAGTTTAAAATCCTTCTTCTTACTTACAAAGCTCTAAACAATCAGGCTCCTTTTTATTTAAAAGATCTAATACTACCGTATTATCTTAACAGAGCACTATGCTCCCAAAATGCAGGATTACTTGTAATACTTAGAATCTCCAAAAGTACAATGGGAGGCAGAGCCTTCAGTTATCAAGCTCCTCTCCTGTGGAACCAGCTGCCAATCTGGATTCGGGAGTCAGACTCGATCTCTGTTTTTAAGAATAGGGCTAAAACCTTCCTTTTTGATATAGCCTACAATTAGGGAGGGATCATGTGTTTCTGAACCCTCCCTTAGTTATGCTGCTAATAGGTTTAGTCAGCTGGGGGACCTCCAATAATGTACTGGGCCTCACTCCTTTCTTCACTCTCAATGAAATATTTTTTTTTTTTACTGGTCATTAACGTCTGTTTGTTCTCTCCCATAGATTGAGTCCCCATTGTGCTGTTTGCTCCCTACATGTCTGTTCTTTTCATCTTCTCTGTCCCCTCACCCCCAGCCAGTCGCGGCAGATGACTGCCCCTCACTGAGCCTGGTTCTGCTGGAGGTTTCTTCCTGTTAAAAGGGAGTTTTTCCTCTCCACCATCGCCAAGTGCTTGCTCACAGGGGATTGCCTGATTGCTGGGGTCTTTCTGCAACTGTGGGGGTTCCCTCTACAGTTGATAGTGCTATGAGATGACTGTTGTTGTGAAATGGCGCTATATAAATTAAGTTGAATTGAATTGAATTGAAAATAGACCGAACAGAGTTATTACCGCTGTTTTGGGTATGTCCTCCGCACGCACTGGGACTTGGTGGTAAACGCGGACCAGGTCTATTTTGGAAAAAATGCGTGCTCCAGCGAGGTGAACGGAAAAATCCTGTATGTGGGGAATTGGGTAGCAGTCGTGCGCTGTGGCGTTGTTCAACCTGCGGAAATCACCGCACGGTTGCCATGATCCCTCAGCCTTAGGGACCATGTGTAGCAGGAATGCCCATGGGCTGTTCGAACGCCAGATGATGCCCAACCTTTCCAGGTTGGCGAACTCCTCGCGCGCTATGGCCAGTTTAGCTGCGTCCAAGCGCTGGGGTCTCGCAAAAACGGGCGGCCCAGTGGTGGTGATAAAGTGCTCCACCCCGTGTTTAGCGATGGCCTCCGAAAACGTCGGGACCGTGAGTGCTGGGAACTGAGTGAGCAGTGTGTGGAACTTACCGCCTGGAGCTGTGACGTTGGCTTGTGCTGTTGGCTGGGTCACTCGAGCTATACAGGGGAGAGAGTCAAAGGTCAGTGCATTAACCAGGCGCCTGTTAGCAACATCAACCAGTAAACCATGTGCACACAGAAAATCAGCCCCCAGGATATGGTAATTCAGTGCTGCTACGACAAAAGTCCACTCATATGTACGGCCGTGTAGAGATAAGATCAGTGTCCTCTCACCAAAGGTCTTAATTTCCGAGCCGTTTGCTGCCAACATCTCGGGGCCACTAGGTCCTGCCAGCCAGTCAGCGTAGGTCGGCAGGATGAAGCTCTTCTGGACTTCGATGTCGGCGTTTTCCAGAGCGCTTGAATTGGCACTGTGGCGCACATCTGCGTGCGTTCTCTCCAAAGCGGCGGTGGTAGAAGCAAAGCGTGTCTCTCTGGCGCTCCTTGGCCCCCGCTGCTGCTACCGTCGGTGGCTCCTCGCCTCCTCTGGTCGTCTCGCTGGGCTCCGCTGCCGCTGTGTTGACTGTGATCGCCCTGGTGGTGAGGATGATCTGGTCTGCCTCCTGGGTTAGCACACGGTAGTCACGCGCGGCCAGCAACTGCGAATTGGCCAGAACTGCTCTCGCCACTGTTGGAAGGTTCCGGAGGAAGAGGTGGACAAACAGAAAGTGCCCGTCGTCCGTGCCCATTAACGCCAGCATCTTCTCCATCAGGTCTACGGCTGAACCATCTCCTAACTCGGCCCGCGTCAGGAGCCTCTCCGCTCTCTCACATTCCGAGAGTGTGTAGCACTGGGTGAGCGCAGCCTTGAGCGCCTTGATCGAGCAGGCTCGCTACCTACTGAGCTGTGCGGGCGTCCCGCGCTGCGACCACATGGTAGAATCTGGTGTCGTCTGCTGTCACTCCCCGGAGGGCGAACTGGGCCTCGGTGTGGTGGAACCAAGAGCGCGGGTTGTGCTGCCAGAAATCCGGTAGCTTGACTGAAACCGCACACGCATGGCTGGGGGTTCCAGTCCGGGCTGTCTGTGGGATGGCTGCCACCTCGCTGAAGCTTCCTGACCGGGTCGGCTCTGGGGTTCTTGCCTCATGTTCCATAATACGTCTTGGGTCACCAGTGTGGAGTGTATGAAATAAGAGGCAGATTCATGGCAGACGGTTTATTACACACTTCACATCTCTCAAGCACAGAACAGAATGACACATTTCAGCAGGCACTGTTCTTTTACCCAAATCACTCCTCACAAGTTTCATGGCATTTCTCCACACACAACATGACATTTACATTACATTGCATTCAACCCCCTACGTCCTTGACTCCTTCCTGCTATCTCGCCAGGAACCTCCTGAGCATTGTTCACCCATGCTTATCCACTGTCTCTTGTCTGAGATGCTAAATAATCTGACTCCCCCAAGGTGCTACAGTCTCTTAATTTTCTTAATCAGTGTTCATCTATATTTATTTAAGATAAGATAAGATAAGATAAGATAAGCCTTTATTAGTCCCACAACGGGGAAATTCCAGGATTGCAACAGCACAGGGATAGCAACACTCAGAGCAACAATCAGAAGGCAAGAAAAAAAACAAGCAAGCAAGAGCAGCTAATAAACATATGTACGTATTACTATAAAATATATATATATACACACACACACAGACACACAGTGCAGAGCATTGTAGCTGGATGGAATAAATATATGAATATATGAACACACAGTGCAGAGCATTGTAGCTAGATGGAATAAATATGTAAATATATAAACACCCACAGTACGGAGCATTGCAGCTAGGTGGAATAAATATGCAAGTATATAAACACACACAGTGCGGAGCAATGTAGCTAGATGGAATAATATGTAGATATATAAATATATAAACACACCCAGTGCTGAGCATTGTAGCTAGATGGAATAAATATGCAAATATATAAACACACACAGTGCAGAGCATTGTTGCTAGATGGAATGAAACAGCATAACCGTCTACTTAGTTATCCTACATGGTATGATTATGTGCCCATACATATTCTCACCCTCCATAGCGACCGGTATGTTCCTAGTTGTATGCCGGAGGGGACCATTGTGTAAGTCTATTGCATCTTTTGCATTCAAAAAAACTATTAGTTTGTTACGTCTTTTTGCTATCTCTGCGAGCAGCCCTGCTTAGGTTGTACAGTCTGACAGCCGTTGGTAGGAAGGACCTACGAAACCTCTCGGTTGTGCACCTGGGATGATGTAGTCTGCTGCTAAATGAGCTCCTCAGTGCATTCAGTATGTCCTGCATAGGGTGGAACTCGGACTCCAGCAGAGATGACAGTTTAGCCGCCGTCCTTCTCTCTCCTATCTCCTCCATCGGATCAAGGCGCTGCCCCAGGACAGAGCTAGCTTTCTTAATCAGTTTGTTCAGTCTCTTCCTATCGGCTGCAGTAATGCCACTGCCCCAGCAGACCACTCCAAAAGTGATGGCTGATGCCACCACCGTGTCATAGAATGACTTCAGCAGCGCCCCTTGTACACCAAAAGACCTGAGTCTCCTCAGCAGGAACAGCCTGCGCTGTCCCTTCTTGTAGAGTGCATCAGTATTGTGTGACCAGTCTAGTTTATTGTTCAGATGAATACCCAGGTACTTATAGGATGTCACCATCTCGATGTCTGTTCCCTGTATATTTACTGGTACTGTGAGGGGCTGCCCATGCCTGCGGCAGTCCACCACCAGCTCCTTAGTTTTCCTCGCGTTGATCTGGAGGCAGTTCCGATGGCACCAGTCCACGAAGTCCTGGATAAGCCCTCTGTACTCAGCTTCATCTCCATTGGAGATGAGGCCAACGATCGCAGAGTCATCAGAGAACTTCTGTAGATGGCAGTGTGTTGTGTTGTGTGTTAAGATAAGATAGATAAGATAAGATAAGCCTTTATTAGTCCCACAACGGGGAAATTCCAGGATTGCAACAGCACAGGGATAGCAACACTCAGAGCAACAATCAGAAGGCAAGAAAAAAAACAATCAAGCAAGAGCAGCTAATAAACATATGTACGTATTACTATAAAATATATATATATACACACACACACAGACACACAGTGCAGAGCATTGTAGCTGGATGGAATAAATATATGAATATATGAACACACAGTGCAGAGCATTGTAGCTAGATGGAATAAATATGTAAATATATAAACACCCACAGTACGGAGCATTGCAGCTAGGTGGAATAAATATGCAAGTATATAAACACACACAGTGCGGAGCAATGTAGCTAGATGGAATAATATGTAGATATATAAATATATAAACACACCCAGTGCTGAGCATTGTAGCTAGATGGAATAAATATGCAAATATATAAACACACACAGTGCAGAGCATTGTTGCTAGATGGAATGAAACAGCATAACCGTCTACTTAGTTATCCTACATGGTATGATTATGTGCCCATACATATTCTCACCCTCCATAGCGACCGGTATGTTCCTAGTTGTATGCCGGAGGGGACCATTGTGTAAGTCTATTGCATCTTTTGCATTCAAAAAAACTATTAGTTTGTTACGTCTTTTTGCTATCTCTGCGAGCAGCCCTGCTTAGGTTGTACAGTCTGACAGCCGTTGGTAGGAAGGACCTACGAAACCTCTCGGTTGTGCACCTGGGATGATGTAGTCTGCTGCTAAATGAGCTCCTCAGTGCATTCAGTATGTCCTGCATAGGGTGGAACTCGGACTCCAGCAGAGATGACAGTTTAGCCGCCGTCCTTCTCTCTCCTATCTCCTCCATCGGATCAAGGCGCTGCCCCAGGACAGAGCTAGCTTTCTTAATCAGTTTGTTCAGTCTCTTCCTATCGGCTGCAGTAATGCCACTGCCCCAGCAGACCACTCCAAAAGTGATGGCTGATGCCACCACCGTGTCATAGAATGACTTCAGCAGCGCCCCTTGTACACCAAAAGACCTGAGTCTCCTCAGCAGGAACAGCCTGCGCTGTCCCTTCTTGTAGAGTGCATCAGTATTGTGTGACCAGTCTAGTTTATTGTTCAGATGAATACCCAGGTACTTATAGGATGTCACCATCTCGATGTCTGTTCCCTGTATATTTACTGGTACTGTGAGGGGCTGCCCATGCCTGCGGCAGTCCACCACCAGCTCCTTAGTTTTCCTCGCGTTGATCTGGAGGCAGTTCCGATGGCACCAGTCCACGAAGTCCTGGATAAGCCCTCTGTACTCAGCTTCATCTCCATTGGAGATGAGGCCAACGATCGCAGAGTCATCAGAGAACTTCTGTAGATGGCAGTGTGTTGTGTTGTGTGTTAAGTCAGTAACATCTCTGATTATTATACTCTTTGCTTCCTCAGGTGTTCCATTTAGTTTGATCCAAACTCTACTATTTCTTGTCCATGTTGCCTGTATCTTATTTTGTCTTTTCAGCATCCGTGCTTGCCGTGCTATTTCAGCATTAGTTTTTGTTAGATGTTCATTTAGGTAAACTTCTGTTCCCCATAGCTTTTTGGCCTGCCTCAGTATGTCATTCTTTACCCTTCTGTTCACAAAGCGCATCACAATTGATTTCTTTGTTTTATTATCTTTTCTGGGTAAAGCATGACAGGCTGAAATTGCGTTTGCTTCGACCTTTATATTTCTACTATCAAGGAACTGAAGCACCCGGTTTTCCAGGGAGACTGATTCACTTGTGGGAGCATCCTCACCTCTCATTCCTGCTGTAGCATGAGCATATGATTGGTATTTAATGTCTAGTCCATTTATAACTAGGTCATCCATACGAGAATATTGTTCAAGATCCTCAACGCGTTGCTCCAAGGCTACAATTTTTTTGTCTTTTTCCTTTATTGTTAATTTTAATTCTCGGACTTCTTCCACTAGCCCTATTATTTTAGCCTGCTGACTAGCCACTTTGGTCAGTTCTTCTGTCAAGAAGTTCATAGATTTTTTTGATCTCTTCCATTTCCTCCTTCTTTGGTGGCCTTTTTACTGACCTGTGGATAGTAAAACAATCTCTGATGGTGTCGCCGGTATCCGATCCGACCGACCTCGAATCCAGCTGGGCCTCAGCTAGCCCCCTCCGCTGCTAACCGAGCTCCTGTCCAGCCGGGGTACCGGCAGCTCCTCCACCAAGTCCCGCCGCTGTAGCCGAGCTCCGATCCTGCTTCTGTCCAGCTGGGGTCCCGGTAGATCCTCCGTTGAGCCCCGCCACCTACCGCCGTCTGCCTCAGTAGTTCCTCCACCGAGCCCCACCGCTGCAACTGGGCTCCGACTCTGGCTGGGACCCCGGTGGTCCTCCACTGGTCCCCGTCTCCCACCACCGGTGCGCTTGAACTCCGATCCGGCTCCCATCCAACTGCTGCCTCGGCTTGTTCCTCCGGCGAGCCCCTATCTCCGGGGACAGAGTCACTTCTCCGTGTTGGTGCTAGGTGCTACGGCTAGCTATGGCATTAGCTATAGCGATAGCATTAGCCTAGCAAACGCTTCAGGTAAAGCGTAGCAGTGAACCACAAAAGAAACGCCAATCAGTTCACTCACAAATGAGAGCAGTCCCAAAAGTCCAATTCTCACAGCAAGTGCAAAACAACTCTTAGAAACAGAGATCGAGTCTGACCCCCGAATCCATATGGCTGAACCACAACTAAAAAAATTTATTTAAGCTGAGCCTGCAAGATTGAGACCACTCACTCCGCCGTCTTCTTCATCTTCAAATTTCAAAAACTGATGATGATTATGACCACAGAAAGGAATATGATGACTGTGATTAATCTTCTGTGCAATTGAAATATGATGCAAATGACGGACATGTAGAAAATCGAGAGAAGTTACATGCCACTATTGAATAAAGGCATCTCTGAAATATAAAAAAGGTGATAAAATGATAAACATGAGGGAATTGTCAGAAAATTGTATATACACTACCGTTCAAAAGTTTGGGGTCACCCAGACAATTATTTTGTGTTTTCCATGAAAAGTCACACTTATTTACCACCATGAGTTGTAAAATGAATAGAAAATATAGTCAAGACATTGACAAGGTTAGAAATAATGATTTGTATTTGAAATAATAATTTTTTCCAGATACTCAACCTGCTCAAAGGAAGGTCAGTTTTATAGCTTCTCTAACCAGCTAAACTGTTTTCAGCTGTGCTAACATGATTGCACAAGGGTTTTCTAATCATCCATTAGCCTTCTGACGCAATGAGCAAACACATTGTACCATTAGAACACTGGAGTGATAGTTGCTGGAAATGGGCCTCTATACACCTATGTAGATATTGCACCAAAAACCAGACATTTGCAGCTAGAATAGTCATTTACCACATTAGCAATGTATATTAGATATTAGAGTGTATTTCTGATTAGTTTAAAGTTATCTTCATTGAAAAAAACAGTGCTTTTCTTTCAAAAATAAGGAAATTTCTAAGTGACCCCAAACTTTTGAACGGTAGTGTACATGTTATCATTTTATATCCATTTTATATAATCAAGTGTACACTGTATACTCATCTATGCATATTATGTTGTTGTGAAATTGCATATGTATATTATAATTTTTATATAACTTAAGTTCATTATGCACTGTATCCTTTTTATACTTGGGTAATATTGAGTTTTCTTTATGTACAGATTAAAATGTGCCTAGTGTGGGACAAATGAAGCAGTCTCACGAGATAAAACTTTATACGTGATTAGAGTCTGAGAATAAGGGAAAGTTAATCTTGTTTTTCCTATGAAATGCTGTGTCTATGATTAATTGTAGTCAGGACCTTGTGTGATGTACTGCTGCAAGGTCATGGTGTTCTCCCTCCTTGCCGATGTTGGCATATTTCTGTCATGACTGTGTGTGATACTCAGCAGATGCTCTTTGTGTTTATGTGGGCAATGGTGTATAAAAGTGTCTGAACTCTAAAAATGCTTCAGTGCTGGGACGCTGTTAAAGGTATGCACTCCTGCAGTAAAGAGCTCATGAGAACTAATATTCTGTGTCTTGAATCTTTATTGAGGTAACAAACCAATATACGATTATTCTGAGTTTCAGATCCATGACACTACTGTATGGATTTGGATAAAATATTCACCAGAGGTGGTTCTTGGCCTAGAGAGGAACCCATTATATTTTGGTGATGATCTGAGAATGCATACCTCAGCCAAGGCTCTTATCTTCTCACAGTGTGTTAGCAACAATACTCCAAAACTGATGGACAGACTTTGATGTAATTTTCACCACAAGTGGCGATTTTAGAGGTGATCTGTGACAAACGGAAGGAGCCTTGGTGGAGGTATGCGCTCTATGAGTGCTTTTCTAGTTATTATTATGATTATTTTGCAGTGGTACCGGGGTCCCGTTATGTGACACGTATTGCTGCTTCATGATACACAATTACACATTAATGCTGCCGATGCAGGAGAACTCCACAGAGTAGCTTGCTAAGCTAGCAGCTGGATGAAACAGTCAGAATAAAGAAAAAATGGAGCAGCAAGAAATTCCAGACAGGTCCGTCTGCAGCTCACAGACTCCGTCAATGCCCCTTCAACTAGCTACGCTCCCTCAGCAAGTTCTGCCTTCATGTTCTGTCCCTCCACAGAATGGCTGGCCGTAGCTGACCGTGGCTGAGCAGCGCTGGGCTGATCGTGCACAGATTCAGGGGTTGTAACCTTGTAGACGGACCACGGTGGCCACACATGTACAAGGACCAACGGAAAAGAATCGACAAATGAGAGCTTAGTCCATAGACGGTAAAAAAAGTTTATGGTCTACTCTTTGGATGACGTTTGTTTGCTTGACCACGCCCTACCCTGTTGCCTAGCAACCCTGACAGCCACAGGTAAGGTTTTTTTTTCTGACGTTTTTGACAGCGATGGAAGCAGAGCTCTTTTCATTTGATATAAACCAAATCTTGTTATTGACTAAAAGTAGACAAAAACTATTGATGATGAACAGACTAAAATAAAACTATGAAAATAAAATCATCACAATAAATCTGGACTCAAATTAGACGTCAAAAGTAAAATGCATAAATGGTCATTTTAGTTTCATTTCTAGCTTTAATGGAAGAAAAAAATCAATGTAGTTTTAATTGAGGAAATGAACAGTGGATGGCAGTTTGTTCTTGTTGGTGTGAAATGATTGCATTTCTTTGACCTTCTCCTGGAGAAGCTTCAGCAGCCAAAGGACCATGAGCAGATCATCAGCCAGAGTTCCAGAAGACTCTAAAGTGGCCCCAGGTGTGAATGTGTGTGATGGTGGAAGGTTGGACGCTGCACCAGTGGCTGCCTCGTCCACTCAGGTGGAGGCCCTGGAATTCCCCACTGTGGCACTAATAAAAAGGAATCTGGATATTAAAGAAGTGGAGAAAGTTGTTCGTCCTGCTGCTGAACAACCACACTGCAGCACTTTAACAAACTCCAGAAAATTCTGAACCGGGAAAAAAAAATATCATGAAATCTTGGAACAGAACTTTATTTTGTTGGATAACTTTAGTTTTTTAAGTCTCCAAAGAATGTAGATACTTCAGTTTATATTTGTGCAGGTTTAACATTAATGCTGCTGATCTTCTGCATCAACTGATTCAGTTCTGATTGAATGTGTTCATTGCATTAAGTTCCTGTATAGGTAACTGTACACTGACTGCAGTCAGGCAGCTCTACTGTTTAAATGGACGTTCACAGGATCTGTGATAGAACTGACTTTAGTTTAAATGAATAGTCTCTATTTGTAGAACGCTGGAGGGCGACCAAACCTCCACACTGTGGAAAAGCTGTTAGCAACTGTGATGCTGAAAAGAAACATTTTCAACATTTATTTCACTTGTGAACAATTTCATTGTTAAAACTCACAAGTTTGTTGATATAAAAAGCATTTTCTTACCTAAGTCTACTTTTTTATTTAACAGTATTTTTTTGCAACTCATTGATGTCATTTTTAAAAAATATAACCCCTCAAAACATCAACACACTGGACTCTGCTTTCAAGCTGAACTCAGCATTTTTTGCAGTGCAGTGGACTTTTTTTCTGAGATTAGTGGGTTTTTGTTCTGAACTGAGAGCCAAATATGAATCATATTGCCAAGATTAGGAGCATCTTGTCTCAGAGTGATGCTGAGAAACTGATCTAGGCTTTTGTTAGCTCTAGATTAGATTATTGTAACTATTTATTGTCAGGTTGTCCTAAAACATCTCTAAAAAGTCTTCACTTGATCCAAAATGCTACAGCAAGAGTTTTAACAGGTACTAGAAAGAGAGATCATATCTCTCCAGTTCTGGCCTCCCTTTACTGGCTTCCCATAGAGTTTAGAATTAAGTTTAAAATCCTTCTTCTCACTTGCAAAGCTCTAAATAATCAAGCCTCTTTTTATTTAAAAGATCTGATAGTACCCTATTATCCTAAGAGACCACTACGCTCCCAAAATGCAAGATTACTTGTAATACTAACTAACTAACTAACCTGCACTTATATAGCGCTTTTCTAGTCACAAAGACCACTCAAATACCTCAAATCTCCACAAGTGCAATGGGAAGTTGAGCCTTCAGTTATCAGGCTCCTCTCCTGTGAAACCAGCTGCCAATATGGATTCAGGAGTCAGACTCGATCTCTGTTTTTAAGAATAGAGTTAAAACCTTCCTTTTTGATATAGCCTACAATTAGGGAGGGATCATGTGTCTTTGAATCCTCCCTCAGTAATGCTGCTAATAGGTTTAGACAGCCGGGGGACCTCCAACAATGCACTGGGCTTCACTCCTTTCTTCACTCTCAATGAAATATTTTTGCTGGTCATTAACATCTGTTTGTTCTCTCCCATAGATTGAGTCTCCATCGTGCTGTTTGCTCTCTACAAGTCTGTTCTTTTCTTCTTCTTCTCTATCCCCTCACCCCCCCCAGCTAGTCACAGCAGATGACTGCCCCTCCCTTAGCCTGGTTCTGTTGGAGGTTTCTTTCTGTTAAAAGGGAGTTTTTCCTCTCCACCATCACCAAGTGCTGCTCACAGGGGATCGCCTGATTGCTGGGGTCTTTCTGCAATTGTGGGGTTTCCTCTACAGTTGAAAGTGCTATGAGAAAGTGCTATGAGTATTATATTGATACTGGAGTCAGTTTGTCTTGGCCTGTCCTTGCCACTGATAATACCTCTATCTGCCAAGAAGATGCTGCTAGTCCAGCAAAAGCTAGCAGTACTCAAATACTTTGCAAGCAGTTTCATGAAATGATCAGTCAGAAGCAACTCATACTGGCTCAGACATCACCCGGGTTAATAAGTTCAGGAGTTCCTGGCAGTGGAAGGCGAAGGACAGAGCTGCGTGGAGGAATCTGATCAGACCTAAATGAAACAGTCATTGTGGCCCCTGACAGACTGCTATGATGATGATGAAAAGACTGACGCATTCGGAGGCCCAAAAGATCCCCCACTTTTTTTTTTTTTTGGTTGAGCAGCTGCCCCTGAAATGTCTGTGCATGTGACTTACTGATAGTGTCTTCTGGGTTCCTCCAGCTGCTCCAGCCTTGGTTCTGTCAGCTCTGGTTTAATTTTTTCTGATGATGGCTTTGTTTTCTCCAGGACGACTTTACTGGGGGGAATCTGGACCCATGGCGATTTCGGGTGGTGAGCCTGAACACTCAGAGAAATCTGACAAGAGTGAACTATCCTTGGTGACCCTGGGAGAAGGCTCAGACAAAACAGGTAGAGAGACAGGTCAGGTTCACCAGCAGTGGTGGAACCCGGCAAGGTGAGCTCAGGTGCAGGTGATGGCTGCACCCAGCTCTCCTCACCAAGAGCCACACAAGATATCTCCAAAAATGATACAAGAAAAATGAAGGAGAGCACTTGCCTGAGCTCGAGCTCCACCGCCATCCAGGACTCCGTCGATCCAGGCGACAATGTTTCAGTTGTGGTCTTTCGGAGGCCCAGCGCCAACTCTGCTGCAGCAGCCCTTGCAGCAGGCATGGCGGTTGGTAGAGTCCTGGTCTCCTCCAGCGAGGTACCCCACACAGGTGGTTCATCCGGCGTGGATTCTGGAGGTGGTTTTCCTGCTGGTGCTGGATCCTGAGTCGCTGAAGCCAGAGGACGCTCTTTCGTCGGTGCAGGCTTCAGGTCGGAGACAGCACTCTTCCTCTGTCTGTAGCATGGGTGTGGGGCTGGAACAAGGTCCTCTAGAACTGCAGGCTGCTCCATCATCCCCCGGTTGAGTTCCGGGGTCGGTGGACACTCAGGTGCGATAGGAGGACACACAGAGAGAGCAGGTTAAGTGTGTATAGCTGCAGCAGACAGTGAGGACTCAGGGAACTGCACAACCTGAATCTCACTTCCGGGAATCAGACAAGGTAATTTATGTTTAAATGACTGAGAAGGAAAAAAAACACTTGAATGTTTTCCCGGGGTGTGATGTTTCTGCTGCCGCTGGTTTGTAATCATCCCTCTCTGTGGCTATAGTGGGTGTGGGCCGCTCTGAGGATCATGGAAGAGCCACCCCTGCAGGCATGGAGGCGGGGAGCCGGGGGAGAAACGACCAAACCCTCAACAGCGGGAAAGGGCGCCGAGGAGAAGGGGGAGGCAGCAGCTGTGGAAAAAGTAGATGCTGGTGAGGCAGCTGGAGGGGAAATTGGCACAGAGGGCACTGCTGCAGAGGTCTTCTCCCTCGGTGAAGGAGGGGCTGCTGACAGGGAGGCAGAGATGTTCTTCCGGTGGCCTGGAGCTGGATGACGATGTCTCGAAGTTGGCAACACGGGAGCTGGAGGAGAAGCTGGCGAACAGGGAGGGGAGGGGAGAAAGATGTCTGCCATGGAGAGCACCTCTGTGTCGGCTTCGGCTCCACAGGAGACGGCCCTATTGTCATCCCGGGAAACTACTGCTGGAGTGTGGAAATAGTTCTGTGTATTGGGAATATTTCCACAGGCTGGGGTGTTCCTCCAGGATTACCACCACTCCATTCACGCTTTTCCAGGACTGTTTGTGTCTGCAGGCGGTGAGAGCTTCATCTACAAAACTTTGGATAAAATCAGCAGCCCACTTCTCCTCCAGGCTCGCGGACCCTGCTACCAATCTCCCTTTTATTGATGGAGGCCGGCGCACCGGGGACATGATGAGCTCCCAAAAAAAAAGGTGAGTAAAAAGGAAAACAACGAATCTGCAAACTCACAGCAGCTGGGTCTCTACTGGCCACTGTTTTCTGTCATGAATGCTCTTCGAGGCAGAGAGGTGAGACCCACACACTGGTCTGTGAGTTTGTGCAATTTATTGAAAGAAACAACAAACGTAAAGTACAACACGGTGTTCTTAACACAAAATACAAAAGAGAGAAAAACACTTACAGATTTGATGCACCAGAGCAAGGCAGGGCTCTGGTGGAGACAAGGTGAATGTAACCAAAGACAGCAGCAAATAAGAAAAGAAAATGCAGTCCTTAAATAGACAGAATAGACAACATGAGTGATGACAGGTGTGGGTTCACATGAGTGGGCAAAAAGAGAACAATGAATGGTGATTGGGATCAGCTGGAAAAGAGGAGGGAGGAGCGGAATGACAGCTGACAGGGCGACGCCCACGCAGAACACAAAACCGGAAACACCACCTGACAGCTGTCAACCCCGAGAAAGAACATCACAGAACAAATATAGAGAATAAACATAATCAAATGCAGACTAATAAATAATTATGAAGGAAATTAAACATGAGTGTAACAAAACTGAAGCCTCAACAGAAAAATAGTAAGCAATACAAAAAGTCAAAGGGCACAAAATACAACAAATATATATAAATACAACAAAAAAGCCCCAACACTGAGCCTGGCAGAACTTCTAGAGCTCAGCTCGTGACAGTTGCTGCGCTCTTGATGTAATTTTGGTCTGCTGGCAACTCCTGGGAAGGTTCACCACTGTTCCATGTTTTGCTATTTGTGGATAATGGCTGTCACTGTGGTTCACTGGAGTCCCAAAGCTTTAGAAATGGGTAGAAAATTGAAGTCATCTTTCCAAAGATAGTGATAAAACACAGTTAAAAATCACGCAAAATATGCCCTGCCATGTGGGGCTGTTTGTCCCTGCTTGTTACTTCTTCTCCTGCCTGTCACTGTTCTGTGTTATGTTGCTTATCTGTGTCTATATACAGTATACTGTATGTCTTGTAGGGAGTTCAGGTTCAGGTTACTTTATTTACAGAGTCATGTGCTCTGTCTATGTGCCGTCATATAGACATCATCTGGTGGGTCTTCATCTTCGTTCAGACCACTGAAGGGTCTCCTCCTGTCTCAGACGGCTGTGTTGTTCACAGTCATGCCTGTGGCGTACTGGTGGAACCTGAGGTGTTTCATGTTCACGCCATCCTTTCTGACGTGCAGCATTCAATCTGTTGCTCTCCATCTGGGGGGTCTTCTTCTTCGTTCAGACCACTGGTTGAGGTATAGGAGTGTCATAATTCCAGTTCATGGGCATGATCCTGAAAAAGTGGCTTTCGACCCTGTTCAGGAAGGCCTGTGAATGCCCAGAGAAACCAAAAAACTGGAGCACCCGGAGAAAATCAGCGCTTTGCTTGGCATTTTACACATTTGTAGTGTAGACTGACATTCATCAAGGTTACACATTTGCCGTCATGTAGGCATGGCGGGTCATCCTATGATGCCTGAGTTCATAGGACGTGCTATGATGATGAGGCAGAGATCATAGGCTGTCCTATGGTGTCCTAGAAACATGCTTTAAAGTCTGTTGTACCCTGTGCTGGTGAAGGGTGTCCTCCTGTCTCAGACGGGTGTGATATACTGTGGGAACCTCAGGTGTTTCATCTTCATGGCACCTTTTCTGACGTGCAGCAGTTGTCATCATTCTATTGCGCTCCATCTGGTGGGTCTTCTTTTTCTTCTTCGTCTTCTTCTTCTTCGCTGAGACCACTGGTTGAGGAATAATAAGTGAGTCGTAATTCTAGTTCATGGACAGGATCATGAAAATAGATCTGAGCAAAAAGAGGCTTTCCGGCAAGGACTCACTGTATGTGACATCATAAAGACATGAAGGCAGGCTTGATGTATATGACATCGTAAAGACACATTTGTCTATGGGCCGTCAATGGGCATCGCGAGTCATCTTATGATGCCTGAGTTCATGGTCTATATGACATCATAAAGGCACATTTTTCTGTGTCCTATGATGCCTTATCCAAGGTTGTCATAGCCAGGAGTGGCACTGGGGTTAAGCTCCCAGTGCTCATACAATGGTCCTTATGGCATGCGTCTCGAAAAGCCTCTGACAACTAAGTCCAAGTCCTAGCCTGCCCGTGTGGTTTAGTCTCTAAGCCCGGCGGAACTGCTTTTACTAATAGGAGAAGGGGCGAGGGCGGATCTCTGGTGCCTTAAAACCAGATGCTTCGGGTAGATGGTGGCTCGTCAACCTGGGAAGGTAGCCCATCTAGGGGAAGGTAAACCCTGATTTCAAACCTCCGCTGCCTTGCGGCATAGCCGATCACGGGAAAGGCTTTGGGAGTCAACCCTGAGGAAAAATCCGGAGTCGGAGCCCCTAAGGCAGTTCTATGTGGTGCTCAACATTGTTCTGGCAGCTCCTGCAACGGCGCTGGTGCCAAACTGTAGCAGCCCTGCTGTTCCTTTGGATTCATCAGTGACATGGAGAGGGGGGACATGCTGCATAGGCAGCGTCTTGTCCTCCATATCTTCCTGCCCAGGCTTGAATCCTACCAATGCCCAATGCTGGAAGGTAGAACACCGGATCACTGGAGAGGACACTCCAGCTTCGCCTTTGGCGTAGACAAAACACGGGGAATGACAGTTACCCTGGGTGTGTTTATATCTATATATTTATTCCATCTAGCTACAATGTTCCACACTGTGTTTATATATCTACATACTATTCCATCTAGCTACAATGCTCCGCACTGTGTGTGTTTATATATTTACATATTTATTCCACCTAGCTGCAATGCTCCGTACTGTGGGTGTTTATATATCTACATATTTATTCCATCTAGCTACAATGCTCTGCACTGTGTGTTTATATACTCATATATTTATTCCATCCAGCTAAAATGCTCTGCACTGTGTGTCTGTGTGTATATATACTGTATATATATATATTTATGGTAATATGTACATATGTATATTAGCTGCTCTTGCTTTTTTTTTCTTGCCTTCTGATTGTTGCTCTGAGTGTTGCTATCCCTGTGCTGTTGCAATCCTGGAATTTCCCCGTTGTCGGACTAATAAAGGCTTATCTTAGCTTATCTTATCTTATCTTACCGGTAATAAGTCACCGCTCAATTGGCGTAGAGCGCGACGCCAGGGGTTGTTCCCGATGGTGGGAGAGATCATCGGATCTCACTGGATAGCTACCGCCCACCTCAAGCTGGGCAGCCCCCAGCCAATAAGGTGTTGTCCCGCCACAGCTTGCTTTCCTCATTGGGTGCATGGGGATGAGGAGAAGTCCAAACAACAGGCTGAGAAACTTCGCACCAGGCAAGACAATAAAACAAAAGAGATCAACTCTAAAACTGGGAACTTGGAACATCCGCACTATGATGACAGGACTCGCTGCTAACCTCAAGGACATCAACGACACCAGGAAGACTGCCATCATCAATAATTAGCTGAAGAGACTGGGAGTGGATATCGCCACTCTCCAGGAAACACGGTTGGCTGACGCAGGCACACTGAGAGAGGAGAAGGACTACACATTCTACTGGCAAGGAAAGGGCAGTGACGAACACAGGGAACACGGAGTGGGCTTCGCAGAGAAGAACACCTTGCTGAAGATGGTGGAACCGGGCAGCACTGGCTCTGCACGACTCCTCACCCTCCACCTGAACACCACTCAAGGCCCAGTCACCCTCGTCAGTGTGTATGCCCCAACACTCACAGCCACACCAGAGGCAAAAGACGAGTTCTACGAGAATCTCGCAACAACTGTCAGGATCATCCCCAACTCTTAACAACTCATTCTCCTTGGAGACTTCAATGCCAGAGTGGGTGCTGACCACGACTCCTGGCCCTCCTGTCTTGGACCATTTGGCGTGGGCAGAATGAACAACAACGGACCGCGGCTGCTCGAGTTCTGCACATATCACGCTCTGTGCATCACAAACTCGTTCTTCAAGACCAAGCCCCAACACAAGGTTTCCTGGCAACATCCGCGCTCAAAGCACTGGCACCAGCTGAACTTGATCCTGACCAGGCGCACCTCACTGAAGAACGTGCTAATCACCCGTTCGTTCCAGAGTGCAGATTGCGACACAGACCATTCATTGGTGTGTTGCAAGGTCAAGCTGCAGCTGAAGAAATTCCATCTTGCTAGACAGCCTGGAAAGGCACAGATTGACACCAGCAAGATGGCTCAACCAGAACTTGTTGAGCAGTTTGCCTCCACCTTTGAGAAGGAACTTGGTGTACCAAAAGAAGGAGAATCTGCAAAGCAGAAGTGGGAAGAGCTGCGAAACACCATCCACCGCACAGCCTTGGCTACCTTTGGGAGGAAGACCTCGAAGTCACAGGACTGGTTTGATGCCAAGTTGACCGAGATGACCCCCGTCATTGAAGCCAAGCGCTCAGCACTTGCTGAGTACAAGAAGTACCCAAACGAGAAGAATCTCCAGATTCTCAGGGCTGCAAGAAGCAAAGTTCAGCAGACTGCTCGGCGCTGTGCCAATGAGTACTGGACTCAGCTCAGCCAAGACATTCAAACCGCTGCCATAACAGGGACCATCCGTGGTATGTACGATGGCATCAAGAAAGCACTTGGTCCGGCTCAGAGCAAGACGGCCCCCCCTCAAATCCTCCACTGGGGAGATGATCACAGAAAAGAACAAGCAGATGGAGAGATGGGTGGAACACTACTCCGACCTCTACTCCAGACAGAACACCGTGACACCGTCAGCCCTTGATGCCATCGACTGCCTGCCATCCATGGACGAACTTGACACCGAGCCAACCATTGACGAACTCAGCAAGGCCATTGATAGCTTGGCCGCTGGCAAGGCACCTGGTAACGACGGCATACCCCCCTGACCTGATCAGGCACTGCAAGACCGCCCTACTGCTGCCATTGTATGACGTCCTCTGCCAGTGTTGGAAGGAAGGTGCCGTACCACAGGACACGAGGGACGCCAAGATCATCACCCTCTACAAAAACAAAGGGGAGAGAAGCGACTGCAACAACTACAGGGGCATCTCCCTCCTCAGCGTTGTTGGCAAAGTCTACGCATGAGTTGTTCTCGTTCGTCTACAGAAGCTTGCCGAACGTGTCTACCCCGAGTCTCAGTGTGGCTTCCGCGCTGAGCGATCGACAGTAGACATGATATTCTCCATCCGCCAACTCCAGGAGAAATGCAGAGAACAGAACATGCCCCTGTACGTCGCCTTCATCGACCTCACCAAAGCGTTCGATCTGGTCAGCAGAGAGGGCCTTTTCAAGATCCTGTCAAAGATAGGATGCCCACCAAAGTTGCAAAGCCTCATCGAATCATTTCACACCAACATGCAGGGGATAGTGCAGCACGACGGCAACATCTCAGAGCCATTCAACATACGCAGCGGAGTGAAACAGGGCTGTGTACTTGCGCCAACACTCTTTGCGATTTTCTTTGCTATGCTCCTGAGGCATGCCTTCAGCACAGCAACAGAGGGAATCTACCTGCACACAAGCTCTGACGGCAGGCTTTTCAACTTCGCCCGCCTGAAAGCCAGAACCAAAGTACGCGAGGCTCTAATCAGAGACATGCTGTTCACAGATGACGTTGCAGTCGCAACCCACACACAGCAGGAGCTTCAGACCCTGATGGACCGCTTCTCCCAGGCATACAAGGACTTCGGGCTTACCATCAGCCTGAAGAAGACTAACGTCTTGGCGCAAGGCACGGAAGCACCACCAACCATCACCATCGACGACTACGAGCTGGAGGTCGTGAATTAGTTCATGTACCTGGGGTCCACGATCAGTAACAACCTCTCCCTTGATACAGAGATCAACAAGAGGATTGGAAAATCAGCCTTCACACTCGTTTGCCTCACCACACGAGTGTGGGAGAATCCCAAACTCTCTGTCAAGACGAAGATGGCAGTGTTCAACGCCTGCGTCATCAGCACACTGCTCTATGGGAGTGAGACGTGGACAACATACGCCCGGCAGGAAAAGAGACTGAACTCCTTCCACTTGCGCTGCATTCACCACATCCTGGACATATCCTGGCAGGACAACGTGCCCAATACAGAAGTTCTGTCCCATGTCGGCCTTCCCTCCATGCTCACTCTACTCAGGCAGCGCAGGCTCCGCTGGCTAGGCCACGTTCACCGTATGGAGGATGGCAGAATCCCCAAAGACGTCCTCTACGGAGAACTGGCAACTGGCAGGAGAGACGTTGGCTGTCCACAGCTGCGCTTTAGAGACGTCTGCAAGAGAGACATGAAGGCCCTGGACATCAACACAGACCGCTGGGAGGACCTTGCAACGGACTGCTCCAAATGGAGAGGCACCCTGACAGCGGGTGAAGAGAGACTGACTGCTGCAGCAGATGAAAAAAGGACCCGCAGGAAGAACCGCCACAGACCCAGCAGCACGGAGACCACCCACAAGTGCGACCTGTGTGACAGGGACTGCCATTTGTGCATTGGCCTGTTCAGCCACAGGCGGTGCTGTTCCAGCAGAGTAGACGTTTAGGATTCTCTTCCATGGTCATCATAGACCGACGGAGGCCGACGATGATGCCTTAGTTCATAGGCCATCCTATGATGTCCTATGAAGTGTGAGAGACACACAGAGATTTCTTGCTTTTATAGAGTGAAGTGATGAAGAGTGATGTGGTGTTTTCTCCGTCTTCCTTTTCTACTCGTCACTGTGTGATTTAGCTTTGTTTGTTGTGGTTGGAGGATCTTCATCTTCCTGAAGCTGCTGAGGTTTCACTCTATTTTTCCTTTCATGTTCCTGTCGCAACATTCATTTCATTCATTCATTCATCTTCTTCCGTTTAATCCTTTTTGGGTCGCGGGGGGGGGGGGGGCTGGAGCCTATCCCAGCATCTTTGGCCCAAAGGCAGGGTCCACCCTGGACAGATTGCCAGTCCATTGCAAGGCCAACACAGAGAGACAGACAACCATTCACTCTCACAGTCATACCTAAGGACAATTTAGAATCCCCAGTTGATGCCAATTGACCTAACTTCCATGTTTTTGGCATGTGGGAGGAAACCGGAGAAATCCCGGAGTAAACCCACGCAGACATGGGGAGAACATGCAAACTCCACACAGATCACTGTTGATCGGGGGCTGGGATCGAACCCAGGATCCCCCAGCCAAGGGTGAGTTGCTGTGCTGCCGCAGTGCTAACAACTTTGCCACCGCACCGCACTGCCCCGTCGCAACAAAGAAACAGAAAAAAGCAGGCTGGGAACATACTGTGATGTATGCGAGGTTCACACAAAGAAAGGGAGCAGATGGCTGCGACACAACAGGCTTTATTAAAACACACCACGAACACAGACAGGAGGGGAGGTCATTCTCCCAGACCTTGGTTTTTATCAGGGTTACACAACACATAATAAATCTTGCCCTAATCCTACCTATAACACTGCTGTGTCATTATAACACAGTTATAATGACACAGCAGTATAATAACACAGTAATAGCATTTACACACGAAAATAATGTCCTCTGCTGGCAGGGCCTGCTGGGAAAAAGCCCTGATGTTACAATACAGTGCTGTGAAAAAACTGTTTCAAAAAAGTATTCCACACATTCATTGATGTGGAAACCTACTTGTCTGTCAACTTGATAGACACTGAAAACATTTAATGCTTGATGGAAATATTCATCGTTCAAATATACCAAAACTATATGAAAAGTTCAGTTACTTTTCAGAAGCAATCAATTGCATTTACAGCTATTTTCCAGGATTTCACAAAGTAACTGATGAGTATTTGGACCCAGTGCTGCTATTTATATACAGTGGTGCCTGAAAGTTTGTGAACCCTTGACAATTTTCTGCATAAATATGACCTAAAACAACATCAGATTTTCACACAAGTCCTAAAAGTCAGTGAAGAGAACCCGGTTAAATAAGTGAGACAAAATATTTTACTTTTTCATTTATTTATTGAGGAAAATGATCCAATATTAAATATTTGTGAGTGGCAAAAGTTTGGGAACCTCTGATGTCAGTAATTGGTGTGACCCCCATTTTGCAGCAATAACTGCAACTTAATATTTCCAGTAACTGTTGATCAGTCCCACACATTGGCTTGGAGGAATTTTAGCCCATTCCTCCATCCAGAACAGCTTCACCTCTGGGATGCTGGTGGGTTTCCTCACATGAACTGCTAACCTCAGGTCCTTCCACAGCATCTCAGTTGGATTAAGGTCAGGACTTTGACTTGGCCATTCCAAAACATTAACTGTGTTCTTCTGTAACCGTTCTTTGGTAGAACAACTTGTGTGTTTAGGATCGTTGTCTTGCTGCATGAGTCACTTTGTCTTTGAGATTCAGTTCATGAACAGATGTCCTGACGTTTTCCTTTAGTGTTTGCTGCTATCATGGGTGGTGTCAAGTCTTTTTTTAGGGGTGCTGTAGCACACTTAAATTTAAACTCAGCACTCCTAAATATTGGAGTGACAAAAGTTGATTATAAAATTTTAGTTCATCTTTGATGAGCTGAAATAACAACAAAAACATACTCAGTAGTTTGTCGTAGTTGCCCCCCCCACACACACACACAAATGGAATGATCCCTCCTCTCACACACGTTCTCTCCCCTGTACCTGCACGTGCTGCCCTGCAGCGCACACACAGAGAGGTCCCTCCTATCCCAACTGCAGGAGGCTGCTGCAGCTTTTCTACAGGTAACAAACTCACAATAATGTATGACGCCAGCCTCAGCTGGAATATTCTGCAACGTTATGAATAGTCTTTGGCTGAAATTTTTTCTTTTATTTTCACAAAGTCACTTCAGCTTCATAGAGTCCCCCATCTTTGGAAAGACTGTTGTAGTCCTGTATTGTACAGCGGGTATGTTTCATGTTCCTTTTCGGGTCACCATCTATTCATCTATGATCTATCCAAGTTATTCAGCAGCTTTACTTTCCATGGGTAATCCCTTTGTCTATTTGCTGTGTGTATTTCTGTCATTTTGGTCGCCTAATGTTATGCTGCTGTTACACTGTAATTTCCCAGTTTGGGATCAATAAAGTACATATATCCATCTATCTTTTTGTACCTGTGCCCAAAATCAGAACCCCAAAATTTCTTATTGACTTCCAGCCTGTAGCCTTAACTTCACTTGTTATGAAGGTCTTTGAAAATATAGTTAAGAATGAGATTTTGTGTGAAATTGAGGGAAAGTTGGATCCCCTCCAATTTACTTCTAGGGCAGGCAGAGGTGTGGAGGATGCTGTAGGCACCCTACTCCACCGAGTCCTGGGGCATGTGGATGCTGGGAAATCTTTTGTTTGACTTTTCTTATGCTTTTAATTGTATCTAACCTCATATTTTAGCAGATTGACTCACCTGTTTATATAACATCAATCCTGGTTTAGTGTGTTGGCTCATTGATTTTTTAACCATTAGGTCACAGAAGGTGAGAGTCAATGGAGTTTTATCCAATGTTCTTTTATCTTCCACTGATTCCCCCCAAGGATGTATTTGTCACGCCGCGCCGTTCATCAGCGGCGCCACCTGCTCACACACCTGATCCTCATCAGCGGCGAGGGATAAAAGCCGCCTCGCCCGGAGGCTCGGCCTGAAGCCGTCAGACTTCGTTCCCTCACCGCCGTGAGCATTCCTTTCTTCAGCATCGCTATTCTGGGTAAGAACCCTTACCTCCTTTTCCAGTCTGCTCCCCTGTGCACAGGTGGATTCCCCGGCGGCGGACGTCTCTGTTCCATCGCCCATCCTTCGCTGCTGCACGGAGCTCTCCAGGTGGCTGTCTCCCGGGCTACGTTCCCCTTGCTGTGCCAGCTATCCTGACAACTCAAGTAAGATCTTCTCTTGCCATAATTCATCCTGTGTTGGTGTATGCCCGTCACCCTCTCCCTGTGTTCTCTCCATAGGGTTGCTCGGCCGAACGGTCATCTGCCTCTGTGCCTGAAGCAGACGCCACCACCAACACATCTGCATCCCGCAGACACACACTCATACACTCCTGCTGTAAATAAACTCTTTGAACTACTCTAAGCCTGTGTGTGCGTGTCTCCTGAGCCGTGCGTTATGTCAGTACGGCTTCAGCAGAGCGGCTCGGCGGACGGCGGGCTCGCACACCGGCTTACCACTCTCGAGGCTAGAGTGGATCAAATAGCTTATCAACAGCAGGTTATCCTGAATCAATTGATAACTATCACTGGCCGATTGGACCGCCTGGACCCCCAGCAGCCGTTCCCCCCGGCTCCTCAGGGTGGCGCAGCTCCTGCTGTTCCGGTGGCCGTCCAGCCAGCTCCAGTGGCACCGGCCCGACTCACACCAATTCCGACCCCCGCCCGCTTTAGCGGAAAGCTCGGCGGAGCGCGGGGGTTTGTGATGCAGTGCGAGTCCGTGTTTGACCGTGTGCCCGGAGACTTTCCCTCAGATCACAGCCGGATTGGCTACATAGGGAACCTCCTGGAGGGGCGTGCTTTAACTTGGGCCTACGCTATTATGGCGAGACCCAGTTATGCCACCCTCACCTATGCCGAGTTCGTGAGGCGCTTCCTGGAGGTGTTTGATCACTCCCGTTCCGAGGCGGTCCAGGTCGATCGGCTTCTCGCTCTCCAGCAGGGAAACCGGTCGGCCGCGGATTATGCCATCGAATACCGGGTAGCGGCGGAGGAACTGGGCTGGGAGGAGCGCTCCCTCTGCGGCCTGTTTCTCTGCAGCCTCAATAGTGATCTGAGGGATGAACTGGCTGGACGGGATATCCCCGGAACGTTAGCGGAGCTAACCTCATTGGCAATCAGCTTGGACAACAGGCTGCGCGAGCGCTCCTCAGGACGGAAGCCGTCTGCTTCTCGCCCTCGAGGAGTCCTGCTACGCCTGCCCCAAGCTCGCCCCCTGGCGACGCCGCCACCATCGTGCCCCGAGGAGTCGGAGCCGATGGTGACGGGCTGGGCAAAGCTCTCCTTGGCAGAGAGACAGCGCCGCCGTGAGTTGGGTCTCTGCATGTATTGCGGAGACAATCAACACACGGTAGAGCTTTGCCCACAAAAGCCAAACGATGGGGTCCGCGAGTCACTGTAGGGGGCCTCGCGGACGTCAATCGGCAAAGTCCCCTCACTCAATTAAAGCTGCCCATCCGTTTTTGCCACAATCCCACTGGGCACCTCACCCACGCACTGGTGGATTCGGGCGCAGAGGGCAGCTTCATTTCACAAGGCCTGGCAACCCGATTGGGCATCCGCTGTCAGGCGCTCAAACACCCCATCTCCCTGGTCCATCTCTCCCGTGCCTCCCTTGGGAGAGTTACCCATCAAACCATTCCTGTCCCAGTCATCATCTCAGGGAACCACCGGGAGGAAATGGTTTTCTACGTCCTGCCCAACTCTGTGTCGCCCGTCATCCTGGGGTATCCCTGGCTACGCCTCCACAATCCTGTCCTGGACTGGAGGTCAGCTGGGGTGTCGGCGTGGAGTACCTTCTGCATGGGCACCTGCCTTCAGTCCGCTGCCTGCTCCCCGTCCGCGGCTCCTCCTGTGGCGGATACAGCACCCCCGGACCTGTCACTGGTGCCCCCAGATTTTCACGACCTGGGTATGGTATTCAGCAAGTCGAAAGCTATGTCTCTTCCCCCGCATCGACCATATGACTGTGCCATCAATCTCCGCCAGGGGGCCCCCCTGCCATCTGGTCGGCTCTACAGCCTGTCGGCGCCGGAGAAGGAGACTATGAATACGTACCTGAAGGAATCACTGAGCGCTGGGATTATCCGCCCATCGTCATCACCCGTGGGGGCGGGGTTTTTCTTTGTAGGGAAGAAGGACGGTTCCCTCCGTCCCTGTATTGACTACCGAGCACTTAATGACATCACTGAGAGGGACCGTTACACCCTGCCCCTCATGGACACTGCCTTCCACTCCCTCCAGGGGGCGACCTGGTTTACCAAGCTGGATCTCCGCAGCGCTTACCACCTCGTCCGGATCCGGGAGGGAGATGAATGGAAAACAGCCTTCCGTACCCCGAACGGCCACTTTGAGTATCTCGTCATGCCGTTCGGGCTGACCAATGCTCCTGCCGTCTTTCAGCGCCTCATCAATGACGTCCTCCGGGATTTCATCGGCCTCTTCGTGTTCGTCTACCTGGACGACATTCTGATCTTCTCTCAGTCCAGAGACGAGCACCGGGTCCATGTGAGGCGGGTCCTTCAAAGACTGCTGGAGAATCGTCTGTACGTGAAGGCTGAGAAGTGCGAGTTTTACGCTAGGACCACATCCTTCCTGGGATTCATCATCGCCCAAGACCAGGTGCTCCCGGACCCAGAGAAGGTGAAGGCGGTGGTGGAGTGGCCTACTCCCGCATCTCGGAAGCAGGTGCAACAGTTTGTTGGCTTCGCCAATTTTTACCGCCGTTTTGTCCCAAATTTCAGCTGGATCGTCGGACCACTGACCCGCCTCACGTCCCCGAAGGTCCCGTTCCGGTGGACCGAAGAGGTCGATGCTGCCTTTAAGGTGCTGAAGGCGGAGTTCTCCTCCCCCCGGGTCCTTCGCCAGGTCGACCCCGCGCTGCAGTGCATTGTGGAGGTGGACGCATCGGACACGGGAGTGGGAGCAGTGTTATCCCAGCAATCACCGGACGATGGCGCCAAGCGACCGTGCGCCTTCTTCTCCCGGCGCCTGTCCCCGGCGGAGAGGAACTATGATGTGGGGGACAGAGAGCTCCTGGCCATTAAACTCGCCCTACAGGAGTGGCGCCACTGGCTAGAGGGGGCGGACCTGCCATTTGTGGTCCTGACGGACCATAAGAATTTAGAGTACCTACGATCTGCCAAGCGCCTGAATGCCCGCCAGGCGCGCTGGTCTCTGTTCTTCGCCAGGTTCCGGTTCTCTATCACCTTCAGGCCAGGCTCCAAGAACGGCTTGCCTGACGCCCTCTCTAGACAGTTCACCCCCGTGGGGGCTGAGGAGACGCCCCACACTATCCTGCCCAGGTCGTGCGTCGTGGGAGCTATCTCTTGGGACATTGTGGACAAGATCCGGAAGGCACAGGAGGTGGAACCTGATCCTGGCGGCGGACCGGAGGGAAGACTGTTCGTTCCATCTGCGGTCCGAGGAGAGGTCATCCACTGGCTCCACACCTCCCGGCTCACCTGTCATCCCGGAACCTCTCAGATGATCAGCCTCCTCCAACGGTCCTTTTGGTGGCCGGGCCTGCGGAGGGATGCAGCCCGCTACGCCCGGGCTTGTCCAATTTGTGCCACCAGCAAATCGGGAAACGCCCCTCCAGCGGGTCTGCTCCAGCCTCTGCCCGTCCCTGGCAGGCCATGGTCGCACATCGCACTGGATTTCGTCACTGGGCTCCCAGTTTCCAACTCATTCGACACCATCCTGACCGTCGTGGACCGTTTCTCCAAGGCGGCACACTTCATCCCCCTGCGAGGTCTCCCTACCGCCCTGGAGACGGCGGGCTTCCTCGTCCAACACGTGGTCAGGCTGCATGGGATCCCGGTGGATGTGGTCTCGGACCGGGGCCCCCAATTTTCATCCGAGGTTTGGAAATCCTTTTGCAACGCCATCGGAGCCAAGGTGAGCCTCTCCTCCGGCCATCACCCCCAGTCTAACGGGCAGTGTGAGAGGACCAATCAGGAGCTGGAGGCTGCGCTCCGCTGTGTTGCAAGATCCAAGCCGACATCATGGAGCAACCATCTCGCCTGGGTGGAGTACGCCCACAACACCGCCCGCTCTTCTGCAACGGGGATGTCCCCCTTCAAGGCGTCCCTGGGTTACGACCCCCCGCTGCTTCCAGCGCAGGAGAGCGAGGTAACTGTTCCGTCAGTTAGGGTGCACGTGAGGCAGTTCCGCTCCACCTGGGCCGCCGCGCGTCATGCGCTTTTACGCACAGCGGAGCGCAACAAGACCGTGGCGGACCGGCGTAGAAGACCTGCCCCGGCGTACAGAGTTGGGCAACTTGTCTACGTTTCCACCCAGGACGTCACCCTAAAAGGCGAGAGGAGGAAGCTGGCACAGCGCTTCATGGGTCCCTTCCCCATCACCCGGATCATCAACCCGGTGGCTGTGCGCGTGGCTATTCCCCCCTCCCTCCGCATCCATCCCACCTTCCACGTATCAAAGGTGAAGCTGGCAGTCACCGACCCCCTTTGCCCTCCTCCTGCAGCGCAACCCGCGCCCCGGATGATTGGTGGCCACCCGGCCTGGTCCGTCTCCTCCATCCTGGACTCCCGGCGCCGGGGTCGTGGGTTGCAATACTTGGTGGACTGGGAGGGCTATGGGCCCGAGCATCGACAATGGGTGCCCCCGTCGTTTGTGTTGGACCCATCGCTCATCGCGGACTTCCACCGAGCGCACCCGGATAAGCCATCGCCAGGAGGCGCTGCTAGAGGGGGGAGTACTGTCACGCCGCGCCGTTCATCAGCGGCGCCACCTGCTCACACACCTGATCCTCATCAGCGGCGAGGGATAAAAGCCACCTCGCCCGGAGGCTCGGCCTGAAGCCGTCAGACTTCGTTCCCTCACCGCCGTGAGCATTCCTTTCTTCAGCATCGTTATTCTGGGTAAGAACCCTTACCTCCTTTTCCAGTCTGCTCCCCTGTGCACAGGTGGATTCCCTGGCGGCGGACGTCTCTGTTCCATCGCCCATCCTTCGCTGCTGCACGGAGCTCTCCAGGTGGCTGTCTCCCGGGCTACGTTCCCCTTGCTGTGCCAGCTATCCTGACAACTCAAGTAAGATCTTCTCTTGCCATAATTCATCCTGTGTTGGTGTATGCCCGTCACCCTCTCCCTGTGTTCTCTCCATAGGGTTGCTCGGCCGAACGGTCATCTGCCTCTGTGCCTGAAGCAGACGCCACCACCAACACATCTGCATCCCGCAGACACACACTCATACACTCCTGCTGTAAATAAACTCTTTGAACTACTCTAAGCCTGTGTGTGCGTGTCTCCTGAGCCGTGCGTTATGTCAGTATTCTTTCACCACTTTTATTTGTTTTATACACAAATGACTGCTGAAGTCAACATGGGTGCAGATCCATCATTAAGTTTGCAGATGATTCTGTTATAGTGTCCTTGCTTAATGATGAAGATCTTGTCCCTGGTCCAGTGGTGGATAATTTTACTGAGTGGTGTAAACTTTCCTTTTTGGACATTAATGTGACCAAAACTAAAGAAATGATTATTGATTTTCAAAGAAACCCTTTCCCTGTCCACCTTCTCAGTATCCATGGTCAGACTGTTGACATGGTTGATCAGTACAAATATCTGCGAACATTAATTGACAACAAACCTCCTGTTCTTAATGACTGCTGTTGCATATTTATGTATGTATCTACTTGTATTATTTATTGGGTTTTATTTCATTTATTATGTACTACATCCATTGTGTATGTGTGGATTGTGTGGTTGCAGCACGGGTGACAAGCCCAAGACAAATTTCCCCTTGAGGGACAATAAAGTTTATCTTATCTTATGATATCAAACTTTCTTTTGACCACAGTGTTGATGCTATTTGTGCAAAGGCCCACAAGTACATGTATTTTTATCATAAACTTTGGAGTTTTAATGTTGACACTTTTTATGAAAATGTTTTATTTTTGTTTTATTGTCTGTTTTAGCCATGAGTGTCTATGTTGCCAAACTGCGACATAACCCCTAGTGGTCAACAGTGGTAAATATTTTTTGTCAATAAAATAGTTCAGATTTCCAAGGCTATAACTTGATAGTGGTGAGAGATAATGGTTTACTGTCAATTAAAAAGATATAAAATATAATCCAAAGTTTCAGATAGGAATAAATTTACACATCTAATTTGCATAATGTTGCGTCATCTCTTTAAATTCCATAACTCAATCAAAACTGGACTTTGAATGTGTTTAAACAAAAAATGGTTCAGTCTTTTGACACCGTTTTTTGGACAGAGGTATCTCATCATCTTATCTTCAAAGTACATGAACAAGAAATCAGTACATTTAAAAAAAAAAAAAGAAATTTCTCACTTTTGACAAAGTCAGAGTTAGAAGGCAGGCGCAGTGCCCCCTCTGCCACTAGGGGCATACAAAGCCTCACACTCAAAGGGTTAACCTTCTCTTTTATTTTGAGGTATTCAACTGCCGATGTGTCCCAGCGGTGAAGCCTTATAACAGCCATCTCTCAAGAACTCTCCACAGACTCAGAAGTGGTGCAAACAGCAGGGATTGTAACAGCTTGTTCTTTCATCGAACCTTGATTTCTGGGGTGACCCAGTGACTGCTGCGAAAGGGCAGCTGACAATCAGGGAAAGACCTGATGACGGCCTGGAGAGACTGCTGACAGGAGGGAATAGACCCCAACGGTACTGGTGTGGGTTTGCGGCTCATACTAGCAGGACCCATTGCTGAGTAGCGTTCTTGGATCCACCCATTATTGCTACAAAGTTCAAGGAGGAAGAAACACCCCCCTATGGTCTGCGAGAGCGGGGACTCAAGATGTCCCATCATGGCTGGATCTTACAGTAACAGACCATGGAATGGAACTGACAACAACCAGCACCACAACTGATGAACCGTTCATGCTGCCAAGACAAAGCTTCAGAGCTGTGTATGTGGCTGGTCAAAGCTAACAACAGAGAGGGGCCCTAAAATCCACCAGGGCAGGAAAATACCACGGCGAGCTCAGCAAGAGGCCTCGCATTGGCCGATACTTCTTCGAAAGTAGGCCAAGTCAATCGAGTGAAGCCCAGAGGCAAAGAACCCCCACAGTCCTCAGGGTATCAGCATCTCAGATGAGGCTCAGCTTCGCATGGACCCTCCTGCAGTCTCCAGCCTGGAGCCCAACCAGTCACAGACCTGGGCTTGATCAACCTTTGGTGGGTCTGCCTTGAGGGGGTTGTTGCTTCATCAGAACATCAAAGGATTCCAGCATTTGATGGTCTGTCTATGACATCATATAGGATGTCAAAGACATATGGGATGGGAAATTCAGTTTCTCAAAAAATTTGAATATTACATCAAATTAATTTTTAAAAAAATAGTTTTTAACCCCTTAACGCCTGAATTTATTTCCAATTATGAAAAAAAAAATTGCACTTGTGTTTTTGCTTTCAAGTAGATGCTAAATTAAGTTGAGAAAGTTAATTTGACTATAGCACATAAAATAGATATAATTTTAGGTATGATGCAAATTAGCGAAAACAGGCATCTATGGTAAAAGAAAAAAAATGGTAAAAAAAAAGCACCTGTTCCCATCTCAAGTATGAAGAATCTTTTATTTATGCAACAAAGTTATTTTCAGTATTTTCAACTCTCATGACTGCCAAACTACAACCCTAACCCAAACCCTAGCCCTAACCCTAACCCTAGCAATCAGGAAATGGATGGTGCTCCGTCTCTGACCGTTCCTACGAGAAACTAATGCTTGCAAAAGGTTCCTAGGTATGTGTTGGAAGTGCTCCAACCGGAAGTGGAGGAATACAGACGGTATTTTGGTTGCATTTGGAGCGGAAACGGTTTGATGCGAATTCGTGACAACAGGTGTCAAGGGGTTAAATAGAAATGTTGGCCGAATGAAAAGTATGTCCATGGGATTTGAAATTGTCCTCTTCTTTGGTGAGTGATGGTTTTTAGGACATCATGAAGACATCACGGCCGGCATCAATGTCCTATGAAGCAGACATCATAGGACATCATAGGCCGTCCTATGATGTCCTATGATTGTGACAGATAGACACACGGAGATTTCTTAAATTTATCCAGTGATGTATGCAATCACGGCAACATTATAAATTTTTAAGCATTACATCTTCACTATTCTTTCTTGTCAGATCTGTCTCTTGCTTTTTCTGGATCCCGGTTTAGTGTGTCCTATAGGCTGTCCTATGATGCAGACTTCCTCGGGCAAGCATAGGCGCATCATAGGCTGTCCTATGATGTCTGATGATCATGACACAGTTTTACTGGGGTTGCGCTTAAAAACTTTTCTGCTCCTCCACACTGGCTGTGCCTTTGTTGATGACCCGCTCCCTCATCATCTGTGCCTGGGCGCAATTTTGTGTGCTCTTTGGTGGATGGGAGGTCATTATTGAAATGAAGTGACGGCGTCTGCAATCATAAGTTTGCGTGTTGTTGGTAGATCACTGGCAAAAATTGCTCACTCCGTTCAGTGCTCTGTTGAATTTGCACTGCCTTAGTAAATCTGCCCCGATGAGTCCCTGGAAACATTAAATTCTGGGTTCAGTCATTTATTTGGCAGCTCCAGCTGGGTTCCACATTTACATAAATGCACATAGACGACCATGTTCTGCTTTATCAAATACTAATTATTTTGGTTTTCTTACAATGGCTAAAATAAGGGGAAAACATCATTTATTTGACAGATTAGGTCTGGAAAATGGAACAGTGGTGACAGCACAAAGAAATACATGTTTCAGAACAGTTCACAGATAATTACATAATTATTTTACACTAAGATAACATTTGTTTCAAAAATATTTTGGCCTAATTGATTTCTATCTTTCTACAGATATAACGACGTGACAGTCCATGTCTCTGGTGGTCAGAGAAAACCGTTGATGACCTCACCATCTCCATAAAGCAGACAGTGGTTTTACCCGAGGATCCTGGATGGAGCAGCTGCAATCTGGAGGCTGTGACCAGTGGAGAAACAGTTTACACCATTGACCTAAACGCTCTTCTGCACGCCTGTGGCCGATGCACTGAAAAACTGGATGGAAGAACATTGGACAAAAATCCAATAAAAGAATGTTCATCTGCGCTGATTTTAATATCGACTTGATCAATCCAAATCAGCACAAGCTGACAGATGACGTCATCAGTCCTTTGTTCAGTCTAAGTTTCTGTCCTAAAATCATCAAAGCCAGTCACATGATCTCTGAGTGTGAAACATTAATTCATCAGATCTTTACTAACAGTTTAGACAATAATATAGTAAATGGATTATACTATACTACTGGACGATGATAATCAGTGGATGTGATGGTAAGTTTGACAGAAAACAATGACACTGATTTTAGAGAAAGAAATCTTAGTTCAGTCTTTATTAAAACAACTGAAGAACAATAAAACAGAGATCTTGTTAATAAATGTTAAAACTAAACATGAAGTGATTGTGACGACTCAGACATGAAAATTGTGAAATAAGTCATTGAGGGAATTTCCAAACCACTAACTCACATCTTCAACTTATCATTCCAAACAGGACAATTTCCTAATAAAATTAAAACTGCAAAAGTAGGACTGTAAAGGTGCTAGTATTCAGATTTTTCGGTACAGTTCAGACATGTACTGAGGTACGACACGGACTATACTGAGTGACGGACAGAAAGTGTAACGGTCATGTTACGCCTCCTCCTCCTCTCTGTTTCTCTCTGGCCACCTGTCAGTGGACTTCTGCAGCGTTCCACCCCAGTGAAGAGTGACTGAAAATGGGCGACATCTAAATACAACACTGGAAAGGTTAATGAGTTTTTAGCGAGTAACTTTACCGCTTCTTATTTTCAATGAGCGACTGTCTCAGCTTTAGAAAACTGATTAAACTGTTAGCATGTGCTAACATTACTTGTCGGACAATAATCTCTCTTGATGATGTTTGCTGACAGCTGAGCTGTTTCACTTCTGCTGGTAACGTGTTAACTGCCAGTAAATGAGTGAATTACATGAGTAGCTGACTCTTTTTCATTGTCTCTATTACTGTCACGGTAATAAGCCCTCACTCTGAATATTGGTGCATCTCAGTAAATTAGAATCCCATGATTTGTAATTTAATTTAAATTAAAAAAAAACATAATTATAAGAAATAAAATAAAACAGCTTAAATATTTCACTGTACAGTGGTGTGAAAAAGTGTTTGTCACACTTAAATGTTTCAGATCATCAAACAAATATAAATATTAGACAAAGATAACAAGTAAACACAAAATGCAGTTTTTAAATTAAAGTGTAGGCTCCAGCCCCCCCGCGACCCGAAAAGGATTAAGCGGAAGAAGATGGATGGATGGATGTAATTTTGGTCGGCTGGCCACTCCTGGGAAGGTTCACCACTGTTACATGTTTTCGCCATTTGTGGATAATGGCTCTCATCGTGGTTCACTGGATTCCCAAAGCTTTAGAAATGGCTTTTTAACCTTTTCCAGACTGATAGATCTCAATTACTTTGTTTCTCATTTGTTCCTGAATTTCTTTGGAACATAGCATGATGTCTAGCTTTTGAGGATCTTTTGGTCTACTTCTTTGTCAGGAAGGTCCTATTTAAGTGATTTCTTGATTGAGAACAGGTGTGGCAGTAATCAGGCCTGGGTGTGGCTAGAGAAATTGAACTCAGATTTCCAAAGATGTGATAAACCAGTTAATTTGTGTTTTAACGGGGGGCAATCACTTTTTCACATGGGGCCATGTAGGTTCGGATATTTTTTTTACCCTTGATAATAAGCAGCTTCATTTAAAAACTGCATTTTGTGTTTAATTGTGTTTTCTTTGTCGTATATTTAAATTTGTTTGATGATCTGAAAAATTTCAGCGTGACATACAGTACAAAAAAAACGAGAAATCAGGAAGGGAGCAAACACTTTTTCACACCACTGTATGTAGTGAAGACTCACTTTCCTCTACTGTAACTTAAAGCATTTGTAAACTCTTATTTTGGACTGGAATATGTTACGTATGGCTCTGCGAGCCATAACTGGCCAAATGAGAGCCAAATGAGAGCCAAGGGCTGACCAGTGAGTTTGCGTTGTTTATTGGCAATACAGGAAAAGGAACAAAGGAACAGGGCCTTGTGGGGCCAAAACACAAACGATCATACAAGGGTATACACTTACACACGATGCTGAATGACAGAAGGGTGGCTGGCGCCGGACGAAGGGGTTCCAGCCTTACCCACGCCGGAGAAGAGCGTGGATAATAGTGCGAGGTCACAGCCCCGAATAATCAGGACTGCTCCCTTTTATAGTAGTTGACAGCGCCTCAGCTGATGAGAGGTAATTGGCCTCCAGCCGTCCCATAGAGCTTGGCAGCTGGAGGCCCGCTGAGACGCTGTCAAAGTAAGAGTCGGCCTGAGGAGGAATATGGTCTGAGCGCGGATAACAACAGCGTCTCAGCCCATGTGACACAGCCCTCCCCTCAAGGCCGGGCTCTGAATGGCAAGTAACACCCAAGCCCTAGGGTGGGCGGATGGGGCGTAGGCCACGAGGGCGTGAATGGGAAAAGAGAAAAAAAAAAACAACCAACATAAACAGGGAACCAATGAAGCACTTACAGAGTATGAGGAAAAGAGGCACCATACCCCATAAAATGCTAATGTGTAGCCCGAGAGAGAGAGAGAGGAAAAAAAAAGAGAGAATACAATATTGACAAGGAACAAATGAAGTAATCACAGAGCATGGGAAAGAGGACAAAAAAAGGAAAACCACAATACTCCATAACAGGCAACCATAATAATGTATAGACAGACTCAAAGAAAATCAACCCAGGAGACCTTAAAATGAGAGCAGAGGCTCCTAAGGTGAAATCGACCAAATACAGGGCATCCCTCAAACAGGAGGGGAAGGGAAAAAAAAGGCACGCTAAACGTGAAACAACTACAAGGAATTACATGGCTGCACCCACACAAAAACACAAAAGACTAGGCACAGCAGAGATAATTCAGTTTGGGGGTCTCCCCGCACCCAGCATCCAAACCGCCAACAGGGGTGACGGGAAATGTTCAGGCAGCCTACCCGAATCCCAGGCCAGAAAAAACAGTATCTCGGGCGGCCGGACCAGATCGCCGAACAGAAAGTCCAATAGGTCAGGCGGCCGAACCAAAGAGCCGAATGGGCACGGCAGTCCCTCTGGCGGCCGACCTGCATCGCTCAGCCACCAGGCCCGTAGCGGAGAAAGGAGCAACTGCTTCCCTGTGGAGAGAGATAGTAAGGGCGAGCCAAGCCTACAGTGAGAGGTCCAAATGGGCCCTGGTGGAAAAAGCTTGGAGGGAAGATGAGAGTAACTCAGATGACGACGGTGAAGAGGGAGAAGAAGATGATGATGAGCCGGTCCAGTGTCCGATGGCAGGGGATCTGCAGCTCCTTCACCGGGCCTGGATACCACTGATGCTGCACCCTCGTTGGACCTCGATTGGGTCGCGGCTGCTCCCGCGACAGACCCCGATTGGGTCTCGGTAGCACCCTCGTCAAACCCCGATTGGGTCGGTGCCGCACCAGAACCGACCTCCAATCCCAAACCTGGAGCCTCTGGCACAGCGGGCGAAAGCAGCTCCTCACCGGAGACCCTGGGAAAAGGCTCAGGAAAGAGAGAAGAACTGGGATCAGGATCACTGGCAGCGCCAGAACCCGGCGAGATAAGCTTGGACGCAGCGGGCGGCTGCGCCCAGCTCATCTCAATTAGAGACAGGCTAAAATGCTCTAATATATGGAGGAGAAAGCCAAAGTAGAGCACTTGCCTGATCTCGGGTTCTGACGCCGTCCAGGACTGCAAAGATCCAGGTTCAGACGGCAGGAGGTCGTCTTCAGGCTCCCACTCAGCTGCGTTGGGCTCCGCAGCTGGCATGATGGTGCGCGCAGCTTGCGAGTCCTCCGGCACCAGTGCCCACGCCGATGGCCCACATGGCATGGTGGCAGGAGAACCTCGACCCGCTGGACCGGACCGCTCCTCCATGGAGACCCGGGGACACTTCATCATCAGCGTAGGTTCCATACTGCAGTCCGCTCTCCTCCTCCTCCCACGGCGTAGCTGCGGAACCGGAACCAGGCTCTCCAGAACCGCAGGCCCCCTCCTCACCCCACAACGTTGGCCTGGCGTCGAGGACCGCTCAGCGGAGGGAGACACAGAGGATGCGGGGTTAACAATTACAGCCACAGCAGGTGGTGGGAGCTCGGGGAGCTGCGGACCCCGAACTCCACCTCCAGGAGTCTGACAGAGCAAATCACAATAAGTGGATGAATGAACTGGGACTTGCCTGTCTCCTGGAGGCTGGATGGTGACCGCTGTGGCGGACGTTGCTCCTCCCTTTCCCCGCTGGACAGTAATGGAGGACCCCCTGGGAGGACGTGGAGGAGCCGCTCGTGATGGTTCCGGGAGGGAGCTCGCCAAGTCAGGAATCTGGGTCCACACAGCATCCGGGGAATGCGTCGAAGAGGAGGGGGCGACAGCCGAGATGAGCCGGGCCCGGAGCGCTGACGTAACAGCTGGGAAAGATGGCTTGAGAGATGAAGTTGCAGGGTTTCCCCTCTGATGAGGCACAGGAGTGACAGCTGCGTGGGGAATTGAGACCTTGTGGCGACCCGGAACTGGATCCGGACAGGATTCGTGCTGAGGTTGACTACCGGTGTGACGAAGGCTACTTGCAGGGGGCGAGGTGAAGGTGAGACCCGGGAATCGCCGTTCCTGTGCAGAGACAGAGGCAAGCAGGTCGTCAAACTCCGGGAACTCACGCAACTCCGGATTCCTCTCCACCAGTCTAACTGCTACTGTCACATGTTTGATGATGGCTAATGGATGAACCGCGGAGCAGCAGCCACTTGGTCTCGGATCTTGAAGCTGCCAGCTGCAGCTTCTCCGGGAGATTCCTGAGTGACGTCATGCCCGACGGGGAAAGACCTCTGGGTGGTGCGAACTCCTGGGCCGGAACGGAGGCAGGAGCGGGATCCTGAAGCGTGGGGTGACGACGACTCCTCTTCTGCTTCCTGCCGAGATTTCCCTCCAGCCCACAGAGAACCTCATGTTGTGCGGCGATGTCATCTCTCCTGGCACAGACCTCAGGGTGGTTGGAGTAGCGAGAAAGACTGTCCAGGAGAGCCTCAGCATAGTCCAGGTGCCTGCGTATGTTGTTGGGATTGTCGTAGAGAGAGGCGGTGAAGAGCGTCCCGTCGACATACTCCAGGGGGGTCGCTAACTCATTACCCAGGCGCCGAACGCTGCTCCTGAGAGACGGCATGCTCCCAGAGTAGACACCCAAACAGGGAAGAACGAACTCCAATTTAGCAAACTCACGGCCGCCGGCAACTCGCTTGGCTGTGACCTACTGTTACGTATGGCTCTGCGAGCCATAAATGAGAGCCAACGGCTGACCAGTGAGTTTGCGTTGTTTATTGGCAATACAGGAAAAGGAACAAAGGAACAGGGCCTCGTGGGGCCAAAACACAAACGATCATACAAGGGTATACACTTACACACGATGCTGAATGACAGAAGGGTGGCTGGTGCCGGAAGAAGGGGTTCCAGCCTTACCCACGCCGGAGAAGAGCGTGGATAATAGTGCGAGGTCACAGCCCCGAATAATCGGGACTGCTCCCTTTTATAGTAGTTGACAGCGCCTCAGCTGATGAGAGGTAATTGGCCTCCAGCCGTCCCATAGAGCTTGGCAGCTGGAGGCCCGCTGAGACGCTGTCAAAGTAAGAGTCGGCCTGAGGAGGAATATGGTCTGAGCGCGGATAACAACAGCGTCTCAGCCCATGTGACAGAATAAGTTTGCAATTTTCATCTGAAGCCTAATGATGAAACTTTTAAGCTTCTAGACTCAGCAAGGTTTCAAACAGAATGGACTAGCTTGTTATTTTCTTTCTGACTTTAAGGCTGCATGTTCACCAAACGTGTTTCTTCCGCTCTGAGCGGCTATTTTCATTCATTCTCTATGTAGTCCAGCGTTTACAGCGCTGAGTGCCATCGGCGCAGAAACGCTCTCAGCAGTGGCTGGTTTTTTGCCACAGCGCTCAGAGCTGAAAAAAGTTAAACTTTTCAGAGACTGCAGCTGAGCTTGTCAATGTCAGACCAAGCTGCCAATCACAACTGCTGTGTGGGTGGGACATAGGACTAAAGTACTAGGACTAGAGTACTAGTCTGTACTCAGACTCCTGCTTTCCGTGTCGTCATATTTTACATCCAGAGTTGCTAGAAAACATTTCCTGTCCATTGTTATTTAGAGACTGCTGTTAAAAACATCAGAAAGTCTGATAATCGGAAACACAGAAGTGTTGAGCTGAGAGTGACAAACTGTTGCTGGGATACAGGGCACAGACTTTTTTTCCCAGAGCGCCACGCACAAAGACTGAAAAAAAAAAACTGCTGAGGGCAGTTGGGTGACAAAAAACGCGTTTGGTGGACACGCAGCCTAATGGAGCTGAAGACTATTACTGCAGTTTGTTTTGAACAGCAGAGCTACAGCAGCCCTGTATGGTGCAGTAGAAGCTGATATTTGAGTTTTACAGGGATGGCAACAGGAAATTCTGATTTCAGCTGAAATCTAATTTGGTCGATTGACTTATGGGGGGATGGGGGGCACAGCCCCCCCTGAAGCTGAGAGGTTTTCAGTAAAACAGAAATAATTTAGACTGAAAAAAAATGATAAAAAAAAATGAAACACTAGGACTTAGATAAATCATTAAATTTAATGAAAAGTTGACTTACTTTTTCTTCAATGTTGTCTCACTGTCTTTAGTCCAACATATTTAACAGTTCTATAAGAGTTTATTACACTATTTACACTGGTCACCAAGAGAGAGAGAGAAAAAAAAAAAGCTTTTCCGGCCACGTCTGGTTTCTTCAGAAATTGTCTGAGTGTTTCTGTTACCTCATCGAACTTTGAGCCAATTTTCACCTTTACAGTCACTTTTCTCTCAAGTCAATTCCATTGGAACTTATTTTTGACACTTCTGTCTATTTCTAGCACTGATGACTCCTGATCCTTCGATAAAAATCTCTAAATTCCGCTGAAAACGATACCGAAAGCTCAGAATTCCAACACAAACATGCCGCCATGAATTTTTGACAAAGCATACAACAAGCCATTTGATTGGTCCAATTGTTTGCAACTATCCAATCGCAGGGCCGTTTACAATACAGCAGTAGCTTGAGTACAAAACATCCAGGTTATTGCGGGAGACTTGACCCAGGGAAGTGCCAAGCACTTATGTAATCATGTTGATTTTCGCTAAAATCGGTAACAATAAGGTACCTTACCCCACCCTAAAAATTTTCTCAACAGATTTAGACGATTCACAGAAATGATCAATTTGAAAATAAATCGGCGGAAATCTGCAGAAAATTGCCATCCCTGGTTTTATTTCTTTAGTTTTTGGGTTCAAAGGCCAAACTTTAATGTCGGTTATTTAACTGTGTTGCTACAAACACTTTTGATGAAGCTGTTAAGGTCAAGTTTCCAACTCATGTTTCATGGCTCATTATTTTATTTAGCTGTGGCAACTTTTATAATAGGCTGTTCAAACTTCTATTGTTGTACTTGTCTGCATCAGTCATTTCCTAAAAAGAGAATTTATTTATTGCACACATTTTAATTTTGTTTGAGAAATTTTTTTTATTGGAGAATTTACTGCTGACAGTTTGTAGTTTTTTGTCAGTAAAGCTGTTCTCACTTATACAAAAGATCAGCAGCTTGATGGTTTGCATTTACTTTCCTTACTGTACCGAAAATGAATCGAACTGTGACCTTAAAACCAAGGTACGTACCGAACCGTGATTTTAGGCGTACTGTTACACTCCAATGCAAAAGTCATTCCATGATATAACCCCTTGACGCCTGTCGTCACGAATTCGCATCAAACCGCTTCCACTCCAAGTGCAACCAAAATACCGTCTGTATTCCTCCACTTCCGGTTGGAGCACTTCCAACACATACCTAGGAACCTTTTGCAAGCATTAGTTTCTCGTAGGAACGGTCAGAGACGGAACACCATCCATTTCCTGATTGCTAGGGTTAGGGTTAGGATTAGGGTTATAGTTTGGCAGTCATGAGAGTTGAAAATAATGAAAATAACTTTGTTGCATAAATAAAAGACTCTTCATACTTGAGATGGGAACAGGTGCTTTTTTTAACCTTTTTTTTACCATAGACGCCTGTTGTCGCTAATTTGCATCATACCTAAAATTATATCTATTTTATGTGCTATAGTCAAATTAACTTTCTCAACTTAATTTGGCATCTACTTGAAAGCAAAAACACAAGTGAAAAACTTTTTTTCATAATTGGAAATAAATTCAGGCCTTAACACTAGAAGACCCAGAGAGGGGCCATTTGGCCTTTTTGGCTAGAAAACCCATAGGGGGACCATCAAGTGGCCACAAGAGGGCTAATGTCTGGTTCTTCTAGTGGTTAAATCTGGTGCCAAGCAGCACTTCACAGTTTTCTCTCTTTTTTTTTGGTGAACTGTATTAATCCCAGAGGGAAATTACAGGCCATCCACCTGGATGGATGAGGCAGCCACGGAGCAGCACCAATCCCTTCACCATTCACACACACATTAACACCTAGGGCCACTTTAGAGTCTCCCATTAACCTAACTTGCATGTTTATGGCCTGTGGGAGGAAACTGGAGAACCCGGGGTAAACCCACGCAGACACAGGAGAACATGCAAACTCCACACAGAAGGGTCACGATGGTCAGGGGGTGGGATCGATCCCGTGACGAGCTGCTCTTCTGACAGTTGTCAGAAATTCTAGAAAAACTTCTGTGAAGGATTAGAGAAGTTTATAGAGCAACACAAACTACTGTCTGACAGTCAATATGGATTTAGAGCAAACTGGTCTCCATCATTAGCATTAACAGAACTCAGAGAAGAAATCCTTAATTCCACAGATAAAAAGACATTGACAGTTGGAGTATTTCTTGATCTAAAAAACTTCTTGAGCTTAAAGAAAATTAAAATTTGATCCAAGCACACATTTACTGTGTGGACGTATGAAAGGCATTTCAGTGTCTTTTTGTCCTTTTTTCATCAGCTCAGAATCAGAATCAGAATGAGATTTATTGCCATTGTTCATGTAGTACACAAACTAGGAATCTGTCTCGGTGCAATGCTGCAACATTAAACATGGAGTAACACTAAAGATAAAAATAAAAAACTATGCATGCAATAAAATGTAGAATATCTCCGTACAGAGGGAGCTGAGGAGAAAGATCAGAGAAGGCAAGGACAGCTTCAGGAAGAAGATGGAGGACAAGCTGCAACAGAGCGACATCAGCGGGGTCTGGAGAAACCTCAAAACCATCTCTGGGCTCCAGAATACCTTCCCCCAGGTCACGGGGGGGCAGGGAGTGGGCGAACAATCTGAATCTGTTTTTCAATAGGTTTGACCAACCGCCCTCCCCCCTGACTGCACAACAACCACTGCTGCCTCTAAAGAAATCAAGTCCTGCTGCCCACTCCCCACTCCACCAACACCCCCCCACTCCCAACACACAGCCCCCCATCCTGACCCTGACCAGGACCCAGGTGAGGACGGAGCTGAGGAAGATCAAGGCGAGGAAGGCGTCGGGACCGGACGGCATCAGCGCAAAACTCCTCAAGTCCTGTGCAGACCAGCTGTGTGGGATTGTGATGTACATCTTCAACCTGAGCCTGAAGCTGGGGAGGGTACCACAGCTGTGGAAAACATCTTGTGTGGTACCTGTACCAAAAACTTCCCACCCCAAAGACCTGAACAGCTACAGACCGGTGGCCTTGACGTCCCACTTGATGAAGACCCTGGAGAGACTGCTCCTTGCTCACCTCCGCCCCCTGGTGGAACCAGCGATGGATCCACTCCAGTTTGCCTACCAGCATGGCATTGGGGTGGAGGATGCAATGATCTTCCTCCTTCACCGTTCTCTGTCCCACCTGGAGAAGCCCGGGAATATGGTGAGGATCATGTTCTTTGACTTCTCCAGTGCTTTCAACACCATCCAACCGATGATCCTGAAGGACAAGCTGCTGCGCGCAGGGGTGGACCAGCACCTGTCATCATGGATCCTGGACTACCTCACGAACCGGCCTCAGTTTGTGAGAACCCGGGACTGTGTGTCCGACACGATCATCAGTAGCACGGGGGCCCCCCCAGGGAACGGTGCTGGCTCCCTTCCTGTTCACTCTTTATACTGCGGACTTCTCACACAACACAACACACTGCCATCTACAGAAGTTCTCTGATGACTCTGCGATCGTTGGCCTCATCTCCAATGGAGATGAAGCTGAGTACAGAGGGCTTATCCAGGACTTCGTGGACTGGTGCCATCGGAACTGCCTCCAGATCAACGCAAGGAAAACTAAGGAGCTGGTGGTGGACTGCCGCAGGCATGGGCAACCCCTCACAGCACCAGTAAATATACAGGGAACAGACATCGAGATGGTGGCATCCTATAAGTACCTGGGTGTTCATCTGAACAATAAACTAGACTGGTCACACAATACTGACGCACTCTACAAGAAGGGACAGCGCAGGCTGTTCCTGCTGAGGAGACTCAGGTCTTTTGGTGTACAAGGGGCGCTGCTGAAGACATTCTACGACACGGTGGTGGCATCAGCCATCACTTTTGGAGTGGTCTGCTGGGGCAGCGGCATTACTGCAGCCGATAGGAAGAGACTGAACAAACTGATCAAGAAAACTAGCTCTGTCCTGGGGCAGCGCCTTGATCCGGTGGAGGAGATAGGAGAGAGAAGGATGGTGGCTAAACTGTCATCTCTGCTGGAGTCCGAGTTCCACCCTATGCAGGACATACTGAATGCACTGAGGAGCTCATTTAGCAGCAGACTACATCATCCCAGGTGCACAACCGAGAGGTTTCGCAGGTCCTTCCTACCAACAGCTGTCAGACTGTACAACCTAAGCAGGGCTGCTCACAGAGATAGCAAAAAGACGTAACAAACTAATAGTTTTTTGAATGCAAAAGATGCAATAGACTTACACAATGGTCCCCTCCGGCATACAACTAGGAAAATACCGGTCGCTATGGAGGGTGAGAATATGTATGGGCACATAATCATACCATGTAGGATAACTAAGTAGACGGTTATGCTGTTTCATCCCATCTAGCAACAATGCTCTGCACTGTGTGTGTTTATATATTTAAATATTTATTCCATCTAGCTACAATGCTCCGCACTGTGTGTTTATATATCTACATATTATTCCATCTAGCTACATTGCTCCGCACTGTATGGGTTTATATATTTACATATTTATTCCACCTAGCTGCAGTGCTCCGCACTGAGTGTGTTTATATTTATATATCTATATATTTATTCCATCTAGCTACAATGCTCCGCACTGTGTGTTTATATATTCATATATTTATTCCATCCAGCTACAATGCTCTGCACTGTGTGTCTGTGTGTGTGTATATATATATTTTATAGTAATATGTACATATGTATATTAGCTGCTCTTGCTTGCTTGCTTTTTTTCTTGCCTTCTGATTGTTGCTCTGAGTGTTGCTATCCCTGTGCTGTTGCAATCCTGGAATTTCCCCGTTGTGGGACTAATAAAGGCTTATCTTATCTTATCTTAATATGAATGAGTAATACTAATCTATGCAATTTTAAATATATTAACAAGCAGCAGATATTACTAACTAACTAACTAACTAACTAACCTGCACTTATATAGCGCTTTTCTAGTCACAAAGACCACTCAAAGCACTTTCATATTGTGGAGTTCCACATAGTGCAGTCGGTAGTGCAAAAAGAAAACAGTGATAATTATCATGAGTCCGGTTGAGCTGCTGTACGTAGTGCACGAGAGTCTAATAAGTCACTTAGTGTTCAGCAGTCTGATGGCAGAGGGGAAGAAGCTGTTCATGTAGCGGGAGGTTTTAGTCTGAATGGACCGAAGTCTTCTACCTGAGGGGAGGGGGGCAAACCGTGCGTGTCCAGGGTGTGAAGGGTCGGCTATGATCCGACCTGCATGCCTCCGGGTCCTGGAGACGTACAGGTCCTGGAGGGATGGGAGCTTGCAGCCGATCACCTTCTCAGCAGCGCGCACGACGTGCTGCAGTCTTAGTCTGCTCACAATGAACTTTTGTTGTTTACCATTTTAATGGATTATTCACATGTTCACAATAAAGTTTTCAATCAATTAATGAGCTACTAAAATACACAAATGGAGGAAATGCCACCTACTGCATTTAATTTTTATGGTGGGGAGGACACTCCAGACCCAGACAACAATGCCCCCTCATCAAAAATGCTCATGATGTCCATGCATCCAGCACACTAAAGATGAGAGGTCTGAGGGTCCATAGCAGAGCAAAGAAGCAGATTATCTGATAAGAGACTGTTATACAAAATTTATATTTGCATTAAAGCCTCAGAAATTTAAAGAACAATTCATTCACACAAAAGAAACTTAATCCTGACAATAAAAATTTACAGACGTTACTGGACTACAGCACCTCAACTGTGAGTTCTCATGTGAGAAACCAAAACCCTGAATGAAGCATTTCCCACATGTTTTACAAGACTACAGCTTCTCACTTGTGTGAATTCTCATGTAAGTTTTCAAATCAGCACGTACCTTAAATTTCTGCCCACATGTTTCACAAGAAAATGGCTTCTCACTGTTTTATTTATTTGCATCACATTTCATTACAAGTGCAGTGGGCTCCAACCAGGGGTCTCTGGTTACACTTTAAATCAAAAAGCTTTGTATCTGAGGGCTCTCTTCAAGAGGGAGACTGTTCCTCTGATTGCTGAGATCTGTATTTGTGATCACTTCCTTGTGGTAACGTATCGTCACTTCCTGTTTTGCTGTCTGCCTGTGTGGTTTGCTCTCCAGCTCTCCAGCCACTAGCTATGGCTACTACCTCTCTTTCCTCTCCTCCTCTGGTGTGCTCTCTCTGTCAGATGTTTAGCTACACCTCTGCCTCTTTTAGTGATAACGGTAAATGTAATAAATGTTGTCTTTTTGAGGCGCTCGAGGCGAGGTTGTCTGATTTGGAATCCCGGCTCCGCTGCATTGAAACACCGTCTGCGCCAGTTAATCTCGACGGACGCCCATTAGCTGCAGCGGAGCTAGCTAGCTTAGGTCCCCCTGTCACCGGTTCCCCGGCTCTCCTCTGCAGCGAGGAGACTGGGTGGGTGACGGTGAGAAGGAAGCCTAGTCGCAAAGCCCCGGTTCACCACCAACCTGTTCACGTTTCTAATCGTTTTTCCCCGCTCAGCGACACACCCGCTGAGGAAAAAACTCTGATCATTGGCGACTCTGTAGTCAGAAACGTGAACCTAGAGACTCCAGCGGCCATAGTCACATGCATTCCTGGGGCCAGAGCAGGCGACATCAAGTCAAATTTGAAAATGCTGGCTAAAAGTAACTGTAAATATTCCACAATTGTTATTCACGCCGGCATTAATGACATCCGTCTCCGGCAGTCGGAAGTCACGAAACTTAATATAGAATCGGTGTGTGAGTTTGCCAAAACGATGTCTGCCACTGTAGTATTCTCTGGGCCCCTCCCCAATCTGACCAGTGATGACATGTTTAGCCGCTCGTCATCCTTGAACCGCTGGCTGTCTGTGTGGTGTCCTAAAAATGACGTGGGCTACATTGACAATTGGAGCTCTTTTTGGGGAAAACCTGGTCTTATGAGACGAGACAGCATTCATCCCACTTTGGATGGTGCTTCTCATTTATCTAACAATCTGGCATCTTTTTTATCCAAATTTCCAAAACCCTGACTACTCAGAGTTGGGACCAGGAAGCAGAGTCGCAGTCTTACACGCCTCTCTGCAGCTCCTCTTCATCCGCCACCCCTCAGCTTAGCCCCTGTCTTCCCCATCAGAGAATCGTTGTCTGCTCCCTCCAAAGTAAATAAAAATATAATATATAAGCATCCCAAAGTGATAAAGCAAAATATTGGTAAAACTCAAATTAAACATAAAGCCTCTAAATTGAATGATTTGGCCTCTGTTCCTCCTCATAATTTAAAAATTAAATGTGGTTTATTAAATATTAGGTCTCTAACTCCCAAGTCTCTGTTAGTCCATGATCTGTTAATTGATCATCAGATTGATTTAATTTCCCTTACAGAGACTTGGTTAGGACAAGAGGATTATGTTGGTTTAAATGAATCAACTCCCTCTGGTTATTTAAACTGTCAAAATCCCAGAAGTTCTGGTCGTGGAGGAGGAGTTGCATCAATTTACCATTCCAAATTACTAGTTAATGTAAAGCAAAAAACATGTTATAATTCCTTTGAGGGCCTGGTCCTCAGTGTTGGGCACTTTAGCAATTCCAGGTTAAACCCAATTTTATTTGCCATAGTTTATCGTCCCCCATCAACCTATTCAGAATTTTTATCCGAATTTCCTGATTTCTTAGCTGATTTAGTGCTGAAATCTGATAGAATAATTATAGTAGGGGACTTTAATATACATGTGGATGTAGATAGTGACTGCCTTAATGTGGCTTTTAATTCAATATTAGACTCGATTGGGTTTTCTCAGAAAGTAGGAAATTCTACTCATTACCTCCACCATACATTGGACCTTGTTCTGACATATGGCATAGAAATAGAAAATCTTGTAGTGTCTCCTCATAACCCTGTACTGTCAGACCATTGTCTGTTAACCTTTGATTTTACTATTTCTGACTATTTGGCTCCTAAAGAAAAATATTATCACAGTAGATGCCTCTCAGATGATGCTGTTTCCAAATTTATGCAGATTGTTTCCTCTATGCCATGTGTCAACACAACGGAAATAAGCTATAGACAGCTTGCTCCTTCTGTAATTGATAACATGGTGGATAGTGTTTCAGCTTCTCTGCATCAGGCTCTAGACTTGGTGGCCCCCTTAAAAAAGAAAAAGTCTAATCAGAGATTTTTAACTCCTTGGTTCAACACAGAAACTCGTAGCTTAAAACAGAAGACTCGTCAGTTAGAAAGAAAATGGCGCTCTACTAATTTAGATGAAATCTATTTAGCTTGGAGAAATCATCTTTTAATTTATAAAAAATCTCTTAGAAAAGCTAGAACGAGTTATTACTCTGCATTAATAGAAGAGAACAAGAATAATCCCAGGTTTCTTTTCAGTACTGTAGCCAGGTTGACAAAGAGTCAGGACTCTGTCAATCCTAGCATCCCCTTAGAGCTTACTAGTCAGGACTTTATGAACTTTTTCAATAATAAAATTTCATCCATCAGAGATAAAATCAATCAGATTCTTCCCACAGTTAACTTAAATACTGTAACTACTACAACTCCTTCTATTGATGTCTGTCTTGATGAGTTTACTCCAATCGACCTTTGTGAGTTAGACAAAATAGTTTCCTCATCCAAACCTTCAACTTGTCTTTTAGACCCTATTCCTACCAGGTTATTTAAAGAAGTCTTCCCACTTATTGGTAGCTTTATTCTTCATATAATCAATTCTTCATTAACTTTAGGCCATGTACCGCAGGCTTTTAAAACGGCTGTAATTAAACCCTTACTCAAAAAGCCAACGCTAGATCCAGGAGCTTTAGCTAACTATAGACCAATCTCTAATCTCCCTTTCATTTCAAAAATCTTAGAAAGAGTTGTTGCTACGCAATTATTTGACCACCTGCAGGGAAATGGTTTATTTGAGGAGTTTCAATCTGGGTTTAGAATCCATCATAGCACTGAAACAGCCTTAGCGAAGGTCACTAACGACCTCCTCATTGCATCTGATAATGGACTAGTTTCTGTACTTGTCCTTTTAGATCTTAGTGCAGCTTTTGATACTATTGATCATAATATTCTACTTGATAGATTAGAACACTATGTTGGACTTAATGGAACTTCGTTGCAGTGGTTTAGATCTTATTTATCTGATAGGTTCCAGTTTGTTCATGTAAATGATGAGTTTTCTCTCAGCTCAAAGCTTAGTCATGGAGTTCCACAGGGATCTGTGCTTGGCCCTACTCTTTTTAGTTTATATATGCTTCCGTTAGGCAACATTATTAGAAAGCACTGTATACATTTTCACTGTTATGCAGATGACACACAATTATACCTGTCAATGAAGCCAGATGATACTAATCAATTAGCCAAGTTAGAAGCCTGTCTTAAGGAAATCAAAGTTTGGATGACTTGTAATTTCCTGCTATTAAATTCAGATAAGACTGAAGTCATTCTTGTTGGTCCAAAAAACCTTAGAAATTCCTTTCCAAATCAAACTTTCAGTTTGGATGCAGTTACTCTTTCTCTTAATAGCTCTGTGAGGAACCTTGGAGTTATTTTTGATCAGGATTTGTCCTTCAATTCACATATTAAATTTGTTTCTAAGACTGCCTTCTATCATTTGCGTAATATTGCCAAGATTAGGAGCATCTTGTCTCAGAGTGATGCTGAGAAGCTGATCCACGCTTTTGTTAGCTCGAGATTAGATTATTGTAATTCTTTATTATCAGGCTGTCCTAAAACATCTTTAAAAAGTCTTCAGCTGATCCAAAATGCTGCAGCAAGAGTTTTAACAGGTACTAGAAAGAGAGATCATATCTCTCCGGTTCTGGCCTCCCTTCATTGGCTTCCCATAGAGTTTAGAATTAAGTTTAAAATCCTTCTTCTTACTTACAAAGCTCTAAACAATCAGGCTCCTTTTTATTTAAAAGATCTGATACTACCGTATCATCCTAACAGAGCACTACGCTCCCAAAATGCAGGTTTACTTGTAATACCTAGAATCTCCAAAAGTACAATGGGAGGCAGAGCCTTCAGTTATCAAGCTCCTCTCCTGTGGAATCAGCTGCCAATCTGGATTCGGGAGTCAGACTCGATCTCTGTTTTTAAGAATAGGGCTAAAACCTACCTTTTTGATATAGCCTACAATTAGGGAGGGATCATGTGTTTCTGAACCCTCCCTTAGTTACGCTGCTAATAGGTTTAGTCAGCCGGGGGACCTCCAGTAATGCACTGGGCCTCACTCCTTTCCTCACTCTCTATGAAATATTTTTTTTTTTGCTGGTCATTAACATTTGTTTGTTCTCTCCCATAGATTGAGTCCCCATCGTGCTGTTTGCTCTCTACATGTCTGTTCTTTTCTTCTTCTCTGTCCCCTCACCCCCCAGCCAGTCGCAGCAGATGACTGCCCCTCCCTGAGCCTGGTTCTGCTGGAGGTTTCTTCCTGTTAAAAGGGAGTTTTTCCTCTCCACCGTCGCCAAGTGCTTGCTCACAGGGGATCGCCTGATTGCTGGGGTCTTTCTGCAACTGTGGGGGTCCTCCCTACAGTTGATAGTGCTATGAGATGACTGTTGTTGTGAAATGGCGCTATATAAATAAAGTTGAATTGAATTGAATTGAATTGTATTTCACTGATGCTAGGGCAGCCGGGGATCGCCTGTAGATATTTTTTCAGGTTTTTCTTCACCATCCCAGTTGCTCCCACCACCACAGGTATAATATCTGCTTCCTGCAGATTCCAGGTGCTTCTTAGGTCGTTTTTGAGATCTTGATTTATTTTACCTCTTTCTGCTCTGTTGAGGCCGTAGCCATTTGATATGGTTACATCCATTAATTGGGCGGTTTTGTCCTTTTTGTCCAAGATAACAATGTCCGGTTTTATTGCTCCTCCTCCTACGTGTCTTCCAGTTGGGATTTCCTTGTCATAAAAGATGGTAATATCTCCATTGGAGCTGACTGGCTCTGGATCGCGCTCCCTAACCCCAGATCTCCGTTCCTGATCGAGCACAATGTCTCTTCCCTATCAATATAATCCTTATTGTGTTCCTCCTGAAAGTGCCCTGCTCGCTTATGCTCTTTCCATCTCTCTTTTCTTTACTCCTGTGTCCTTTTGCTGTTTTTTTCCCCCTGTGTCCTTCTAGCTATTTTTGTTGCTGGGTTTTGTTGGCTGGCTTTTATGTTGTTGAATAAATCTTCTGCAAAGGCCTCGGCTTTTTTAGTTATGGATGTGAAGTGACTCAGGGTTTCATGGTGTTGGGTGACTTTTTCCATTGTCTCGTCGTCTGAGCTTTTCAGGTATTGACCAATGCTTATTATTGTCGCCCTGTAGGCCTGGGTTATTTCAATTAGGCCCAGCCCTCCCTCTTTACGGGGCATATATATCCAATCTTACCATTGATTTCTATATGTTACCTTGTGAAGGGTCAGGGTCTTCCTGGTCTGAACATCCAACTTGTCCAGTTCCCCCTGTGGCCAGTCTATCACCCCAAATCCATACAACTGGTCCTGCCAACTGGTTTATTGCAGTGATTTTATTTTTAGGTGTTAAGTTGGAATTACAGATTTTGCTTAGGTGATGTTGGTATTCTTTTTTGATTATTTCCCTCATTTTCCTGTGTTCAATAGTTGTGTTTTCTTTGATGCCCAGATATTTATACATCGATTCATCTGCCAGGTCTTTGATGTGCTTATTGTCATCTATTTGGATGTTCTCTGATGCTGTTTTCTTTCCTTTCTTTATTGCACATTTGTCAAGTCCAAATTCCATGCAGATGTCTTTTGAGAACATGTGAACAGTGCTGACAAGTTGATTCAGTTTCTGTTCAGATGCTGCATAAAGCTTGAGGTCGTCCATGTAGAGCAGATGATTCACTCTCTTGTTCCCTTTTCTTGTTCTGCCTTCGCTTAAATCATACCTGATATCAAGATCTGACAGGATTTTGCTCAAGGGGTCGATACACAGACAGAAGAGCAATGGAGAGAGGCTGTCCCCCTGGAATATTCCTCGCCGGATCCTGATGTCTGACATTGTTATTTGCCCGTCTTTATGGTTAAGTGTAATTGTGGTTTTCCACTTAGCCATCTGGACCTCCAGAAAAGTTTTAACCTCTGGGTTGATGTTACACAGCTCCAGACAGTGTGTTATCCAGGAATGGGGGACGCCGTTGAATGCCTTTTTGTAATCTATCCACGCCATGCTTCAGTTTCTCTCTCGCCTCTTGCAGTCTTCCAAGATGGTTTTGTTTATGAGCAGTTGTTCCTTGGCTCCCAGCTTATTTCTTATGCAGCCTTATTGCTGTGGTTTCAAGTAGTTTTCTGTATCCAGATGTTCATAGATTACCTCAGTAATGAGTCCTGTCAGCCATTTGTATGTGGTCGGGAGGCAACAGATGGGTCTGTATTTATTGAATTGTTGGGTTTCAGGGATCTTGGGCAGGAGTATGGTGTTTCCATATGTGAGCCACTATGGTGCTTCTTCTTCTCCTCTAAACAAGTCAGTTGAATGCCTCTGCATAGTTTTTGTGCAGTGCTGTCATCTTTTTGAGCCAGAAATTTGGTATTTTATCGATTCCAGGGGATTTGAAGTTGAAATATTTCCTGATTTCCTGATTATTTTCTTCTCACTGTTTTATTTATTTATATCTCATTTCATTACAAGTGCAATGGGCCCCAACCAGGGGTCTATGGTTACACTTTAAATCACAAAGCTTTATATCCAAGGGCTCTCTTCAAGATAGAGACTGTTCCTCTGATTGCTGAGATCTGTATTTCACAGACGCTAGGACAGCCGCGTATCGCCTGTAGATATTTTTTCAGGTTTTTCTTCATCATCCCAGTTGCTCCCACCACCACAGGTATAATATCTGCTTCCTGCAGATTCCAGGTGCTCCTTAGGTCATTTTTGAGGTCTTGATATTTTGTTATTTTTTCTCTTTCTGCTCTGTTGAGGCCGTAGTCTTTCGGTATGGTTACATCTATTAGTTTGGCAGTTTTGTCCTTTTTGTTCAAGATAACTATGTCCGGTTTTACTGCTCCTCCTTCAATGTGTCTTCCAGATTGGGATTTCCTTGTCAGAAAAAGATGGTAATATCTCCGTTGGAGCTGACTGGCTCTGGATCGTGCTCCCATACTGGTCCTTTTACTTCTATTTTGAGTCCTTTGCATATTTTCCAGTGTATATAACGGCAGATCTTGTTGTGGTGAGCAGTGTAGTGTCCATCGGCCATGAGGACCTGGCATCCGGAGAGTAGGTGGCTTGCACTCTCCACCGCTGCATGACAGAATCGACATTTGTCACTCTGTGACAGTCCTGCCATTTTTTTAAAGCCATTGGTTAGAAGTCCCTGGTCTTGTGCTCCAACCACTAGTCTCTCCTCGTCATACCCCAGATCTCCGTTCCTGATCCAGCACAATGTCTCTTCCCTATCAATATACTCCCTATTGAGTTCCTCCTGGAAACGTCCTGCTCACTTATGTTGTTTCCATCTTTCTTTTCTTTCCTCCTGTGTCCTTTTGCTGTATTTTTCCCTCATCTTTCTAGCTATTTTTGTTGCTGGGTTTTGTTGACTGGCTTTCATGTTATCTAATAAATCTCCTGCAAAGGTCTCGGCTTGTTTAGTTGTGGATGTGGAATGACTGAGGGTTTCATGGTGTTGAGTGACTTTTTCCACCGTCTCATTGTTGGCGCGTTTTAGGTATTGACCAATGCTTATTATTGTCGCCCTGTAGGCCTGGTTCATTTCAATTAGGCCCAGCCCTCCCTCTTTACGGGGCATATATATCCTATCTAGACATTGGTTTCTGTATGTTACCTTATGAAGGGTCAGGGTCTTCATGGTCCAAACATCCAACTTGTCCAGTTCCCCCTGTGGCCAGTCTATCACTCCAAATCCATATGTGGCAACTGGTACTGCCAACTGGTTTATTGCAGTGATTTTATTTTTAGGTGTTAAATTTGATTTACAGATTTTCTTTAGGCAATGTTGGTATTCTTTTTTGATCATTTCCATCATTTTCCTGTGTTCAATAGTTGTGTTTTCTTCTATGCCCAGATATTTATACGCTGATTCCCCTGCCAGGTCTTTGATGTGCTTATTGTCTTCTATTTGGATGTTCTCTGATGCTGTTTTCTTTCCTTTTTTTATTGTACATTTTGCGCATTTGTCAAGTTCAAATTCCATGCAGATGTCTTTCGAAAACATGTGAACGGTATTGACGAGTTGATTTAGTTTCTGTTCAGATTCTGCGTAGAGCTTGAGGTCGTCCATGTAGAGCAGATGATTCACTCTCTTGCTCCCTTTTCTTGTTCTACCTTTGCTTAAATCATACCCAATGTCAAGGTCTGATAAGATTTTACTTAAGGGGTCAATACACAGACAGAAGAGCAGTGGCGAGAGGCTGTCCCCCTGGAATATTCCTCGCTGGATCCTGATGTCTGGGATTGTTATTTGTCCTTCTTTGTGGTTAAGTGTAATTGTGGTTTTCCACTTAGCCATCTGGACCTCCAGAAAAGTTTTAATCTCTGGGCTGATGTTATACAACTCCAGACAGTGTGTTATCCAGGAATGGGGGACGCTGTTGAATGCCTTTTTGTAGTCGATCCAAGCCATGCTTAAATTTCTCTTACGCCTCTTGCGGTCTTCCAGGATGGTTTTGTTAATGAGCAGTTGTTCTTTGGCTCCCAGTTTATTTCTTATGCAGCCTTTTTGCTGTGGTTGCAAGTAGTTTTCTGCATCCAGATGTTCATAAATGGCCTCAGTAATGAGTCCTGTCAGCTATTTGTATGTGGTCGGGAGGCAACAGATGGGTCTGTATTTATTGACTTGTTGGGTTTCAGGACTCTTGGGCAGGAGTATGGTGTTTCCATATTTGAGCCACTCTGGTGCTTCTTCCTCTCCCCGACAAGTCGGCTAAATGCCTCTGTGTAGTGTTTGTGCAGTGCTGTTATCTTTATGAGCCAGAAATTTGGTATTTTATCTATTCTAGGGGACTTGAAGTTAAGACATTTCCTGATTTTTTTTCTTGAGCAGTTTCTTCTGTGATTTTTAATGAGGGCATCTGTTGTTTTCCTTTATTTTTATCAGCAATGATTTGAATCCAATTATTACTTTTATGTTGCACTGGGTCCTCAAACAGGTTTCTCCAGAACGTTTCCAATTGGGTTTTATCAGGAGGTGCCTCTACTTCAATGGTTTCATCAGTAAGCCTCTTGTAGACTTGTTTTGGGTTCTCTGCAAATAATTTATTGATCAGTTTTGAGTTCTCTCTCCTTTGCCTGTTTCTGATTTGGGCTGCTCGGGCCTTGACTTGTGCCTGGTGCTCAGCTATTTTTCCTATTATTTGCTCTTTCCTAATGTTATATTTTTCTTGGATTCTGTTGATTACTCTCAGTAATTTAGTAGTGCAGTTTTGGTTCTGTATGTAATAAGTCATTTGAGAAATTTCTGCCCTAAATCGATTAATTTTTCCTTGGAGTTTGTTTTTCCAAATAGTTGTGGAGAATTTTGTTTTGGTTCGACATTCATTTTTTTCTTTATACTGTGGAGCTAGCTTACTCTGCACATACCACGCTGCACCAAAGTTTATGCAGTTAAGCTCTGTCAGACTGACCCCCTGAGGTACAAGTTCACGTAAGCCTCTGTTGACCTTTTGCAGTAGTAGTTTGAATTCTTTATTCTCTTTAAGCTTACTTAATTTAGGACGTTCTTTCATTGTCATTTTTTTGTTTGTTTCTTCTATTTTGTTGGCAAGTTCCTCTTCCATTTCTAATTGATCTTGGCGCATTTCTATTTGGGGGTTGATCTGCTTCCTTATTGGATCCTGGTCTACACTCCCCCTTGTTGCTTCATCAGGATGTTCTGATTCTGAGCCAGAAGTTGCAGGGGATTCACTTGGGTGACATGGTGGCACCTCTGTAGGGTGTGTTTGACAAGGTTGTTTCAGAGGTTTTTCAATTAGTGGTAGTGGACACTCAACTGGGCAGATGTTATTCTGTGCCATTTTTCCTATTTCTGTGTGCATGTGCTCCAGTTGTTGCTCTGTGAAGTACCTTTGGGTGAGGAAGTTGTGTCTCTGGGTTGTGAGTTTGGCTCGGGGTACGCCAGTTTTATCTGTGCAGTGATGGAAGAAGATTCGCTGCCACTCATTGCATCGTTCCCGCTGGTTGCTGTATTTCATCTTGGCGTACTTGGTTGCCCATATTAAAACCCATCTTTCCTCCATGCTCCACTGACTTTGTTTGTATTCTTGTTGTTCAAGTAGGTTGGCACCTTGACAGTCTTATTGCTTGGGCTTGAGCTTCATACTTGATCTTTTCTATTTCTTCTTGTCCTAGGTATTTTGAGACCTGAGAGACTATAGATGTTAATTTGGAGGTGGTGGTGGCTGCTTTCTTTTTTGGTGGTAGCTCGGATTTTCTGATCTTCTCCTCAAATATGTGCTTTTTCCTTCTGCCCCACTTCTCATACCTTGAATAGGCGAAACATGACAGAATAATTTTCTTCTCCTCAAGGGACCATTTTACAGTTTCTTCTTTTCTTGTATACCGTTTAGTCCTTTTTTGATCTTGCTGGGGGCCAGGACCAGATCTGTGCTGGTCTGATGGGGATCCCGGCTGAGTGTTTGTGACACTCGAAGATGAAGCTGCACCATTGCTCTCAACAGCTTGCCTAGTGCAGAATCGAGCTGAGGGGACCGTTTTGTCCTGGTCAGTACCTTTCCAGCATCTTTTTCCTGTTTTATTCATTTTTCATATTGGGTTCCTCATCGTCCACGGCTTCTTATTGGTTATTCAATGCTACCCTCACCATGATTACTCATAGTGAGGGGGTGCCCCCATCCGCGACCCGGGGGACGTGCTGGCTAGCCTGAGGGAAAAGGCCACCAGCTTCTCACCTGTGTGCATTTTCATGTGTCTTTTCAAAGTACCACGTTTATTAAAACTCTTCCCACAAGTTTCATAAGAAGATGGCTTCTCACTTGTGTGAATTCTCATATCTTTTCTAAGTACCACGTTCATTAAAATTCTTCCCACATGTTTCACAAGAAAATGGCTTCTCACCTGTGTGAATTCTCACGAGTTTTTAAACTATCAATTCGATTAAAACTTTGCCCACATGTTTTACAAGAAAATGGCTTCTCACCTGCGTGAATTCTCTCATGACATGATAAATTGTGCTTCTTCCTGAATCTTTTCCCACGTGTTGCAAACATGTGACTTAACTGTGTGAGGTTTCTTCTTCTGGGACTCATTTTTACAATCTATGCCATTATCAGAACATTTTATAGACTTTTCAACTGTGTCAGTATCACACTGACTCTCTGACATGGAAGAGTTGTCTACATTCTTACGGTCACTTCTGTTTCTGTCAAGTCTCTTCTTTGTCTCTTAATGTTTACTTGATCTTGGCTTTACATTCTTACCTGCTCCCTGGTCTTGACTCTCAGTGTCAGCAGGGTTGTGAGAGAGGAGTGGCTCACTGTTTGCTTCAGTTTCACTCTTGTCATTGTCCTTATCAGTACGAGTCAGCATAAAGGAATCAGTCTCTTGCTTCAGTCCAAAGTCTTCTTCCTCCTGACTGCTACGGAGTTCTTCTTCTTCCTCTTTAACCTGTGCAGCATCTTGTTCCTCCTGGTCCAAACTGGAGTTCCTCTCCTGGTTACAGAGCTGCTGGACAGTGAGAACCTCCTCCTCCTTACAGTCATGTAGCTGTGGAGCATCTGTTTCATTCTCACAGAGTCTCTGAGGTCACAGAGTTGTCATCACTGTTACTGTCACTTCCTGTTTTCAGTCGTCTCTTCTTTGGTATGGGTTCTTCTTCTTCTTTAGTGGATCAGAATCAAAATCAGAATCAGAATCAGATTTTTTGCCATTGTTCATGTAGTACACAAACTAGGAATTTGTCTCGGTGCAATGCTGCAACATTAAACATGATAAAATAAAAGAAATAAAAACTATATCTGCAATAAAGTGTAGAATAAGAATGAGTAATACTAGTCAGCAGTTTTAAATATATTAGCGAGCAGCAGATATTGTGGAGATACCACATAGTGCAGTCGGTAATGCAAAAAGAAAACAGTGATGATTGACATGAGTCTGGTTGAGCTGCTGTACATAGATCACGAGAGTCAATAAGTCATTTAGTGTTCAGCAGTCTGATGGCAGAGGGGAAGAAGCTGTTCATGTGACGGGAGGTTTTAGTCTGAATGGACCGAAGTCTTCTACCTGAGGGGAGAGGGGCAAACAGTACGTGACCAGGGTGTGAAGGATCGGCTATGATCCGGCCAGCATGCCTCCGGGTCCTGGAGATGTACAGATCCTGGAGAGATGGGAGCTTGCAGCCGATCACCTTCTCAGCAGTGCGCACGACGTGCTGCAGCCTTAGTCTGTCCCTGGCAGTGGCTCCTGCGTACCACACAGTTATGGAGGTGGTGAGGATGGACTTGATGATGGCTGTGTAGAACTGCACTAACATCTTGGTGGATAGCTTGAGCTTCCTCAGCTGCCGCAGGAAGAACATCCTCTGCTGGGCCTTTTTGATGAGGGAGCTGATGGTCGGCTCCCACTTGAGGTCCCTGGTGATGGTGGTGCCTAGGAAGCGGAAGGAATCTGCAGTGGTGATGGGAGAGCCTGTGAGGGTGAGGGAGGGCAGAGGGGTTGTGACTTTCCTGAAGTCTACAATCATCTCCACTGTCTTCAGAGCGTTCAGCTGCAGGTTGTTGTTGTTGCACCAGGACGCCAGCTGGGCCACCTCTCTCCTGTAGGCGGACTCGTCGCTGTTGGAGATGAGCCCGATGAGGGTGGTGTCATCCGCAAACTTGATCAGCTTGACAGACTGGTGGCTGGAGGTGCAGGAGTTGGTATAAAGGGAGAAGAGTAGGGGGGAAAGTACACAGCCCTGGGGTGATCCGGTGCTGATGCTAACAGAGTCTGAGACAGTCTTTCCCAGCCGCACATGCTGCCTCCGGTCCGTCAGGAAGTCGGTGATCCACCTGCAGAGGGAGTCAGGCACGTTGAGCAGGGACAGCTTGTCCCGGAGCAGAGTGGGGCGGATGGTGTTGAATGCAGAGCTGAAGTCCACAAACAGGATCCTGGCGTAGGTTCCCGGGGAGTCCAGGTGCTGCAGGATGGATTGGAGGGCCAGGTTGACTGTGTCGTCTACAGACCTGTTGGCTTGGTAGGCAAACTGCAGCAGGTCCAGGAGGGGAGTGGTGATGGACTTGAGGTGGGGCAGGACCAGGCGCACAAAGGACTTCATGACTACAGAGGTGAGCACTACAGGTCTGTAGTCGTTAAGTCCAGTGATCCGTGGCTTCTTGGGGACAGGGATGATGGTGGAGGATTTGAGGCAGGTCGGCACATGGCATAGCTTAAGGGAGGTGTTAAAAATGTCTGTGAAGACAGGAGCCAGCTCTTTCGCACAGTGTCTCAGGGTGGAGGGAGACACGCCGTCCGGACCAGGGGCCTTGCGCGGGTTCAGTCTGGAGAACTGTCTGAGCACATCCTGCTCACTGATGACAAGGGCAGGGGGGAGGAGGGGGGGCGCCTTTGATGAAGTAGGGACCGTGGAGGCTGTGGAGCTGGAGGGAGGGGGGGAGTTGGACACAGCTGACGAGGTGTCAAAACGGGCATAGTGTTGGGACAGTCTGACCCTTGGGAGCCTGAGGCCGATAGTTGGTGATTTGCCTCAGTCCTCTCCACACAGAAGCAGAGTCGTTAGCAGTGAACTGTTGCTGGAGTCTCTCAGAATACACAGATTTAGCCCTCTTCAACTCTCTGCTAAACCGATATTTAATCTCTCTGTAGCAGTCCTTGTCTCCACTTTTCAACGCTGCTTCCTTCTCCTTCCTGATCTGTCTGAGCTTAGCTGTGAACCAGGGCTTATCATTAGAGTAACTCACCCTGGTGCGCGATGGAAGAATGCTCTCCTCACAAAAGTGGATATATGAGTTCACAGTGTCCGTGTACTCATCCAGATCATGTGTGGCTCCTTTAAACATGCCCCAGTAAGTTATTTCCATGCACGTTTCCAGCTTCTCCTCAGCTTCACTGGTCAATTTCTTCGTAGTGGTCACAACAGGTTTAGTGAGCTTCAGTCTCTGTCTGTATGTGGGAATGAGGTGGACCATCACGTGATCAGATAGTCCGAGCGCAGCGCGGGGAACAGCATGATACACGTCCTTCACTGTAGTGTAACAGTGATCCAGTGTGTTCTTTCCTCTGGTGGGGCATTTAATAAACTGTTTGTAACGGGGGAGATCGTGGCTCAGATTGCTCTGGTTAAAGTCACCAACCACAATAACCAGAGAGTCCGGGAAAGTCCGCTCCGTATGTTGAATGTGATCTGCGAGCGCGCGCTGAGCTTCATGCGCGTCTGCGTTGGGAGGGACGTAAACAGCGGCCAGGATGAATGAAGCGATCTCCCGCGGGGAATAAAATGGTTTGTAGTTAATAAAAAGAAATTCCAGGGCGGGAGAACAGTGTTTGGAAATTACTGTTACATCAGAGCACCAGCTGCTGTTGATGTAAAAGCAGACTCCTCCTCCTGAGGATTTACCGGAGAGCTCTGTGTCACGATCAGCATGAAACAGCTGAAAACCATCAAGGAGCAGCACACTGTCCGGTGTATTTTCCCTGAGCCAGGTCTCAGTAAAACAGAGGGCAGCCGATCCTGAGTCGACATGCCGACTTCCTTCCTCATCTTGGATCTCAGTTCCAGCACAGTTGTGAGAGAGGAGTGCTCACTGTTTGGTTCTGCTTCACTCTGCTGCTTTTCCTCACAAACAAGAGTCCCCATGAAGGGATCGGCCTCCAGTTTCACTGCCAGCTCTTCTCCCTCCTGACTGATGCACAGTTCCTCCTGTTCCTCTTTAACCTGTGGAGCTTCTGGTTCTTCCTGATCCAGGATAGAGTTCCTCTCCTGGTTCCAGAGCTGCTGCTCAGCCACAACTTCCTCCGCTTTACATTCAGGTTGCTGTGAGAAATCAAGTCTTAGGATTTTTATCTGGGAGCACCAGCGCATATTCAGTAGTCTGCGCTGACGATCGATCTCTTCCTCGTACTGGTTGGCGATAAGTTCAAACTCTGATTATTTCTTCAGCAGCAGCAGCCAGTCGCTCTCTCGCCAACTCTCTCAGACGCCCACCTGAAAACATCTTTATGGTTTGTTTACTTCCTCCAGATGTTGTGATGTGGCTGCTGACGGTCACAGCTGGAAGGATGAGGCTAGTTCAGTTAGCCTGAAGGCCCAACAAAAGTCCTCAGACTCAGAACGTGGACTTCGGTGTGGTTCTTTAATCTCCAGCACTCAGCACAGACCATCAATGGCAGGTCTCCACAGAGCTACATCAGCTATTTATCCATGAGGAGCAGAACAGGAGCCGAACCACCAACACCGACCAGCTAAACGTTCTCACCAACCTGTTCTGTAAATGGTGATGTGAAACTCTGGTCATATCCCACAGTCCTAGCTTCCACCATCCACACCCTGTAGTGAAAACGTAGCAGCTTCAAGTCTGTGCTCCACCTACGTGTGTGACACACAGTGCCAGAAAGTCTCGGTTCAGGCCTCGAAGCTCCTCTGGTCTCGTCGCCATCTTGAATGGAGGAACAAACTTCTCACCTGTGTGAATTCTCATGTGAGTTTTCAAATGACCACGTTGATTAAATCTCTGCCCACGTTTCACAATAAAATGGCTTCTCACCTGTGTGAATTCTCTCATGACGTGATAATTCACAATTAGTCCCAAATCTTTTCCCACATATGTTGCAAACATGTGACTTAACTGTGTGAGGTTTCTTCTTCTTGGACTCATTTTTATAGTCTTTACCATTATCAGAACATTTTATAGACTTTTCAACTGTGTCAGTGTCACACTGACTCTCTGACATGGAGGAGTTGTCTACATTGTTAGGGTCACTTCTGTTCCTGTCAAGTCTCTTCTTTGGCTCTTCATGTTTATTGATCCTGGCTTTACATTCTTACCTGCTCCCTGGTCTTGGCTCTCAGTGTCAGCAGAGTTGTGAGAGAGGAGCTGCTCACTGTTTGCTTCAGTTTCACTCTTGTCATTGTCCTCATCAGTAGGAGTCACCATGAAGGAATCAGTCTCTTGTTTCAGTCCAAAGTCTTCTTCCTCCTGACTGCTACAGAGTTCTTCTTCTTCCTCTTTAACCTGTGCAGCATCTTGTTCCTCCTGGTCCAGACTGGAATTCCTCTCCTGGTTACAGAGCTGCTGGACAGTGAGAACCTCCTCCTCCTTACAGTCATGTAGCTGTGGAGCATCTGGAGGGACAACGAGACACAGAAAATGCTCGGAGTAGAAAAACCAGAAAGAATAAATACACTGACTGGCCAAGAAGTCACCACCTGGTAACCAATAGTTCTGATCCTTGCACGTGATAATTACAGCAGTGATGAATCTGTTTCACATTTAAAGAGTAATTTAAAGGAGACAAAATTATTTTTCCACATGCTAACATGGTTCTCTGAGGTCTAAAAGGGAACACAGGAAGAAAACTTTAAATTTTAAGTATTTTTACGCATTAATTTGTCTATCTGGAGTGGCTATCAATAAAAATATTCCAAAAAACAACCCTGTTGCTTTGTTAGGGTCCACCTTGATCTCACTAGCGTGATCTCACTAACATTTCTGATATGTCACCAGTAGTGACGTGACGGTGAGCCCGTTCCCGGCACATCAACAGGAGTATAAAATGTACTATTTATTTGTCATTCTGTTTTATCTGCCCGTTTTATACGTCTCTTCTAGTCGGTCCAACTTCTCTTTCTGAACATGTCACTGTGGTGTTTTATACACAAATAACCACATACTGCATTGATTCCTGTTGGAGCTGCTAGCAGGGGCTAATGGCTAACAGGCTAGAGCAGACAATTATTCCACCTGCTACACTGAAGCAAAAGAAAAACTCATTTGAAGTGCAAACTGCAGTGAATCTGCAAAGAAATCACAGCGCTTCACTTTTTCCACATTTTATGTTACAGCCTTATTCCAAAACAGATTAAATTAATTTTTTCCTCAAACTTCTACACACAATACTCCATAATGACATGAAAAAGTTTTTTGTTGAGATTTTTAAATAAAAAACAAAGAACTCACATGTACATAAGTATTCACAGCTTTTGCTCAGTACTTTGTTGATGCACCTTTGGCAGCTATCACAGCCTCAAGTCATTTGAATATGATGTCACAAGCTTGGCTCATCTTTCTGTGGGCAGTTTCACCCATTCCTCTTTGCAGCACCTCTCAAGCTCCATCAGGTTGGATGGAAGTGTCAGTGCAGCCATTTTCAGATCTCTCCAGAGATGTTCAATTGGATTCAAGTCTGGGCCCTGGCTGGAAGACTCAAGAACATTCACAGAGTTGTCCTGAAGCCACTCCTTTGATATCTTGGCTATGTGCTTAGGGTCGTTGTCCTGCTGAAAGATGAACCATCACCCCAGTCTGAGGTCAAGAGCACTCTGGAGCAGGTTTTCATCCAGAATGTCTCTGTACATTGCTGCATCCATCTGTCCTTCTATCCTGACTAGTCTCCCAGTTCCTGCTGCTGAAAAACATCCCCACAGCATGATACTGCCACCACCATGCTTCACTGTAGGGATGGTATTAGCATGGTTATGAGCAGTGCCTGGTTGCCTCCAAATATCACGGCTGGCATTCACGTCAAAGAGTTCAACCGTAGTCTCATCAGACCAGAGAATTTTGTTTCTCATGCTCTGAGAGTCCTTCAGGTGCCTTTTGACAAACCTCAGATGGGCTGCCATGAGCCTTTTACAAAGGAATGGCTTCCATCTGGCCACTCTACCTTACAGGGCTTATTGGTGGATTGCTGTAGAGATGGTTGTCCTTCTGGAAGGTTCCCCTTTCTCCACAGAAGAACACTCGAGCTCTGACAGAGTGACCATCCGGTTCTTGGTCACCTCTCTGACTAAGGCCCTTCTCCCCCGATGGCTCAGTTTAGACATCCGGAAAGGTATATGAAGAGTGTTGGTGGTTCTAAACTTCTTCCATTAATGGATGATGGAGGCCACTGTGCTCATTGGGACCTTTAAAGCAGCAGAAATTTTTCTGTACCCTTCTCCAGATTTGTGCCTTGAGACAATCCTGTCTCGGAGGTCTACAGACAATTCCTTTGACTTCATGTTTGGTTTGTGCTCTGACATGCACTGTCAACTGTGGGACCTTATATAGACAGGTGTGTGCCTTTCCAAATCATGTCCAATCAACTGAATTTATCACAGGTGGACTCCAGTGAAGCTGTAGAAACATCTCAAGGATGATCAGTGGAAACAGGATGAACCTGAGATCAGTTTTGAGATCCATGGCAAAGGCTGTGAATACTTATATACATATGATTTCTTCGAGGTTTTTTTTTTTTTTTAATTTTCAATAAATTTGCAAAAATCTAAAAAAAAGTTGTTTCAGGTTGTCATTACGGGGTATTGTGTGTAAAATTTTGAGGAAAAAATGAATTTAATCCATTTTGAAATAAAGCTGCAACACTACAAAATGTGGAAAAAGTGACGCGCTGTGAAGACTTTCCAGATTCACTGTACAACTGTATAGTCAAAGAGTTTAAATTATTTTTCCACTGGGTTAGATCAGTCAAAGTCAAACACAAACCGAGACCAGTACAAGTATGTCAGATTCATGTAGTTATTGAAAATATTTATTTAATATTATTTTATTTTAGGACAGTTTCTCAAAGACTCAACCTGAACATTTTCTAACTTTTTACCTGTTTCGTTCTCACAGAGAGTCTCTGAGGTCAGAGAGGCGTCATCACTGTTACTGTGACTTCCTGTTTTCAGTCGTCTCTTCTTTGGTTTGGGTTCTTCTTCTTCTTTAGTGGATCCTGAGTCTACATGCCGGCTTCCTTCCTCATCTTGGATCTCAGTTCCAGCACAGTTGTGAGAGAGGAGCTGCTCACTGTTTGGTTCTGCTTCACTCTGCTGCTTTTCCTCACAAACAAGAGTCCCCATGAAGGGATCGGCCTCCAGCTTCACTACCAGCTCTTCTCCCGCCTGACTGATGCACAGTTCCTCCTGTTCCTCTTTAACCTGTGGAGCTTCTGGTTCCTCCTGGTCCAGGACAGAGTTCCTCTCCTGGTTCCAGAGCTGCTGCTCAGTCAGAACTTCCTCCGCTTTACATTCAGGTTGCTGTGAGAAATCTGGAGGAACAAAGACAAAAAAGTCAGAAAAAGACGGTTTCACTATACAAATGAATAAGAAAAAAATGTGTCAAATTTAGGATTTAAAAACAAGAGATTGCACATTTAAGACACAACCATGACTGAAAAACAGATCCAGAGTTTTCTAAAGCCTCATTCAGACCATTATAGTCCCACATTCCTATTCTGTGGATTTTTATCTGGGAGCACCAGCGCATATTCAGCAGTCTGCGCTGACGATCGATCTCTTCCTCGTACTGGTTGGTGATTAGTTCAAACTCTGTGATTATTTCTTCAGCAGCAGCAGCCAGTCGCTCTCTCACCAACTCTCTCAGACGCCTCACCTGAAAACATCTTTACGGTTTGTTTACTTCCTCCAGATGTTGTGATGTGGCTGCTGACAGTCAGAGCTAGCAGGATGAGGCTAGTTCACTTAGCCTGAAGGCCCAATAAAAGTCCTCAGACTCAGAATGTGGACTTCTACGTGGTTCTTTATTCTCCAGCACTCAGCGCAGACCATCAATGGCAGGACTCCACAGAGCTACATCAGCTATTCATCCATGAGGAACAGAACAGGAGCCGAACCACCGACACCTACCAGCTAAATGTTCTCACCAACCTGTTCCGGCAACAATCAGAAAACAGATGCATTCTTCACTATGATCCACCTGGCAGGTATAAGAGACAATCTCCTTTCTGCTTCATTATTCTTTAGAATACTATGAATATAATCCAGTTTTAAAAAAATTAAAACTTTGTAATTTTCTATATTCATGTGAGTGGAAAACAAACCACATGTTCAAAATGATGAGGTTCTTGACATCAGTGTCTCTTTATTCAAGCGGTCCACAGAATCTCACATAACACAAAGTCATGGAGAGCAGCTCCCCTAACAGAGCGGCACACCAGCATTTAACCCTCAGAATGTCTCCTGATTGTCTAACATCTTTTGTCCTCTGGAGTCCAAAATGACCCCGCCTGGTTTGGTTTAAAGCTTAGAGTATAACCAACAGACCTTGTTTACATCAAGATCTACCCTGTTTTTGAGTTGATCCTCATGTTGTTCTGGGGTCATTCTGAAGGTTAAATACACACAGATGACATCATACTTCCTAGCAAAAGATAAGATCTCTCTTCTCTGGCATGGGAGAGAGTCTCAGTTAACTTCACCCCTCTATCTCCAAGCCCACCTGAGGGCTAAACTACGAAGCTCGTTCAACTTACCCAGCTTGGGTGTGCATGTGTGAATCCATGTGAACATGTAGGGAGAACACGGCGAAACCAGAGGACTACCCCAACCAACAACCAAACCCATCGTCCACAAATCCCCATCACCCCACCAGGGGAGCACGGCCCCCACCCCATCACCCCTATCCTGTAGAAACCAGTTCTGGCCCTGCCAGAGGCAACCAGCACACCACCCACCATCACGGGACGCACGGCCAAGGGAGCCCCAGTAAAGACCGAGGCGGCCAAACCCCCAGCCGGCCCGGCACTGGCAGGGCCACCCCCAGTAGGACACAGGAAGAAAGAACCAGAGGAAAGCCCTCCAGCAGCTTTCCCCCCACAGGGAGGGACATCAGAGGACAGACCCACCAGAACACCAGCCAGCCGCTGCCCCACCACCCAGATATATTTTCAGTAGAACTTTAAAAACCAGACCATCAATGACGAAGGAGCTCATTCTGGCCTGATGACATCAGAGTGTTCTTGTGCTTGTGCACCGTGCTCTGGAAAAAAAACTGTGTGCCCTGTATGCCAACAACAGCTTGTCACTCACAGCTCAGCACTTCTGCTTTTCCTCTGGTCAGACTTTCTACTGATTTTTTAATTGCAGTCTCTAAATAACGAATGAATGAATGAATGAATGAATGAATGAATGAATGAATGAATGAATCTTTATTTCGGATAGATTAGATTAAAAGAAAGGAACAGAATAAAACAAAGGGAAAAAATCTAACAAGGTCAAATTAAACAACAACTCCTCAGATTATACAATTCAACGTAAGTTATCCGAAATGGGTGATGGCTGAAGCCGCAGCTTATATTGCCCACCCATGTTCCATCTAAGAATTCAAAAAGAAAAGAAAAGTCATTACAAATCAGAGCAAAGCTAAGACAAAACGTGGCAAAACAAAACTAAGCAACAGCTCAACACAGACTGGATATGATAATCCTGATGTGATTTGACATGTCGTTTTGTATATATGTTGGAGTATTTCTTCCTTTAGCTTTTGTTTAAATTGTCCAAGCGTTGTACATGATTTTAATTCAGGTCCAAAAGTGTTCCACAGTCTGACTCCCTGCACTGAGACACAGTGTTGCTTGGTGGTAGTTCTCACTGAAGGTTTTTGAAATATACATGTTCCTCTGAAATGATTTTGTTTCTCCCTTACTTGGAACAATTGAGGCCAACCGGAGATCTGCAGCACTACGGTATCGCTACGTCTAGGCAGGATTCTGACTTAGAGGCATTCAGTCATAATCCCACAGACGGGAGCTTTGCACCAGTGGACAACAATGGACAGGAAACAGATTCTAGCATTGGTAGCAGCTCTGGATGCAAAATATGATGACACGGCAAACGGGAGTCTGGGTACAGACTGTACCGCTGTCCTATGTCCCGTCCTGCCCTTCCTTAATTCTGACTTTCTGCTTAGAAAGGTCTGACATTGATGAGTTCAGCTGGAGTCTGAAAAGTTGAACTTTTTTCAGCCCTGATCGCCGTGGCAAAAAGCAGCCACTGCAGAGAGCATTTCAACGCCAAAGGGCTCAGCCCTGAACTGCATGGAGAATGAAGAGAAAATAGTCGCCCACAGCGGAAAGAAAACACGTTTGGTGGACACGCAGTCTTACAGTAGGCTGTTAATTACTCAAGCAGAAGTAACAGGAGTAAGAGAGAGTGTGTGTGTGTGTGTGGGGGGGGGGGGGTGTCCTCACTTCAGGTCAGAGCAACAGCGCCTCAAAATGTCTCTGCACGTCCCTGGAGCACAGTTTTCTCCCAAGTTTTCCATAGTTAGCATTATCCTCTGGATGGAGCCTGTCTGCTGTGGCAGATCATTACCCTCCAGCTCCATCTAGAGGAATATAACAGACTAGAGTGCTCACAGCCTACATTTGGATGGCAAATTTAGGTGCCATATTGGTACTGGACAGGGCTGTCATGGTGGAGGAATTTCTCCTGCGGTGACAGTGGATAGCTCAACAGCGCGGTATGTGGTATCACTGCAAATGGTTTTAGGACCCAGTGGTCTCGTAATTTAGACAGAGTTCATAACTTATGTGGCAAATGATGGAAGCTATGTTGAGAATCGCTGCAGCTCTGCTCTCAATTTATGTGTGTTTGTGACGGGGCTCTTCCTACAGTCATGAACTGCTGATTCTGTTAAAAAAAAAAAAAAACTTGATCATTTTCATAAAGCAGTGGCAGTAACTCCAACATTTCAACTACAGGGTGTGTGGATTGGTTGGAGACAGCTGCTACATTCAGCTCATTTAATCAGGACAGACTCTGTGCAGGACCCTCTGTGGCTCTTGTCTCCGTGTCTAACGCCGCAGTCCGAAAAATCACGTTCATACAGCAAACCAGCAATGCACTAAGCAGCAGCAGAGCTTAATCGTCAGGATCACAGACTCATAAGAAACCCACCCAGCCATTATTTTATTAAATTCGGGACACCCCCCCCCCCCCCCCACATCTGCCACAAGCAATCTGACCTGATCTTGAATGAATGAATGAATGAATCTTTATTTCGGATAGTACAGGTTAAAAGAAACTGAATAATGTAACAAAGGGGGAAAGAAAATCCAACAAGGTCAAATTAGACTATAACTCCTCTGATTATACAATTCAACATAAGTTATCCGAAATGGGTGATGGCTGAAGCCGCAGCTTATACTGCCCACCCATGTTCCATCCAAGCATTCAAAAGAAAAAAAACAAAACAAGAGCGATTACAATTCAGAACAAAGCTAAGACAAAATGTGACAAAAAAAAACTAAGCTACAACACAACACAGACTGGATATGACAATCCTTATGTGAGTTTACATGTCATCTTGTATATATGTTTGGAGTATTTCTTCCTTTAGTTTTAGTTTAAATTGTCCAAGCGTTGTACATGATTTTAATTCAGGTCCAAAATCGTTCCATAATCTGACTCCTTGCACTGAAACACAGTGTTGCTTGGTGGTAGTTCTCACTGAAGGTTTTTGAAATATACATGTTCCTCTGAAATGATATTGTTTCTCCCTTATTTGGAACAACTTTTGGATATTTGCGGAGAGTGATAGATTCTTCACTTTAAACATTATTATTGCAGTTTTAAAATCAACCAGATCTTTCAACTTGAGAGCTTTTAATTTAAGAAAAAGTGGGTTTGTTGGTTCCCCGTAAGCTGCTTTGTTTATTATTCTAATAGCTCTCTTCTGAAGCATAAACACTGGATATATGTTTGTTTTATATGTATTTCCCCATACTTCAGTACAATATGTCATGTATGGGAGTATTAATGAATGATACAAGGTATATAGTGTGGGTTGATTCAGCAAATATTTCACTCTGTGTAGTATTGCAATTGATTTGGATATTTTACCTTTAATATAATTAATATGTGACTTCCAACACAGTTTATTATCAATTATTACTCCAAGAAATTTAGTTTCAGATACCCTTTCAATCTCCACACCATTTACACTGAGTTTAGATACTGAGTTGTTGTGATGGTTGTTAAAGACTATAAATTTTGTCTTACTTAAATTGAGCGTTAATTTGTTTGAATCAAACCACAGTTTAAGCTTTCCTAATTCCTTTCCGAGTGTATCCAGAAGTTGTTCCAAATTGCTTCCACTGCATAATAGATTAGTGTCATTGGCAAACAATATTAAGTCCATTTTTTCTGCAACTTTACATATATCATTTATATACATATTAAATAACAATGGCCCCAAAACTGAACCCTGTGGGACTCCACAAGTAACCTTCAGTAACTGTGAGTTTTTGTAACCAACACATACATACTAATATCTATTCTTTAAGTAACTACTTAACCAGGACAGTGCTACCCCCCTAATACCACAATTTTGTAGTTTCTTTAATAATAAATTATGATCCACTGTATCAAATGCTTTTTTAAGATCCAGGAATACCCCAACTGAATACTCTTTATTTTCAATGGCAGTTGATATTTTTTCTATAAATTCCATTAGAGTAAATGCAGTTGTCCTCTTGTGTCTGAACCCATATTGCTGCTCACACAATTAATTATTCTTCAGTATGAAGTTGTCAATTCTCTCATAGAATATTTTTTCAAGTATCTTGGAAAATTGCGGCAATAGTGAAATTGGTCTATAGTTTGAGAATTCCCCTCTGTCACCCGTCTTGTATATCGGAATTACTTTAGCTATTTTCATTGCATTGGGAAATATACCTGTTTGGAGAGACAGGTTACAGATATACGTCAGTGGTTTCACTAAGCATTCAATAATAGTTTTGACTAAGAGCATGTCAATACCATCGCAGTCTGTAGATGTTTTACTTTTAAACAATTTAACAATTTCAATGACCTCTCTCTCGTCTGTGTTCTTTATGAAAATGGAATCTTTTATAGCAGTGTTATTGCTTATTGTATCATCTGTAGGCGCCGTAATGGGCATTTCTTGAGCCAAATTAGGACCAATGTTAACAAAAAAAGTTATTAAATTCATCTGCAGGTGAAGCTGCATTCACACTCTGAGTCGTTTTATTATTTTTTGAAAAATCGGTTGGATAGCTTGTATTTCTGCTTTTATTTCCAAGAATACTGTTAAGTATTGTCCATGTATTTTTAATATTGTCTCTGTTTTTCTCCAGTTCTTTACTGTAATAGTCTCTCTTACTACATCTTATTATATATGTTAACTTATTTTTGTATGTTTTATACCGCTGCTCTGCTTCTTTTGTCATTTTCTTTAGGAAAGCTTTATATAATAATTTTTTTCTTTTTATACGCCTTTTGTAATCCTTTGATTAACCATGGCTTATCTGCAAATTTATGTTTAGGCTTTTTTTTTTTACTAATGGACAATTTTTTTTTTCATAAAGAGTGGTTACAATGTTTATAAATGTGTCATAGGCTTCATTTACATCTGATACATAGACTTCTGTCCAGTCTTGCTTCAGCAAGTCCTCTTTAAAAGAACTGATTGCATTTGGTGATTTGTATCTGAACGATTTTAAAATTTTTTCTGTATTGGCCTCCGTGTGGCCATGGATAAGTGCAAAGGTTGGCAAGTGGTCACTTATATCATTTATCAATAATCCACTTTCTATTTTCTTATCAATAATATTAACAAACAGGTTGTCAACAAGTGTAGCAGTGTGAACTGTGATTCTACTGGGATGTGTTATTGTGGGATATAGACTCATGCTGTACATAGAGTTCATGAACTCTGTAATTACATTTTGTTGATGTGGATTTAGTAAATCAATATTGAAATCTCCACAAATTACTACCATTTTCTTACTAGTAATATTATTGTACAGCTCGACTAGTTTATCTCTGAATGTCTCAATGCAAGTTCCCGGCGTTCTATATATACAACTTATAATTAGATTTTTTGTTTTATCTTGGTCAATCTCAACAGTAACACATTCCAAGATCCCTGGTAGTGCAAAGGACATTCCATTTACAAGCTTACACCTATACAGGTCATCAATATACAGTGCAACACCACCACCCTTTTTTTTGAGATCTGTTAATATGAAACATCTGATATCCCTGTATTGCCATCAGAGGAGCCTGCTCTTCATTAAGCCAAGTTTCAGAGACTGTGATAGCTGTAAATTTTCTGTCTAGCTGTTTTAAATAGTCCTGAATCTGTGGAAAGTTTTTGTTAAGACTTCTGCTGTTGAAGTGTATTATTGATAGTTTACCATCTATTTGCACTTGACTTTTGAATTGCTTTTCAGTGTAATATTCACAATGGTTATGAATATTATTGAAAAAGTGGTTATCAGGATCAATATCATTCTCCATCTCTTGTAGTTTATGTTCAGCATAATGGCATATTTTCAGAGTTTGAGTATCCTCACTCTGTGTCAAATGACTTCCTCCAACTGGAGATAATTGATGTCTACTCAAGTCAGTCATAAGTTTTTGTTTGTTTTGCTTATTTTTTTTTAAAGTACATTGACATGGTATATCAAAAGAACTATTCTTACCGTGTGTGTGAATATGGATTATCAATGTCTCTTAACTTTCTTAATCAGTGTTCATCTGTATTTATCTAAGTCAGTAACATCTCTGATCATTATACTCTTTGCTTGCTCAGGTGTTCCATTTAGTTTGATCCAAACTCTACAATTTCTTGTCCATGTTGCCTGTATCTTATTTTGTCTTTTCAGCATCCGTGCTTGCCGTGCTATTTCAGCATTTGTTTTAGTTAGGTGTTCATTTAGGTAAACTTCTGTTCCCCGCAGCTTTCTGGCCTACCTCAGTATGTCATTCTTTACCCTTCTGTTCACAAAGCGCATCACAATTGATTTCTTTGTTTTATTATCTTTCCTGGGTAAAGCATAACAGGCTGAAATTGCATTTGCTTCTACCTTTATATCTCTACTGTCAAGGAACTGAAGCACCTGGTTTTCTAGGGAGACTGATTCACTCAGGGGAGCCTCCTCACCTCTCAGTTCTGTTGTTGCATGAGCGTATGACTGATATTTGATGTCTAGTCCACTTATAACTAGGTCATCCATACGAGAACCTTGTTCAAGATCCTCGACGCGTCGCTCCAAGTCCATAATTTTTTTGTCTTTTTCCTGAATTGTTAATTTTAAGTCTCGTACTTCTTCCATTAGGCCTATTATTTTGGCCTGCTGGCTAACCATTTTGGCCACTTCTTCTGACAAGAAGTTCAGAGATTTTTTGATCTCTTCCACTTCCTCCTTCTTTGGTGGCATTTTTACTGACCTGTGGATAGTAAAAACAATCTCTGCTTGTGTCGCCGGTATCCGATCCGACCGACCTCGAATCCAGCTGGGCCTCAGCTAGCCCCCTCCACTGCTAGTCTCGCTGCTTACCGCCGCCATAACTGAGCTCCTGTCCAGCTCCTCCACCGAGTCCCACCGCACACCGCCGCTGCAGCCGAGCTCCGCTGGGGTCCCGGTAGATCCTCTGCTGAGCACCGCCGCCTACCGCCGTCTGCCTCAGTAGTTCCTCCGCTGAGCCCCGCCACCTACCGCTGTCTGCCTGGGTAGTTCCTCCGCTGGGCCTCGCAACTGGGCTCCGACTCAGGCTATTGTCTGGCTGGGTCCCGGTGGTCCTCCACTGGTCCCCGTCTCCCACCACCGTCGCCCCTGAACTCCGATCCGTCTCCCGTCCAACTGCTGCCTCGGTTAGTTCCTCCGGCGAGCCCTCACCAGGGACTGAGTCGCTTTGTGTCGGTGTTAGGTGGTACGACTGGCGTTAGCGTTAAGCTAACTAGTGTTAGCTTAGTAAACGCTTTGGGTAAAGCGTAGCAGCGAACCACAAAAGAAACGCTAGTCAGTTTACTCACAGTGGCCGGTGAAAGGCGATTAAAGGGGTATTCCAACGGAGGTGGAAATTCAGCCCGTGCGTGTGCGTCACAAATGCCGATCGCTGTTGGTTAGTTATTTTAATGGCAATATCAGCAACTTTGTCTCAGCACTGAAAAAGTGTGACCATCCCGGTCGCCATCTTGCTCTCCAAAATCTCACCAAAAGTAGACAAATAACACACTTTATGTCCTGCAAACATGCTGCTGTCAAAAAAAATACATTTAACATTTAACAATTTATTTAATATTCAATAAGTGAACAGTGAGATTTTGCCACACACACAAAAAAGTCAACACTGCTGTTGTTGCGGTTGCTGGTTATCCTCCGTGGTAGGCTTGTCCATAGCGCAGTATTACATCATTGCGGTTATGGCGACAGCCCTAGTACTGGATATAGTCCTGTTGATGGCTGCTGCAGCACTGTGATAACGGGATATCCAAAAATGGTTTGTTCTATTTATTGTTATCATGTAAGTAAGCTGGAATGTTATAAGTTATAATAAGTAATATGGACATTATGGAGACAAATTTTGATTTTGATTTGATTTTGTATACTTTATTGATCCCTAGAATTTTAAGCGGATACTTAACATAAGTGTAATGTTCATAATAATAAGTGTAAAGTAGTTGATTAAATTGGTCCTTTCAGTGACAGTCAGGGTCACACGCACAAACATTTTTCTTCACACAATCAGATCATTTGTATCAACAGATCTACAAATTACAAGAATAAATCGATTTTTTAATGACAAATGAGTTGAAAATAATTTGGGGTCATTTTACAACAGTTAAAAAGGTCACAAATTGACTTATAATGAAGTTTGTAAATATCATGTATTTATTTTGCATGTACTGTGTATTGAATTATTTCGTGTTCTGATAAAGTTTGGCTTCACCGTATCGCCAACAAGGCCAACAACAGCTTCCAAGCAGGGAATCTCCAGTCTGCCTAAAAGTCTATCAAGGAGCTGTGCCAACCCCCCAAAAACGGCAGTTGTCATCCCCCCTGCTAGCCGCTGATGGCATAAGCCTCGTCACGAACCCGACGCCCAAACTCCAACGATGGAGAGAGCACTACATGAGCCTCCTGTGCAAGCCCCTTCCTTCTACCTCAGATAAGCTGCAGCAGTGTGCCGATGTCGGTGGCGAAGACAACTCAATCAGCCTCGCCTCACCCTCAATCATTGAGTTGTCAGATACCATCAAGAAGCTCCCCTCTGGGCGAGCCCCCGGCACTGATGGAGTTACGGCAGAGATGATGAAAGCCACCCTCACCTCTGTCATCCCTCGGCTGGAACATCTGTGCTGCTTCATCTCCGCAGAAGAACGTGTCCCTGGGGAGTGCAGGGATGAGGTCATTCTGTCCTTCTATAAGAACAAGGGTGACCATCGGAGCACAGTCAGCTATCATCCCATCATGCTGCTGTTCATCCCTGACAAGGAAATCACCACTGCCATCCTGAGCCGCATCCGCCCCCTGCTCCTTGCCAAGCACTGTCGCCAGAAGGCCGGCATCACCCCTCGCCAATCCACAGCGGACTGCATCCTTGCCTTGAGTGTCCTGGCACAGCAACCAAGGGAGCACCGCCAACCTCTATATGTGGCCTATGTTGACCGCAAAGCTGCCTTCAACTCCCTAGACAGGAACACCCTGTGGTAAATCCTTAGTGGCATTGGAGTCCCACCCAAGTACTCGTACATCAACATTCTCTGGAATCTCTATACCAACACCATGTGCAGGGTACGTGCCAAGACTGATTTGTCAGACCCTTTTGTCACCACCTCAAGAGTCCGGCAAGGATGTATTGCTGAACTCAAGAGTCTAACATTGCCCTCCAATGGATAACACAGTAATATTTCTCTCTGAAGTTAAACTATTAATTGTGAACAATGAAATAACTTATCTTTTCCCCCACACACAGGAGCCACTTTTGAAGATAATGGTGGGGCCCTGTGATGGACAATTATGGTTTGAATGTCATGGTTCGCTCCACTTATCACCGTCAGGTGCGCTCACCCCGGTTCTCATCAGATGCCACCTATATTTACCGCGCTGACCTTCGGGTTAGTGTCTCACTGCACTCCAGGAGAGCTTCTTCACAGTTCCTTGCCTTCTTGCTATGCTACAGCCAGCGCTTGTCTTCTGCTTCGTCCAAGGAGCCATTCAGTCTGCCACATAAGCGCTCATTTCCACTCATCTTGTGAATCTGTTCCCCTGTGCACAGGCAGCGTCCTCGGCGGCAGATTCCCAGGCTCCTCCTCCCAGGTGGCGGACCATTCATCATATCCACTCACCACCACCAGCACGTCTACTCACCTGCCGGAGTCACTCCACCACCTGAAGAGCACTGTCTTCCTGGCCACAGCTGTTACGCTGAACTGGAGCTTGCTACCATCTGTTCCCACAGTAAGTGCAGTGTATCTGTTAAAATCCAGTAGTGACGCCCAGTAATCCTCTCCCCTTGTGTGTCCTCAGGGTTGACAGGCTGTACAGTGTCTCGCTGAGTTCCCGGCAGTTCCAGACAACATACACTACCGTTCAAAAGTTTGGGGTCACTTAGAAATGTCCTTATTTTTGAAAGAAAAGCACTGTTTTATTCAATGAAGATAACTTTAAACTAATCAGAAATACACTCTAATATCTAATATACGTTGCTAATGTGGTAAATGACTATTCCAGCTGCAAATGTCTGGTTTTTGGTGCAATATCTACATGGGTGTATAGAGGCCCATTTCCAGCAACTATCACTCCAGTGTTCTAATGGTACAATGTGCTAATGGTACAGTGTGTTTGCTCATTGCGTCAGAAGGCTAATGGATGATTAGAAAACCCTTGTGCAATCATGTTAGCACAGCTGAAAACAGTTTAGCTGGTTAGAGAAGCTATAAAACTGACCTTCCTTTGAGCAGGTTGAGTATCTGGAAAAAAATTATTATTTCAAATACAAATCATTATTTCTAACCTTGTCAATGTCTTGACTATATTTTCTATTCATTTTACAACTCATGGTGGTAAATAAGCGTGACTTTTCATGGAAAACACAAAATAATTGTCTGAGTGACCCCAAACTTTCGAACGGTAGTGTACACACCACACTCACTCAACTTGGTTGTTAATAAACTTGATTGTATCGATTTGGAGTCTGTGTGTCATCACTGGGTCATTGAACTATGCCACAGGAGTTCACTTGTACCATCATAACAACTGCTTATATCTCTCCGGATGCTAATGCTAAGCTTGCTATGAACGAACTGCATGCAGCTATTAGCAAACAACAAACTGCACACCCAGAGGCAGCATTTATTGTGGCAGGTGATTTTAACCACTCTAACCTCAAGACAGTGCTTCCTAAATTCTACCAGCATGTCTCCTGTCATATAAGAGGGGACAAAACACTGGACCATGTTTACACCAACATTGTGGGAGCCTACACAGCAACTCCCCTCCCCCACCTAGGTCAGTCTGATCACCTGTCTTTGTTCCTCACCCTCAAGTATGTACCGCTCATCAACCGGGTGAAGCCATCAGTGAGGACCATCAAAGTGTGGCCAGAGGGGGTTGACTCTGTACTCCAGGAAAAATTTAGGAACACAGACTGGAGTATGTTCACCTCTCAGGCTACCTGTGGCTCCCACACAAACATCGACTCTTACACCCACTCAGTCCTGGACCATATCAACACCACTATTGACAGTGTCACCACGGAAAGAGAGATCACCACGTACCCAAATCAGAAGCCGTGGATGAACAGAGAAGTGTGGCTTCTGCTAAAGGCACATAACAATGCCTTTAGATCTGGTGATGCACAGGCCTACAGTTCATCCAGGGCAGATCTGAAGAGGGGCATCAAGAAGGCCAAGCACAGCTACAAGCTGAAGGTGGAGGAACACTTTGTGGACTCTGACCCCTGACGCATGTGGCAGGGCATTCAAGCTATCTCTGATTATAAGCCCAGCAACTCCACAACTGCAGCCATGACTGTGTCCTTTCTCAATGAGCTAAATGACTTCTATGCTCATTTTGACAAGGACAACAATGAAACGAATACCAATTCCCCACCCTCTGACGACTTCCACTACCTCATACTCACCCATACCGATGTCCGTAACGCACTGAGTCATATCAACGTACGTAAGGCTGCTGGCCCTGACAGGATTCCTGGGCATGTGCTAAGGGCATGCGCTGAGCAGCTGGCAGGGGTCTTTACGGACATCTTGAACCTGTCTCTGGCCCAGGCGGTGGTACCAGCGTGCTTCAAGACCACCTCTATAGTACCAGTGCTGAAACACTCAACACCATTGTGCCTAAATGACTATCACCCTGTGGCACTGACGCCCATAGTCATGAAGTGCTTTGAGTTACTGGTCTTGGCACAGCTCAAAAAATGTCTGCCCCCCACACTGGACCCTCACCAATTTGCCTACCGGAGCAATAGGAGTACAGAGGATGCGGTTTCCACAGCGCTGCACTGTGTACTCTCACGTCTGGATGACAAGAACACCTATGCAAGAATGCTGTTTGTTGACTTCAGCTCAGCATTCAACACAGTCATCCCCTCCAAGTTGATCACTAAACTTGGGGACTTGGGAATCAGTACCTCCACCTGCAACTGGATCATGGATTTTCTGACCAACAGACCACAGCATGTTAGGTCAGGCCCCAACCGCTCTTTCACCATCACACTCAACACTGGTGTACCACAGGGCTGTGTGCTCAGCCCATTCCTCTACTCTCTCTTCACCCATGACTGCAGGCCTATGTATGGATCCAATTCCACCATAAAGTTTGCAGATGACACCACGGTGATCGGACTCATCAGAGACAACGATGAGTCAGACTACAGGGCAGAGGTTGAGCACTTGGCTACTTGGTACACTGACAATAACCTGCTCCTTAACACCAGCAAAACTAAGGAGCTCATAGTGGACTACAGGAAGGAGAGGGGAGAGACACATGACCCCATCCATATCAACGGCATGGCTGTTGAACGTGTCTCCTGCTTCAAATTCCTGGGGACTCACATCTCGGAGGACCTGTCCTGGTCAGTCAACACCACCAGCCTGATCAAGAAGACCCATCAGCTCCTCTTCTTCTTGAGGACACTGAAGAAGAACTACCTGTCAGCTGACATCTTGGGCAACTTCTACCGCTGTGTGATAGAGAGCATCCTGACCAACTGTGTCACAGTTTGGTATGGGAGCTGCTCTGTCGCTGACCGTAAGGCGCTGCAGTGGGTGGTGAAAACTGCTCAACGCATCACAGGGACTCCACTTCCAGCTATAGAGGACGTCTACAGGAAAAGATGTCTACGCCGGGCACGCAGCATTCTTAGGGACTCTACTCATCCTGCACATGGACTGTTCCAGCTCCTCCCTTCCAGAAGGCATTTCAGAAGCCTTCGGACTAGAACCAGCAGGTTTAGGAACAGCTTCTTCCCAACAGCTGTCATGCTATTGAACTCAGTTTCCCGCTGAACCTCCACTTTTCTCCCCTTTGACACTCCCCCCCCCCCGTGCCCCACCCATGGATATACCACCCAGGTCACTCTCCTGTTTATATATTGTCATGCTCAACACCAATCAAGATGGCGCCCACAGTGGTCGACATGGTGCTTCGCTGCCCTTTAATTTGTCTAATTTGTTTGTTTTTGTTCGTCGATTGTGTGACTGCTAGCTCTTATACTCGTGAAGAGTTATTAAATATCAGGACTCTTACTCCCATGGACCTTCTCCCAGTTTTTTTAGCTCCTGCCGCTGATCTGATTCATTGTTTGGCTCAAAGAGTAAGACGGCGTAAAAGAGGAAAGCGAGGGGGGATTCTCGCTCGGCTGCGAAGGAGAGGCACGCGAACAGCCTTGCATGGCACATTTTTATCCAATGCCAATTCTCTCTTGAACAAGGTAGAAGAATTAAGACTGCTGATGCGATTTAAGGACCTCGCTTCCTCGTCTGTCATCTGTTTCTCTGAGACCTGGCTTAAAGGGAATATACCGGACAGCGCGATCAGCCTCGAGGGATTTCAGCTGTTTCGTGCTGATCGCGTCACAGAGCTCTCCGGTAAGTCTATTGGAGGAGGAGTGTGCTTCTATATTAACAGCAGCTGGTGCTCTGATGTAACGGTGGTCTCACAACACTGTTCTCCCGATCTAGAATTTCTCTCTGTTAACTGCAAGCCATTTTATTCCCCGCGGGAGTTCGCATCATTTGTTTTGATCGCTGTGTACGCCCCTCCCGACGTGGACGCGCGCGAGGCCCAGCGCGCGCTCGCAGATCACGTCCTACATGCGGAGCGGAATTTTCCAGACTCCCTGGTTATTGTGGTGGGCGACTTTAACCAGAGCAATCTGAGTCACGAGCTCCCCCGATACAGACAGTTTATTAAATGTCCAACCAGAGGAAATAACACGCTGGATCACTGTTACACCACCGTGAAAGACGCATATCGCGCTGTTCCCCGCGCTGCGCTTGGATTATCTGATCACGTGATGGTCCACCTCATTCCCACATACAGACAGAGATTGAAACTCACTAAACCTGTTGTGACCACCACGAAGAAATTGACCAGTGAAGCTGGAGAGAAACTGAACACATGCATGGAAATAACTGACTGGGGCATGTTTAAAGGAGCTACACATGATCTTAATGAGTACACAGACACTGTGAACTCATATATCAACTTCTGTGAGGAGAACATTCTTCCATCGCGCACCAGGGTGAGGTACTCTAATGATAAGCCCTGGTTCACTGCTAAGCTCAGACAGATCAGAAAGGAGAAGGAAGCTGCGTTGAAAAGTGGAGACAGAGACTGCTACAGGGAGGTTAAATATCGGTTTAACAGAGAGCTGTGTACTCTGAGAGACTCCAGCAGCAGTTCACTGCTAATGACTCTGCTTCTGTGTGGAGAGGACTGAGGCAAATCACCAACTATCAGCCTCAGGCTTCTAAAGGTCAGGATGACAAAGCCCTTTGTCAAAAACTGTCCCAACATTACGCCCGTTTTGACACCTCGTCAGCTGTGTCCAACTCCCCCGCTCCACCCAGCTCCACTGCCTCCTCGGCCCCTAATTCATCAAAAGCGGTCCCCCCCCTCCTCCTCCTCCCCCCCTGCCCTTGTCATCAGTGAGCAGGACGTGCACAGACAGTTCTCCAGACTGAACCCGCGCAAGGCCCCCGGGCCGGACGGTGTGTCTCCCTCCACCCTGAGACACTGTGCGAAAGAGCTGGCTCCTGTCTTCACAGACATTTTTAACACCTCCCTTAAGCTGTGCCACGTGCCGACCTGCCTCAAATCCTCCACCATCATCCCTGTCCCCAAGAAGCCACGGATTACTGGACTTAACGACTACAGACCTGTAGCGCTCACCTCTGTAGTCATGAAGTCCTTTGAGCGCCTGGTCCTGTCTCACCTCAAGTCCATCACCACTCCCCTCCTGGACCCGCTGCAGTTTGCCTACCGTGCCAACAGGTCTGTGGACGACGCAGTCAACCTGGCCCTCCACTCCATCCTGCAGCACCTGGACTCCCCGGGAACCTATGCCAGGATCCTGTTTGTGGACTTCAGCTCTGCATTCAACACCATCCGCCCCACTCTGCTCCAGGACAAGCTGTCCCTGCTCAACGTGCCTGACTCCCTCTGCAGGTGGATCACCGACTTCCTGACGGACCGGAGGCAGCATGTGCGGCTGGGGAAGTCTGTCTCGGACTCTGTTAGCATCAGCATCGGATCACCCCAGGGCTGTGTACTTTCCCCCCTACTCTTCTCCCTTTATACCAACTCCTGCACCTCCTCCCACCAGTCTGTTAAGCTGATCAAGTATGCGGACGACACCACCCTCATCGGGCTCATCTCCAACGGCGACGAGTCCATCTACAGGAAAGAGGTGGCCCAGCTGGTGTCCTGGTGCAGCCACAACAACCTGCAGCTGAACGCTCTGAAGACAGCGGAGATGATTGTGGACTTCAGGAAAGTCACAACCCCCCTGCCCCCCCTCACCATCACAGGCTCTCCCTTCACCATTGCAGATTCCTTCCGCTTCTTGGGCACCACCATCACCCGGGACCTCAAATGGGAGCCAACCGTCAGCTCCCTCATCAAAAAGGCCCAGCAGAGGATGTTCTTTCTGCGGCAGCTGAGGAAGCTCAAGCTACCCACCAAGATGTTAGTTCAGTTCTACACGGCCATCATCGAGTCCATCCTCACCTCCTCCATAACCGTGTGGTACGCAGGAGCCACTGCCAGGGACAGACTAAGGCTGCAGCGTGTCGTGCGCACTGCTGAGAAGGTGATCGGCTGCAAGCTCCCATCTCTCCAGGACCTGTACATCTCCAGGACCCGGAGGCATGCAGGCCGGATCATAGCCGATCCTTCACACCCTGGTCACGTACTGTTTGCCCCCCTCCCCTCAGGTAGAAGACTTCGGTCCATTCAGACTAAAACCTCCCGGCACATGAACAGCTTTTTTCCCTCTGCCATCAGACTGCTGAACATTAAGTGACTTATTGACTCTTGTGCACTATATACAGCAGCCCATGTCGTTCATCACTGTTTTTCTGTTGCATTATCAACTGCACTGTGGTACCCCATATTATCTGCTACTTGCTAATTTATTTAAATCTGCCTTGACTAGTATTACTCATTATTATTATTATTATTATTACTTATTATTCTACACTTATTGCATGTTTTTAGTCCTTTAGTTTTTTTAGTTTATCTCTTTATCTCTTCATGTTTTTAATGTTGCAGCATGGCACCGAGACAAATTCCTAGTTTGTGTACTACATGAACAATGGCAATAAATCTGATTCTGATTCTGATTCTGGTCTTCTTATAGTCAGTTACAGCTTTTCTGGATTACTGTACATACAGTGTTATAGTCTTCTTATAGTTTGTTCAGCTCTTTACATTACTGAATATACATTGTTATGGTCTTCTTATAGCCTGTTCACAGCTCTTTATATTACTGTATATATATTGTGGCAGTTTTCTTATAGTCTGTTCACAGCTCTTCTACATTATTGTACATACACTGTTATATTCCACCCTCACCTGTACATAACTGCCCACCTAACTTATTCGTACATTATTGCACATAACTGCAATAATGAACAAATACTCATGGTTAAATAATGTAAATAATAGCCAAATAATGTTATAATGCCTGCTGTCCTTTGTACTTCTGATCAGATGCTAAATTGTATTTTGTTACCTTGTATTCATACATGTGTAATGACAATAAAGTTGAATCTAATCTAATGTAATCTAACTATGTCATTGAAATGTTTTTATGGATACGATTTGATGTGTTTCTTTATTTTCAGTAAGAATTAATTTTTCATGCCTACCATAAACAAATTATCACATTTACAATGTAGACACATTGTTTCTTTATTGAGTAAAATATGTTAGTTACTAAAGTTTTTAAGAATTTATGCTTTAATAGGCAACATATGTATGTTTAGGAGGATTTCATTTTTCATATCAAATTCTCTCTCCTTGTCTTATGGGTGAGGCTACATTCCAAAAACTATGAACTGACCAATCAGCTTCCAAGTCTCCACGCATCTCCTTTTTAGTCAGTTTACGATCTCTGCTGAACAAAGAAACTCAGTGCAATTGGTAAAAAGTTTATACTAATGGGCAGATCCAGCCCTGACCTTTGAATGTAGTGGGAGGAAAAAACTTTCCTTTGTCACAGTTGCAGTCAAGTTTCAAGTTTGGAGTGACTGTTGAAGAAGCAGTTCCTGCTCTTCCTTTTTTTTTAAGCAAGCCCAGAGCTATACTCTGTGCAAACTTTTTTCTTTTTAGCTCAAGTAGGTTCATTTTGTCTTCTTTTAATTATTTATCTTTTGTTCTTATACAACTTTCACAAAAATAGAATAGAAAGGAGATGTCTTTACCTTCTTAACATGTTTCGACTGTGCACTACAGCCTTCGTCAGAAGAGTCAGCTGATTGCTGCCAGGTGAAGGCGGGGCCAGCTTGGTGGAAAAGATGGCAGAAAAGGTCATAGTATTACCTTAATGGAATGTAAAACAGGGGGACAGTTTTGATGGGATCATCCAGCTGACAGCGATGACAACATCTGAACTAAAAAATAAGTGAGCAGAAAATGCCATGTAACACTTACTAACACCTACTTTAGGTGTAGTCTCCTTTTTGGTAGTGTTGGGTATGGCAGTTGAGTTACCTTTAACCTACTACCTGGACAAAAGGGATAATTTGGCCAGATCAGATAGATTACAGGGTTCATAGGAGCCTGGGAGGTGCAACAACAGATGACTCACACACTGATATATGGAACTTGCAACTATGTATATTTCTTTTTACAAATGTGTACACATAAACAAAAACACAGCACTGTAACAATAAAAAAAATAAAATAAAATACTCCAAATATATTTACAGTGTGTACAGTTCTCTAGTGTCCGTTCCAGGTGATCAGTGGATTAGATTCGGCTTCGGCTCGCCATCCAGATCTGGAGATTCACGCTCTTCTGGTCCAACCAGTCCAAACAAAATAACCTGACCTATAAAATAGGTCAGAACATAAAAAAAAAAAAGCTATACTGTAAAGCTCATCACGTGGGCTTCAAACATAAACATTCTAAGTTGTACAACAATTAATTCTTTTAAACACATATAAAAGACAGGTTCAACATTCACCATTGAATAACAATCAAGGGCCAGGGAATTGGGACCTTTGCTAACCGTTACAGCTCTAAAAAATGCCTTTTTCCGATGAAAAAAACTAGCCGAAATTAGCATCGGCGGTTAGCATTACAAGCTAGCGATTAGCATTCCCATACACAATGAATGGCACTTACCAAGCTAAGTGGCACATGCGTCAATGGGATTCCCGCGCTCAACGGCGTTAACAGCCTTTGGATCCCAATCTTAAAATTTAACAAACGGGGCATTACAATTTGCTAATACAGCAATGTCTCATTGCAGGTGTTTGTTCAGGCTTACCAATCTCAAATTTTGTCCAAGGTAAAGACTGCTATCAGCACGTTAGCTCACCGTCTCCGTAAAAGAAGCGTGCTCTCTCGGTCGATGTCTGCTGCTACTCACAGCGTTCTGCGGATTACACACGGACCGAGCGTGGGCTGGCGTGACCCCATTGGCTGTTGCTGCCAAACAAACGACGCAGCCATTGGTCGCTCAAAATGCCAAATAAAAACATTTGGAACTTTATTAAAACTTTCCAGAAAATGTTCCTAACTATTTTATGAATATATATATTTATTTAAATATTCATATTCAAATTATTTATTCCCATTGTGAAATGGGTGGTTTTCTTTTTAAAAGCGGTATCAATATTCATAATTCCATCCACGTTTTTAACACTGAGTTACAGTCACATTAGAGGAACCAATGTCATTTCTTGGAGAGATAAATCTCAGTTTTATATCTGGGATTGGACAATAACAAATAACTTATAGACAAGCAGGTATCAACAACATCCACAGTGTAAACTGTCACAATGGAGTGATGAGCCATTTGTCATGAGAATGGCCTTTCAAACAAAGGAGTGTCAGGGATGTTACTGGCCCATTCCTTGACATCTTCAGCTTGTGTTGGCCAGTAGAATCCCGCAGTAACCCTGTCAGTTGTGGTTCTAATGCCACTGGGATTTCCTGTACCAGGACCACTGTGACTCTGGACCAGGACAGCTCTCTTTTCCTCCTCAGACAGCACAACAAGGCCCAGAAACCTGCTGCTTGGGCCCGTGGAGAAGAGGCGCTTGTCTGTTGGAGCAAAAGACATCAAAAGTCTACTAAACCACATGATGTTCCATACAGTTACTCCTTTTGTCATTGGAAATACTGATGCTTGTTTTGATGAGATTTTGCCCATTCTTTACAATTGTAGATCTACAGAGAAATTCTGAACCATCTTGGCAAGGTCTGTTTTGAGCAACCTACTGTGCAATAATAATAATAATAATAATAATAATAATAATAATAATAATAATAATTACTAAAAATCAGAAATGTAAAACAGAATACAAGTGCAAGTGGAACAGCGATAGAACTAAATTAGACATGATCACTTTTCAAAATATGATAATTTGATAAATCAGAGAAAGAAAAAGAAAAGTTTGAAAATCAGACATGAAAATCTGAAGGTTTTTCAAAACCATTTCTATTAATTTGTAAAATAAATTTGTCAATGAAAAATCCATCACTTTGCAGCGATTTCTTTAGGAGCCTGTGAACTAAAACTGAGCTTTCAGGATCAATTTCCTGGACAGCCGATGTAGTTTGTTCCGCTCAGAGCGTCCAACAACAGACCTGATCTCTCCTTTTTGAAGGAGTCTTGCAGCAAATGGTAAAAAGTGAAAGATGACATTTGAAACCAAATCTACAGAATCACGTCAACCAAATCTACCGCCTTCAGCCACATCAACCTACACTCCAAAGGGCTTCCGGGAAGATGGCGATCCTGACCAGTTCGCTCTTCTAAACCCGCACTCTCCAGCCCCGAAAACTTGGACAATAACTCATATTCAGACTGAAAACATTTTCAGAGCTGCCAGCTTTAAAGCAAGTAAGTTCGATTGGCGAATTTGAACGCAAGTTTCTGTCACAGGAAACTAATCTAACATGTCCGGTGGGAAAACGAACGTTAAGCTAACAACAACTACTACTGATCACGACTACACCCCGATGGAAACCTCTGTTAGTAGCGGTCCTGGTAAGAGAAAAAATTCTCCCGTCACTCCAACAAAGTCCTCTGCTCCGCCACTTTCCAAGATGAAAACCGCCCAAGAGCAATCTTACGACAACCTGGTAGATGCTATCACAAAGCTAACCACCAAAGTTGATGATTTTGGAGCGCAGTTAAGGGAGACCACCACAATGGTAGCCAGCATCACCCGTCTTGTTGAAGTCAATACTGCTGACATCAAAAATTGCCAGACCAAACTACAGAGCTTTGAGAGAGACATCCCCAAGCTTATGCAAGAAAACGAAGAGCTAAAGGAAAGGATTATTGAGCTGGAGAGGTACAAGAGGCGCTGGAACCTCAAAATACACGGGATCAAAGAAAAGGATAACGAAAAGATCCGTGAGGAGGTAATCCACATTCTGTCAGAAATCGCACCGCAGTGGGCAACGACCATGGGCACTATTGTTGATAGTGTCCACCGCCTGGGAAAATGTGAAAATGGAAGAAACCGCCAGGTTATTCTCCAGTTTGTTATGAGATACCACTGTGAAGAAATTTGGAGGCTGACCAAAAACTTCAGATTCTGCAGAGAAGCCGGGATCCGATTCAAACGAGATTTCTGTAAAGCCGACAGGGATGCCCGCGCAGCAGCATGGCCACAGATGGAGCAAGCCCGTGCAGCTGGGAAAAACGTCTGGTATAAAGGCCATGTGGGATACATCGACGGTAGAAGAGTCAGCATCTAAGGGTCTGGTTCACAACTATGGCTGAACAAGCACTTTGACTCTTTGATGTTCTGTACATGTTGCTAAGCTACTTCAATGTTTACTTTATAGGGAGTCATTTCATAGTTCCCTTTTGAAGTACGCTGTGTTCCTGGCAGCTGTCATTTGGAAATGTTTACATGCTGTTTTTTACTCAGGTTCCTGCCTCTTTTTTTTTTTTTTGAAGGGTAGATTTATAAGGCAGCTCTTTTTCAATGCCATTTTGATAATTTGCATTATATATTTTCTATAATTTTATAGATCATATTCTTGGATTCTGTCATAACAAGTGTGCAGCTTGGGGAAAAAAAGGAAAAAAGAAGAAAGGAGGGAAAAGAGGGGAAAAAAGTTATGAGTTAAAACATATATTTAGCAATTTAATCAGGGGGCTTTCTTCAGTGTACTTGGTCCAAAGTAACAACCTAAACCTTTTATCTACTGGTAATCTTTATTTTATTTTATTATTACAATTATTTTTTTCTTATTCTCTTTCATCCTCTATGTCTTTTAATACAACTTTTTCTTTTGCATCACTTAATGCTAGGGGTTTACGAGACTCTATAAAAAGAAAGGCTACATTTCTATTCCTTAAAAATGAAAAAGCACGTTATCTTATTCAGGAGACTCATAGCAACGATACAGATGAAAAAATGTGGACAAACCAATGGGGAGAAAAAATATACTATTGTCATGGCACAAATGGGTCAGCAGGGGTCGCCATACTCCTAAATAACTTTCCTGGGAAAGTAGCTGCAACCAAAAGAAATGACGCAGGATGTAGAGGAGCTTGAAATAACGAGGCGATGTGATTCATAAACCAAAGTTTATTATCAGCTCCTCTAACAAGTCTCATCCTAGTGCAGCAGCAGAAGAAGGAAAAAGAGGCCGAACAGTTTCGGCTCTATGAACTTATACTTGCACATAACAAAAGACATGCATATCAAAGGCTGACATCCCTCATTATCTTAATCCCCCCATTGTCTCATACTCCTCCTCATGTCCCTGGGGGGTGAGGGCAGCTCCTCCGGTCTCCACCGCAGTGTCTGGGAAAGTCTTTGTTCTTACACTGGCGGGTGAGAGTCTTTGTCCTTTCTGAGGTGTGAAGTCGCCTTACATATGTAATCACCAAACATTCTCACATTCTTCAACATATGTAGGTTATGGAATATATGATTAATATAGCCCACACAGGACACTGGATTATTTGCGTTTTTGAAATACACAACCAATTCTTGATTCTTGTTAACATTTATGGGTTTATTAACCACAAGCAGAACAAACAATTAATTACAGACGTGACTAATATATTGAAGGAATTATCTCATATATATATCAATCCTGTTTTTGTGTTGGGTGGCGACTACAATATAATAATAATAATAAGTTTATTTATAGAGCACCTTTCACAGACAGAGTCACAAAGTGCTTAACATGGTAAAAAACAAAATAAAAACACAGGCACATAAAACAGTAAAACAAAGACAGTAAAAGCACATAAAAATACAATCGGCACATAGTTAAAAAGCCAGGCTAAAAAGGTGGGTCTGTGTGGCGGTTTGGTGTAAACCCCCACAAACAGACTGGACAGATACAGTGCTCGGCTAGAGCAATAAACAGAACAGTGAAATGTGTATTAATGTCTACAGGCAGCCCCGCTTCTTCTGGCTCACTTCTGTGATGTTAATGTTGCCTTTCATGCATTGTGTTCATGCGTCCTGTCCTTACTGTGACCTAGGGACCGAGATCAATATGTCTCTCAAATGCAAATGTCTCATGCCTGTTCTGTTATCTCTTTGATCATACCAACTGCTAGGGAATGCTCTTTGATGTATTGTTGTGGTTGGGTATATATGCTGCAACTCTGTAACTCAAACCCTCTCTCAATCTGATTCCTGCAACTGCTGCTGGACACACACACCGTGTGTCCCCTCTTCACTGAGAGCCGTGGGCTCGCTCCCGGCGCCGTGCATGCGCGCCGGGAGCGGAGCTCGTGACGGCGGTATGATTTAATAAAACCTGCTTAAAACCATAGCATCGCTGCTTATTTTTTCCTGCCGCTGCAGGTCTTTAGTTGCTTCTTAAAAACACCAATGGAAGGTGCAGATCTAAGTTCAAAAGGCAAGGAGTTCCACAGTCTGGGAGCAACAGCAGCAAAGGCTCTATCGCCTTTGGTTTTGAGCCTAGTACTAGGAACTACCAATAGATTCTGATGAGAAGACCTGAGAGACCTGCTGGGCTGGTGTAGAGAGAGCAGGTCACTAATATAAAAAGGTGCCTCTTCATGAATGGCTTTGTAAGTAAGAACAAGAACTTTAAAATCAATTCTATAATTTACAGGAAGCCAATGCAAGGAGGCCAAAACAGGAGTGATATGACAGAATCTATTGGACCTAGTTAGTAATCTTGCAGCAGCGTTCTGGACTAACTGTAGGGGGTGTAAAGAGGATTTGCTAAGACATGTAAAAAGAGCATTACAATAGTCCAAACGTGAAGAAACAAAGGCATGAATAATGATTTCTAACTGAGTGTAGGAAACCAATGACCTAATTTTGGATATATTCCTAAGGTGGAAAAAACAACTCTGGGTCAGAGATTTGACATGCTGATCAAAACTCATCGACTGATCGAAAATGACACCAAGATTTTTTAGATTAGACCGTACGTAAGAGCTTAATGAACCAATGCTATTAACCAGCTTAGGAATTAGATTATCAGGTGCTACAATAAGGACTTCAGTTTTGTCAGCATTAAGTTGCAAAAAGTTACTAGACATCCAGTCCTTGATTGCAGACAGACAATCATGAATAATTTTTAAATTGTCGACATGGTCAGGTTTAAAAGAGAAAAGTAGCTGTAAATCATCAGCGTAGCAGTGATAAGACACACCTTTAAATTTGCTGATAATAGAACCAAGTGGCAGCATATATAGAGCAAATAAAAGTGGACCCAGAATAGAACCCTGGTTATGGATGAATATGGTTATGGATGAATTGCTTGATAGGCAACCCTCAAGATTTCCTAATCATCAGTATAATACCACTTTACTAGGTTTTTGTAACACGTTTCAGCTTAGTGACATATGGCGTGCGCTAAATCCAGATACCCAAACCTTTACTTGGTTTAAACCTGATGGTGTGGAGTGTGTCAATAATGAGGCGGATTTGACTCAGAGAGTTTATTACACATCTCACACAGAAGCATAGTCAGAAAGAGAGCATCTCAGACAAGACTCTTCTCTTAAATACTATGGCATTCCTTCAGAAGCTTCTACACATAAAAGGTCACATTGCATTCACTTCCTTAATCCTTTAACATCCTCCTAGCAGTCTCTGATACACAAAAGATCACACTGCATTCATCCTTCACACCTCCCTGTTATCTCCAAGGGAAACTCTGCTCTTTGTTCTAGTCTAAGATGCTATACCATTATGCACTCCCCATGTGTCACCAAACGACCCCCCCCCCCCCCCGAGCGTCTTGGATAGAACAAGAACAATAGAATGACAGTCCATATGCTGTGGTAAAATCATTAAACATCAATCCACATGCTGCTTGGGCTTCAGTCTTCTCCCGTATCTGCTGTAGCCAGGATTCACCGCCTCCGTGGTGCTGTCATGCTGGGGGGCTGATGATTGAGGGGTAAAAGTCTGTGCATGTGGGTGCTCTGGGGAATCTTTTCTCTGGGAAACTCCCCGTGGGGGTCTTCCACGCCGAGGGGCCCTCACCAACAGCACTTGCTCGTCCGTTACAACATTGAGTCTGTCTATGCCAATCCTTTCCCTCCTACCCCCCAAATCTAGCAAAAAATGCTTGTCCCCTGTTTCCAGCACTCTGAACGGTCCATCATAAGGTGGGCACAGTGGAGGGCGATGAGCATCATCTCTGACAAAAACGAACTCCGCGTTTTTCAAAGTTTTAGGCACAAAAAAGCCCGGAAAACTGTGGTGAACAGGGCCTGGCAGTGTGCTTGTGTCTATGCTACACTGCAACAGCTGAGACGGGGAGCTGCCCGGCGCGGGATTATCTGGGAGAAACTCCCCGGGCAGCCGAAGTGGCTGCGCAAAAACGAGTTCAGCTGGGGAAGCTTCCAAATCCTCTTTAGGTGCAGAACGTAACCCCAATAAAACCCACGGTAGCTTATCTACCCAATTTGCATCCGTCAGTGACGCCCTGAGGGCCGCTTTCAATGACCTATGAAAACGTTTGCATAACCCATTAGCCTGTGGATTGTACGCGGTTGTGCGGTGAATTGTGACACCCAGGCTGCGGGCCATTGTTGACCAGAGTTCGGAAACAAATTGAGGGCCTCTGTCGGACGTAATATCCGACGGGACTCCAAAACACGCCACCCATGCTGTTAAAAATGCGCCGCCACCTCCTCAGCTGTGGTTGCCGCCAGTGGAACCACTTCCGGCCAGCGCGTGGTGCGGTCCACCATTGTCAGAAGGTGCGTGCACCCCTGTGATGGCGGGAGGGGGCCCACGAGGTCCACATGAACATGGTCGAACCTCTTAGCCGGGATGCGAAACGGCTCCAAGGGAGCTTTCGTGTGTCTGTGTACATTGGCTCGTTGGCACGCCATGCAGGCTGCTGCCCACTCTTTCACTTGTTTGCTAAGGCTCGGCCACACAAATTTCTCTCCTACCATTTTGACTGATGCGCGCACTCCCGGGTGCACCAAAGAATGAATCGAGTCAAAAACGCGGCGGCGCCATGCGGCCGGTACCACGGGACGCGGTCGCCCCTTGAAGACATCACAGATTAGCGGGGCATACTGTCTTGCAGCACCCTGCTCTCCAGCCTTAACCCTGTTGGTCCAGACTGGAGCGCGCGCACGTCCGCGTCACTAACCTGCTCTGCGGCCATGGCTGTGTAATCTATCCCCACGCGGACCGGGGCAGCCACGGCGCGCGAGAGGCAGTCTGCAACTACATTCAGTTTACCCACCACATGCTGAATATCGGTAGTAAACTCTGAGATTGCTTCCAGCTGTCTCTGCTGCCGGCCCGACCACGGTTCTGAAACCTTGGCCATCGCAAATGTTAGTGGCTTGTGGTCAACGAACGCGGTGAAACAGCACCCTTCCAGCCAGAACTGGAAGTGGCGAATGGCCAAGTGGAGAGCCAGCAACTCTCTATCGAACGCGCTGTATTTACGTTCACTATCGCACAAAGTCCTGCTGAAAAAGGCGAGCGGCTGCCAAGCCCCGGCTACACGCTGCTCCACGACCGCCCCTATGGCCACATCTGACGCGTCAGTAGTGAGCGCTATGCGGGCCGTTGGGTCTGGATGTGCCAGCAACGCAGCGTTTGCCAGGGCTGCCTTGACTTCCGAAAACTCCCGCTCTCGCTCCGGGGGCCATTCGATCTTATTCACGGGTTTCTGTTTTTTGAGCGCAGCATACAGTGGTTGCATGAGCTGCGCTGCGCGGGGAAGGAAACGGTTATAAAAATTCAACATTCCCAAAAACTCCTGTAACGCCCTGACCGTTTCCGTCCGGGGAAAATCTGCTACCGGGCGCACTTTGTCAGGCAGCGGAACCGCTCCTTCGGGAGAGACGCGGTGCCCCAAAAAATCAATCCGCGTCACCCCGAACTGACACTTCGCTGGGTTGATTATTAACCCGTACTCTTCCAACCTCCGGAAAACCGCCGTGAGGTGGGTTTCGTGTTTGTCTTTGGACGCGCTGGCTACCAAGATATCGTCCAGGTAGATGAACACGAAAGGGAGATCACGCAGCACTGCATCCATCATGCGTTGGAACGTCTATGCAGCCCCTTTAAGCCCAAATGGCATGCGCAAAAACTCGAATAAACCAAACAGAGTTATCACCGGTGTTTTGGGTATGTCCTCAGCGTGCACTGGGACTTGGTGGTAAACCACGGACCAAGTCTATTTTAGAAAAAACGCACATTCCTGCCAAGTGAACGGAAAAATCCTGGATGTGAGGAATTGGGTAGCGGTCGTGCGCTGTGGCGTTGTTCAACCTGCGGAAATCCCCGCAAGGTCGCCACGAACCCTCAGCTTTAGGGACCATGTGTAGCGGGGAAGCCCATGGGCTGTTTGAACGACTGATGATGCCCAACCTCTCCAGGTTGGCAAACTCCTCGCGGGCTATGGCCAGTTTAGCTGCGTCCAAGCGCCGAGGTTTTGCAAAAACGGGCGGCCCGGTGGTGGTGATAAAATGCTCCACCCCGTGTTTGGTGACGGCTGCCGAAAATGTCAGGACCGTGAGTGCTGGGAACTGAGTGAGCAGTGTGTGGAACTTACTGCATGCAGCTGTGACGTTGGCTTGTGCTGTTGGCCGGGACGCTCGAGCTGTACAGGGGATAGAATCAAAGGACAGTGCATTAACCAGGCACCTGTTAGCGACATCAACCAACAAACCATGTGTGCACAAAAAATCAGCCCCCAATATATTGAAATTCAATGCTTCTATGACAAAAGTCCACTCAAATGTACGGCTGTGTAGAGACAGGAGTAGAGTCCTCTCACCAAAGGTCTTAATCTCCGAGCCGTTTGCTGCTGCCATCTCGGGGCCACTAGATCCTGCCAGCCGGTCGGCGTAGGACGGTATGATGAAACTCATCTGGGCACTGTTGTCCACGAGGAAATGCCTCCCTGAGCGTGCGTCCGTCAAGTAGAGCAACTTGTTCTCTTCCCCGAGGGTCGCAGCTGCTGCCGACCCCCGGTCTTGGTGTTTCCCGAGTGCTTGAACTGGCACGGTGGTATACATTTGCGTGCCTTCTCTGCGAAGCGGCGGTGGTAGAAACAAAGGGTGTCTCCTCCGCGTTCTTTGGCCCCCACCGCTGCTGTCGTCGGTGGCTCTGCTGCTGCCGTTGATGGCTCCTCACCTCCTCCGGCCGTCGCGCCAAGCTCCGTCGCGCCGAGCTCCGTCGCTGCCGCCATGGTCGTGAACTCTCTGCTGGGCATGATGATCCAGTGTGCTTCTCGGGCCAGCGCACGATAGTCCCGCTTGGCCAGCGACGGCAAATTGGCCAGGGTCGCTCTCGTCGCTGACGGAAGGTTCCGGAGGAAGAGGTGGGTAAAAATGAAATGGTCGTCATCCGAGCCCTTCAATCTCAGCATCTTCTCCATCAGGTCAATAGCCAACCCATCTCCTAACCCGATCCGCGTCAGGAGTCTCTCTGCTCTCTTACCAACCGAGAGTGTGTAGTGCTGGATGAGTGCAGCCTTCAGTGCGCCGTACTTGTCGCTGGTTGGTGGCTGATCCAGCAGGCTCCCCACATGCTGAGCCGTGTGGGCGTCGAGCGTTGCGACCACATGGTAGAACTTCGTGTCATCCGCCGATATCCCCCAGAGGACGAACTGCGCCTCAACTAGGTGGAACCAGGAGCGCAGATTGTGCTGCCAAAAATCCAGTAGCTTGATTGTAACAGCATATGCGTGGCTGGGGGCTCCCAACAAGGCTGGCTCCGGGGATCTTTCGTCATGTTGCATGATTCGTCTTGGGTCACCAGTGTGGAGTGTGTCAGTAATGAGGCGGATTTGACTCAGACAGTTTATTACACATCTCACACAGAAGCATAGTCAGAAAGAGGGCATCTCAGACAAGACTCTTCTCTTAAATACTATGGCATTCCTTCAGAAGCTTCTACACATAAAAGGTCACATTGCATTCACTTCCTTAATCCTTTAACATCCTCCTAGCAGTCTCTGATACACAAAAGATCACACTGCATTCATCCTTCACACCTCCCTGTTATCTCCAAGGGAAACTCTGCTCTTTGTTCTAGTCTAAGATGCTATACCATTATGCACTCCCCATGTGTCACCAAAATGGCACCATTAAATCACAATTAGACTACTGGCTTATTTCTGAATTCCAACCTGATATAGATATAAGTACCTCAATTTCTACAGCTCCGCTTACAGATCATTGTATGATCAAGTTAACTATAACTCCCACCTGCACAGTCAGAAGAAATAAAGGCTACTGGAAATTTAACTCAAATCTTCTAAAACATGACCCATTCTGTCAGGATGTTAAAAGGACAATCGACAGTATAACCAAAGATACATTATTGTCAACTTACAGGGAGAAATGGGAATTTCTTAAGTATAAAATCCATCAGATTTCCATCTCATACAGCAAAGTCATAAGCCGAGCCAATAAACAAAAAGAAATGGATATTGTAAAAGAGATCCATTTAATATGCAACAAACATTCCTTATGTGAAGAGGACAAACAAAAACTGATTTTATTGCACTCTTCCCTAGATAACATCTATATTAATAAAGCCAAAGGAGCATATATTAGCTCGAGAGCAAAATGGATAAAGGAGGCAGAGAGAAGCTCAACTTACTTCTGTAGGCTTGCGAAAAGAAGACAAGAACGAAATGCCATTAAGTCTCTTATAATTGATGGTAAGGAATGTACTGATTCTGTGAGGATCTCTAAAGAAATATTTAAATTTTATAGTGAATTATACTCCTCCTCTTATTCACACACTAATGCAGAGGGTTTCTTTGAGTCCATTTCAGGACAGATACCGAAAATTGATGAATGTTTTAGAAAATCATGTGACGCAGAGATCCAAATGGAGGAAGTAGAAAACGCTCTAAAATCCTCAGCTCTAGACAAATCACCTGGCTCAGACGGCTTAACAACCAATTTTTACAGGCACTTCTGGATTAACCTAAAAGATTTATTTTTTAATATGTTAAAGGAAATCCGTGCTACATCAGTTTTACCAAATACTATGAAACAAGGAGTCATCACACTAATTCCCAAACCTGGCAAGGACCCAAAATTGATTGATAATCTCGGACCAATTACTTTACTTAATAATGATTACAAAATTTTAACACATATTTATGCCAACAGACTCAAAACTGGCATCACTGATATTATCTCAGAGACACAATCAGGTTTTATTAAAGGGCGCTCAATACACAACAATATACGCCTGGTATTGGACTTACTTGACTATAGGGACCTAATTGATGAGGGGTTTATTTTTTTATTTTTGGATTTTTTTAAAGCTTTTGATATGATTGAACACAAATTTATGTTTAGGACTTTAGAGCTTTATGGTTTTGGGGAGCACTTTTTAGACTTCATAAAACTAATTTGCACGAATACTAACAGCTCAGTTCTATGACCACATGGTTCCTCCCCTAGATTTTCAATAGGCAAAGGAATAAAGCAAGGCTGCCCGGTTTTGCCTCTGTTGTTCATTGCAGCAGCTGAAATGCTCTCAATTTTTATAAAAAACTCTGATAAATTGACAGTATTTGGAAAACAACTAACAATCAGCCAACTGGCTGACAACACAGCCATATTCATGCACAACTCTGATCAAGTCCCTAAAATTCTCAATTATATAGATGTTTTCTCTAAAGCCTCTGGGCTTAAACTGAATCTAGGTAAATGTGAATTATTACCTATTCATGATTGCAGTCTATCAGCCATTCATGCCATTCCCATCAAACAAACAGTGAAATATTTGGGCATGCATGTCACTAAAGATGTTGATCAATTAGTCAAGCTCAATATATGGAACTGCTTGGAGAAATCAAAAACTTATCTCAACTTCTGGTCTCAAAGAGATATTTCCATTATAGGAAGAACGTTTCTGACAAAAATGGAATGCATCTCCCGATTTATTTATCCAGCCCATTCATTGCCAATGCCCAAAGATGCCGTTAAAGCCATCAATCAAACTATTTTCAGTTATATCTGGAAAGGGAAAACACATTATATTAAAAAAGGTACCATGATTCAAGAATATGAGGAAGGTGGTGTTAAAGCTATAGACTTTGAATGCATTAATGGCACCATTGTGGAAATGTGTAAATGACGAGGCAGGTTTGTCTCACGGCATTTTTATTACACATTCACCATCATCAACAAAGTTGAAAAAAAGGAACTCTCAGACAACCTCGTCCCTTATACTGTATATCCAGGACTCTCACAGCTCACAATTCACATTGCATTACAATAACCAGTCACAATGCATTTCCCCTTTAATCCTTCAGCCTCCCCCTCTCCGTCCTTGGTCAACAAAGGGTCCTCTACACAGTCTCTAGGCACACAAAGGATCCTCCCAAGGTCGTCTCCTGCATAACAAGGATTACCCTTTCACAGCTTCCTGTTATCTCCAAGGAGACTCAGTTCTTTGTTCTTATCTGAGATGTGAGGCATACAGTAATACACGTGTGGCTACACGACCCCCCCCCAAACATCTAAGATCGAACAACAGAATAACAGTCAGCATATCATGATAGAATCATTACACATCAGCCCACGTGCTGCTTGGGCCTCAGTCTTCTCCCGTATCTGCTGTAACCAGGCTTCACCACCTCCGCGGCGCCGTCATGCTGGGGAGCTGCTGTCTGGGGGTGAAAACCTTTTGTCAGTCCCTGTGGGTGTTCTGGGGAATCTCCCCGAGGGGGTCTACCGCGTCGAGGAGCCCTGGCCAATAGCACTTGCTCGTCCGCCACCACAAAAGCGGGTTTGAGTCTGTTTATGCCAACCTTTTCCATCCTGCCCCCCAAATCTAGCAAAAAATGCTTGTCCCCTGTTTCCAGCACTCTGAACGGTCCATCATAAGGTGGTCGCAGCAGGGGGCGATGAGCATCGTGTCTGACAAAAACAAACTCTGCGTTTTTCAAAGTTTTAGGCACAAAAACGCACGGAAAACTGTGGTGAACGGGGTCGGGCAGCATGCTCGATTCCATGCTACGCTGCAACAGCTGAGACGGGGAGCTGTCCAGCGCAGGATTATCTGGGAGAAACTCCCCAGACAGCCGAAGTGGCTGCGCGAAAACGAGCTCAGCCGGGGAGGCTTCTAAGTCCTCTTTAGGTGCAGAACGCAACCCCAATAAAACCCACGGTAGCTTGTCTACCCAATTTGCATCCGTCAGTGACGCTCTGAGAGCCACTTTCAATGACCTATGAAAACGTTTGCATAACCCATTAGCCTGTGGATTGTACGCGGTTGTGCGGTGAATCGTTACACCCACGCTGCAGGCCATTGTTGACCAAAGTTCGGAAACAAATTGAGGACCTCTGTCGGACGTAATGTCCGAAGGGACTCCAAAGCGCGCCACCCATGCTGTTAAAAAAGCGCGCGCCACCTCCTCGGCTGTGGTTGACGCCAGTGGAACCACTTCCGGCCAGCCCGTGGTGCGGTCCACCATTGTCAGAAGATGTGTGCACCCCTGTGATGGCGGGAGGACACCCACAAGGTCCACGTGAACATGATCGAACCTCTTAGCCGGAATGTGAAACGGCTCCAAAGGAGCCCTCGTGTGTCTGTGTACCTTGGCACGTTGACACGCCATGCAGGCTGCAGCCCACTCCTTAACTTGTTTGCGAAGGTTCGGCCACACAAATTTCTCTCCTACCATTTTGACTGACGTGTGCACTCCCGGATGCGCCAAAGAATGAATCGAGTCAAAAACGCGGCGGCGCCACGCGGCCGGTACCACGGGACGCGGTCGCCCCATGGAGACATCACAGATTAGGGGGGGCCTACTGTCTTGCAGCACCCTGTTCTCCAGCCTTAATCCTGTTGGTCCAGACAGGAGCGCGCACACATCCACGTCACTAGCCTGGTCCGTGGCCATGGCTGCGTAATCTATCCTTACACGGACTGCGGCCGCCACGGCGCGCGAGAAGCAGTCTGCCACTACATTTAGCTTACCCGCCACATACTGAATATCGGTAGTAAACTCTGAGATCGCGGCCAGCTGTCTCTGCTGCCGGCCTGACCACGGTTCCGAAACCTTGGCCATCGCGAAAGTTAGCAGCTTGTGGTCCACAAACGTGGTGAAACAGCATCCTTCCAGCCAGAACTGAAAGTGGCGAATGGCCAGGTGGAGAGCTAACAACTCCCTGTCGAACGCACTGTATTTACGTTCACTATCGCGCAAAGTCCTGCTGAAAAAGGCGAGCGGTTGCCAAGCCCCGGCTACATGCTGCTCCACGACCGCCCCTATGGCCACATCTGACGCGTCAGTAGTGAGCGCTATGCGGGCCGTTGGGTCTGGATGCGCCAACAACGCAGCGTTTGCCAGGGCTGTTTTGACCTCCGAGAATGCTCGCTCTCGCTCCGGGGACCATTCGATCTTATTCGCGGGTTTTTGTTTTTTGAGCGCAGCGTACAATGGTTGCATGAGCTGTGCTGCGCGGGGGAGGAAACGGTTAAAAAAATTCACCATTCCCAAAAACTCCTGTAATGCCCTGACTGTTTGTGGCCGGGGAAAATCTGTTACCGCACGCACCTTGTCAGGGAGCGGAACCGCTCCTTCGGGAGAGACACGATGCCCCAAAAAATCAATCTGCGTCACCCCGAACTGACACTTCGCTGGGTTAATTATTAAACCGTGCTCTCCCAACCTCCGGAAAACTGCCTCGAGGTGGTTTTTGTGTTCGTCTTCGGATGCGCTGGCTACCAAAATATCATCCAAGTAGACAAACACGAAAGGGAGATCGCGCAGCACCGCGTCCATCATGCATTGGAACATCTGTGCAGCCCCTTTAAGCCTGAATGGCATGCGTAAAAACTCGAATAGGCCAAATGGAGTTATTGTGGAGGCTGTGGAAATGACGAGGCTGAGTTTATCTCACGAGTCAGGTTTATTCACATTCTCCAACACCATCCAAAAACAGAAAGATAAAGAATCCCCCAACATCTGTCCCTTTTATACCTCAGGACATCAAAGCACACAGTCACATTGTACTTAATCCCAGTAACAATACATCTTCTTCCCGATCTTAACACCCCCCACCTTCAGTCTCTGGCCACTGGGCGAAATCCCCCAAGGCCGTCTCTTTGCCTGCCAAAGACCAAACATTCACAACCTCATGTTATCTCCAAAGAAGCTCAGTCCTTTGTTCCATCTCAGATGTGAAGCCTAAGATGGTATATGTATGAATCATACAGTGATATACATATGTGCATATATGTGTCCCACATGACCCCCCCCCCCCCAAACGTCTAAGATGGAACAACGTAATAACAGTCTGCATGTCATGGTAAAATTATTACACATCAGTCCAAGTGTTGCTTGGGCCTCAGTCTCCTCCCATATCTGCTATAAGCGGGCTTTACCACTTTCGCGGCGCCTTCCTGCTGGGGAGCTGCTGTCTGAGGATGAGAACTGTTAGTCAATCCCTGTGGGTGTTCTGGGGAATGTTCCTTAGGGGGTCTGCCGCGCCGAGGAGCCGTAGCCAACAGCACATCCTCGTCGGCCAACGTAAAGGCGGGTTTGAGCCTGTTTATGCCAATCTTTTCTTTCCTGCTCCCCAAATCTAGCAAAAAATGCTTATCCCCTGTTTCCAGCACTCTAAATGGTCCATCATAAGGTGGTCGCAACAGTGGGTGATGTGCATCGTGTCTGACAAAAACAAACTCCGCATTTTTTAGAGCCTTAGGTACAAAAACACGCGGAAAACTGTGGTGAACGGGGCCAGGCAGCATGCCCGCTTCCGTGCCACTCTGCAACCGCTGAGCCGGGAAACATTCTGGTGCAGGATTATCTGGGAGAAATTCCCCGGGCAGCCGAAGTGGTTGCGCAAAAACTAGCTCAGCCGGGGAGGCTTCTAAATCCTCTTTAGGTGCAGAACGCAACCCCAATAAAACCCATGGTAGCCTGTCCACCCAATTTGCATCCGTAAGCGACGCTCCGAGGGCCGCTTTCAATGACCTGTGAAAACGTTCACATAACCCATTAGCCTGCGGATTGTACGCGGTACTGCCGTGGATCATTACCCCCAGGCTGCGGGCCATCGCTGACCAAAGTTGGGAAACAAATTGAGGACCTCTGTTGGACGTAATGTCCAACGGGACTCCAAAGCGCGCCACCCATGCCGTTAATAACGCGCCCGCCACCTCCTCGGCTGTGGTTGATGACAGTGGGACCACTTCTGGCCAGCGCGTGGTGCGGTCTACCATTGTCAGAAGGTGTGTGCACCCCTGTGACGGCGGGAGGGAGCCTATGAGGTCCACGTGAACAAGATCGAACCTCTTAGCCGGGATGTGAAACGGCTCCAAGGGAGCTCTCGTGTGCCTGTGTACCTTGGCTCGTTGACAAGCCATGCAGGCTGCTGCCCACTCTCTAACTTGTTTGCACAGGCTCGGCCATACAAATTTCTCTCCTACCATTTTGACCGACGCGCGCACCCCTGGGTGCGCCAGAGAATGGATCGAGTCAAAAATGTGGTGGCGCCACGCGGCCGGTACCACCAGGTGCGGTCGTCCCGTGGAGACATCGCAGATTAGGGGGGGCATACCATCCTGCAGCACCCTGTTCTCCAGCCTTAACCCTGTTGGTCCAGACTGGAGCGGGCGCACGTCCGCGTCGCTAATCTGATCCGCGGCCATGGCTGCATAATCTATCCCTACGCGGACTGGGGCCGCGCGCACTTCCGCGTCGCTAGCCTGCTCCGCGGCCATGGCTGCATAATCTATCCCTACGTGGACTGGAGCCGCTACGGCGCGCGAGAGACAGTCTGCCACTACATTCAGTTTACCCGCTACGTGTTGAATATCGGTAATATCGTGCGCTGTGGCATTATTCAACCTGCGGAAATCACCGCAAGGTCGCCACGAGCCATCAGCCTTTGGGACCATGTGCAAGGGTGAAACCCATAGGCTCTTTGAACGTCTGATGATACCCAGTTTTTCCAGGTTGGCGAACTCCTCGTGCGCTATGGTCAGTTTAGCTGAGTCCAAGCGCCGAGCTTTTGCAAAAACGGGTGGGCCGGTGGTAGTAATAAAATGTTCCACCCCATGTTTAGCCACTGTCGCCGAAAACGTTGGGACCGTGAGTGCTGGGAACTGAGTGAGCAGTGTGTGGAACTTACCACCTGCAGCTGTGACGTTGGCTTGTGCAGTCGACGGGGCCACTCGAGCTGTGCAGGGAATAGAGTAAAAAGAGAGTGCATTAACCAGACGTCTGTTAGCAAGATCAACCAATAAACCATGTCACCACAAAAAATCAGCCCCTAACATGTTGAAATTGACCGCAGCTACAACAAAAGTCCACTCAAATGCACAGCCCTGCAGAGACAGAAGCAGAGTCCTCTCACCAAAAGTCCTAATCTCTGAGCCGTTCGCTGCTGCCATCCGGGGACCACTGGAAGGCGCCAGCCGGTCCGCGTAGGTAGGCATGATGAAGCTCAGCTGGGAGCCCGTGTCCACAAGGAATTGCCTCCCCGAGCGTGCGTCCTTCAGGTAGAGCAGCTTGTTCTCCTCCCCGAGGGCCGCAGCTGCTACCGACCCCCGGTCTCGGCGTTTCCCGAGCGCTTGAAATTGCACGGTGGAATGCACTTGTGCGCCCTCTCTGCAAAGCGGCGATGGTAGAAGCAGAGGACGCTCCGTGTCGCCTGGCCCTCGCTGCCGCCATCGTCGGTGAATCTGGTGCTGCAGCCCCTGGCCCCATGCCGTCTCCAGACGTTGCACCTGGCAGTGCTGCCGCGGCCAAAGCCGCACTCCATTTGTGGGCGTCGACGAGTCGTTGCACTTCCTGGCTCAGCTCGTGGTAGTCTTGCCAGGCCAGCAGAGGCGAACCGGCCAGGGTCATTCTCACCGCTGGCTGTGGGGTCCTGAGGAAAAGGTGGGTGAAGATAAAGCTGTCATCTTTGGAGTCCCTCAACCTCAGCATTTTCTCCATCAGGTCTGCTGGTCTGTCGTTCTCACACTCTGTCAACGCCAGGAGCCCCTCTGCTCACTGTTGCACCGAGGGGGTGAAATGGCTGATAAGCGCAGCCTTCAATGCGCTGTACTTGTCGCTGTCCGGCGGGTGGTTGACCAGGTTCTCGACCCTCTGGACTGTGTGGTTGTCCAGCTTTGCCACCACATGATAGAACTTGGTGTCGTCTCTCGAGATTCTCCGGAGGTTGAACTGCGCCTTGACCGCGCTAAACCAGGAGCGCGGACTATTCTGCCAGAAGTCCGGCAGCTGGAACGTGCCTGCATTCGTCAGGCTGGCTTCTGACGAGTCCCGCTCGGGAGAATTACTTCTGCTCATGCTTCGTCGTAAGGTCACCAGTGTGGAGAATGTGTGGAAGGATGAGAGTGAGTTTATTCCTCAGGTTCAGATTTATTCACAAGCACATCTCCAACATTCAAAAGCAGAAACAAAGAGGATGAATTTTCTCCCATCTGTCCCTTTTATACCCGGGACATCAAACCTACAGTCCCATGGTGTTTAATCAAGCATACAGTCACATGGCACTTAATCCCAGTCACAATGTAACTTCCTCCGATCTTCACACCATGCCCTTCCTAATCCTTTGTGGTCAGGAAATCTCTCAAGGTCATCTCCTTGGAACAAAAGGCCCAATCTCACACTCTGCTGTTACCTCTCGGAGGCTCAGTCCCTTTGTTCCATGAGACGTGAAGCACACAATACACATACAGTGAAATATCTGTGGGGCATATGAAACCAACATATGTGCCCCACAATACAAAATATTCTGACGGTTAAAAACAGGGGTTGGTACATGTTTAGATAACCAGTGATGAAAATCATCCCAAAATGCATTGGTGTACATACCGTAAAAGAAAATGTGATCTGTACTTTCTATATGTTCATTACAAAAGGAACAGTTACTGTTCTCAAATCCAAAACGTTTACTTAGAAACTCAGCAGAAGGATAAATTCCATTTAAAACTTTATAGTGGATCTCTTTTGCTTTTGGTGAAATAGGAAATTTAAAGAATTTAGATCTTAGAATTTGAGCTTCTTTTTTGGAGAAAAAATTAAGAATAGCAGCTCTAGGTACTGTTTTTTTTTTTTTTTCCACAATATCTTTATTGAACCTTTTTTTTTTTTAACAAACATGACACAAACAATCAAACACTAACACTAAAGTACTACAAAAAAAAAATGCACTAAAAACACCTACAACCACCAACAAAATCAAGTCTTCAACAATGCTCCTCTGTTTAGTCTAGACAATCCAATACATAAGTTTACATATTATGTTCACCAGTTTGGAATTTACAAGGTCCACACACATCATTCACCTTCTTCTTCAAGAGTTATATTTAAATTTTTTACATATTCAATAAAAGGTCTCCATATATTCTCAAACACACTTTCCTTTGATTTCAGTATGTATGTTATTCTTTCTAATGGAAGGTTTGTTAACATCTGTCTTAACCACTGAGTCACATCTGGTCTATGAGTCTTTTTCCACAGTAGTGCAATACATTTTTTGGCATTAAGCAAACTGAGGTCTATGAATGTTCTTTCACTTTCATTAAAGTTATGCTTTTTTGGGTACAGACCCAACAAAAACAGTTTAGGATTCAATATGATTTGTTTTGAAATTATTTTTTCAATTGTTACCCTCACCTCTTCCCAAAACATTCTAATTATTCTACATTCCCATAAACAATGAAATAGGGTTCCTTTACTTTCCATGCATTTTGTGCATGTATCTGGTATGTTTTTGTTATATCTATTTAACTCCACCGGTGTAACATACATCCGCATTAACCATTTAAAATGTATCAATTTAAGACGTACATTTATTGATTTGGTTTGAGCTTCTGTACAAGCCAATTCCCATTGTTCCTCTGAAATTTCAGTTTGCAGATCTTCTTTCCAGTAGTTTAATCTTTTCTGTGAGTTTTCACTTGAGGATAGTGTCAATGAGTTATAAAACTCTGAAATAATACCCTTTCTTTTACTATCTTTCATCAACATTTTTTCCAAGGATGAATAAATAGGTCGAGTGAGAGCATTATTTTGATTTGATCGAATAAAGTTCCTAAGTTGAAGATATTTAAAAAAAATGTGTTCTATTAAGATTAAATTTGATCCTCAGCTCTTCAAAAGACATTATGTTATCTGAACATGACAAATATAAATCTTGAATTTTTTGGATCCCTTTTAAACTCCATACTTTAAACACAGCATCCGCTCTCCCTGGTTTAAAATATTGATTACCCCATATTGGACTAAATTGTGACAGTAAGTGTGGTTCTTTTAAATATTTTTTAGTTTCACACCATATTTTAATCATATGTTTTACAAATGGGTTTTTAACTTGTTTCTGTAATTTTTTTGCCGAGTCTGAATATATGAATATGGGAAGAGGTAAAGGCAAATTGTATGATTCCATTTCAGTCCAGTGAGGGAGATCATTTGATGAAAAATAATATGTCATAGACCTCAGTTGTGCCGACCAATAATACAACATAAAATTTGGACATTTCAGACCTCCACGATCAAATGGTAAATATAATAAAGACAAACGTAATCTAGCCCTCCTGTTGTTCCATATAAATTCCACTAACTTTTTTTTAATTCTTGAGAATAAATCTAAAGGTGGTGGTAAGGGAATGTATTGAAATAAATAAAGTATTTTAGGTAAGATATTACTTTTAAGTATATTGATTCTCCCGATGATCGACATTGGTAGTGACATCCATCTCTGAAGTAACTCATTAATATCTGTCATTAAGGCTTCATAATTGACACTGGCGACTGATTCTAGCTTAGGCACAATTTGGATTCCTAAATATTTAAACTGATTTACAACATTGAATTGATTTACCTCAGGGGCTGGGTAATTTCTCTGGGTCTCATTTAGCATTAATATTGAAGATTTAGTTTTATTTATTTTATATCCTGATATTTCCCCAAAATTCTTTATTAAATTCAACAAGGTCGGAATTGATTTTTTAAGATTCGACATAAACAAAATTATGTCATCGGCATACAGGGAGATTTTATGTTCTGTTGGTCCAACTTTAATTCCATATATTTGTGACTGTAGACGTATCGCCATCGCTAAAGGTTCAATTGCCATAGTAAACAGTAAAGGTGAAAGTGGACAGCCTTGTCGACATCCTCCATTGATTTTTATTGATTTTGAAATATTGTTATTTGTTAGGATTTCTGCTGTAGCATTATTATATATTATCTGAACCCATTTTATGAAATTCTTTCCAAGTCCAAACCTTTGTAAGACTTCAAAAAGAAAGGGCCATTCGACTCTATCAAAGGCCTTTTCGGCGTCCAGTGGTAGGAGAGCTGTATCCGGTGCTTCTTTATTAGAATAAATAATCTTAAATAGTCTTCTTACATTATGGAAGCCTTGTCTTCCCTTTATAAAGCCATTCTGATCTCGATTAATAATATTTGGTAAAATTTCTTGTATTCGTCTTGCTAAAATTTTACAGATTATCTTAAGGTCGGCATTTAATAGGCTTATTGGTCTCATATTTTCACATTTATTAGAGGGTTTACCTGGTTTTGGCAACAGTATAATTAAGGCATTATTCATGTATGATGGTAAATTACTATTTTGAAATGCTTCTAAAACCATTTCCAAAAAAGGTTTTATTAATTTATTCTTAAATTTTTTATAAAGCTCAACTGGAAGACCATCTGGTCCTGCACTTTTTCCTGATTTCATATTATCAATGGCTAGCCCAACTTCTTCTTGACTAATTTTAGACTCCAGTATCTCCCTGTTTTCATTTGAAATACACGGTATAGATAGTTCGTTCAAAAACCCATTTAGTTTTGTTAAGTCAGATTCATTTTTGGTATCATATAATTTTTCATAGTAATCTCTAAAGGCTCTATTAATTTCTAAAGGATCTATAACTACCTGTCCATTACTTATAATATTGGTAATTGGTGTTTTAAATTCTAATTGTTTAATCTGCCATGCCAATAATTTTCCTGATTTTTCACCTTGTTCATAAAAAGATTGTTTCAATCTTAGAAGACTCGAGGCAGCTCTATTCGCTGATTTTTTGTCATATTCAGCTCTCAAAATCAGTAATTCGTTCTCCAACCTTGGATCACTTCCTGCATATACTTTTTCTTGAAGAATTTTTATTTTATGTTCCAATTGAACTCTCTCCTCTCGAGTCTTCTTAGATTTTGAACCTGTATAACTAATAATATGTCCCCTAATAAAAGCTTTGAAAGCCTCCCACTTTACACATGCTGATGTTTGTGTAGTATTGATATCAAAGAACTCATCTTTGATATCAAAGAACGCATTCACTTCCGCCCTCCCAAGAGAGTAGACACTTTTTTCTTCTCTCCTGCTCTGACTTTTTCCTCCCCTCCTAACTACTGGATCCCAGCTTGCTGTTGTCTGTCTGCGTCCAACTGCGACCGCCGAAAAGAAATTATGGAGTTAATAAGCTGGGCTTTGAACACAATTGACACTATTTTTTCAACAAGGAAAAGTGCTCCGGGGGAAGCTGTCTGCCCCGCTGGAACGGCTCCAGCGGGCTATTTACGTGACACAGGTAATTGGAAAATGCTGTGTCTCTCTAATCTCTCTATCGAAGATATTGAAGATTTGTTTATCTTCGTAATATTGGTGATCGGGATTTTTCTGATTGGGACTGGAATCGTCCTGGTTTACTGCAAATTGCTGAAGATGGATTCAACCTATCAAAATGCTGACCAGGCGAGGTGCATCCATCAAATTGAAAAACTGGAGAAGACCCTGATAGCGACTACTGGAGAACTGTCTCGTAAGGTGGATTACATCATGGGTTCGCTTAGGTCTTTCCACGACGAATTCAAAGCTGCGCAATGAAGGATTAATGTACTGAATCTACAGAAGAAATACAAGTCTTCTCTGTGATCAGTCCTATTTGGCATTATTATTCCCCATGAAAATTCCTCCTGGCTGTCTGCAGACTGTGTTTTTTCAAAATCATGAGCACAAGGCCTTGGACAGCCAGCTGCAGCGCCAGATAAGACTGGCGCCAGACAGACAAAACATCTTCTGCCAAGGGTCCTTGGGTCTCTCTTATTATCATCAACACTGCTCAACACCGCACACACATTGATCCATGAACTGAATAAAGATAACACTGCTCTCTTGTGTCCTGTGAATTCTGTGTGTAGCGAATATATGTGCATTGAGCTTTTTTTTCCCTTGAACTCTTAATATTGATTAAGTATGTAACCAGTATTTTGAATCAATGATTTTTTTGCTCCTTCCTATTGTATCATCTTTATGCGACCTGTACCCTCCTGCTGACAGGCGCGTTGCAGATGCGCCGCGGCACGGAAATGCAGGTTCATTACTGTGTCAAGTCAAATTCTCTCGTATGTTATCAGTGATCTGTTAATGTACTTGGCAATAAATCTTTTTCTGATTCTGATTCTGATCTATCTGTTTTTCTATGTACTTAACAAATTCCTCATCCTGAAGCCATTTATGCTGAAATTGCCATCTACCTGGTTCCTTTGTCAATTTCTTATCTACATATATTAGACAGCAGGGTGCATGATCAGAGATCACGATGTTATCATAAAAGCAGTTTTGAATCTTGGACCTTAATTCTACGGAGATCAAAAAATAATCAATACGTGAGAAAGTCTTGTAGGTATTGGAATAACAAGAGTAGGCTTTAACTTGTGGATTCATTTCTCTCCATATATCTAGCAATCTCAATTCTTTCATAAAATGAATAATGGTCATCCTACATCCATTGTGCGTACTGTCCAGTCCTGTTGATCTATCTATACCGGGATTCAATGTACAATTAAAATCCCCTGCTATTATATGTTGCCCTGTAAGTGATGATAAGATAAGAAATAAATTAGCAAAGAACTTTTGATCATCTATATTGGGACCATATAAGTTTACCAAATTTATATTTTCTAATAACAAAGATCCTTGAATGATTAAATATCTTCCAAATTTGTCTCCAATTACATTTTTCACTTGAAATGGGACTGATTTATGTATGAGAGTCATAACTCCCCTGGCTCGGGATGAAAATGATGAGGTGAAAACACTTCCTTGCCATCTACTCCTAATTCTTTTTACATCCTCCTCTATTAGATGAGTTTCTTGTAAAAACACAATTTTTGAACCCATATCTTTTATTTTATTCATAACTTGTTTAAGTTTTTTTTAATTTTTGTAGACCTCTGCAATTCCATGAAGTTAAATTAAGATTAACGCTTTGGTTTATGATCAATAGGGAGTTTGGGATTACCTTGCAGTATAAACATGCTCATACAGAGAAGCAAGAACATGAGTGGTTGAACATTCATCCTACAAACTACACACAAACAGATTCCCCCTTCCCACATTTGTGGTAATCCCCCCAAAATCAAAAAAAAAAATTCTGTCTCCCGATATAGCCATCGACCGTTCCACACCCACGAGGACCAGCCAAAGCCACTCCTTCTTCATCCTCCCAATCACCCTAACTCTGCTACTTTTAATGACATAACATTAACTCTCTTCTGTAGTTTTCCAACTTAACTCCAAATTTTTAGCAACTTTGTACATCATAGTTTTTTTTTGTTTGTTTTTTTTAATATATAATACAATCTATATTTTGTAAACTTGCTATTTGCTTCAAATCAGTCAGATGCCTGTGCAAATCCTTAAATATTCTACCTTATATTTTGTTCATGCTTAGCTCCCACCAGTCTCTTCTTGGATCTTCTTGATGAACTCCTGCGCCTCCTCTGGGGTCTTGAAGATGTGTGTTCTGCCCTCATACGTGGTCAACAGTCTCGCAGGATAAATTACACCATGACGAATCCCAAGGTTGCGCAGCTCTTTACGTACGGGATCAAACTGCTTCCTCAATTGTTGGATTCCTGTGGCCAAATCTGGGTAGAACCGCACCTGCTGGTCCTGGTGTTTAATCTGGCCTTTAGCTCGCGCAGCGTTGAAGATCTTCATCCTGTCTCTGTTGCTGATAAACTTCATAATAATCGTCCTCGGTGGTCCCTTATCTCTCAGTGGGCCGATACGATATGCGCTTTCCAGAACGACTGCTGATTGCAGCTCCGCGCTGCCCAGCGCCTCCGGAATCCACTTTTCCAAAAAGGAACATGTGTCCCGACTTTCGGATTCCTCCGGTAGACCCACCAGCCTCAAGCTGTTCCGTCTCGACCGGGATTCCAAGTCCAAGACATTATTTTCCAGACTTTTATTTTTTTTTCCAAAGTGCGCACCTTTAATTGAAGACAGGTGACGTCATCTTCAGCACAAGAGACACGAAGCTCTACCTGCGCCATTCGTTCTACACAGTCACCCAATTCTTTTCTCATTCCTTCCAACGCTGCCATAATCCCATCAAACTTAGCGGAAAAGTCCGCTCTTATTGAACTGATGGCGTTAAGCACCGCACCTGTGCCGCCTCCCACATTCACCGCACCGCTGCTCGCTTCCTCCGCCATATATGGAGCTTCTTTATCTGCTGCGTCACAGACGTGAAAGTCCGTTAATTTAGACTGTTTCGGCGGCTCGCTTTTTCCTCTACCTGGTTTTCCAGCCTTAGGCTTCACCGACATATCCTCGTCCAAACGCTGGGATAGGTTCTGTCCCAAATGAGAGAGTTATTTGCTGTTTTTTCGTCTCCAGGAGCAGAGCAGAGCGAGACGTGTCCCCCTCACGTGGCCGCCATAACCGGAAGTCGCTCTAGGTACTGTTACTGGGAAGATTTCTTTATTAAATATTTTTCTAATCGTTAAATTGTTTAATTTTGAGTCACCTAGGCGGAAACCATTTACCAAAAGCAAAGGGAGATTTGGGCAAGAGCCAAATCTATTTAAAGTTGAGGCCATTAGTATAATTGTCTGAGGTATTGCCTTAATTACTTGGTTATATTCTCGTTTATCATTTATGTTATATTTAACACAGAAATTTTCAAAAGTTAAAATATTCCCTGTGCCGTCTAATAAGTGTAGTACAAACCAAATGCCCTTATTTTGCAAGTTTTGTAGGAATATTGATTTGTGTTTATATAGTACATATCTACAATTCCACAGAGGGCTCATATGAGGGCTAAAATTATGTTTATAGATCAATCTCCAATATAGGAAGACCTGTTGATGAAATGAGGAGAGTTTATAGGGGAGCTTTTTTGGGTCATAGTCACATCTGAGCAGGAATTCAATGCCCCCAAATTTAGCAAAAATTTCATTGGGAATATGAAACCAGAAATGTTTGGGTTGTTTAATAAATTGTCTCAGCCAGTTAATTTTGATGGTGTAGCCACACGTGTATTACTGTATGCCTCACATCTCAGATAAGAACAAAGAACTGAGTCTCCTTGGAGATAACAGGAAGCTGTGAAAGGGTAATCCTTGTCATGCAGGAGACGACCTTGGGAGGATCCTTTGTGTGCCTAGAGACTGTGTAGAGGACCCTTTGTTGGGCAAGGATGAAGAGGGGGAGGCTGAAGGATTAAAGGCGAAATGCATTGTGACTGGTGATTGTAATGCAATGTGAATTGTGAGCTGTGAGAGTCCTGGATATATAAGGGACGAGGTTGTCTGAGAGTTCCTTTTTTTCAACTTTGTTGATGATGGTGAATGTGTAACAAAAATGCCGTGAGACAAACCTGCCTCGTCATTTACACATTTCCACACTGGTGACCCAAGACGTAGCATTCAGCAAGAAGAAATTTCCCCGGGGCCAGACTCAACAGGAGCCCCCAGCCAAGTTTCTGCTGTTACCGTCCAGCTACCAGACTTTTGGCAGAGCAACCCGCGCTCCTGGTTCCACTTGGTCGAGGCACAGTTCGCCCTCCGGAGGATAAACGAAATTCTACCATGTGGTTGCAAAGTTCGATAACCACACGGCTCAGCATGTTGAAAGCCTCCTGGAGCAGCCGCCAGCCAGCGACAAATACGACGCTTTGAAGGCTGCACTCATCCAACACTTCACTCTCTCGGTCGAGGAGAGAGCAGAGAGACTCCTGGCGCTGACCGACTTGGGAGACTGCACGCCCATTGGCCTGATGGAGAAGATGGTGAGGTTGAAGGGCTCAGACGATGACAACTTCATTTTCACCCACATTTTCCTCAGGATCCTACCGTCAACCACAAGAGCGGCCCTGGCCAGTTCGCCGTTGTCGGCCCAGCGGGACTTCCGCGCGCTGGCCCGGGAGGCGCATCGGATCCTCAACGCCAGCAAACAGCACGCAGCCACCGCGACAGCGACGGAGTTCGGCGCGACGGCCGGAGACGGCAGGTAGCCAGGGACGGCGGTAGCAGATCCACCAACTACGGCGGCGGCGGGGGCCAAGGAACGCGGAGGAGTCACCCTTCGTTTCTACCACCGCCGCTTTGCAGAAAGGGCACGCAAATGTATACCACCGTGCCAGTTCAAGCGCTCGGGAAAACGCCAAGACCGGGGGTCGGTAGCAGCCGTGACCCTCGGGGAGGAGAACAAGCTGCTCTACTTAATGGATGCACGCTCCGGGAGGCATTTCCTCGTGGACACAGGCTCCCAGTTGAGTTTCATCACACCTTCCTACGCTGACCGGCTGGCAGGTTCCAGCGGTCCTGGGGTGGCAGCAGCGAACAGCTCGGAGATTAAGACCTTTGGTGAGAGGACTCTACTTCTGTCTCTACATGGCCATACATTTGAGTGGACTTTTGTTATAGCAGCAGTGAATTTCAATATGTTGGGGGCTGATTTTTTGTGCTCACATGGTTTGTTGGTTGATCTCGCTAACAGGTGCCTGGTTAATGCAATTTCTTTGGACTCTATTCCCTGTACAGCTCGAATGGCCTGGCCAACAGCACAAGCCAACGTCACAGCTGCAAGTGGTAAGTTCCACACACTGCTCACTCAGTTCCCAGCACTCACGGTCCCCACATTCTCGGCAGCCGTCGCTAAACACGGGGTGGAGCATTTTATTACCACTACTGGACCACCCGTTTTTGCAAAAGCTCGGCACTTGGACGCAGCTAAACTGGCCATAGCGCGCGAGGAGTTCGCCAACCTGGAGAGGTTGGGCATCATCAGGCGTTCGAACAGCCCATGGGCTTCCCCGCTACACATGGTCCCGAAAGCTGACGGTGACCTTGTGGGGATTTCCGCAGGTTGAACAACACCACAGCGCATGACCGCTACCCAATCCCACATATCCAAGATTTTTCCGTTCATTTGGCAGGGGCGCGCGTTTTTTCTAAAATAGACTTGGTCCGCGGTTACCACCAGGTCCCAGTGAGCGCTGAGGACATACCCAAAACACCGGTGATAATGTGGGACACATACTGTATATGCACATATGTATATCACTGTATGATTCATACATATACCACCTTAGGCTTCACATCTGAGACGGAACAAAGGACTGAGCTTCTTTGGAGATAACACGAGGATGTGAAAGTTTGGTCTTTGGCAGGCAAAGAGACGGCCTTGGGGGATTTCGCCCAGCGGCCAGAGACTGAAGGTGGGGGGTGTTAAGACCGGGAAGAAGATGCATTGTTACTGGGATTAAGTACAATGTGACTGTGTGCTTTGATGTCCTGAGGTATAAAAGGGACAGATGTTGGGGGATTCTTTATCTTTCTGTTTTTGGATGATGTTGGAGAATGTGAATAAACCTGACTCGTGAGATAAACTCAGCCTCGTCATTTCCACAGCCTCCACACTGGTGACCCTAAGACGTATCATGAGCGAAAGAAATTCCCCCGAGCCGGACTCGTCAGGAGCCAGCCAGGCGAACGCTGCCACAGTCAAGCTACCAGACTTCTGGCAAGACAACCCGTGCTCCTGGTTCCACTTGGCCGAAGCACAGTTCGCCCTCCAGGGGATAACAGTAGATGACACGAAATTCTAGCATGTTATTGCCAAGCTCGACAACCGCACGGCTCGACATGTGCAGAGCCTTTTGGAGCGCCCACCGGCCGGCGACAAATACGGCGTGTTGAAGGCTGCGCTCATCCAGTGTTTCACTTCCTCAGTCCAGGAGAGAGCGGAGAGGCTCCTGGCTGTGAACGACTTGGGAGATAGCATGCCCGTCGACTTGATGGAGGACATGCTGAGGTTGAGGGGCTTAGACGGCGAAGACTTCCTCTTCACCCACATTTTCCTGAGAACCCTACCGTCGGCCACGAGAGTGACCCTGGCCAGTTCACTGTTGTTGGCCCAGCGGGACTTCCGCACGCTGGCCCAAGAGGCACAACGGATTCTCAACACCAGCAAACAGCGCGCAGCCACCGCGGCAGCGACGGAGCTTGGCACGACGGCCGGAGATGGCAGGGGGCCAGAGGCGGCGGTAGCAGACCCACCGACAACGGTGGCGGCGAGGGCCAAGGATCGCGGAGTAGACGACCTCTGTTTCTACCATCGTCATTTTGCAGAGAGGGCACGCAAATGTATACCACCGTGCCAGTTCAAGTGCTCGGGAAACACCAAGGCCGGGGGTCGGTAGCAGCTGCGGCCCTCGGGGAAGAGAACAAGCTGCTTTACTTGATGGATGCGTGTTCTGGGAGACAATTCCTCGTGGACACGGGCTCCCAAGTGAGTTTCGTCACGCCTTCCTATGCTGACCGGCTGGCGGGTCCCGGAGGTCACGGAGCGTCAGCAGCGAACGGCTCGAGGATTAAGACCTTTGGTGAGAGGACTCTGCTTCTGTCCCTACACGGCCGTACATTTGAGTGGACTTTTGTTATAGCTGCAGTGAGCTTCAATATGTTGGGAGCTGATTTTCTGTGCTCACATGGTTTGTTGGTTGATCTTGCTAATAGGCGCCTGGTTAATGCACTTTCTTTTTATTCTATTCCCTGTGCAGCCCGAGTGACCCCACCCACAGCACAAGCCAACGTCGCAACGGAAAGCGGTAAGTTCCACACACTACTCACTCAGTTCCCAGCACTCACGGTTCCCACATTTTCAGCAGCTGTCGCTAAACACGGAGTGGAACATTTTATTACTACCACCGGACCGCCTATTTTTGCAAAAGCTCGCCGCTTGGATGCAGCTAAACAGACCATAGCGTGCGAGGAGTTCGCCAACCTGGAAAAGTTGGGCATCATCAGGCGTTCGAAGAGCCCATGGGCTTCCCCGCTTCACATGGTCCCTAAAGCTGACGGCTCATGGCGACCTTGCGGAGATTTCCGCAGGTTGAACAACGCTACAGCGCACGACCGCTACCCAATCCCGCATATCCAAGATTTTTCCATTCATTTGGCGGGGGCGCGCGTTTTTTCTAAGATAGACTTGGTCCGCAGGTACCACTAAGTCCCAGTACGCGCTGAGGACATACCCAAAACAGCGGTAATAACTCCTTTTGGCCTATTTGAGTTTTTGCGCATGCCGTTTGGGCTTAAAGGCGCTGCGCAGACGTTCCAACGCATGATGGCCGTGATGTTGCGCAATCTCCCCTTCGTGTTCGTCTACCTGGACGACATCTTGGTAGCCAGCGCGCCGTAACTGCTCCAGTCCGCGCAGGGGTAGATTATACTGCCATGGATGCGGAACAAAATGGCGGCGTGGAAGTACAGCAGCCCCAGTCGGTGTGGGGATAGATTATGCAGCCTTGGCCGCGGATCAGGTTAGCGATGCGGACGTGTGCGCGCTCCAGTCTGGACCAACAGGGTTAAGGCTGGAGAGCAGGATGCTGCAAAATGGTATGCCCCCACTAATCTGCGACGTCTCCACCGGGCGACCGCGCCCGGTGGTCCCGACCGCATGGCACCGCCTTGTTTTTTGACTCCATTCACTCTCTGGCGCACCCAGGGGTGCGCGCGTCGGTCAAAATGGTAGGAGAGAAGTTTGTGTGGCCGAGCCTGCGCAAACACGTTAAGGAGTGGGCAAGAGCCTGCATGGCTTGCCAGCGGTCCAAAATACACAAACACACTAAAGCCCCCTTAGAGCCGTTTCACATCCCGGCTAAGAGGTTCGATCATGTGCACGTCGACCTCGTAGGCCCCCTCCCGCCGTCACAGGGGTGCACGCATCTTTTGACGATGGTGGACCGCACCACGCGCTGGCCTGAAGTGGTCCCACTGGCATCAACCACAGCCGAGGAGGTGGTGCGTGCGTTTTTAACGGCTTGGGTAGCGCGTTTTGGAGTTCCGTCGGATATTACATCCGACAGAGGTCCTCAATTTGTTTCTGAGCTTTGGTCGGCGATGGCCCACAGCCTAAGGGTAATGATCCACCGCACTACCGCGTACCACCCCCAAGCAAATGGTTTATGCGAACGTTTCCATAGGTCATTGAAAGCAGCCCTCAGAGCGTCGCTTACGGATGCAAATTGGGTAAACAGACTACCGTGGGTTTTATTGGGGTTGCATTCTGCACCTAAAGAGGATTTAAAAGCCTCCCCAGCTGAGTTGGTGTTTGCGCAGCCGCTTCGGCTGCCAGGGGAGTTTCTCCCAGATAATCCTGCGCCGGAGTGCCCCCTGCTCAGCGGTTGCTGAGCAACACGGGAGCGAGCACGCTTCCGGGCCCCGTTCATCACGCTTTTCCGCGTGTTTTTGTACCTAAGGCTTTAAAAAATGCCGAGTTTGTTTTTGTCAGACACGATGCTCAACGCCCAACCCTGCGACCTCCTTATGATGGTCCATATAGAGTGCTGGAAACAGGTGATAAGCATTTTTTGCTAGATTTGGGAGGCAGGAGGGAAACAATTGGCGTTGACAGACTCAAACCTGCTTTTGTGATGGCTGACGAGGCTGTGCCATTGGCGAGAGCTCCTCGACGCGGCAGACCTCCCAGGGAGCATGCCCCAGAGCCCCCACAGGGTTTGACTAACAATTCTCATCCTCAGATAGCAGATTCACAGCAGGATGGCGCCGCGGGAGTGGTAAAGCCCGCTTACAGCAAGTTCGGAAGACGATTGAAACCCAAACAGCACTTGGACTGATGATTGTGATTTTACCATAATGTGCAGACTGTGTTGTACCGGAGAAATCCCGGAGTAAACCCACGCAAACACGGGGAGAACATGCAAACTCCGCACAGATCACTTTTGGCAGGGGGCAGGGATCGAACCCACGATCTCATGATCCCCGCGATCCCCCGGCTGGGGGTAAACTGTGCTGCTGCGGTGCTAACCACTGCGCCACCGTGCAGGATATGATGTCCTCATCCTTCCTGCTCCTGTGAACTTCTCTAGCTCCCCCTACTTTCCTTTGTTTTGTTTTGTTGGGTTTTTTTGCATTTTTTTTTTTTTTTTTTGCATTTTGGAAAACATTTTTACAAATCATAAAAGAAAATTACATTTACAAAACCAAATTTACAAGTCCCAAAACAAATTTACATTTCAGAAAACAAATTAACAAGTGGCAAAACACTTTTACAAATCCTGAAACAACCAGAAGGGGAACATTTTTTTTTTTTTAAATTGTGTAGTTCAGTCAACAGTCGTACAAGAGGTACGAAGGATAAAATAAAATAGTAAGGGTAGTAAATAATAATAAAATAAAGTAAATAAAAGAATAATAGAGTAGACAGAGAGAGAGAGAAGGGGGGTTCTTTCCAGTCCAGAGGGGTTGTCCATGAGTTTCCCATCATGGACCCAACAGTGGAGTTTTACAGCATTTCGCTTCTTCATGTGTTTCAGTGATGAGAAAAAAAGGCAGAGTTTTTTATGAAATACATTAAAATGTGGCTTGCATTTTAAAAATCTATTTTTGTGTACATAAAATTTTCCCAAGATTACGAGGGTGTTAATAGACATATCATGCAATGAGTTCTTAATAATAAAGCCATATTGTGCTGCTACCGACTCCTGGTTCTGGCGTTTCCCGAACTCTTGAACTGACACGGTGTAATACACTTGCGTGCCCTCTCTGCGAAGCGGCAATGGTAAAAACAGAGGTCGTCTCCTCCGCGATGTTTGGTCTTCACCGCTGCCGTTGCCGGTGGTTCTGCCTCTGCAGCCTCTGGCCCCCTGCCATTCCCGGCCGTCGCGCCGAGGTCTGTCGCTGCTGCGGTGGCCGTGTGCCATCTGCTGGTGTTGAGAATCTGCTGTGCCTCCCGGGCCAGCGCGCGGAAGTCCCGCTGGGCCACAAACTGTGAAACTGCTAGGTTCGCCCTCGTCTCCGACGGTAGGGTTCTCAGGAAAATGTGGGCGAAAAGGAAATCGTCGTTGTCTGAGCCCCTCAGCCTCAGCATGTCTTCCATCAGGTCGACAGGCGTGCTTTCTCCCAAGTCGTTCAGGGCCAGGAGTCGCTCAGCTCTCTCCTGGGCTGAGGGAGTGAAACGCTGGATGAGCGCAGCCTTCAACCCACCATATTTGCCACCAGCGGGTGGGCGCTGCACCAGGCTCTGCACATGTTGAGCTGTGCGGTTGTCGAGCTTGGCAATAACGTGGTAGAATTTCGTGTCATCTGCCGTTATTCCCCCGAGAGCGAACTGAGCCTCGGCCAAGAGGAACCAGGAGTCCGGGTTGTCCTGCCAGAATTCTGGTAGTTTGACTGAGACTGCGTTTGCCCGGCTGGTTCCTGACGAGTCAGGTTCGGGGGAATCGTTTCTGCCCATGATACGTCGTAAGGTCACCAGTGTGGAAGCGTGAAAAGATGAGGCTGAGTTTATTTCTCAATTCAGGTTTATTAATCATTCACGTATCTCCAACATCCTCTCAAACAGAAAAGATAAGATAAGATAAGATAAGATAAGACAAGCCTTTATTAGTCCCACAATGGGGAAATTCCAGGATTGCAACAGCATAGGGACACAACACTCAGAGCAACAATCAGAAGGCAAGAAAAAACAACATCTAGTAAACATATGTCCATATTACTATAAATGTATATATATATAGACACACAGTGCAGAGCATTATGGCTGGTGAATGTGCAGCAGAAAGTCTAAGCTCTCTCTCCGCGGATGCAGCGGGCCAGCTGGAAGTGTTTGGGCATGATGATGACCCCCTTAGCGAAGAAGAGACCCACCAGGTGGGCCTCGCAGGTCTCCTGCAGAGCCATGACGGCGAAGCTCAGGAAACGCAGGACGGTCTTGAAGTCCTGAGCGATCTCCCTCACCAGGCGCTGGACGGGCAGCTTACGGATGAGCAGCTCCGTGGATTTCTGGCAGCGACGGATCTCTCTCAGAGCCATGGGCCTGTGACGGCGAGGCCTCTTCACTCTGCCGGTGGCCAGAGCGCCTCTCCGAGCAGCCCTGGTGGCTAGCTGTCTCCTGGGGGGCTTCTTCCTCCAGTAGATTTTACGGGCGGTCTGCTTGGTTCTTGCCATCGCTCTTTATTATTCTGTCTTATATTTCTTTCACGCCGCCTAAACTCCAGCCCGGCACCCGCATCGTTTTCGCTACAGCTCCCAGTATGTCGAGTTTCCCATTAGCACCGGGCGGCGGCCAAGTGCTAGCTAGCACTAGCTCCTCCCCGCTGTAACGTCTCCCGCTGCAAACCGTGGCTCCGTCCGCCGACCCGGGAGACCCCCGGGGCGATCCGTGCGTCCGTGATATATATACAGAGTGAAAGGTGTAGAAAGAAGAAGGAAGATAAAAAGAAAAGGCTGTTGCAACAGGCAGCCGACTCGTGTGGCGCCACCGGTCCAGCGGAACTGGAACCGGAAAAAAAAAAAAAAAAAAAAAAGAGAGAACCTTCCTCACACATCTGTCCCTTTTATACCTGGGACATCAAAGTACAGAGTCACATTGTCTTTAATCCCAAGACACAGTACATAACCCCCTGGTCTTCTCCTCTCCCCCAAAACCCTGGTGGTCAGGAAGTCTCTCAAGGCCATCTGAAAAGGTCACATTTCACATCCTCCTGTCATCCCCAGGAGGTCCAGACTTATTGTTCATTCTGAGACGTGGGCAACAGTAATATACATATGCAGCCGAAGCAACTCAAATATGTGTGCCACAGTAATGCCATTTGAAATCACACTCCATTCCAGAAGGTGGCGGTAATGCTCCTACAAGCTGTTTGCCAACCGCCATAAACCATCAGAAGCAGAAGACGACGGGCGTCTCTCACTGTCTCCATGGCGACAGACACTGCTGGGAAAACGGAGAAGAGGCGGTTTGCTGCTGAACCGCTGTCAGGAATCCTGCTCATGTGAGTTCAGATGTTTGTGGATTTAAGGAGGTTTTGAGCTGCAGCTAAACCTTAAAACTGTCTGGATGTGGAGGTAGCAGCTCCTGAAGACCGTTAGCTCGGTGCTAGTTAGCCACGAGGCTAACAGGCTTTAACACGTTCTGTGAAATTTTTCCATTTCTAAAAAGCATGGTAATAGGGATGAGAATTCTCCGTGGATCCGATCATGTCTAGGGTCATTCTCGTGAATCGTCTAAATTCGAGGAGAAAATTTTAGGAGGGAGGGTGGTATGTTATGACCAGCAAGCCGTATTTTCGATCGGCTGCTCAAATCCACCGCGCAGAACGCGCTACCCAGCGAGATCAGTAATGTAATGTAACAAAGCCACTGATTGGCTGATTCTTATTGAAGCAACCAATCGGCGATTTTGTTAGATTTTCTTTGTCATATCCAACACGTGGAGCGAAATGTAAATGGCGGACAGTTCAAAATAATCAACCGAGTTTTCCCGATTGTGTGAAAATGGTGAACCTAAAACTCACGAAAGACAACAAAGCAAGAATTTTAGAACTCGACAAAGGGATGAGGAACAAGTTTCGTTGGGAATGGCTCGAAAAAACTGTGTCAATGACTGTAAAGATCGGTAAAGATGCCGAAGTTGTGGTTGAAAAATCGCTGATTTCACGAATGAATGAATCTTTATTTCGGATAGTACAGATTAAAAGAAACGGAATAATATAACAAAGGGAGAAAGAAAATCCAACAAGGTCAAATTAGACAATGACTCCTCTGATTATACAGTTCAACGTAAGTTATCCGAAATGGGTGATGGCTGAAGCCACAGCTTATATTGCCCACCCATATTCCATCCAAGAATTCAAAAGAAAAAAAAAAAAAGAACAAGACAAGAGCGATTACAATTCAAAAACAAAGCTAAGACAAAATGTGACAGGAAAAAAGAAAAAAAAACTAAGCAGCAACACAACACAGGCTGGATATGTCAATCCTTATGTGATTTTACATGTCATCTTGTATATATGTTTGGAGTATTTCTTCCTTTAGTTTTTGTTTAAATTGTCCAAGCGTTGTACATGATTTTAATTTAGGTCCAAAATCGTTCCATAATCTGACTCCTTGCACTGAAACACAGTGTTGCTTGGTGGTAGTTCTCACTGAAGGTTTTTGAAATATACATGTTCCTCTGAAATGATATTGTTTCTCCCTTATTTGGAACAACTTTTGGATATTTGCGGGCAGTGATAGATTCTTCACTTTAAACATTATTATTGCAGTTTTAAAGTCAACCAGATCTTTCAACTTGAGAGCTTTTAATTTAAGAAAAAGTGGGTTTGTTGGTTCCCTGTAAGCTGCTTTGTTTATTATTCTAATAGCTCTCTTCTGAAGCATAAAGACTGGATATGTGTTTGTTTTATATGTATTTCCCCATACTTCATTACAATACGTCATGTATGGGAGTATTAATGAATGATACAAGGTATATAGTGTGGGTTGATTCAGCAAATATTTCACTCTGTGTAATATTGCAGTTGATTTGGATATTTTACCTTTAATATAATTAATATGTCACTTCCAACACAGTTTATTGTCAATTATTACTCCAAGAAATTTAGTTTCAGATACCCTTTCAATCTCTACACCATTTACACTGAGTTTAGATACTGAGTTGTTGTGATGGTTGTTAAAAACTATAAATTTTGTCTTACTTAAATTGAGCATTAATTTGTTTGAATCAAACCACAGTTTAAGCTTTCCTAATTCCTTTCCGAGTGTATCCAGAAGTTGTTCCAGATTGCTTCCACTGCATAATAGATTAGTGTCATCAGCAAACAATATTAAGTCCATTTTTTCCTGAAACTTTACATATATCATTTATATACATATTGAATAATAATGGCCCCAAAACTGAACCCTGTGGGACTCCACAAGTAACCTTTAGTAACTGTGAGTTTTTGTTACCAACACATACATACTGATATCTATTCTTTAAGTAACTACTTAACCAGGACAGTGCTACCCCTCTAATACCACAATTTTGTAGTTTCTTTAATAATAAATTATGATCCAGTGTATCAAATGCTTTTTTAAGATCCAGGAATACCCCAACTGAATACTCTTTATTTTCAATGGCAGTTGATATTTTTTCTGTAAATTCCATTAGAGCAAATGCAGTTGTCCTCTTGTGTCTGAACCCATATTGCTGCTCACACAATAAATTATTCTTCAGTATGAAGTTGTCAATTCTCTCATAGAATATTTTTTCAAGTATTTTGGAAAATTGCGGCAATAGTGAAATTGGTCTATAGTTTGAGAATTCCCCTCTGTCACCCGTCTTGTATATCGGAATTACTTTAGCTATTTTCATTACATTGGGAAATATACCTGTTTGGAGAGACAGGTTACAGATATACGTCAGTGGTTTCACTAAGCATTCAATAACAGTTTTGACTAAGAGCATGTCAATACCATCACAGTCCGTAGATGTTTTACTTTTAAACGATTTAACAATTTCAATGACCTCTCTCTCGTCTGTGTTCTTTATGAAAATGGAGTCTTTTATAGCAGTGTTTTTGCTTATTGTATCATCTGTAGGTGCCGTAATGGGTATTTCTCGAGCCAAATTAGGACCAATGTTAACAAAAAAGTTATTAAATTCATCTGCAGGTGAAGCTGCATTCACACTCTGAGTCGTTTTATTATTTTTTGAAAAATCGGTTGGGTAGCTTGTATTTCTGCTTTTATTTCCAAGAATACTGTTAAAGGCGACGGACAGACGAAAATTCAATATCGCTAAATCATATCTCAAATTGTTGTCTGAGACGAGCTAATTTGAACCCCACATGTTTTGGTGTCAACGTATGTCGCATAAGGTGACAATGCGCTCTTGAAGTACGCTGTTGTGGAGAGCTGTCTGACCCAGCCAAGCGATCAGCGGCTAAGATGGCCACTGACTGTGTGACGTCATTTCGGTTAGGCACACGGTCAGTGGCCAAGTATTCCGATATTTCTCAGAATACTTGTGGATTACAAATAGATTATTTATTAACATTAGGATTTCAGGAATTGAATTAATTATGGTTTGTCGTTGTGTTGTCTATGGGTGCGACGTTATACCAGAGGAGCATGCTGTGAGTGTTTTTGAATTTCCCGTCCCTGGGAAAATCAGAACGGCATGGGTGAAATTCGTTCAGAAAACGCGAAAAAAAATGGACTGATGTCGGTAAAACACCCAACATGTGCAGTAGACATTTCGTTGACAGCGATTTCGAGAATAAGATGCAATTTGTGTCACGACTCGCCGCTCATCAGCGGCTTCAGCTGCGCGCACACCTGCGCCTCGTCAGCACATCCCCATACCACATACATCCATTCACACACACCTGCTTGTTGAATAAAGCTGTTAAATCTATCCTGAGCCTGCGTGCATGTTTCCTGGGCCAGACATTATGTCAATTTGAAATGAAATTTGCAAAAAGATTGCTGATAAAGAAAACGGCTATTCCAACTATATATGCCTCGATTTCCAAGTGTGACTCTGAGAAAGGGGTCAGTGACAGTGGCGTGAAAAGCACAGGTGATCTACCGATGCGATCAACTGTCAGAACACGAGAAGTAAACAGGGTAAGTTTTTTTATTTTTAATATTCACTGCAAATGTTTACTAAACATCTTAAATGAATTCCAAGCCATGGTTTGCATTGCCTTACCAACTTATCAAATATTAGCATATTAGGGTGTTCATACTCATCAAATATGAAATATTCAGTGCTGTATAGGGAGGTGGTTGTGCCTGTTTGATCAATTTATATTTCTATGTATGTAATCCAATTTGAGACCTCTGGGATAAAATTATGATGATCTACTTTTTTTGCAGATTTTATCAACTGCCACTCAACCTTAAAATAGTGTTGATGTTTCTGACCAAGCAGAGGAAGCTGATGAACAGGACTTTTATGTAAATCCAAATTTATACCATAAAATGGTAGAAAAATTATTGAAATGTACGTATATGACATGCGACTTTGATGAATGCTGAACTATGAGAATTATAACATTGACATGAACATTAAGAAACTCAATATATGATTTTACAAAACTTTATTTAAGATAAGATAAGATAAGCCTTTATTAGTCCCACAACGGGGAAATTCCAGGATTGCAACAGCACAGGGATAGCAACACTCAGAGCAACAATCAGAAGGCAAGAAAAAAAACAAGCAAGCAAGAGCAGCTAATATACATATGTACATATTACTATAAAATATATATATATACACACACACACACACACAGACACACAGTGCAGAGCATTGTAGCTGGATGGAATAAATATATGAATATATAAACACACAGTGCAGAGCATTGTAGCTAGATGGAATAAATATGTAAATGTATAAACACCCACAGTACGGAGCAATGTAGCTAGATGGAATAAATATGTAAGTATATAAACACACACAGTGCGGAGCAATGTAGCTAGATGGAATAATATGTAGATATATAAAAACACAGTGCGGAGCATTGTAGCTAGATGGAATAAATATATAGATATATAAATATAAACACACCCAGTGCAGAGCATTGTTGCTAGATGGGATGAAACAGCATAACCGTCTACTTAGTTATCCTACATGGTATGATTATGTGCCCATACATATTCTCACCCTCCATAGCGACCGGTATTTTCCTAGTTGTATGCCGGAGGGGACCATTGTGTAAGTCTATTGCATCTTTTGCATCATTTAAATAACATTGTTCACAAATCTAATCTTGGTAGGCAAAATCCCTTGTAGTGATGAGATGGGAATGTTTCTCTGATGAGGCTCACCGCACAGGCAGGCAACATCACCCTCACTTCTTCTCCAAAAAAATCCCCAACACCACCGGACCAGTTGCCTGTAGGCTATGAATCTGTATCGCCTGAAAAATATGGGGTTGGCATTGATTATTCCGTTTGCATTGATTATTGAATGTATTGAATGATTTCTTCATAATTCATCTGGGAAATTAAATCAAATGAATAAATATTGTTTATAAACTCACTCGTGTGGACGGCGTCATCTGTCTCATCAGCTCCAGCTGCGCACAGACCAGCAGGTGCTAATCAGCGGCTGTTAAAAGTATTGAGAAGATGATGATTAACAACATGTCATCAGGCAGCGAGTGACCAATGGGTAGTTTTAGTTTGAAAATTAAGTGTGTGACCATGCATGTCGCCAAAGAAAAATATTTCTAAGCGTAGTTTACCAAGATAAATCTTCAAGCCGATCCTGTTCAACGTGGTCTCTTCCCGTCGCCGTTTCGTCTTCCTCCTCTCCCTCTGGCTCGAACAAATAAGGCTGACAGGCCACACACCACCCAAAACTTCTTCATTGTCAATGTCATCATTTATATTGAGGTCGTCAAACTCGAGAAAATAATCGCTGTCCGAATCACTTTGCTCTCGTTCTGCAATTTTTTTTCATACCGAAATGACGTCAAGGCTGCATGCACCTATCGGGAGATGGCGGTACTGCAGCATCAGTGAGTGAAAGATGGGCTATGACCAAATAATGTCATTTATGGAGGATGGTGACGCATATTAAATCAGGGGAATGGGAAGAATGGAATATTTTCATACAATCAGTTGATTGGTTCAATAAAAAAATGTCACTGTCCGTCGCCTTTAAGTATTGTCCATGTATTTTTAATATTGTCTCTGTTTTTCTCCAGTTCTTTACAGTAATAGTCTCTCTTAGTACATCTTATTATATATGTTAATGAAGCGGCAGATAAAATAAAGGCAGCGAACTGAGGGTTTTAAGCAGGTTTATTAAATCATACCGCCATCACAGAGCTCGCCCCGGCGCCGTGCATGCGCGCCGGGAGCGAGCCCGGAGGCTCTCAGCAGAGAGACACAAGAGGAGTGTGTCAGCAGCAGTTGCAGGAATGAGAGGATGAGTTACAGAATATGTGCGGTATTTATACCAGTTACAGACAATGCATGAAAGGGCATTCACAGCAGTGGGTATGGCATTTGCATTTGAGAGACACAGTGAGAACAGGAAGCATGAACACAATGCATGAATGGGACATTAACATCACAATACTGAGCCGGAACAAGCCAGAAGGAGCGGGGCTGCCTGTAGACATTAATACACACATTTCACTGTTCTGTTATTTGCTCTAGCCGAGCGCTGTGTCTGTCTCAGTCTGTTGTGGGGGTTATCTCAAACCGCCACAGTTAACTTATTTTTGTATGTTTTGTACCGCTGCTCTGCTTCTTTTGTCCTTTTCTTTAGGAAAGCTTTATATAATAAATTTTTCTTTTTACACGCCTTTTGTAATCCTTTGGTTAACCATGGCTTATCAGCAAATTTATGTTTAAGCTTTTTCTTTACTAATGGACACTTTTTTTCATAAAGAGTGGTTACAGTGTTTATAAAAGCATCATAAGCTTCATTTACATCTGATACATAGGCTTTTGTCCAGTCTTGCTTCAGCAAGTCCTCTTTAAAAGAGCTGATTGCATTTGGTGATTTGTATCTGAACGATTTTAAAAAATTTTCTGTATTGGCCCCCGTGTGGCCATGGATAAGTGCAAAGGTTGGCAAGTGGTCACTTATATCATTTATCAATAATCCACTTTCTATTTTCTTATCAATAATATTAACAAACAGGTTGTCAATAAGTGTAGCAGTGTGAACTGTGATTCTACTGGGATGTGTTATTGTGGGATATAGACTCATGCTGTACATAGAATTCATGAACTCTATAATTACATTTTGTTGATGTGGATTTAGTAAATCAATATTGAAATCTCCACAAATTACTACCATTTTCTTACTAGTAATATTATTGTACAGCTCGACTAATTTATCTCTGAATGTCTCAATGCAAGTTCCCGGCATTCTATATATGCAACTTATAATTAAATTTTTTGTTTTATCTTGGTCAATCTCAACAGTAACACATTCCAAAATCCCTGGTAGTGCAAAGGACATTCCATTTACAAGCTTACACCTATACAGGTCATCAATATACAGTGCAACACCACCACCCTTTTTTTGAGATCTGTTAATATGAAACATATGATATCCCTCTATTGCCATCAGGGGAGCCTGCTCTTCATTAAGCCAAGTTTCAGAGACTGCGATAGCTGTAAATTTTCTGTCTAGCTGTTTTAAATAGTCCTAAATCTGTGGAAAGTTTTTGTTAAGACTTCTGCTGTTGAAGTGTATTATTGATAGGTTACCATCTAGTTGCACTTGACTTTTGAATTGCTTTTCAGTGTAGTATTCACAATGGTTATGAATATTATTGAAAGAGTGGTTATCAGGATCAATATCATTCTACATCTCTTGTAGTTTATGTTCAGCATAATGGCATATTTTCAGAGGTTAAGTATCCTTACTCTGTGTCAAATGGCTTCCTCCAACTGGGGATAATTGATGTCTACTCAAGTCAGTCATAAGTTTTTGTTTGTATTGCTTATTTTTTTTTAAGTACTTTGACATGGTATATCAAAAGAACTATTCTTACCGTGTGTGTGACTATGGATTATCATTGTCTCTTAATTTTCTTAATTAGTGTTCATCTGTATTTATCTAAGTCAGTAACATCTCTGCGAGATTTCATAGCGAAATGCAAAGTACCAGGGAAAGCCCAGTGTGTTTATTGCAACGATTTGCAGTAAACACACTGGCCAACGATTGGCACTTCTTCTTCCGGCTTTCAGAGAGAGCAGTCGCATTTTCACTCCTCTCCTCCTCTCGCCTCCCTGATCTGATCCCAGCTTGCTGCTTCGTCTGTGTCTGTGTCTCTCTCCTTCTCGCTGATCTCAATCCAAACAGAAAGTGGAAAAAACGGAATTTCAGGCTTTAATGCAATTGACACCACCTTTTCAACAGGAAATCGGGCCCGGGGGAGCCCAAATGTGTGACTCATGGTTAATTGGAACTCATGTGTCTGTGTGATTCGACTGAAGATGCAGAAGACATCTATCTGTTTGGATATGATCGCAGGATTCTACTGTTTGGCTCCGGAGTCTCCTAGTGTATGGGAAATTAATAAAGTTGGAAGAGCTGGTCAAAATGCGCATCCCGGCGAAGCTCCTTCAACAAGTCGACCAGCGATTTAAGCCTGTGAATTGAATTGAATTATTTGTGATGCACAGAATCGCATGAGAGTGGAAATTACTATGCTCCAAGTGACTGTGCTCATCTGGCCTTGATTCAACGTCCTTGGGAACTCGTTCCTCCAGGTGCAGAGATTGTGCTGGAAGGTGTTTTGGCTTCTCTTTAACCCAAACAATAACAACAATTGCTGTTGTTCAGCAAACCGGACTCTTCAAGGACAGCGCTATCATGTGTCTAATACAGAACTTGCCATCTGGCATGCACGAAGAGAGAAAGACTCTGGGACATGCTTATCTGTGTTTTGAATACATGATCATAACAACCATCCGTTGCCAGGAGGCGCCCCTTTGTTGTACAATAGCAACTGATACATTCAACACTGCACTCACACTGATTATTACATGCTGACTACATACACTGGTCTCTCTTTGCTCCTTTGTATTGTGTGATCTGTATTAGTCTGCTAATTGTGCTTAGAGGGTTTTTTTTTCTATGTAATCACAATTTAGATTATCTATGTAATCTTTATTTTGATTAACTATGTTTTCTCTCTCTGCCCATTGTGTCATTCCCTCCCCCATTCCCCCCTCTTTACCCTCCACTGATGACAGGCGCCTTCAGGCTGCCGCGGCCCTGGGACGCGCTTCTGCTCGCCCAAGGTCAAGTCAAATTCCTCGTATGTTTATTTTGTAAACATGCTTGGCAATAAAGTGATTCTGATTCTGATTTCTTGAGTTATGGATCTCGTGGTTGTGTTGCCTTAGTTGAACACTGTTCAAAACAGAAACATCTCAACATTGTGGCTACAAGGAGATCGAACTACTCGCTCGTGCTGCATTCAAACACCATGGAAGATATCATTGACATAAGGTCAGCTAGAATGAACATTAACACATTCAGCTCAATTCAAACTGTGAAGTACAGTCTCAAGGCTAGAGACACATCATCACTTGCTTTCTTCAAGAAACATGAAGTCAAGCACTCCAAAATTGATGAAAGGCTGTGTGTCAACTTCAAAAATGCAGCAAGTGCCTACAGGCATGAAAAGGAAGAAAAAAGGAAAGAGAAGGAAATGAAACAGAAAGAACTCAGTCTTCAGCATGATTCTGTGGCAAGCAAGGCAGCCATGAAAAAGAACAGAGAAGCTGCAGCTAAGCAGGCACTGCTTGCCCACAGAAAATCAGAGAAGAAGAAGGCTGCGGAACGGCTCCAGGCTTTGGTAGCCAAGAAGAAGAAATTGCGCAATTAGATGTGAAGAATGCATTGACTTGTACATAAGTTTATAGAGTAGTAGCACAGGCATGTAACTATGGAAGTGACATTTTCTATTTCTCAATCAAGCGTGACACTGAATCAAAACAGTATTGAACATGATTACACATGTGATGCAGCAGCAGATTAAAAAGGTAAACTATAAATGCATTTGTACTTACTTCAAATATAAGACCACATTTGAGCATTCTAAAACACCAGATTTTGTGAGCTTCTGGGGGGCGTTGCCCCCCTAGACCCCCACCCCCCACCAAGGCTCCGGCTTGGGGGCCTGCGTCCCCCAAGACCCCCTGCTTAGTTTCCTCTTTTTTTCCCAAACCTTATTCTCATCCCTGCTTTCCACCTGTATGTTGATGACTGTCAGATTTATGTCCCTCTAAAACAAAAAGCTGCCTCGTCAGTCAACTCACTCCTGGCATGCATTGAAGACATAAAGTCTTGGATGGCCCTAAACTTCCTAAATTTTAATGATAAGACCAAAGTGATGGTGTTTGGACCTAGTCGCCCCTGTGAGTCCCCTCCTGTATACTTGGGCCCCCTTACTCCTTATGTTAAATCCACAGCTAGGAACCTTGGTTTTATCATGGACAATGATTTTAAATTAGACACGCAGATTCGTTCTGTGGTAAAATCCAGCTTCTTTCATCTAAGGCGTTGAGCAAAAGTAAAACCCATTCTCTCTAGACCACACCTGGAAACAGTAATCATGCTTTTATTTCATCTCGGCTGGATTACTGTAACGCACTTTACACCGGTGTCAGCCAGTCATCTCTTTCCCGTCTGCAGCTGGTTCAAAACGCCGCTGCTCGTCTTTTAACAGGTACACGTGGAAGAGATCACATCACACCCATCTTAGCTTCACTCCACTGGCTGCCCGTGTATTTTAGAGTTCATTTTAAAATTCTTTTATTTGTTTTTAAATCCTTGAACGTTCTTGCTCCACCTTACCTCTCTGAGCTTCTGCATCCCTACGCTCCCACCCGGTCCCTTAGGTCAGCTGAACAGCTGCTTTTGGAGGTACCAAAGGCGAGGCGCAAGCTCAGAGGGGACAGAGCCTTTTCGGTCATGGCCTCCAGGTTATGGAATGATTTACCCCTGGACATCAGACAAGCACCTTCACTGTCCATTTTTAAAACACACTTTTGCTCCCTGGCCTTCGACCCAGTATGAGACATTGATTTTATTGAATGAAATGGATTTTTATTTATTTTACAGTGATCTGTGTGGAGTTTGCATGTTCTCCCCGTGTCTGCATGGGTTTACTCCAGGATTTCTCTGGTTTCCTCCCACAGGCCAAAAACATGCAGGTTAGGTTAATTGAAGACTCTAAAGTGGCCCTAGGTGTGAATGTGTGTGTGAATGGCTCAGGGATAGCGCCGTACCGTGGCTCCTTCATCCATCCAGGTGGATGCCCTCAATTTCCCCTCTGGGGATCAATAAAGTATACAAAATCAAATCAAAATCAAATTTATGAATTTATTTATTTATTTACTGTGGTTCTTGTGTTAGCGCCCTTTGTGTTAGTGCCCTGCTTTTATGTTCTCTTGCTGTGCAGTACTTTGTGTAGCGAGTGTTGCTTTTAAAGTGCTTTATAAATAAAGTTAGATGATTGATTGTTGGTGGTCGAAAAAAATCTTTTTAACACTTTTACAGAAATTCTTCTTCTTCATGGTTTACACTCACTGTTGTAGGCCTTCACTTAATCCAAAATGCGGCAGCTAGAGTTTTAACGGGTACTACAAAGAGAGAGCACATCTCTTCGGTTCTGGTCTTCCTTCATTGGCTTCCCATAGAATCTAGAATTAAATTTAAAATCCTTCTTCTCACTTACAAAGCTTTATATAATCAGGCCCCTTGTTATTTAAAAGATCTGATCGTACCTTATCATCCTAGCAGAGCACTACGCTCCCAAAATGCAGAATTACTGTAATACATAGAATCTCTAAAAGTACAAAGGGAGGCAGAGCCTTCAGTTATCAGGCTCCTCTCTTTTGGAACCAGCTGCCAATCTGGATTTGGGAGTCAAACTCAATCTCTGTTTTTAAGAACAGGGCTAAAACCTTCCTTTTTGATATGGCCTATAGTTAGGATGGGATCAGGTGACCCTGAACCCTCCCTTAGTTATGCTGCTAATAGGTTTAGACAGCCGGGGGACCTCCAACAATGCACTGGGCTTCACTTCTTACTTCATTCTCAATGAAATATTTTTGCCGGTCATGAACATCTGTTTGGTTTCTCCCACAGTTGGAGTCCCTTTCGTGCTGTTTGCTCTCTACATGTCTTTTCTTTTCTTCTTCTTCTCTATCCCCTCACCCCCCAGCCAGTTGGAGCAGATGACTGCCCCTCCCTAGCCTGGTTCTGCTGGAGGTTTCTTCCTGCTAAAAGGGAGTTTTTCCTCTCCACTGTCTCAAAGTGCTGCTCACAGGGGATCGTCTGATTACTGGGGTCATTCTGCAATTGTGAGGTTTTCCCCTGCAGTTTGAAAGTGCTATGAGATGATTGTTGTGAAATGGCGCTATATAAATAAAGTTGAATAGAAATGAAAATCGCTGTGTACTACCGCTGCCTACCTGGTTACGCAGAGTTGATGTAATTTAATTTAAAAAACAGTTAAAGTACAAAAAAATCAAATCAGTTTAAAAATGTACAGCAAGGCAAAACAAGCAAAACATGTTAAAACCAGAGGCATCAAAAGTAAATATAAAAAATGTTAGCAATTTTTTTTTTTATTCTAAAATGAATGAGATTTGTAGGTCAAAACCTACAAAAATAGTTTTACAAGAAGAAGCAGAAGCACAATATTAAAATTGTACTCCAGCATAAAACATAAAAGCACAGATTTATGTTTTTCTTCTGATAAACCAGCCGTTATGAACTCTTTACTCTGTGTAATCTGATTACATGCTGTGGGCCATCAAACTTGCACTTTCTGATCAGGGATGATGTGCTGATCTCCTGTTCCTGGTTTGTCATTTTTTTGTGTTTGTCACACTTAAATGTTTCAGATCATCAAACTAATTTAAATATGAGACAAAGATAACACAAGTAAATGCAAAATGCAGTTTTTAATTGAAGGTGTTTATTATTAAGGGTAAAAAAAAATCCAAACCTATATGACCCTGTGTGAAAAAGTGATTGCCCCCCTGAACCTAATAACTGGTTGGGCCTCCCTTAGCAGAAACAACTGCAATCAAGCGTTTGCGATAACTGGCAATGAGTCTTTTACAGCGCTGTGGAGGAATTTTGGCCCACTCATCTTTGCAGAATGTGTTGCCATTCAGCCACATTGGAGGGTTTTGGAGCATGAACCGCCTTTTTAAAGGTCATGCCACAGCATCTCAATCGGATTCAGGTCAGGACTTTGACTTGGCCACTCCAAAGTCTTCATTTTGTTTTTCTTAAGCCATTCAGAGGTGGACTTGCCGGTGTGTTTTGGATCATTGTCCTGCTGCAGAACCCAAGTGTGCTTCAGCTTGAGGTCACAAACAGATGACCAGACATTCTCCTTCAGGATTTATTAGTAGACAGCAGAATTAAATTAAATCACCCTTTATTGTCATTCAACTGTGCAACCAATCATGTACAGTAGAACGAGATTGTGCTTTACCTATCGACTGTGTTAATCACACACACCCCAAGTGTAGAATCAGAAGGCCGCTGCCATGCAAGGCGCCTCCACAAATTTCTCTTCTCCATTCCATTTTTGCTGAGCACCAAGCTGGACGGCAGGAAGTTCCACTTTTACAGTGGGGGAAAAAAGTATTTAGTCAGCCACCAATTGTGCAAGTTCTCCCACTTAAAAGATGAGAGAGGTCTCCAATTTTCATCATAGGTATACCTCAACTATGAGAGACAAAATGAGAAAAAAAAAATCCAGAAAATCACGTTGAAGGATTTTTAATGAATTAATTGGTAAATTCCTCGGTAAAATAAGTATTTGGTGACCTACAAACAAGCAAGATTTCTGGCTCTCACAGACCTGTAACTTCTTTAAGAGGCTCCTCTGTCCTCCACTCGTTACCTGTATTAATGGCACCTGTTTGAACTCGTTATCAGTATAAAAGACACCTGTCCACAACCTCAAACAGTCAGACTCCAAACTCCACTATGGCCAAGACCAAAGAGCTGTCAAAGGACACCAGAAACAAAATTGTAGACCTGCACCAGGCTGGGAAGCCTGAATCTGCAATAGGTAAGCAGCTTGGTGTGAAGAAATCAACTGTGGGAGCAATTATTAGAAAATGGAAGACATACAAGACCACTGATAATCTCCCTCGATCTGGAGCTCCACACAAGATCTCACCCCGTGGGGTCAAAATGATCACGAGAACGGTGAGCAAAAATCCCAGAACCACACAGGGGGACCTAGTGAATGACCTGCAGAGAGCTGGGACCAAAGTAACAGAGGCTACCATCAGTAACACACTATGCCGCCAGGGACTCAAATCCTGCAGTGCCAGACGTGTCCAGGCCCGTCTGAAGTTTGCTAGAGAGCATTTGGATGATCCAGAAGAGGATTGGGAGAATGTCATATGGTCAGATGAAACCAAAATAGAACTTTATTGTAAAAGCTCAACTTGTGTTTGGAGGCGAAAGAACACCATACCTACTGTGAAGCATGGGGGTGGAAACATCATACTTTGGGGCTGTTTTTCTGCAAAGGGATCAGGACGACTGATCCGTGTAAAGGAAAGAATGAATGGGGCCATGTATCGTGAGATTTTGAGTGAAAACCTTCCATCAGCAAGGGCATTGAAGATGAAACGTGGCTGGGTCTTTCAGCATGACAGTAATCCCAAACACACCGCCCGGGCAACGAAGGAGTGGCTTCGTAAGAATCTCACGATACATGGCCCCATTCATTCTTTCCTTTACACGGATCAGTCGTCCTGGTCCCTTTGCAGAAAAACAGCCCCAAAGTATGATGTTTCCACCCCCATGCTTCACAGTAGGTATGGTGTTCTTTCTCCTCCAAACACGACAAGTTGAGTTTTTACTAAAAAGTTCTGTTTTGGTTTCATCTGACCATATGACATTTTCCCAATCCTCTTCTGGATCATCCAAATGCTCTCTAGCAAACTTCAGACGGGCCTGGACGTGTTCTGGCTTAAGTAGGGGGACACGTCTGGCACTGCAGGATTTGAGTCCCTGGCGGCGTAGTGTGTTTCTGATGTAGCCTTTGTTACTTTGGTCCCAGCTCTCTCCAGGTCATTCACTAGGTCCCCCCATGTGGTTCTGGGATTTTTGCTCACCGTTCTCGTGATAATTTTGACTCCACGGGGTGAGATCTTGCGTGGTGCCCCAGATGGAGGGAGATTATCAGCGGTCTTGTATGTCTTCCATTTTCTAATAATTGCTCCCACAGTTGATTTCTTCACACCAAGCTGCTTACCTATTGCAGATTCAGGCTTCCCAGCCTGGTGCAGGTCTACAATTTTGTTTCTGGTGTCCTTTGACAGCTCTTTGGTCTTGGCCATAGTGGAGTTTGGAGTCTGACTGTTTGAGGTTATGGACAGGTGTCTTTTATACTGATAACCAGTTCAAACAGGTGCCATTAATACAGGTAATGAGTGGAGGACAGAGGAGCCTCTTAAAGAAGAAGTTACAGGTCTGTGAGAGCCAGAAATCTTACTTGTTTGCAGGTGACCAAATACTTATTTTACTGAGGAATTTACCAATTAATTCATTAAAAATCCTTCAATTGTAGAGAATGCGTTCAAGAATGAGGCTGAGTTTATTTCTCAGGGTCAACTTTATTGAGTGAACACATGCTCTATCAATCTCTATGCAGGAAAAAAGAGACTGAGCAATCGAATACCACGTTCTTATACTCTGCTGGGGCCACAACCCACAGTCACATGTTACATAAGCAAACATATAATTACATGGCACATAGTCTCAGTCACAATGCACTCTTTCATGCCTCACTATTGTCTCTTGTCCTACGGTGTTCCGGGAATCTTCCTGGGACATCCTCTCGGAGACAAAGGTCAAGACTCACACCTACTCGTCATCTCCTGTAAATCCCCGCAGGTCCAGACCTCTTTTGTCCCACCAGACGTGGAGTCACCAATACACATACAGTCATGCCTTTGTGGGGAGATATGAACTCAATATCTGCGCCACACAATGTGATTTTCTGGATTTTTTTTTTTCTCATTTTGTCTCTCATAGTTGAGGTATACCTATGATGAAAATTGGAGACCTCTCTCATCTTTTAAGTGGGAGAACTTGCACAACTGGTGGCTGACTAAATACTTTTTTGCCCCACTGTAATTCACCACCCCAGCAGGTGGCGGTAGTACACCGTAACAGCAGGTGTTTAAAACATGAAGGAAAAGAAGAATTTCTGTCAAACCGTTGAAAAGACTTTTCTCGGTCACCAGCAATGTAAGGAATATTTGTCAGCTGACCTGGAGAAGGTTTTGGCTTTTTCTGCTGTCAAACAGCTTTCCTTCATCACGGCTGGCTGCCCCCAGATGAAAATCCACACCAGGTCTGTGGGACTACAGTGCTCTGAATCATGCTTTAGAAAGCTCCAAATCCATTTGTAAATCATTGGATTATAAATGTACAAATTGGATCCTGGGTCTGACTTGACCTGTTCACCCATTAGGAATGGTCCTATTACCAATGTTACAGACCAGTTTATTCGTCCAACTTGGCTGTTTTTGCTCCTTTTTTAAGATTCACACATGTTTAGTGGCTCCAAATGTCTCTTTCTACAGTAGAGGCTGCTCACTCCTGCTGGTGATAAACCCCAACCAACAGGTCCCGGGCACCAACCTCCCAAGGAGACAGTGGTCTACACTCAATCGCTTCAGGACTGGACATGGCCCCTGCTTGGCCAGCCTTTACAGATGGGGCAGTAGCCCTAGCCCACTGTGCGCATGTGGAGAGGAGCAAACAATGGAACACATCATAGAGGCTTGCCCGCTCCAAAGACTGGAAGGAGGATTACACACCCTCCATACAGCAAACCAGGAGGCAACTGCTTGGCTTAAGGACTTTGCATTCGCTAAATAAATAAACTCCTGTAAAACTATTGGATAGTAAGTTGGGGCCATTTGGAACGTAGAACTGGTCCAGACCTCTGTCTCATCAATAATAATGATGTTGTTGTGTGTTTGTTGATGTCACAGCTGGTGAGTTCAGTGGTGGACGAGACACATTGAGTGAGGAGCTCGTGAAGAAGAAGCATGACTTCACCAGAGGAGGTACCAGTTGAATTCTTAAAGATTTCTCCTCACTAAAATGATCTTGATTCTTCTTTATGATTATTTTGTTTCAGGCTCGGCTAAATTAGATTGATTAAATCTCCTTTTTGGGGATTCTGTTGACTTTATTAAACTGTAATCCAGAAAAATAAATTAAGGTTAAGGTGATCTTGTCGATATTTTGATCATTGAATATGCTGTCTTCAATGTACAACAGTAACATGCAGATGAAAAGATCAACTGAAGTTTAGGTTTAAGTTCAATCAAATGAGCAGTGCTCTTTAGGAACATTTGTGAGAACTCACACGGGCCAAAAGAAGTCCCGGCCTCAGTAAAGGAACTTCAGGAAAACTGCTGAGTGGGGTTTGTGATCGACTTGGTGCTGACTTGAAGGGAGCCACTTGGTATTGCAGGAGATGTCTGGAGTGGGCTGGTCAGTGCTGCTCGTGCTGGAATGTTTTTAGCCTTAGCCATTGCTAAAAGTGCTGTTGCTGGTTGGCTCTCAGATGAGTGTGGGCCCGCCTGCTGTCAATGTTTTTCTTTTTTCTTTTCATTTCGTATGGCAGTCCTTGTGGGTTTTGTGTCATGTCAAAGTCTTTCCTTCCATCTTTGTCGTAAAATCCCCAAAAGACCCAACATCTGAGCGAACTTTTTGGCACATCCAACTGCTCTCTAACTTTCACACCTGGCTACAAATCTTGCTGGACAAGATATAACTTCACTCAAGAATGGGGGCTTTTGCAACATCTGGCTGCGATTCTCAGTGACAAACTATGACTTCACCTGACTGTGTGCTTGCTTTACACCATCTAGTGGACTGAAAACACAATTGAGACCCTTACAGTGCTAATGACACGTTTTTGACTTCTCTAATTTTTCAGCACATAATACAGTATGACAGAATAGGTTGGTCTGTGCAGTTCTAAGTCAAACAGGCTTTTTTTCACGCGAATATCCGACGTTTTCATGAGCGCCATGTCACATATTACGTCAGTGGCTGGAAAACCCCGCTGCCATGTTGTCACGTCATCGGGAGAACACAGCGCTTGGCTGCGCATTGTACACCCAGGCTGGAAGTGGTTGAAAACATCGACAATGGTTCCAGCACATATAGTGTGGAATTGGTTTGTGTTGTCCAATCTTCAGACGATTATGGTTCCGAAGAATGGGATGATAATGAAGAATCTGGGGGCATCAGACCTTATAGGTTTGAGCCATGCCAAGCGGGCATCGTGCCTAGCAAGTCAGACTCAGAGAGTGATGATGGAGAGGCACACATGCCCACCGCAGCAGCAGCGACAAACACACGGCAGAGGAGCCACCAGTGTTATTCTTTTGTTACAGATATTGCAACAAATTATTTGTTCATAAATATAATTTTTTTAAACCCGGCAGCGCAGTGGCGGCGTGGTTAGCACTGCGGCAGCACAACAACTCACCCTTGGCTGGGGGATCCTGGGTTCGATCCCAGCCCCCGACCAACAGTGATCTGTGTGGAGTTTGCATGTTCTCCCCGTGTCTGCGTGGGTTTACGCCGGGATTTCTCCGGTTTCCTCCCACATGCCAAAAACATGCAAGTTAGGTTAATTGGCATCAAAACTGGGGATTCTAAATTGTCCTTAGGTATGACTGTGAGAGTGAATGGTTGTCTGTCTCTCTGTGTTGGCCCTGCGATGGACTGGCGATCTGTCCAGGGTGTACCCTGCCTCCCGCCCAAAGATGCTGGGATAGGCTCCAGCCCCCCCGCGACCCGAAAAGGATTAAGCGGAAGAAGATGGATGGATGGATAAACCCGATTTTTCAATAAAATCATAGCAGTGTTTTCTCTGTGGCTCAGACATCGGGTTTATTATGGATAAAATTTTGAGTTCTTGTTGTTTTTGTTTCACACATGTGTTTTATGTGCGTTTTGAGCCACTTTCAGGTGGGCACTGTCCAAGATTCGCCAGTCCGAACACACGTGCCCTCTCTCTTTGACAGTCAGCTGTTCATGGTTTGTGTGCATCATCTGCCGTGTTGTCAGCCAGCCAATGTTGCCAACACTATCGTGACGTGTTAACTACTCCACACAGCCATGGTTCTGTTGCGCTTCTTGAAGCGATGTTTGTCCTGGGGCACAACCGTGGTTAACACGTCTCCTCTCCATGTTCGCTGGGTGATGTCGACCCTGAATGCCAGCTGTGGGTCTTTCTGTTTATTTTTGTGGGTCTTCACCTTTTTGGGAACTGTTGTCATCATTCTTATGTTCAGTACATGTGCTGTGGTGAATTCTGTGTGTAAATCCATTCATCACGACCCTCTGTGCACTCTTACGCAGGGCAGGGAGAGGGAGGATGAAATAACAAGGATTTGCGTGCAGGGTTCACCACAGCACTTTTAATATAGAAAGACGGACAGTTCCCTGAAAGGTGAAGACATACAAGAAACACAGACACACTTGCTGCTGGCGTTCGGGTTCCGGCATCATCAAGCGAATGAATGAGGGGACACGTGTTTGCCACAGGTGCACCCCAGAGCCGACATTGCTTCAAGGATGCACGAGAGCCACGGCCAACATGGAGTGACTAACATGTCGTGAGAGTGCTGAAAATACTGGCAGACAAACAGCACAGATGGCAATACTATGGACCAGCAGTGCATGACTGGCAAACGGTCGCAAAGTACACGCAGTGCTGCTGGTGGTGGTGTGATGAGAAGTACCTGGGCGAGGACCAGGAAAGATGATCAGCGAGAGTTTGAATCAGCTGGTGATAATGAGAGAGCGGACGTGACCGGACCGGTGCGTCAGCATGGGATCACAGAAAGTAGGTCAAAGCTGTACGTAAATCAATTAATCCTTCCCCTCCTCCGCTCCTCCTGCATAAAAGCACATCTAAGTCTGCGACTCAACGCGATGGCATAGCTGTAAAACTAAAACAAGAAACCAGGGAAACTGTGAGCTACAAAGCTGCTGTCATTCCAGTCAACAACACCGGTGTCCGTTCTGTTGCTGACGTCATGGTGGTGCCGCCCTTCATTTGGTGGCCAGCACCACAGTAAAGTCAGCGGCTGCTGTTTTTTGATAACTAGTTTATGCAGGCACGGTTGTAAATATTATATTGATCATCAACAATGACTTTTGGGTTTACACAACATCCTAAAAAAATGTCAATCATGTCATCAGACCTTTAAGTTGTACCTATAGTTCCTTTGGTGGAAACGATTTTAGTTTTGGTAGGCCAGTATGTTTTTCTAACTCTGCTGTTTTAGTTCCATTTGAAGGCTCAAATATTTTTAGTGGCTCCATGCAGATTTTTTTTTTTCTTTTGCCAAATTTGCTCAGTTTTTTTTTTTTTTTCTTTCATCGAAGTTGCTGAGTACTGGACTAGAATCAGAATTATTGTTTCATGCTTCTTTTAAGAGTGTTTTTTTTTCTGAAATCACATAAAACCAAAGGATTCAAAGTCACAGTTTGAAAAGGTTTTTATAGGTTTTTTTTTTTTTTTTTTAAACTTAGAAAGATTAACTATTAAATTATAGTGCAAAGGACTTCCGGTCTGGACACCATGGTGATAGCAGCTTAACGCTGAAGCTCCCAGACCCGATCCGTGAAAATACCTTGAGAATCAGATTTAACGGATTTTTGGAAGAGTGAAAATTAAAAGACAAAGTCATTATGCTTAAAGGAAAACAGAAGAGATCGACATATCCCAGGCCAAGACGCGCATTGGCAGGAGAATCTGACCTGGAGGACAATGACCACTCGGAAGCAGAGGAGCTGAATGAGGCTAGCAACACGGTTAGCTTAAAAATGGTACTTCAAGAATTAAGACAATTTCGCCGAGAGTGTTGGGCCGAATTTCGTGAAATTAAAGACGAAATAAAAAGGACAAACAGCAGAGTGGACCAGGCTGAGGACCGTATCATGGAAGCAGAGGAAAGAATAAAAGGGCTGGAAGAAACCATGCTGGAATTACTCAAACGACAGTCAAGACTGGAGGCGAAGCTAACTGACCAAGAAGGAAGACTAAGAAGAGACAACATAAGAATTCATGGTCTGAAAGAAGGAGTCGAGGACGGTTTCACCACAATGGCTGCATGCGTGGAATCCATACTGAGAGAGAAGTTAGAAATTCCCCAATCCACTGATTTCAAAATAGAAAGGGTGCACCGTTCATTAGCCCCAAAGCCGTCGGCGGAAGCGCCCCCGCGCTTGGTGGTGGTTAAGTTCTCCAACTTCAAAACAAAGGAGGAGGTTTTGAGACTGGCTTGACAGAAAAAAGGATTTATGCACCAAGAAAGAAAAGTTTTTGTGGAGCACGACTACACCCCAGAGGTCCTTAAAAAGCGTTGGGAATACAACAATGCTAAAAAGGTACTAAGAGAGAAGAAACTGCGCTTTCAAACTCCATTTCCGGCGAAGCTGCGTTTTTTTTTACGGGGATGAGACGTGTCTCTACAACTCGGCGGAAGAAGCAACCACGGATATGGTGAGAAGAGGGCTCCCGGTAACGGTGTATAAACCTACAGCAGACCCGATCGAAAGAATCAAGGCTCAAACGTGGTCCACACAGAGACCCTCAAAATCTACGGGCCAGCAGCGGGAAACCCAGCACCAGGGCTATAAGGAAAAACTGAGCCTTTTCAGGAGGGAATAACAATATTTTTAATCAATCTGCGCATCCAACCCTCCTCCTACAAGGTAACAAACATTAAAGGAGATGCAGAATCAGCAAGTATCAAGTGGTAAAACATTTCATGGAACAGTCATAATATTAGAAACAAATAAGTCTTTAAAAAAAAAAAAAACTTGTTAAAATAGAAATGTGACAGTGAACCACATGAACTCTCCACACTAACAAATACTGTATTAACGTGATTGTTTGCTGTGATGGTGGTGGGAGGTTGCGCACAATTTCATAGGGTATAGGCATAAAAAAAGAAAAGAAAAAAAAATCATTACAAGTTCGGATTGGGATCCGAAATTCACGTTAAAAACATGGGACAACTTACAGGGGTAAGAGAGGGCCCTCAGCACGTAACGGAGTTTGAGGAATTTCCCTCAGAGCCAACGCACCATCAAGGATCTTCTAAGGTCACTAAAAAGACCTCAGCTCAGGAAGATCTTTTGTCAGTCTTTTGTTTTAAAGTTTTATATACTATGTTCTTGATGTTTTTTATGTTCTCAATGTTCTTTCAGTTTCTGAGTAGCATAAAAGAGGGCCACCACACTGTTATACTAAATAAGACAACACAATGGAGAAACGGGTTGTAACCAAAATAATCTCATATAATGTAAAAGGGATCCTGAATCCAGTTAAAAGATCCAAGATTCTAGGCAAAATGAAAAAAGACGAAGCAGGAATAATATTTTTACAGGAAACCCACCTAACAGACGTGGAGCACACTAAACTTAATAGACAAGGGTTTAAACTGATCTCTTCATCTTCATATAAGTCAGGGAGGAGGAGGGGGGTAGCGACATTGATCTCAACCAAAATTATATTTGAAAAAAATTCAGAACACAAAGATAAAGAAGGGAGATTCAGCATGGTACTTGGTCGGCTAGAGGGAGAAGATATCACCCTGCTGAATGTATATGCACCTCCAGGGGCTAACTGGAAATTTTTACCTCCGCCAGGCCGAAGGCCAGGAGGAGGTTATGTTTTTGCCAGCATTTGTCGGTCTGTTTGTCTGTCTGTTGGTTAGCAAGATAACTCAAAAAGTTTTGGATGGATTTCGATGAAACTTTCAGGCCTTGTTGGAAATGGTACAAGGAAGAACTGATTAAATTTTGGGGATGATCCGGATCACCGTCTGGATACAGGAATTTTTTAAAGGATTCTTTAACATTGTGAGATACGGCCATTTTCAACATGTGTGCAGGGGCAATAGAGGGTGCTGGTCGTCGTGTCTGATGAACACAAACTCCGCCTTCTTCAAAGTTTTAGGCACAAAAGCACGCAGAAAACAGTGGTGGGCAGGGCCCGCCAGAGTGCCTGTGTTTGCGCTACGCTGCAAAAGCTGAGACGGGCAGCTGTCCGGCGCCGGATTATTTGGCAGAAATTCCCCGGGCAGCCATAGGGGCTGCGCAAAAACCAGCTCTCTGCTGGGGAGGCTTCCAAATCCTCTTTTTTCCGCGGAGCGCAAACCCAATAAAACCCACGGTAACCATTATCGCACCTTCTTTTGTCCTGCGGCTCCGGAACAGAGAGGAATCCCGGCGCCAGTAATGCTGCGCCTGATATGTGTGACTCTAATGCTAAAAGTGACTGCATCAGGGATTTTCGACCTGAAGTCGCACTTTGCTACACAGGGCCACAAAAACTGTGTAGCCAAATTCGATCGATGGATGAACATTTTCAGCCAGCGAGAGAATCGACGCCTTCCACATCCAATGCATCACTAGCAGAAGTGATGTCTTGTCATTTTGTGGCAGAGCACAATCTACCCCCATTGGTGGCAGATCACTTCAGTGATTTGGTGCCAACATTGTTTCCTGACAGCAAGAGTACTCAATTTTTTTGTGCTACTTGGCTTATTATTTTCACATTACCAAAAAGTTATGGCTCAAGATTGTGTCCATATAAGTGTACATTTGAATAAATATGTTTGAAATAGTTCATGTTGCAGTTGCTGTTTGTTTAGTTACCTCCGCCAGGCCGAAAAGGCCAGGAGGAGGTTATGTTTTTGCCAGGGTTTGCGTGTTTGTCTGTTTGTCTGTCTGTCTGTTTGTCTGTTGGTTAGCAAGATAACTCAAAAAGTCTTGGACGGATTTGCATGAAACTTTCAGGCGTTGTTGGAAATGGTACAAGGAAGAACTGATTAAATTTTGGGGGTGATCCGGTTCACCGTCTGGATACAGGAATTTTTTTAAAGCATTTTTCAACACTGTGACATAGGGCCATTTTCAACATGTGCGCAGGCGCAATGGACGGCGCTGGGCGTCGTGTCTGAGCAACACAAACTCCGCCTTCTTCAACGTTTTAGCCACAAAAGCATGCGGAAAACACTGCTGGCCTGGGCCCCCCAGCGTGCCTGTGCCAGCCATAGGCGCTGCGCACATTGCGCTGGTCGTCGTGTCTGACCAACACAAACTCCGCGTTCTTCAACGTTTTAGGCACAAAAGCACGCGGAAAACACTGCTGGCCTGGGCCCGCCACGCTGCAAAACCTGACACGGCCACCTGTCCGCCGCCCGATTATTTGCCACAAATTCCCCGCCCAGCTATAGGCGCTGCATAAAAACGACCTCTCTGCCGGGGAAAATTCTAAATTCTGTTTTGCCGCGGAGCGCAACCCCAATATAATATAAAACCCACGGCAACCTGTCTAACCAATCTGCATCCGTCAGTGGAGGAGATGGACACACCAACACTTCAGTTTATTACCTCCGCCAAGGAGGCAATGCTTTTACAACCGTAAAACGGGGCTATAAGGGACGGCGGGGTAATATGGGACACTTTTCTAAATGTAATTCTGCTTTTTTAATTTTGCTTCCGCCTACATTTGATGAAGGATTCATGGATATTTGACAATAACAACACAACTCTGCGTCCTGCTCAAAATAAAAAAAGCAGAATTACATTTAAAACATTTCCCAGAAAAGTGTCCCTTATCAACCCGCCGTCCCTTATAGCCCCGTTTTACACTACTGAACCACTAATCCTATCACTATCACATTGATTGTCATTCATTAATTGTCTGTTTATTGCACTGTCCATGTCAAATAAACAAATAATCATTGTGAATCCAATTGCTAGTCATATCTTTTCATGCTCAGGGAATCTGAAAACGTACACACAAACACTGTATGGGGGGAACTGTGCCGCTTGGCGGAGGTCTGCGCTCTCCGAGTGCTTTTCTAGTTTTTGTTTGTTTTTGCTTCAGTTTTCTTTCATCTGCCGATAAATACAGTTTTTAAGTACTCAGTACAGGTGTGAAAGCCCCACCCCCAGTAAGGGAGGCATGAGGTCAGTACAGGTGTAGATGAATTCATCTATGCAGACGACATCTGTTTGGCATTCCAAGCACCAGACTTTGAACCACTGGAACGGGTGCTCACGGAAGATGTTGCTAAACTGGACCAGTTCTGCAAAATCTGGCGCCTAAAACCAAGCCCAGCAAAAACCGTCTCCAGTGTATTTCATCTCCACAATGCAAAAGCTGCCAGAGAACTAAACATCCACCTGAGCGGACTCAAGCTTAAGCATGCCCCAAATCCAACTTATCTTGGAGTGACCCTTGATAGGACCCTATCCTTCAAGGAACATCTAAAGGGGACGGCTGCTAAGGTGAAAGTACGAAACAACCTGCTCTGCAAGCTCGCTGGTGCAAAATGGGGGGCGGCAGTCTCCACCCTGCGCACCTCAGCACTGGCCCTTTCATACTCTGTAGCAGAATATTGTGCCCCTGTCTGGTCCAGGTCATCTTACACACACCATGTAGACACCCAGCTCAACTCAACCATGAGAACTATAACTGGAACAATCCGCTCAACACCACTCCCCTGGCTCTCTGTACTGTCAAACATAGCCCCTCCACACATCCGGCGAGCAGCATTAACTCAAAGGATGCTCCAAAAAGTTAAAGATTTTCCTCACTTACCAATCCATGCAGATATCTACACCCCACCCACTGCCCGACTTTCATCCAGACGGCCGATTTGGAAAAACCCTCCCCCAGCTGACTTTACCATCCAGACAGCTTGGCAAGAGGAATGGGAGACCAAGGAGGTCCCAAACAAACAGCTGGTGATAAACCCCAACCAACAGGTCCCGGGCACCAACCTCCCAAGGAGACAGTGGTCTACACTCAATCGCTTCAGGACTGGACATGGCCCCTGCTTGGCCAGCCTTCACAGATGGGGCAGTAGCCCTAGCCCACTGTGCGCATGCGGAGAGGAGCAAACTATGGAACACATCATAGAGGCTTGCCCGCTCCAAAGACTGGAAGGAGGATTACACACCCTTCATACAGCAAACCAGGAGGCAACTGCTTGGCTTAAGGACTTTGCATTCGCTAAATAAATAAAAGTACAGGTGTGAAAGCCCCCCCAATAAGGGAGGCATGAGGTATGCCTTGACAGGTTGCAGCCTGGCACTTTGCAGATGCAGGAGATGGACACAACAGCAACACTTCAGTTTATTACCTCCGCCAAGGAGGTAATGCTTTTACTACTGAACCACTAATCCTATCATTGTGAATCCAATTGCTAGTCATATGTTTTCATGGTCAAGGAATCTGAAAATGTACACACAAACACTGTATGGGGGGGAACTGTGGCGCTTGGCGGAGGTCTGCGCTCTCCGAGTGCTTTTCTAGTATAAAAATGTATTTGACCTAATGATAACTAAAGCCCAAGGTTTAGTGATATGTGGTGGAGACTTCAATCTAAGACTGAATCCATACTGGGATGCATCAGGTAATTCTTCACATCAGAATAACACTCAAAGTAGGAAAAACTCGGATGCTACTAAAAGAAATGGGAATCTGTGACTTGTGGAGGGAATTCAACCCCAGTGTAAAAGATTATACATTTTACTCAGCACCACATTCATCATACTCAAGGATTGGCTATTTTTTTATGTTTAATAGAGACACTGGAAGAGTAAAAACATGTAAAATAGGACTGATGGATCTCTCTGACCACAGTCCGATCTATATGGACTTAAGTATCCAAAAATACACAAATAATACATTTTCTTGGAGGTTAAATTCAAATGTGCTGAAAGGACCACTGAAAAATGAATTGGAATCAGATATTCTCAGATATTTGGAAGAAAATAATGGAGAAGTATCCCCTTTAATACTGTGGGACGCATGCAAAGCTGTAATCAGGGGAAAAATTATCGCAAAACTGGCAATCCAAAAGAAACTGAGACAAGAAAAACTAATCACATTAGAGTCAGAACTTAAGAAACTAGAAAAAGAGCACAAAGACAACACTCATTCTAATGACTCGCTCAAAATTAAGGAAATTAAAAAACAAATAAATGAGATCTACACAATAGAAATCCAGAAGAAACTTACATTTCTGAAACAAAAATACTGTGAAACAGGTAGCAAATCGGCAAAATTACTAGCCTATAAATTGAGGAAACAACAAACGGAGAGAGCAATCTACAAAATCAGAGACCCATTATCAAAGGAAATAAAATTTAGAATTCAGGAAATTCTTAAAAGCTTTGAGAACTACTACAAGAACTTATACTCCCTCAAAAAACACAAAAACGCATCCGAAGCCTTCCTAAATACATTAAACCTTCCCCAACTTACTGAGTCACAAAATAAAACACTATTGTCAGAAATACAACCTAAAGAATTAGAAAAAGCAATTATGAAGGTTAAAGCTAACAAATCCCCAGGAGCAGATGGCTATACAGCAGAGTGGTACAAAACCTTTAAACAGCAACTATCTCCTCTCCTCCTAAAATATTTAACTATGTCCTCCACACAGGGGAAATCCCCCCCTCCTGGAGAGAAGGGGTCATTGCAGTCATACCTAAACCTGAAAAGGATAAACTAGACTGCTCCAACTACAGACCAATCAGTGTGTTAAATCAGGACTATAAACTTTTTACCACTATCCTTGCCAAAAGGTTAGAAAATATACTGACAGACTTAATTCATTTAGACCAAACAGGTTTTATAAGACAAAGACAGACACAAGATAACATTAGACGCACTTTACACTTAATTCATCATATAAAAAAATATAATTTAAATGCAGCCATATTGGGATTAGATGCTGAAAAAGCATTTGATTCGGTTGACTGGTCTTTCCTATATAGAATCTTATCCAGTTTCAATTTTCATAACTTCATTAGAACCGTCCAGGCATTATATAAAAAAACCAACAGCTAAAATAAGGATTAACGGTAAATTATAATCATCTTTTGAACTGGAAAGAGGATGTCGTCAGGGCTGCCCCTTGTCTCCACTGCTCTTTGCAGTCTTCATAGAACCTCTGAGCCAATGGATAAGACAGAATCAAAAAATTCAAGGTATTACACTTGGTCAGAAGGAACATAAAATAGCACTCTTTGCTGATGACGTTTTAATATACCTGGCGCAGCCGGACACCTCTTTTCCAGAACTAATCTCAGTTTTTTCAGAGTATGGAGATTTATCGGGGTACAAATTAAACATGCATAAAACCCAAATTTTAACATTCAGCTATGACCCAAATCAATATTTACTAAGCAAACTCAAAACTAACTGGGAGATGGAATCTATGAAATATCTGGGGGTCAATATCCCGAAACAACTCAACAAAATTATAACACTAAACTATGATCCACTGATGGCAAAAATAAAACCTGATCTAGCAAGATGGAATATGATACCATTCTTGGGTACTGCACAAAGAATTGAAGCAGTCAAAATGAATATACTTCCACGTCTTCTATACCTTTTCCAAACAATACCGGTAGAACCTCCCAAAAAAACATGGCAAGAACTGGACAGAAGGATCTCAAGATTCATATGGCAGGGCAAGAGACCTAGAATCAGATATAGAACCCTACAGCTAAACAAAGACAAAGGTGGGCTCGTGCTGCCAAATATCAGGGACTATTTTAAAGCCGCACAAATTAAAACTTTAGTAGAGATATGTAACCCAGTCTACACTGCACAATGGAAGGAGATGGAATGCCAAATATCAAGTGACATTCCCCTACAGGCTATAATAGGGAACAACGCCTTACCTAAACTTTTGAATAACACTAACCCATGGATAGAGACCCCGCTAAAAATTTGGTTTAAGATAGTCAGAGAGAATCAAACTAAAGAACCCTATTGATTACTGCAATGGATTGCCTATGATCAAGACTTTACTCCTAGTAAAACAGACACTAGATTTAAAAAGTGGAAAGAGAACGGACTGATAAAATATTACAATTTTTTTAAAGGGCAAACTTTAAGAAGTTTTGAAGATTTGAAAAAACAAGGTCTAATAAATCAAGACCTTTACAGCTTCTTTCAGCTTAGACACCACATAAACAAAATACTTAAAAAGGAGGATTTGGAAAGGGCCCAGTCAGGTGTTCTGAAGGTCTTCTTAATGGCATATAAAGGGATCCCAGGGATCAGATACATTTCTAAAATATACTTTGGTCTTCAAGACTTAAAAGAAGACAACACATCATATGTAAAAGAGAGATGGGAAAAAGAGGGGAATTTCACTTTACAACTGGAAATATGGGAAAAGCTAAATAAACAGCAATGGAAAAGTACCTCATCCCTGCAGTGGAGAGAATTTGGATGGAAAAATTTGGTAAGATTTTTCAGAATACCTGCACAAAACAAATTTACTCGTAAAAGGTTGAATTGTTGGAGCTTGTGTGGTGTAAAGACTGCAAATCATTTTCATGTGTTTTGGTCATGCCCAGTTATCCACCAATATTGGACCAATGTACAGACAGTATTGGGGAAAATATTCAAAATAACAGTTCCCTTTTCTTTTGTAACTTTGTATTTGGGTTTACTACCGGAATCACTGGAAAGATGAGGAGAAAAATATTTATTCACTGTTTTAATATTGGCAAGTAACAAAGCTCTAAAATAAATGGATGTTGAAGGACTGTCCTACACGTGAAGATTGGATTAACGTGATTCAGGACATTTATTCGATGGAAAAGTTGACATTCGCACTGAGACAGGACATGGATGGGTTCTTGAACTTTTGGCAACCCTGGAACGCATATGTGTCTTCCATCAGATCTAATCTTTGACAAATACCATTTCAATAATGGCACCTCTCTTTGTTCCAACGCTACTCAGATACTCTTTTTTTTTTTTTTTTTTTTTTTTTTGATATTTTTTATTTTTTTTTTTTTTTTTTTTAATTTAAATTTTATTTAAATTAAAAAAAAATGGTGTAAGAATTATTTTTCCAATGTTGTCAAAAAGCAAAAAAAGGGAACGTGATGAAAAAGTAAACAATGCAATGCTGTAATGACATGTATACCCTTTACATAAACTTAAATTAAAAAAAAAAATTATGGTACAAAAAAAACAGCCACAGGGGGTACCAGTGTACTCCTAGTGCCTGTCCCAATCCCGTGTAAATGGAGAGGGTTGTGTCAGGAAGGGCATCCAACATAAAACCTTTGCCAAATCTAACATGCAGATCATGACGAATGAGAGTTTTGTACCGGATCAGTCGAGGCCCATGTTAACAACTACCACCGCTGCTGTTAATCCACAGGGTGACTGTGTAAATTAGCCTACTGTTGGTGGAAGCAGGGTTTCCTCTGGTAACATTTCCCGGTGGCAGCCCGCCACGTCAGAAAAATTTCTGCGGCTCTATCAGGACATGTAAATTTGAGAAAAAATTTATGAAGGAATGATTATCTGCAAGCATGCACACGAATAACGCGTGTGACCGTGATCCGCGCAGAGAGAAGCGCCCTGCCCGCGTGTTCTAGTCACCAGCCAGGCAGAGTGTCTCGCTACTAGTGTGACTGTCCAAGAGAAACACGAACATATTAAAGTGCTTTAAATGCAGAAAAAAATCAGAAGAGGTATGTAAGCACTGGAGGCATTTATCATGGTTTTAATCCGCTGGTAACAGGAGCAATAATGGAAGAGTTGCTTAGCCAACAGGTGTGGTTAAGAGCTCGAGTTGGTTGATTTTGTTTCCTTTTTTTTTTTTTTTTTTTTTCTTATTTCAGTCAAGAATGAAAAGGAGCTGTTTTTAACCTTTACTTTCGTTAATATTAACTAATTTATCTCAGTGTTTCCTCTGGCTTAAAGACCTTGGCGCGGTGGCAACATATTTTTCCGGGGAGGGGCGGGGGTGCAGAAAACACATTACATGATTGTAACCGGAAATGTTAATTTTACACTATTTCTTTTTATTTTTTTAAATTTTGCACCGAAATATTGCATAATAGAACTTACCATTTGAAGTATTGTACTTGGTAGTACAATACTTGAATACAATGAATGTTGGCATATTGGGCCAGTTGGGGTCCCACCCAGATGTCCTGTGTTTGGACTTTTTGCTGGAGTTATCCTTCTCTCCTTCCTCTGCTCTCACCTCTCCTGGACCCTCTGCCTGAACACATTCCTCTCCTTGGCTCCTCTCTTCTGTCTCTTCTTTCCCTCTCTGAGCTCTGTCTAATTCAGGTTCTCACTCTGTGTCTATGGTTGTATAGAAACAGGCTATAAAATACCAAGTGTCATGGTTTGTCCTGCAGGATTTTTTTCATGGTTTACATAAATAACCAAAATGTGTATTTTTATTCTAGTGTTTCTTTTTTCCATTGACAACGAGTAGGAAAGGGAAGGGGAAAAAACAGTAATTTACTCATGCATACTTAAATTACAGTGGGGCAAAAAAGTATTTAGTCAGCCACCAATTGTGCAAGTTCTCTCATTTAAAAGATGAGAGAGGTCTCCAATTTTCATCATAGGTATACCTCAACTATGAGAGACAAAATGAGGAGAAAAAAAAAATCCAGAAAATCACATTGAATGATTTTTAATGAATTAATTGGTAAATTCCTCGGTAAAATAAGTATTTAGTGACCTACAAACAAGCAAGATTTCTGGCTCTCAGAGACCTGTAACTTCTTCTTTAAGAGGCTCCTCTGTCCTCCACTCGTTACCTGTATTAATGGCACCTGTTTGAACTCATTATCAGTATAAAAGACACCTGTCCACAACCTCAAACAGTCAGACTCCAAACTCCACTATGGCCAAGACCAAAGAGCTGTCAAAGGACACCAGAAACAAAATTGTAGACCTGCACCAGGCTGGGAAGCCTGAATCTGCAATAGGTAAGCAGCTTGGTGTGAAGAAATCAACTGTGGGAGCAATTATTAGAAAATGGAAGACATACAAGACCACTGATAATCTCCCTCGATCTGGGGCTCCACGCAAGATCTCACCCCGTGGGGTCAAAATGATCACAAGAACGGTGAGCAAAAATCCCAGAACCACACGGGGGGACCTAGTGAATGACCTGCAGAGAGCTGGGACCAAAGTAACAAAGGCTACCATCAGTAACACACTACGCCGCCAGGGACTCAAATCCTGCAGTGCCAGACGTGTCCCCCTACTTAAGCCAGTACATGTCCAGGCCCGTCTGAAGTTTGCTAGAGAGCATTTGGATGATCCAGAAGAGGATTGGGAGAATGTCATGTGGTCAGATGAAACCAAAATAGAACTTTTTGGTAAAAATTCAACTTGTCGTGTTTGGAGGAGAAAGAACACCATACCTACTGTGAAGCATGGGGGTGGAAACATCATACTTTGGGGCTGTTTTTCTGCAAAGGGACCAGGATGACTGATCCATGTAAAGGAAAGAATGAATGGGGCCATGTATCGTGAGATTTTGAGTGAAAACCTCCTTCCATCAGCAAGGGCATTGAAGATGAAACATGGCTGGATCTTTCAGCATGACAATGATCCCAAACACACCGCCCGGGCAACGAAGGAATGGCTTTGTAAGAAGCATTTCAAGGTCCTGGAGTGGCCTAGCCAGTCTCCAGATCTCAACCCCATAGAAAATCTTTGGAGGGAGTTGAAAGTCCGTGTTGCCCAGCGACAGCCCCAAAACATCACTGCTCTAGAGGAGATCTGCATGGAGGAATGGGCCAAAATACCAGCAACAGTGTGTGAAAACCTTGTGAAGACTTACAGAAAACGTTTTACCTCTGTCATTGCCAACGAAGGGTACATAAAGTATTGAGATGAACTTTTGTTATTGACCAAATACTTATTTTACCGAGGAATTTACCAATTAATTCATTAAAAATCATTCAATGGGATTTTCTGGATTTTTTTTTTCTCATTTTGTCTCTCATAGTTGAGGTATACCTATGATGAAAATTGGAGACCTCTCTCATCTTTCAAGTGGGAGAACTTGCACAATTGGTGGCTGACTAAATACTTTTTTGCCCCACTGTATATGATCAGAGGTGGGTATAGTAGCCAGAAATTCTACTCATGTAAAAGCAGTGCTTTGAAATTAAAAATTAAAAGTAGACAACCAAAAATTTCTAGTTGAGTTCAGGGTACAAAGAGCACAGACTTAAAAACTTGAGAAATGACTTCAGTCTTGAAGGGTTGAGGTTTTTCTCCAAAATTTATAACAATTTTCTTGTAGTTTTCTAGTTTTCTCTGTAAATTTACCTAAATTTGCAACCATTTTCCTCAAATTTGTAATTTTCTCTTGTAACATTATGACTTTTCTTGTACATCTAAGACTATTATAAATTTGTGGATTATTTTGTGGCAAATGTTTATCTTTTTTTAATCCAATCCAACTTTATTTATAAAGCTCTTTAAAAACGGCAGTTGACACAACGTGTTGTACATCAACGAAAAAAAAATATAAAAACAATAAAATACAGCTAAAGTTCAAAACAGCACAAACAAAACAATCGTCATCCAATAGAGACAATAAGAACAAATCAAATCAGTGTCTCAAACTTGGTCAAAAGCCAGAGAATAAAAATGGGTTTTTTAGAGGAGTTTTAAAACTGGGACAGTGAAGAGGCCTGTCTGACAGACAAAGGCAGATTATTATAAAATTGCTGGGTTTTTTTGTATTTTTTTAAAAAATAAATTTTAAACAGAATGTGGCAAAATTTTTACTTTTTTCCTCAGAGAATTTAACCTTCTGACCATAATTTTGTAGAGCCAGAACAGTAACTCTGAATTCAAAGAAATATAATTATTAAAATTATATTTAAAGAAATAAATTGACTTAGGAGCTAATGTAATCGGGGTGGTTTTTCTGCTTGTTAATATGATGACGCAAAAACTACTGGACAGATTTATATAGAGTGATGATACGATCTTTCGACAAGGAGTGATGATATAGAGTGAAGTACGTGGTGGTAATGCACCCATAAGCTGGTTGCCAACCGCCAATCAAATCTAAAAGAAGAAGATTTTGATGAAATTTTCACCAGAGGTGGTTCTTGGCTTAGAGTGGAACCCATTCCATTTTAGTCATGATCCAAGAATGCATACCTCCGCCAGTGTCATGAATTGCCACCCCCCCCCCCCCACCCCCGAGGCAGGAACAAAGATCCACACACTGAACTGTAGTTGTGATATTTATTGAAAGGAACAAAAATTCCAATAGTGCCCAAAATAACTTACAGGCAGAGAAGGTAACGAAGAAGGTGGGATTAATCAGAAAATTGCGCCGGAATGGGTTCTGATGCACAGTGACAGAAAACAGAAGCTCCAACAATGAATGACAGAAACAAAGAACTTAAATAGGACATGGAGTCAATGAACACAACTGGATGCAGGTGTGGATCACATGAGAGGGCAAGGGGTAACAAAGATTACAATAGAGATCAGCTGGGAGTGATGAGAGGGAGAAGACGGGACTGACAGCTGACAGAAGCACTGCCCATATCCATCCATCCATCTTCTTTTGCTTAATCCTTTTTGGGTCGCGCGGGGGCTGGAGCCTGTCCCAGCATCTTTTGGGCGAGAGGCAGGGTCCACCCTGGACAGATTCAGTCCATCGCAGGGCCAACACAGAGAGACAGACAACCATTCACTCTCACAGTCATAACTAAGAACAACTTAGAATCCCCAGTTTGATGCCAATTAACCTAATGTGTATGTTTTTGGTACTGCCTACAACAGAGCAAAAAACCCGGAAGTGCCATTGACAGCAGCAGCCTCGGAGAGGGAGAGAAAAAAGACAACAGGATGCAATTCTGATATGTTGGCAAATAAAGACAAGTACCTCAAATATGTAAATAACAAAACTATAATGAATGTAAACAGGAAAATAAATCATCCTAAGAAGCAATACAGAATCTGTGAAAATCAACCAAAGACAAAGTAACACGAATAAGAACCCAAAAATGCAACACCATACAAATATTAATAAGAAAAGGGGAAAGAGAAAGGGCATGGTGGAATCCCCCCTTTGCTCAGATCGTGACAGAGTCCCCACCCTCAAGGGTGGATACCAGACGCCCCGGGCAACAGAGAAAGAAAAGGACCCACCCACACAACGAACCCACCCCACCAGAAACAAGAAAACAACCCCACCCCGGGCTGGAGGAGGGGGATCCAGGCACGGAGGGACTGAAACAAATTAGAGAAAATGAGAAAAACCCTCAGAACTCACACCCCAGCAAAACCCAGACTAAGAGGAAACAAAAGGGATAAGGGACCTGTACTTATATAGCACTTTCCTAGTCTCAAAGACCACTCAAAGTGCTTCACTAGCGCTAACCCTCTTACTCTAAGGACCTATAGGAGACGGATATCTAGGGACAATTTAGAACAACCGATTAACCTAACATGCATGTCTTTGGATTGTGGGAGTAAACCGGAGCCCCCAGAGTAAACCCACGCAGCACAGGGAGAACATGCAAACTCCACACAGAAAGGTTCCTACCCCTGCCAGCCTGGGAATTCGAACCTGGAACCTTCTAGCTGTAAGGCAACAGTGCTAACCACTGCACCACCGTGCACAAAAGCCCCACTCAGGACCCACACCCATGCAGAACCAAGGCATTAGACCCCCTGGACCAGAGAGCTAGACATTTCAGGAGACCGGCTAAAGTCCCAGACCTGGCAGACGGCATGATGGTAAGAGTCAGGCAGCCTGCCGCAGAATGTGGGCCACCCCACGGCACAGTCTGTCAGGTGGTCTGCCAGAGTTCTTTAACCACCTGAACAGGAAAGGTTGTCCAGGGGGTGGCTGCCCAATAGGGACAACTAGTAATGAAGAGGAGGGAGGAGCAGAGGAACCCACGACAACGTCAGGGAGAGGAGAGGGAACCACCACGGCCCCGGGCAGAGGAGAGGGAATCGTAATGCCCTTGGACTGGCCAGTAGCACTCTCGATAGTCCTGGAATGGGACATTGCAGCACCTGCGGTGGCTCTGGGCTGAAGCAAGGTGGCACCCGCAGTGGCTCTGGGCTGGGTCAGAGCGTAGCGCCCACAGTGGACCCAAGCTGGAGCGCAGCACCCATGTTGGTTTAAGGCTTGGGTTCACCACTCACAACAGCCCCTGACTGGAGCACAACACCCATGGAGACCCGGACTGAGGAGGAGCTGCACCCACGGAGGTCCCGGGCTTGGACGGAGCACACACGACAATCTCACCTAGCTGGGAAGCAGCACCCTCGGAGGCCCCAGCCTTCAACGGAGCACCCGCGAAGATGTCATCCAGAGGAGGCGCAGCACCCACAGAGGCTCCAGATTTGTACGGAACACCCATGACGACCTTGGCTGAGGGGGAAGCAGCACCCACAGAGGCCCCCAGCTGGGATGTAGCACCCGCGATAACCTTGGTAGGAGGAGCTGGACTGAGGAAGACCTCAGGCGAAGTTGGATGAGTCTCAGTGACCCTGTGGAAAGGCTCAGATACAAGGGACAGAGACACAGGGTCAGGGTTACCAGCTCCAGTAGAGCCCAGCAAGGTGAGCTCAGGGGCAGCTGACGACTGCACTTGGCTGTCCCCACCAAGAGCCAGACAAGATCTCTCCAACATAGAAACAATGAAAACAAAGGAGAGCATTTTCCTGAGCTCAAGCGCCACCGCTGTCCAGGACTCCGTCGATCCAAGCGGCGAGGTCTCGGGCCCGGCCCTCTGGAGGTCCAGCTTTGACTCTGCTGCGGTGGCCCCAGCAGAAGGCATGGTGGTTGATGCAGTCCCGGTACCCCCCAGTGAAGTGACCCATGTGGGTGGCTCGTCCAGCATGGCGACAGGAGGTCGGCTCCCTGCTGGCACTGGATCCTTCTCAGCTGAAGCCCGGGGAGGCTCATTCGTCGGTGCAGGCTCTGGATCACTGGCAGCTCTCACCCTCCATCCAGACCACGGCTGCAGGGCTTGTACCAGGTCCTCCAGGACTGCAAACCTCTTCAACGTCCAGCAGCTCAACAATTGGGCTGGCAGACACTTAGGGAGCAAAGGAGGAGACATAGAGAGAGCAGGTGAAAGGTTTATAGCTGCAGCAGGCGGTGAGGACTCAGAGGACTGCACAGGCTGAGCCTTACCACCGGCAAGATAATTCATGAGTCAATGATGGAGAATAAAAAAACACTTGACTGTGTTCCCAGGGCATGGTGTTTTCTGCTGCAGCTGGTCTAAAGTAATCCTTCTCTGTGTCTACGGTGGTCATGGGCCCCTCAGAGGATCGTGGAGGAGCCGTCCCTGCGGACACGGAGATGGGTGGAGCCGGAGAAAAAACGGTCGGACCCTGATTAGCGGAAGAAATCACCGAGGAGGAGGGAGAAGCAGCAGGAGCGGAGGAAAAGGCTGATGGGACAGCCGGAGAAAGGCAAAGGAGAAACTGCAGCCTGGGAGGCGGGGGTCCAGAGCTGGGTGGTGGCATCTTTGGTCATCAAGAGATGAGAATAAAAGCGCTATATAAGTGAACGCCACGCCATCTTAGAGCCGATGGAGCAGGAATAGGCGACCTGGAAGTGGAGCAGGACGTTTGTCGCAGAGCGTGCCTCCGCTCGCTGGAGGCGGCCCCCACGTCAGCCCAGGAAAAGATTGCTGGAGGATGGAGAACGTGGCCAACAACTGTGTGAACTGGGAACACTTCCACAACCCTGGGTGTGCCTTGACAATAACGGTCACCAAATTCACACTCTCCCAGATCTTCTTTGGGTTGCGGGAGGTGAGAGCTTCATCCACGAATCCCGGGACGAACTCAGCGGCCCACTGCTCCTTGACACTCGGGTTCCCCGCTGCCCATCTCTTTGCTTGGTGGAGGTCGGCGTACTGAGGACATGATGACTTCCCAAACAGGTGAGTGAGGAAAAAAAAAAAAGAAATGCCACAACCTACAGCAGCTGGATCTTCAACTGGTTGAAGCCTTCTGTCATGAATTGCCCCTCGAGGCAGGAACGAAGACCTACACGCTGAACTGTAGTTGTGATATTTATTGAAGGGAACAAAAAATCCAAACTACGCAAAACACAAAAATCCCAATAGTGCACAAAATAACTTAGAAAGAAGGTAACGAAGAAGGTGGGATTAATCATGAAATTGCACCAGAACGGGGAATGGGTTCTGATGCACAGCAACAGAAAACAGAGGCTCCAACAATGGGTGACAGAAACAAGGAACTTAAATAGGGCATGGAGTCAATGACCACAACTGGATGCAGGTGTGGATCACATGAGCAAGTAAGGGGTAACAAAGCTTACAGTAGAGATCAGCTGGGAGTAATGAGAGGGAGAAGACGGGACTGACAGCTAACAGGAGTACTGCCCACAACAGGCTCCCTCTCCAGCAGCCTCGGGGAGGGAGAGAAAAAACACAACAGGATACAATTTTGATATGTTGGCAAATAAAGACAAGTACCTCAAATACATAAATAACAAAAGCTTAATGAACATAATCAGGAAAATAAATCATACTAAGAAACAATACAGAATATGCAAAAATCATCCATCCATCCTTCCATCTTCTACCGCTTCTCTGGAGGTCCGGGTCACGGAGGCAGCAGTTCAAGCAGAGAAGCCCAGACTTCCCTCTCCTCAGCCACCTGCTCCAGCTCTTCAGAGAGGATACCAAGGTATTCCCAGACAAACTAGTAGACATAGTCTCTCTAGCGAGTCCAGGGTCTGCCCCAGGGTCTCCTCCCAGTGGGATGTGCCCAAAACACCTCAAGTGGGAGGCGTCCAGGAGGCATCCTGATCAGATGCCCATACCACCTCAACTGGCTTCTTTCAATGTGGAGGAGCAGCGGTTCTACTCTGAGCCTCTCCCGGATGACTGAGCTCCTCTCTCATCTCTGAGGGTGAGTCCAGCAATCCTACGAAGAAAGATCATTTCAGCCGTTTGTATCTGCCATCTTGTTCTTTCGGTCATTACCCAAAAGCTCGTGACCATAGGTGAAAGTAGGAACGTAGATTGACCAGTAAATTGACAGCTTTGCCTTAGAGCTCAGCTCCCTCTTCACCACAACAGACTGGTACAATGTCCGCATCACTGCACATGCTGCTCCGACCCGTCAGTCTCTTGCTCCATTCTCCCCTCACTCGTGAATAAGACTCCAAGATACTTAAACTCCTCCACTTGGGGCAGGAGCCTGTCCCCAACCCGGAGAGGACAATCCACCTTTTTCCGGCTGAGGACCATGGACTCGGACTTGGAGGTGCTGATTCTCATCCCAGCTGCTTCACACTCAGCAGCAAACCGTCCCAGTCAGAACTGTAGGTCATTGCTGGATGAAGCCAACAGGACAACATCATCTGCAAACAACAGAGATGAGATCTTATGGTCACCAAGCATGACACCCTTCGTTCCCTGGCTGCGCTTAGAAATGCTGTCCATAAAAATTATGAACAGGATTGGTGACAAAGGGCAGCCCTGGTGGAGTCCAACTCTGACTGGGAATGAGTCCGATCATGTGTTTGTAATACGAATCAAACTCTCACAACAGTCGTACAGAGACCGAATAGCTCGTAACAACAAGCCCGATACCCCATACTCCCCCCACAAAAGACCACGAGGGACGCGGTCGAATGTCTTCTCCAAGTCCACAAAACACATGGAAACTGGTTGGGCAAACTCCCATGAACCCTCAAGAATTGTTGGGAGGGTAAAGAGCTTTCCCGATGTGTCACATTGCTCCTCCTGAATCCGAGGTTTGACCAACAGCCAGACTGCCTCTCCAGTACCCTGGCATAGACATTCCCAGGGAGGCTGAGGAGTGTGATCCTACTGAAGTTGGAGCACACCTTCTGGTCCCCTTTTTTGACGAGAGAAACCACCACCCCGTTTTGATTTATTGTCTTCAGATCTTTCACTTAAGTGCTAGAAGTCCGTAATCTCATAAAATATACCTTTATTTGTTATTTATTCACAGCGCTTAACCAACAGTTAACTACTGTATCCATCGTTTGTAAAAGAAAACATCATAATGCCAGATAAATTATTAATTTTTGACACAAATTATGTACAATCTCAGCAGCTTCAAGTCTCTTTCTCTGTTTACAAGTTTCAGCCAGTCTCCGTGCATTTTCCGTTTGAAGTGTTTTTCAGTCATCGACTTTATGGTCCAGCACAGTGCTGCACATAGTACAAAACTGTTTATCCCCTCTTGATGAAAAATATTCGGAAACTGTTGAGGACAGTCTTTATAGTGACTTTTGTTGATAAATTAAGGGACACGCACATCAACAACTCCGCTCATGTAAACACAGAAGTAAAGACATGCACATGTGCCGCAGGGAACTCTTGCCGAATGAGAACCATTGTAACACCACGGAAGAAGAACCAGCATCTCCGTTAGCGCTCCGGGTGTTTCTGGCTCTTTGCCACTGTTCCTGGCTGACTGACCTGGTTTCGACTCAATCAGACTCAGCAGATGTTCAGACGTAAAAGCATTCTATTAAAAGATTGATCCGCGGATTTTGTGGATCGATATCGTCTCAGTTAAATGTGGATCGATCCAGAACGTTGACTCGATCTTTTGAACTCACCCCTATTCTTCTGCTTAGCTAACTGTTGCTTATAATCCATCCATCTTCTTCTGCTTAATCCTTTTCGGGTTGCCGGGGTGGGGGGGTGGCTGGAGCCTATCTCAGCATCTTTGGACGAGAGGCAGGGTACACCCTGGACAGATCGCCAGTCCATCGCAGGGCCAACACAGAGGGACAGACAACCATTCACTCTCTCGCTCATATGGACAATTTAGAATCCCCAGTCTGATGCCAATTAACCTAACTTGCATGTTTTTGGCATGTGGGATGAAACCGGAATTGTTTTTTGAATTGTATGGCATTGATAGACAGTTTGCACTTGTAAGTCACTGTCCAAAAACCCAAAGATAACAAACTAGCAGTTATCCTTTAGACAAAAAGCTGAAAACATCCTTAAATAAAAGGCTCATCTCTACATCACTGTCAGAGAATCTTCTTTTATTTATTTATTTATTTTTGTTACTTGTTTTGTACCCGTAGGTAGATTTGTTTTGCAGTCTGGTGACAAGCCACCAGCTGCCGGTCGCTGCGTGCGCAAGCGCCCCGAATCCGTAACCTGCATGTTTTTAGCATGTGGGAGGAAACCGGAGAAATCCCGGAGTAAACCCACGCAACACGGGGAGAACATGCAAACTCCACACAGATCACTGTTGGTCGGGGTCAGGGATCGAACCCATGATCTCATGATCCCCGCGATCCCCCGGCCGAGGGTAAACTGTGCTGCCGCAGTGCTAACCACTGCGCCACCGTGCAGCCCAGAGAATCTTCTCTCCTCTCTTTTTTTCTTTTTTCTTTTCAAATTGTGAGGGAAAACTGCTGGCTTTCCGTCTTATTTTATGCAAGTATATCCGGATGACAGCATTTCACAATAAAAGCATATAACACACACAACCATTCTTCACCCCTTACGTTCCTGCCCATTTCCCTTTGAAGTGTCTGAAAAACAAAAATTCAAAGCTGTTCTTCAGTTCCTTGCACTATCTTCATGGGGTTGGTCTCATTCAAAAGAAAACTAATTTTTCAGCAAAACTGTCAGAATCCCTCTAAGTGCTTCAGCCACTGAGTAACAGTGATCTAAACATACTAAGTTTGAAGAAAATAAGGTTCACCTGGGTGTTTTTTTTTATGCAGATGCCTGAAAATCACATACAGCTTTTAGATACTGGCTGGAAAACCCAATAGAAATGTAGAACCAAGTCTTAAGTTCAAGTAAAAATTTGGTAACAATCGGACAAGAAATTAATATATTACACACCTTTTTTTCTCAGGCTGTAACCAGGCATCTTCAAACCGTGTTAAATGGAATCATGGTCACCCCCCCATGATTCTTCAGCTTATGACTGGGTCAAGTAATTAATAATTTCTTCAATGTTCAGTGTTAATTTTAGCCATTTTTCAGAAAAGTGCTTCTGCCTTGGATTCATGGACTGGTTTACACTAGCTTTACGCACATGCTTAACGCAGGGGCGTTAGAGGGAGGAAGCGGGCTGAATCCCCCCTTGTAAGGTATCCTTGAATTCAGAAATTAGTTGGCTCAGCCACATGTCCATCATTTGCTTACTCTGATACAATTGGCTCATTGTGTTCAAGTTAGCCATGAGGCTGGACCTTCATGGACCTTTATCACTCATTGGGTTTCCTGAGCTTTCAGTCACAAAATGGAGGCTCTGTTGTGTCAAATGAGCTGTCAGTTGATTGTAGGGATCCACCCCCGCCTTGAGTTTTGGTTTCCGATTCAAACTCCCGGAAATGTATCATTTGTATCATCAATCAGCTGGTGTTTTCTGCTGAGTTTCAACAAATACTCCTATTTTATGAGCATGTGAGTGGTTTGCCAGGAACCATACAAAGAGGGTGGCTGGAGCCCCCCTCCCCCGAAAACCTCAAGCAAGCAGGACAATGCCACCAACCCCCACAGAGCACAAATGTCCTGAAGCCAACAAACCCCAGGACAGCCAGGCCTCAGACCGCCAGGACATCAGACTGCCCGCACCACCCCCCGCCACCCAACGAGCCCCCCCCCCCCAACACACACACACACACACACACACACCCGTGCACGCACCCCCCCCCCCCCCACACACACACAGACCAACACTCACGCACTCCTGTACACATGCATGTGTACACACACTCACACACCTACGCTTACACGCTGACACACACCCACAGGCCCCGGAGAACAGGGGGCGACATCCCGGGACGCAGGCACCAGCCCCCAAAGTGCCGCCAGGGCCCCCGGGGAGGGGATGACCCCACCACAAAGTTAAAAACAAAGTTTCAAAATAAATTGTAAATTTAGAAAAAAAATTACATTTACGTGAATAAAGATGAGATTAGATGATAATCGTAATTAATCCTACACTTGGTAAATCAGGAACTACAGTTTTTTGTCATAAATTTGTGACCTTTTTCTTGTAAATTTTAGGGGGATTTTAACACTTCAGTTCTGAGGAAGTTGGGACGTTGTTTAAAATGTAATTAAAAACTAAATGAAATGATTTGCAAATCCTTTTAATCCTATGTTCAGTTGAATAAACTACAAAGACAAGATATTTGCGCTGCTTCCGGCGGTGCTTCACTGTGTGCGATGCAGCAGTCACCCAGAGTGGGGGGGACATGCTGGGGCCAGCCCGCATCCCCCGTCCTCCCCAGCACCAGGGGCCCAGGGTCAGACCCAGCCCCATCCGGAAGGCAAGGCCAGCTGGCCCACCCCGCCCCCTCCCAGGCTAGACGCACAGCCATGCCGGGACTGGCTCTCCAGACACTGGCCCCAGTGGGTCACAGAAACCCCTCGTGGTCAGGGTGCAGCCAGGCACCAAGGAGAGCGAGCCACCGCCCGTCGTAGAGGCCTAACTTCAAGGGTGGTGGCCCGCCACACGGAAATGTTACCAGAGGAAACCCTGTGGCAGTTTTTCTCCTTGTTTGTGTACTTGTGGAGAAATTCTGTCCACATAACCACACATGAACACAAATGAATCTGTTCACACAGAATTAAACTCTGTTTTCCTCTATGATTTTCCTTTTTCTGAATCTGTCCATGTCTCACCGAGGGTGGGGAGGATAAGCAGGAAGCTGCTGCTCTCCGTGCTCTCCACATGCGCTGCACAGAGAGACCCAGAGGCTCTCCATGCATGTGAGCTGCTGTCGGATGTCAGGCGTGGTTGACACCACAGTAAATAATTTGAAAAAATGGTTATCAAATAATTAAATTAAATAATTAAAATGAACTTCATTAATTTCCATGTGTTTTGAGATATAACTGCAGGGAGCCACAGCATGGTGCTGAAAGGCCGCATGCGGCTCAGGAGCCACAGGTTGTCAATCCCTGGTATAGAGTAACATATCTGAGCCAGAGTAGAACAACAATGGCCCTCTTTTACTAACCTTAAGGGACTGCTGCAGCATCAACAGGTGCTGCTAATTAGGAGACAAAGGTTTGACTGAGAGCGCAAAAGATGGATGAGACTATGATTGGTTCATGTTTTGGTTGGTATTTGAGAGTCTATTTTAATAATAAATGGAGAAGTTGGACACTTGAAATTTTCACGTGTCAGTCCATGGCAGCTGATAGTGTCCACTTGGACAGGCCAGACGGACGCCACAACTGTCACAATAGCAGATCAAGATCCATCTACGCCAAACCCACCAGACTGGCCCACATTTTCTACTAGAGGTTTGAATCTCCAGTGGTCTCATGATTCAATTAGCCATTCAAATGCAGAACGAATCATGATGCGTCTTCACGCTTCTCTTTTGCATCTTCAGGTTTTTTCCCCCATTTAATGCCTTCAATGCTATGCCTTCAATGCTATGCCTTCAGCTAATGCTGAAATCTAAAAGATTTCGGCTCTTATTTTTGTAATTAATGAAAACATTGAATTTCTGTGTGGGTTGAGTTAAAAATAAATTCTTTGCTTTACTTCATGACTGCTTTTTCATCAATTAACAGAAAGTGTCTAATGTGAAGTTTTTATTTGGAAAGAGCTCAGACAGCTGCTTCTCTTCAGTCACATTGTAACGGTTTGTGAGTTTAGTGGGGTTCCAGTCTGTTCTAATGGTTTTTACACCTGAAGTTTGTTTTAAACACAAACTGCAGAAAGCACACAATATAAAATAACACAGTATAATAAATTCAAAAATCTATATCCTATTAACCCAGTTGGACAGTGGACTTTAGTTGTTGAGGGAAGGGACCTGGTGGGTTTATTTTCCGAGAAGATGGGTATGGGATAACTCTGGTGCTTAAGCCTCCAGCACAGCCCATGAAAGGGAAAGCTAAACGTAATGGTGCAGCCACCAGTGCCGGTGTTCTGCGAGCAGCCTGTGTCTTGTCCAGCTCATGCTTCCCACCCAGTCCAGAAAATCCAAAATGCCCCAAAACAGCTGCTTTCAAAATGAAAGGTGAATTTTTATCACTTCCCTTCACCATGATGCAGTGAACAAGCTCCTTACTGCACAGCCAGCAGTTTTCAACATTGCAGCGTAACTTTATTGTTCTCTTCTATTAACCCCTTGCACTCCGGTCAATTTTCCTAAAAACGCCAAAAAATAATGTGCCCAAAGTAAATCGAAAGCTGTTATTCAACCCTTTGCAGCATCTTCATAGGGTTGGTCTCATTTAAAAGAAAACACTTTGAATTTTTTGGCAAAAAAAAACATGATCTCTCTTAAGTGCTCCGGCCACTGAGTTACAGTCATCTAAACATAGTGAACTTGAAGAAAATAAATTTCGCCTGGGTGTTTTTTTTTTGGATACAAATGCTTGCAAATAACACACAGCTTCAGATCCGGGCTGGAAAATGCAACAGAAATGTAGAACCAAGTGTTATCCAGCTGAGGTCCAAATTTTGTAACAATACCACAAAAAATGAATATTTTACACAGCTTTTTTCTTAGGTAGTTCCTAGGCGTTTTGGAACTGTGCCAAATTGTGCCAAATGGCACAGTTTGGAAAAACGTCTGTAACTTTTGAATAATTCAATATAGAACCTTCATTTTTGGCTCAAATGAAAGGTCACTTTCAGGGCTGTGTCTGTGTGTGTGTGTGGGTTGTCCCCCCCCCCCCCCCCCCCCGCTACAGAGTACGGAGTTCGGCCCTCGCTACATAACGGATTACACTGGGATGTGGCATGTTTCCACAACAACGCTGTCACCTTGGCCCCCCCCCCCCCCTCGCTACTGTGTGTGTGGGGTTGTCTCTCCCCACCCCCCTCGCTACAGAGGACGGCCATCGCTACATGACAGAATAGACCCATATGGCTATGTGGCAACCGCTGCGCAGTCACCGTGGCTTTCCCCCACGGACCGGGAAGCGTTCGTACCGTGGAACCCCCCCCCCCCCGCTCCTCTTCTGCAGCGGGGGGGGGGGGGCCTTCACAGTCCGAACACGGCAAATGAACCGTTTATCGCGGCGCACGCACTTCATACTTCGTGCGCCGTACAGTTGTAATTTACCGATCGGTCAAAAGTCATTTTTGGATTACAATTTTCAGGGATAAATAATAACTTAGCTTATAACATCTTACCTCTTCACAGCAGCATTGCCTTGGCGAACTTCTCTTCCTCATTGTCAGACGAACACGACGCTGGTCCGCTCGTGGATCCCGGTCAAAACATAATTCCATTATTGCGGTTTTGGCGAATGATTTACGACCTTTGTCGTCGGCCTCCGTCGGTCTATGATGACGGAAGAGAATCCTAAACGTCTGTTCTGCTGGAATGAGTACAGGTCGCATTTGTGGGTGTTCTCCATGCTGCTGGATCTGTAGCAGGTTCTTCCAGCGTCCTTTTTTTCATCTGTTGCAACAGTAAATCTCTCTTCACCCAGCCCGAACTTCTGTGCTTCAATTGGCTCCTGCATTCACAGTAGGCGGGTCCTCCTTCCTAGGTTTTCATTCATTGGTTCTTCAAGGTTTCAGAAACCCAATTCAAGGCTCTTATTAGTCGAATGAGAGGTCAATCAGATGAACTAATCTGTTCGCGGCTGTGTCTGCAGCTTTTATTTTCAGTGCGCGCTTGGAGGCCACACCACCTACATCACCACCATCAGGATCATGCGTCCGAGGGCGCACGAGTGCGCCCTAGGACGCAGAGACTTGCCCGCCCGCGGTACAACGGAGCGCAAGAGGTTAACAAGCAGAGGTCTGACAAACAGCACAGGTGGTGAGATCTCGAGCAATAATGTGCTGCATCTTTGCAAAAGCCCACAATTCAGTGCACCTAAGAATGGAGAAAGTTCCACACCTCTAGTTTCTACCCTCAAGCAGTCAAACTGCTGAATGAACACCCTCCCTAATGGTCTCATAGGCCATGGCCCTTCGATTAGATAACTGCAGTAACTGTCAATTGGATTTTGCATCACTACAACACTGGCATCACATTCCTCAGAAATGACCAGTCAGGTCAGAGAAATGTTCAGGAGTCACTAACTTGGATTCAGAGTCAAGTCCGAAGTCTCCAAAAACTTCCAATTTGCTTTTGTTTCTTTATTTTAATTAATGGCGACAGTTTTATAGCACGCCCTCCAGTGGGCTCACTACCTTCAGGAGGGATGATGGGGATCATGGTGCTATGTGAACCAGGTGGAAGTCTGGGCTACTCTGCCTGGACTGATGCCCCCGCCACCTGGGTCCCCGAATGGGTGGTGAAGGATGGATGGATGGATGGGTTTCATAGCACAACTGAATTGCAGACTTAATTAAAAAATCTTTAAAGGACACAAAACCAAACCCAGCCACAAGGGGTGCACGAGCCAGTGTACTCCTAGTGCCGATCCCAAGCCCGGTGTAACAGGCCGAATTAACCCCCGCCTAGGGCTGTGCGATATGATGATATATATCGGATGATGATATTAAAATGTCTGTCGTTTCATAGAGTACTCTTTCGCTTATATGGTATTTAAATGCACATACCCCCATTTATTCTGTAAAGCTCCTATCTCACCACTACTTGTCAGCGTCCGTCTCTTCCCTGCAGTGTGCGACTGCGTGCAGCGGAACAGGTGTGGTGGGTGGCTAAGCTTCAGTCCGGGAGTTGCTCATGCTAACTCCAAACTACCGGTTCAGATAGCCGCTACTCCTGTTTGTCAGGCATTTGGGACCATTTTCCATCGTGCTGCGTCGGATAGTTCGCTAACTTGGTTTTAATAGGAGGTAATAGGAGGAGAACATTGTTAAAAAATGCTAAACTGACAATGCTAACTTGTGCTAACTGGAAACCGTAGCAGACCATCTTTGTTTTTTCTTTTTTGGTTTAAATTACTCCTGAGTTTCTTAGTTTTATCTAAAAAATTTTTTTGTTAAAGCTGCACAAGTGTATGATGGTGGCACATACCCGCAAAATCCAATCATCCATTTTTTACCGCTTTTCCGGAGGTCCAGGTCGCGGAGGCAGCAGCTCAAGCAGAGAAGCCCAGACTTCCCTCTGCCCCGCCACCTGCTCCAGCTCTTCAGAGAGGATACCAAGGCGTTCCCAGACCAGCTGGGAGACATAGTCTCTCCACCGAGTCCTGGGTCTGCCCCGGGGTCTCCTCCCAGTGGGACGTGCCTGAAACACCTCAAGTGGGAGGCGTCCAGGAGGCATCCTGATCAGATACCCATACCACCTCAACTGGCTCCTTTCAATGTGGAGGAGCAGCAGTTCTACTCTGAGCCTCTCCCGGGTGACTGAGCTCCTCACCCTATCTCTGAGGGTGAGTCCAGCAATCCTATGGAGACAACTCATTTCAGCCGCTTGTATCCGCGATCTTGTTCTTTCGGTCATTACCCAAAGCTCACGACCATAGGTGGGAATAGGAACGTAGATTGACTGGTAAATCGACAGCTTTGCCTTAGAACTCAGCTCCCTCTTCACCACAACAGACCGGTACAACGTCCACATCACTGCAGATGCTGCTCCAATCCGTCTGTCAATCTCGCTCCATTTTCCCCTCACTCGTGATCAAGACCCCAAGATACTTAAACTCCTCCACTTGGGGCAGGAGCCTGTCCCCAACCCAGAGAGGACAATCCACCTGGCTTTTGGTACCCGCAAAATAAATACGATAAAATGGGTTGGAGGAGCAAGTTTGCACTTAATGTAATTTATTTGATTTCTAATCATTTTAATTGTGGGCTCTAAATCATTGTGGGACTAATAAACCCTTATCTTAATTAGTCAAGTAGTGATAATGAATAAAGTTAAAGTTATCACATGTATTTTATTACATTACCTTTTGTGTTTTTGATTTTCAGATCAAGGCCAATCTGAAATATTTTTACTAAGAAGCAAATGGGTTAAATCAGGCCAGAATGGCATCTTTAGGCTGCAGGGCTACACTTGAATTTTCATCCTCTGGTGGTGAGGATGATCCGATCTGCCTCCTGGGCTAGCGCACGGTAGTCACGCACTAACCTGGGTATACTCTGATAAACTGGCTAGGTTAAACTATGGATAGGAAACTAGGATAAACTGGCTTGGCCAAACTATACCCCAGGGTGTTAGAGCCTAGGCCAGGTATAGTCTGGCCTATACCCCTCCAGGCCAGAATGTACCCCTCTTGTGTAAAGAGGTTTTGATTGTATTTACACATTATATTTACAACACAACACGTCATGACGTGACGGCGTTACGTCACCTTAACATCCTAAAGGTGCGTTCAGACCAACCGCATATTGGCGTCGTAAATCGATACAAAGTGAATGGAAAGAGGCGAGTACATGCGAAATTGCACATTCACGCGTTCATGCCTGAGGTAATATGCTAGCTTTGAAATTCTGTCATCACCGGAGTAAAAGTATAACCATTTCAGAGTAAACTAGTTTGAAAATAAGACTCACTCACCTGGAGACAGGAGGACTGGGAGCTCTTCAACTGCATCGGGATTTTGGAGTTATTCACCCACAGTTTCCTGCCACGGATGTACTAGCAAGCTAGCAATGGAAACACTCATCATCTTATGAAGTTTTGGAGACAGGGACAACTTTTCTCAGGTGAGCCCTCCGTCGGATAACGTAAACCTAAAACATGTTATTTTGGGGATTTCAACAGTAGACTGAACAGTGCTGCAGAAGTTATAAGGGCAACTTCGCCTGTCTGCATCTCACTCAGACGCTGAATTCATGTTTATTTGTGCCTTTACCTTGAGTTATAACGTAATCGTGCTCCCCGAAAAATTTGTCCGTTCGTGTTTGGTGTGATGGCACCTTAAGTCCTAGCATGGTGGCTGAACACACACGCAGACTGGCAGGCTCTGCATGCGCTTCTCTAAAAACTCCTTTTAAACCTCCTCAATCGGTATCTTTTAGACCTACTTTTTTCACAAAAATATTCAACTACCACCAGGACACTGGATAGTTGGTGCTGTTTTAACTCTGTTACTGTTAACTGTTAACTGTCTGTTTACTTCGACTATCAATGCGGCTTCCCCTCACAATTGAGAACCACAATGCTACGTCACCCACCAACAACATCTGCTACGCTCTACATTTCTGGACAGTGGCTGTGCCGAGTGCTTCCTGCGAAACGGGTACAAGTAAGCCCTTGAAGGACAGTTTCAGGGTCTATCTACCTGGCAGCCATAATATTATTAGCAGGAGATGTGGAGGTAAACCCAGGCCCACAACCTTTGGACAATGGAAACTCGGATGGGCCGGCACAGCCAGCCCAACAACCGCTGCTTAACTGGTCAACCTGGTCACCACAGCTAGCCAAACAAAAGCAAATAAACTGGAAAACCTGGATACTGCAACCAGAATGACAATTGAGTCCTGAGACTCGCCTTGTTTCTGTATATGATGTCATGAGGTGAAGTTCATCTTGGCTGATTCGTGTGCTGTCAATGCAAACAAACTGTTTAGCTTCTATATCAGCGAAGAAATGCCGAAACGTTACGTGGCGGCTGGGTGTTCTAATTGCTCCAGTGAACGTATAAGCCTGTTCTCATTCCCAAAAGATCCAAATCTTCTGAAAAAATGGGGGAAGCAAGTCCAGAGAACAAGGGACAAATGGCAACCAACACTATCTTCTGCACTCTGTCGCGATCATTTCACTGCTGACAGTTTTGAGGATGCACCTGCTGTACAGGAATCTTTAGGCTGGAAAGTTTGTTACAAAAGGGCTCTACAACAGACTGCCATACCTACGGTTTTGAAATGAAAACCCACAGCTCAAGACAATATCAACATATCAAAACAGCACAGAGAAGCAAGTGTGAAAACTCGCCCGGAAAAGAGTTTGTGTAATTGATTTTTTTTTTTTCCCACAAAAGGCGATCATGGTTTTATTGTGTTTTTCCTGCCAAAAGTAAAATCCTCCCCGATGAATTTTGAAGCCGAGTGTTGACTTTACTCCAAATGGAGCAACTTTGTGTTAAAAAATTTTATATTGTGGAGAATGTGCTCAAGGATGAGACTGAGTTTATTCCTCAGATTCAGCTTTATTCACAGATCACATACTCCAACAATAAACATACAGCAGTATATTTGTGGAGAATATGTAACCAACATATGTGCCACATCACCCCCCCAAACGTCTAAAATGGGACAAACATAACCAGAGATGCACGACATAATAACATTACTACTTATCAATCCACCAGTTGCTTAGCTCTCAGTCTCCTGCCGTATCTGCTGAAAGCCGGCTTTGCTGCTTCTGCAGCATCCTCCTGCTCCTGTGGATTAGAACTGTTAGTCAATCTCTGTGGGTGTTCTGTAGAATGCCCTCTAGGGGGTCTGCCACGACGGGGGGCTCTCGCCAACTGCATTTCTTCATCCGCCAAAACAAAAGCGGGTTTGAGTCTGTTTATACAAATCAACTCTTTTCTGTCTCCCAAATTTAGCAAAAAATGCTTCTGTCCTGTTTCCAGCACCTTGAACGGTCCATCGTAAGGCGGGCGCAAGTTGGGGCGATAAGCATCATGTCTAACAAAAACAAACTCCGCATTTTTTAAAGCCTTCAGTACAAAAACGTGTGGGAAACTGTGATGAACCGGGCCAGGAAGCGTGTTTGATCCTGTGTTGCTCTGCAACAGCTGAGCGGGGGGGGGGCAGTTTGGTGCAGGAGTATCGGGGAGAAATTCCCCGGGCAGACGGAGAGGCTGTGCAAACACTAACTCAGCTGGGGAGGCTCGCAAATCCTCCTTAGGTGCAGAACGCAACCCCAATAAGACCCATGGTAGTTTGTCAACCCAATTTGTATCCGTAAGCGACGCTCTGAGAGCCGCTTTCAATGACCTATGAAAACGCTCACATAAACCGTTAGCCTGGGGGTTGTACGCGGTGGTGCGGTGGATCTTTACCCCTAGGCTGCGGGCCATCGATGACCAGAGTTCGGAAACAAATTGAGGAACTCTGTCAGACGTTATGTCCGACGGAACTCCAAAACACGCTACCCAAGCTGTTAAAAACGTGCACGCCACTTCCTCCGCTGTGGTGGATGCCAGAGGGACCGCTTCCGGCCAACGCGTGGTGCGGTCCACCATTGTCAAAAGGTGTGTGTACCCCTGTGACGACGGAAGGGGGCCTACCAAGTCATCATCCACATGATCAAAGCGCTTAGCCGGGATGTGAAAAGGCTCCAAAGGAGCTCTAGTGTGTTTGTGTATTTTGGCTCGCTGAGACGCTACGCAGGCTGTCGCCCATTCTTGACCTGTTTGCGCAACCCCGGCCAAACAAATTTCTCTCCTACCATTTTGACCGATGCGCGCACCCCCGGGTGTGCCAGAGAATGGATCGAGTCAAAAACGCGGCAGTGCCACATGGAGACATCGCAGATTAGTGGAGGCATACCCATTTGCAGCACCCTGTCCTCCAGCTTAACCCGGTTGGTCCAGACTGGAGCACGCGCACGTCCGCATCGCTAACCTGCTCCGCGGCCATGGTTGCATAATCTAACCCTACGCGGACCGGGGCCGCGCACGCTTCCGCGTCGCTACCCTGGCCCGCGGCCATGGCTGCAGAGTCTGCCCCCACTGGGCCTGGCGCCAGCACAGCACGCGAGAGGCAGTCTGCCACTACATTATGTTTACCTGCGACATGCTGGATATCGGTGGTGAACTCTGATATCGCGGCCAGCTGTCTTTGCTGCCGGCCCGACCAAGGCTCTGAAATCTTGGCCATCGCAAAAGTCAGCGGTTTGTGGTCCACGAACGCGGTGAAACTACGCCCTTCTAGCCAGAACTGGAAATGGCGGATGGCCAAGTGTAGGGCCAACAACTCCCTGTCGAACGCGCTGTATTTTCGCTCGCTATCACGCAAGGTTTTGCTGAAAAACGTGAGCGGTTGCCAGGTCCCCACTACAAACTGTTCAACGACCGCCCCTACTGCTAAATCGGACGCGTCAGTGGTGAGGGCCATGCGGGCTGTTGGAAATGGATGTGCCAACAAAGCCGCGTTAGCCAGGGCTGTTTTGACTTGAGAGAATGCGCACTCCCGCTCAGGAGACCATTCGATTTTATTCGTGGGTTTTTGTTTTTTTTAGTGCAACGTACAATGGTTGCATGAGCTGCGCTGCGCTTGGGAGGAAACGGTTATAAAAATTAACCATTCCCAAAAACTCCTGTAATGCTTTGACCGTTTGAGGTTTGGGAAAATTTGTTATTGCGCGCACTTTATCGGGCAGAGGGACCGCTCCTTCTGGCGAAACGCGATGCCCCAAAAAATCAATCTGCGCTACCCCAAACTGACACTTCGCTGGGTTAATTATTAACCCGTGCTCTGCCAGCCTCCGGAAAACTGCCGTGAGGTGGCTTTCATGTTCGTCTTCGGACGTGCTGGCTACTAAAATGTCATCCAAGTAGACGAACACGAAAGGGAGGTCGCGTAGCACCGTGTCCATCATGCGCTGGAACGTCTGTGCGGCCCCCTTGAGTCCAAAAGGCATGCGCAAAAACTCAAAAAGCCCGAAAGGAGTTATTACCGCTGTTTTGGGTATGTCCTGGGCGCGCACTGGAACCTGATGGTAGCCGCACACCAAATCTATTTTAGAAAAAATGCACGCCCCCGCCAAATGAACCGAAAAATCTTGGATGTGTGGGATCGGGTAGCGGTCATGTGCAATGGCGTTATTCAACCTGCGGAAATCACCGCAAGGTCGCCACAAGCCATCAGTCTTTGGGACCGTGTGCAATGGTGAAGCCCAGGGGCTTTTCGAACATCTGATGATGCCCAGTTTTTCCAGGTTGGCAAACTCCTCGCGCGCTATGGTCAGTTTAGCTGAGTCCAGGCGCCGAGCTTTTGCAAAAACGGGTGGGCCGGTGGTCGTGATATAATGCTCCACCCCATGTTTGGCCACTGTCGCCGAAAACGTTGGGACTGTTAGTGCTGGGAACTGAGTGAGGAGTGCATGGAACTTGCCACCCGCAGCTGTGACGTTGGCTTGTGCAGTTGGCGGTGCCACTCGTGCTGTGCAGGGAATAGAGTGAAAAGACAGTGCATTAACCAGATGTCTGTTAGCAAGATCAACCAATAAACCATGTGAGCACAAGAAATCAGCCCCTAACATGTTGAAACTGACTGCAGCTACAACAAAAGTCCACTCAAATGAACGGCCCTGCAAAGACAGAAGCAGAGTCCTCTCACTGAAGGTCTTAATAGCTGAGCCGTTCGCTGCTGACACTGACACCCAGGGAACCTTGGACGGCATCAACCGGTCCGCGTAGGAAGGCGTGATGAAGCTCATCTGGGAGCCTGTGTCCACGAGGAATTGTCTCCCCGAACGTGCATCTGTCAGGTAGAGCAGCTTGTTCTCCTCCCCGAGGGTCGCAGCCGCTACCGACCCTCAGTCTTGGTGTTTCCCGAACGCTTGAAGTGGCACGGTGGGAGGCACTTGTGTGCCCTCTCTGCAAAGCGGCGATGATAGAAGCAAAGGACGTCATCCGCTCTGTGTCGCCTGGTCCTTGCTGCTGCCGCCGTCGGCGCGTCTGGCACTGCAACCACTGGCCCCATGCCATCTCCGGGCATCGCTCCTAGCTCCGCTGCTGCAGCCGAAACTGCGCTCCGCTTGTGGGCGTCGACGAGTCGCTGCACCTCCTTGCTCAGCCCATGGTAGTCTCGCTTGCCTAACCGGGGTGAATCTGCCAGGGTAACTCTCACCGCTGGCGGCAGGGTCTGGAGGAAAAGTTGGGCGAAGATAAATTCGCAGTCCTCGGAGTCTTTCAGCCTCAGCATTTTCACCATCAGGTCTACGGGTCTGTCGTTCTCCGACTCAGTCAACGCCAGGAGCCCCTCACCTCACTGTTGCACCGAGGGGGTGAAATGGCTGATAAGCGCAGCTTTCAATGCGCTGTATTTGTCGCTATCCGGTGGGTGATTGACCAGGTCTTCCACCCTCTGAACTGTGTGGCTGTCCAGCTTCGCCACCACATGGTAGAATTTCGTGTTGTCCTTCGAGATTCTCCGGAGGTTGAACTGCGCCTCGACCGCGCTAAACCAGGAGCGCGGACTATGCTGCCAGAAGTCGGGCAGCCGGAGTGTGGAGGCAGCCATCAGGCTGGCTTCTGCCGAGCCCCGCTCGGGAGAATTATTTCTGCTCATTTTTCGTCGTAAGGTCACCAGTGTGGAGAATGTGCTCAAGGATGAGACTGAGTTTATTCCTCAGATTCAGCTTTATTCACAGATCACATACTCCAACAATCTCAAGCATGAAAAAGAGGCAGAACAATCTCTCATCTCCCTTTTATATCCCCGGCCCCGGACACTGCAGTCACGTGGTGTTTAATCAAACAAACAGTCACATGGTACTTCATCCCAGTCACGATGTAACCCCCCTGACTTCACACCATTGTCCCTTTTGTCTCCAGTCTTCTGGAAGTCTCTCCAGTCCGTCTCTCTGAAACAAAGGCCAAATCTTACATTTGTTCCTTGAGACGTGCAGTACACAATAAACACACAGCAACATATTTGTGGGGCATATGTAACCTAGTAGGTATGGTGTTCTTTCTCCTCCAAACACAACAAGTTGAGTTTTTTTTTCCCACAATATTTTTATTGAACCTTTTTTCAACAAACATGACACCAACAATCAAACCCCAACACTAAAGCAAACCAAAAAAACCCCCCAAATATTCCAAAAACACCTTCAACCATTAACAAAACAAGTCAAACAATGCTCCTCTGTTTAGCCTAGGTAATCCATTGCATAAGTATACATATTATACGTTCACCAATTTGGAATTTACAAGGTCCACACACATCATTCACCTTCTTCTTCAGAAGTTATGTTTAGTTTCTTTACATAATCAATGAAAGGTCTCCATATATTCTCAAACACATTTTCCTTTGATTTCAATATGTATGTTATTCTTTCTAGTGGAAGGTTTGTTAACATCTGTCTTAACCACTGAGTCACATCTGGTCTATGAGTCTTTTTCCATAGTAGTGCAATACATTTTTTGGCATTAAGCAAACTGAGGTCTATGAATGTTCTTTCACTCTTATTAAAGTTATGCTTTTCTGGATACAGACCCAACGAAAACAATTTAGGATTCAATATGAGTTGTTTTGAAATTATTTTTCCAATTGTTACCCTCACCTCTTCCCAAAACATTCTAATTTTTCTACATTCCCAAAAACAATGAAATAGAGTTCCTTTACTTTCCATACATTTTGTGCACGTATCTGGTATGTTTTTGTTATATCTATTTAACTCCACCGGTGTAACATACATCCGCATTAACCATTTATAATGTATCGATTTAAGACGTACATTTATTGATTTGGTTTGAGCTTCTGAGCAAGCCAATTCCCATTGTTCCTCTGAAATTTCAATTTGTAGGTCTTCTTTCCAATAATTCATTCTTTTCTGTGCGTTTTCACTTGAGGATAATATCAGTGAGTTATAGAACTCTGAAATAATACCCTTTCTCTTACTATTTTTCGTCAAAATTTTTTCCAAGTATGAATAGGTAGGACGGGTGAGAGCATTATTTTGATTTGATCGAATAAAATTCCTAAGCTGAAGATATTTTAAAAAATGTGTTCTATTAAGATTAAATTTAGCCCTCAGTTCTTCAAAAGACATTATGTTGTCTGAACGTGCCAAATATAAGTCTTGAATCTTTTGAATCCCTTTTAAATTCCATAATTTAAATACAGCATCCGCTCTCCCTGGTGTAAAATATTGATTACCCCATATTGGGCTAAATTGTGACAATAAGTGCGGTTCTTTTAAATATTTTTTGATTTCATACCATATTTTGATCATATGCTTTACAATAGGATTTTTAACTTGTTTCTGTAATTTTTTTGCCGAGTCTGAGTATATGAATAAGGGAAGAGGTAAAGGTAAATTGTATGATTCCATCTCCGTCCAGTGAGGGAGATCATTTGATGAAAAATAATATGTCATAGACCTCAGTTGTGCTGACCAGTAATACAACATAAAGTTTGGACATTTCAGACCTCCACGATCAAATGGCAAATATAGTAAGGACAGACGTAATCTAGCCTTCCTATTGTTCCATATAAATTCCACTAACTTTTTTTTAATTCTTGAGAATAGATCTGAAGGTGGTGGTAAAGGAATGTATTGAAATAAATATAGTATTTTGGGTAAGATATTACTTTTAAGTATATTAATTCTCCCGATCATCGACATTGGCAGTGACATCCATCTCTGAAGCAACTCATTAATGTCTGTCATTAAGGCTTCATAGTTGATACTAGCGGCTGATTCTAGCTTAGGCACAATTTGAATTCCTAAGTATTTAAACTGATTTACAACAGTGAATTGATTTACCTCAGGAGCTGGGTGATTTCTCTGGGTCTCATTTAGCATTAATATTGAAGATTTATTTTTATTTATTTTATATCCTGATATTTCCCCAAAGTTCTTTATTAAATTTAACAAGGTCGGAATTGATTTTTTAAGATTCGACATAAACAAAATTATGTCATAAGCATACAGGGAGATTTTATGTTCTGTTGGTCCTACTTTAATTCCATATATTTGTGGATGTAAACGTACTGCCATCGCTAAAGGTTCAATTGCCATAGTAAACAGTAAAAGTGAAAGTGGGCAGCCTTGTCGACAACCTCTATTAATTTTTATTGATTTTGAGATATTGCTATTTGTTAGGATTTCTGCTGTAGCATTATTGTATATTATCTGAACCCATTTTATGAAATTCTTTCCAAGCCCAAACCTTTGTAAAACTTCAAAAAGAAAGGGCCATTCGACCCTATCAAAGGCCTTTTCAGCATCCAATGATGGGAGAGCTGTATCCGGCGCTTCTTTATTAGAATAAATTATATTAAATAGTCTTCTTACATTATGGAAGCCTTGTCTTCCCATTATAAAGCCATTCTGATCTCGGTTAATTATATTTGGTAATATTTCTTGTAGTCGTCTTGCTAAAATTTTACAGATTATCTTAAGGTCTGCATTTAATAGGCTTATTGGTCTCATGTTTTCACATTTATTAGTAGGTTTACCTGGTTTTGGCAACAGTATAATGAAGGCATTATTTATATATGGCGGTAATTTACTATTTTGAAATGCTTCTAAAACCATTTCCAAAAATGGTTTTATTAATTTATTCTTAAATTTTTTATAGAGGTCAACTGGAAGACCGTCAGGTCCCGCACTTTTTCCTGATTTCATATTATCAATGGCTAGCCCAACTTCTTCTTGACTAATTTTTGACTCCAGTATCTCCCTATTTTCATTTGGAATACATGGTATTGTGGGTGACACACATTGTGGGCTCACTTTTCCACAGAGACATGACTGCATGTGTATTGAGGGTGTCACGTCTGCAAGGACAAAGGACTCGAATCTGCAGAAGATAACAAGGAGGTGTGAGATTTGTCTCTTTGTCCCACAGAAGATGCCCCGGAGAGATTTCCGGTTCATCAAGAAATGAGAGACAATGGTGAAGATTCAAAGGGATGCTTTGTGACTGTATGTTTACTGAAAACACCATGTGACTTGAATTCTGATGCTGGAAACATATAAAAGGGTGATGAGATATGATTCTTTCTCTCTCCTGCTTTGAGAATGCTAGACGATGTGTTCTGTCAATAAAGCTGGTTTACGAATTAAACTCAGCCTCATCATTCGAGCACATCTTCTACACTGGTGACCTACGACGAGAAATGAGCAGACAGAATTCTCCCGAGCGGGGCTCGGCCAAAGCCAGCCTGATGGCCGCCTCCACGATCCGGCTGCCCGATTTCTGGCAGCACAGCCCGCGCTCATGGTTTAGCGCAGTCGAAGCGCAGTTCAACCTCCGGAGAATCTCCAACGACGACACAAAATTCTACCATGTGGTAGCGAAGCTGGACAGCGACACGGTCCAGAGAGTGGAGGATTTGGTTAATCATCCACCAGACAGCGACAAGTACAGCGCATTGAAGGACGCGCTGATCAGCCATTTCACTCCTTCAGTCCAACAACGAGCAGAGGGGCTCCTGACGTTGACGGAGTCAGAGAACGATAGACCTGCGGACCTGATGGTGAAGATGCTGAGGCTCAAAGACTCTGAGGATGGCGAATTCATTTTCGCCCACCTTTTCCTTCGAACCCTGCCGCCAGCAGTGAGAGTGGCCCTGGCAGAGTCGCCCCGATTGGCCAGGCAAGACTACCATGGGTTGAGCAAAGAGGCGCAGCGGCTGGTCGATGCCCACAAGCGGAACGCGGTTTCGGCCGTGGCTGCTAGCCCAGGAACGGCGTCCGGAGACAGCGCAGGTCCAGCGGCCGCGGCGCCAGACGCACCAACGACGGCGGCGATGGGGGCCAGACGACGCGGAGCGGAGGACGGCCCGTGTTTCTACCACCGCCGTTTTGCAGAGAGAGTGCACAGGTGCGTCCCACCGTGCAACTTCAAGCGCCAGGGAAACGCCAAGACCGAGGGCCGGTAGCAGCTGCGACCCTCGGTAACGAGAACAAGCTGCTTTACCTGACGGACGCACGCTCGGGGAAACAGTTCCTCGTGGACACGGGCTCTCAGCTGAGTTTCGTCACACCCACCTATGCGGAACGGCTGATGCCGTCTAAAGCTCCCTGGGTGTCAGTGTCAGCAGCGAACGGCTCCGCAATTAAAACGTTCGGCGAGAGGACCATGCTTCTGTCCTTACAGGGCCGTTCATTTGAGTGGACATTTATTGTAGCAGCAGTCAGTTTCAACATGTTAGGGGCTGATTTTTTGTGCTCACATGGTTTATTGGTTGACCTTGCTAATAGACGTCTGATTAATGCACTGTCCTTTCATTCTATTCCCTGCACAGCTCGGGTGGCCCCGCCGACTGCACATGCCAGCGTCTCAGCTGCGGGTGGTAAGTTTCATACATTGCTTGCTCAGTTCCCAGCACTCACAGTCCCCACGTTTTTGGCAACGGTGGCTAAACATGGGGTGGAGCATTTCATAACCACCACCGGCCCTCCCGTTTTTGCAAAAGCTCGGCGCTTGGACCCAGCTAAACTGGCCATCGCGCGCGAGGAGTTCACTAATCTAGAAAAACTGGGCATTGTTAGACGCTCCAAGAGCTCTTGGGCTTCGCCGTTACACATGGTCCCAAAGGCTGACGGTTTGTGGTGACCTTGCGGCGATTTCCGCAGGTTGAACAACGTTTCAGCTCATGACCGCTACCCGATTCCGCACATTCAGGATTTTTCTGTTCATTTGGCGGGGGCGCGCATTTTTTCTAAAATAGACTTGGTGCGCGGTTACCACCAGGTTCCAGTGCGCGCGCAAGATGTACCCAAAACAGCGGTCATAACTCCTTTCGGCCTTTTTGAGTTTTTGCGCATGCCTTTTGGCCTCAAGGGGGCCGCGCAAACTTTCCAACGCATGATGGATGCAGTTTTACGCGACCTCCCTTTCGTGTTCGTTTATTTGGACGATATTCTGGTAGCCAGCGCGTCCGAGGGCGAGCACGAAAAACACCTCACAGCAGTTTTTCGGAGGCTGGCAGAGCACGGGTTAATAGTTAACCCAGCGAAGTGCCAGTTTGGGGTGGCGCAGATTGATTTTTTGGGACATCGCGTTTCGGCAGAAGGAGTGGTTCCTCTTCCAAATAAAGTGCGTGCCATAACGGATTTTCCGCAACCTCAAACGGTCAAGGCGCTTCAGGAGTTTCTAGGGATGGTTAATTTTTACAACCGGTTCCTCCCAAGCGCAGCACGGCTCATGCAGCCATTGTACACCGCGTTAAAAAACAAAAGCCCGCAAATAAAGTTGAATGGTCTCCGGAGCGGGAGCGCGCTTTTGCCCAGGTCAAAACAGCCCTGGCAAACCCAGTTTTGTTAGCGCACCCAGTTCCAACGGCCCGCATGGCGCTCACCACTGACGCTTCCGATGTAGCGGTGGGGGCAGTAGTTGAACAGTTTGTGGCAGGTACCTGGCAACCCCTCGCGTTTTTCAGCAGGACTTTGCGCGATAGTGAGCGTAAATACAGTGCGTTTGACAGGGAGCTTTTGGCCCTACACTTGGCCATCCGCCATTTTCAGTTCTGGCTAGAGGGGCGACGTTTCACCGCGTTTGTGGATCATAAACCACTAACGTTTGCGATGGCCAAAATTTCAGAACCCTGGTCAGGCCGACAACAATGGCAACTAGCCGCAATATCGGAGTTCACTACTGATATTCAGCATGTCGCGGGTAAACACAATGTTGTAGCAGACTGCCTCTCTCGCGCGGTAGCACCACCAAGCCCCATAGGGGCAGACTCTGTAGCCGTGGCCGGGCCCGGGCAGCGACGCGGGAGCGCGCGCAGCCCCGGTCTGTGTTGGGTTAGATTATGCAGCCATGGCTGCGGAGCAGGTTAACGACGCGGACGTGCGCGCGCTCCAGTCTGGACCAACAGGGTTAAGGCTGGAGCACAGGGAGCAACAAAGTGGTATGCCCCCACTAATCTGCGATGTCTCCACGGGACGGCCCCGCCCCGTGGTGCCAGCCGCGTGGCGTCGCCGCGTTTTTGACTCGGTCCATTCTCTCGCGCACCCGGGGGTGCGCGCATCGATTAAGTTGGTGGGGGAGAAATTTGTTTGGCCCGGGTTGCGCAAACAGGTCAAAGAATGGGCGGCAGCCTGCGTAGCGTGTCAGCGAGCCAAAATACACAGACACACTAAGGCCCTGTTAGAACCTTTTCACATCCCCGCTAAGCGTTTTGATCACGTGCATGTTGACTTGGTGGGCCCGCTCCCATTATCACACGGGCACACACATCTTTTGACGATGGTGGATCGCACCACGCGTTGGCCAGAGGCGATTCCTCTGACATCAACCACAGCGGAAGAAGTTGCGCGAGCTTTTTTAGCAGCGTGGGTTGCGCGTTTCGGTGTACCGTCGGACATAACGTCCGACAGGGGTCCCCAATTTATTTCCGAACTATGGTCATCGATGGCCCGCAGCTTGGGGGTGAAGATTCATCGCACCACTGCGTATAACCCCCAGGCTAATGGTTTACGCGAACGCTTTCACAGGTCATTGAAAGCAGCCCTCAGAGCGTCGCTGACGGATACAAATTGGGTGGACAAACTTCCATGGGTTTTATTGGGGTTGCGTTCTGCACCTAAGGAAGATTTACATGCTTCCCCGGCTGAATTAGTTTTTGCACAACCTCTCCGTTTGCCGGGGGAATTTCTTCCCGATAATCCCGCACCAAATGGCCCCCCTGCTCAGCCGTGGCAGAGCGACTCGGGAGCAAACACGCTCCCTGGCCCGGTCCATCACAGTTTACCACACGTTTTTGTGCCAAAGGCTTTAAAAAATGCAGAGTTTGTTTTTGTTAAACATGATACTCAGCGTCCAAGTTTGTGACCGTTTTATGACGGACCGTTCAGAGTGCTGGAGACCGGGCAGAAGCATTTTCTGCTAGATTTAGGGGGCAGAAGGGAGTTGATTTGCATAAACAGGCTCAAACCCGCTTTTGTTTTGGCTGATGAGGAAGTGCAGCTCGCGAGGCCCCCCCGCCGTGGCAGGCCGCCGAGAGGACATTCTCCAGAATCTTCACAGAAAGGTGCTAACAGCTTTAATCCACAGGTGCAGAGAGATGTTGCAGGTGCAGCAAAGCCAGGTTGCAGCAGATTCGGCAGAAAGTTAAAACCTAGGCAGTTGGTGGATTGATTAGCGATGTATGGACTGTTTTGTGTTTTTCTTTTTTTTTATGCCATGCAGGTTTTGCCCTTAATAGACGTTTGGGGGGGGTAGTGTGGGTGACACACATTGTGGGCTCACTTTTCCACAGAGACATGACTGCATGTGTATTGAGGGTGTCACGTCTGCAAGGACAAAGGACTCGAATCTGCAGAAGACAACAAGGAGGTGTGAGATTTGTCTCCTTGTCCCACAGAAGATGCCCCGGAGAGATTTCCGGTTCATCAAGAAATGAGAGACAATGGTGAAGATTCAAAGGGATGCTTTGTGACTGTATGTTTACTGAAAACACCATGTGACTTGAATTCTGATGCTGGAAACATATAAAAGGGTGATGAGATATGATCCTTCCTCTTTCCTGCTTTGAGAATGCTAGACGATGTGTTCTGTCAATAAAGCTGGTTTACGAATTAAACTCAGCCTCATCATTCGAGCACATCTTCTACAGTATAGATAATCCATCCAAAAACCCATTTAGTTTTGTTAAGTCAGTTTCATTTTTTGTATCATATAGTTTTTCATAATAATCTCTAAAGGCACTGTTAATTTCTAAAGGATCTACAACTGCCTGTCCGTTACTTATAATACTGGTAATTGGTGTTTTAAATTCTAATTGTTCAGAATCAGAATCAGGTTTATTGCCATTGTTCATGTAGTACACAAACTAGGAATTTGTCTCTTGTTCCATCAATTGTTTAATCTGCCATGCCAATAATTTTCCTGATTTTTCACCTTGTTCATAAAAGGTTTGCTTCAGTCTTAGAAGACTCGAGGCAGCTCTATTCGCTGATTTTTTGTCATATTCAGCTCTCAGAATCAGTAATTCATTCTCTAATTTGGGATTACTTCCTGCATACACTTTTTCTTGAAGAATTTTTATTTTACATTCCAATTGGACTCTCTCCTCTCTCCTCTTCCTAGATTTTGAGCCTATATAACTAATAATATGCCCCCTAATAAAAGCTTTGAAAGCTTCCCACTTTATACATGCTGATGTTTGTGTAATGTTGATATCAAAGAACTCATCTATCTGTTTTTCTATGTACTTAACAAATTCCTCATCTTGAAGCCATTTATGCTGAAATTGCCACCTACCAGGAACCTTTGTCAATTTCTTATCTACATATATTATACAGCAGGGTGCGTGATCAGAAATCACAATGTTATCATAGAAACAATTTTGAATCTTGGACCTTAATTCTATCAAAAAATAGTCAATACGTGAGAATGTCTTGTGGGTGTTAGAATAACAAGAATAGGCTTTGACTTGTGGTTTCATTTCTCTCCATATATCTAGCAATCTCAATTCTTTCATAAAATGATTAATGGTCATCCTACATCCATTGTGCGTACAGTCCTGTCCTGTTGACCTATCTATACTGGGATTCAATGTACAGTTATAATCCCCTGCTATTATATGTTGCCCTGTGAGTGATGCTAAAGTAAGAAATAAATTAACGAAGAAGTTTTGATCATCTATATTGGGACCATATACAGTATGTTCACCAGATTTATATTTTCTAATAACAAAGATCCTTGGATGATTAGATATCTTCCCAATTTATCTCCAATTACATTTTTCACTTGAAATGGGACTGATTTATGTATGAGAGTCATGACTCCCCTGGCTCGAGATGAAAATGATGAGGTGAAAACACTTCCCTGCCATCTACTCCTTATTCTTTTTACATCCTCCTCTATTAGATGAGTTTCTTGTAAAAACACAATTTTTGAACCTATGTCTTTTATTTTATTCAAAACTTTTTTAAGTTTTTTTTAGATTTTGTAGACCTCTGCAATTCCATGATGTTAAATTAAGCTTAACGCTTTGGTCTATGATCAATAAAGAGTTTGAGGTTACCTTGCAATATAAACATGCTCATACAGAGAAGCAAAAACATGGATGGTTGAACATTCATCCCACAAACTACACAAAAACAAATTCCCCCTCCCCACATTCGTGGTAATCCCCCCAAAATCAAAAAAAAAAAAAAAAAATCTGTCTCCCGCTATAGCCTGAATCTGCTCCTCCCCTGTGAGGATCAGTCAAACCACTCACTCTTTCCTCCTCTCAATCACCCTGACTCTGCTACTTTTAATAACAACAATAACTCTCTTCTGTAGTTTTTCCAATTTAACTCCAAAATTTTATAGCAACGTTGTACATCATAGCTTTTTTTTTTTAATATATAATACCATCTATATTTTGTAGACATGCTATATGTTTCAAATCAGTCAGATACTTGAACACTTGCTTAAATATTCCACCTTTTATATCTTGTTCTTGCTTCATGCTTGGCTCTCGCCAGTCTCCTTGGATCTGCTTAATGAGTTCCTGCGCCTCCTGAGGGGTCTTGAAGACTTGGGTTCTCCCTTTATACGTGACCAGCAGTCTTGCAGGATAAATCACTCCGTGACGAATTCCAAGGCTGCGCAGCTCTTTACGGGCGGGGTCAAACTGTTTCCTTAATTGTTGGATTCCTGCGGCCAAATCTGGGTAGAACCGCACCTGTTGATCGTGGTATTTAATTTCTCTTTTAGTACGCGCTGCGCTGGAGACCGTCATCTTGTCCCTGTAGTTAAGGAACTTCATAATCAGCGTCCTCGGTGTTGTCTTCTTATCTCTCGGTGGGCCTATTCGATGTGCGCTTTCCAAGACGACTGATGACTTTAGATCTGTGTTATCCAGCGCTTCTGGGATCCACTTTTCCAAAAAGGAACACGCATCCTGTTCCTCTGCCCCCTCCGGAAGGCCCACAAGTCTTAAATTATTCCGTCTCGACCGGGATTCTAAGTCCAAGACGTTATCTTCCAGACGTCCATCCATCCATCCATCTTCTACCGCTTTTCCGGAGGTCCGGGTCGCGGAGGCAGCAGTTCAAGCAGAGAAGCCCAGACTTCCCTCTCCCCAGCCACCTGCTCCAGCTCTTCAGAGGGGATACCAAGGCGTTCCCAGACTAGCTGGGAGACATAGTCTCTCCACCGAGTCCTGGGTCTGCCCCGGGGTCTCCTCCCAGTGGGACGTGCCTGAAACACCTCAAGTGGGAGGCGTCCAGGAGGCATCCTAATCAGATGCCCATACCACCTCAACTGACTCCTTTCAATGTGGAGGAGCAGCGGTTCTACTCTGAGCCTCTCCCGGATGACTGAGCTCCTCACCCTATCTCTGAGGGTGAGTCCAGCAATCCTACGGAGAAAGCTCATTTCAGCCGCTTGTATCCGCGATCTCGTTCTTTCGGTCATTACCCAAAGCTCGTGACCATAGGTGAGAGTAGGAACGTAGATTGACTGGTAAATCGACAGCTTTGCCTTAGAACTAAGCTCCCTCTTCACCACAACAGACCGGTACAACGTCCGCATCACTGCAGATGCTGCTCCAATCCGTCTGTCGATCTCTCGCTCCATTTTCCCCTCACTCGTGAACAAGACCCCAAGATACTTAAACTCCTCCACTTGGGGCAGGAGCCTGTCCCCAACCCGGAGAGGACAATCCACCTTTTTCCGGCTGAGGACCATGGACTCGGACTTGGAGGTGCTGATTCTCATCCCAGCCGCTTCACACTCAGCGGCAAACCGTCCCAGCAAGAGCTGTAGGTCATTGCTGGATGAAGCCAACAGGACAACATCATCTGCAAACAACAGAGATGAGATCCTGTGGTCACCAAGCATGACACCCTCCATTCCCTGGCTGCGCCTAGAAATCCTGTCCATAAAAATTATGAACAGGACCGGTGACAAAGGGCAGCCCTGGCGGAGTCCAACTCTCACTGGGAATGACTCCGACCGAGTGTTGGCAATGCGAACTAAACTCTCACAACGGTCGTACAGAGACCGAATAGCTCGTAACAACAAGCCCGATACCCCATACTCCCGAAGCACCCCCCACAAAAATCCACGAGGGACGCGGTCAAATGCCTTCTCCAAGTCCACAAAACACATGTAAACTGGTTGGGCAAACTCCCACGAACCCTCAAGAATTCTCGAGAGGGTAAAGAGCTGGTCCGATGTGCCACGGCCAGGACGAAAACCACATTGCTCCTCCTGAATCCGAGGTTCGACCAACGGCCGGACTCTCCTCTCCAATACCTTGGCATAGACCTTCCCAGGGAGGCTGAGGAGTGTGATCCCTCTAAAGTTGGAGCACACCCTCCGGTCCCCTTTTTTGAAGAGAGGAACCACCACCCCGGTTTGCCATGCCAAAGGCACTGCCCCCGACCTCCACGCAATGTTGCAGAGGCGTGTCAACCATGACAACCCAACAACATCCAGGGCCTTGAGGTACTCGGGGCGAATCTCGTCCACCCCCGGGGCCCGGCCACCAAGGAGATTTTTAAATCTTCCAGACGTTTATTTTTTAATGAATGGATCCCCTCATGGATCGTCACCCCCCCCTCATGGATCGTCACCTTATCGTGGTGGGGGGGTTTGCGTGCCCCAGTGATCCCAGGAGCTATGTTGTCCGGGGCAATTTGCCTCTGATAGGGTCTCCCAAGACAAACTGGTCCTGGGTGAAGGGCCAGACGAAGAACGATCCAACAGACTCTCATGATAAATTGTATATCAAGGATTCAGTGTACCCCGCCCGGTATGGGGTTACCGGGGCCCCACCCTGGAGCCAGGCCTGGGGGAGGGGCTCGAAGGCTAGCGTCTGGTGGCCGGGTTTCCACCCATGGGACCCGGCCGGGCTCAGCCCGAAGGAGTTACATGGGTCCGCCCTCCAGTAGGTTCACCACCTGCAGGAGGGATCATGGAAGTCCGGTGCTATGTGGATTAGGTGGCAGTCAAAGGCGGAGACCTTGGCGGACTGATCCCAAGCTTTCAGGCAGAGCTCCGGATCTCCAACGCTGAAGATGAAGTCAACAGCCTGCAATTAAAGGTCCAAACATTGGAATTAAAAAATAAACGTCTGGAAGATAAATAAAAAAAAAAATCTTCCAGACGTTTATTTTTTAATTCCAATGTTTGGACCTTTAATTGCAGGCTGTTGACTTCATCTTCAGCGTTGGAGATCCGGAGCTCTGCCTGCAATATTCGCTCCATACAGTCGCTTATTTCTTTTCTCATAGCTTCAATCGCAGCTATAATCCCATCAAACTTAGACGAAAAGTCTGTTCTCATCGCGCTGATGGCAGCAAGGACCGCATTCGTTCCTTCGGCAGTCACCGCCCCGCCGGTAGCTCCCTCCTCAGCCATGGTCACAGGCGATTTATCTGCTGCATCACGAGCGTGGAAATCTGTTAACTTGGCTTGTTTCGTCGAATCAGTTCTTCCTCCTCCTGATTTCACAGCCTTAGTTTTTACCATATCCGCCCCCAAACGCTAGAGTAGGTTTTTGTTCCAATTGGGAGAGTTTTAGCCTACTTTTTTATCATTAGGAGCAGAGCAGAGTGGAGCACACCCTTCTAAGCGGCCGCCATAACCGGAAGTCCACAAGTTGAGTTTTTACAATAAAGTTCTATTTTGGTTTCCTCTGACCATATGACAGACTCCCAGTCCTCTTCTGGATCATCCAAATGCTCTCTAGCAAACTTCAAACGGGCCTAGACATGTACTGGTTTAAGCAGGGGGACACATCTGGCACTGCAGGATTTGAGTCCCTGGCGGCGTAGTGTGTTACTGATGGTAGCCTTTGTTACTTTGGTCCCAGCTCTCTGCAGGTCATTCACTAGGTCCCCCCGTGTGGTTCTGGGATTTTTGCTCACCGTTCTCGTGATCATTTTGACCCCACGGGGTGAGATCTTGCGTGGAGCCCCAGATCGAGGGAGATTATCAGTGGTCTTGTATGTCTTCCATTTTCTAATAATTGCTCCCACAGTTGATTTCTTCACACCAAGCTGCTTACCTATTGCAGATTCAGGCTTCCCAGCCTGGTGCAGGTCTACAATTTTGTTTCTGGTGTCCTTTGACAGCTCTTTGGTCTTGGCCATAGTGGAGTTTTGGGGTCTGACTGTTTGAGGTTGTGGACAGGTGTCTTTTATACTGATAACGACTTCAAACAGGTGCCATTAATACAGGTAACGAGTGGAGGACAGAGGAGCCTCTTAAAGAAGAAGTTACAGGTCTGTGAGAGCCAGAAATCTTGCTTGTTTGTAGGTGACCAAATACTTATTTTCCACCATAATTTGCAAATAAATTCTTTAAAAATCCTTCAATGTGATTTTCTGGATTTTTTTTCTCATTTTGTCTCTTATAGTTGAGGTATACCTATGATGAAAATTGGAGACCCTTCTCAACTTTTAAGTGGGAGAACTTGCACAATTGGTGGGTGACTAAATACTTTTTTGCCCCACTGTATAGGCCCTCTCTATGGATCCATAGCACAGGTCCAATGTCTTTTTTCGCTTGGTTGGGCAGGCGACATATTGATAAAAGTTTTTAAGTATCTTCTTCAGAGACATATGGTTAAAATCCCCAAGAATAAAATTTGGAGCCTCTGCGGAAATCGACTCCAACCACTGTACCACATCAAAGACGGTGCTGGAGGCGGAGGCAGCATCCATCCTTGGGTGAATGTACACAGTCGTTATAAAAAGTTGGGGGAACTCGCGGGGCAGATAAAAGGGGCGTAGTGACACGCTCTCTTACCGTGACAGATGTACAGTACTGTTTTATTAATATATAAACATACGTCGCCCCCCTGACATTTCCCCGTTACCTCTTCCTGCCGATCCGAGCGAAGTGTGGCTCCAAAGCCGTCAATACACGGGTCCGGGTCCTGGTTATGTGCCGTATGCCACGTCTCCGTGTAAGCCATGACACAACAGTTCTTGAAATCCTTCTGATATCGTGGGAAAGCTCTCCACCGACCGGGACCAATGACCCAGCTTTTGTACAAGTGGAGGCGTGGCCCCGAGCCGCTGGGAGCTGGTGAGTGATGGAGTTAACTGGCAGGTGGATCACAGTGAGATAATTTAATTGGTAAATAGATGCGTAAAAAATTGTACACCGAGTGTGTGATACGTCAAAGTCCAAATAGGTATGTTTGGACGAGGTAGAGCTTGGCGGTCCCGGTTCGAGCCTACAACAGGAATGTGCATTTCCACTGCGTAAATGGACCAGATAGGCATGCGGGTTACAAATCAATGTGAGACCTCCTTAACATCATGAGTGAGCATTGACTAAGAAAAATATCGACGTGAGATCTTCTTTCCATCACAAGTGAGCACTGATGAAAGGGTTAACCTTAAAAAGCACATGGACAAAATTGTTGGTACCTCTCTGTTAATGAAAGAAAAATCCATAATGGTCACAGAAATAACTTGAATCTGACAAAAGTGGTAATAAATAAAAATTTTATGAAAATTAACCAATGAAAATCAGACAATGCTTTTGAATTGTGGTTCAACAGAGTTATTTTAAAAAACAAACTCATGAAACAGGCCTGGACAAAAATGATGGTACCCTTAACTTAATATTTTGTTGCACAACCTTTTGAGGCAATCACTGCAATCAAACGATTATTGTAACTGTCAGTGAGACTTCTGCACCTCTCAGCAGGTATTTTGGCCCACTCCTCATGAGCAAACTGCTCCAGTTGTCTCAGGTTTGAAGGGTGCCTTCTCCAGACGGCATGTTTCAGCTCCTTCAACAGACGTTCAATAGGATTTAGATCAGGGCTCATAGAAGGCCACTTTAGAATAGTCCAATGTTTGGCTCTTAGCCATTCTTGGGTGTTTTTAGCTGTGTGTTTTGGGTCATTATCCTGTTGCAAGACCCATGACCTGCGACTGAGACCAAGCTGTCTGACACTGGGCAGCACATTTCTCTCTATAATACCTTGGTAGTCTTGAGATTTCATTGTACCCTGCACAGATTCAAGATACCCTGTGCCAGATGCAGCAAAGCAGCCCCAGGACATAACAGAACCTCCTCCATGTTTCACAGAAGGGACAGTGTTCTTTTCTTGGTAGGCTTCATTTTTGCGTCTGTGAACATAGAGCTGATGTGCCTTGCCAAAAAGTTCCATTTTTGTCTCGTCTGTCCATAGGACATTCTCCCAGAAGCTTTGTGGCTTGTCAACATGCAGTTTGGCAAATTCCAGTCTGGCTTTTTTATGATTTGTTTTCAACAGTGGTGTCCTCCTTTGGTTGTCTCCCATGAAGTCCACTTTGGCTCAAACAACGACGGATGGTGCGATCTGACACTGATGTACGTTGACCTTGGAGTTCACCATGAATGTGTTTAGAGGTTGTTCTGGGCTCTTTTGTTACCATTCGTATTATCTGTCTCTTCCATTTTTCATCAAGTTTCCTCCTGCGGCCACGTCCAGGGAGGTTGGCTACAGTCCCGTGGATCTTAAATTTCTGAATAATATGTGCAACTGTAGTCACAGGAACATCAAGCTGCTTGGAGATGGTCTTATAGCCTTTACCTTTAACATGCTTGTCTATAATTTTCTTTCTAATCTCCTGAGACAACGCTCTCCTTTGCTTCCTCTGGTCCATGTTTAGTCTTGTACACACCATGTCACCAAACAGCACAGTGACTACTTGTCACCCTTTAAATAGGCCGACTGACTGATTACAAGTTTGTAGACACCTGTGATGTTAATTAGAGGACACATCAATCTTTTCTAGTGGTACCATTATTTTTGTCCAGGCCTGTTTCAAGAGTTTGTTTTTTAAACTAATTCTGTTGAACGACAATTCAAAAGCATTGTCTGATTTTCATTGGTTAATTTTCATAGAATTTTTATTTATTACCACTTTTGTCTGATTCAAGTTATTTCTGTGACCATTGTGGGTTTTTCCTTCATTAACTGAGGGGTACCAACAATTTTGTCCTCCATCCATCTTCTACCACTTTTCCGGAGGTTCGGGTCACAGAGGCAGCAGTTCAAGCAGAGAAGCCCAGACTTCCCTCTCCCCAGCCGCCTGCTCCAGCTCTTCAGAGAGGATACCAAGGCGTTCCCAGACCAGCTGGGAGACATAGTCTCTCCACCGAGTCCTGGGTCTGCCCCAGGGTCTCCTCCCAGGGGGACGTGCTCGAAACAGCTCATGTCGGAGGCGTCCAGGAGGCATCCTAATCAGATGCCCATACCACCTCAACTGACTCCGTTCAATGTGGAGGAGCAGCGGTTCTAGTCTGAGCCTCTCCTGGATGACTGAGCTCCTCACCCTATCTCTGAGGGTGAGTCCAGCAATCCTACGGAGAAAGCTCATTTCAGCCGCTTGTATCCGCGATCTCATTCTTTCGGTCATTACCCAAAGCTCGTGGCCATAGGTGAGAGTAGGAACGTAGATTGACTGGTAAATTGACAGCTTTGCCTTAGAACTAAGCTCCCTCTTCACCACAACAGACCAGTACAACGTCCGCATCACTGCATGTACTGCTCCATTCCGTCTGTCAATCTCTCGCTCCATTTTCCTCTCACTCATGAATACCCCAAGATACTGAAACTCCTCCACTTGGAGCAGGACCCTATCCCCAACCCGGAGAGGACAATCCACCTTTTTCCGGCTGAGGACCATGGACTCGGACTTGGAGGTGCTGATTCTCATCCCAGCCGCTTCACTCTCAGCGGCAAACCGTCCCAGCAAGAGCTGTAGGTCATTGCTAGATGAAGCCAACAGGACAACATCATCTGCAAATAACAGAGATGAGATCCTGTGGTCACCAAGCATGACACCCTCCATTCCCTGGCTGCGCCTAGAAATCCTGTCCATAAAAATAATTAACAGGATCGGTGACAAAGGGCAGCCCTGGTGGAGTCCAACTCTCACTGGGAATGAGTCCGACCAAGTGTTGGCAATACGAACCAAACTCTCATAACGGTCGTACAGAGACCGAATAGCTCATAGCAACAAGCCCAATACCCCATACTCCCAAAGCACCCCCCATAAAAAAATCACGAGGGACGCGGTCAAATGCCTTCTCCAAGTCCACAAAACACATGTAAACTGGTTGGGCAAACTCCCACGAACCCTCGAGAATTCTCGAGAGGGTAAAGAGCTGGTCCGATGTGCCGCGGCCAGGACGAAAACCACATTACTCCTCCTGAATCCGAGGTTGGACCAACGGCCAGACTCTCCTCTCCAGTACCTTGGCATAGACCTTCCCAGGGAGGCTGAGGAGTGTGATCCCTCTAAAGTTGGAGCACACCCTCTGGTCCCCTTTTTTGAAGAGGAACCACCACCCCTGTTTGCCATGCCAAATGCACTGCCCCTGACCTCCACGCAATGTTGCAGAGGCGTGTCAACCATGACAGCCCAACAATATCCAGGGCCTTGAGGTACTCAGGCAGAATCTCGTCCACCCCCGGGGCCCGGCCACCAAGGACATTTTTAACCAACTTTGCAACTTCAGCCCCTGTGATAGGTGAGTCATCCCCCTCGTCCACAAACCCTGCTTCCTCTGTGGAAGGCGTATCAGTGGGATTGAGGAGATCCTCGAAGTATTCCTTCCACCGCTCGACGATATCCCCAGTCAAAGTCAACAGCGCCCCATCCGCACTATACACAGTGTGGACAGGGAGCTGCTTTCCCCTCCTGAGCCGCCGGACAGTTTGCCAGAATCTCTTCAAGGCCGACCAAAAGTCTTGTTCCATGGCCTCACCGAACTCCCACACCCAAGTTTTTGCTTCAGCAACCACCCGAGCTGCACTCCGCTTGGCCTGCCGGTACACCTCAGCTGCTTCGGGAGTCCCACAAGCCAACCAAGCTTGATAGGACTCCTTCTTCAGCTTAATGCCCCCCCTCACCACTGGTGTCCACCACTTGGTTCGGGGGTTGCCACCACGAGATGCACCGACCACCTTGCGGCCGCAGCTCTGTTAATTTTCCGCCAGATGTAATGGGACACACACCTTCCAGAAAGTTCAACTTTTGTCTCATCAGTCCACAGAGTATTTTCCCAAAAGTCTTGGGGATCATCAAGGTGTTTTCTGGCAAAATTGAGACGAGCCTCTGTTCTTTTTACTCAGCAGTGTTTTTCACCTTGAAACTCTGCCATGCAGGCCATTTTTGCCCAGTCTCTTTCTTATGGTGGAGTCATAAACACTGACCTTAACTGGGGCAAGTGAGGCCTGCAGTTCTTTGGATGTTGTTGTGGGGTCTTTTATGACCTCTTGGATGAGTTGTCGCGACACTCAATTCAATTCAACTTTATTTATATAGCGCCATTTCACAACAACAGTCATCTCATAGCACTATCAACTGTCGGGGGAACCCCTACAGTTGCAGAAAGACCCCAGCAATCAGGCGATCCCCTGTGAGCAAGCACTTGGCGACGGTGGAGAGGAAAAACTCCCTTTTAACAGGAAGAAACCTCCAGCAGAGCCAGGCTCAGGGAGGGGCAGTCATCTGCTGCGACTGGCTGGGGGGTGAGGGGATAAAGAAGATGAAAAGAACAGAGGTAATTCTTGGGGTAATTTTTTTCAGCTGGCCATTCCTTCACCATTTGTGGATAATAGCTCTCACTGTGGTTTGCTGGAGTCCCAAAGGTTTAGAAATGGCTTTATAACCTTTTCCAGACTGATAGATCTCAATTACTTTGTTTCTCATTTGTTGCTGAATTTCTTTGGATTGCAGCATAATGTCTGAAGATCTTTGGATCTACTTCACTTTGTCAGGCAGGTCAGACAAGTATATCAGGCCTTGGTTTGGCTAGAGAAATTGAACTCAGTTTTCCAAAGATGTGATGAACCACGGTTAATTTATGTTTTACTTGGTGGGGGTGGGGTGCACCTTTTCACTCAGGGCCATGTAAGTTTGGATTTTGTTTTCTCCTTAATAAACCCCTTCATTTAAAAACTGCATTTTGTGTTATCTTCGTGTTATGTATGCTGCGCCATTATGCAGCCCAAATGAGTTAAGACGAACCCAACTGCAGGTGAAGTGAATGTGTTTATTAACAGAAAAGGGGGAAACGCAATATAGAAATAGTTCAATGGGAACCAGTCTGACACACAAAGTGATGGATGTCCAAGCTCAGTTGGCTGGAGGAGGAGCCCCATGTGCTCCCAGACAGAACTGTCCAGCGGAGAAGAAGGGCAATAAATAATAATAGGAGGAAAGGCTGACAACGTGCAGCTGCCTCTGGATAAGCAACACCTGGCAGTCCAATGGGTAAAGGTACCAACAGCTCCAAGACATCAACATAAACTCAGCGTAGAGCAGACTTTAAGTAACTACTGACTATAGACTAGTCAAGGCTGACTGACATCGCCACACTAAGTGCACCCACTGACAAACATAAATACCCAGTGAGCTAATGATGCAAAGTGGATGCAGGAGTGTGGCTGAACAGCTGCGTGAGTTACTGTGAGTCAGAATGGATTTGTGTGTATGTGCATGTATGAAGGAGTGTGTTTGAGTGTGTGCAGATGTGTAAATGAGTGTCGTGATATGTGATTTATAATTATGATCAGGTATAAAAATTATTTAATTTGTATTAATGTATCGGGACCTGAGATTTTCTTCAGGTCCACACACACAGAAAAAGTTAATAAACACTCGTTGGGGCACCAGCTCACCTCTTTAGTGAGCACTTTATTCATTAATTTCACTTAATACCTGTTTAATCACTCAATACATTAATTACTAATCAGTCTCAAAATATTAGTGAATTTGATACTGGGGCTTTGAAACCAGACTCAGAATGAAATAAATTCCGAACAACTTTTCTCATTTTCACATATTTATTAAATGGAATGATGATTAAAGGACATTGAAATGATTTTCATTAACCGTTAAATTAAGGATTCAAACCGCTGCCATAACAGGGAACATCCGTGGTATGTATGATTGCATCAAGAAAGCACTTGGTCCGGCTCAGAGCAAGACGGCCCCCCTCAAATCCTTCACTGGGGAGATGATCACAGAAAAGAACAAGCAGATGGAGAGATGGGTGGAACACTACTTCGACCTCTACTCCAGACAGAACACCGTGACACCGTCAGCCCTTGATGCCATCGACTGCCTGCCATCCATGGACGAACTTGATGCCGAGCCAACCATTGACGAACTCAGCAAGGCCATTGATAACTTGGCCGCTGGCAAGGCACCCGGCAACGACGGCATACCCCCTGACCTGATCAAGCACTGCAAGACCGCCCTACTGCTGCCATTGCATGACGTCCTCTGCCAGTGTTGGAAGGAAGGTGCCGTACCACAGGACATGAGGGACGCCAAGATCATCACCCTCCACAAAAACAAAGGGGAGAGAAGCGACTGCAACAACTACAGGGGCATCTCCCTCCTCAGCGTTGTTGGCAAAGTCTACGCACGAGTTACCCTTGTTCGTCTACAGAAGCTTGCCGAACGTGTCTACCCGAGTCTCAGTGTGGCTTCCGCGCTGAGCGATCGACGGTAGACATGATATTCTCCATCCTCCAGGAGAAATGCAGAGAACAGAACATGCCCCTGTACGTCGCCTTCATCGACCTCACCAAAGCGTTCGATCTGGTCAGCAGGGAGGGCCTTTTCAAGATCCTGCCAAAGATAGGATGCCCACCAAAGTTGCAAAGCCTCATCGAATCATTTCACACCAACATGCAGGGGATAGTGCAGCACGATGGCAACGTCTCAACGTCTCAGAGCCATTCAACATACGCAGCGGAGTGAAACAGGGCTGTGTACTTGCGCCAACCCTCTTTGGGATTTTCTTTGCTATGCTCCTGAGGCATGCCTTCAGCACAGCAACAGAGGGAATCTACCTGCACACAAGATCTGACGGCAGGCTTTTCAACCTCGCCCGCCTGAAAGCCAGAACCAAAGTATGCGAGGCTCTAATCAGAGACATGCTGTTCGCAGACGACGCTGCAGTCGCAACCCACACACAGCAGGAGCTTCAGACCCTGATGGACCGCTTCTCCCAGGCATGCAAGGACTTCGGGCTTACCATCAGCCTGAAGAAGACTAACGTCTTGGCGCAAGGCACGGAAGCACCACCAACCATCACCAACGACGACTACGAGCTGGAGGTCGTGAATCAGTTCACATACCTGGGGTCCACGATCAGCAACAACCTCTCCCTTGATACAGAGATCAACAAGAGGATTGGAAAATCAGCCTTCACACTCGCTCGCCTCACCACACGAGTGTGGGAGAATCCCAAACTCTCTGTCAAGACGAAGATTCAATTCAATTCAATTCAATTCAGCTTTATTTATAAGATAAGATAAGATAAGCCTTTATTAGTCCCACAATGGGGAAATTCCAGGATTGCAACAGCACAGGGATAGCAACACTCAGAGCAACAATCAGAAGGCAAGAAAAAACAACATCTAGTAAACATATGTCCATATTACTATAAATGTATATACAGTATATAGACACAGTGCAGAGCATTATGGTTGGTTGGTGAATGTGCAGCAGCAAGTCCAAGCTCTCTCTCCGCGGATGCGGCGGGCCAGCTGGAAGTCTTTGGGCATGATGGTGACCCCCTTAGCGAAGAAGAGACCACCAGGTGGGCCTCGCTGGTCTCCTGCAGAGCCATGACGGCGAAGCTCAGGAAACGCAGGACGGTCTTGAAGTCCTGAGCGATCTCCCTCACCAGGCGCTGGACGGGCAGCTTACGGATGAGCAGCTCCGTGGATTTCTGGCAGCGACGGATCTCTCTCAGAGCCACGGGCCTGTGACGGCGAGGCCTCTTCACTCTGCCGGTGGCCGGAGCGCCTCTCCGAGCAGCCCTGGTGGCTAGCTGTCTCCTGGGGGGGCTTCTTCCTCCAGTAGATTTTACGGGCGGTCTGCTTGGTTCTTGCCATCGCTCTTTATTATTCTGTCTTATATTTCTTTCACGCCGCCTAAACTCCAGCCCGGCACCCACGTCGTTTTCGCTACAGCTCCCGGTATGTTGATTTTCCCATTAGCACCGGGCGGCGGCCAAGTGCTAGCTAGCACTAGCTCCTCCCCGCTGTAGCGTCTCTCGCTGCAAACCGTGGCTCCGTCCGCCGACCTGGGAGACCCCCGGGGCGATCCGTGCGTCCGTGATATATATACAGAGTGAAAGGTGTAGAAAGAAGAAGGAAGATAAAAAAAAAAAGGCTGTTGCAACGGGCAGCCTACTCGTGTGGCGCCACCGGTCCGGCGGAACCGGAGCCATATAGCGCCATTTCACAACAACAGTCATCTCATAGCACTATCAACTGTAGGGGGAACCCCCACAGTTGCAGAAAGACCCCAGCAATCAGGCGATCCCCTGTGAGCAAGCACTTGGCGACGGTGGGGAGGAAAAACTCCCTTTTAACAGGAAGAAACCTCCAGCAGAACCAGGCTCAGGGAGGGGCAGTCATCTGCTGCGACTGGCTGGGGGGTGAGGGGATAGAGAAGAAGAAAAGAACAGACATGTAGAGAGCAAACAGCACGATGGGGACTCAATTATGGGAGAGAACAAACAAATGTTAATGACCAGCAAAAAAAATATTTCATTGAGAGTGAGAAAAGGAGTGAGGCCCAGTGCATTACTGGAGGTCCCCCGGCTGACTAAACCTATTAGCAGCATAACTAAGGGAAGGTTCAGAAACACATGATCCCTCCCTAATTGTAGGCTATATCAAAAAGGTAGGTTTTAGCCCTATTCTTAAAAACAGAGATGGAGTCTGACTCCCGAATCCAGATTGGCAGCTGATTCCACAGGAGAGGAGCTTGATAACTGAAGGCTCTGCCTCCCATTGTACTTTTGGAGATTCTAGGTATTACAAGTAATCCAGCATTTTGGGAGCGTAGTGCTCTGTTAGGATAATACGGTAGTATCAGATCTTTTAAAGGCCTTGTCCAGACGAAAATTCAGTATCGCTAAATCATATCTTAAATTTTTGTGTGAGACGAGCTAATTTGAACCGCACATGTTTTGGTGTCAACAAATGCCGCATAAGGTGACAATGCGCTCTTGAAGTACGCTGTCCTTGAGAGCTGTCTGGCTCAGCCAAGCGATCAACGGCTAAGATGGCCACTGACTGTGTGACATCATCACAGGGAGAGACACGCACACGCTCGGCAGACATTGTTTGTTGTTTACGTTTTAAAATCGGCGATTACGGATATTTCTCGGAGTACTTGTGGATTACAAATAGATTATTTATTAAGATTAGGATTTCAGGAATTGAATTAATTATGGTTTGGCGTTGTGTTGTCTACGGGTGCGACGTTATACCAGCGGAGCATGTGGTGAGTGTTTTTGAATTTCCCGTCCTTGGGAAAATCAGAACGGCATGGATGAAATTCGTTCAGAAAACGCGAAAAAATTGGAATGATGTCGGTAACTCACCCAACATGTGCAGTAGACATTTTGTTGACAGCGATTTCGAGAATAAGATGCAATTTGTGTCACGACTCGCCGCTCATCAGCGGCTTCAGCTGCGCGCACACCTGCGTAGTACAAATACAAAGATGCGAGCACTACATACGATCCCGCAGCTCCTGAGAGACTGCAACCTAACACAAAAAGCAGTTTCACACAATGAAACAACAGTGCATGTATTATATATATATATAAAAATTATTATCCCATTGATTTTCATCATTTTTGGTCACATATCTCACACCTACAATTTATTTATTTCAGGGACAAAGGGCTGTGAAAAAGTTGTTGATATGATCAACAAAACACGGGTCCTCAGGGATGTGCGAAAGCTGAGTCCAGGGCAGCAAACTTCAAATGTGGAGGCTTTCCACAGTCTGATTATTCATTTTGCACCAAAGAGTGTACACTTCTCATTCCTTGGAATGTTGACAAGGTGAGGAGATGCAATATGTGACCAAAAATATGAAATGCAATTATAATAACAGTGCCAATTACATAGAGTTTCTGCTGATAGACAGATCACCTATATGTCCAAAAATAAATCATTGTGATAAAATTACCCAAAAAAGGTGGATATACACTGCAAGCAAAGAAAGTTAATCCAACTTTCGGGGAATATAAGAAATATTAGTATCATTTTCTAGGCTTGTATATGATATTTACAGTGGGTGGAGGGTTGGTCTTCATTCAGCTTTCACATTTCATAGCTTTTATCAAATTATGTTAATTTGGGTCAAATTTGTATTTCATACTGTAGTCAAATGGATGTCTAATTTTTATTGAATATATTTTTTTTCAGAATATGTGGATGATCTGATGAATACTCTGTTCAACAAAACCTTGGTTGATCCAACCCACTTGTGGGAGCAGTGGCACTCTGTACAAGCCAGAGTTCCTGCCACACTGAGTGCCAAATTTCAGCGTCCCATCAAAGCTGATGCTGTTGAGCAACATGTATCTAGATTTTCAAAATCAAACATGTAAAAGTAGAAGAAATTTCCAATTAGCAATGAAAGTTCAGCTTTCAATTGTTAGGGAAGCAACATATTTTGCTAAGACAAACAAATATAAGCCTAAGATTTTAAGAGAAATGTGCTTTTAAAAATGGAACCCGAATTTTATACCATAAAATGGTAGAAAAATGATTCAAATGTATATGACATGCAACTTTGATGAATGCTGAAATATTAGAATTATAAAATTGACATGAACATTAATAAACTCAATATATGATTTTACAAAACTTTATTTAAATATCATTTTTCACAAATCTAATCTTGGTAGGCAGTGATCTGATGGGAATGTTTCTCTGATGAGACTCACAGCACAGGCAGGCAATATCACCCTCACTTCTTCCTGTGCTGACGTCACTGCTGCCCGCCCCTATCGACAGATGGCGGTACTGCAGCATCACTAAGTGAAAGATGGGCTATTACCAAATAAAGTCATTTATGGAGGCTGGTGATACATATTAAATCACGGGAATGGCTAGAATGGAATATTTTCATACAATCAGTTTATTAGTTCAATAAAAAAATGTCACCGTACAAGGACTTTAAATAAAAAGGAGCCTGATTGTTTAGAGCTTTGTAAGTAAGAAGAAGGATTTTAAACTTAATTCTAAACTCTATGGGAAGCCAATGAAGGGAGGCCAGAACCGGAGAGATATGATCTCTCTTTCTAGTACCCGTTAAAACTCTTGCTGCAGCATTTTGGATCAGCTGAAGACTTTTTTTTTTTTTTGTAACTTAGATTTTTATTCATTTTTCATCATATATATTGTGTAGCATCATCGTCTCCTCAAACCAAGACAGAAGATCACTTCTCTTCATTTTATAGGAATTTCACTTCATTCATTACACAGGAATATCACTTTTCTGCCTTTTCAGGAATATCACTGGCTTTTATGTCGACTCATGCCAGGCCTCTTGCGGGCCTGACCAAAGATGCTTGCTTTCCCAGGACCCCAATGTAAACAGTTGCCTCTTGCAGAGATTGTAAGGATCAGAATTTGCTTTTAAAGGCTCAAAGGAACATAAAACTCAGGAGACCAGACCTCTCAACGTGAACACTGCATTTGATAACGTACCTTTTCACAGGAAACCAATGTTCTTAAGAGTCATAAACCACTTAATCTGACGGGTTTATAGCCGATGCTGTCCAGACCTTCGCCCAGATACTAAAGGAAATCATCTACAGCTCAACAGTACCTCCTAGCGGATACCTACGGAATGTGTTTTTCAGTATGTAGGATGACTTTTAATTTGTTCTAAACATTAAGTTTCTTTCAGCTTATCCTCTGGATCCTAAGGACACTGAAAATCATCCCTCTTTTATCACCAACCATGGTTTGCTGCATGTTTTGCTGCATTTTGATCTAAATGTGAATGCATGTATTATAATTATGTATAAGAAATGTTATATTCATGAGTGTTATTCAAACACATATTGGAGTAGTGATATAAATGCATGATCACCAAATATTAGCCAAGTCATTTAATTTAGTTAGATTTTATATTGAGCATTTATTTTATAAGAACTGACTGAGTGTTGATTTTCCCTCTGAAATTTCATGGGATGGTGTCTTCATTTGATTGGCTGCTCTCAAACAAAGAAGTGTTCTCACATTGGATAGCAGCCATTTCAAACTGCTTCTGAAAAAGTCGATTGGTCAGTCTTGCGACCGACATCAGTTTTACGACCCGGCGAGGTAACTTTAAAAGAGAGAAGTTAGATTTGAGCTTAGTAGAAAAAAGTAAGAGTTAGATTAGCTAGAAGTAGAGACAATGAACAGGCAGGAAGATTAGAACAGCAAAACAGAGAACGGTGATAAGATTAAGAATTAGAAACACAGAAAGAAGAAAGAAAGAGACTTTGAGAAGGATTAGGAACTAAATTAAGATTAAAGAAGCAGAATAGTAATCTAGATCTCAGAAGAAGATTTTATTCCACCGTTTCAAGGCCCTGTGAAGTTTTATTTTATTCTCTGTGAAGTTTGTCAAGTCTTTCTGGTTACTGAGGAGAAACCACCTTTTTCTTTAGAGCTCGTCCTTTTAAAGAATCAAATTCTCAAACCTTTTTCTTTCACCTCAGAAGCCATTCTTATCCTAGTAAATGTTTTTCTAATATTTTTTTTCATGACTTTTCACGCCATTAAAGTGGACCTTTAATTTGCCTAGTTTAAAGTGAACAGAGACTGAGAAGATTTTCCTTCAGTTTTTTTGGTCTATCCCGCTACAAGAGACCTCAAATTTGGATTCTTTTCCAAGGACTTTTCACGCCGCCCTGAGACAAACCATCCACGGCTGCAAGTGTCTCCTTGAAGGGCCCCCCAGCTGAGTTATCATCTCCACGGCTGTGAGGACAGCAGCTGCTTCCTCCGACGTCCTAACTTCAAAACCCAGCGGTACCGACCCGCGGAAACGTGGACCTACGGCTGTTGTGTGAGTGAAACTCTTATTTCTCCTATCTGCTGGGTTAAAACGTGATGTCCTAACAATTAAATTACAGTTGAATATGGCCCGTATTTCAGGGCTCAATTAGTCTCTCAGCCACAGGATAGAGCTGCAAACTGAAGGAAAACTCTTAGTCATTTTTAAGTAACTGCCCTTAAATTTTTGTAGATTAATTCAGAATTCTTTTTTTTTTTTAGATAATTAGCTTATGAATTTTCCCCATAAAATTGCATTGTTTTGTTAAAACATTCCAGCCTCATTTACCGTTGAAACATAAGTCTGTTCCTCCTTGGTTATACAGAGGTGTAATGCTGGAGTTTATGTTCAGGAACCCAATATCAGTTGATGTGATATATTACGCTGTTATCATCTGAATCTGTTTATTCATCATTTGAACGCTATGCCATGTAAACTGAATGAGTTTAATAAAAGGGTGAATTAAAGAAGTTGAAGCGTTTTCCTTTCGCATATACAGGTTTCCTAATCACAGCAGGACAAAAACTCACTGAAACTTTGAGACTGATTCATTAAGTAATTTAAGGTACAAAATTAATTAAAATTAAAGTTAATATTATTGTCCATTAGGACTGGTGCCCCTTTTACGAGTGCTTTTATTTAATTTAGCGGGTGTAGAAGTGATGGTTTAACTCCGCCCCCTTTCACACCCACTATTAAATAAAATAAATAATTCCAGTACCTTATGACAAATATTTTATAGGCAATTCACGCAACAATTGCATTCAGATTACAGTCTACATTTAAAAACAAAGGGGCTAGAGTAAGAAAGAAAAAAAGGGGGAAAAAAGGGGGGGGGGGGACAAATGTTGGAGCATCAAGTTTTTAGTTTCCATCTCTTAATTCTTCTGGTTTTTCCAGCGTCTTTGGTTATTCTTTCAATTTCTGTCTCGTTGTTGCACTTTGTAGTGTGTCCATTTCCGCCATTTTTTTCCCATAGTCTTTCTTGCATTCTTTGTCGATATGTTAGTTTTTCCATCATACGTATGTCCTCAACAATGTCAGTCCATTGCTCATGGTCAGGAAGAACTTCTGATCGCCATTTTTTTGAGATTGTTTTTTTACATGCAATCAACAAGATTTTAACTAGATATCTGTCCTCAGCCTGTATTACATTGTCTCTTTAAGATCACATAAGTACATCAGGTTACAGTTCATTGGTATATTATATCCTAATATCCTCTGTATTGTCACATGTATAGATTTCCAGAATGATGAGATTTTGCTGCATTTCCAAAACATATGCGAGTGGTCTGCATTTTGAGCCCCACATCCCCTCCAGCATAAAGATTGGGTATTTGTATATTTTCCTTGAATCTGTGGTGTAATGAAAAAGCGAATCAGGTTTTTCCATCCAAATTCCCTCCATGTCCTTGAATTTGTTGATGTGTGTTGTGTTTTCCATATTTCCTGCCAGCTTTCTTCTGTTATGTTTAAATTTAGCTCTTTCTCCCATTTCTCCTTTATATAGTTACTTGAATGTTTGTTTGCCATAAGTTTCTGATATAGCTTTGAAATAATTCTTATTTTATTTCCTGCATATGAGCTTAAAATGAATTGTATAATCTCGCTCACATCTGTTTGGAGGTTATGCCTAATCTTCTTCATATAATAGTCTCTCATCTGCAGATATCTGAAGAATTCCGATCTTTCTAGTTTAAATTTTCTTCTGATGTTTACAAAGCTCCCGAGATCTTTTTTTCCGATATTGCCCCATGCTGTGATTCCCTTGTTCACCAGATTTTTGTATCCCCTATCTTGATTTGCCGGTTCAAACTGACTGTCAAATGCTACCCATTTCAATAGTTTTATGTCTTCCTTTATATTATACTTTTGTACTATTTTATACCACAGTTCCAAAGTAAATTTAGTGATTGGGTCTATTTGTTTGATTTGCTTATATGCATCTTTATCTCCTATTATGCTTTGTACTGGGAGTCCCTCAATTTCCTTTTCCATTTCTTTCCATTTTGCCTCATATCCTTCGTCACACCAACATATGATATATCTTATTTGTGCTGAGTAGTAATATTCCTTTAGACTCGGTAGGCCCATGCCTCCTTTCTCTTTTGGTAACTGGAGAGTTTTATATTTCACTCTTGGCTTTTTACCTCCCCAAACAAATCTCGATATCATCCTGTCCCACTTTGAGAACTGGACACCTGGAATCTCTGTTGGTAGAGCCTGGAAGAGGTAAAGTAATCTAGGTTGTATGCTGATTTTGACTGTCTCAATTTTTGAATTCAGATCCATATTTAAGATTGACCATCTATCAATATCTTTTTTTATTTCTTGTTCCAACCTATCATAGTTTGCTTTATAGATTTTGCTTAGATCTTTAGGTATGTTCACTCCAAGGTATTTTATTTCTTTTTGTTTCCAGTTGACTTTGATCTTATCAGTTATCTGGTTTAGAGGGTTATAGTGGAATGTCAGTATTTGTGTTTTTGTTATGTTTATCTTATATCCTGATAATTTTCCAAAATTTTCTATCAAGCTCATCATTTCCATTATTGATTCATCTGGTTGTTCAAGGTAAACTATAATATCGTCTGCAAATAGCCCAATCTTGTGTTCCGCCCCCTTTATTGTTACACCTTTTAATTTCTTATTTTGTCGTATCGCTTGAGCCAGTGGCTCTATGAACAGAGCAAACAAGGTGGGCGATAAGCAGCATCCCTGCCTGGTTGATCTTTGTATATTTACTTTGTCTGTTAAGCTACCGTTTATCTTGATTCTTGCCACAGGTTCTTGATACAGCGTCCTTATGCATTGTACTGATTTTTCGTTAAATCCAAAGCATTCCAGCACACTATATAGGAATTTCCAGTTAACCCTGTCAAATTCTTTTTCTGCGTCCAAACTCATTATTACTGTGCTTTTCTTTTCTTTATGTATTTGATTAATTATATGTATTGTTCTCCTGATATTGTCATGTGTTTGGCGTCCCTCTATGAAACCAGTTTGATCATCTTCTATCAATTCCGTCAAGAATGTCTTTATTCGTTTACATATAATTGTTGTATATATTTTATAATCCACATTTAATAAAGAGATTGGTCTATAGTTTCCGCATTGTTCTCTATCTTTCCCTGGCTCAAAATAACTGAAATAATGGCTTCGTTCCATGATGGAGGTATTTTGTTGTTGTTCAACCGTCCAATTAAAAGACTTTAGGAGCTGTGGCGTGAGTTCTTCTATAAACAGTTTATAAAACTCAGAAGGGTATCCATCACTACCTGGTGATTTACCGTTTTTAAGTGACTTAATCACATCTCTAATCTCTTGTGTTGTTATTTCTGCTGTTAGCTTTTCATTTTGTTGATTTCCTATTGATGGCAAGTCCAATGTGCATAGAAATTTTTTAATATCCTTAGTATTTGTTTCTTCAGGTTGCGAGTATAGTTCTTGATAGAAATTATGGAATATTTCTTCGATGTTTTCTGGGCTAACTGTGGTTTTATTTGTGATGGGGTCTTTAACCTTATATACATTATTCACTGTTTGTTGTTTTCTTAACCGTTTTGCCAGCAGTTTTGTGGCTTTTGGTCCCGTTTCATAATATTTTTGCTTTAGATATCTATTTTTCCTTTCAATTTCATCTATTTGTGTTTCTTTTATCTTTATTTTTTCTACTTTAATTTCTTGATATATTTTTGGGTCGTTTGTGCTTTGATGTTTACGTTCTAATTCCCTCAGTCTCTCACATGTTCATAAGTTTAGACTTATTTGCTTTTCCTGTTTCAACAATTTTCAACAATTAATTTACCTCTTAACACAGCTTTTAGTGCATCCCATAGTATTGTTGGGTCCACTTCTTCATTGTCATTCTCTTGGATATACTCGTTTATGTTTACTTTTATTCTTTCTTTCATTTTCTCATCATTTAACAGTCCTACATTAAGTTTCCATGTTGTTTTTCGTTTTCTATTGTTTAAATATATTTCCATGTATATAGGATTATGATCTGATATTTCTGCCCCTCCAATCCGACAATTTCTCACCCTGTGTCTGTCACCTCCATTCATAAGGAAGTAATCTATTCTAGAGTGTACTTTATGGACTGCTGAATAATGTGTATAGTCTTTTTCGAGTGGGTGCAGGTCCCTCCATATGTCTACCATACCCATTTCTGCCAGTGAGGTTCTTATGAACTTTGTTACATGTTTTTTTGTCTTCTTAACACTTGTATCAACTTCATGATCCATGACAGCATTTAGGTCTCCTCCACAAATTAGGACTCCTTCACTGTGTGTTGCTATGAGATCAAACAGATGTTGAAAAAAACCCTTGTCACTTTCTGGTGGGGCATAGATGTTCACTAATGTAATCTGCATACCATCTATTCTTCCCTTTATTATTACATACCTGCCTTCTTTATCCTGGATTTCCTGTTCATTTTCAAATTGTATTTTGTTTGAGATTAGTATCATAACCCCCCTTTTAGCTCCTCCCTTAAATGAACCGTAGTAGGAGTTCTTATAGCCAAATCTCTTTAGTTTCACATGTTCTGTCTTGCTCAAATGTGTCTCTTGCATAAATATAATTTCAGCTTTTTCCTTCTTGAATTTTCTTATTATTCTTTCCCTTTTAACAGGTGAGTTCAGACCATTCACGTTTAGTGTCATTATCTAAGATTTTTACCCATATCATGTTTTTCCATTTTTTAACTTGTGCTCCTAGCCCCTTTAACAACAAAAAATAACTACATATTATATAAAACACATTAAAAAATCTCGACCTCCGTACTTTGGGCCTTTCTTCTGCCCTCTGGTCCCTGTTGGTGGGTGGAGGGATTGTCCTCACCGAGTGAGGTGCCCTCCCTAGACCTGTATTTACTATCCAAGTAATAGTCATTAGTCTAGAAATGTCCAACAAAAATCACTTAAACCTCTCCTAGCCGTTTGTTTCTCTTTTACCTTGTCTTTTTGGCCTTCATTTCTTCTGTGCCTTTCTTAATCTTTGTTGTAGTCTAGGCTTTCAGCTGAAAGCCTTGCAGTTTTTCCTGGGCCCGCTGCTCCACGTCTCCTCCCTTCTTCTGCGCTCACTCGCCTCCACTCACGACTGTCGTGATGCGTTCAGTGCCGCCGCTGCTCCAGCCGCTTCCTCCGGCACGCTCACCACAAAGCCCCGCTCCATCATGTCCCGCGCTGCCTCTCTGGCCGTGTTGTAGGTTGTAGGCCGTCCTCCCAATGAATCCTCATCTTCGTTAGCGGCGTTTGGAATCTAATTTTTTTTCTCTTTCAGCGTTTTTTTAATGTTGGCATATTTCTTTCGCTGCTGCACAATTTCTGTCGGGTAGTCATGATCAAAGCATATCTGCTTGTCGCCGATTCGTATCTTTTTTTCCCACGCTTGTGTCAGGATTCTTTCCTTTATGTCATATTTCAGAATAGTTTACCACAACTGACCTGGGTGGAGAGTTTGGTTTCGGGTTCTGTACCGAGGCTCTGTGCGCTCGTTGAATCTGCAGATCCGCTTCACCGGGCAGCTCCAGCTCTTTTTTTAAGAACTGATCCATGAATTTCGTCATTGAGTTGCCTTAAATGCCCTCCGGGATCCCGAAGATGCGTATATTGCTCCGTCTGGACCTGCTCTCCAGGTCGGTTATTTTTTCCTGCATTCTCTGAGTTTGCGCCGTCAGGGTCTGCAGCTGCTTACTTGCCTCGCTCTTCCAGTCTTCCAGCTCCGATATTCGGGCCTGTGCTTCTGTCATACACGCCCGTTGAGAGCGCAGCTCCTCCATGTTTTCTGCTAGCTTGCGCTCCATTTCTCTTCGGAGGCCCATAATTTCCTCCATCTCTTTTTTCAGCTCCTCCTTAAGAGCCGCTAAATCCTGTTGTAGTTGCCGCTTGAAGTCTTTTAACTCTTTACCTAAATTGGCGAAGCCAGTGTTCATGGTATCGAGTTTGGCATCCTCCATTTTCTCTGCTGCAGTCACCTCGTTTTTTTTGGGCCTCGTGTTCAGCGATTTCTCCTGCGTTGTTGAAGAGGAATTCTTTAATTTTACTCTGCTTTTGTCCATGTGCCACGGACAAAATCCGGCTAGGGAGAGCTCTCTGTTTAAGCGTTACGTCTCTCCGCCATCATCCCGGAAGTCAGCTGAAGACTTTTTAAAGATGTTTTAGGACAGCCTGATAATAAAGAATTACAATAATCTAATCTCGAGCTAACAAAAGCATGGATCAGTTTCTCAGCATCACTCTGAGACAAGATGCTCCTAATCTTGGCAATATTACACAAATGATAGAAGGCAGTCTTAGAAACAAATTTAATATGTGAATTGAAGGACAAATCCTGATCAAAAATAACTCCAAGGTTCCTCACAGAGCTATTAAGAGAAAGAGTAACCGCATCCAAACTGAAAGTTTGATTTGGAAAGGAATTTCTAAGGTTTTTTGGACCAACAAGAATGACTTCAGTCTTATCTGAATTTAATAGCAGGAAATTACAAGTTATCCAAGCTTTGATTTCCTTAAGACAGGCTTCTAACTTGGCTAATTGATTACTATCATCTGGCTTCATTGACAGGTATAATTGTGTGTCATCAGCATAACAATGAAAATGTATACAGTGCTTTCTAATAATGTTGCCTAACGGAAGCATATATAAACTAAAAAGAGTAGGGGCTAGCACAGATCCCTGTGGAACTCTATGACTAAGCTTTGAGTTGAAAGAAAACTCATTATTGACATGAACAAGCTGGAACCTATCAGATAAATAAGATCTAAACCACTGCAATGAAGTTCCATTAAGTCCAACATAGTGTTCTAATCTATCAAGTAGAATATTATGATCGATAGTATCAAAAGCTGTACTAAGGTCTAAAAGGACAAGTACAGAAACTAGTCCATTATCAGATGCAATGAGGAGGTCGTTAGTGCCCTTCGCTAAGGCTGTTTCAGTACTATGATGGATTCTAAACCCAGATTGAAACTCTTCAAGTAAACCATTTCCCTGCAGGTGGTCAAATAATTGCGTAGCAACAACTCTTTGTAAGATTTTTGAAATGAAAGGGAGATTAGAGATTGGTCTATAGTTAGCTAAAGCTCCTGGATCTAGCGTTGGCTTTTTGACTAAGGGTTTAATTACAGCTGTTTTAAAAGCCTGCGGTACATGGCCTAAAGTTAATGAAGAATTGATTATATGAAGAATAAGGCTACCAATAAGTGGGAAGACTTCTTTAAATAACCTGGTAGGAATAGGGTCTAAAAGACAAGTTGAAGGTTTGGATGAGGAAACTATTTTTGTCTAACTCACAAAGGTCGATTGGAGTAAACTCATCAAGACAGACAGCAATAGAAGGAGTTGTAGTAGTTACAGTATTTAATTTAACTGTGGGAAGAATCTGATTGATTTTATCTCTGATGGATGAAATTTTATTATTGAAAAAGTTCATAAAGTCCTGACTAGTAAGCTCTAAGGGAATGCTAGGATTGACAGAGTCCTGACTCTTTGTCAACCTGGCTACAGTACTGAAAAGAAACCTGGGATTATTCTTGTTCTCTTCTATTAATGCAGAGTAATAACTCGTTCTAGCTTATCTAAGAGATTTTTTATAAATTAAAAGATGATTTCTCCAAGCTAAATAGATTTCATCTAAATTAGTGGAGCGCCATTTTCTTTCTAATTGACGAGTCTTCTGTTTTAAGCTACGAGTTTCTGTGTTGAACCAAGGAGTTAGAAATCTCTGATTAGACTTTTTCTTTTTTAAGGGGGCCACCAAGTCTAGAGTCTGATGCAGAGAAGCTGAAACACTATCCACCAAGTTATCAAATACAGAAGGAGCAAGCTGTCTATAGCTTATTTCCGTTGTGTTGACAAATGGCATAGAGGAAGAAGATGGCAGTGTACAACGCCTGCTTCATCAGCACACTGCTCTATGGGAGTGAGACGTGGACAACATACGCCCGACAGGAAAAGAGACTGAACTCCTTCCACTTGCGCTGCATTCGCCACATCCTGGACATATCCTGGCAGGACAAAGTGCCCAACACAGAAGTTCTGTCCCGCGCCGGCCTTCCCTCCATGTTCACTCTACTCAGGCAGCGCAGGCTCCGCTGGCTAGGCCACGTTCACCGTATGGAGGATGGCAGAATCCCCAAAGACGTCCTCTACGGAGAACTGGCAACTGGCAGGAGAGATGTTGGCCGCCCACAACTGCGCTTTAGAGACGTCTGCAAGAGAGACATGAAGGCCCTGGAGATCAACACAGAGCGCTGGGAGGACCTTGCAACGGACCGCTCCAAATGGAGAGGCACCCTGACCAGACAGCTCAAGGCGGGTGAAGAGAGACTGACTGCTGCAGCAGATGAAAAAAGGACCCGCAGGAAGAACCGCCACAGACCCAGCAGCACGGAGACACCCAGCAGCACGGAGACTCCTCCCTGTCACAAGTGCGACCTGTGTGACAGGGACTGCCATTCGTGCATCGGCCTGTTCAGCCACAGGCGGTGCTGTTCCAGCAGAGTAGACGTTTAGGATTCTCTTCCATGGTCATCATAGACCGACGGAGGCCAACGAACAACCATTAAATTAAACTTGTAAATGATAGAGTAACCATGTGAACATTTGCAGAACCAGGGTGATAATATGAGCTGAATTTATATCAGTTTGAAGTTTGTGGATTATGGAAAACTGAATGCAAATTTATGGGGAAAATTAAACTAATTGCATGGAAAATTCTGGGTTACTCATAAGTAAATGAAAACTGAATTTTAATGAAAAGAAGAGTTATATTAATTGCTCTTTAATTTTGTATCTGATCAGATACTGAATTATTTTCAAATCTCAGACGTTTTATTCAGCAGATGAATAAAGAATGCAGCTCACGTGACCTTGCGTGGTGGAGATCCTTCTTGAAGCTTTAGTTGTTGATTGGCACCAAAACCAGAATATCTTGCCAGCAGATATTCGGACAAGGTAAGGCAGCTTCCAAAGTCGACAGTCACAAGATGAGCTTTTGACTGTTGGGCTGAGGTGCAGCAAAGATGACGACGGTGTTTCCTCTTCTCTGTGGCGTGTTGGTTTCTTCAGTGGCGGATGGTGGCCTTCATGGGTCAGCTGCTTCCCAAGGGAATTTGAGAATAATTGCAAAATCTGATCCCAATACGAAACTTAAAAGATTCTTCCGACTTCATGGAGATGGTCACTCACAGGTCTTAAAGCAGGGATGAGAATCCTCCGCGGATCCGAGGAATTCCTCGGATTTGATCATGTCTAGGGTCATTCTCGTGAATCGTCTAAATTCGAGGAGAAATTTTTGGGGTGGGGTGGGGTAGCGGGGTCTGTTATGAGCGTCGAGTCGTATTTTCGATCGGCTGCTCAAATCCACCGCGCAGAACACACTACCCAGCGAGATCAGTAATGTAATGTAACAAGGCCACTGATATGCTGATACTTATTGAAGCAACCAATCGACGGTTTTGTTATTCCTTTGTCATGTCCCACACACGGAGCGAAATGCAAATGGCGGACAGTTCAAAATAATCAACCGAGTTTTCCCGATTTCGTGAAAATGGAGAACCTAAAACTCACGAAAGACAACAAAGCAAGAAGACAAAGGGATAAGGAACAAGTTTCGTTTGGAATGGCTCAAAAAAACCCCAGAAACATCTCAAAATTGTGGCTACAAGGAGATCGAATTAGTCGCTCGTGCTGCGTTCAAAACGATCGATGGACACGGTTAAATTCAGATGCCAGTCAAAGTTCATCACAGTCGGCCCCGATTACAGCAATTAGTGATCGTTAAACACATTCCGAGGTAAGATTTTTTTCTCGTTATAAGTAATGTACTTGAGAATTTTCGCGTAATGAATTTGTTATGAAATAGCATGTGTAAGTTGTGACGTCATGCCTGTTTTGAAACACTTGATAATTTGAAACACTAATTAAACATCTTTTAGGTTTTACTTACTTTCTTAGATTATCTTTCAAATATTAAAATATACTAATATGCAACTTTTTTATATTCTAACAAATGCACACATTAATAAATCAAAATGCTTGCAGAATGTCAGTATATTTTAATAAATGGGTGATGGACTTGGTGATGGAATTTTGTTAATATTTATAATTTATTTTACTTGGTTAAATTATTTTGTCTGTTCTAGAACTATGTAAATGTAATTCTGTGTCAGTTCGGGGGGCGGCTGTGGCGCAGGTGTAGTGTGACCGACTACTGATCGGAGGGTCATGGGTTCGATTCCCACTCTGTCTGAAGTCTGCATGTCAAAGTGTCCTTGAGCAAGACACTGAACCCCCAGTTGCTCCTGGTGGCCAGGCTAGCGCCTCTGTGTGTATGGCAGCTCTGCCGCCATCAGTGTGTGAATGTGTGCGTGAATGTGTACCTGAGGAGGGTAAACTGCTCACAACATTCAAGGCCTTCACAAAAAAATTGAAAATGTGGCTTATAAACACCTACAGCTGCCAACACTAAAAGATAAGTCTGCTGTGATGTTTGATGTTGTTTAAATGTACGGTTTGTTATGTATATGTTATTTGTTACATTAGTGCCCTCTTAAATGTTTAACCATGTTTTTTTCTTGTAGATGCATTTTAATGCCTTTTTACATCTTGGCCAGGGAACTACAGATGAAAACTAGCCTTTTGGCTAATTCTGGCTTTTTTAACCATGTGTAATCATGTGTTTTATGAAATTGCATTGTCCCTTTTCAAATAAACTAAACTAAACTAATGGGTGGATAGCAGGATCTGTAAAGGGCTTTGGTCATCCAGAGATGAGAAAAAGCGCTATATAAGTGAACGCCATTTACCATTCTAAACATATTAAATAGTAGTAAAATATAATTTAGTATTATTACATCAACATACCATTCAGATATCATAAATTTACACATGTTATGCAGCAGCAGATTAAAAAGGTAAACTATAAATGCATTTGTACTTACTTCTAACTTTAAATATAAGACCACATTTGAGCATTCTAAAACACCAGATTTCGTGTAAGAAAAATATTAAAATACACAGAAGCTTACACAAACGCAATATTTCCTGTTGTCTGTTCTGAGGTCATCATCATCGTAGCAGTCAGTCGGGGGCGACAATGACTGTTTCACTTAGGTCTGATCAGATTCCTCCATGCAGCTCTGTAATTCGTCTTCCACTGCCAGGAACTCCTGACCTTGTTAACTCAGGCGACGTCTGAGCTGGTATGAGTTGCTCTCTTACTGACCATTTCATGAAACTGCTTGCAACGTATTTGAGTACTGCTTGCTTTTGCTGGACTAGCGACACATTCTTGGCAGATAGAGGTATTATCAGTGGCAAGGACAGGCCAAGACAAACTGACTCCAGTATCTCTTGCTGTGATTGACCAGATGATAGGTTTGTTTATCTCTGCTCTTTGTGTAGTGCATGTCACGATGTAACGAATGGCAAAAGACCTTGCAACAGATGTGCTTATCTGCCAGGATGACCAGCCTCACCGTCTAACTGGGAGTGGTCCACCAAGACCTGATTTTACCCACAAGGTGTTTTTCTCCCTCCGAGATACACAAGACAGTCGACTCCCTCATCAAACTTCTGTGTGGCAGAAAAATAGCCATATCACCTGTAATACTGAACAAGAGGTGGAATAATGCAACCTTCCTCTGCTGTCTGAAGTACCTCCAGTTAGAGGACACGAGCATCTTTAAGCACAGCACAGTCTCCGACTACGGGACCAGGGTGGAGGATCTTCTGGCTTTTCTCGGTTTTGTGGTGGAGTGCGAAAGCTCTGAGGTGATCGTAGAAAAAGCATGTGCGAGAGATCGTAAAAAAAGCATGTGCGAGACGTCTCCTTTGCTCTGTGGCAGTGAAGTGATCTAATTGTTCTCCAGTAGTCATCTGCCGTGAAGAGAAGAGAAGGAGAAGACGAAGAAAAGAGGCCAAAAAGAGGGTGTCTCTTCTCTTTATGTGAAAACTTTTGCGGGCTTCTGGGGATTGGCAGGAGCTCAAGCCAATAGTCTTCCTTCGTGGGGGGGTTTTACATACCTGCCAACTACTCCGGTTTTGCCATAATGGTTACGGTTTTCAAGACCCCATTCTGGGTTACTGTCTTATTAATCAAAATTACGGTTTTTCACTAAAAATTCAGTCAAAAATTTTAAATCGTAAAAAAACACGAAAGCAATTCCAAACACGAGATCGCTATTAATTGTATCTAAATTTAGAACATAGCAACACGTGATGGTGGACAGGATGGTCACACTTTTTCAGTGCTGAGACAAAGTTGCTGATTTTGCCACTAAAATAACTAACCAACAGCAAATATCGGATCAACATTTGTGACGCACACGCACAGGCTGAATTTCCACCTTGGTTGAACCAGCTTTTGAAGTAGAAATACCCCTTTATTCGCCTTTCACCGGGGTCTGTGAGTAAACTGAGTAGTGTTTCTTTTCGTGGTTCGCTGCTTTGCTTTACCTGAAGCGTTTGCTAAGCTAACGCTATCGCTATAGCTAACGCCATAGCTAGTTGTAGCACCTAACACCGACACAAAGAAGCGACTCCGTCCCCGGTGATTGGGGCTCGCCGGAGGAACCAACCGAGGCAACAGTTGGACGGGAGCTGGATCGGAGTTCAAGTACAGCAGTGGTAAGAGATGGGGACCAGTGGAGGAGCAGCTGAGGCCCCAGCTGGATAAGAGCCGGAATCGGACCCCAGCTACAGTGGCAGGGCTCGGCGGAGGAACTACTGAGGAAGACGGTGGTATGTGGCGGGGCTCAGCGGAGGATCTACCGGGACCCCAGCTGGACAGGAGCAGGATCAGAGCTCAACTACAGCAGTGGTGGGTGGCGAGACTCGGTGGAGGAGCGGCCGTTACCCCCGATGGACAAGAGCTCAATTGCAGCGGCGGTAAGCAGCGGGACTAGCAGCGGAGGGGGCTAGCTGAGGCCCAGCTGGATTCGAGGTCGGTCAGATTGGATACCGGCGACACCAGCAAGAGATTGTTTTACTATCAACAGGTCAGTAAAAAATTCCACCAAAGAAGGAGGAAATGGAAGAGTCAATAGTAAAAGAGATTTTATCTTCTTGAACATAAGTCAATATTATACAGTAATAAGTGGCATTCTGCTGTTTGTTTTATGTCATTTAAGCACAGTTCTGGTACTTAAAAATCATAAAAATCCAAGAGCTTCGGGGGGCTTCGCCCCCTTGCCCCCCCCCCACACACACCGGGGCTCTGCCCTGGACCCCACTAAATTTTCAGATAATTTCCCCAACCCCAAATCACATCCCTGGGTAAAGAATGACATACTGAGGCAGGCCAGAAAGTTACGGGGAACAGAAGTTTATCTAAATGAACATCTAATTAAAAACTAATGCTGAAATAGCACGGCAAGCACGGATGCTGAAAAGACAAAATAAGATACAGGCAACATGGACAAGAAAGAGTAGAGTTTGGATTAAACTAAATGGAACACCTGAGGAAGCAAAGAGTATAATAATCAGAGATGTTACTGACTTAAATAAATATAGATGAACATTGATTAAGAAAATTAAGAGACTATGATAATCCATATCCACACACATGGCAAGTCTTTTCATGAGGAATACTCGAAAGCATTTCCAGGAATTATTATTGCGGACTTTGAGCGCATATTCAGCCATGTGAACAAGAACAAAACTGAGTTCAGGTCCAGTCTGTCAACTAAAGTTCTGGGCAACCTCATGACCAGGAAAATGATGATGACAGCTTCAGGTAACAAGTGCCACAGTGTGTTCCATTCAAAAGACCAACTGAAGAAAGCTAAGAGGTGCACCATGGAAAACAACAATGCTTGAGAGTTACCATAGAGTTTGTCCTTGATCTTTTCCATCAGCATATCTGCATTGACAATTTAAGGAAAATAGAAACATGATTGTTGGAGAAATATGAAGTTGTTAGCCACATTTTAACTTGATTTAATGCTAATATTTCTTTGCCGTCGGGCCCCCCCCCCCCCCGAACCCCCCACCAGGACTTTGTCCTGGACCTACCGGGGCCTGCGGCCCCTGGATCCCGGCTAGCTACTAGGCTTTTCAGGTTTTAAAAGTTGGCAGGTATAGTTTTATGAACTTTAGTCCAATGAACAGGCTTTTGTCTGTGAAGAACCAATGGAATGAAAGAGCTGGAGCCCAGCATATGTTGGGTGATGACTGGCTGATGATGCTGGTGCCTGCCTACAAACCTTTACTGAAGCGCAGCAGGTCAGTAGTGAAACAAATCAGGATTTGGCCAGAGAGTGCAACCTCAGCACTTTGAGAGTGCAACCTCAAAGACTGTTTTCTGCATACAGACTGGGTGGTCTTCAAAATAGCAGCCTCCCAGGAAGACAGGACAGATGTGGATGAGTATGCTGAAATGGTCACCAGCTACATCGCGAAGTGCACAGAGGATGTCACTATAGTGAAGACTATCACTGCACGGGGCATTTATAAGCCCTGGATGACTGCAGAGGTGCCCTCGCTGCTCACAGCCAGAGATGCAGCCTTCAGAGCGAAGGACAGGATCACCCTCCACTCAGGCAGTTCTGCGCTCTCAAAGGGAATTAAGACGGCGAAGCCCGCCTATGCGGAGAAAATCCAGGGACACCTCTGTGACACAAGGAACACCAAGCGGATGTGGCAGGGAGTTTGGGTGCTGACGGACTATAAGTCTAGGCAGGGGGTCGATGATGATGATGCTTCACTTCCAGACAGGCTCAACAACTTCTTTGCATGTTTTGAAGCATCAAACCTGACAATCAGAGGGAGGGCTGGCCCATCTCCACCATCGGTTAGGCCAGTTATCACCATCAACACAGCGGACACACGGAGGACCCGAACCAGGGTCAACCCATGTAAAGCTGCAGGTCCGGACAACATCCCGGGACGTAAGCTCCGAGACTGCGCAAACAAGTTGGCGGATGTCCTGACTGACATTTATAACAGCTTCCTGAGTCAGGCCATTGTTCCCAGATGCTTTAAGACCTCCACCATAGTACCGGTGGCAAAGAAACCAGTTGTGTCCTGTCTGAATGACTATCGTCCTGTTGCACTGACACCAATTGTGATGAAGTGTTTTGAACGGCTTGTCAAACCACACATCACAGCCTGCCTCCCTGCATCGCATGAACCGCTCCAGTTTGCATATCGTTCAAACCGCTTCACGGAGGATGCTGTAATCACCACCCTGCACTCTGTCATCACCCACCTGGATCAGAAAGACACTACACCAGACTCCTGTACATTGATTATTTACAGGGGGGCAAAAAAGAATTTAGTCACCCACCAATTGTGCAAATTCTCCCACTTAAAAGATGAGAGAGGTCTCTAATTTTCATCATAGGTATACCTCAACTATAAGAGACAAAATGAGAAAAAAATTAATCCAGAAAATCACATTGTCTGATTTTTAAAGAATTTATTTGCAAATTATGGTGGAAAATAAGTATTTGGTCACCTACAAACAAGCAAGATTTCTGGCTCTCACAGACCTGTAACTTCTAATTTAAGAGGCTCCTCTGTCCTCCACTCGTTGCCTGTATTAATGGCACCTGTTTGAATTTGTTATCAGTATAAAAGACACCTGTCCACAACCTCAAACAGTCAGACTCCAAACTCCACTATGGCCAAGACCAAAGAGCTGTCAAAGGACACCAGAAACAAAATTGTAGACCTGCACCAGGCTGGGAAGACTGAATCTGCAATAGGTAAGCAGCTTGGTGTGAAGAAATCAACTGTGTGAGCAATTATTAGAAAATGGAAGACATACAAGACCACTGATAATCTCCCTCGATCTGGGGCTCCACGCAAGATCTCATCTCATGGGGTCAAAATGATCACGAAAACGGTGAGCAAAAATCCCAGAACCACATGGGGGGACCTTGTGAATGACCTGCAGAGAGCTGGGACCAAAGTAACAAAGGCTACCCTCAGTAGCACACTACGCCGCCAGGGACTCAAATCCTGCAGTGCCAGACGTGTCCCCCTACTTAAGCCAGTACATGTCCAGGCCCGTCTGAAGTTTGGATTATCCAGAAGAGGATTGGGAGAATGTCATGTGGTCAGATGAAACCAAAATAGAACTTTTTGGTAAAAACTCAACTTGTTGTGTTTGGAGGAGAAAGAATGCTGAGTTGGTGTGGGGGTGGAAACATCATGCTTTGGGGCTGTTTTTCTGCAAAGGGACCAGGACGACTGATCCGTGTAAAGGAAAGAATGAATGGGGCCATGTATCGTGAGATTTTGAGTGAAAACCTCCTTCCATCAGCAAGGGCATTGAAGATGAAACGTGGCTGGGTCTTTCAGCATGACAGTGATCCCAAACACACCGCCCTTGGCAACGAAGGAGTGGCTTCGTAAGAAGCATTTCAAAGTCTTGGAGTGGCCTAGCCAGTCTGCAGATCTCAACCCCATAGAAAATCTTTGGAGGGAGTTGAAAGTCTTTGTTGCCCAGCGACAGCCCCAAAACATCACTGCTCTAGAGGAGATCTGCATGGAGGAATGGGCCAAAATACCAGCAACAGTGTGTGAAAACCTTGTTAAGACTTACAGAAACCATTTGACCTCTGTCATTGCCAACAAAGGGTATATAACAAAGTATTGAGATGAACTTTTGTTATTGACCAAATACTTATTTTCCACCATAATTTGCAAATAATTTCTTTAAAAATCAGACAATGTGATTATCTGGATTTTTTTTTCTTCTCATTTTGTCTCTCATAGTTGAGGTATACTTATGATGGAAATTGGAGACCTTTCATCTTTTAAGAAGGAGAACTTGCACAACTGGTGGCTGACTAAATACTTTTTTTACCCCACGGTACCTTTTGTTCTTATTAAAGACAAAAATAGAAAGATGTCTTTACCTTCTTTACAGGTTTCGACTGTGCACTGCAGCCTTCTGCAGTGCACATAAGAACAAAAGATAAATAATTAAAAGAAGACAAAATGAACAACTTGAGTCCTGTACATTGATTTCAGTTCATGATTCAACACCATTATTCCCCAAAGACTGATGGAGAAATTACTCCTCCTTGGTCTGAACACTGCGACATGTCTCTGGATCCTGGATTTCCTGACTGAGAGACCTCAGTCTGTCCATGTTGGAAATAACATCTCCAACCCTATCACACTGAGCACTGGATCCCCTCAAGGCTGCGTACTCAATCCACTGTTGTTTACACTTCTAGCACATGACTGTGTATCCAGACACGAGGGGAACCAGATTATTAAGTTTGCAGACGACACCACAGGGGTGGGACTTATTCAGAGGGATGAGGAATCAATGTACAGGGAAGAAGTGAAAGACCTGGAGGGCTGGTGCAGGAAGAACAATCTGGTGCTCAACGTGGACAAAATGAAGGAGATGATTATTGACTTCCGGCGGTCACAGCCTGAACACGTCCCGCTCAGCATCAGCGGCCATTTAGTGGAGAGAGTGGAGAACATCAAGTTCCTTGGAGTGCAGATCTTGCAGGACTTGACCTGGAGCAAGAATTCCTTGGGGATCAGGAAGCAGGCCCAGCAGAGACTGCACTTCTTGAGGAAACTCAAACAGGCCTCGCTCCCCATCTGCATCCTCAGGACCTTCTACAGAGGTGTGGTGGAGAGTGTTATGGTGTATTGCATTGCAACATGGTACTCCAGCTGCAGTATGTCAGACAAAAAAGCCCTGCAGAGGATAGTTAAGCGAGCTGAGAGAGTAATTGGAGTTTCCCTCCCCTCTGTCCAAGAACTTTTTCAGAACCGTTGTAGGAGCAGGGCACTGAACATTGTGTCAGAATCTGGAAACTCAGAACGATCGTATGTTAGTTCGTTACCTCAAATAAGATTCATGACACAGGAATATTCCTCATATGAGCTCTTTACTGCAGGAGTGCAATACCTTTAACAGAAAATCCAGCACTGGCAATAAAAAACAATCAGGAAGCTTTTATACATCGTCAGTCATACAAACACGAAAAACATCTGCTGGATACCATACACAGTCATAATATGAGTATACAAGACATTGGCCTGGACTGAAAACAACATGGCCTTGCAGGTGTGTTCCAGACTCCAAGTTAATCATAGTCACAGCACTTAATAAGAAAACAAGATTAATTCTCCCTCATTCCCAGACCCCTTATCATATACATAGTCTGGTCTGGTGAGACACTGACTTCTAAGCACATCTTGGTGAAGGACACTCAATAGGTCCACTTATTACCCAGAAATAATACAGTATGCTATAAACCCATAGAAGATGCATGCAATATACATTTTAATCATTTAAGATGGTTATGCAATGATAATGATAATGATGATAATGATGATAGTAATAGTAACCATAAAATGATAAACAATTATAAAACAATAAACATGTATGTACAATTTTCTGACATTTCCCTCCTGTTTTATCATTTTTACCACAGTTTTTATTTAGGGATGCCTTTATTCATCAGAAACATGTAACTTCTCTCGATTTTCTACATGCTCGTCATTTGCATCATATTCCAATTATACAGGAGATTACTCATAATCTTCACAGTCTTTGTGATTACAGTCATCATCAGTTTTTGAAAGAGCTGCATATTGTCCTTTACACTCAAGTTTCAGCATAGCAGTTTGCAACAGAAAAGTATGATGAGCAATGGCTTGTGTAATCATAGATCTCATACAGGGAATAACACACATAAAGAGCACACTGAATAAGACCAGTATCACAATCAATGGGGTTAACCACTTCAAAAGAATTTGCCACCAAGTTCCACTTTGAAACCAATCCCAGGGACTCCAACCCTTATCTTCATCCAAAGTGTGTTGTAAGTGCAAAATATCATTTAAATGGCTAATAACGTGAGAGAGATTCTGATCTAAATCTGGGATGTATGTGCAGCACTCTTGTCCAATAATGTGACACACCCCTCCTTGTGCAGCTAATGTTAAATCCAAAGCCATTCTTTTTTGCAATGTCATCATTCTTGAGAATTTCTGTTCTTCACTTAAAGCTGTGAAACCTTGTTCCATCAATACAGTTAGATTTTCCATTGTCCATGCTAATGCATTTATGTGATATGTAGCCAGGTAACTGCCATACATTGGAAAAAGAGTACCCATTACAACTTTGAAATCACTAATCCTTTGTTTCACAGTCAGCCTACCTATTAGTTGTTGCATGTCTGGGGTTGTACTTCTCCGTGCCCTGGTGTGAATTTCAGTCTGTTCAGGATGATAATAATGGGAGTATGATGTTTTCATTTTATGTGTGAGGTTTGAACTTATGCTAATGTGTGGGATCAAAATAGCCATGTAGCATCTGCCACACCACCCTGGAGGAAGTAATGAATAAACACTAGACCCACAAACCCAAACATGGTTCTCTAAACAACCATACCCATCATCATTTGGCCACATAACGTTAGGATTATCACTACATTTAGCAGTACAATTCTTGCTTTTTAAGGTAAAATTTCCAGCAGCAAGATAAGGAAGATGGAATGCATTTCTACAAACAGAATCATGGTATCTTACTCCACAGGTCGCCTTCTTTACATCATTACACCTTGGTGAAAAACCTAGATTGAAATTATTTTTATTACAAGCTTTATGAAAACAAATTGGTGAAGTAAACAGTGTAGGATTTACCTTCATCCAGGGCTTTCCAACAGCAAGCAAGGACTTTCTAATTTCAGTAGTATTGAATATTCTTAACTTAGACCCAGTGTAATCAGTAACAGTGACATTCAATTTATTCAGATACCCTTCAGACAAATTCCTTACCAACCAATGTCTAACATCATTACTTGAATTAAGCAGATTGAGACGTGAGGTCATCGCTATTGTCACTCCGGCTGTCTCCTCCTCACTCAGCGGAACAGGGATCATGGGGATTGCAGTCTTGTGTGAATGGGGCAGCAATGAACACACATAACAAGAAGTATTGATTCCCAGTCCTCTCACCGAAACCACCATTGTTTGGTACCACAGGTTATGAGTATAGTCCACGTAGTGTCCACTGTCCATGTTTTGTGAGCTCCTTGTCCTGGAATCAGAAATGGTCCCCCACCCCACAGTTATGAAAAGTACGGAACACAGAGTCATCAATACCTTTGGTGCCATGTCTCCACCCGAGAGAGTACCCATCCGGGCCCCTATCTTCACCAGGTTTGAGACGGCTTGTCCTTAAAAGGACAAGCCCCCTTTGTAACTGGACTTACTCAGGGAAACAAGTTAGTTCACTTACAGGCACCCGCAGTCTCTTAACGTGTGAAAGGTGAATCCAAGATGGTCGTTCAGCAATACGTCTGGCAGTGGGGGTAGTCAACAACACCTGAAACGGTCCGAGCCACCTTACTGAGTTCCAGTGCAGTCGATGGTGGTTCTTTATGAAGACATAGTCTCCAAGTTGCAACGGGTTATCCGCTTCCTCCTGTGGAGCAGAAAGAGCCCGAACAGAATCAACATATTCCCTCTTTTCCAAACATTCTCTAAGATGTACACCAAGATCTGTGTATTTGTTAGGCGTGGTTAGTGGTGAGAGGACAGGCAATACATAAGGACGGTGAAAAGCACATTCAAAAGGTGACAATCCTGTCTTAGGATCTGGTATAGAGTTAATGGTTAGCTTGACTAATTTCAGGGCTTCTGGCCAAGTGATACCCTTTCCATGTGTGGTTTTTGCCAGCATTTGTTTGATTGTACCATTTTTTCTTTCTACTAATCCGGCACTCTGTGGGTGGTAAGCTGTATGAAACTTCAGGCATGTACCGGTGCTTTTAGCCAAATCTTTAACTATTTGAGCTGTAAAATGTGTGCCATTGTCAGCATAAATAATCTCTGGTATTCCAAAAGTTGGAAAAATATTATTTTGCAACACTTTACAAACAAACTTTGCATCTACTTTAGCGGTGGGGTGAATTTCTGTCCATCGTGTGAAAGTGTCAACGAGGACAAGACAATATTGGAGCTGGCCCACCTTTGATAGCTCTATAAAATCCATGCACCATTGAGAAAAAGGTGTCTTTGTTGGTGGGAAACTTCCTTGCCTTGTTCTCATTGCACCTTGAGCATTGTTTTGTATGCACACCGTGCATTGACTGCAAACCTTTTTTTACCTCTTTTTGTATCCCAGGACAGAAAAAATATTTTTTGGCTTGGGCAATTATCCCTCCTGTCGATACATGGCAAAAGCCGTGAGTCGAAAGCGCCACCCAGTGGTACGAGGGTGGGAAAATAATTTTACCATCAGCAGTGCAATAGATTTTCTTTTCATTCAAAATAGCATCTGGTGGAAGTGTCATTTTTTTCTTGTGCGTCATGCAAAATGTCCAGGTCAAATGCATTTCACTTTTGTAACAATGCTGACTCTGTGTGGCCTTCAGCAGCACAGCGGGCAGCATGGTCAGCCAATGCATTTCCCCTGGTTAGTAAATCAGCTCCTCGTGTATGTGCAGGACAATGAACAATTGATAGTGATTTAGGCAGTGTTAAAACATGAGTTAGCTCTTTCAAAAGATCAGAATGTTTGACTGGTTTTCCAGTAGATGTTACAAAACCTCTAATATTCCACAAAGCAGTGTGTGAGTGTGCTGCATTAAAGGCATACTTGCTGTCAGTACAAATGGTGACATTTAAATCCTTAGACCATTTTAAATCTTTGATGAGAGCCAAAAGTTCTGCCCTTTGAGCAGATGCTGGTTGAGGTACATTTTTTACAATCAGAATTTCTGTCATTGTGGTGACAGAATATGCAGTTGACGTGTTGCCATTTGGTAATTTAACTGATGAACCATCAGTGAACAGCCAAAGGGAATCGTGCCTCACAGTCTGAGAGAGATCTGGTCTAGGGAGAAATTCCCTCAGTGATTGCTGAACGCAGTCATGGTCTAAAGATTCTGGTGTGTTGCCACCAGAGGGAAGCAATGTAGCAGGATTCAATGTAGTGCATCTGATGAATGTAAGATGTGGTTGTGTCAGCAAGGTCATTGTGTACCTTAAGCATCTGGCGTTAGAGAGCATTGTATGACCATTTTCAGAGAGCAAAGCTTCAACTGCATGAGGCACATGCACAGTTAACCTCTTGCACTCCATTGTACCGCGGGCGGGCAAGTCTCTGCGTCCTAGGGCGCACGAGGGCGCACGCTCTCGGACACATGATAGAGATACTGATGATGGTGATGTAGGTTGTGTGGCCTCCAAGTGCGCACTGAAAATAAAAGCTGCAGACACAGCCGCGAACAGATTAGTTCATCTGATTGACGTCTCATTCGATTAATAAGAGCCTTGAATTGGGTTTCTGAAACCTTGAAGAACCAATGACTGAAAACTTAGCCAGAAGGACCCGCCTGCTGTGAATGCAGTGAGCCAATTGAAGCAGAGAAGTTCTCGAGCTGTTTTTTTTTAAGGCTGGGTGAAGACTGACTGCTGGAGCGGATCAAAAAAGGATTAGACGTTATGATTTATTCCATGGTCATCATAGACCGACGGAGGCTGACGACGAAGGCTGAGTGGCACACACGCCTTCGCCAGTATTTTTTTAATTACTACTGTTATTTGTTTTGAAAAATCATTCGCCAAAACCCGCAATCATGGAAGCACAAAACCGCAATAATGGAATTATGTTTTGATCGGGTCGCGAGACCAAAACCAGAGTGGACCAGCGTCGGTTCGTCTGACAATGAGGAAGAGAAGTTGGCCAGGACAATGTGGCTGTGAAGAGGTAAGGTGTTATAAGCCAAATTATTTTTTATCCCTGAAAATTGTAATCCAAAATGACTTTTGACCGATCGGTAAATTACAACTGTGCTTCGCGGTGTAGTTTGTGCGCCGCTGTACAAGGGGTTGTTTGCCACGTACAGACTGTGAACGCCCCCCCCCCTCACCCCCGCTATTCTTCTGCAGCGAGGGGGGGGGCGCGGTTATTTTTGCTGCTGTCCCACATCACCACATGAGGCTAATCCATTGTGTAGCAATGGCCAAAGTCCATCCTCTGTAGCGAGCAGGGGGGGGGGACAACCCCCCCCCCACACACACACACACAGACAGCCCTGAGCGTGACCTTTCATTAGAGCCTAAAATGAAGCTTCTATATTGAATCATTCAAAAGTTACAGACGTTTTTCCAAACTGTGCCATTTGGCACAGTTCCAAAACGCCTGAGAACAAAGCCGTGTAAAATATTCATTTTTTGTGTTATTGTTACAAAATTTGGACCTCAGCTGGATAACACTTGGTTCTACATTTCTGTTGCATTTTCCAGCCCGGATCTGAAGCTGTGTGTTATTTGCAAGCATTTGTATCCAAAAAAAACACCCAGGCCAAATTTATTTTCTTCAAGTTCACTATGTTTAGATGACTGTAACTCAGTGGCCGGAGCACTTAGAGAGATCATGTTTTTTTTGCCAAAAAATTCAAAGTGTTTTCTTTTAAATGAGACCAACCCCATGAAGATGCTGCAAAGGGTTAAATAACAGCTTTCGATTTACTTTGGGCACGTTATTTTTTGGCGTTTTTAGGAAAATTGGCCGGAGTGCAAGGGGTTAAAGGATGATATGACACTACGTCAAGAACAGCATTTATTGCGTCAGAAACTGTGGCTACTGTTTGCATACATGGGTGTAGACCAGCGGTCACAGAGTCGAGCTTTCGTGAATAATAGGACAATGGTTTGTATTGTCCTGCATGAATTTGTGTCAAAACTGCTGACATGTGTCCATCAACAGCATCACAAAACAGGTGAAATGGTTCTTCATAATTTGGAATTTGTAAAGCACATACTGATGACAGCGTGTTCTTGAGAGTAGAGATCAAATCCATGTGCTCTGGAGACAATTCTACTTTTTCATGTAAGTTCCCGTGAGGACCCTGAAGAAGTGCATACAGTGGGGCAGTGTATTGGGAGTAATTTGGTATCCACTGCCGGCAGTAATTCAGGGTGCCCAACAGAGACATTAGCTCTTTTTTAGTGTGTGGTGTGGGTAGATTTTGAATGGTTTGTATTAGGGATGGGCATAATTAACCGATAATTGATCATTAAGAATTTCACCGAGGAAGTTCATTTTCGTCGACAAACCAATTTTTTTTTTAAACAATCCGAATGTAGGTTATTAGGCCTAGTGCACGGCCGTCCTCAAACAATGCAATGCATTTAACTGTGCCACTGGCAAAATTTGGGCACCAGGGGGCAACATTACACCATCGCCGTACCCTGGCGTGCCTCAGTTGGTACATGCGAGCTTCCGTAGGTCAATCACCAAATTAGCTAATAGGTACTTGTGCATCCCAGCCACGTCTGTCCCATCCGAACGGGTTTTTTCAGCGACAGGACTGACGGTGACCAGAATTCGGTCACGTCTGACGCCAGAGCATGTGAATATGCTCATCTTTTTAAACAAAAATGGGTAGCTGTCTCTGTAATAATACTGGCGTCGTGATGCTATCCTGATAATTGGATATACAAAGGCCTTGTTGCCTTGTTACAGGCTTTTGGAGATTATTATTTTTATTTAGGGTAAAAAAAAACAAACGGCTGTTCCGTTATGTTGTCAGTGTCACTGACATGAGTTCACATTTTACTGCCAAACACTGAACAAGCGCATTTTTTTTTTTTTAACAAAAAGCAGGCCTATAATTCTGACGCCGTGATATAATGGGATAGCCTACGTAAAGGCAAATTGTTGTGTAGCTGGCTTTCTTATTTTGATATCCTTGTTTTTAAATAAAGGAAAAGAAAGAAATATATGTTCCGTTATGTGTCCTGTATGTGTCTCCCGTTATTGTCTGGCTCGCAACTTGAAGCCTCCCTCGTTTGCGCAATGCGCCTGTGTTCACGTTTTACTGCAAACTTGTCTTGTTAATAAATTCATCCTCGAAGAAAAACACTCTGTATCTTTTTTATTATTATTCTCAATACATAAGAGTACAGTGATCCCTCACTTATCGCGTCACCCATAAATAATACGTACGTTCATTCTCTCACTCTCTCTCTCATATGATACGTGTGTGTGTGTATAAGTGTACATACATACGTAGATGTAAATAAAGTGTACATAAATATGTTTTTAGAACTCTTTTATTCTTATAACAAGATACGTAACTCAAGATGAAGATGATTTACTGCACAGGTTAATGAGAGCTTTACTGCTCCTCAGGTGCTAGAGGCGCAGGATCGTCGAGGGAAGCTGCAGGAGGCGGCGTAGTGGCTTGACGGGAAGACTATTTCGCACAAAATGGCACAAGAGAACAGCAAAAAGTTCCACACGGCGAGACTAAGCAACACGAGCGATAAAGAGCAATGAATGCGGTCTTCCTTCACTGGGTGCGCGCTCGGCAGGGAGAGAAGCTGGGTAAAACGTCTCGGCCAATCAGCTTGTGGGGTGAAACGTCTCGGCCAATCAGCTTGCGAGATTCCCGAGCCGAGCCAACACGAGAACAGCGAACAGAGAAAGGTGATGCGCGAAGTAGCGAGGGATCACTGTATAGGCATCATAGGCCTAAATGTGATTGTTTTTTAATATAAAAATGTTAATGATTAACCGATTATTAATCATTAATTCTCCCGACGATCGACGAAGAAAATTTCACCGAATGCCCATCCCTAGTTTGTATCCTATCTTTTTTTTAGTTTTTTCCCATCAGCTGTGAGTGTATGTCCAAGAAACTTAACGTTAGTTTTGCAGAATTGCAGTTTATTTCTGCTACATTTCAGACCATTTTGATACAAAAATTGCAACAGTGCAATGCTATCCTGTTTGCATTGATCCTCATTGGTAGATGCCACCAGGATATCATCCACATAAAGCAATATTTTAGAACCTGCAGGTGGATCAAATCTAGCCATTAAAGATGCCATTTCTTGAGAGAAAATAGTTGGACTTTCACAATAGCCTTGGGGCAATCGGGTGTAGGTGTATCTCTTGCCATCAAATGTGAATGCAAACCAAAACTGACTATCCTTGTGAATAGGGATAGTGAAATATGCATTACTGAGATCTATGACTGAAAAAGCTGATGACTGATGTCCCACAGCATTTAATAATGTATGAGGGTCTGGGATGGATGGAGGGCGGGGAATGATTGCAGCATTCACTGCTTGAAGGTCCTGCACTAGCCTCCAACCGACGCTAGGTGGAGCCTTCTTAACAGGGAATAGTGGAGTGTTCACTGGTGAGCGCTGACATGGGATTATTACTCCACTCTGTAAGAGATCAGCAATGATAGGTTTAATGCCTTCAAGTGCCTCAGATTTTAGTGGGTATTGTTTTTTATATGGAAATCCTCTCCCATTAGACTTTACAATTACAGGAGTAGCATTTTTTTAGGAGACCCACGTCTGAAGGGTTCCTAGCCCACAACCCCTCAGGTAAAGCGGTTAGTTCTTCTCATGTTGAGGCAATGTAAGTTGGTGCATATGTTATTCCCAAAGCATCAGGTGGACATTCAGTCCCACAGGCGTAATGGATCTCAAAATGAAGGGTCATCATGACTCTGAGAGGAACTTTAAAAAGGCCTGTGGAAGGTGAACGCTGCACCCTCTGCTCTGTGGTGTTTTCCCAATCAGTAGCACAGTTTGCTTTTTGAATCATTTTCCCACAATCAGCCCAAAAATTATTTTCTGGGCCCCACAGAGACACATGAGGTGGTGTGGGCATGCAATGCAAAGGAAAAACCTCTGGGGGCAGTTTTAATGACACTGCTGCCACCCCTTGAGCATCAAAAATCAGGTTTTCAGTACACACATTTATACCACAAAATTCTTGCAACTTATCAGCCAATGGTGAGTCAAAAGGCTCATTGCAATGAATATATTTCATGGTGACATGCAGTGGTTGTGGCCCCACCAAGTTCAGAAATGCATCTTCTGGCAGCAGAGCAGACATAGCAGTCGTGCTCTCCGTTCGGAGGGCAGTTACGGCTGTGCTGCTGTCAGAGAAATCAAAGCTAAATAGGGTACCACACCCTTGGTCATCCAATTCATCCTCATTTGTAAGAAATGACTGAGCATTTCTCAAAACTGTGTAGTCATCCTTCTTTAAATCTGGACCCAATGTAATGTCAAGTCTGAATAGCACATCCCTTCCTAGCAGGTTCACTGGGCAGGAGGGGGCAACCACAACATCAGACACACAGGAGTTTCCTGTCTCTTTATCGGTTAAAGTGACTGGGCCATACAGGCTTTCTGTGGTTGTGCTCCCTCCCGCATTTTGGACCTTTATTGTCCGTCCAGTGAACCTAGCACTGTTGGGGATTTTACGAACAGTAGTGCATGTGGCTCCTGTGTCACAAAGAAATTCAACCTCCTTTCCATTCACCAATAACCATATTATCAGGGATGGCAATCTTCCGCCGATCCGCGGATTTCCGCCGATTTATGATTTTAGCAAAAATTAATATGATTACAAAAGCGCTCAGCGCTTCCCTGAGTGACAGTCTCCCGCGATAACCCAGATGTTATGTACTCATGCTACTGCTGTAAACGGCCCTGCGATTGGATAGTTGGAAATGATTGGACCAATCAAATGGCTTGTTGTTGCTTTGTCAAAAAGTCATAGCTGCTGGAGCAGGTGGCTGGGGAGAGGGAAGTCTGGGCTTCTCTGCTTGAACTGCTGCCTCCGCGACCCGGACCTCCGGAAAAGCGGTAGAAGATGGAAGATGGATGGTAAGGTACCTTATTGTCACCGATTTTAGCGAAAATCAACACAATACATTAGCGCTCTGCGTTTTCCCGGGTGAATTTCCCGCGATAAACCCGGATGTTATGTGTAAACAGCCTTGCGATTGGATAGTTGCAAATTTGGACCAATGAAATGGCTCGTTGTATGCTTTGTCATCGGTGTGTTGGCGTTGGAATTTTGAGCTTTCGGTAATATTTTCAGCAGAATTATGAAATTTTTATCGAAGGATCAGGAGTCATCAGTGGCAGAAATAGACAGAAGTGTCAAAGTTCCGATGGAATTGGCTTGAGAGAAAAGTGACGGTAAAAGTGAAAATTGGCTCAAAGTTTGACGAGGTAACAAACACTCGGACAATTTTTGAAGAAACCAGACGTGGCAGGAAAAGCTTTTTGTGTGTATTGTTAAGAGCTGATTAACTATGGATCGCGTGGATGTGTGGCACTGTCAGACCACGCATCAAAAGTGAAAAAACATGCCCACTACCTTGCCATTCAGCGGAGCAACTATTCTTTGGGATCAGCGTTTTTGAAACAATCTTCCACAGTAGATAAAGCAGTCAAAGATGTTACACACTGGGGGACTTTGGCATAGATAAAATTAACTGATTTTGATTTGATCAAGTGTTAAAGCATATGATGGATAATGCTTGTTGGAATATTTACCTCCGCCAGGCCGAAAAGGCCAGGAGGAGGTTATGTTTTTGCCAGGGTTTGTGTGTCTGTCTGTCTGTCTGTTGGTTAGCAAGATAACTCAAAAAGTCTTGGACGGATTTGCATGAAACTTTCAGGCGTTGTTGGAAATGGTACAAGGAAGAACTGATTAAATTTTGGGGGTGATCCGGTTCACCGTCTGGATACAGGAATTTTTTTCAAGCATTTTTCCACACTGTGACATAGGGCCATTTTCAACATGTGCGCAGGCGCAATGGAGGCCGCTGGGCGTCGTGTCTGACCAACACAAACTCCGCCTTCTTCAACGTTTTAGCCACAAAAGCATGCGGAAAACACTGCTGGCCTCGGACCCCCAGCGTGCCTGTGCCAGCCATAGGCGCTGCGCACATTGCGCTGGTTGTCGTGTCTGACCAACACAAACTCCGCGTTCTTCAACGTTTTACCCACAAAAGCACGCGGAAAACACTGCTGCTCTGGGCACGCCAGCGTGGCTGCTTTTGCGCCACGCTGCAAAACCTGACACGGACACCTGTCCGCCGCCCCATTATTTGCCACAAATTCCCCGCCCAGCTATAGGCGCTGCGTAAAAACGACCTCTCTGCCGGGGAAGACTCTAAATTCTGTTTTGCCGCAAAGCGCAATCCCAATATAATATAAAACCCACGGCAACCTGTCTAACCAATCTGCATCCGTCAGTGGAGGAGATGGACACACCAACACTTCAGTTTATTACCTCCGCCAAGGAGGCAATGCATTTACAACCGTAAAACGGGGCTATAAGGGACGGCGGGGTAATATGGGACACTTTTCTAAATGTAATTCTGCTTTTTTAATTTTGCTTCCGCCTACATTTGATGAAGGATTCATGGATATTTGACAATAACAACACAACTCAGCGTCCTGCTCAAAATAAAAAAAGCACAATTACATTTAAAACATTTCCCACAAAAGTGTCCCTTATTAACCCGCCGTCCCTTATAGCCCCATTTTACACTACTGAACCACTAATCCTATCACTATCACATTGATTGTCATTCATTAATTGTCTGTTTATTGCACTGTCCATGTCAAATAAACAAATAATCATTGTGAATCCAATTGCTACTCATATCTTTTCATGCTCAGGGAATCTGAAAACGTACACACAAACACTCTATGGGGGGAACTGTGCCGCTTGGCGGAGGTCTGCGCTCTCCGAGTGCTTTTCTAGTTTAGGAATGCTATCTTCTTGGAACATAAGTCAATATTATACAGTAATAAGTGGCATTCAGCTGTTTGTTTTATGTCATTTAAGCACAGTTCTGGTACTTAAAAAATCATAAAAACCCAGGAGCTTCGGGGGGCTTTGCCCCCCTTGCCCCCCCACCGGGGCTCTGCCCCGGACCCCACTGGGGGACTGTGTTCCCCAGACCCCCTGCTAAATTTTCAGATAATTTCCCCACCCCCAAATCACATCACTGGTTCGTGTTGGAATTCTGAGCTTTCGGTATTGTTTTCAGCGGAATTATGAGATTTTTATCGAAGGATCAGGAGTCATCAGTGCTAGAAATAGACAAAAGTGTCAAAAATAAGTTCCGATGGAATTGGCTTGAGAGAAAAGTAACGGTAAAGGCGAAAATTGGCTCAAAGTTCGACGAGGTAACAGAAACACTCTGACAATTTCTGAAGAAACCAGAAAAGGAGATGAAGTTCAAAGTTCAGAGACTGACACAGCTTGCTGCCAAAAGGAAGAAAGTTTCACATTAGAAGTGACTTGGTGACCAGTGTAAATATTGTAATAAACTCTTATAGAACTGTTAAATATGTTGGACTAAAGACGGTGCGATAACATTGAAGAAAAAGTAAGTTAACTTTTCATTAAATTTAATGATTTAATCTAAGTCTAGTATTTCATTTTTTTAAATCATTTTTTTCAGTCTAAATTACTTCTGTTTTACTGAAAACCTCCCAGCTTCAGGGGGGCTGCCCCCCCCCCGGCCCCCCATAAGTCAATCGACCAAATTAGATTTCAGCTGAAATCAGAATTTCCTGTTGCCATCCCTGTATTATGGGAGCAGACAACGCACTGCTGTACATAGTCAGGTCCAGGGTCTCATTAGGGGTCTCATTAGGTTGAGTCAACATCTCAGATAGTCTTTTTTGTTGGTCAAGTACTGTCTGCTTGTCTTTGGGAGAGAGTCTGTCTATGTCGGTTAGTCATGCTCTCCCGTCTGCAGGTCTTTGACCCCCTGAGGGCTTTGTCTTTGGTCATTCTCATAATCACCTTGATACTCCTCTCCTCTACCTTGTTGAAAACCACCTCTCTGAGTGTTTTGAAACCTTCTCCTGCCTGTACCACGTCCTCTTCCTCTGAATCCACCCTTATTACAGCTACGGGCCCAGTGACCAAGCTGGCCACACCTGAAACAAGCATTCTGATCATACACCCAGTCAGGTTCTGCGTCCCATTGCCTTCGCCCCCTTGGGCGTGCTCCACCTCGGGGCAGTTCAGCCTCATACAAGCCATCACCAAACTCCTCATTCACATAAATTTCCACTTTTTTTTTTTACTCTTTTTGCACCCTTGGTTGGCTTTTATTCGGGCATCTGCAGCTGCTGCCATCCAAAGATTTGCACATTGAAGTTCCAAATTCGGTTTTCTCTTATTTCCTCTGGTTATCAATTTTACCGTCGACGCTAAGACTGCACACTCATCCACATCCAATGTGGGTTTGAAAGAATAATCCTTTTCCCATTTGTTCAGATATTTTTCAGGATCCTTTATCTGATCTTTTTCTTTTAACCGGTCATTGTAATTTTTTTTTTATTTAAGTTTTTGTAACGGGTATACAGGTCATTACAGCATTGCATTGTTTACATTTTCATCACGTTCCCTTATTTTTTGCTATTTGACAACATTGGTAGGATAATTATTACAACACCCCCTTTTTTTTTTAAAGTGAAAGAAAAACTGAAATTAAAGAGAATAAAATAAAACAAACAAACAAACAAACAGAACAGCAAAAAACAAACAAACAGAAAATTAAGTAATTAAAAGTAAAAGAGCATCTGAGTAGGGTTGGAACAAAGAGCGGGACCATTATTGAAATGGTATTTGTCAAAGATTAGATCTAATGGAAGACACATATGCGATCCAGGGTTGCCAAAAGTTCATGAACCCATCCATGTCCTGTCTCAGTGCAAATGTCAATTTTTCCATCGAGTAAATGTCTTGAATCACGTTAATCCAATCTTCAGGTGTAGGACAGTCCTTCAGCATCCATTTTTTAGTTAGGGCTTTTTTACTTGCCAATATTAAAACATTGAATAAGTATTTATCTCCTCGTCTTTCCAGTGAGTCCGGTAGTAAACCCAAATACAAAGTTACAAAAGAAAAGGGAACTGTTATTTTGAATATTTTCCCCAATATTGTCTGTGCATTGGTCCAATATTGGTGGATAACTGGGCATGACCAAAACACATGAAAATGATTTGCAGTCTTTTCACCACACAAGCGCCAACAGTTCAACCCCTTATGGGTAAATTTGTTTTGTGCAGGTGTTCTGAAAAATCTTACCAAATTTTTCCATCCAAATTCTCGCCACTGCAGGGATGAGGTACTTTTCCATTGCTGTTTATTTAGCTTTTCCCATATTTCCAATTGTAAAGTGAAATTCCCCTCTTTTTTCCATCTCTCTTTTATATATGATGTGTTGTCTCCTTTTAAGTCTTGAAGACCTTGGTATATTTTAGAAATGTATCTGATGACTGGGCCCTTTCCAAATCCTCCTTTTTAAGTATATTGTTTATGTGGCGTCTAAACTGAAAGAACCTGTAAAGATCTTGATTTATTAGCCCTTGTTTTTTCAAATCTTCAAAACTTCTTAAAGTTTGCCCCTTAAAAAAATCGTAATATTTTATCAGCCCTTTCTCTTTCCACTCTTTAAATCTAGTGTCTGTTTTATTGGGGGTAAAGTCTTGATCATAGGCAATCCATTGCAGAAGTCGATAGGGCTCTTTAGCTTGATTCTGTCTGACTATCTTAAACCAAATTTTTAGCGGGGTCTCTATCCATGGGTTAGTGTTATTCAAGAGTTTAGGTAAGGCATTGTTCCCTATTATCGCCTGTAGGGGGATGTCACTTGTTATTTGGCATTCGATCTCCTTCCATTGTGCAGTGTAGACTGGGTTACATAAAGTTTTAATTTGTGCGGCTTTAAAATAGTCCCTGATATTTGGCAGCGTGAGCCCACCTTTGTCTTTGTTTAGCTGTAAGGTTCTATATCTGATTCTAGGTCTCTTGCCCTGCCATATGAATCTTGAGATCCTTCTGTCCAGCTCCTGCCATGTTTTTTTTGGGAGGTTCTACCGGTATTGTTTGGAAAAGGTATAGAAGACGTGGAAGTAGATTCATTTTGACTGCTTCAATTCTTTGTGCAGTACCTAAGAATGGTATCATATTCCATCTTGCTAGGTCAGATTTTATTTTTGTCACCAGTGGATCATAGTTTAGTGTTATAATTTTGTTGAGTTGTTTCGGGATATTGACCCCCAGATATTTCATAGATTCCAACTCCCAGTTAGTTTTGAGTTCACTTAGTGAATAATGATTTGGGTCATAGTTGAATGTTAAAACTTGGGTTTTATGCATGTTTAATTTGTACCCCGATAAATCTCCATAGTCTGAAAAAACAGATTAGTTCTGGTAAAGAAGTGTCTGGCTGCCCTAGGTATATTAAAATGTCATCAGCAAAGAGTGCTATTTTATGTTCCTTCTGACCAAGTGTAATACCTTGAATTTCTTGATTTTGTCTTATCCATTGGCTCAGAGGTTCTATGAAGATTGCAAAGAGCAGTGGAGACGGGGCAGCCTTGACAACATCCTCATTCCAGCTCAAAAGATGATGATAAATTACCGTTAATCCTTATTTTAGCTGTTGGTTTTTTATATAATGCCTGTATAGTTCTAATGAAGTTGTTATGAAAATTGAAACTGGATAAGATTCTATATAGGAAAGACCAGTCAACCGAATCGAATGCTTTTTCAGCATCTAATCCCAATATGACTGCATTTAAGTTATATTTTTTTATATGATGAATTATGTGTAAAGTGCGTCGAATGTTGTCTTGTGTCTGTCTTTGTCTTATAAAACCTGTTTGGTCTAAGTGAATTAAGTCTGTCAGTATGTTTTCTAACCTTTTGGCAAGGATAATGGTAAAAAGCTTATAGTCCTGATTTAATACACTGATTGGTCTGTAGTTGGAGCATTCTAGTTTATCCTTTTCAGGTTTTGGTATAACTGCAATGACCCCTTCTCTCCAGGAGGGGGGGATTTCCCCTGTGTGGAGGACATAGTTAAATGTTTTCAGGAGGAGAGGAGATAGTTGCTGTTTAAAGGTTTTGTACCATTCTGCTGTATAGCCATCTGCTCCTGGGGATTTGTTAGCTTTAAGTTTCATAATTGCTTTTTCCAATTCTTTAGGTTGTATTTCTGACAGTAGTGTTTTATTTTGTGATTCCGTAAGTTGGGGAAGGTTTAATGTGTTTAGGAATGTCTCGGATGCGTTTTTATGTTTTTTGTGGGAGTATAAGTTCTTGTAGTAATTCTTGAAGCTTTTAAGAATATCCTGAATTCTGAATTTTATTTCCTTTGATACTGGGTCTCTGATTTTGTAGATTGCTCTTTCTGTTTGTTGTTTCCTCAATTTATAGGCTAGTAATTTTGCCGATTTACTGCCTGCTTCATAGTGTTTTTGTTTCAGAAATGTAAGTTTCTTCTGGATTTCTATTGTGTAGATCTCATTTATTTGATTTTTAATTTCTTTAATCTTGAGCGAGCCATTAGAATGAGTGTTGTCTTTGTGTTCTTTTTCTAGGTTCTTGAGTTCTGACTCTAGTGTGATTAGTTTTTCTTGTCTCAGTTTCTTTTGGGTTGCCAGTTTTGCAATAATTTTTCCCCTTATTACAGCTTTGCACGCATCCCACAGTATTAAAGGGGATACTTCTCCATTATCATTTTCTTCCAAATATCTGAGAATATCTGATTCCAATTCATCTTTCAGTGGTCCTTTCAGGACATTTGAATTCAACCTCCAGGAAAATGTATTATTTGTGTATTTTTAGATGTTTAAGTCCATATAGATCGGACTGTGGTCAGAGAGATCCATCAGTCCTATTTTACATGTTTTTACTCTTCCAATGTCTCTATTAAACATAAAAAAGTAATCAATCCTTGAGTAAGATGAATGTGGCGTTGAATAAAAAGTATAATCTTTTACATTGGGGTTGAATTCCCTCCATACGTCACAGATTCCCATTTCTTTTAATAGCATCCGAGTTTTCCTATTTTGAGTGTTATTTTGATGTGAAGAATTACCTGTTGCATCCCAGTATGGATTCAGTCTTAGATTGAAATCTCCACCACATATCACTAAACCTTGGGCTTTAGTTATCATTAGGTCAAATACATTTTTATAAAATTTCCATTTAGCCCCTGGTGGTGCATATACATTCAGCAGGGTGCTATCTTCTCCCTAAAGCCGCCCAATTACCAAACTGTATCTCCCTTCTTTATCTTTGTGTTCTGATTTTTTTTCAAATGTAATTTTGGTTGATATCAATGTCGCTACTCCCCTCCTCCTCCCTGACTTATATGAAGATGAAGAGATCATTTTAAACCCTTGTCTATTGAGTTTAGTGTGTTCCACGTCTGTTAGGTGGGTTTTTTGTAAAAAATATTATTTCTGCTTTGTCTTTTTTCATTTTGCGTAGAATCTTGGATCTTTTAACTGGATTCAGGATCCCTTTTACTTTATATGAGGCTATTTTGGTTACACCCTGTTTCTCCATTGTATTTTCTTATTTAGTATAACAGTGTGGTGGCCCTCTTTTTTGCTACTTAAACTGAAAGAACATTAAGAACATAAAAAACATTAAGAACATAGTGTACGAAACTTTAAAACAAATAACTGTCAAAAAAACTTCCTGAGCTGGGGTCTCTTTAAAGACCCTGTAAGAGCCCTGATGGAGTGTAGGCTCTGAGGGAAATTCCTCAAACTCTGTTACGTGTTGAGGGCCCTCTCTTACCACTGTAAGTTGTCCCATGTTTTTAACGTGAATTTCAGATCCCAATCCGAATTTGTAATGATTTTTTTTTTTTTTTTTTTTTATGCCTATACCCTATGAGATTGTGTGCACCCTCCCACCCCCATCACAGCAAACATTCACTCTAATACAGTATTTGTTAGTGTAGGGAGAACATGTGGGTCATTGTTACATTTCTATTTTAACAAAAAAAAATTTTTCCCCCCTTTAAATTAGGAAGACATTTGTTTCTAATGCTATAACTGCTCCATGAAAGGTTTTACCACATGCCGATTCTGCATCTCCTTTAATGTTTGTTACCTTGTAGGAGGGGGGATGGAAGTGCAGAATGGCTGAAAAGAAAAAAAACAAAAAGGTCGCTATTCCTTCCTGGAACTGGAAAGCTTATCTTTGTAGCTCTGGGGCTGGGTTTCCCGCTGCTGGCCCGTGGATTTTGAAGGTCTCTGAGTGGACCACGTTTGAGCTCTGATCCTCTCGCTCAGATCCGCTGCGGGTTTAAACACCAATACCGGGAGCCCTCTTCTCGCCATGTCAATTGTTGCTTCTCCCGCTGAATTATAGAGACATGACTCTTCACCGTAAAAGACCCTTAACTTTGCAGGAAATGGCGTCTGAGAGCGTAGATTCTGTTCCCATAGAACCTTTTTGGCGTCGTTATATTCCCGTCGCTTTTTAAGAACCTCCAGGGCGTAATCATGCTCCACGAAGACTTTTCTCTCTTAATGCATAAATCCTTTTTTCTGCCAAGTCCGTCTTACAACCTCTTGTTTTATTTTGAAATCGGAGAATCTTACCACCACCGAACGTGGGGGCGCTTCTGCCGCTGGCTTTGCGGCTAATGTACGATGGGCCTTTTCTATCTTCAAATCGGTGGTTTGTGGAATATCCAACTTCTCTCTCAATAAGGATTCCACGCATTCCGCCACTGTGTTGAAACTATCTTCAGCTCCTTCTTTCAGACCGTGAATTCTGATGTTGTCTCGTCTTTGTCTTCCTTCTTGGTCGGTTAGCTTAGCCTCCAGCCTTGACTGTTTTTTGTGTAAATCCAGCATAGAATCTTCAGGCACTTTTATTCTTTCTTCAGCTTCCAAGATTCGGTTTTCGGCCTGGTCCATTCTGCTGTTCGTCCTTTTTAATTCCTCTCTGAATTCATGAAATTCAGCCCGAAATCGTCGTAATTCATCAAATAGCGATTTCAAGCTAACCTTCTTGTTAGCTAGGTCCAGCTCCTCGTCTTCTGAACGGAGGTCCTCCGGTTCAGATTCTGCGGCCGCTGCGCGTCCTGACCTGGGGAATGTCAGTTTCTTCTGTTTTTGGTTAGGCATGGTGTTTTTGTCTTTTGATTTTTATTCATCCAAAAATCCGTTAAGTCTGATTTTGAAGATGTTTTCCTTGGATTGGGTCTGGGAGCTTCAGCGTTAAGTTGCTATCACCATGGCGTCCAGACCGGAAGTCCGGTCATTGTAATTTTTAACTGTTCGACGCGCTGTCTGTTCTCTTTTCTGCTGTTCAGTTTTTTGCCTATTCTCTTTCTTCCCCACACAGTTACCCATTTTTCCCCCTTTTTTTTGCTGTTTTTATTATTTTTTAAACCCTTTGGTAATTCCACAGGAATTAAAATGTTTTACCAGGAAAAGTGTGAAACGCCGTCACATTACCATTACGTCACAACCACGACCTGATATTCTATTTTTAGTTCCAAACTCGGGAATTTCAACCCACCCTTATTTTTGTCCCTGACCGGGGATTTCAACCCAAACTTGTTTTTGTCCCAGACCGGGGATTTCAACCCAACCAAAACTTTTTACCTCGTTGCAACTACTTCCGCGCACTTTATTTACTTATCGCGTTAGTCACTCGTAGTTGGATTTGGAGATTCTTGTAACATATTTAAGAATACATTCTATTTTACATTACTCACTCAAGGCTGGATTTTAGAGGATCTTCTAAACGCACATATAGTAAAAAATAAAAAAGACGTCACTCACTTTTCTTTCTTTTTATCGAGGATGGGCTTCACTAGACGACGTCTAGAGTTCTGCGCAGTCCAGATTTCCTCAATGTGGAGTCCAATACTGACTGTATGCAGTCAGACCATGCGCATGGATTTTCAACCTGGAGAGCACGTCGCCTCTATCCGCCATCCAGATATCGCCCATCCGGGTCACGGCACCAAGTATGTCAGAATCTGGAACTCAGAGTGATCGTATGTTGGTTCGTTACCTCAAATAAGATTCATGACACAGGAATATTCCTCATATGAGCTCTTTACTGCAGGAGTACAATACCTTTAACAGAAAATCCAGCACTGGCAATAAAAAACAATCAGGAAGCTTTTATACATCGTCAGTCATACAAACACGAAAAACATCTGCTGGATACCATACACAGTCATAATATGAGTATACAAAACATTGGCCTGGACTGAAAACAACATGGCCTTGCAGGTGTGTTCCAGACTCTAAGTTAATCATAGCCACAGCACTTAATAAGAAAACAAGATTAATTCTCCCTCATTCCCAGCTTCCTTCCACAAGCTGTTAGGATGCTGAACAGTTGATCCGGAATCTCTCATACATACTACTGCACCTATGGACATTATGTATATTATTTGTATATTATAGTTCCGGTTCATTTTCAAGTATGTCTCAGGGAAGTGTGAATGGCTGTGTTGGGGTGGGGGGTGATGGTGTGTGTGAGTCGTTGTCGGCCTCCGTCGGTCTATGATGACCATGGAAGAGAATCCTAAACGTCTACTGTGCTGGAACAGCACCGCCTGTGGCTGAACAGGCCAATGCGCGAATGGCAGTCCCTGTCACACAGGTCGCACTTGTGGGTGGTCTCCGTGCTGCTGGGTCTGTGGCGGTTCTTCCTGCAGGTCCTTTTTTCATCAGCTGCAGCAGTCAGTCTCTCTTCACCCGCCTTGAGCTGTCTGGTCAGGGTGCCTCTCCATTTGGAGCGGTCCATTGCAAGGTCCTCCCAGCGCTCTGTGTTGATCTCCAGGGCCTTCATGTCTCTCTTGCAGACGTCTCTAAAGCGCAGCTGTGGGCAGCCAACATCTCTCCTGCCAGTTGCCAGCTCTCCGTAGAGGACCTCTTTGGGGAGTCTGCCATCCTCCATTCGGTGAACGTGGCCTAGCCAGCGGAGCCTGCGCTGCCTGAGTAGAGTGAACATGGAAGGAAGGCCGGCGCAGGACAGAACTTCTGTGTTGGGCACTTTATCCTTCCAGGATATGTCCAGGAAGTGGCAAATGCAGCGCAAGTGGAAGGAGTTCAGTCTCTTTTCCTGCCGGGCATATGTTGTCCACGTCTCACTCCCATAAAGCAGTGTGCTGATGACGCAGGCGTTGTATACTGCCATCTTCGTCTTGACAGAGAGTCTGGGATTCTCCCACACTCGTGTGGTGAGGCGAGCGAGTGTGAAGGCTGATTTTCCAATCCTCTTGTTGATCTCTGTATCAAGGGAGAGGTTGTTGCTGATCGTGGACCCCAGGTACGTGAACTGATTCACGACCTCCAGCTCGTAGTCGTCGATGGTGATGGTTGGTGGTGCTTCCATGCCTTGCGCCAAGACGTTAGTCTTCTTCAGGCTGATGGTAAGCCCGAAGTCCTTGCGTGCCTGGGAGAAGCGGTCCATCAGGGTCTGAAGCTCCTGCTGTGTGTGGGTTGCGACTGCAACGTCGTCTGCGAACAGTATGTCTCTGATTAGAGCCTCGCGTACTTTGGTTCTGGCTTTCAGGCGGGCGAGGTTGAAAAGCCTGCCGTCAGATCTTGTGTGCAGGTAGATTCCCTCTGTTGCTGTGCTGAAGGCATGCCTCAGGAGCATAGCAAAGAAAATCCCAAAGAGGGTTGGCACAAGTACACAGCCCTGTTTCACTCCGCTGCGTATGTTGAATGGCTCTGAGACGTTGCCGTCGTGCTGCACTATCCCCTGCGTGTTGGTGTGAAACGATTCGATGAGGCTTTGCAACTTTGGTGGGCATCCTATCTTTGGCAGGATGTTGAAAAGGCCCTCTCTGCTAACCAGATCAAACGCTTTGGTGAGGTCGATGAAGGCGACGTACAGGGGCATGTTCTGTTCTCTGCATTTCTCCTGGAGTTGGCGGATGGAGAATATCATGTCTACCGTCGATCGCTCAGCGCGGAAGCCACACTGAGACTTGGGGTAGACACGTTCGGCAAGCTTCTGTAGACGAACAAGAACAACTCGTGCGTAGACTTTGCCAACAACGCTGAGGAGGGAGATGCCCCTTTAGTTGTTGCAGTCGCTTCTCTCCCCTTTGTTTTTGTTGAGGGTGATGATCTTGGCGTCCCTCATGTCCTGTGGTACGACACCTTCCTTCCAACACTGGCAGAGGACGTCATGCAATGGCAGCAGTAGGGCGGTCTTGCAGTGCTTGATCAGGTCAGGGGGGAAGCCGTCGTTGCCGGGTGCCTTGCCAGCGGCCAAGCTATCAATGGCCTTGCTGAGTTTGTCGATGGTTGGCTCGGCGTCAAGTTCGTCCATGGATGGCAGGCAGTCGATGGCATCAAGGGCTGACGGTGTCACGGTGTTCTGTCTGGAGTAGAGGTCGGAGTAGTGTTCAACCCATCTCTCCATCTGCTTGTTCTTTTCTGCTTGTTCTTTTCTGACATTATGTATATTATTTGTATATTATAGTTCCGGTTCGTTTTCAAGTATGTCTCAGGGAAGTGTGAATGGCTGTGTTGGGGTGGGGGGTGATGGTGTGTGTGAGTATGTCTTAAATTATGTTCTTTTTACTTATATGGATGCCGAGAGAAACGCAATTTCATCTTGCCTGCACTACAGTTGTATGTACAGCACTTTGACAATAAAGGTTGATTTGATTTGATACTGGTCCTCACAGACTGACAGATTTTAATACTGAGGATTCATCAATTATACTTATGTATAAAATCTAGCCTACTTTAGTGATTAATGCAACTTTATAACTAGTGCTTTTAAATTAACATGCAAAAATAAACATTCATTTAAACATTTTAGCATGCACATATTTAAAATCAAGGATTAATGTATTTCAAACCTATTATTGGTTGTCCACACTGAACATCAGAGTCCATTTGCTTTTCCATGGTGTCCTGAAAAAGATGATAATCTGTGAATTGAGTTTTGTAACATGAATGCACGTCATTTCAAGAAGTTCACTGGTTAAATCCTACATATGCTGGAGTTGCCAGTAGAGGGCAATGTTGAGCTGTGGATATTTTGTAGTGACCATATGGGTGCTCCACATAGGTCTGTTCTTTGTCCATGTTTTATTGGCCAATAAAATGTTCAGGAGAAAGTTATTAGGAGGAATTCCGGAGACTGGTTTAACAAAGGATTGTTAGTTCAGCTGTGGTCCTGGGATGAAAGAGCAGTTCTTGACTGTCCTTTTCCTGGGTGAAACAATGTCTTTAAGCTGAAGAATAATTTTATTGATGAGCCAAAGCAAGATGATGCTACATGAGTATGAAGAAAACAAGGAGGAGGACAAGTAATACTAATATACAGCAGGTGACAGCATAACTGGTGGATGCCTGGCAGAGAGGAGAAGGTGTGGCCATAGGCAGACAGGAAGCCAGGCTCAGGCTCCAATAACTGCCAGCTGACAATAATTATCAAATAATCAGAAACTAGAGCCACAATCACGGAATGGGGGCTGACACCTCAGCCCCGTCTGTGACATTTTGTCGAATATTTAAATTTGTTTGATGATCTGAAACATTTAAGTGTGACAAACATACAAAAATCAAGCTTGTTGGCTTGTGGGACTCCCAAAGCAGCTGAGGTGTACCGGCAGGCCAAGCGGAGTGCAGCTCGGGTGGTTGCTGAAGCAAAAACCCTGGTATGGGAGGAGTTCGGTGAGGCCATGGAACAAGACTTTCGATTGGCCTCAAAGAGATTCTGGCAAGCTGTCCGGCGCCTCAGGAGGGGAAAGCAGCTCTCTGTCCACACTGTGTATGGTGCGGATGGGACACTGTTGACTTCGACTGGGGATATCGTCGGGCGGTGGAAGGAATACTTCGAGGATCTCCTCAATCCCACTGATACGCCTTCCACAGAGGAAGCAGGGTTTGGGGACGAGGGGGATGACTCGCTTATCACAGGGGCTGAGGTCGCCAAGGTGGTTAAAAATCTCCTTGGTGGCCGAGCCCCGGGGGTGGACGAGATTCGTCCTGAGTACCTCAAGGCCCTGGATGTTGTTGGGCTGTCATGGTTGACACGTCTCTGCAACATTGCATGGAGGTCGGGGGCAGTGCCTTTGGCATGGCAAACTGGGGTGGTGGTTCCTCTCTTCAAAAAAGGGGACCGGAGGGTGTGCTCCAACTTTAGAGGGATCACACTCCTCAGCCTCCCTGGGAAGGTCTATGCCAAGGTACTGGAGAGGAGAGTCCGGCCGTTGGTCGAACCTCGGATTCAGGAGGAGCAATGTGGTTTTCATCCTGGCCGTGGCACATCGGACCAGCTCTTTACCCTCTCGAGAATTCTTGAGGGTTCGTGGGAGTTTGCCCAACCAGTTTACATGTGTTTTGTGGACTTGGAGAAGCCATTTGACCACGTCCCTCGTGGTTTTTTGTGGGGGGTGCTTCGGGAGTATGGGGTATCGGGCTTGTTGTTACGAGCTATTCGGTCTCTGTACGACCGTTGTGAGAGTTTGGTTCGTATTGCCAACACTCCGTCGGAGTCATTCCCAGTGAGAGTTGGACTCCGCCAGGGCTGCCCTTTGTCACCGATCCTGTTCATAATTTTTATGGACAGGATTTCTAGGCGCAGCCAGGGAACGGAGGGTGTCATGCTTGGTGACCACAGTATCTCATCTCTGTTGTTTGCAGATGATGTTGTCCTGTTGGCTTCAGTCATCCAGCAATGACCTACGGCTCTTGCTGGGACGGTTTGCCGCTGAGTGTGAAGCAGCTGGGATGAGAATCAGCACCTCCAAGTCCGAGTCCATGGTCCTCAGCCGGTAAAAGGTGGATTGTCCTCTCTGGGTTGGGGACAGGCTCCTGCCCCAAGTGGAGGAGTTTAAGTATCTTGGGGTCTTGTTCACGAGTGAGGGGAAAATGGAGCGAGAGATTGACAGACGGATCGGAGCAGCATCTGCAGTGATGCGGACGTTGTACTGGTCTGTTGTGGTGAAGAGGGAGCTTAGTTCTAAAGCAAAGCTGTCGATTTACCAGTCAATCTACGTTCCTACTCTCACCTATGGTCACGAGCTTTGGGTAATGACCGAAAGAACCAGATCGCGGATACAAGCGGCTGAAATGAGCTTTCTCCGTAGGATTGCTGGACTCACCCTCAGAGATGGGGTGAGGAGCTCAGTCATCCGGGAGAGGCTCAGAGTAGAACCGCTGCTCCTCCACATTGAAAGGAGTCAGTTGAGGTGGTATGGGCATCTGATTAGGATGCCTCCTGGACGCCTCCCACTTGAGGTGTTTCAGGCACGTCCCACTGGGAGGAGACCCCGGGGCAGACCCAGGACTCGGTGGAGAGACTATGTCTCCCAGCTGGTCTGGGAACGTCTTGGTATCCTCCCTGGAGAGCTGGAGCAAGTGGCTGGGGAGAGGGAAGTCTGGGCTTCTCTGCTTGAACTGCTGCCTCCGTGACTCGGACCTCCGGAAAAGCGGTAGAAGATGGATGGATGGGTGGAAACATACAAAAAAACTTAGAAATGAAGAAGGGGGCCAACACTTTCACACCACTGTCGGTGTGCCATGCTTGTGGCATCATTTTCAAAAAGACTTGAGGCTGTAATTGCTGCTAAAGATGCATCAACAAAGTTGTGAGCAAAGGCCGTGAATACTGATGTAGATGTGAGTTCTGAGGTTTTTTTTTATTTTTTATAAATTTACAAAAATCTCCAAAAAACTTTTTTCACATTGTCATTATGGGGTATTGTGTGTAGAATTTTGTGGGAAAAAAATTAATCCGTTTTGGAATAAGACTGTAACAACAAAATGTGGAAGAAGTGTTGAGCGCTGTGAAGACTTTCTGGATCCACTATTTAATAATAATATTGGATCATTTTCCTCAATAAATAAATGAAAAAGTGAAATACTTTTCTCATTTAACCACTTGCGCTCCGTTGTTCCGCGGGCGGGCAAGTCTCTGCGTCCTATGATGCACGAGGGCGCGCGAGAGCGCGCTCGTGCGCCCTCGTGCGCATGACGCATGATGGTGGTGATGGTGATGTAGTAGCGTCCAAGCGCCACTCAAAAAAAAACTGCAGAGACAGCCGCGAACAGATTAGTTCATCTGATTGACCTCTCATTCGACTAATAAGAGCCTTGAATTGGGTTTCTGAAACCTTGAAGAACCAATGAATGGAAATCTAGGAAGGAGGACCCGCCTACTGTGAACGCAGGAGCCAATTGAATCACAGAAATTCTGGCTGGGTGAAGCGATATTTACTGCTGCCACAGATGAAAACAAAGGACGCTGGACAAATCTCCTACAGACCCAGGCTCACCCAGCAGCATGGAGAACACCCACAAGTGGGACCTGCACTCATTCCAGCAGAATAGACGGAGGCCGACGACAAAAGTCGTAAATCATTCGCCAAAACGGCAATAATGGAATTATGTTTTGATCGGGATCCACGAGCGGAGCAGCGTCGCGTTCGTCTGACGCGTGGGAAGAGCTGTTCGCCACGACTCTGCTGCTTTGAAGAGGTAAGGTGTTATAAGCTAAATTATTATTTATCCCTGAAAACTGTAATCCAAAAATGACTTTTGACCGATCGGTAATTTACAGCTGTACTGTGCACGAAATACGAAGTGCGTGCGCCGCGATAAACGGTTCATTTGCCGTGTTCGGACCGTGAACGCCCCCCCACCCACCCGCTGCAGAAGAGGAGGGGGGGGGCACGGTCCGAACGCTCCTCGGTCGGCGGGGGGAAGCTTATCAGTCTATTCCATCATGTAGCGATGGCCCTCTTCTGTGCCCTCTTCTGTACCGAGGAGGGGGGGGGGGGCGTTCACGGTCCGTTCACGGTCCCCCCCCCACCCACACACACACACAGTAGCGGGGGGGGGGGGGGAGCCGCTGTGAAAACATGCAAGGAAAAAAAAAAAGAGTGTATTCCGTCTTGTAGCGAGGGCCGAATTTGGTCCTTGGTAGCGGGGGGGGGGGACGACCCCCCGCCCACACACACACACACAAAGACACAGCCCTGAGTGTGACCTTTCATTAGAGCCTAAAATGAAGATTCTACATTGAATTATTCAAAAGTTACAGACGTTTTTCCAAACTGTGCCATTTGGCACAATTTGGCACAGTTCCATAACGCCTGGGAACTACCTGAGAACAAAGCTGTGTAAAATATTCATTTTTTGTGGTATTGTTACCAAATTTGGATCTCAGCTGGATAACACTTGGTTCTACATTTCTGTTGCATTTTCCAGCCGGATCGGACAGCTGTGTGTTATTTATAAGCATTTGTATCCAAAAAAACACTGTGTCCAAATTTGTTTTTCTTCAAGTTCAGTATGTTTAGATGACTGTAACTCAGTGGCCGGAGCACGTAGAGAGATTATGTTTTTTTTTTGCCAAAAAATTCAAAGTGTTTTCTTTTAAATGAGACCAACCCCATGAAGATGCTGCAAAGGGTTGAATAACAGCTTTCGATTTACTTTGGGCACGTTTTTTTTTTGGCATTTTTAGGAAAATTGCCCGGAGTGCAAGTGGTTAACTGGATTTTCTTTATCTACTTTTAGGACGTGTGAAAGTGTGATGAGGTTTTAGGTCATATTTATGCAGAAAATTCTAAAGGGTTCACAAACTTTCAAGCACTACTGTATATAAATAGCAGATTGGGGTCCAAATACTGATGAGTTTCTGTGTGAAATCTTGGAAGATAATTGTAAATACAATCAATTGCTTGTGAAAAGTAATTGTACTTTTCATATAGTTTTGGTATATTTGAACAATGAATATTTCCATCAAACATTTAATGTTTTCAGCGTCTGTCAAGTTGATACACAAGTTGATTTCCACATCAATGAAGGTGTGGAATACTTTTTTGAAATACTTTTTTACAGCACTGTATGTTCACAGCCTGTTTTTTTCTTTGCCCTTGTTGCTACAGGAACATGAAAGGAATAATAGAGTGAAACCTCAGCAGCTTCAGGAAGATGAAGATCCTCCAACTGCAGCAAACGAAGCGAAATCACACAGTGACAAGAGTAGAAAAAGAATACAGAGAAAATGCCACACTTGGCAGAAACGGTATTTTTGTGAAGAATGTGGGAGAGGTTTCACAATGTTGGGTACCTTAAAAACACATAAACTGGTCCACACTGGAGTTAAGCAGTTTGTGTGTGGTCAGTGTGGAAAGGCCTTTACTCAAAGCGGTAGCTTAAGGAAACATGAACTCATCCACGCTGGAGTTAAGCAGTTTGTGTGTGGTCAGTGTGGAAAGGCCTTTACTGAAAGGGGTAGCTTAAGAACACATGAATTCATCCACACTGGAGTTAAGCAGTTTGTGTGTGGTCAGTGTGGAAAGGCCTTTACTCGGATGAGTACCTTAAGAACACATAAACTCATCCACAGTGGAGTTAAGCAGTTTGTGTGTGGTCAGTGTGGAAAGGCCTTTACTGAAAGAGGTAACTTAAGAACACATGAATTCATCCACACTGGAGTTAAGCAGTTTGTGTGTGGTCAGTGTGGAAAGGCGTTTACTGTAAGGGGTCACTTAAGAACACATGAGCTCATCCACACTGGAGTTAAGCAGTTTTTGTGTGGTCAGTGTGGAAAGGCCTTTACTCGGATGAGTACCTTAAGAACACATAAACTCATCCACAGTGGAGTTAAGCAGTTTGTGTGTGGTCAGTGTGGAAAGGCCTTTACTGAAAGAGGTAACTTAAGAACACATGAATTCATCCACACTGGAGTTAAGCAGTTTGTGTGTGGTCAGTGTGGAAAGGCCTTTACTCAAACCGGTAGCTTAAGGAAACATGAACTCATCCACGCTGGAGTTAAGCAGTTTGTGTGTGGTCAGTGTGGAAAGGCGTTTACTGTAAGGGGTCACTTAAGAACACATGAACTCATCCACACTGGAGTTAAGCAGTTTTTGTGTGGTCAGTGTGGAAAGGCCTTTACTCGGATGAGTACCTTAAGAACACATGAACTCATCCACAGTGGAGTTAAGCAGTTTGTGTGTGGTCAGTGTGGAAAGGCCTTTACTGAAAGAGGTAACTTAAGAACACATGAATTCATCCACACTGGAGTTAAGCAGTTTGTGTGTGGTCAGTGTGGAAAGGCCTTTACTCAAAGGGGTCACTTAAGAAGACATGAACTCATCCACACTGGAGTTAAGCAGTTTGTGTGTGGTCAGTGTGGAAAGGCCTTTACTGAAAGGGATAGCTTAAGAAGACATGAGCTCATCCACAGTGGAGTTAAGCAGTTCGTGTGTGGTCAGTGTGGAACGGCCTTTACTGAAAGGGGTCACTTAAGAAGACATGAACTCATCCACACTGGAGTTAAGCAGTTTGTGTGTGGTCAGTGTGGAAAGGCTTTTACCGAAAGGGGTAGCTTAAGAAAACATGAACTCATCCACACTGGAGTTAAGCAGTTTGTGTGTGGTCAGTGTGGAAAGGCCTTTACTGAAAGTGGTAGCTTAAGAAAACATGAATTCATCCACACTGGAGTTAAGCAGTTCGTGTGTGGTCAGTGTGGAAAGGCCTTTACTGAAAGGGGTAGCTTAAGAAGACATGAACTCATCCACAGTGGAGTTAAGCAGTTTGTGTGTGGTCAGTGTGGAAAGGCCTTTACTGAAAGGGGTAACTTAAGAAGACATGAACTCATCCACAGTGGAGTTAAGCAGTTCGTGTGTGGTCAGTGTGGAAAGGCCTTTACTGAAAGGAGTAGCTTAAGAAGACATGAACTCATCCACAGTGGAGTTAAGCAGTTCGTGTGTGGTCAGTGTGGAAAGGCCTTTGCTGACAGGGGTCACTTATGAACACATGAACTCATCCACAGTGGAGTTAAGCAGTTTGTGTGTGGTCAGTGTGGAAAGGCCTTTACCGAAAGGGGTAGCTTAAGGAGACATGAACTCATCCACACTGGAGTTAAGCAGTTTGTGTGTGGTCAGTGTGGAAAGGCCTTCACTCGGATGAATTACTTAAGAACACATGAACTCATCCACACTGGAGTTTAACATTTTGCATGTCAACAGTGTGGAAAAGCCTTTACTCAGACGAGTACTTTAAGAAAACATGAACTCATCCATAGTGGAGATAATCCATTTGTGTGTGTTTAATGTTTGAAGGCCTTTATGAAGAAAAGTAACTTGGGACGACATCAACTTCCCACAGTAAAGTTAAAGGGTACCTGTGGTGGTCGTCTAAACGCATTCAACTTGAAAACATTAGGCAAATTATTCGTTATTTGGCTAAATAATTATTGCCAGCCAAATACCACCAGAGAAATATGCAAATACGACTGCAGGCATGGCCAGCCAATGAAAACTCTTGAGCGCAGCCATAACACATGCGGATGTGACGTCACTTCGTTGATAACTCAACAGTCAATGCTCCGCCTGTATGAGAGAATAGGGTGCTTTTCTGAGTGTTTTTATTCTATTATGGCTGAATTGCCGGACTCTGGGGAAGAATTCGTCCAACATGGCTACAGGTTTGAGCCAGAAAGGTCTTCTGAGGGTTAAAGTGACGAAGTGGTCCTCACACACAACGCAATTTCGTCTGAAAGGATTTGTCTGTGCCCTGTTCCGAGATCACTTTTCCGCTCCGATCTTCTGACAAGGTGAGCTGGGTTTGGCTACACAAAAGAAGTGTTTATCTTTGTTTTTTCGCTTATTATTGAGACATCCAAAGGCTTTACATTCCGCCATGTTGCGATATCCATATCGCATTGTATGTTTTTGTTTTTACAAGAGCGCCGAGTGTCTGCTGCTCTGCTCTGCTGCTCTCTCTCTCTGCTGCTCCCGCGGCGAGGGAGGAGCCCAGCCCGTCTCGCAGCTGTTACGAGCTCAGATCAGAGGAGACAAGCCGCTGAATTTAAGCATTTATTTATTTATTTTCTAATCGTTTTAGTTCTGCATTTAATATGAACCCTGAGTTTGAAATAAACGTTTGAATTTGAATATCCCGTAAGCCGCTGCACATCCGGGCACTGCAGGCTCAGCCAATACTGATCCAGATCGCATAGTTTTAGAATCATCGGCCTTTACGAGCTCAGATCACACGAGATGACCTGCTGAATTTAAGCATTTATTTATTTATTTTCTACTCGTTTCAGTTCTGCATTTAATATGAACCCTGAGTTTGAAATAAACGTTTGAATTTGAATATCCCGTAAGCCGCTGCACATCCGGGCACTGCAGGCTCAGCCAATACTGATCCAGATCGCTGTGTCAATGAAATTACGTCACAGGAAGCGTCCTGGAAGGCCATGTAGCCGCTAGTATGGCTGCACTTATGTTTTGCTGACATAGCTGAACCAGCACATCAGCAATGGATTTATATCAAATTGTTTTGAACATGAATTTCAACTTAAACTTGAACTAGAACGTGAGACAGGGGCTCAATATAATATCTTTTTTTTCACGACCACCACAGGTACGCTTTAAATAAACCCATGTGCTGAATGTGGAAAGGCTTTTACTGGAGTTAATCTCTTAAAATCACAGGGAATGATCCGCAGTCGAGTTAAAAGTGAGACACCGTTCACATCGACTTTGATCTCTTGTGAGACAGGAAGCTCCTCCTGTGGTTACAGGTTCAAGTTCAGAAACCCTTAGACACAGGTTGCGTTAGACTTTATTTGTCATTTTGACATACACTACCGTTCAAAAGTTTGGGGTCACTTAGAAATTTCCTTATTTTTGAAAGAAAAGCACTTTTTTCAATGAAGATAACTTTAAACTCATCAGAAATACACTCTATACATTGCTAATGTGGTAAATGACTATTATAGCTGCAAATGTCTGGTTTTTGGTGCAATGTCTACATAGGTGTATAGTTGTATATGTATATGTATATGTTCTAATGGTACAGTGTGTTTGCTCATTGCGCCAGAAGGCTAATGGAGGATTAGAAAACCCTTGTGCAATCATGTTAGGTCTGCAATGCTGTAATTGCTGCAAATGGAGGATTCTTTGACGAAAGCAAAGTTTGAAGGAAAAAATTATTATTTCAAATACAAATGATTATTTCTAACCTTGTCAATGTCTTGACTATATTTTCTATTCATTTTACAACTCATGGTGGTAAATAAGTGTGACTTTTCATGGAAAACACAAAATAATTGTCTGGGTGACCCCAAAGTTTTGAACGGTAGTGTATAGGGTTGTCAAATTCTGTTATGGTCTATTATCTCATTTTAATTAGATCACCTTCAGTGTAATCTGTCAAATGACAGCTTTTAGGTTTTTCTGTCATTGCTGAAAAATATCTGTCAATGAAGGAAAATTTTCATTTCATGCAACCTCTGCCCTGAGATCAGGCTGTACTGGATTCAGATCCCTTAAATGTCTGAACCAGCATTTCATTCAGAAAGCAGAGATGCTCCATGTTTTGATTGTATGTCTGACTTTTCCTTCTCTGTTGTTGTTGCTCAATCAACTCAGTTCATTTCATTTATTTTCAAATCAGCTTCATTTGTGTAGTGCCAGATCACAATCAGGGTTTCCTCGGATGCTGGAAATCCTTAAAAAGGCATGAATTTTAATATTGTATTTTAAGGGTTTTAAAAGTGATTTGAATTTTACAAAAAGTTTTTGAAAAAACTTGAAATTGTAAGGATGTTTCTTTCTCAATAAATGTGTCTGAATAAATAGTTAACTATAGTTCACTTGTTCTTTGGAGAAATAAAATAAACTGGAGAACCTCAAATTCCAGCTGCTCAGCTGTGCCTCGGTTGGCTTCTGTGTGACTGTGGTCAGTCAGTTTTCAGGTGTGACCTCACCCCCCACAAAGACACACAGGTGTAGTCACTGCACCATCATGGCGTGAACAGTGGCATGGAAAGGCTAAATTTTTTGGGGGACACCAAATTAAACAGAGTTGTGTGGGAGTTTCTGAGGTCAGTATCCGTAAAACTGTTTCATTACACTGACATTAAACTGGATAAAATATTGAAGATGACCAAAAAACTCAAAGTTCCTGCAGCTCAGTACCTGATGAAGTTACAAGTCGAATCAAATATCAGTGATGTACATGTATTTTCTAATATCTAGATAGATAGATAGATAGATAGATACTTTATTTCGAACAAAAAAGTATAACAAAAACAGAACAAATGACAAATGCAATAAAGTAATAGTATACAGTGTTCGAAAGGGAGAAGGAAGAAGTGAACACTTATTAATTCCATCTCCTCTTTTCCATAAATACACCCATGTCAATTATATACAAATTACCACATTTAAGACCCCAAGTAAACAATTAAGTGTATTTTGTACATATCAACATTAACACCCATCCATCCTAACATACATTGATGTCCATACATCAAAACCAGCCTCAAACAACACAGATATACACAGTGCTGTCCCACCCACCATTCCATAGTGTCCCAGAGTGAGCATAGTGAATCGTACATATAAATACTTCCCTTCTAACATGTATCCTTTCAGCAAATAATGTTTATACCTCTTTTTGAATTGATTTCTGTTTGTACATAGTTTCAGTTCCGGCTCCAGACTGTTCCGCAAATCCACCCCACAGACAGATATGCACATACTTTTCTTGGTTGTTCGTATCTTGGGTTTGGTAAATTTTAAGTCTCCTCTCAAATTATGATCATTGTCTCTTTTTTAAATATTTTATGTACCGTATATTAGTTGGGAGTTGATTATTAATTGCCCTGTACATTACTTGTGCTGTCTTAAAGTTAACTAAATCGATGAACTTTATGACATGTGACTTTAAAAACAACGAATTGGTATGGTCTCTATATCCTACATTATTTATTATCCTTATAGCTCTTTTTTGTAACGTGCATATTGACTGTAGGTTGGTCTTGTAGGTGTTTCCCCAGACTTCTACACAGTAGTCAAGATAAGGAAGAAACAGTGAATTATACAGTAAGACCAATGATTTATAGTCCAAGATGTGTCTTGTCTTCCCCAGTATGCCTATACATTTTGCCAACTTGGCCCAGATGTGACTGATGTGAGGTTTCCATCAGATTTTATTGTCTAGCGTCACCCGCAGAAACTTATTTTCCTGTACTGTTTCTATTCTGGTATCATCTATTGTTACCATTATTTCATGATTTATTTTATAATTTCCAAACAACATAATCTTTGTTTTTTTTAGATTTAGAGATTTGTTTTGTTTTTCTTTTGAATTCTTGGATGGAACATGAGTGGGCAATATAAGCTGCAGCTTCAGCCATCACTCATTTCAGATAACTTATGTTGAACTGTATAATCAGAGGAGTTATTGTCTAATTTGACCTTGTTGGATTTTCTTTCCCCCTTTGTTATATTATTCAGTTTCTTTTAACCTGTACTTTTAATCTATCCGAAATAAAGATTCATTCATTTATTTTTGTTGAACCACTGCGTTAACTTTTTCATTTCAGTTGTGACCACCTCTAAAACCTGCTGCAAATTCTCACCAGTGCAAAGGATATTTGTGTCATCCACAAACAAAATAAATTTCAGAATTTTTGATACTTGGCATATGTCATTTATATACAAAATAAAGAGTTTGGGTCCCAAAACTGACCCCTGGGGCACACCACAAGTGATGTCCATGAAGGGTGATTTGTGCTCACCAAGTTGTACAAATTGTTGTCTGTTACTTAACCCCTTGCACTCCGGTCAATTTCCCTAAAAACGCCAAAAAATAATGTGCCCAAATTAAATCCAAAGCTGTTCTTCAACCCTTTGCAGCATCTTCATGGGGTTGGTCTCATTTAAAAGAAAACACTTTGAATTTTTTGGAAAAACAGTCATAATCTCTCTTAAGTGCTCCGGCCACTGAGTTACAGTCATCTAAACATAGTGAACTTGAAGAAAATAAATTTGGCCTGGGTGTTTTTTTGGATACAAATGCTTGCAAATAACACACAGCTTCAGATCCGGGCTGGAAAATGCAACAGAAATGTAGAACCAAGTGTTATCCAGCTGAGGTCCAAATTTTGTAACAATACCACAAAAAATGAATATATTACACAGCTTTTTCCTCGGGCTGTTTCCAGGCGTTTTGGAACTGTGCCAAATTGTGCCAAATGGCACAGTTTGGAAAAACGTCTGTAACTTTTGAATGATTCAATGTAGAAGCTTCATTTTGGGCTCTAATGAAAGGTCGCACTCAGGGCTGTGTCTGTGTGTGGGGATGGACATCGGCCATCGCTACATGACGGATTAGCCTCATGTGGGATGTGGGACAGCAGCTCAGTCACCGCGGCTCCACCCCCCCCCCCCCCCCCGCTACACAAGAATAGCGGGGGGGGGGGGAGCGGCATTCACGGTCTGGACGCGACGAACGAACCGTGTACCGCAGCGCACGAACTTCAGACTTCATGTGCCGCACAGTTGTAATTTACCGATCGGTCAAAAGTCATTTTGGATTACAATTTTCAGGGATAGAGAATAATTTAGCTTATAACACCTTACCTCTTCACAGCAGCAGTGTAGCTGGCGAACTTCTCTTCCTCATTGTCAGACGAACGCGACGCTGGTCCGCTCGTGGTTCTGGTCTCGCGACCCGATCAAAACATAATTCCATTATTGTGGTTTTGTGCTTCCATGATTGCGGTTTTTGGCGAACGATTTTTCAAAACAAATAACAGTAGTAATTAAAAAAAAGACTGGTGAAGGCGGGTGTGTCACTCAGCCTTCGTCGTCAGCCTCCGTCGGTCTATGACCATGGAAGTAAATCATAACGTCTACTCTGCTGGAACAAAAACAAAATAAGCACCGCCGGACTTCCGGTTATGGCTGCCACGTAAGACGGACGTGTCTCACTCTGCTCTGCTCCTGGAGAGAAAAAAATCGGCAAATAACTCTCTCATTTGGGACAGAACGTATCCCAGCGTTTGGGCGAGGATATGTCGGCGAAGCCTAAGGCTGGAAAACCAGGTAGAGGAAAAAGCGAGCCGCCGAAACAGTCCAAATTGACGGACTTTCAGGTCTGTGACGCAGCAAATAAAACTCCATATATGGCGGAGGAGGCTGGCAACAGTGCGATGTCTGCGGGGAGCGGCGCAGATGCGCTGATGGCTGCCATGAGTTCAATGAGAGCGGACTTTTCCTCTAGATTTGATGGGATTATGACAGCGTTGGAAGGAATAAGAAAGGAATTGGGTGACTGTGTAGAACGAACGGCGCAGATGGAGCTCCGTCTCGCTAGTGCTGAAGATGACGTCACCCGTCTTCAATTAAAGGTGCACACTTTGGAAAAAAAAAATAAATGTCTGGAAGATAATATTTTGGATTTGGAATCCCGGTCGAGACGGAACAACTTGAGGCTGGTGGGTCTTCCAGAGGAATCAGAAGGTCGGGACGCATGTTCCTTTCTGGAAAAGTGGATTCCGGAGGTGCTGGGTAGCACGGAGTTGCAACCAGCAGTGGTTCTGGAAAATGCAAACCATATTGGCCGACGGAGAGATAAGGGACCGCCGAGGACCTTAATTATGAAGTTTCTCAGCAACAGAGACAGGATGAAGATCTTCAACGCTGCACGAGCTAAAGGAGAGATTAAACACCAGGACCAGCAGGTGCGGTTCTACCCAGATTTGGCCACAGGAATCCAACAATTGAGGAAGCAGTTTGATCCCATACGTAAGGAGCTGCGCAACCTTGGGATTCGTCATGGTGTAATCTATCCTGCGAGACTGTTGACCACGTATGAGGGCAGAACCCACATCTTCAAGACCCCAGAGGAAGCGCAGGAGTTCATCAAGAAGATCAAAGAAGAAGAAGAGACTGGTGGGAGCTAAGCATGAACAAAATATAAGGTAGAATAATTAAGCATTTGCACAGGCATCTGACTGACTTGAAGTAAATAGCAAGTTTACAAAATATAGATTGTATTATATATTTAAAAAAAAAAAAAAAAAAAAAACTATGATGTACAAAGTTGCTAAAAATTTTGGAGTTAAGTTGGAAAACTACAGAGGAGAGTTAATGTTACGTCATTAAAAGCAGTAGAGTTAGGGTGATTGGGAGGATGAAGAAGGAGTGGCTTAGGCTGTTCCCCGTGGATGTGGAGCGGTCGATGGCTATATCGGGAGACGGAATTTTTCTTTTGATTTTGGGGGGTTTGCCACAAGTGTGGGAAGGGGGAATTTGTTTGTGTGTAGTTTGTAGGATGAATGTTCAACCACTCATGTTTTTGCTTGTCTGTATGAGCATGTTTACACTGCAAGGTAATCCCAAACTCTCTATTGATCATAAACCAAAGCGTTAATCTTAATTTAACTTCATGGAATTGCAGAGGTCTACAAAATTTAAAAAAACTTAAACAAGTTATGAATAAAATAAAAGACATGGGTTCAAAAATTGTGTTTTTACAAGAAACTCATCTAATAGAGGAGGATATAAAAAGAATTAGGAGTAGATGGCAAGGAAGTGTCTTCACCTCATCATTTTCATCCCGGGCCAGGGGAGTTATGACTCTCATACATAAATCAGTCCCTTTTCAAGTGAAAAATGTAATTGGAGACAAATTTGGAAGATATGTAATCATTCAAGGTTCTTTGCTATTAGAAAATATAAACCTTGTGAACTTATATGGTCCCAATATAGATGATCAAAAGTTCTTTGCTAATTTATTTCTTATCTTATCATCACTTACAGGGCAACATATAATAGCAGGGGATTTTAACTGTACATTGAATCCAGGTATAGATAGATCAACAGGACTGGATTGTACGCACAATGGATGTAGGATGACTATTAATCATTTTATGAAAGAATTGAGATTGTTAGATATATGGAGAGAAATGAAACCACAAGTTAAAGCCTATTCTTGTTATTCCAGTACCTACAAGACATTCTCACGTATTGATTATTTTTTGATTTCCACAGAATTAAGGTCCAAGATTCAAAACTGCTTTTATGATAACATTGTGATCTCTGATCATGCACCCTGCTGTCTAATATATGTAGATAAAAAATTGACAAAGGAATCAGGTAGATGGCAATTTCAGCATAAATGGCTTCAGGATGAGGAATTTGTCAAGTATATAGTAAAACAGATAGATGAGTTCTTTGACATGGGAGGCTTTCAAAGCTTTTATTAGGGGACATATTATTAGTTATACAGGATCAAAATCTAAGAAGACTCGAGAGGAGAGAGCCAAATTGGAACATAAAATAAAAAGTCTTCAGGGAAAAGTGTATGCAGGAAGTGATCCAAGGTTGGAGAATGAATTACTGATTTTGAGAGCTGAATACGACAAAAAATCAGCGAATAGAGCTGCCTCGAGTCTTCTAAGATTGAAACAATCTTTTTATGAACAAGGTGAAAAATCAGGAAAATTATTGGCATGGCAGATTAAACAATTAGAAATTAAAACACCAATTACCAGTATTATAAGTAACGGACAGGTAGTTATAGATCCTTTAGAAATTAACAGAGCCTTTAGAGATTACTATGAAAAATTATATGATACCAAAAATGAATCTGATTTAACAAAACTAAATGGGTTTTTGAACGAACTATCTATACCGTGTATTCCAAATGAAAACAGGGAGAAATTGGAGTCTAAAATTAGTCAAGAAGAAGTTGGGCTAGCCATTGATAATATGAAATCAGGAAAAAGTGCAGGACCAGATGGTCTTCCAGTTGACCTTTATAAAAAATTTAAGAATAAATTAATAAAACCTTTTTTGGAAATGGTTTTAGAAGCATTTCAAAATAATAATTTACCATCATACATGAATAATGCCTTAATTATACTGCTGCCAAAACCAGGTAAGCCCTCTAATAAATGTGAAAATATGAGACCAATAAGCCTATTAAATGCCGACCTCAAGATAATCTGTAAAATTTTAGCAAGACGAATACAAGAAATTTTACCAAATATTATTAATCGAGATCAGAATGGCTTTATAAAGGGAAGACAAGGCTTCCATAATGTAAGAAGACTATTTAATATTATTTATTTTAATAAAGAAGCACCGGATACAGCTCTCCTATCACTGGATGCCGAAAAGGCCTTTGATAGAGTTGAATGGCCCTTTCTTTTTGAAGTCTTACAAAGGTTTGGACTTGGAAATAATTTCATAAAATGGGTTCAGATAATATACAATAATGCTACAGCAGAAATCCTAACAAATAACAATATTTCAAAATCAATAAAAATCAATAGAGGATGTCGACAAGGCTGCCCACTTTCACCTTTACTGTTTACTATGGCAATTGAACCTTTAGCGATAGCGATACGTTTACATTCACAAATATATGGAATTAAAGTTGGACCAATAGAACATAAAATCTCCCTGTACGCCGATGACATAATTTTGTTTATGTCGAATCTAAAAAAATCAATTCCAACCTTGTTGAATTTAATAAAGAATTTTGGGGAAATATCAGGATATAAAATAAATAAAACTAAATCTTCAATATTAATGCTAAATGAGACCCAGAGAAATTACCCAGACCCTGAGGTAAATCAATTCAAAGTTGTAAATCAGTTTAAATATTTAGGAATCCAAATTGTGCCTAAGCTAGAATCAGTCGCCAGTGTCAACTATGAAGCCTTAATGTCAGATATCAATGAGTTAACTCAGAGATGGATGTCACTACCAATGTCGATGATCGGGAGAATCAATATACTTAAAAGTAATATTTTACCTAAAATACTTTATTTATTTCAATACATTCCCTTATCACCACCTTTAGATTTATTCTCAAGAATTAAAAAAAAGTTAGTGGAATTTATATGGAACAACAGGAGGGCTAGATTACGTCTGTCTTTATTATATTTACCATTTGATCGTGGAGGTCTGAAATGTCCAAATTTTATGTTGTATTATTGGTCGGCACAACTGAGGTCTATGACATATTATTTTTCATCAAATGATCTCCCTCACTGGACTGAAATGGAATCATACAATTTACCTTTACCTCTTCCCATATTCATATACTCAGATTCGGCAAAAAAATTACAAAAACAAGTTAAAAATCCATTTGTAAAACATATGATCAAAATATGGTGTGAAGCTAAAAACTATTTAAAAGAACCACAGTTATTGTCACAATTTAGTCCAATTTGGGGTAATCAATATTTTAAACCAGGGAGAGCGGACGCTGTATTTAAAGTATGGAATTTAAAAGGGATACAAAAGATTCAGGATTTATATTTGCCAGGTGCAGATAATATAATGTCTTTTGAAGAGCTGAGGATCAAATTTAATCTCAATAGAACACATTTTTTTAAATATCTTCAACTTAGAAACTTTATTCGATCAAATCAAAATAAAGCTCTCACTCGACCTATTTATTCATCCTTGGAAAAAATGTTGATGAAAGATAGTAAAAGAAAGGGTATTATTTCAGAGTTTTATAACTCATTGACACTATCTTCAAGTGAAAATTCACTGAAAAGATTAAACTACTGGAAAGAAGATCTGCAAACTGAAATTTCAGAGGAACAATGGGAATTGGCTTGTACAGAAGCTCAAACCAAATCAATAAATGTACGTCTTAAATTGATACATTTCAAATGGTTAATGCGGATGTATGTTACATCGGAGGAGTTAAATAGATATAACAAAAATATACCAGATACGTGCACAAAATGCATGGAAAGTAAAGGAACCCTATTTCATTGTGTATGGGAATGTAGATTAATAAGAATGTTTTGGGAAGAGGTGAGGGTAACAATTGAAAAAATAATCTCAAAACAAATCATATTGAATCCTAAACTGTTTTTGTTGGGTCTGTACCCAGAAAAGCATAATTTCAATAAAAGTGAAAGAACATTCATGGACCTCAGTTTGCTTAATGCCAAAAAATGTATTGCACTATTATGGAAAAAGACTCATAGACCAGATGTGACTCAGTGGTTAAGACAGATGTTAACAAACCTTCCATTAGAAAGAATAACATATATACTGAAATCAAAGGAAATTGCGTTTGAGAATATATGGAGACCTTTTATTGATTATGTAAAAAATTTAAACATAACTCTTGAAGAAGAAGGTGAATGATGTGTGTGGACCTTGTAAATTCCAAACTGGTGAACATAATATGTAAACTTATGTATTGAATTGTCTAGACTAAACAGAGGAGCATTGTTGAAGATTTGATTTTGTTGGTGGTTGTTGGTGTTTTTAGTGCATTTTTTTTTTGTAGTACTTTAGTGTTAGTGTTTGACTGTTTGTATCATGTTTGTAAAAAAAAAAAAAAAAAAGGTTCAATAAAGATATTGTGGGGGAAAAAAATAAGCACCGCCTGTGGCCGAACATGCCGATGCGCGAATGCTGTCACACAGGTTGCATTTGTGGGTGGTCTCCGTGCTGCTGGGTCTGTGACGATTCTTTCTGCGAGTCCTTTTTTGATCCGCTGCAGCAGTCTGTCTTCACCCAGCCTTAAAAAAAAACAGCTGGCGAACTTCTCTGCTTCAATTGGCTCACTGTATTCACAGCGTTGGTAGGCGGGTCCTTCTTGCTAGGTTTTCAGTCATTGGTTCTTCAAGGTTTCAGAAACCCAATTCAAGGCTCTTATTAGTCGAATGAGAGGTCAGTCAGATGAACTAATCTGTTCGCGGCTGTGTCTGCAGCTTTTATTTTCAGTGCGCGCTTGGACGCCATCACCACCTACATCACCATCTCCATCATGTGTCCTAGAGCGCAAGAGGGCGCACGAGAGCACCCTCGTGCGCTCTAGGACGCAGAGACTTGCCCGTCCGCGGTACAACGGAGTGCAAGAGGTTAAATAACTTTCCACCCAACTCAGTCCAACCCCTCTTATCCCATACCTTTCCAGTTTCCTTAGTAGTATTCTGTGGTCAATGGTGTCAAAACCTTTCTTTAAATCTATAAATACTCCTACAGCAAACTTTTTTTTTTGTCTATACAACTACTAATTTCTTCTATAAGTTTGATCAGTGCCAAAGATGTAGATTTATCTGCTCTAAAACCATACTGGCTATCTGTAAGGAGGTTGTGTTTTCCAATGAAATCATCCAGTCTCTTAGTGAAGATTTTTTCAAGTATTTTGGAGAATTGTGAGAGTAAAGAGACTGGCCTGTAATTTGTGAAACAATGACTGTCTCCTGTTTTGTATAGAGGTATTACTTTTGCTATTTTCATTTTGTTTGGAAATTTACATACCTGTCAAGTGATACGGTTTCGCCGTATTTTAATACGGGGAAAATGCAATTTTAGCAAATACGGGCGTATTGCCATTTCTGTACGCCAAAAAGAAAAATATACAGCAAAAAAAAAAAAAAATTATTGAGAGAACCTAAAATCAACTGAACAGTAATTTGATGCCTGGCGACATTGAGCGCACCTAAGCAGTCTTTTTGTGATTTTCAAAATGGCTTCATGCAGCGCGCCGCCGGCGAAGAAAGCAAAGCTTGAAGAAAAGGGAAATGGAGGGACTGGATGTCACCGAAAAGAATGGGAGAGTCCGAGCTTCGAGAAATTGGCAAAGACGGACTCAAACCCGCCTTTGTAGCGGCGGACGAGCATACGCATACGCTCATCTGCATCAGATCGTACCTGACAGTCAGACCCACACTGCAGGTCGGCGCCTTTTTAGTCCTTCATGCTTCCTAGACACACTGGATATAGATTAGATTAGATTAGATTCAACTTTGTTGTCATTACACATGTATGAATACAAGGTAACGAAACACAGTTTAGCATCCAATCAGAAGTGCAAAGGACAGCAGTGCAGTATATACGGTAATTAACAGTATGTGCAATTTAAGCAAATATATGCAGCAGTGCAGAAAGTTAAGAGTACTGTTATGTGCAAATAATGTACAATAAGTTAGATGGGCAGTTATGTACAGGTGAGGATGGTAAGAGATGATGGTAAGAGAGTCAGCGGGGAACTAAGTTCAATAACGTGACAGCTGTTGGAAAGAAACTGTTCCTAAACCTGCTGGTTCTAGTCTGAAGGCTTCTGAAACGCCTGCTGGAGGGGAGAAGCTGGAACAGTCCATGAGCAGGATGGTTGGAGTCCCTAAGAATGCTGCGTGCCCGGCGCAGACATCTTTTCCTGTAGACATCCTCTATAACTGGAAGTGGAGTCCCTGTGATGCGTTGGGCGGTTTTCACCACCCGCTGCAGCGCCTTACGGTCAGCGACAGAGCAGCTCCTATACCAGACTGTGACACAGTTGGTCAGGGTACTCTCTATCACGCAGCGGTAGAACTTGCCCAGGATGTCAGTTGACAGATGGTTCTTCTTCAGTGTCCTCAAGAAGAAGAGGCGCTGATGGGCCTTCTTCATCAGGCTGGTGGTGTTAACTGACCAGGACAGGTCCTCCGAGATGTGGGTCCCCAGGAATTTGAAGCTGGGGACACGTTCAACAGCTATGCCATTGATATGGATGGGGTCATGTGTCTCTCCCCTCTCCTTCCTGTAGTCCACTATGAACTCCTTGGTTTTGCTGGTGTTAAGGAGCATGCTCACTCTCTCTCTCTGAATGCTCATCTGACTACACGCATTGCCTGAGAGCCTGAGGGCTCGCTCTGGCACGCTTATACAGTGCTGGGGTGAGTTCTGTGATGGCGGGATGGATGATCAATAAACACCCTTTTAAACTCTCAGTTCGCTGCTTATTATTTTATGCCGCCACACTGGGCGGCATGATATAAAGTATCAAACTTCAGCTTTCAGTAGATCAAACCCAAAGAAGGTGATGATTTACAGTAGGTGAGAATAGGGAAGCACCATCTTTGACTGACAGCGCTGTTCAGATTCAGCAGGGCATATGCTGCTCCATGATAGCTATGGCACTAACAAACAGGCTTTTCAATTTTATATAATTTAGCTAAAATATAGAAATGTTACACATTTATGAGGGCTGTTCATAAGAGATTTCCCCTGAGTCATCTTCCATGGACTGAGAAGACTCAACCCTGGCACATTTATTAGTCTTTCTCTGCATAGTTACCACCAAGGGTTACACATTTCTCCTATCGCTTTATGCAGCTGCGGAGACCTCACCTGTAGAAGTCTGCAGGCTGTGCCAGAAGCCACAACTTGACCATGGAAATCAGCATTTCATTGTCTTGGAAAGGGCTTGCCCTTCAAAAATGACTTCATTGTTGAAAAAAGGTGGAAGTCAATGGTGTAAGGTAGGGAGGGGAAGTGGGGTGAGGAAGGATTAAATAGCCACAGGACTGTGCTTCCCTCTGGGCAACGTGTAAGTTGTGAACCCAGCATTATCTTGCAGGAAGCGGATACCTTTGGTCAGCATGATGATTGCTTTTGATGACCTTCTGCAATTTCTGCAGCAGTGAAGTGTAGTAAGTCCTGGTAATTGTGGCCCCGCTTCCCCCAGCTCCTCAAAGTGTACTCAGCAATGCTGACAGTGAGAGGGCTTTCAGCATGGTCAGGAAAATTTCCACCGACTTCAGAAAAAGTATGCTCCCAGAAACTGTGACTTCTTTCATGCAAGTGAAAATGAATTGTGACACTCCATGCTTCAAGGTCAAGCCTTCAAAAGAAATGCTAGAGTCAGCAAAGGCTGCTACTTGGAACTATATTTTCTTGTTTCAAGTTCATCCAAGTGCATTAGTGTAACAAAGCTGACAATTAAAAACTCTTTAATTCCAAGTGTATACTGACAATTAAGAACTATATTCAGAACTATTCTTATTGTGTACTTTCAAATTAAGCAATCTACCTTGTGCTAATGTAAATTTGAAAAATATTGTTTTTTTTACTTATTTTTATTTATTTATTATTAATATTATTATTTATTTTTTATTTATTTTTTTGTGTACTACTTGGCTTATTATTTTCACATTACCAAAAAGTTATGGCTCAAGATTGTGTCCATATAAGTGTACATTTGAATAAATATATTTGAAATAGTTCATGTTGCAATTGTTGTTGTTTGTTTTTTGTTTGTGTTTTTTTGCTTGTTTTTTTTCATCTGCCGACAAATACAGTTTTTAAGTACTCAGTACAGGTGTGAAAGCCCCCCTCAATAAGGGACGCATGAGGTATGCCTTGACAGGTATGAATTTACCAGTTTGAAATGACAGGTTACAAATGTGGGTGAGTGGCTTAACAATTCCTTCAATTACTTTTTTCACTATTGTCATGTCAATTTCATTCCAACAACAGACAACTGTAGGGCACTGAAGGGATATACTCATCTGCTACAAGACATTTAACAACATGAAACAAAAGATCAACAAACAGGAACAACAGGAACTGAAAGTTTTTGAATATACAGATTACAACCCACAGGACGTAGAATATAACATAGACCCTGATAATAATTTATTTAGCTCCATCAATAATAACTAGTTACTAAATGGATGAACAGTTTAACACAATTGTCACATCTGACTTCAATATTTCTATGATCCACTTCAACAGCAGAAGTCTCTGCCAACTTTAATAACATTAAAGATTATTTACATCAGTTTAAAGAGCCATTCAATATTGTGGCAATATCAGAGACGTGGCTCAGTGAAGAGAAAGGAGTGGATTTTACCATGGATGGCTATGAATTAAATTATATAAATAGAAAAGTGAAAAAAGGAGGAGTTGCAATTTATGTTGACAAGAGCTTGAAATACAAGGTTGTTGAAAATCTATCAGTAACTGTGGATGATTTATTTGAATGTATTACAATAGAAATCTGTCTGGTCAATGTGAAGAATATAGTAGTGAGCTGTGTATATAGAACACCTGGATCAAACATTGACTTATTTAAGGATTGGATGGAAAAAATGTATGCAAAACTAACTCATAAAGTTACAGTGGGGCAAAAAAGTATTTAGTCAGCCTCCAATTATGCAAGTTCTCCCACTTAAAAGATGAAAGATGAGAACAAAAAAATCCAGAAAATCACATTGTCTGATTTTTAAAGAATTTATTTGCAAATTATGGTGGAAAATAAGTATTTGGTCACCTATAAACAAGCAAGATTTCTGGCTCTCACAGACCTGTAACTTCTTCTTTAAGAGGCTCCTCTGTCCTCCACTTGTTACCTGTATTAATGACACCTGTTTGAACTCGTTATCAGTATAAAAGACACCTGTCCACAACCTCAAACAGTCAGACTCCAAACTCCACTTTGGCCAAGACCAAAGCGATAGTGCAGACGCACTAGAAAATAGTTGGAGACGCACCGGGATTTAGACCCAGCCACCCGAATTGAATTGAATGTACAGCTGCGACAGCACCCAACTTCAGCAGTTGAAGGTGTGATATTGTGATATAGAGGACGGTGAGTGATGTGATATTCATGTTTTACGTTATATTTCCCAGCAGTGGAAAGTTCACTGTGGACAGACGAAAACTTAATCGTGTTTAAACGATGACCTAGCTCAATGCTACGTCCATCCTAGTATGTTGCCTTGTGTTGACAATATCTGATGAAATAAGCTAGTTGTAATCCTGGTTAAAAAGGCGTTTTTTACATGTTGCATTTTTGTGCTGTGTATGAACTTCAGGTGTGAGTATTTTGGTTGTAGAGTCCAAACAGGATCTGTTCAGAATGGCAACGTTTTGACAGCAGTATTGTGACAGGCAAACAACGCATCATATTTATAGTCAAATCTTTTGCTTTTTAAGTTAAAGTATAGTTAATTTGCTTGTTTATTTATTTATCAGAATCAGGTTTATTGCCATTGTTCATGTAGTACACAAACTAGGAATTTGTCTCGGTACAATGCTGCAACATTAAACATGATAAGATAAGAGAAATAAACTATACATGTAATAAAGTGTAGGATAAGATTAAGTGATACTGGTCAACAGTTAAAATATATATTAGCCAGCAGCAGATACTGTGGAGAACTATATAGTGCAGTCGGTAATGCAGGAAGAAAACAGTGATGATTGACATGAGTCTGGTTGAGCTGCTGTACATGGTGCACGAGAGTCAATAAGTCACTTAGTGTTCAGCAGTCTGATGGCAGAGGGGAAGAAGCTGTTCATGTGACGGGAGGTTTTAGTCTGGATGGACCGAAGTCTTCTACCAGAGGGGAGGGGGGCAAACAGTACGTGACCAGGGTGTGAGGGATCGGCTATGATCCGGCCAGCATGCCTCCGGGTCCTGGAGATGTACAGATCCTGGAGAGATGGGAGCTTGCAGCCGATCACCTTCTCAGCAGTGCGCACGACGCGCTGCAGCCTTAGTCTGTCCCTGGCAGTGGCTCCTGCGTACCACACGGTTATGGAGGTGGTGAGGATGGACTCGATGATGGCTGTGTAGAACTGCACTAACATCTTGGTGGGTAGCTTGAGCTTCCTCAGCTGCCGCAGGAAGAACATCCTCTGCTGGGCTTTTTTGATGAGTGAGCTGATGGTCAGCTCCCATTTGAGGTCCCTGGTGATGGTAGTGCCTAGGAAGCGGAAGGAATCAGCAGTGGTGATGGGAGAGCCTGAGAGGGTGAGGGGGGGCAGAGGAGTAGTGACTTTCCTGAAGTCTACAATCATCTCCACTGTCTTCAGAGCGTTCAGCTGCAGGTTGTTATTGCTGCACCAGGACGCCAGCTGGGCCACCTCTCTCCTGTAGGCGGACTCGTCGCCGTTGGAGATGAGCCCGATGAGGGTGGTGTCGTCCGCAAACTTGATCAACTTGACAGACTGGTGGCTGGAGGTGCAGGAGTTGGTGTAAAGGGAGAAGAGTAGGGGGGAAAGTACACAGCCCTGGGGTGATCCGGTGCTGATGCTAGTATAGTCTGAGACAGTCTTTCCCAGCCGCACATGCTGCCTCCGGTCCGTCAGGAAGTCGATGATCCACCTGCAGAGGGAGTCAGGCACGTTGAGCAGGGACAGCTTGTCCCGGAGCAGAGCGGGGCGGATGGTGTTGAATGCGGAGCTGAAGTCCACAAACAGGATCCTGGCGTAGGTTCCCGGGGAGTCCAGGTGCTGCAGGATGGAGTGGAGGGCCAGGTTGACTGCATCGTCTACAGACCTGTTGGCTCGGTAGGCAAACTGCAGCGGGTCCAGGAGAGGGGTGGTGATGGACTTGAGGTGGGACAGGACCAGGCGCTCAAAGGACTTCATGACTACAGAGGTGAGCGCTACAGGTCTGTAGTCATTAAGTCCAGTGATCCGTGGCTTCTTGGGGACAGGGATGATGGTGGAGGATTTGAGGCAGGATGGCACGTGGCATAACTTAAGGGAGGTGTTAAAAATGTCTGTGAATACAGGAGCCAGCTGTTTCGCACAGAGTCTCAGGGTGGAGGGAGACACGCCGTCTGGGCCGGGGGCCTTGCGCGGGTTCAGTCTGGAGAACTGTTTGAGCACATCCTGCTCACTGATGATAAGGGGAGGGGGGGAGGAGGGGGGGTGCCTTAAATGAAGTAGGGAATGTGGAGGCTGTGGAGCTGGAGGGAGGGGGGGAGTTGGACACAGATGACGAGGTGTCAAAACGGGCATAGTGTTGGGACAGTCTCTGACAAAGGGCTTTGTAATCCTGACCTTTAGGAGCCTTAGGTCGATAGTTGGTGATCTGCCTCAGTCCTCTCCACACAGAAGCCGAATCATTAGCAGTGAACTGCTGCTGGAGTCTCTCTGAGTATAGAGATTTAGCCCTCTTCAGCTCTCTGTTAAACCGGTATTTAACCTCCCTGTAGCAGTCCCTGTCTCCACTTTTCAGCGCTGCTTCCTTCTCCTTCCTGATCTGTCTGAGCTTAGCTGTGAACCAGGGTTTGTCATTAGAGTAACTCACCCTGGTGCGTGATGGAAGAATGTTCTCTTCACAAAAGTGGATATATGAGTTCACAGTGTCCGTGTACTCATCCAGATCATGCGTGGCTCCTTTAAGCATGCCCCAGTCAGATATTTCCATGCACGTTTCCAGCTTCTCCTCAGCATCACTGGTCCGTATCTTCGTAGTGCTCACAACAGGTTTAGTGAGCTTCAATCTCTGTCTGTATGTGGGAATGAGGTGAACCATCACGTGATCAGATAATCCCAGCGCAGCTCGAGGGACAGCGCGATATGCGTCTTTCACTGTGGTGTAACAGTGATCCAGTGTGTTTAATCCTCTGGTGGGGCATTTAATAAACTGTTTGTAGCGGGGGAGATCGTGGCTCAGATTGCACTGATTAAAGTCGCCAGCCACAATAATCAGCGAGTCTGGAAAACTCCGCTCTGTGTGTTGAATGTGATCCGCGAGCACGCGCTGAGCTTCGCGCGTGTCCGCGTCGGGAGGGGCGTACACAGCGATCATTATGAAAGAAGCAAACTCCCGCGGGGAATAGAAGGGCTTGCAATTGATAACAAGAAATTCCAAGGCAGGAGAACAGTGTTTGGAAATTACCGTTACATCAGAGCACCAGCTGCAGTTGATGTAGAAGCAGACTCCGCCTCCTGTGGTCTTGCCGGAAAGCTCTGTGGCACGATCAGCACGGAAGAGCTGAAAGCCGTCGAGGCGCAGCGCGCTGTCCGGTATATTTTCCCGGAGCCAGGTCTCAGTAAAGCAGAGGACAGCTGAGGAGGCGAGGTCCTTAAAACGCATCAGCAGTCTCAGTTCATCCACCTTGTTAGAGAGAGAGTTGGTATTGGACAGAAATATGCCAGGCAGCGCCGTTCGCGAGCCTCTCCTGCGAAGTCGTACGAGAGCGCCCGCTCGTCTTCCTCTCTTCCGCCGTCTCACTTTCCGAGCCAAATAATAAACCAGATCGGCGGCAGGGGCTAGAAAAACTGGGAGGAGGTCCGTGGGGGTCAAAGTCCTGATATTTAAAAGTTCTTCACGGGTATAAGTGCAAGCAGACACACAATTGACAAACAAAAACAAACAAAGAGCGCAGCGAAGCACCATGTCGACCGCTGTGGGCGCCATTTATTTATTTATTTATTTTTTATCAGATCATTTCTGTGATCCTTGATGAGTTGTAGTCATAATAGTGTATCTTGCACTTTGGGGAATGGGAGTTGTTCAGTCACCATTAGAATTTAGTTTATATGTGTAGTCTATAGTATTTCATCTTTAAACTTATCCAGTAAAAGAACACATTACAAATATCTGAGACCCGTTGTTGTGCTTCCTTTTATATTTTAGCAATACAAGCACAAAACACCACCCACACTTGAAACCAGGGCGACACAGCGGTGGCTAAACTTTTATTGACAACGTTATTTCACACCATCACAACAACTCAGTGTAAATGGTGTAGAGATTGAAAGGGTATCCAAAATTAAAATCCTTGGCGTAAGAATCGATAAAAAACTGTGTTGGAAGTCACATATTAATTATATTAAAGGTAAAATATGCAAATCAATCGCAATGCTGCACAGAGTGAAATACAGTTAGGCCCAGAAATATTTGGACAGTGACACAATCTTCATGATTTGGGCTCTGCATGCCACCACATTGGATTTGAAATGAAACAACTACAATGGAATTGAAGTGCAGACTTTAAGGTTTAATTCAAGGGGTTGAACAAAAATATATGATGAAACATGTAGGAATTGTAGCTATTTTTATACAAACGCTCCTCATTTCAGGGGCTCAAAAGTAATTGGACAAATAAACATAACCCTAAGTAAAATGTTACTTTTCAATATTTTGTTGACAATCCTTTGCAGGCAATGACTGCCTGAAGTCTGGAACCCATGGACATCACCAAACGCTGGGTTTCCTCCTTTGTGATGCTTTGCCAGGCCTTTACTGTAGCTGTCTTCAGTTGTTGCTTGTTTGTGAGTCTTTCTGCCTTAAGTTTTGTCTTGAGCAAGTGAAATGCATGCTTGATTGGGTTGAGATCTGGTGATTGACTCGGCCACTGCAGAATATTCCACTTCGTTGCTTTAAAAAACTCCTGGGTTGCTTTTTTTTTTTTTTTTTTTTTTTTTTGTTACTTCTTTGTACCCGTAGGTAGATTCGTTCTGCAGTCTGGTGACCTCCGCATTCACAAGCCACCAGCTGCCAGTTGCTGCGTGCGCGAGCGCCCCATATTCCTAACCTTTTGCAGTATGTTTTGGATCATTGGTGAAGTGCCATCCAATCAACTTTGCTGCATTTGGCTGAATCTGAGCAGAAAGTATATCCCTATACACTTCAGAATTCATCCGGTTGCTTCTCACTTTTGTCACATCATCAATAAATACAAGTGACCCAGTGCCATTGGAAGCCATGCATGCCCATGCCATCACACTGCCTCCACCATGTTTTACAGAAGATGTAGTGTTTTGGATCATGAGCTGTTCCAATTCTTCTCCAAACTTTCTTCTTCCCATCATTCTGGTACAGGTTGATCTTAGTCTCATCTGTCCAAAGAATGCTGTTCCAGAACTGGGCTGGCTTCTTCAGGTGTTTTTTGGCAAAGTCAATTCTGGCCTTTCTATTTTTGAGGCTGATTAATGGTTTGCACCTTGTGGTGAATCCTTTGTATTTATTCTCATGAAGTCTTCTCTTTGTGGTAGACTTAGATGCTGATACATCTACTTCCTGAAGAGTGTTCTTCACTTGAGTGGATGTTGTGAAGGGGTTGTTCTTCACCATGGAAAGGATTCTGTGATCATCCACCACTGTTGTCTTCCGTGGACGTCCAGGCCTTTTTGAGTTCCCAAGCTCACCAGTGCACTCTTTTTTTCTCAGAATGTACCAAACTGTTGATTTGGCCACTCCTAACATTTCTGCTATCTCTCTGATGGATTTCTTCTTTTTTTTTCAGCCTCAGGATGGTCTGTTTCACCTCCATTGAGAGATCCTTTGACCGCATGTTGTGTGTTCACAGCAACAGCTTCCAAATGCAAACGCCACACCTGGAATCAACTCCAGACCTTTGAACTGCTTAACTGATGACAGGTTAACGAGGGAAGAGCCCATGCAGCCTTGTTATTTTTATTTTTATTTATTTATTTTTTTTTTTGCAGCCTTCTGAGTTAATTGTCCAATTACTTTTGGTCCCTTGAAAAAGAGCCGGCTACGTATTAGAGCTGTAATTCCTAAACCCTTGCTCCAATTTGGATGTGAATACTCTCAAATTACAGCTGAGAGTCTGCACTTTAAGCTCATATTGATTATATAATTGTATCCTGAATATGTTTTTGTAAACAGCTAAAATAACAAAACTTGTGTCACTGTCCAAATATTTTTGGGCCTAACTGTATTTGCTGAATCAACCCACATTATATACTTTGTATCATTCATTAATATTCCCATACATGACATATTGTACTGAAGTATGGGGAAATACATATAAAACAAACATATATCCAGTCTTTACGCTTCAGAAGAGAGCTATTAGAATAATAAACAAAGCAGCTTACAGGGAACCAACAAACCCACTTTTTCTTAAATTAAAAGCTCTCAAGTTGAAAGATCTGGTTGACTTTAAAACTGCAGTAATAATGTTTAAAGTGAAGAATCTATCACTGCCCGCAAATATCCAAAAGTTGTTCCAAATAAGGGAGAAACAATATCATTTCAGAGGAACATGTATATTTCAAAAACCTTCAGTGAGAACTACCACCAAGCAACACTGTGTCTCAGTGCAAGGAGTCAGATTATGGAACGATTTTGGACCTGAATTAAAATCATGTACAACGCTTGGACAATTTAAACAAAAACTAAAGGAAGAAATACTCCAAACATATATACAAGATGACATATAAAATCACATGATTGTCATATCCAGTCTGTGTTGTGCTGTTGCTTAGTTTTTGTCATGTTTTGTCTTGGCTTTGTTCTGAATTGTAATCATTCTTATTTTCTTTTCTTTTGAATTCTTGGATGGAACATGGGTGGGCAATATAAGCTGCGGCTTCAGCCATCACCCATTTCACATAACTTATGTTGAATTGTATAATCCGAGGAGTTGCTGTTTAATTTGACCTTGTTGTTTTTTTCCCCTTTGTTGTATTATTCTGTTCCTTTCTTTTAATCTAATCGATCCAAAATAAAGATTCATTCATTCATTCATTTCTCAAATAGGTTTTAAACTTGCTTTAATTATCCACCACCCATTTCAGTCTTTCATCTAGGCAAGGGGAAAACGTTCCACCCAAACTAGACCTTGCCTCACTATTTACAGAGATGCAGGCTGAAGATCTGCTGAACCAGGACCAGTACGAGGGGCTGATCTTGTTACTTCTCAGTGAGGCAGCGTGGCTGGCGTGTGTGACCCATTCCAATTTTTTTTTTTTTTTTTACAGTTTGAATTTTGCACATTCTAAATAATCTGTAAATTGCTGCTGATTGGAATAAACAATTTAGTGATTTATGTGTTTGCATCATGATTTTCTATTTTGTCTGTTCAGACACTGGTGGGAAAAGAGTCAACAGTACGAACCATTTATCAGTGACTTTGAACTAATGACTCATTTTTAAGAAAAATAAAAACAATTATTTGCTGAAGACTGTAAACCAAAATAGATACATCTGCAAAAGTACAAAAGTTTATTGTCAAAATTCCCAGGGCAATACTACATGAATACATGTACAGTTCACTGTTGATGCAGAGAGTATGTACAGCCATGGCAAAATTGTTGGTACCCCTCTGTTAAAGAAAGAAAATCCCACAATGGTCACAAATGACTTGAATCTGACAAAAGTGGTAATAAATAAAAATTCTATGAAAATGAACCATTGAAAATCAGACAATGCTTTTGAATTGTGGTTCAACAGAATTATTTTAAAAAACAAACTCATGAAACAGGCCTGGACAAAAATGATGGTACCCCTAGAAAAGACTGAAAATATTGTGACCATAGGGACATGTTCAACCAAGAGTCCTCTAATTAACATCACAGGTGTCCACAAACTTGTAATCAGTCAGTTGGCCTATTTAAAGGGTGACAAGTAGTCACTGTGCTGTTTGGTGACATGGTGTGTACCACATTAAACATGGACCAGAGGAAGAAAAGGAGAGAGTTGTCTCAGGAGATTAGAAAGAAAATTATAGACAAGTGTGGAGATAGTGTGGAAAGGATGAGGCTGAGTTATTTCTCAGGTTCAATTTTATCCACAACACACTCCAACATTCAAAAGCAGAAGAAGGAATCATCCCCCACATCTGTCCGTTTTATATCCCCGGATATCAAAGCACAAAATCCCATTGTCTTTAAATCCCAAACACAATCAGAATCAGGTTTATTGCCATTGTTCATGTAGTACACAAACTAGGAATTTGTCTCGGTACAATGCTGCAACATTAAACATGATAGGATAAGAGAAATAAACTATACATGTAATAAAGTGTAAAGCATCCCCCTGCAGTCCTTCTCGCTTCCCCCAGAACCCCGGTGGTCAGGAAATCATTCATGTCCATCTCTTTGCATATCAAAAGGCCAACTCTCACATCCTCCTCTTATCCCTAGGAGGTCCAGACCTTTTGTTCCTCTTGAGACGTGAAGCCAAAATAAGCACACAGGAATATACATGAGAGCATATGAACAGTAATATACATGTGAGCCTGTGAAACTACATATGTGCACCACATATAACCCCCCCCCCCAAATGTCTAAGACGGAACAACCTAACACAGATTGCATGTCATAATAAAATCGCCACACATCAGTCCACGTGCTGTCTTGGCCTCAATCGTCTGCCGTATCTGCTGCAGTCGGGCTTAACCTCTTCCGCGGCGTCCTCCTGCTGTGGAGCTGCTGTCTGGGGATTAAAACTGTTAGTCAATCTCTGTGGGTGTACTGGGGAATGCTCTCTAGGGGGTCTACCCCGTCGCGGGGGCCTCGCCAACTGCACAGTTTCGTCAGCCATCACAAAAGCAGGTTTGAGTCTGTTTATGCCAATCATTTCCTTCCTGCCCCCCAAATCTAGCAAAAAATGCTTATCACCTGTTTCTAGCACTCTAAATGGTCCATCATAAGGCGGTCGCAGAGCTGTGCGGTGGGCATCATGTCTGACAAAAACAAACTCTGCATTTTTTAAAGCTTTAGGCACAAAAACAAGCGGAAAACTGTGGTGAACGGGGCCAGGTAGGACACTCGGGCCCATGCTATTCTGCAACCGCTGAGCCGAGGAGAACTCTGGTGCTGGGTTGTCAGGGAGAAATTCTCCGGGCAGCCGAAGTGGCTGTGCGAAAACTAGCTTCGCTGGGGAGGCGTCTAAATCCTCTTTAGGTGCAGAACCCCAATAAAACCCATGGTAGTTTGTCAACCCAATTTGCATCCATAAGCGACGCTCTGAGAGCCACCTTCAGTGACCTGTGAAAACGTTTGCATAACCCGTTAGCCTGCGGGTGATATGCGGTCGTGCGGTGGATCGTTGCCCCCAAGCTGCGGGCCATCGCTGACCAAAGTTCGGAAACAAACTGTGGGCCTCTGTCAGACGTAATATCCGACAGGACTCCAAAACGCACTACCCATGCAGTTAAAAAAGCACGCGCCACCTCCTCGGCTGTGGTTGACGACAGGGGAACCACTTCCGGCCAGCGCGTGGTGCGGTCAACCATTGTCAGAAGATGTGTGCAGCCTTGCGAGGGCGGTAGGGGGCCTACGAGGTCCACGTGGACATGATCAAACCTTTTAGCTGGAATATGAAACGGCTCCAAAGGAGCTCTCATGTGTCTATGCACTTTGGCCCGCTGACAAGCCATGCAGGCTGCCGCCGACTCTCTAACTTGCTTGCACAGGCCCGGCCATACAAATTTCTCCCCTACCATTTTGACCGAAGCGCGCACCCCCGGGTGCGTCAGAGAGTGGACCGAGTCAAAAACGCGGTGGCGCCACGAAGCCGCAACCACCGGACGGGGTCGCCCGGTGGAAACATCGCAGATTAGGGGGGGGCATACCGTCTTGCAGCACCCTGTTCTCCAGCCTTAACCCTGTTGGTCCAGACTGGAGCGCACGCACGTCCGCGTCGCCGCCCTGCTCCGCGGCCATGGCTGCATAATCTATCCCTACGCGGACTGGGGCTGCGCGTACTTCTGCGTCGCTACCCTGGTCCGCGGCAATGTCTGCAAACTCTACCTCTACGCGGGCTGGAGCCGCCACGGCACGCGAGAGGCAGTCTGCCACTACATTAAGTTTACCCACTACATGCTGGATATCGGTAGTGAACTCCGAAATTGCGGCCAGCTGTCTCTGCTGCCGGCCCGGCCAAGGTTCTGAAATCTTGGCCATCGCAAAAGTCAGTGGCTAGTGGTCAACGAACGCGGTGAAACGGCGTCCCTCCAGCCAAAACTGGAAGTGACGAATAGCCAAATGGAGAGCTAACAACTCCCTGTCGAATGCGCTTTATTTTCGCTCACTATCGCGCAAAGTCCTGCTGAAAAACGCGAGCAGCTGCCAGGCTCCAGCCACATACTGTTCCACAACCGCCCCTATGGCCACATCTGACGCGTCAGTAGTGAGCGCAATGCGGGCCATTAGGACTAGGTGTGCTAACAACGCAGCATTTGCCAAGGCTGTTTTGACTTCAGAGAATGCACGCTCCCGCTCGGGAGACCATTCGATTTTATTTGCGGTTTTTTGTTTTTTAAGCGCAGCGTACAATGGTTGCATGAGCTGCACCGCGCGGGGGAGGAAACGGTTATAAAAATTCACCATTCCCAAAAACTCCTGTAACGCTTTGACCGTTTGTGGCTGGGGAAAATTTGACACCGCGCGCACTTTGTCAGGCAGAGGAACTGCTCCTTCGGGAGAGACGCGATGCCCCAAAAAATCAATTTGCACCATCTCGAACTGACACTTCATTGGGTTGATTATTAGCCCGTGCTCTGCCAACCTCCGGAAAACTGCCGTGAGGTGGTTTTCGTGTTCGTCTTCGGACGCACTGGCTACTAAAATGTCGTCCAGGTAGACGAACACGAAAGGGAGATCGCGCAACACCCCGTCCATCATGTGTTGGAAAGTCTGCGCTGCGCCTTTAAGCCCAAACGGCATGCGCAAAAACTCAAAAAGCCCAAAAGGAGTTATTACCGCTGTTTTGGGTATGTCCTCAGCGCGCACTGGGACCTGGTGATAACCGCGTACCAAGTCTATCTTAGAAAAAATGTGCATCCCCGCCAAATGAACTGAAAAATCTTGGATATGTGGGATTGGGTAGCGGTCGTGTGCTGTAGCATTGTTCAGCCTGCAAAAATCACCGCACGGCCGCCACGAGCCATCAGTTTTAGGGACCATGTGAAGCGGTGAAGCCCAAGGGCTCTTTGAACGTCTGATGATGCCCAGTTTTTCCAGGTTGGCGAACTCCTCGCACGCTATGGCCAGTTTAGCTGAATCCAAGCGCCGAGCTTTTGCAAAAACGGGTGGTCCGGTGGTAGTAACAAAATGTTCCACCCCGTGTTTAGCCACGGTCGCCGAAAACGTTAGCACCGTGAGTGCTGGAAACTGAGTGAGGAGTGTGTGGAACTTACCACCTGCAGCTATGACGTCGGCTTGTGCTGTTGGCGGGGTCACTCACGCTGTACAGGGAATAGAAGAAAAAGAGAGTGCATTAACCAGGCGTCTGTTAGCAAGATCGACCAACAAACCATGTGAGCACAAAAAATCAGCACCTAACATGTTGAAATTGACTGCCGCTATGATGAAAGTCCACTCGAATGTACAACCGTGTAAAGACAGAGACAGGGTCTTCTCCCCGAAGGTCTTAATCGCCGAGCCGTTCGCTGCCGACGCCACAGGGCCACTGGAAGGCGCCAGCTGGTCAACGTAGGAAGGTGTGATGAAACTCAGCTGGGAGCCTGTGTCCACGAGGAAGTGCCTCCCCGATCGCGCGTCCCTCAAGTAGAGCAGCTTGTTCTCCTCTCCGAGAGCCGCAGCTGCTACCGACTCCCGGTCTTGGCATTTCCCGAGCGCTTGAAATGGCACGGTGGAATGCACTTGCGTGCCCTCTTGGCGAAACGGCGATGGTAAAAGCAAAGGACGTCGTCCGCTCCGCGTCTCCTGGCCCCCGCCGCTGCCGTCGTCGGTGAGTCTGGTGCTGCAGCCTCTGGCTCCCTGCCATCTCCGGATGTTGCGCCCAGCTCCGCTGCTGCGGTCGTGGCCGTGTGCCGTCTATTGGCGTCGATGAGTCGCTGCGCCTCCTGGCCCAGCTCATAGTAGTCTCGTCGGGCCAGCAGCTGTGAACTGGCCAGGGTAACTCTCACCGCTGACGGTAGTGTCCTGAGAAAAAGGTGGGTGAAAATAAAGCCATCATCTTCGGAGTCTCTCAAACTCAGCAACTTCGCCATCAGGTCTGCAGGTCTGTCGCCCTCACACTCAGTCAGCGCCAGGAGCTTCTCTGCTCGCTCTTCCAGCGAGGGAGTGAAAAAACGGATGAGAGCAGCCTTCAACGTGCCGTACTTGTCATCGTCTGGCGGGTGGTTGATCAGGCTCTCTACTTGCTGGGCTGTGTGGTTGTCCAGCTTTGCAACCACATGGTAGAACTTCGTGGCGTCTGCTGAAACCTTCCGAAGATGGAACTGTGCCTCGACTGCGTTAAACCAGGAGCGCGGACTGTTCTGCCAGAAGTCTGGTAGCTGGACTGTGGTAGCTGCATTAGCTTGGCTGGCTCCTGATGAGTCCGGCGCAGGAGAATCGTCTCCGGCCATAATACGTCTTAAGGTCACCAGTGTGGAGATAGTGTGGAAAGGATGAGGCTGAGTTATTTCTCAGGTTCAATTTTATTCACAACACACTCTCCAACATTCAAAAGCAGAAGAAGGAATAACCCCCAACATCTGTCCGTTTTATACCCCCGGACATCAAAGCACAAAATCCCATTGTCTTTAAATCCCAAACACAATGCATCCCCCTGCAGTCCTTCTCGCTTCCACCAGAACCCCGGTGGTCAGGAAATCATTCATGTCCATCTCTTTGCATATCAAAAGGCCAACTCTCACATCCTCCTCTTATCCCTAGGAGGTCCAGACCTTTTGTTCCTCTTGAGACGTGAAGCCACAATAAGCACACAGGAATATACATGAGAGCATATGAACAGTAATATACATGTGAGCCTACATATGTGCACCACACAAGCATGTTAAAGGTAAAGGCTATAAGACCATCTCCAAGCAGCTTGATGTTCCTGTGACTACAGTTACACATATTATTCAGAAATTTAAGATCCACGGGACTATAGCCAAGCTCCCTGGATGTAGCCGCAGAAGGAAACTTGATGAAAAATGGAAGAGATGGATAATACAAATGGTAACAAAAGAACCCAGAACAATCTCTCAACACATTCAAGGTGAACTCCAAGGTCAAGGTACATCAGTGTCAGATCGCACCATCCGTCATCGTTTGAGCCAAAGTGGACTTCATGGGAGACGACCAAGGAGGACACCACTGTTGAAAACAAATCATAAAAAAGCCAGACTGGAATTTGCCAAACTGCATGTTGACAAGCCACAAAGCTTCTGGGAGAATGTCCTATGGACAGACTAGACAAAACTGGAACTTTTTGACAAGGCACATCAGCTCTATGTTCACAGACGCAAAAATGAAGCATACCAAGAAAAGAACACTGTCCCTACTGTGAAACATGGAGGAGGTTCTGTTATGTCCTGGGGCTGCTTTGCTGCATCTGGCACAGGGTGTCTTGAATCTGTGCAGGGTACAATGAAATCTCAAGACTATCAAGGTATTCTAGAGAGAAATGTGCTGCCCAGTGTCAGACAGCTTGGTCTCAGTCGCAGGTCATGGGTCTTGCAACGGGATAATGACCCAAAACACACAGCTAAAAACACCCAAGAATGGCGAAGAGCAAAACATTGGACTATTCTAAAGATAAGATAAGATAAGATAAGATAAGCCTTTATTAGTCCCACAACGGGGAAATTCCAGGATTGCATAAAGTGGCCTTCTATGAGCCCTGATCTAAATCCTATTGAACATCTGTGGAAGGAGCTGAAACATGCCGTCTGGAGAAGGCACCCTTCAAACCTGAGACAACTGGAGCAATTTGGTCATGAGGAGTGGGCCAAAATACCTGCTGAGAGGTGCAGAAGTCTCATTGACAGTTACAGAAATTGTTTGATTGCAGTGATTGCCTCAAAAGGTTGTGCAACAAAATATTACATTAAGGGTACCATCATTTTTGTCCAGGCCTGTTTCATGAATTTGTTTTTTAAAATAATTCTGTAGAACCACAATTCAAAAGCATTGTCTGATTTTCATTGGTTAATTTTCATATAATTTTTATTTATTACCACTTTTGTCAGATTCAAGTTATTTCTGTGACCATTGTGGTTTTTTCTTTCATTAACAGAGGGGTGCCAACAATTTTGTCCACGGCTGTATTTATACAGTATCTACATGTAGTCAGCAATACTCAATACGATATATTTCCAGTTAATCCACATATTTCTCCATGTAACTTTGTGACTGCATTATTTTAATTACTTTTAATCCTAGATCGATTTGTTTTGGCTTAAAATGCACCATAATTGTTAAATATATCTTATGCCTAACTCAGTACTGTTTACCTATTGAAATATATATTTAACGGCTCATATGCTACAATATGGCACCTGATCCGTGTTTTGCCACGACACCACTGGCTGGAGCAGGTAAATTCCATGACGCCTCAACAGTCTCTCCATGATTTTGACACAGATCAGAGCAATTTGTTACACAGGAAGCTAAACATTTCTCCAGACATTATAGCCACTTTGCGTTCATTAAGTTGGGGTCACATCACTGTGTGAACGCCCAACGTTTGAAACAATATTTTTGCCACAAGAGAGCCATCTGAAACACACACAGAATACATATTTTAGTACCTAATATTGATAACTTGCTGACATTACAATGTTGTACAGTGGACTTAAAAGCAAAGTAGCATTAGCATTCAACAGCTTACCATCATACGTAATGTAGTTGGTATCCTCAGGTCTTCTCCTTTATACTGCTCTACGGTTTCCTAAATGCTCCAGTACTTTTCCAGAGTGTGTCGTATTGCCGGCTTTGCCTTTTGTTCAACGTTTTTGCCTTTATTCTGGCAAAAATAGCCAGAGAATGCAGACGCCTCGTATCCTGCCAGCTTGTTTTGCGTAACGTTACACTTGATTTACACCAGTTATGCTTGTTTTACATAGCGGGAGGGAGAGGGTTGCGCCACCTCCCTGTAACTATTTCCCACCCACTTCAAATGGGACCTAGTGCAGTGGAAACACAAAGCAGGCCGAACGGTACTGTCCCATCTCATACCGAACCGTACCGTACTGACCCTAGTGGAAATGTGCCTATAGAGGAGAGGTGGTTGTAGCATTCATAGCTAAATGCATTGATGATATCACTCACTGAAAACCATCACTGTTTGTGCTCACCAAAAGCCATAAATGACAGCAGAGGTCCACAGGCTCGTGATGGCTCGGGACGCAGCCTTCAGGGCCGGCGACACTGCAGGACTAAGAACAGTTAGGGCCAACCTGTCCCGTGGCATCAAGGAGGCAAAACGACAGTACAGCAAGAAAATATCCGACCACTTCAGCAACACCAGAGATGCACGTTCTCTCAGGTGTGGCATACAGACCCTCATCAGCTACAAACCTCCACCTCAGACCTGTGCAAGTGACATCACGCTGCTTAACAACCTAAATGACTTCTTTGGCCACTTTGAAGCACAAAACAGCACATCAGCACATAAGACTACTCCTTCTCCAGACGAGCAGACCATAAGTCTGGATCCAGCTAGCATGAAGAGGACCCTGTCCAGGATCAACCCACACAAGGCAGCTGGACCAGACTACACCAGGTCGCATTCTGAAGAACTGCGTGGAGGAGCTCAAGAATGTCCAGGCCGACAGCTTCAACATCTCCGAGTCAAGCTGTTGTCCCCACATGTTTCAAAACTGCCACCATAATAACAGTACCAAAGAAGCCCGTCCCATCCAGCCACAACGATTACCGGCCCGTAGCACTGACCTCCATCATAATGAAGTGCTTCGAGCAGCTGGTCATGCAGAACATCAAGTCCACCCTCCCATGACCCATCTCAGTTTGCATACAGGTCAAACAGATCCACAGAAGATGCCATCTCTGCTACTCTCCATCAAGCCCCCACCCACCTGGACTCAAAAAAACTCCTATGTGCAAATGCTGTTGTTGGACTTCAGTTCAGCATTCAACACAATCCACCAGCACCTAATACAAAAACTCAGACACTTGGGACAAAAAAAACCTCTCTCTGTAACTGGGTGCTGGACTTGCTCACAGGGAGGCCACAGAATGTGCAGGATGGCAGCAACACCTCCCAGATCATCACACCAACCACAGGGGCCCGACAATGGAAGAGCCCACTGCTCTTCACGCTACTGAACCATGACTGCATACCAACCTACAACACCAACCACATCATCAAGTTTGCACATGACACAACAGTGGTGGGCCTCATCACCAACAACGAGGAGGCCAACTACAGAAATGAGGTGAGCCAACTGGTCCAGTGGTGTAAAGACAATCTCTTCATGAATGTGGGAAAAAGCAAAGAGATTTTGGTTGACTTCAGGAGGGGACACACACAGCAGCCCCCTCTGATCATCAATGGTGCACCTGTGGAGAGGGTGAACAGCACCAAGTTCCTGGGGGTGCACATCTGTGAGGAGCTCTCCTGGTCCAACAACACCACATCACTGGCCAAGAAGGCCCAAACTCACCTCCAGTTCCTCCGCAAACTGAGGAGACCATGAGTCAAATCAAATCAAATCAACCTTTATTGTCATATTGCTGTACATACAACAGTAGTGCAGGCAAGAGGAAACTGTGTTTCTCTCGGCATCCATATGTTAAAGAACGTGATTTAAGATACACTCACACATATCTTCACCCCCGACCCAACCACATCCATTTACGCATCCCTGAGACATATTTGAAAAACCCAACTAACTATAATATACAAATAATATACATAATGTCCGTAGGTGCAGTAGTGAATACGAGAGATTCCGGATCAACTGTTCAGCATCCTAACAGCTTGTGGAAGGAAGCTGTTAATCAGTCTAGTGGTTCTGCCTCTGATGCTTCGGAATCGTTTGCCAGATGGCAGAAGTTCAAAGTGTTTATGCAAAGGGTGAGAGTGGTCCTTGACAATGTTCAGTGCCCTGCTCCTACAACGGTTCTGGAAAAGTTCTTGGACAGAGGGGAGGGAGACTCCAATTATATCCTCTGCAGGGCTTTTTTGTCTGACATACTGCAGCTGGAGTACCATGTAGCAATGCAGTACTTCAGAACACTCTCCACCACACCTCTGTAGAAGGTCCTGAGGATGCAGATGGGGAGAGAGGCCTGTTTGAGTTTCCTCAAGAAGTGCAGTCTCTGCTGGGCCCGCTTCCTGATCCCCAAGGAATTCTTGCTCCAGGTCAGGTCCTACGAGATCTGCACTCCAAGGAACTTGATGTTCTCCACTCTCTCCACTAAATGGCCACCGATGCTGAGGGGGATGTGTTCAGGCTGTGACCGCCGGAAGTCGATAATCATCTCCTTCGTTTTGTCTACGTTGAGCACCAGATTGTTCTCCCTGCACCAGCCCTCCAGGTCTCTCACTTCTTCCCTGTACATTGATTCCTCATCCCTCTGAATAAGTCCCACCACCGTGGTGTCGTCTGCAAACTTAATAATCTGGTTCCCATCATAGTGTAAACAACAGTGGACTGAGTACGCAGCCTTGAGGGGATCCGGTGCTCAGCGTGACAGAGTTGGAGATGTTGTTTCCAACCTGGACAGACTGAGGTCTCTCAGTCAGGAAATCCAGGATCCAGAGACATGTGGCGGTGTTCAGACCAAGAAGGAGTAATTTCTCCATCAGTCTCTGGGGAATAATGGTGTTGAATGCTGAAGTGAAATCAATGTACAGGAGTCTGGCGTAGGTGTCTTTCTGATCCAGGTGAGTGATGACAGAGTGCAGGGTGGTGACTATATCATCCTCCGTGGAGCGGTTTGAACGATATGCAAACTGTAGCGGGTCGTGTGATGCAGGGAGGCAGGCTGTAATGTGTGGTTTGACAATCCGTTCAAAACACTTCATCACAATTGGTGTCAGTGCAACAGGACAATAGTCATTCAGACAAGACACAACTGGTTTCTTTGCCACCGGTACAATGATAGAGGTCTTGAAGCATCTGGGAACGATGGCCTGACTCAGGGAGATGTTATAAATGTCAGTCAGTACATCCGCCAACTCGTTCGCGTAGTCTTGGAGCACACGTCCCGGGATGTTGTCCGGACCTGCAGCTTTACGTGGGTTGACTCTAGTTAGGGTCCTCCGTGTGTCCGCTGTGTTGATGGTAAAAGCTGGCCCGACCGATGACGGGGATGGGCCCGCCCTCCCTCTGATCGTCGGGTTTGATGCTTCAAAACGTGCAAAGAAGTTGTTGAGCCTGTCTGGAAGCGAAGCGTCATCATCATCGACCCCCTAATAGCTCAAGTAGGTTCATCTTGTCTTCTTTTAATTATTTATCTTTTGTTCTTATTAAAGACAAGAATAGAGAGGAGATGTATTTACCTTCTTAACATGTATCTCCAGGGTCTTGATGAAGACCCTGGAGAGACTGCTCCTTGCTCACCTCCGCCCCCTGGTGGAACCAGCGATGGATCCACTCCAGTTCGCCTACCAGCATGGCATTGGGGTGGAGGATGCGGTGATCTTCCTCCTTCACCGTTCTCTGTCCCACCTGGAGAAGCCCGGGAATATGGTGAGGATCATGTTCTTTGACTTCTCCAGTGCTTTCAACACCATCCAACCGATGATCCTGAAGGACAAGCTGCTGCGCGCAGGGGTGGACCAGCACCTGTCATCATGGATCCTGGACTACCTCACGAACCGGCCTCAGTTTGTGAGAACCCGGGACTGTGTGTCCGACACGATCATCAGTAGCACGGGGGCCCCCCAGGGAACGGTGCTGGCTCCCTTCCTGTTCACTCTTTATACTGCGGACTTCTCACACAACACAACACACTGCCATCTACAGAAGTTCTCTGATGACTCTGCGATCGTTGGCCTCATCTCCAATGGAGATGAAGCTGAGTACAGAGGGCTTATCCAGGACTTCGTGGACTGGTGCCATCGGAACTGCCTCCAGATCAACGCGAGGAAAACTAAGGAGCTGGTGGTGGACTGCCGCAGGCATGGGCAGCCCCTCACAGTACCAGTAAATATACAGGGAACAGACATCGAGATGGTGACATCCTATAAGTACCTGGGTATTCATCTGAACAATAAACTAGACTGGTCACACAATACTGATGCACTCTACAAGAAGGGACAGCGCAGGCTGTTCCTGCTGAGGAGACTCAGGTCTTTTGGTGTACAAGGGGCGCTGCTGAAGTCATTCTATGACACGGTGGTGGCATCAGCCATCACTTTTGGAGTGGTCTGCTGGGGCAGTGGCATTACTGCAGCCGATAGGAAGAGACTGAACAAACTGATTAAGAAAGCTAGCTCTGTCCTGGGGCAGCGCCTTGATCCGATGGAGGAGATAGGAGAGAGAAGGACGGCGGCTAAACTGTCATCTCTGCTGGAGTCCGAGTTCCACCCTATGCAGGACATACTGAATGCACTGAGGAGCTCATTTAGCAGCAGACTACATCATCCCAGGTGCACAACCGAGAGGTTTCGTAGGTCCTTCCTACCAACGGCTGTCAGACTGTACAACCTAAGCAGGGCTGCTCGCAGAGATAGCAAAAAGACGTAACAAACTAATAGTTTTTTGAATGCAAAAGATGCAATAGACTTACACAATGGTCCCCTCCGGCATACAACTAGGAACATACCGGTCGCTATGGAGGGTGAGAATATGTATGGGCACATAATCATACCATGTAGGATAACTAAGTAGACGGTTATGCTGTTTCATTCCATCTAGCAACAATGCTCTGCACTGTGTGTGTTTATATATTTGCATATTTATTCCATCTAGCTACAATGCTCAGCACTGGGTGTGTTTATATATTTATATATCTACATATTATTCCATCTAGCTACATTGCTCCGCACTGTGTGTGTTTATATACTTGCATATTTATTCCACCTAGCTGCAATGCTCCGTACTGTGGGTGTTTATATATTTACATATTTATTCCATCTAGCTACAATGCTCTGCACTGTGTGTTCATATATTCATATATTTATTCCATCCAGCTACAATGCTCTGCACTGTGTGTCTGTGTGTGTGTGTATATATATATATTTTATAGTAATACGTACATATGTTTATTAGCTGCTCTTGCTTGCTTGTTTTTTTTCTTGCCTTCTGATTGTTGCTCTGAGTGTTGCTATCCCTGTGCTGTTGCAATCCTGGAATTTCCCCGTTGTGGGACTAATAAAGGCTTATCTTATCTTATCTTATGTATCGACTGTACACTGCAGCCTTTGTCAGAAGAGTCAGCTGATTGCTGCCAGGTGACATTTATCAGCTGATTTTTGCAGAAAAGTGAGGAAGGCGGGGTCGGCTTGGTGGATCTGACAAATCTGCTGAGCTGGCCCCGCCTACGAAAATCAGCTGATAAATATCGCCTGGCAACAATCAGCTGACTCTTCTGACGAAGGCTGCAGTGTACAGTCGAAACATGTTAAGAAGGTAAATACATCTCCTTTATATTCTTGTCTTTAATAAGAACAAAAGATAAATCATCGACCCCCTGCCTAGACTTATAGCCCATCAGTGTCCAAACTCCCTGCCACATCTGCTTGGTGTTCCTAGTGTCACAGAGGTGTCCCTGGATTTTCTCCGCATAGGCGCGCTTCGCCGTCTTAATTCCCTTTGAGATTGCAGACCTGGCTGAGCGGAGGGCGATCCTGTCCTTTGCTCTGAAGGCTGCAACTCTGGCTGTAAGCAGCGAGCGCACCTCTGCGGTCATACAGGGCTTATGGTTTCCCCACATAGTGATGGTCTTCACTGTAGTGACATCCTCTGTGCACTTCGCGATGTAGCTGGTGACCGTTTCAGCATACTCCTCCACATCCATCTTGTCTTCCTGGGAGGCTGCTATTGTATGCAGAAAACAGTCTTTCAGTGCAGAGGTTGCACTCTCTGGCCAAATCCTGATTTGTTTCTCTACTGGCCTGCTGCGCTTCAATAAGGGTTTGTAGGCAGGCACCAGCATCACGGATATGTGGTCAGAAAGGCCGAGGTGGGGGCGGGGTATTGCCTTAGAAGCATCTGTGTTTGTGTACACTAAGTCCAACATATTCTCTCCTCTAGTCTTAAAGTCTACACATTGTTTAAACTTGGGGAGCACAGTCGTTAAGCTGGTGTGGTTAAAATCCCAACCACTACAAAAGTGTCTGGATGTGAAGTTTGGATTTCGCTAATTGCATCGTGTAGTTCCCCGAGTGCCTTCTTAGCATTAGCGTAGCGGTAGCGCTCTGCGCTATGTAACCAGCCACTACAAACACGTTGCTGAATTCCCTTGGCAGATAAAATGGCCGACAATTTACAATAAGGAACTCTGCCAATGGAGAGCAGTGTTTAGATACTAACGTGGCATTAACGCACCAGTTCTTGTTAACATAGATGCATAGCCCTCCCCCCCCCATGGCTCTTACCAGAGCTCGCCATTTCTCTGTCTGCCCGGAACAATGTCGTATCTTCTAGTTGAATGGCATCGTCAGGGATGTTGTCGTGGAGCCATGTCTCCGTGAACGCAAGCACACAGCAGTCCCTCCACTCTCTCCGGGTTTCTCTCAGCAACCGCAGCTCATCCAGCTTGTTGTCGAGGGAGCAGACGTTAGAGAGAATGAGCGACGGTACCGCTGGTCTGGAGGGGTTAGCCTTTAGCCTAGCATGGATCCCGGCCCTTTTTCCACGCTTTTGCTTGCGTTCCTTTCGCTTACGCTTCCTCCTCTCCAGGGTAGCTTCTAGCAGGGACTCCACCAGAATTCCATGCTGGTGTAGAATGTCCAAGTCACAACCGAGCACCGCGATTCTTGCAGCGTGCAGTACCTTGATGTTTAATAAGGTCTCACGGTTGTAGGTTTTACAGAATGTGCGTCTGGGATGATCAAAACACTCAAAACTCTCACACTCGCTGATGCCAAGAGGGGCCACTGCGTCCATGCGCGCCGCCATCATAAAGAATAGTCCCACCCCCGTCATGTGTTCATTCTACCATGCCCCCATTGAGAGCATCCTCACCAGCTGCATCATGGTGTGGTATGGAAGCTGCACCACCTCCTGCCAGAAGACACTACAACACACAGTCAAAGCTGCCAGCAAGATCATCAGTGCCCCTCTGCCCGCCCCCCCAGACATCTACTTCACCCGCCTCACCAGCAGAGCCATCAACATCGCAGGCGACACCTCGCACCCCTCACACTCCCTCTTCAGTCCGCTGCCCTTGTGGAAAAGGCACCGGAGCCTCTGGGCCAGCTCCACAAGACTGCTAAACAGCTTTGTTCATCAGGCCATCGGGACCCTGAACTCTTTCCACCTCCCACCCCCACCCCTGGACCATAACACAATTACCCGCACAATAACTACCTCAGCTGTTAGCACAGAAGGAATGGCACACCAACAGTAATACATTTGCTGCTGTATGACTCTGCACTTTAACTGCAACCATTTGCACAAATGTCATATCAGCTGCTGTCTGTTATTGCATTGCTGATCATGTTACTGATCACTTAAGACCTGATCGCTGATCACTTACTCGAGAAGACGGCAGCTGGGATGGTCACACTTTTTCAGTTCTGAGACAACGTTGCTGATTTTGCCACTAAAATAACTAACCAGCAGCGAATATCTGATCGACATTTGTGACGCACACGTACAGGTTTGAATTTCCACCTAGGTTGAAATACTCCTTTATTTGCCTTTCACCGGGCTCTGTGAGTAAACTGATTAGCGTTATTTTTCGTGGTTCGCTGCTACGCTTTACCCGAAGCGTTTGCTAAGCTAACGCTATCGCTATAGCTAACGCCATAGCTAGTCGTAGCGCCTAACACCGACACAAAGAAGCGACTCTGTCCCCTGTGATTGGGGCTCGCCGGAGGAACTAACCGAGGCAACAGTTGGACGGGAGCCGGATCGGAGTTCAAGTACAGCGGTGGTAGGAGACGGGGACCAGTGGAGGATCACCGGGGCCCCAGCCGGATAAAAGACGGAATCGGAGCCCAGTTACAGCGGCAGGACTCAGCGGAGGATCTACTGAGGAAGACGGCGGTAGGTGGCGGGGCTCAGCGGAGAAACTACCGGGACCCCAGCTGGACAGGAGCAGGATCAGAGCTCAACTACAGCGGCGGTGGGCGGCGGGACTCGGTGGATAGCGGCCGGTACCCTGGCTGGACAGGAGTTCAACTGCAGCAGGACTAGCAGCGGAGGGACTAGCTGGGGCCCAGCTGGATTCGAGGTCGGTTGGATCGGATATCGGCGACACCAGCAGAGATTGTTTTACTATCAACAGGTCAGTAAAAATGCCACCAAAGAAGGAGGAAATGGAAGAGATCAAAAAATCTCTGAACTTCTTGTCAGAAGAACTGACCAAAGTGGCTAGTCAACAGGCTAAAATATTAGGGCTAATGGAAGAATTCCGAGAATTAAAATTAACAATTAAGGAAAAAGACAAAAAAATTGCAGACTTGGAGCGACGTGTCGAAGATCTTGTACAGTGTTCTCATATGGATGATCTAATTACAGTGGGGAAAAAAGGTATTTACTCAGCCACCAATTGTGCAAGTTCTCCCACTTAAAAGATGAGAGAGGTCTCCAATTTTCATCATAGGGATACCTCAACTATGAGAGACAAAATGAGAAAAAAAAAATCCAGAAAATCACATTGTCTGATTTTTAAAGAATTTATTTGCAAATTATGGTGGAAAATAAGTATTTGGTCAATAACAAAAGTTCATCTCAATACTTTGTTATATACCCTTTGTTGGCAATGACGGAGGTCAAACGTTTTCTGTAAGTCTTCACAAGGTTTTCACACACTGTTGCTGGTATTTTGGCCCATTCCTCCACGCAGATCTCCTCTAGAGCAGTGATGTTTTGGGGCTGTCGCTGGGCAACACGGACTTTCGACTCCCTCCAAAGATTGTCTATGGGGTTGAGATCTGGAGACTGGCCAGGACTTTGAAATGCTTCTTACGAAGCCACTCCTTCGTTGCCCGGGCGGTGTGTTTGGGATCATTATCGTGCTGAAAGACCCAGCCACATTTCATCTTCAATGCCCTTGCTGATGGAAGGAGATTTTCACTCAAAATCTCACGATACATGGCCCCATTCATTCTTTCCTTTACACGGATCAGTCGTCCTGGTCCCTTTGCAGAAAAACAGCCCCAAAGCATGACGTTTCCACCCCCATCCTTCACAGTAGGTATGGTGTTCTTTCTCCTCCAAACACAACAAGTTGAGTTTTTACCAAAAAGTTCTATTTTGGTTTCATCTGACCATATGACATTCTCCCAATCCTCTTCTGGATCATCCATATGCTCTCTAGCAAACTTCAGACGGGCCTGGACATGTACTGGCTTAAGCAGGGGGACATGTCTGGCACTGCAGGATTTGAGTCTCTGATGGCGTAGTGTGTTACTGATGGTAGCCTTTGTTACTTTGGTCCCAGCTCTCTGCAGATCATTCACTAGGTCTCCCCGTGTGGTTCTGGGATTTTTGCTCACCGTTCTCGTGATCATTTTGACCCCATGGGGTGAGATCTTGCGTGGAGCCCCCGATCGAGGGAGATTATCAGTGGTCTTGTATGTCTTCCATTTTCTAATAATTGCTCTCACAGTTGATTTCTTCACACCAAGCTGCTTACCTATTGCAGATTCAGTCTTCCCAGCCTGGTGCAGGTCTACAGTTTTGATGCTTGTGTCCTTTGACAGCTCTTTGGTCTTGGCCATAGTGGAGTTAGGAGTCTGACTGTTTGAGGTTGTGGACAGGTGTCTTTTATACTGATAATGAGTTCAAACAGGTGTCATTAATACAGGTAATGAGTGGAGGACAGAGGAGGCTCTTAAAGAAGAAGTTACAGGTCTGTGAGAGCCAGAAATCTTGCTTGTTTGTAGGCGACCGAATACTTATTTTCCACCATAATTTGCAAATACTCTCGTGACTCTCGTGCACTATGTACAGCAGCTCAACCAGACTCATGTCAATCATCACTGTTTTCTTCCTGCATTACTGACTGCACTATATACTGTAGTTCTCCACAGTATCTGCTGCTGGCTAATATATTTTAACTGTTGACCAGTATCACTTAATCTTATCCTACACTTTATTACATGTATAGTTTATTTCTTTTATCTTATCATGTTTAATGTTGCAGCATTGTACCGAGACAAATTCCTAGTTTGTGTACTACATGAACAATGGCAATAAACCTGATTCTGATTCTGATTCTGAAATAAATTCTTTAAAAATAAGACAATGTGATTTTCTGGATTTTTTTTTTCTCATTTTGTCTCTCATAGTTGAGGTATACCTATGATGAAAACTGTAGACCTCTCTCATCTTTTAAGTGGTAGAGCTTGCACAATTGGTGGCTGACTAAATACTTTTTTGCCCCACTGTATAAGTGGACTAGACATTAAATATCAATCATATGCTCATGCTACAGCAGGAATGAGAGGTGAGGAGGCTCCCACAAGTGAATCAGTCTCCCTGGAAAACCAGGTGCTTCAGTTCCTTGATAGTAGAAATATAAGGGTTGAAGCAAATGCAATTTCAGCCTGTCATGCTTTACCCAGAAAGGATAATAAAACAAAGAAATCAATTGTGATGCGCTTTGTGAACAGAAGGGTAAAGAATGACATACTGAGGCAGGCCAGAAAGGTCCGGGGAACAGAAGTTTACCTAAATGAACATCGAACAAAAACTAATGCTGAAATAGCACGGCAAGCACGGATGTTGAAAAGACAAAATAAGATACAGGCAACATGGACAAGAAATTGTAGAGTTTGGATCAAACTAAATGGAACACCTGAGGAAGCGAAGAGTATAATAATCAGAGATGTTAGTGACTTAAATAAATACAGATGAACACTGATTAAGAAAATTAAGAGACTATGATAATCCATATCCACACACACAGCAAGAATAGTTCTTTTGACATACCATGTTAATGTACTTTAATTTAAAAAAAAAACTAAACAAAACATACACAAAAACTTATGACTGACTTGAGTAGACATCAATTATCCCCAGTTGGCGGAAGTCATTTGACAAAGAGTGAGGAAATTCAAACTCTGAAAATATGCCATTATGCTGAACATAAACTACAAGAGATGGAGAATGATATTGATCCTGATAACCACTTTTTCAATAATATTCATAATCACTGTGAATATTACACTGAAAAGCAATTCAAAAGTCAAGTGCAAATAGATGGTAAACTATCAATAATACACTTCAACAGCAGAAGTCTCAACAAAAACTTTCCACAGATTCAGGACTATTTAAAACAACTAGACAGAAAATTTACAGCTATTGCAGTCTCTTAAACTTGGCTTAATGAAGAGCAGGCTCCCCTGATGGCAATAGAAGGATATCAGATGTTTCATATTAACAGATCTCAAAAAAAGGATGGTGGTGTTGCACTGTATATTGATGACCTGTATAGGTGTAAGCTTGTAAATGGAATGTCTTTTGCACTACCAGGGATTTTAGAATGTGTTACTGTTGAGATTGACCAAGATAAAACAAAAAATCTAATTATAAGATAAGATAAGCCTTTATTAGTCCCACAATGGGGAAATTCCAGGATTGCAACAGCACAGGGATAGCAACACTCAGAGCAACAATCAGAAGGCAAGAAAAAAAAAAAAAAAAAAAGCAAGAGCAGCTAATATGCATATGTACATATTACTATATATATATATATATATATATATATATACACAGACACACAGTGCAGAGCATTGTAGCTGGATGGAATAAATATGTAGATATATAAACACCCACAGTACGGAGCATTGCAGCTAGGTGGAATAAATATGTAAATATATAAACACACACAGTATGGAGCAATGTAGCTAGATGGAATAATATGTAGATATATAAACACACAGTGCAGAGCATTGTAGCTAGATGGAATAAATATATAGATATATAAACACACCCAGTGCGAAGCATTGTAGCTAGATGGAATAAGTATGTAAATATATAAACACACACAGTGCAGAGCATTGTTGCTAGATGGGATGAAACAGCATAACCGTCTACTTAGTTATCCTACATGGTATGATTATGTGCCCATACATATTCTCACCCTCCATAGCGACCGGTATTTTCCTAGTTGTATGCTGGAGGGGACCATTGTGTAAGTCTATTGCATCTTTTGCATTCAAAAAACTATTAGTTTGTTACGTCTTTTTGCTATCTCTGCGAGCAGCCCTGCTTAGGTTGTACAGTCTGACAGCCGTTGGTAGGAAGGACCTGCGAAACCTCTCGGTTGTGCACCTGGGATGATGTAGTCTGCTGCTAAATGAGCTCCTCAGTGCATTCAGTGTGTCCTGCATAGGGTGGAACTCGGACTCCAGCAGAGATGACAGTTTAGCCACCGTCCTTCTCTCTCCTATCTCCTCCATCGGATCAAGGCGCTGCCCCAGGACAGAGCTAGCTTTCTTGATCAGTTTGTTCAGTCTCTTCCTACAGTTGCTGTAATGCCACTGCCCCAGCAGACCACTCCAAAAGTGATGGCTGATGCCACCACCGTGTCATAGAATGTCTTCAGCAGCGCCCCTTGTACACCAAAAGACCTGAGTCTCCTCAGTAGGAACAGCCTGCGCTGTCCCTTCTTGTAGAGTGCGTCAGTATTGTGTGACCAGTCTAGTTTATTGTTCAGATGAACACCCAGGTACTTGTAGGATGTCACCATCACGATGTCTGTTCCCTGTATATTTACTGGTGCTGTGAGGGGCTGTCCATGCCTGTGGCAGTCCACCACCAGCTCCTTAGTTTTCCTTGCGTTGATCTGGAGGCAGTTCCGATGGCACCAGTCCACGAAGTCCTGGATAAGCCCTCTGTACTCAGCTTCATCTCTATTGGAGATGAGGCCAACGATCGCAGAGTCATCAGAGAACGTCTGTAGATGGCAGTGTGTTGTGTTGTGTGAGAAGTCCGCAGTATAAAGAGTGAACAGGAAGGGAGCCAACACCATTCCCTGGGGGGCCCCCGTGCTACCGATAATCGTGTCGGACACACAGTCCCGGGTTCTCACAATCTGAGGCCGGTTCGTGAGGTAGTCCAGGATCCATGATGACAGGTGCTGGTCCACCCCTGCGCGCAGCAGCTTGTCCTTCAGGATCATCGGTTGGATGGTGTTGAAAGCACTGGAGAAGTCAAAGAACATGATCCTCACCGCATTCCCGGGCTTCTCCAGGTGGGACAGAGAACGGTGAAGGAGGAAGATCACCACATCCTCCACCCCAATGCCATGCTGGTAGGCGAACTGGAGTGGATCCATCACCGGCCCCACCAGGGGGCGGAGGTGAGCAAGGAGCAGTCTCTCCAGGGTCTTCATCAAGTGGGACGTCAGGGCCACCGGTCTGTAGCTGTTCAGGTCTTTGGGGTGGGAAGTTTTTGGTACAGGTACCACACAAGATGTTTTCCACAGCTGTGGTACCCTCCCCAGCTTCAGGCTCAGGTTGAAGATGTACGCCACAATTCCACACAGCTGGTCTGCACAGGACTTGAGGAGCCTTGCGCTGATGCCGTCCGGTCCCGACGCCTTCCTTGCCTTGATCTTCCTCAGCTCCGTCCTCACCTGGGTCTTGGTCAGGGTCAGGTTGGGGGGCTGTGTGTTGGGAGTTGGGGGGGTGTTGGTGGAGTGGGGAGTGGGCAGCAGGACTTGATGTCTTTAGAGGCAGCAGTGGTTGTTGTGCAGTCAGGGGGGAGGGCGGTTGGTCAAACCTATTGAAAAACAGATTCAGATTGTTCGCCCACTCCCTGCCCCCCGTGGCCTGGGGGGAGGTATTCTGGAGCCCAGCGATGGTTTTAAGGTTTCTCCAGACCCCGCTGATGTCGCTCTGTTGCAGCTTGTCCTCCATCTTCTTCCTGAAGCTGTCCCTTTTTTTTTTTTTTTTTTTTTTTGTTACTTATTTGTACCCGTAGGTAGATTTGGTTTGCAGTCTGGTGACAAGCCACCGGCTGCCGGTCGCTGCGTGCGCGAGCGCCCTAAACCTACATGTTTTTGGTATGCGGGAGGAAACCGGAGAAATCCCGGAGTAAACCCACGCAACACGGGGAGAACATGCAAACTCCACACAGCTCACTGTTGGTCGGGGGCTGGGATCGAACCCACGATCTCATGATCCCCGCGATCCCCCGGCCGAGGGTAAAACTGTGCTGCCACAGTGCTAAACCACTGCGCCACCGTGCAGCCCGTCCTTGCCTTCTCTGATCTTTCTCCTCAGCTCCCTCTGTACGGACTTCAGCATCTCCCTGTTCCCCGACCTGAAGATCCTCTTCTTCTCTCTCAGAAGTGTTTTTATCTCAGGGTTGATCCAGGGTTTGTTGTTTGAGCAACACCGTATGGTCTTGGTTGGAACGGTGCTGTCCACACAGAAGCTGAGGTAGTCCGTGAAGGTGTGAGTGAGGCCATCGATGTCCTCACCATGTGGATCGCAGAGCTGCTCCCAGGCGGTGGTTTCAAAACAGCCCTTTAGAGTGTCCATTGCCTCCTCAGACCATAACTTCATTGTGCGCATGGCCAGAGGTTGTCTGTGCATTAGGGGTTTGTACACCAGCCAGAGATGAACCAAGTTGTGATCCGATCTCCCGAGTGGGGGGAGTTGTGATGAGGTGTACGCCTCCTTAGTGTTTGCGTAGAATAAGTCCAGTGTTTTATTGTCTCTAGTGTGGCATGTGACATACTGGGTAAACGTGGGTAGAATGAGAGATAGTGAAACATGGTTGAAATCGCCTGAGATGAGGAGAAGAGCATCTGGGTGTTCTGTCTGCAGCCTGCCGGTTACTGAATGGATGACGTCACGTGCTGTCCCAGCGTTCGCCGTCGGATTTGCATAAACAACAATGCAGATCACGTGTGAGTATTCCCTCGGGAGATATGTAGGCCACATGCTAACAGCTAGCAACTCAATGTCTTTGCTGCAGTGTCGTTGTTTAACAGTGATATGTCCCGGTCTGCACCAGTTGTTGTTAACATACATTATCACTCCACCGCCCCTTGCTTTGCCACTGTCTGGTGTTCGGTCTGCCCGTATCATGTGGAAACCCTCCAGCTCAATGTTAGCATCTGCTGCTAGTTCAGTTAGCCACGTCTCGGAAAAAAAAAGGAGAGAGCATTCCCGGTATATGCTATCATAGCAGGAGATAGCCGCTAGCTCATCTACCTTTCCCAGTAACGACCGTACATTCCCCATGACAATAGATGGAAGGGAGGGTCTGTACCTTATATTTTTTGTCCTCCGCCTTACTCCAGCCCGGCAGCCACGGCGTTTTTGCCTCAGTTCCCTCGGTATGTCGAGTTTTAAGTTATAAGTTATATTATGGAGAATGTGCTCAAGGATGAGGCTGAGTTTGTTCCTCAGAATCAGCTTTATTCACAGAACACATACTCTATCGATCTCAAAGCAAGGAAAGAGGAAGTTTCATCTTACATCAGGGTTTTGTCCCCAGGACACAAAGCAGCAGTCACATGGTGTTTAATCAAACATACAGTCACATGGTACTCAATCCCAATCACAAAGTAACCCCTTTGATCTCACACCATTGTCCTTTAGTCCCTGGTGGTCCGGACATCTCCCCAGGCCGTCTCCCTTAAACAAAGGCTGAATCTCACACTCTTCTGCTGAATCCCAGAGTCTCAGTCCCTTTTGTTCCATGAGACGTGAAGCACACAATAAACATACAGCAATACATTTGTGGAGAATATGTAACCAACATATGTGCCACATGACCCCCCCCCCCAAACGTCTAAAATGGGACAAACATAACCAGAGACACATGACATAACAACATTACTACATATCAATCCACCAGTTGCTTAACTCTCAGTCTCCTGCCGTATCTGCTGAAAGCCAGCTTTGCTGCTTCCGCAGCGTCTTCCTGCTCCTGTGGATTAGAACTGTTAGTCAATCTCTGTGGGAGTTCTGTAGAATGCCCTCTAGGGGGTCTACCGCGACGGGGGCTCTCGCCAACTGCACCTCTTCATCCGCCAAAACAAAAGCGGGTTTGAGTCTGTTTATACAAATCAACTCTTTTCTGTCTCCCAAATCTAGCAAAAAATGCTTCTCTCCTGTTTCCAACACCTTGAACAGCCCATCTTAAGGCGGGCGCAGGTTGGGGTGATAAGCATCATGTCTCACAAAAACAAACTCCGCATTTTTTAAAGCCTTCGGCACAAAAACGCGTGGGAAACTATGATGAACTGGGCCAGGAAGCGTGTTTGGTCCTGTGGGGGGCAATTTGGGGCAGGATTATCGGAGAGAAATTCCCCGGGCAGACGGAGAGGCTGTGCAAAAACTAATTCAGCTGCGGAGGCTTGCAAATCCTCCTTAGGTGCAGAACGCAACCCCAATAAGACCCATGGTAATTTGTCAACCCAATTTGTATCCGTAAGCGACGCTCTGAGGGCCGCTTTCAATGACCTATGAAAACGCTCACATAAACCGTTAGCCTGGGGGTTGTACGCGGTGGTGCGGTGGATCTTTACCCCTAGGCTGCGGGCCATTGATGACCAGAGTTCGGAAACAAATTGAGGACCTCTGTCAGACATTATGTCCGACGGAACTCCAAAATGTGCTACCCAAGCTGTTAAAAACGCGCGCGCCACTTCCTCCGCTGTGGTTGATGCCAGAGGGACCGCTTCCGGCCAATGCGTGGTGCGGTCCACCATCGTCAAAAGGTGTGTGTACCCCTGTGACGACGGAAGGGGGCCTACCAAGTCGACATGCACAGGATCAAAGCGCTTAGCCGGAATGTGAAAAGGCTCCAAAGGAGCTCTAGTGTGTTTGTGTATTTTGGCTCGCTGACACGCTACGCAGGCTGTCGCCCATTCCGTGACCTGTCTGCGCAACCCCGGCCATACAAATTTCTCTCCCACCATTTTGACCGATGCGCGCACCCCTGGGTGTGGGGGTGCGGGTCCAGAGAATGGATCGAGTCAAAAACGCGGCGGCACCACACAGCCGGTACCACGGGACGCGGCCGTCCCGTGGAGACATCGCAGATTAGGGGAGGCATACCCATTTGCAGCACCCTGTCCTCCAGCCTTAACCCTGTTGGTCCAGACTGGAGCGCGCGCACGTCCGCATCGCTAACCTGCTCCGCAGCCATGGCTGCATAATCTAACCCTACGCGGACTGGGGCCGCGTACCTTGCTACCCTGGCCCACAGCCATGGCTGCAGAGTCTGCCCCCACGGGGTCTGGCGCCAGCACAGCACGCGAGAGGCAGTCTGCCACTACATTATGTTTACCTGTGACATGCTGGATATCGGTGGTGAACTCTGATATCGCGGCCAGCTGTCTTTGCTGCCGGCCCGACCAAGGTTCCGAAATCTTGGCCATCGCAAAAGTCAGCGGTTTGTGGTCCACGAACGCGGTGAAACGGCGCCCTTCCAGCCAGAACTGGAAATGGCGGATGGCCAAGTGTAGGGCCAACAACTCCCTGTCGAACGTGCTGTATTTTCGCTCGCTATCACGCAAGGTTTTGCTGTAAAACGCGAGCGGTTGCCAGGTCCCCGCTACAAACTGTTCAACGACCGCCCCTACCGCTAAATCAGACGCGTCAGTGGTGAGGGCCATGCGGGCTGTTGGAACTGGATGTGCCAACAAAGCCGCATTTGCCAGGGCTGTTTTGACTTGAGAGAATGCGCGCTCCCGCTCAGGAGACCATTCGATTTTATTCGTGGGTTTTTGTTTTTTTAGTGCAGCGTACAATGGTTGCATGAGCTGCGCTGCGCTTGGGAGGAAACGGTTATAAAAATTAACCATTCCCAAAAACTCCTGTAACGCTTTGACCGTTTGAGGTTGGGGAAAATTTGTTATTGCGCGCACTTTATCAGGCAGAGGGACCGCTCCTTCCGGCGAAACGCGATGCCCCAAAAAATCAATCTGCGCTACCCCAAGCTGACACTTTGCTGGGTTAATTATTAACCCGTGCTCTGCCAGCCTCCGGAAAACTGCCGTGAGGTGGCTTTCATGTTCGTCTTCGGAAGTGCTGGCTACTAAAATGTCATCCAAGTAGACGAACATGAAAGGGAGGTCGCATAGCACTGCGTCCATCATGCGCTGGAACGTCTGCGCGGCCCCCTTGAGTCCAAAAGGCATGCGCAAAAACTCAAAAAGCCCGAAAGGAGTTATTACTGCTGTTTTGGGTATGTCCTGGGCGCACACTGGAACCTGATGGTAGCCGCACACCAAATCTATTTTAGAAAAAATGCACGCCCCCACCAAATGAACCGAAAAATCTTGGATGTGTGGGATCGGGTAGCAGTCGTGTGCAGTGGCGTTATTCAACCTGCGGAAATCACCGCAAGGTCGCCATGAGCCGTCAGCCTTTGAGACCATGTGCAATGGTGAAGCCCAGGGGCTTTTCGAACGTCTGATGATGCCCAGTTTTTCCAGGTTGGCGAACTCCTCGTGCGCTATGGTCAGCTTAGCTGAGTCCAGGCGCCGAGCTTTAGCAAAAACGGGCGGCCCGGTGGTAGTGATATAATGCTCCACCCCATGTTTGGCCACTGTCGCCGAAAACGTTGGGACTGTTAGTGCTGGGAACTGAGTGAGGAGTGCGTGGAACTTACCACCCGCAGCTGTGACGTTGGCTTGTGCAGTTGGCGGTGCCACTCGTGCTGTGCAGGGAATAGAGTGAAAAGACCAGACGTCTATTAGCAAGATCAACCAATAAACCATGTGAGCACAAGAAATCAGCCCCTAACATGTTGAAACTGACTGCAGCTACAACAAAAGTCCACTCAAATGAATGACCCTGCAAAGACAGAAGCAGAGTCCTCTCACCGAAGGTCTTAATAGCTGAGCCGTTCGCTGCTGACACTGGCACCCAGGGAATCTTGGACGGCATCAGCTGGTCCACGTAGGAAGGCGTGATGAAGCTCATCTGGGAGCCTGTGTCCATGAGGAATTGTCTCCCTGAACGTGCATCTGTCAGGTAAAGCAGCTTGTTCTCGTCCCCGAGGGCCGCAGCCGCTACCGACCCTCGGTCTTGGCGTTTCCCGAACGCTTGAAGTGGCACGGTGGGAGGCACTTGTGTGCCCTCTCTGCAAAGCGGCGATGATAGAAGCAAAGGACGTCACCCGCTCCGTGTCGCTTGGTGCTGACTGCTGCCTTCGGCGGCGCGTCTGGTGCTGCAACCACTGGCCCCATGCCGTCTCCAGGCGTCGCTCCTAGCTCCGCTGCTGCAGCCGAAACTGCGCTCCGCTTGTGGGCGTCGACGAGTTGCTGCGCCTCCTTGCTCAGCCCGTGGTAGTCTCGCTTGGCCAACCGGGGTGAATCTGTCAGGGTAACTCTCACCGCTGGCGGCAGGGTCTGGAGGAAAAGGTGGGCGAAGATAAATTCGCAGTCCTCGGAGTCTTTCAGCCTCAGCATTTTGACCATCAGGTCTACGGGTCTGTCGTTCTCCGACTCCGTCAACGCCAGGAGCCCCTCACCTCACTGTTGCACCGAGGGGGTGAAATGGCTGATAAGCGCAGCTTTCAATGCGCTGTATTTGTCGCTGTCCGGTGGGTGGTTGACCAGGTCTTCCACCCTCTGGACTGTGTGGCTGTCCAGCTTCGCCACCACATGGTAGAATTTCGTGTCGTCCTTCGAGATTCTCCGGAGGTTGAACTGCGCCTCGACCACGCTAAACCAGGAGCGTGGACTATGCTGCCAGAAGTCGGGCAGCCTGAGTGTGGAGGCAGCCATCAGGCTGGCTTCTGCCGAGCCCCGCTCAGGAGAATTATTTCTGCTCATTTTACGTCGTAAGGTCACCAGTGTGGAGAATGTGCTCAAGGATGAGGCTGAGTTTGTTCCTCAGAATCAGCTTTATTCAAAGAACATATACTCCATCGATCTCAAAGCAAGGAAAGAGGAAGTTTCATCTTACATCAGGGTTTTGTCCCTAGGACACAAAGCAGCAGTCACATGGTGTTTAATCAAACATACAGTCACATGGTACTCAATCCCAATCACAAAGTAACCCCTTTGATCTCACACCATTGTCCTTTAGTCCCTGGTGGTCCGGACATCTCCCCAGGCCGTCTCCCTGAAACAAAGGCCGAATCTCACACTCTGCTGCTGAATCCCAGAGTCTCAGTCCCTTTGTTCCATGAGACGTGAAGCACACAATAAACATACAGCAATACATTTGTGGAGAATATGTAACCAACATATGTGCCACAATATATATAGAGTTATAAGTTGTATATATAGAACGCTGGGAACTTGCATTGAGACATTCAGAGATAAATTAGTCGAGCTGTACAATAATATTACTAGTAAGAAAATGGTAGTAATTTGTGGAGATTTAAATATTTATTTACTAAATCCATATCAACAAAATGTAATTACAGAGTTCATGAACTCTATGTACAGCATGAGTCTATATCCCACAATAACACATCCCAGTAGAATCACAGTTCACACTGCTACACTTATTGACAACCTGTTTGTTAATATTATTGATAAGAAAATAGAAAGTGTATTATTGATAAATGATATAAGTGACCATTTGCCAATCTTTACACTTATCCATGGCCACACGGGGGCCAATACAGAAAAAATTTTAAAATCTTTCAGATACAAATCACAAAATGCAATCAGTTCTTTTAAAGAAGACTTGCTGAAGCAAGACTGGACAAAAGTCTATGTATCAGATGTAAATGAAGCCTATGACACATTTATGAACATTGTAACCACTCTTTGAGGACGACACAGGCAAAGGCTTTGCCAACTATGCTTAGGAGTGAGATACCGCGATAGTTGTTACAATCGCTCCGCTCCCCCTTGTTCTTGTAAAGAGTGATGATTTTGACATCACGCATATCTTGGGGCACAGCCCCTTCCTCCCAGCACTGCAACAGGAGCTCATGGAGGTGTTTCAAGAGCGAGCTCTCCTTTGCGGTTTTGACGATTTCAGGGGGGATGTTGTCACTGCCCGGAGCCTTGCCGTTTGAGATAGAGTCTATCGCCTTGCTGAGCTCCTCGATGGTGGGTGGAGCGTCAAGCTCATCCATGACTGACAGTAGAGGGGTGTTCTCAAGGGCCGTGTTCGAGACGGTGGTTACTCTCGAGTAGAGCTCTTGGTAGTGCTCAGCCCATCTCTCCATTTGTTTACCGCGATCCTTGATGACATCTCCTGCAGCTGATTTAAGTGGGGCGGTCTTGATGACACTGGGACCGAAAGCCTTCTTCATGCCTTCGTACATTTTGCGCATGTTTCCGTGATCTGCAGAAAGCTGAATGTCCTGGCAGAGGTTAAGCCAGTAGTCGTTGGCACATCACCTTGCAATCTTTTGTGCATTGTTCCTCGCAGCGCGCAGTGTAGCAAGCGTCTGCACAGAGGGCTCCTTCTTTTGGGCAATTAGGGCTGCACGCTTGGCAGCGATTGCAGGTTCCATCTCAGCGGCTCCAGCTTCAAACCAATCTGCACTCTTCCCCACCTTTTTCCCAAAGGTACCTATGGCGGTCTCAAACACAGCCTCACGGATATGGTTCCACCTTGCAGAAGCACAGTCAGTGGGACAGTCCACCAGGGCTTCATAAGCCCTAGTGTCGTCCTCAACAGACTACAACTACTTGCCGAACGTGTGTATCCAGAGGCGCAGTGTGGATTCAGAGCAACCAGGTCAACCATAGATATGGTCTTCTCTATGAGGCAGCTGCAAGAAAAGTGTCGGGAGCAGAGACAACCCCTCTTTTTGGCCTTTATTGATCTGACCAAGGCTTTTGACTTGGTCAGCAGGGATGGACTGTTTGCCCTCCTCCAACGAATTGGATGTCCCCCCAAGCTTTTGAGCATGATCAAGTCATTCCACCAGGACATGAACGGCATTGTCCAGTTTGATAGATTATCCTCAGACCCTTTCCCGATCAAGAACGGTGTGAAGCAGGGTTGTGTTCTGGCTCCTACCCTATTTGGCATCTTTTTCTCCCTGCTTCTGTGCTACGCCTTCCGGGGCTCTGAAGACGGTGTCTTTCTCCACACCAGGAGCGACGGAGGCCTCTTCAACATGGCACGCCTCAGATCAAAGACCAAGGTGCGAAGCGTTCTAATCAGGGAGCTGCTCTTTGCTGATGATGCTGGTCTTGTTGCCCACACCGTGGAAGCGCTCCAGCGTCTCATCAACTGCTTTGCTCGTGCCTGCTCTGAGTTTGGCCTCACCATCAGCCTTAAAAAGACCGAGGTCATGGGCCAGGATGTCAGCAGTGCTCCCAATATCAATATCGGCGACCACACACTTGCGGTGGTGGACAAGTTCACCTACCTCGGGTCGATCATCTCCAGCAATCTCTCCCTAGACGCCGAACTGAACGCCCGTATCGGCAAGGCATCGACGGTGATGGCCCGTCTGGCGAAGCGAGTCTGGGACAACTCTATGCTAACCATCAACACCAAGATAAGAGTCTACATGGCCTGTGTACTGAGTACTCTCCTATACGGCAGTGAAGCTTGGACCCTCTACTCCTGCCAGGAACGCCGACTGAACGCCTTCCACCAGCGCTGCCTTCGCAGACTACTGCACATCACTTGGCAGGACCGTGTCTCCAACATCGACGTCCTGGCCAGAGCAGATGTGCCCAGTATGTTTGCCATCCTGACAAAGAGACGCTTGCGATGGCTTGGCCACGTCAACCGAATGGAGGATGGCCGCATCCCCAAAGACTTACTGTATGGGGAGCTGGCTACTGGAACTAGATCAAAGGGACGCCCAACTCTCAGATTCAAGGATGTTTGCAAGCGTGACCTCAAGGCTGGAGGCTTTAACCCCTCCGACCTGGAGTCAGCCGCCTCCGTCCGCTCCAACTGGCGGACCATCACCCAGGATGTCATCCGAACAGCAGAGGAAAGAAGAGACACTCGCTGGGGGGAGAAGAGACTCCGCAGACAGAGGAGACTGTCGAGACCCCCACTACACTGTGAAGAATTCATCTGCAACGGCTGCGGCAGGACCTGCAGATCCCGTATCGGCCTCTACAGCCACGCCCGATGGTGCAGCTCCCTGAATGATGACCCAAGGCACAAAACCCCCCCATGATCTTTCGAGATCGATGGAGCCAATGATGATGAACCACTCTTTATGAAAAAAATTGTCCATTAGTAAAGAAAAAGCTTAAACATAAATTTGTCAATAAGCCATGGTTAACCAAAGGATTACAAAAGGCGTGTAAAAAGAAAAATTTATGATATAAAGCTTTCTTAAAGAAAAGGACAAAAGAAGCAGAGCAGCGGTTTCAAACATACAAAAATAAGTTAACATATATAATAAGATGTAGTAAGAGAGACTATTACAGTCAAGAACTGGAGAAAAACAAAGACAATATTAAAAATACATGGACAATACTTAACAGTATTCTTGGAAATAAAAGCAGAAATACAAGCTACCCAACCGATTTTTCAAAAAATAATAAAACGACTCAGAGTGTGAATGCAGCTTCACCTGCAGATGAATTTAATAACTTTTTTGTTAACATTGGTCCTAATTTGGCTCGAGAAATACCCGTAACGGCGCCTACAGGCAATACAATAAGCAAAAACACTGCTATAAAAGACTCCATTTTCATAAAGAACACAGACGAGAGAGAGGTCACTGAAATTGTTAAATCGTTTAAAAGTAAAACATCTACGGACTGTGATGGTATTGACATGCTCTTAGTCAAAACTATTATAGAATGCTTAGTGAAACCATTGACGTATATCTGTAACCTGTCTCTCCAAACATGTATATTTCCCAATGCAATGGAAATAGCTAAAGTAATTCTGATATACAAGACGGGTGACAGAGGGGAATTCTCAAACTATAGACCAATTTCAGGTCCCAAGGTTGTCATAGCCAGGAGCGGCACTGGGGTTAAGCTCCCAGTGCTCATAAAATGCTCCTTACGGCTTGCGTCTCGAAAAGCCTCTGACAACTAAGTCCAACTCCTAGCCTGCCCATGTGGTTTAGTCTCTAAGCCCGGCGGAACTGCTTTTACTAATAGGAGAAGGGGCGAGGGCGGATCTCTGGCGCCTTAAAACCAGATGCTTCGGGTAGATGGTGGCTGATCAACCTGGGAAGGTAGCCCATGTAGGGGAAGGTAAACCCTGTTTTTTAACCTCCGCTGCCTTGCAGCACACCCGGTCACAGGAAAGGCTTCGGGAGTCAACCCTGAGGAAAAATCCGGAGTCGGAGCCCCTAAGACAGTTCTCTGTTGTGCTCAACATCATTCTGGCAGCTCCTGCGACGGCACTGGTGCCAAACTGTAGCAGCCCTGCTGTTCCTTCGGATTCATCAGTGATGTGGAGAGGGGGGACATGCTGCATGGGCAACATCTTGTCCTCCATATCTTCCTGGCCAGGCTTGAATCCTACCAACGCCCAACGCTTGAAGGTAGAACACCGGATCACTGGAGAGGACACTCCAGCTTCGCCTTTGGCATAGACAAAACATGGGGAATGACAGTTACCGGTTATAAGCCACCGCTCAATCGGTGTAGAGCGCGGCGCCAGGGGTTGTTCTCAACGGTGGGAGGGATCATCGGATCTCACTGGACAGCTATCGCCCGCCTCAAGATGGGCAGCCCCCAGCCAATAAGGTGTTGTCCCGCCACAGCTTGCTTTCCTCATTGGGTGCATGGGGATGAGGAGAAGTCCAAACAGCAGGCTGAGAACCTTCGCACCAGGCAAGACAAAAAAAACAAAAGAGACCAACTCTAAAACTGGGAACTTGGAACGTCCGCACTATGATGACAGGACTCGCTGCTAACCTCAAGGACATTGACGACACCAGGAAGACTGCCATCATCAATAATGAGCTGAAGAGACTGGAAGTGGATATCGCCACTCTCCAGGAAACACAGTTGGCTGACGCAGGCACACTGAGATAGAAGAACTACACATTCTACTGGCAGGGAAAGGGCAGTGACGAACACAGGGAACACGGAGTGGGCTTCGCAGTGAAGAACACCTTGCTGAAGATGGTGAAACCGGGCAGCAATGGCTCTGCACGACTCCTCACCTTCTGCCTCAACACCACTCAAGGCCCAGTTACCCTCGTCAGTGTGTATGCCCCAACACTGACAGCCACACCAGACGCAAAAGACGAGTTCTACGAGAATCTCGCAACAACTGTCAGGATCATCCCCAACTCTGAACAACTCATTCTCCTTGGAGACTTCAATGCCAGAGTGTGTGCTGACCACAACTCCTGGCCCTCCTGTCTTGGACCATTTGACGTGGGCAGAATGAATGACAACGGACAGCAGCTGCTCGAGTTCTGCACATATCACGATCTGTGCATCACAAACTCGTTCTTCAAGACCAAGCGCCAACACAAGGTTTCCTGGCGACATCCGCGCTCAAAGCACTGGCACCAGCTGGACTTGATCCTGACCAGGCGCACCTCACTGAAGAACGTGCTAATCACCCGTTTGTTCCAGAGTGCAGATTGTGACACAGACCATTCATTGGTGTGTTGCAAGGTCAAGCTGCAGCTGAAGAAATTCCATCATGCTAGACAGCCTGGAAAGGCACGGATTGACACCAGCAAGATGGCCCAACCAGAACTTGTTGAGCAGTTTGCCTCCTTGAGAAGGAACTTGGTGTACCACAAGAAGGAGAATCTGCAAAGCAGAAGTGGGAAGAGCTGCGAAACACCATCCACCGCACAGCCTTGGCTACCTTTGGGAGGAAGACCTCAAAGTCACAGGACTGGTTTGATGCCAAGTTGACCGAGATGACCCCCGTCATTGAAGCCAAGCACTCAGCACTTGCTGAGTACAAGAAGTACCCAAACGAGAAGAATCTCCAGATTCTCAGGGCTGCGAGAAGCAAAGTTCAGCAGACTGTTCGGCGCTGTGCCAACGAGTACTGGACTCAGCTCAGCCAAGACATTCAAACCGTTGCCATAACAGGGAACATCCGTGGTATGTACGATGGCATCAAGAAAGCACTTGGTCCGGCTGAGAGCAAGATGGCCCTCCTCAAATCCTCCACTGGGGAGATGATCACAGAAAAGAACAAGCAGATGGAGAGATGGGTGGAACACTACTCCGACCTCTACTCCAGACAGAACACCGTGACACCGTCAGCCTTTGATGCCATCGACTGCCTGCTATCCATGGACGAACTTGACGCCGAGCCAACCATCGACAAACTCAGCAAGGCCATTGATAGCTTGGCCGCTTGCAAGGCACCCGGCAACGACGGCATACCCCCCGACCTGATCAAGCACTGCAAGACCGCCCTACTGCTGCCATTGCATGACGTCCTCTGCCAGCGTTGGAAGGAAGGTGCCGTACCACAGGACATGAGGGACACCAAGATCATCACCCTCTACAAAAACAAAGGGGAGAGAAGCGACTGCAACAACTACAGGGGCATCTCCCTCCTCAGCGTTGTTGGCAAAGTCTACGCACGAGTTGTTCTCGTTCATCTACAGAAGCTTGCCGAACGTGTCTACCCCGAGTCTCAGTGTGGCTTCCGCGCTGAGCGATCAACGGTAGACATGATATTCTCCATCCGCCAACTCCAGGAGAAATGCAGAGAACAGAACATGCCCCTGTACGTCGCCTTCATCGACCTCACCAAAGCGTTCGATCTGGTCAGCAGAGAGGGCCTTTTCAAGATCCTGCCAAAGATAGGATGCCCACCAAAGTTGCAAAGCTTCATCGAATTGTTTCACACCAACATGCATGGGATAGTGCAGCACGACGGCAATGTCTCAGAGCCATTCAACATACACAGCGGAGTGAAACAGGGCTGTGTACTTGCGCCAACCCTCTTTGGGATTTTCTTTGCTATGCTCCTGAGGCATGCCTTCAGCACAGCAACAGAGGGAATCTACCTGCACACAAGATCTGACGGCAGGCTTTTCAACCTCGCCCGCCTGAAAGCCAGAACCAAAGTACGCGAGGCTCTAATCAGAGACGTGCTGTTCGCAGACGATGCTGCAGTCGCAACCCACACACAGCAGGAGCTTCAGACCCTGATGGACCGCTTCTCCCAGGCATGCAAGGACTTCGGGCTTACCATCAACCTGAAGAAGACTAACGTCTTGGCGCAAGGCATGGAAGCACCGCCAACCATCACCATCGACGACTAGGAGCTGGAGGTCGTGAATCATTTCACGTACCTGGGGTCCACGATCAGCAACAACCTCTCCCTTGATACAGAGATCGACAAGAGGATTGGAAAATCAGCCTTCACTCTCGCTCGCCTCACCACACGAGTGTGGGAGAATCCCAAACTCTCTGTCAAGACGAAGATGGCAGTGTACAACGCCTGCGTCATCAGCACACTGCTCTATGGGAGTGAGACGTTGACAACATACGCCCGGCAGGAAAAGAGACTGAACTCCTTCCACTTGCGCTACATTTGCCACATCCTGGACATATCCTGGCAGGAGAAAGTACCCAACACAGAAGTTCTGTCTCACGCCGGCCTTCCTTCCATGTTCCCTCTACTCAGGCAGCACAGGCTCCGCTGGCTAGGCCACGTTCACCGTATGGAGGATGGCAGAATCCCCAAAGATGTCCTCTACGGAGAACTGGCGACTGGCAGGAGAGACGTTGGCCGCCCACAGCTGCACTTTAGAGACGTCTGCAAGAGAGACATGAAGGCCCTGGAGATCAACACAGAGCGCTGGGAGGACCTTGCAACGGACCGCTCCAAATGGAGAGGCACCCTGACCAGACAGCTCAAGGCGGGTGAAGAGAGACTGACTGCTGCAGCAGATGAAAAACGGACCCGCAGGAAGAACCGCCACAGACCCAGCAGCACGGAGACCACCCACAAGTGCGACCTGTGTGACAGGGACTGCCATTCGCGCATCGGCCTGTTCAGCCACAGGCGGTGCTGTTCCAGCAGAGTAGACATTTAGGATTCTCTTCCATGGTCATCATAGACCGACGGAGGCCGACGAGACCAATTTCACTATTGCCGCCATTTTCCAAGATACTTGAAAAAATATTCTATGAGAGAATTGACAACTTCATAATGAAGAATAATTTATTGTGTGAGCAGCAATATGGGTTCAGACAAAAGAGGACAACTACATTTGCTCTAATGGAATTTATAGAAAAAATATCAACTGCCGTTGAAAATAAAGAGTACTCAGTTTGGGTATTCCTGTATCTTAAAAAAACATTTGATACAGTGAATCATAATTTATTATTAAAGAAACTACAATTTATTTATTTTTTTTTGTTACTTATTTGTACCCGTAGGTAGATTTGTTTTGCAGTCCGGTGACAAGCCACCAGCTGCTGGTTGCTGCGTGCGCAAGCGCCCCGTATCCCTAACCTGCATGTTTTTGGCATGTGGGAGGAAACCGGAGAAGTCCCGGAGTAAACCCACGCAAAACGGGGAGAACATACAAACTCCACACAGATCACTGTTGGTCGGGGGCTGGGATCGAACCCATGATCTCACGATCCCCGCACTTCAAGGGTAAACTGTGCTGCCACAGTGCTAACCACTGCGCCACCGTGCAGCCAAATTGTGGTATAAGGGGGGTAGCACTGTCCTGGTTATGTAGTTACTTAAAGAATAGATATCAGTATGTATGTGTTGGTAACAAAAACTCACAGTTACTGAAGATTACTTGTGGAGTCCCACCAGGTTCAGTTTTGGGGCCATTGTTATTCAATATGTATATAAATGATATATATAAAGTTTCAGAAAAAATGGATTTAATATTGTTTGCCGATGACGCTAATTTATTATGCAGTGGAAGCAATTTGGAACAACTTTTGGATACACTCGGAAAGGAATTAGGAAAGCTTAAACTGTGATTTGATTCAAACAAATTAACGCTCAATTTAAGTAAGACAAAATTTATAGTTTTTAACAACCATCACAACAACTTAGTATCTAAACTCAGTGTAAATGGTGTAGAGATTGAAATGGTATCTGAAACTAAATTTCTTAGAGTAATAATTGATAATAAACTGTGTTGGAAGTCACATATTAATTAAATTAAAGGTAAAATATCCAAATCAATTGCAGTACTGCACAGAGCGAAATATTTGCTGAATCAACCCACACTATATACCTTATATCATTCATTAATACTCCCATACATGACATATTGTACTGAAGTATGGGGAAATACATATAAAACAAACATATATCCAGTCTTTATGATTCAGAAGAGAGCTATTAGAATAATAAACAAAGCTGCTTACAGGGAACCAACAAACCCACTTTTTCTTAAATTAAAAGCTCTCAAGCTGAAAGATCTGGTTGACTTTAAAACTGCAGTAATAATGTTTAAAGTGAAGATTCTATCACTGCCCGCAAATATCCAAAAGTTGTTCCAAATAAGGGAGAAACAATATCATTTCAGAGGAACATGTATATTTCAAAAACCTTAAGTGAGAACTACCACCAAGCAACACTGTGTTTCAGTGCAAGGAGTCAGATTATAGAACGATTTTGGACCTGAATTAAAATCATGTACAACGCTTGGACAATTTAAACAAAAATTAAAGGAAGAAATACTCCAAACATATATACAAGATGACATGTAAAATCACATAAGGATTGTCATATCCAGCCTGTGTTGTGTTGTTGCTTAGTTTTTTTTTTTTGTCACATTTTGTCTTAGCTTTGTTCTGAATTGTAATCACTCTTGTTTTGTTTTTCTTTTGAATTCTTGGATGGAATATGGGTGGGCAATATAAGCTGCAGCTTCAGCCATCACCCATTTCGGATAACTTATGTTGAACTGTATAATCAGAGGAGTCATTGTCTAATTTGACCTTGTTGGATTTTCTTTCCCCCTTTGTTATATTATTCTGTTTCTTTTTAAATCTCTACTTTTAATCTATCCGAAATAAAGATTCATTCATTCATTCATGTGCAGTCCTGTTACTGTCTGCACCTACATTACTGCATCAAACTAACAACTATTGGGCAGATTTACGAAGTCAGTGCAAATTAGCGAGTGCGCAAATTAGACAGAGCGCCTAAGGGAGTGGCCAGTTTTTGTCAGTGATCTACTAGCAACATTTAAAACTATGAACACAGACGCCGTCACTTCATTTCACTAATGACCTCCCATCCACCAAAGAGCACGCAAAATTGCACACAGGTACATCTGATGAGGGAGCAGGTCATCAACAAAGGCACAGCCAGTGTGGCGGAGCAGAAGAGTTTTTAAAGCTTTTTTAAGCTCTTGTTTAAACACAAACCACAGTAAAATAGTTTATATTTGTTCGTCATATATCAAAGTTTTGATTTTCATTTCACATGACAGACTCCTTTATTTCATTCATTCATCTTCTTCCGCTTAATCCTTTTCGGGTCGCGGTGGGGCTGGAGCCTTTCCCAGCATCTTTGGGTGAGAGGCAGAGTCCACCCTGGACAGATCGCCAGTCCATGGCAGGGCCAACACAGAGAGACAGACAACCATTCACTCTCACAGTCACACCTAAGGACAATTTAGAATCCCCAGTTTGATGCCAATTAACCTAACTTGTGTGTTTTTGGCATGTGGGAGGAAACCGGAGAAATCCCGGAGTAAACCCACGCAAACTCCACACAGAAAGGTTCCAACCCCTGCCAGCCTGGGGATTCGATGTTAAAAAAAAATACGTAGCTCACTATTTGGGTTAAAGTTAATTGCTGCAAAAGTAGTGCATCACATAGCCCTACTGTTAAAGTCATAAAGCACAGTTATGTGGTGGAACTCTTTGCAGTAATGTGCTAAAACAAATCCAAACCTGTTTGAGTTAGACTTTTCAGGCATGATTGGATACCCGATGGGAGTATGACGCAACAGTATTTTTAAGTATTAAAGAAATTATGTGACAATTTTGTTTTACTGAGTCAAGTCTGTCGCTTTAGAGATGAAAATGTGTTTGATAATGTAAACAAGAAGCAGAAATCTATTTTACTGTGTTGGTTCTATCGCCCTCTATGGTGACATGTCACCAGGGGTGAAATGTGTTGAGCTTAAAGAGGAGCATAGGCTAAATTAAGTGGGGAAAATAAGCTTTTGAATCATTAAATATAGTTTTACACAGCTACCCCAGAGATTTTCTTGTAATGAAATGACACAAGTGGATAATTTTACAAATTTGGCCATCGCAGCACTTTTAACACAGTATACAGCCGGGCGGAACGGCTCAGAAAACCCTCAGCGGAACCTAGACGCCCTGGGAGCCAATGTGACGCTATTCTGTTGTTCATATGTTTTAAGGTCATAACGGTGTGATGCGTAACGAGTTTTTTTAACTTTGACATGAAGTTTTTGACAGATTGTCCAACACACACACACACAATGACCGTTCACAATACAATTTTGTAGGCTTCAGAGACATGGCTATCCCAGAGATTTTCTTCAGTGGGGGAAATAATTATTTGATCCCCTGCTGGACGTGTAAGTTTACCCCCTTACAAAGAAATGAACAGTCCATAATTTTGTTAAAGTAGGTGTTATTTTAACAGAGAGAGACAGAAGATCAACCAAAAAGTCCAGAAAAAAGTATCAAATAAGGGTTATAAATTAATTTGCATTTGATCAAGGGAAATAAGTATTTGACCCCCAAAACATGACACACATTTTTTGGGATCTGGTAGACACGGCCCGCTAAACTTCTCTCCCAAAAAGCAGGAAGGAATAAACACCGATGTTCTGACCTCAGATTTCTCTGAACGAACGAGAAGTCTTTGAAAGCAAATCTTGTGACATTTGAATCGCTGGCAGAGAAAAAAGTTTGTAACTTCAGGAGCCGAAAATGCCAACGTCACGGTCGCAAGTACTAGAAATACAGTCCTAAATCAGATTTGCCTCAACAAAAGGAACACACTATGTGAGTAGAATGAATGGGGTTACAGCCCGCTGAGTGAAAAACAAGATGTCGCTAAAAGCCAAAGTTTCCAAATCTTCCGCACAGTGCCTTTGGTCTTCGGTTTCATTTCAAGTACACGTTGATAATAGCCTCAGTAGTAGCATTTGGTGAAGAATTGGCCTTTATTTTCTTTTGATGTTTTTCTTTTACGTGTAACACAGATACAAACAATACTTTCCCCCTGCAGGACGACAAACATTAGGATGAGACTTAGGCCATAAGAAAAAACCCTTAACATCGGAATGGGCCTTAGGTTCCTGACCAAAAAACATTGTGCCATCTGTGCGGACAACTTAATTGAACCGCGTGCCATGATAAGCATAAGTTGCAAGTTTTGCTATTGCACAAAATCAAAAAAAAAAAATCTATATTGCAAAGCTTAGTCCTTTGTGAAATGTGGTGCTGTCGGAGAAAACGTATTGTTTGGATCATGGGGGAAAAATGTTTTAAATAGCACAAAACTGTTTGAATGACTGACCGAGGCTGAAAAATGCAAGCGGCCTTCTGACTCCAGGAGACGCTGTTACGGTGCTGCTGAGGGGAGGGAAGGGAGGCTTTGTTAGTGGTGTGTGAGGTTTGAAAACTGTTAAACGACTCACATAGAATCGGTGTATTTGAAGTTGATAAAATACAGAGACAGAAGTACTTTTTGGGAGAGCCAGGATGTTGATCCGATAAAGCGTTCATTTTTAGTTGTTTAAAACTTATACTAGTTAAACCGATATTTTCAGAATTCAGTTTGTGTTTTTCTCTGAGCCTGAATGTGTCGGGGAAAACATTTACTGTTACTATGACAAAAAGGTTGTGTGAAAAAGTAAACTCATCGAGTACGATTCTGCTGTACTTATGGTTTTTTTTTTTTTGAAGCAACTTTGCTCAACTACAACAAGCAGGAGAATTAAATAAATCCATGAAACAATTCTGTAAGCATCTAAACAAAGAAAAAACTGAAGTGTGTCAATAGAAACAATATAATTGTGTGTTACAGTGCAGCGTATAAAGTGCTTGTGGTAAATTTATTAAACATCAGCGGGTATTTTCTACCATCACCTCCGATTAACCACAGAAAGGTTGCAGGCATGAAAACAGAATGTAAAATACTAACCGTAGCTCTGTGACAGACTAAAATGATGCTTTTTAAGTTTGACTGCATCATCCCTGGTATGCAGGAGCACTTGATGAAAACCATGAGCGTTTGGCGATTACAGAACTTATATCACATATTTAATATATTGTAACGTCCACCAGACGCGTTGTAAAAAAACCAAACAAACAGGAAGAGGTTGCCAATTTAAGACCTTTATTCTTAACAGGACACCAAAAAAGCAACAAGAAAAACTTTTGTCTCTCCCAGCCCCCCCCCCCCCATGCTCTCCCTTCCACACAGCCCACCCCCCACGACAGAGAGAGAACTCAGACGTTTCAATGTGCATCAATAATGTTTAGTCCAACTGCACTGGCGTGTTGCAAAAATGAGGAAGTTACTAATTCTTTCTTCAAATATATAAATGTTCTTCAGACATGTACTGACGGATTAAACACGAGTCAGTCAGAATGGTCTGATGCAAACGAGTGTACAAATAACCAAAGTAGTTTCTACCGCCTCCGATCAACAAAGTTTTAGTTTTGTTGTTTGCAAATCACTTTAGCCTAAAAATGTGACGTGTTTCGTGGAACGTAGCCGACTATACAAACTAAACAAAATGTGTTTTTTTGTCATTCTTCCAAAGACATCCTTGTTTCAGATGTTTCTTTTTGAGAAAACTAGTGAAGGTTTTAACCACATGGGTCACGTTGAACCACGTCTGCAAAAAATGGGTGTCACGTTTTGGGGGTCAAATACTTATTTCCCTTCATCAAATGCAAATTAATTTATAACCCTTATTTGATACTTTTTTCTGGACTTTTTGGTTGATCTTCTGTCTCTCTCTGTTAAAATAAGACCTACTTTAACAAAATTATGGACTGTTCATTCCTTTGTAAGGGGGTAAACTTACACGTCCGGCAGGGGATCAAATAATTATTTCCCCCACTGAAGAAAAGCTCTGGGACAGCCATGTCTCTGAAGCCTACAAAATTGTATTGTGAACGGTCATTGTGCGTGTGTGTGTGTTGGACAATCTGTCAAAAACTTCATGTCAACATTAAATCCTAATTATGCATCACACCGTTATGACCCTAACCCTATAGGAACAATAAAGCTGTCAGTTCCACTCAGTTTGATGAGAAGTCCAGACACTTTTAATTAGGTCACGGGGGGGGGGGGGGGGTCATGTCTGGGGGGGGGGGGGTCAGGGGTCATCACGGGTCACTGCATCTGCCAAAACTAATTAGTGAAGGCAATAGGATGTTTAGGAGTATCCCTCTCCCTCTCTACTGTTAATATAGAAATATGGATAGAGGGGAAAATGAGAAGAAAATTGGCAATGTGGAAGATTTAGCTTCAATAGCGAGGTGGAGCTGATCCGAGTCTAACCTCTGCAGAAAAGAGCATAAAAGAGTCATTACCGGCTGACACATCTGGATGTCCACTGCAGGTAGACAGGCTCCTATTGTGTCCTATGTTATGGATACAAACTCATGTAGTAGACTATACAGAGTATAAACACATGAAATTAAGAAAACTGCTGGCTGATGTCCAGCTCAGCATAGCACCCGTTCATATTCATATAATCTGTTCTTCTGTTATGCCAAATCAAGTCACGGGCAGACAGAAGCTTCTGCCACGCGCCCTCGGTTCTCTCCGATGTCTCGGCACCAAGATCGCCATCATGTCAGGCGCAGATGAATTATGACAAGCTTTTTGGGGGCATCAAATCCTGGCGCATTTAGCAGCAGAGTCACAACCGCAGACCTCACAGTAGTAAATCACCTTGCGCCAGTCATTTAAATCCTCCACTCACCCAGATTTGCACATTGACATGACAGCTCCCACAAATGCATATGCAATGAAGCCAGGTGCAAAATTAACATAATCCACGCCGTTCCGCTGCTAATTTTGCCCTGTGCCCTGTAGCAAATCTCCACAGTACCTTTTTACTGCCAAAACAGGGTTGTGCGATGGTGCAGCACTTTAGTAAATCTGCCCCATGAGTATTACTGCTCTACATTCTCTTTATACAGTATAGGATTGCTGGCTTTCATCGTTTAACTTCATATGCACTATGGGAGGTCTGGGTCTATCTTTTGTCGCCATTTGCACTACGGCTAGCATTACTGTATATAGACTGCTGTTGTTGTTTTTCCAGCCTTATTCCCTTTTTTTTATATTGCGCACACCACTGAAGAGAGAGTGAGAAATGCCATTTCAGTTCTCCTCTGTGTCCTGTACGTAGAGTAGTATTGACAAATACAATCTTTGAATCTAATCTGGCTATTAAGTGCCTAGGCCTAATCTAATTAGCAAAATATGGGATCGCAACCTTTTCACAAGGGTCCTGTTTAAACTGAGGTAAAAATTAGAGGAAAAAAGGCCTCCCATATTTTCTGTGAGGATGTAGATCTCGGCCTTGCTCTCCATAGCCTACTGAACTAGTATAGACTAACCATATATTGAAATCATTTGTCACACTGTGATGAATAGGCCCAAATGGAATAAAAGTTAAGGCCTGATGCTGATTCTTCTATAATTATCTTCATCAATTTTAGGATTCTCATCCAGAACACGACACCTTCCCTCCTGCTTCCACATCCTGGCCTTGGGACCAGGCCATGGTGCAGTTAAAGGTGGTTGGTCATCAACCAACATGGGCATGTAGAACTGATCCAGTGTTGACTGGTCATCAGCAGTTGACGACCAGCATCAGGAATAATTTAGCCCAGCTATAAAGACTGTCAGAAGATCAGGAATCAGACGTCCTCCTTAGGTGTCCTTGGTCATCACTATTCCTGGGAAGTTTATGATAAATGATTCAGTCATCATATGTGGACCACCATCATGACCATTAGGCATTGATGACCAGCATCACCAGGAAAGAGTTCACAGATATTTACACTGTACAATGACCAGCATTCTGATTATATTAATTTATTCAGCATGCCGGTCATCATATTTTGCTAATTAGATTAGGCTTAGGAACTGTTGTGTATGGAGACTGGCCTTTGGGGTTTGCTGTAGCACTGCTGGGGGTGGGGAGCGGGATGATGTCAGGCAGGCTACGGCAGGGAGTATAAATAGTAATGTGCGCCGAATAAATTTCAGTCGTATGTTCTCTAAGATCCTCTCCGCCTGCTTCATTTCCTGACATAACAGGAACCATTCTGTGCAAGATGGCTGCGCGTCCACATGCCGCGGCTAAATGCTCCGGTCCACTGCGAGTGTTTTTGTGTTTCTTCTGCCTTTTTTGTCCTCCTTCTGCTACAGACTAATTACCTACAGTCACCAGGAACTCCTAGCCAGTGACTGCCAGCTTAACTCCGACATCTCCAGCGCTTATTCCAGCAATCAATACCACATCCATGAGGAGACTGCTAGACCTCCGGGCGCTGCGTGGATTGTTATCGGGCCCAGCAAGAGGCGCAAACGGCGCTGAGAGAGGAAGAAGAAACAAGGCTGCAAGGCTGGCTTTGGAGCCCAGCTGCGCAAACTACGCACCAAACCACCGTGGCCTTCAATTTTTCTCACCAATGCCAGGTCCCTCACTATCAAAATGGATGAGCTGCCATCAGAGATCGCCTACAGTTGCTACATCCGGTGTAACAGGCCAAGTTAACCCCCACCCGGATTAAACCCCCCAGGGATAAACTGGCCCAGGTCAAACTATAGCAGGGGTGTAAAAGAGCCAAGGCCAGACTACACCCCTCCAGGCCAGAATATAGCCCTCTTTGTAAAGAGGTTTTGATTGTATTTACACGTGATATTGACAACACAACACGTCACCACGTCACTACATTACCTTACATTATTGTCAGCTGATCGGACCACTTTTTTCCGTTTTATAAACTGACATATATACCGAAGTAAATGACACGCCTGCCCATGCCACTTTTACGCACAGGTGAAATATTTTTCTACTATAATATTGTAACAATCAGCTATTAAATAGAGAAAATTACCAAAAAAGGGTAACAAATGATTTGCAATGCACAAGCAAATCTGGTGTTCAGACTGTATTGTAATACAACTCATAAGAAAAAATAATAGTTGTGTAGAGTATGTAAATGACATTGGAGGCATTGAAGATGAAACGTGGCTGGGTCTTTCAGCATGACAATGATCCCAAACACACCGCCCGGGCAACGAAGGAGTGGCTTCGTAAGAAGCATTTCAAGGTCCTGGAGTGGCCTAGCCAGTCTCCAGATCGCAACCCCATAGAAAATCTTTGGAGGGAGTTGAAAGTCTGTGTTGCCCAGCGACAGCCCCAAAACATCACTGCTCTAGAGGAGATCTGCATGGAGGAATGGGCCAAAATACCAGCAACAGTGTGTGAAAACCTTGTGAAGACTTACAGAAAACGTTTGACCTCTGTCATTGCCAACAAAGGGTATATAACAAAGTATTGAGATGAACTTTTGTTATTGACCAAATACTTATTTTACCGAGGAATTTACCAATTAATTCATTAAAAATCCTTCAATGTGATTTTCTGGGGTTTTTTTTTCTCATTTTGTCTCTCATAGTTGAGGTATACCTATGATGAAAATTGGAGACCTCTCTCATCTTTTAAGTGGGAGAACTTGCACAATTGGTGGCTGACTAAATACTTTTTTTCCCCACTGTATGCTGATGACACCGTTCTGTATGTTCATGGGAAAAATATGACCGAGGTTTCTACAAAATTAACAAAAGCAATCTACAATGTTGTTGAATGGCTACATAGTTCCTGTCTTACTTTAAATTTTGAAGACTGTGACTATGTATTTTACAAACAGGTGTAAAGTCAGAGACCCTCCTGACATCATTGTAAATGGGCATACAATCAAAAATGTTGACAAGTTCAGATATCTGGATGTTACCCTTGACTCAAATCTTAATTTTAAAAATCATGTAAAAAACTGAGTAAGACTCGGAAATTTTACCTTTCAAATTACAGACATATAAGATATGCTCTTACTGTTGACGCGTCACACACATATTTAAATGCAATGATTCTGTCACATCTCATGTACTGTATGACCAGCTGGTCTCAGGCATGTAAAACAACTTTAAGACCTCTTGAATCATTATATAAATATGCATTAAAGATCCATGGTTCCAAGGTTGTCATAGCCAGGAGCGACACTGGGGTTAAGCTCCCAGTGCTCATAAAATGCTCCTTACAGCGTGCGTCTCGAAAAGCCTCTGACAACTAAGTCCAACTCCTAGCCTTCCCGTGTGGTTTAGTCTCTAAGCCCGGTGGAACTGCTTTTACTAATAGGAGAAGGGGTGAGGGCGGATCTCTGGCACCTTAAAACCAGATGCTTCGGGTAGATGGTGGCTCGTCAACCTGGGAAGGTAGCCCATCTAGGGGAAGGTAAACCCTGATTTCAAACCTCCGCTGCCTTGCGGCACACCCGGTCACGGGAAAGGCTTCGGGAGTCAACCCTGAGGAAAAATCCGGAGTCGGAGCCCCTAAGGCAGTTCTCTATTGTGCTCAACATCGTTCTGGCAGCTCCTGCGACGGCGCTGGTGCCAAACTATAGCAGCCTTGCTGTTCCTTTGGATTCATCAGTGACGTGGAGAGGAGGGACATGCTGCATGGGTAACATCTTGTCCTCCATATCTTCCTGCCCAGGCTTGAATCCTACCAACGCCCAATGCTGGAAGGTAGAACACCGGTGCGCATCGGCCTGTTCAGCCACAGGCGGTGCTGTTCCAGCAGAGTAGACGTTTAGGATTCTCTTCCATGGTCATCATAGACCGACGGAGGCTGACGACGAAAGATCCATGACAAAAAATGTGTCAATATCACCAATGTCATTTTCCTACCAAATATGATGTACTGACTTGGAAATCTGATTATGTACACAAATGTCTGCCTACTATTTAAAATCATTCACAATGCTGCTGCTCCTCCCCTGAAAACATTGATCACACTCAGCTCAGAAAAAACATCACGAGTCACTCGATCTGTTACCGGGGAGAATGCAGCGTCCCTAAACACAGGACAGCATTTGGTAAATCGTCTTTCTCTTCTGTTGGCTTAAATCAATGGAACACCCTCCCAACTGAACTCATCACATGTACAGACTTCAAACCTTTTTCCTGTCAAACTAAATGCTAGATACTGTCACAACAGTCATGGAAACATTTGTGAGTGTGTGTGAGTTCGATAGAGGGTCTATTTTAACATCCGGGAGCTGGGGAAATTAGATTTTAGGATTCCGGAGATATGTGTATGATGCTAATTGTATCTTTGCAATTTTGCACAATTGTGTGGTTTGACTGACTGTGTTGTTTTGTATGTTTGTGTCTTTTTTTTTTGACTGCACCGTCAACCTGCCCAGGGACTGCGGGTGTAAAATAGCAGCTTGCGAAAACCTGGTACAATGCATCTCTCCTTGTTTTAAGCAATGTTAATGTTTTATTGTACCTTGTCCCTGTCTAAATAAAATAAAATTACAAATTACCAAAATTTAACGGGTTCATCCTTGGCCCAAGGGCTACCTCTGGTGAAATTTTCACCAAAATCCATTCAGTAGTTTTTGCATAATAATGGGGGATATAAATTGGCCTAGGGGGTATGAATTGGCCTAGGCCATAATATATGTGGGGTATAATCTAGCTTAGGCCACTTAAACCCCGGATATAGTCTGGACTGGGGTTATACTGTGGCCTGTTACACCGGGACTGTTGTATTCTGATTGTGACTGAGTCATGGCTCCCTCCACATATTCCTGACGCTGCTGTGGAATTACCTGACCAAACCACCCTGTTTTGACCACAACGCCAATTCTGGTAAAAGCAGAGGTGGAAGGCTCTATGTTTATGTGCTTCAGACTTGGTGTAATAACAGTAGAATAATTCACAGCCACAGTTCACCGGATTTGCTCTAATGGAATTTATAGAAAAAATATCAACTGCTGTTGAAAATAAAGAGTACTCAGTTGGGGTATTCCTGGATCTTAAAAAAGCATTTGATACAGTGGATCATAAATTGTTAAAGAAACTACAAAATGTTGGTATTAGGGGGGTAGCACTGTCCTGGTTATGTAGTTACTTAAAGAACAGATATCAGTATGTATGTGTTAGTAGCAAAAACTCACAGTTACTGAAGGTTACTTGTGGAGTCCCACAGGGTTCAGTTTTGGGGCCATTGTTATTCAATATGTATATAAATGATATATGTAAAGTTTCGGAAAAAATGGATTTAATATTGTTTGCCGATGACGCTAATTTATTATGCAGTGAAAGCAATTTGGAACAACTTTTGGATACACTCGGAAAGGAATTAGGAAAGCTTAAACTGTGGTTTGATTTAAACAAATTAACGCTCAATTTAAGCAAGACAAAATTTATCATTTTTAACAACCATCACAACAACTTAGCATCTAAACTCAGCGTAAATGGTGTAGAGATTGAAATGGTATCCAAAATTAAATTCCTTGGAGTAATAATTGAATATTTTTTCCGGTTCCGGCGCCACACGAGTTAGCTGCCTTTTGCAACAGCGGCTCAATTCTGAGTCTTTTTATCTTCCTTCTTCTTTCTGATCCGGTGATAACTTTCTGATCCGGCACACCTTTCACTTTATATATATCACGGACACACAGATCACCCCAAAGGTCTCCCGAGTCGGCGGACAGAGCCTCTGTTTACAGTAGGAGACGATACAGCAGGGAAGAGCTAGCTAGCACTCAACCGCCACCCGGTGCTAACGGAGAAACTCGACATACCGGGGAACTGAAGCGAAAACGACGCGGGTGCCGGGCTGGAGTTTAGGTGGCGTGCAAGAAATATAAGACAGAATAATAAAGAGCGATGGCAAGAACCAAGCAGACCGCCCGTAAATCTACTGGAGGAAAAGCCCCCAGGAAGCAGCTAGCCACCAAGGCTGCTTGAAAAAGCGCTCCGGCCACCGGCGGAGTGAAGAAGCCTCACCGTTACAGGCCCAGTACCGTGGCTCTGAGAGAGATCCGTCGCTACCAGAAATCCACGGAGCTGCTCATCCGTAAGCTGCCCTTCCAGCGCCTGGTGAGGGAGATCGCTCAGGACTTCAAGACCGACCTGTGCTTCCAGAGCTCCGCCGTCATGGCTCTGCAGGAGGCCAGCGAGGCCTACCTGGTGGGTCTCTTCGAGGACACCAACCTATGTGCCATCCACGCCAAGAGGGTCACCATCATGCTCAAAGACATCCAGCAGGCCCGCTGCATCCGCGGAGAGAGAGCTTAGACTTTCTGCTGCACATCCACCAACCACAATGCTCCGCACTGTGTGTCTATATGTATATATATATACACACATATAGTAATATGTACATATGTATACTAGCTGTTCTTGTTTTTTCTTGCCTTCTGAGTGTTGCTATCCCTGTGCTGTTGCAATCCTGGAATTTCCCCATTGTGGGACTAATAAAGGCTTATCTTATCTTAATAAAGTGTGTTGGAAGTCCCATTATATTAAAGGTAAAATATCCAAATCAATTGCAGTACTACACAGAGTGAAATATTTGCTGAATTAACCCACACTATATACTTTGTATCATTCATTAATATTCCCATACATGACATATTGTTCTGAAGTATGGGGAAATACAAAACAAACATAGATCCAATCTTGATGCTTCAGAAGAGAGCTATTAGAATAGTAAACAAAGCTTCTTACAAGGAACCAACAAACCCACTTTTTCTTAAATTAAAAGCTCTCAAGTTGAAAGATCTGGTTGATTTTAAAACTGTAGTAATAATGTTTAAAGTGAAGAATCTATCACTGACATAGTTCAATGATCCAGTGACGACACACAGACTCCGAATCAATACAATCAAATTTATTAACAACCAGGTTTGTGAGAGTGTGGTGTGAATGTAGTCTGGAACTGCCGGGAACTGAGCGAGACACTGTACAGCCTGGCAACCCTGGAGACACACAAGGAGATGGAATTTACTGGGCGTTACTTCTGGGGTTTAACAGTTACACTGAACTTACTGTGGGAACAGATGGTAGCAAGCTCCAGTTCAGCGTGACAGCTGTAGCCAGGAAGACAGTGCTGTTCAGCTGGTGGAGTGACTCCGGCAGGTGAGTTGACGTGCAGGTGGAGGGGAGTAGGTGGGATGAATGGTCCGCCACCTGGGAGGAGGAGTCTGGTATTCCGCCGCCAAGGACGCCGCCTGTGCACAGGGGAACTGATTCACAAGGTAAGTAGGAATGAGCGCTTATGTGGCAGGCTGGATGGCTTCTTGGACGAGGCAGAAGGTGAGCGCTGGCTGTAGCGTAGGTAGAAGGGAAAGAACAGTGATGAAGCTCTCCTGGAGCACAGTGAGACATCTCCGCACTATCCCAAAGGCCAGAGTGGTAGATATAGGCGACGCCTGATGAGGACCAGGTGTGAGCGCAGCTGACCGTGATGGACAGAGAGGACCATGACAGTACCCCCCCCCCCCCAACGAGCGCCTCTTGGTGGTTGCTCCAGCCTCCCTGGACGCGTCCGATGGAACTCCCTGATGAGATCCTTATCGAGGACGAAGTCAGGATGCACCCAGGACCTGGCCTCCAGGCCATAGCCCTCCCAATCCACGGCCCCGACGACGGACATCCAGGATGGCAGTCACGGTCCAGGCCGGGCTGCCGTCGATCATCTGTGGAGGAGGTGGTGGCCTGGTGGGAGGGGGCACAGGAGGCTGGAAGACACAGGCTTGATCTGCGAGACATGGAATGTAGGGCATATGCGGAGGGAGGGGGGGAGATCAAGTTGAACAGATACAGGGTTGATAATGCGGGATACAGCGAAGGGTCCAATGAACCGCTGCTGCATCTTCTTGCACTCAGCCTTCACATTAATGTTTTTGGTAGAGAGCCATACCTGCTGGCCTACCTGGTACTCTGGGGCTGGGGTCGTATGGCGGTTGGCCACTGCGGTGTTGCACTGTGCTGTGCGCTGTAGTGCGGCCCGGGTTGCCCTCCACAGATGTCGACAGCGCCTCAGATGTGCTCGGACTGAAGGAACAGCAATGTCACCTTCCTCTTCTGGAAACAAGGGAGAAGAATATCCAAGAGAGGCTTGAAATGGGGACATACCTATAGCCGAGGACACCGTCGAGTTGTGGGTGTACTCGATCCAAGGTAGGAAGGAGCTCCAAGCTGACGAGTTGGTAGCCGCCACACAGCGCAGCGCCGCCTCCAGATCCTGGTTAACTCTTTCACACTGGCCATTGGATTGCAGTTAGTATCCCGATGACAGGCTTACCGTAGCCCCAAGGGCGCTGCAAAGCGACCTCCATACCTGGGAAATAAATTGGGGCCCCCGATCCGAAACAATGTCCAGGGGGATCTCATGAAGCCTCACCACATGTTGAACCAGAAGATTGGCAGTCTCCTTGGCCGACGGCAGGCCTGGAAGGGGGACGAAGTGGGCTGCTTTGGAGAATCTGTCAACTAGGGTGAGGACCACAGTATGGTTGTTGGAGGGAGGGAGGCCGGTGACGAAATCCAATGCCACATGGGACCAGGGCCTGCCAGGGATCGGGAGGGGATGAAGTAATCCATCTGGTGGGGATGATGGGGTCTTGCCGGTGGCGCATTGGGGACAGGCCCGGATATACTCCCCGACATCCCTTTGGAGGGAGGGCCACCAGTACAAGTGTTGCAGCAATTCCTCTGTATGTCGTCTCCCCGGGTGGCAGGCAAACTTGGAGGAGTGAGCCCATTGAATGACGTCACCCCGGATGGATACAGGCACAAACAGTTTCCATGCTGGTCCCCCGCCCGGGTCTCTTTCTGTCTCCTGGGCCTTCAGAACCTTCTCCTTGATCCCCCACGAGACGACGCCCAAGACACAAGAGGCAGGGAGAACAGGGTGGTCTTCGGGCTCCGGCACGTCCGTGGCGAATTGCTTGGAGAGGGCGTCTGGCCTGGTGTTTTTCGACCCAGGGCGATATGTGATGGCAAAATTAAACCGGCCAAAAAACAGGGACCAGCAGGCCTGGCGGGCATTCAGGCGCTTGGCCGTCCTGAAGTACTCCAGGTTGCGGTGATCCATCCAAACCACGAACGGCTGCAAGGACCCCTCAAACCAGTGGCGCCACTCCTCCAGGGCCAGTTTCACAGCTAGCAATTCCCTATTGCCAATGCTGTAATTATGCTCAGCTGGTGACAGTTGACGGGAGAAGAAAGCGCATGGATGGACCTTGCCATCTGCCGGGGAGTGCTGGGAAAGGACAGCTCCCATCCCCGAATCCGAGGCGTCCATTTCCACGAGGCACTGTAGATCAGGATCTACCTGAGCCAGAATAGGGGACTGGGAGAACTGCTCCTTGAGGTTCGAAAAGGCCAAAGACGCCTCCTCCGACCACCGGAAGGGAACCTTAGAGGAGGTGAGGCACGTCAGAGGAAGAGCCAGGCAGCTGTAGTTCTTGATAAACCGGTGGTAGAAGTTAATGAACCCCTGGAACTGCTGGAGCTGCTTCCTGGAGGACGGAACCGGCCACTCCACCACCGCCTTGATTTCGCCCGGGCCCGGGAGGATCTCCTTGTGCGAGATGATAAAGCCCAGGAAGGATGTCTTGGAGGTATGAAACTCACATTTATCAGCTTTAATGAACAACTGATTCTCCAACAGCCACTGCAGATCACGTCTGATGTGTATTCGGTGCTCATCTAGGGAACGGGAGAAGTTTAGAATGTCATCCAAATACACGAACACATTCAAAAAGTCTCTCAGGACGTCATTAATAAGCCTCTGGAAGACAACAGGTGCATTGGCCAGCCCAAATGGCATCACGAGGTACTCAAAGTGACCACTAGGGGTCCGGAAACCTGTCTTCCATTCGTCCCCCTCACGGATCTGCACCAGATGGTAGGCATTGCGCAGATCCAGTTTAGTGAAGAAAGACATCCCCTGGAGAGAGTCAAAAGCAGAGTTGAGTAATGGGAGGGTGTATTTGTCTTTGACAGTGATATTGTTCAGTTCCCTGAAGTCGATGCATGGTCTCAGTGACCCGTCCTTCTTCCCCACAAAGAAGAAACCCACCCCCATCGCCGAAGAGGACAGGCGGATAATGCCTGAACTCAGGGACTCCTTGATGTATGTGTCCATGGCAGCCTGCTGCTGGAAAGGCTATACAGCCGGCTGGACGGGAGTGGAGCCCCCGGTCGAAGATTTATGGCACAATTGTATGGCCGGTGGGGGGGAAGGGACAGGGCCTGGGACTTGCTGAAAATGGCTCCAAGGTCATGATACTCAGGGGGCAATTTAGACAGGTCGGGAGGGGGAGCAGTAGGAACCCCTAGGGTCACAGAAGGGGAACATGCAGCTAACTGAAGGCATGCACTGAGGCAAAATGAGCTCCAAGACTTAATACTCCCTGAACTCCAGTCAATCATGGGATTGTGGACACGAAGTCAAGGGTAGCCCAGGATGACCGGAGACAACGAGATGGGCAAAAACAGGACAGTTCCTCACGATGGTTTCTGGTGATAATAACTGACACAGGGGCAGTCCTCTGGGACACAGTAGCCATAGGAGCATTGGACAACACAATCAGTTGTTGCGGAGACTTAAGGGGTTGGCAGTGGAGGCACAACCGGGTTGCCAGGTCTCTGGAAACAAAGCTCTGCTCAGCCCCAGAGTCCACTAAAGCCTGAGTGGGAATTTCAGTGTGCTTATGAATGAATCTAATGGGTAACAGTAACCGAGATAGGGGATTAGGCCGGGATGAATCCGTGAGTCCCCCTACTGAGACGCACGGACTCCCCCTTTTGGGCCAAAGCTGACAGGACTCGATCCCATGCTCCTCACTCCCACAATAGAGGCACAACCCCAGCTTGCGGCAACACTGTTTCTCAGCCACAGATAATCTAGAGTGTCCCACCGTCATGGGTTCCGAGGGGCCTGAGGGTTCAGTAGATAGTAGAGCTAAACACGAGGACCGTGGGGTGTGACGAAACGGTTCCTCAGATCGCCCATAGCCCTTACGTTCAGCCGCCTGCTCCCTAAGTCTGTTATCCAAGCTAATGGCTAGGGAGATTAATTGGGCTTCTCCAATGGGGCTAATTCATCCCGAAGGCTAGGACAGAGGCTTCTAATAAAAATACTGCAAAGAGTGGTGTCCTCCCAACCCACTTCTGTGGCCGCCACCCGGAAATCAATAGCATAGTCAGCTACAGTCTTGGACCCTTGTCTAAGGTTAAGTAAGCGGGTGGTGAGAACACTGTCCCTGTCAGAATGGTCAAAAATCTCGTAAAATTCGTTGATAAATTGGCTGAAAGTGAGGCTCGAGTAATTAGCCCTAGCCATTACCGCGTATGCCCAAGCTAGTGCCCTCCCCTCCAACAGGTTAACGACATAACCGATCTTACTGTGGTCGGAGGGAAAGTCATCTGGCACCCGCTGGAAAACCACCTCACATTGCATAATAACCCCCCCCGGCCTTTGCCCAACTTACCACTAAAACAGATGGGAGTCGGAACGGGAGTGAGACGAGCCGGAGGTGCCTGCTTGAGCTGGTTCGCCGGAAAGCTAGCGGGAGCCAAGTAGCTGCTGGAAGGCGGTAAGGCCTGGGAAAAGGGCTGAGAGTTAGATAATCGGTCTAACCGATCAGTAACACGGGTTAATTGGCTCAGAATGACCCGCTGCTGATGAACCAATGATCGATTCGGATCTCCATATGGTTGACATGGCGCACCAAAGCGCTGTCAGCTGGGTCGCTCTGGCGGAGATGTACTGACATAGTTCAATGACCCAGTGATGACACACAGACTCCGAATCGATACAGTCAAGTTTATTAACAACCAGGTTTGTGAGAGTGTGGTGTGAATGTAGTCTGGAACTGCCGGGAACTGCGATTTAAGGACCTCTCCACCTCGTGTGCCTTCTGCTTCACTGAGACCTGGCTCAAGGAAAAGACACCAGACAGCGCGCTCCTCCTCGAGGGATTTCAGCTGTTTCGTGCAGACCACGACACGGGGCTCTCCGGCAAGACCACAGGCGGAGGAGTCTGCTTCTACATCAACAGCAGCTGGTGCTCCGATGTAACTGATCTCCCAACACTGTTCTCCCGCTCTGGAATATTTATTCATCAACTGCAAGCCATTTTATTCCCCACGTGAGTTTGCTTCATTCATCCTGGCCGCTGTTTACGTCCTGCCCGACGCGGACGTGCGCGAGGCTCAGCGTGCGCTCGCGGATCACATTCAGCAAGCGGAGCGGACTTTCCCGGACTCTCTGGTTATTGTGGTTGGCGACTTTAACCAGAGCAACCTGAGCCACGAATTCCCCCGGTACAAACAGTTTATTAACTGCCCCAGCAGAGGAGAGAACACGCTGGATCACTGTTACACTACAGTTAAGGACGTGTATCGCGCTGTTCCCCGCGCTGCGCTCGGACTATCTGATCACGTGAGGGTCCACCTGATTCCCACATACAGACAGAGACTGAAGCTCACAAAACCTGTTGTAAGCACTACGAGGAAATGGACCAGTGAAGCTGTGGAGGAGCTGCGCACGTGCTTGGAAATAACTGACTGGGACATGTTTAAAGGAGCCACGCATGATCTGAATCAGAATAAAGTTTATTGCCAAGTACATTTACAAGTAAACAACAGGTAAACATACGAGGAATTTGACTTGACATTGGAAAGCGCCTGATAGGCGGATCCCAATGACGCGGCAAGCCATGAAGGCGCCTGTCAACAGGAGGGGACACGGACACTGTGGCCTCATATATCCACTTTTGTGAGGAGAGCATTCTTCCATCGCGCACCAGGGTGAGTTACTCCAACGACAAGCCCTGGTTCACAGCTAAGCTCAGACAGATCAGGAAGGAGAAGGAAGCAGCGTTGAAAAGTGGAGACAGGGACTGCTACAGGGAGGTCAAATACCAGTTTAGCAGAGAGCTGAGGAGAGCTAAATCTGTGTATTCTGAGAGACTCCAGCAGCAGTTCACTGCTAACGACTCTGCTTCTGTGTGGAGAGGACTGAGGAAAAATCACCAACTATCGGCCTCAGGCTTCTAAGGGACAGGATGACAAAGCCCTTTGTCAAAGACTGTCCCAACACTATGCCCGTTTTGACACCCGTCAGCTATGTCCAACTCCCCCCTCCCCCTAGCGCCACTGCCTCCATGGTCCCCACTTCAAAGGCGGCCCCCCCCCTCCTCCCCCCTGCCCTTGCCATCAGTGAGCAGGACGTGCACAGACAGTTCTCCAGACTGAACCCGCGCAAGGCCCCCGGTCTGGACGGCGTGTCTCCCTCCACCCTGAGACACTGTGCGGAGGAGCTGACTCCTGTCTTCACAGACATTTTTAACACCTCCCTGAAGTCATGCCACGTGCCAGCCTGCCTCAAAACCTCTACCATCGTCCCTGTCCCCAAGAAGCCACGGATCACTGGACTTCTTCTTCTTGCCTTGAGAGAGAGCAGTCGCATTTTTCTTCCCTTCTCTCGTCTGCCTTCCTGACCTATTCCCAGCTTTGCAATGTTGCGTTTTTGTCTGTGTTTAGTTGCTCTTCTTCTGCTGAATCTTAATCTAAAAAGAAATTATGGATTTGGAAGCGGCTTAAATGTGCTATTGTCACTATTTTTCAACAAGAATCGGGCCAAGGGGGAGCCCAAGAATTGGAACCTGCGAGGAGACTCATGGACATTGGAATTCATGCGTCTGTGGAAACATTATTGGTTATGATCTCAGGACTTCTATTTTTGGCTGTGAAGTTCTCTGATGCATCAGAAATTGAAGGAAGGTGAGAGAGCTGATCAAAGCAGACCCGGCAAGCTCCTTCATCAAATTCGACCAGTTGGGGAGGGCACGAGCAGCGGCAAACGGTGAACTGAATGACAGTGATTCAGTGGAGGAATACATCTGGAGCCCTGTGCTCTCCATGGAAAAAAGTTTAAGCCTGCTCATGGAAATTATGAAAGCACAGAATTGCACGGGTGAGGAAAAATTCTATTCTCTGAGTGCACTGTGCTGTTTTGATTTGACCTTGTCTTTGGTGCCCCGTGTTTACATTCCTCCTGACGAAGATAAGCAGAAGGAGCGGCTCTGCCTGCTAACCCAAACAAAGACACAGTTGTTATTGTTTCAACAGATGAACGCTCAAGGACAGTGCACCATGTGACAATTTACCATCTGTAAGCAGAGCGAGAACTCTAGACTGTTTAGATCACATGACTTTAACATCTATCCACTGCCAGGAGGCGCCCTCTGCTGTTCACTAGCAATTGACACACCTACACTTGCATTCAACATCACACTGCTGACACAATTACTGATATACGTATATTCACAATACACTGATTCTCTCAACTACTGCTTTGTCATTGTGTGATCTATTGTCTGCTAATTGTGCATTTGAGAGTTTTTTTCTTGTAATCAAAATTTTGGTCACAAATGAGCTCTATTTTGATCAACAATGCTTTTTTCTCGACTTCCGGTTATGGCTGCCACGTAAGACGGACGCGTCTCACTCTGCTCTGCTTTTGGAGAAAAAAAAAAAAAAAAAAAAATCGGCAAATAACTCTCATTTGGGACAAAACGTATCCCAGCGTTTGGGCGAGGATACGTCGGCGAAGCCTAAGGCTGGAAAACCAGGTAGAGGAAAAAGCGAGCCGCAGAAACAGTCCAAATTAACGGACTTTCAGGTCTGTGCGCAGTAGTTAATGCACCAAATATGGCGGAGGAAGCGAACAGCGGTGCGATATCTGCGGAAAGCGACACAGGTGCGTTGCTGGCGGCTATAAGTTCAATGAGAGCGGAATTTTCCTCTAGATTTGATGGGATTATGGCAGCGTTGGAAGGAATGAGAAAGGAATTGGGTGACTGTGTAGAACGAATGGCGCAGATGGAGCTTCGTGTCTCCAGTGCCGAAGATGACGTCACTTGTCTCCAATTAAAGGTGCGCACTTTGGAAAAAAAAAAAAATCTCTGGAAGAAAATATCCTGGATTTGGAATCCCGGTCGAGACGGAACAACTTGAGGCTGGTGGGTCTACCGGAGGAATCCGAAGGTCAGGACTCATGTTCCTTTCTGGAAAAGTGGATTCCGGAGGCGCTGGGCAGCGCGGAGCTGCGGTCGGCGGTGACTCTGGAGGGCGCGCACCGTATTGGCCCACGGAGAGATAAGGGACCACCGAGGACCTTAATTATGAAGTTTATCAGCAACAGAGGACAGGATGAAGATCTCAACGCAGCACGAGCTAAAGGAGAGATTAAACACCAGGACCAGCAGGTGCGGTTCTACCCAGATTTGGGCCACAGGAATCCAACAATTGAGGAAGCAGTTTGATCCCATACGTAAGGAGCTGCGCAACCTTGGATTCGTCATGGTGTAATCTATCCTGCGAGACTGTTGACCACGTATTGAGGCAGAACCCACATCTTCAAGGACCCCAGAGGAAGCGCAGGAGTTCATCAAGAAGATCCAAAGAAGAAGAAGAGACTGGTGGGAGCTAAGCATGAACAAAATATAAGGTAGAATAATTAAGCATTTGCACAGGCATCTGACTGACTTGAAGTAAATAGCAAGTTTACAAAACATAAATTGTATTATATATTAAAAAAAAACAAAACAAACAAAAAAAAACTATGATGTACAAAGTTGCTAAAAATTTTGGAGTTAAGTTGAAAACTACAGAGGAGAGTTAAGTTACGGTCATTAAAAGCAGTAGAGTTAGGGAGATTGGAGGATGAAGAAGGAGTGGCTTAGGCTGTTCCCCGTGGAGGTGGAGCGGTCGCAGGCTATATCGGGAGACGGAATTTTTCTTTTGATTTTGGGGGGTTTGCCACAAGTGTGGGAAGGGGGGAATTTGTGTGTAGTTTGTAGGATGAATGTTCAACCACTCATTTTTTTGCCCCTCTGTTTGAGCATGTTTACACTGCAAGGTAATCCCAAACTCTCTATTGATCATAAACCAAAGCGTTAATCTTAATTTAACTTCATGGAATTGCAGAGGTCTACAAATTTAAAAAACTTAAACAAGTTATGAATAAAATAAAAGACATGGGTTCAAAAATTGTGTTTTTACAAGAAACTCATCTAATAGAGGAGGATGTTAAAAGAATTAGGAGTAGATGGCAAGGAAGTGTTTTCACCTCATCATTTTCATCCCGGGCCAGGGGAGTTATGACTCTCATACATAAATCAGTCCCTTTTCAAGTGAAAAATGTAATTGGAGACAAATTTGGATGATATGTAATCATTCAAGGTTCTTTGCTATTAGAAAATATAAATCTGGTGAACTTATATGGTCCCAATATAGATGATCAAAAGTTCTTTGCTAATTTATTTCTTATCTTATCATCACTTACAGGGCAACATATAATAGCAGGGGATTTTAATTGTACATTGAATCCAGGTATAGATAGATCAACAGGACTGGATTGTACCACATTGGATGTAGGATGACCATTAATCATTTATGAAAGAATTGAGATTGTTAGATATATGGAGAGAAATGAAACCACAAGTTAAAGCCTACTCTTGTTATTCCAGTACCTACAAGACATTCTCACGTATTGATTATTTTTTGATTTCCCACAGAATTAAGGTCCAAGATTCAAAACTGCTTTTATGATAACATCGTGATCTCTGATCATCACCCTGCTGTCTAATATATGTAGATAAAAAATTGACAAAGGAATCAGGTAGATGGCAATTTCAGCATAAATGGCTTCAGGATGAGGAATTTGTCAAGTATATAGAAAAACAGATAGATGAGTTCTTGACATCAATACTACACAAACATCAGCATGTGTAAAGTGGAGGCTTTCAAAGCTTTTATTAGGGGACATATTAGTTTATACAGGTTCAAAATCTAAGAAGACTCGAGAGGAGAGAGCCCAATTGGAACATAAAATAAAAAGTCTTCAGGAAAAAGTGTATGCAGGAAGTGATCCAAGGTTGGAGAATGAATTACTGATTTTGAGAGCTGAATACAACAAAAAATCAGCGAATAGAGCTGCCTCGAGTCTTCTAAGATTGAAACAATCTTTTTATGAACAAGGTGAAAAATCAGGAAAATTATTGGCATGGCAGATTAAACAATTAGAATTTAGAACGCCAATTACCAGTATTATAAGTAACGGAGAGGTAGTTATAGATCCTTTAGAAATTAACAGAGCCTTTAGAGATTACTATGAAAAATTATATGATACCAAAAATGAATCTGATTTAACAAAACTAAATGGGTTTTTGAACGAACTATCTATACCGTGTATTCCAAATGAAAACAGGGAGATATTGGAGTCTAAAATTAGTCAAGAAGAAGTTGGGCTAGCCATTGATAATATGAAATCAGGAAAAGGTGCAGGACCAGATGGTCTTCCAGTTGACCTTTATAAAAAATTTAAGAATAAATTAATAAAACCTTTTTTGGAAATTGTTTTAGAAGCGTTTCAAAATAATAATTTACCATCATACATGAATAATGCCTTAATTATACTGCTGCCAAAACCAGGTAAGCCCTCTAATAAATGTGAAAATATGAGACCAATAAGCCTATTAAATGCTGACCTTAAGATAATCTGTAAAATTTTAGCAAGACGAATACAAGAAATTTTACCAAATATTATTAATCGAGATCAGAATGGCTTTATAAAGGGAAGACAAGGCTTCCATAATGTAAGAAGACTATTTAATATTATTTATTTTAATAAAGAAGCACCGGATACAGCTCTCCTATCACTGGACGCCGAAAAGGCCTTTGATAGAGTTGAATGGCCCTTTTTTTGAAGTCTTACAAAGGTTTGGACTTGGAAATAATTTCATAAAATGGGTTCAGATAATATACAATAATGCTACAGCAGAAATCCTAACAAATAATATTTCAAAATCAATAAAGGATGTCGACAAGGCTGTCCACTTTCACCTTTACTGTTTACTATGGCAATTGAACCTTTAGCGATGGCGATACGTTTACATTCACAAATATATGGAATTAAAGTTGGACCAACAGAACATAAAATCTCCCTGTACGCCGATGACATAATTTTCTTTATGTCGAATCTAAAAAAATCAATTCCGACCTTGTTGAATTTAATAAAGAATTTTGGGGAAATATCAGGATATAAAATAAATAAAACTAAATCTTCAATATTAATGCTAAATGAGACCCAGAGAAATTACCCAGACCCTGAGGTAAATCAATTCAACGTTGTAAATCAGTTTAAATATTTAGGAATCCAAATTGTGCCCAAGCTAGAATCAGTCGCCAGTGTCAACTATGAAGCCTTAATGACAGATATCAATGAGTTAATTCAGAGATGGATGTCACTACCAATGTCGATGATCGGGAGAATCAATATACTTAAGTAATATTTTACCTAAAATACTTTATTTATTTCAATACATTCCCTTACCACCACCTTTAGATTTATTCTCAAGAATTAAAAAAAAGTTAGTGGAATTTATATGGAACAACAGGAGGGCTAGATTACGTCTGTCTTTATTATATTTACCATTTGATCGTGGAGGTCTGAAATGTCCAATTTTATGTTGTATTATTGGTCGGCACAACTGAGGTCTATGACATATTATTTTTCATTAAATGATCTCCCTCACTGGACTGAAATGGAATCATACAATTTACCTTTACCTCTTCCCATATTCAATATACTCAGATTCGGCAAAAAAATTACAAAAACAAGTTAAAAATCCATTTGTAAAGCATATGATCAAAATATGGTGTGAAGCTAAAAACTATTTAAAAGAACCACAGTTATTGTCACAATTTAGCCCAATATGGGGTAATCAATATTTTAAACCAGGGAGAGCGGACGCTGTATTTAAAGTATGGAATTTAAAAGGGATACAAAAGATTCAGGATTTATATTTGCCATGTGCAGATAACATATGTCTTTTGAAGAGCTGAGGATCAAATTTAATCTTAATAGAACACATTTTTTTTAAATATCTTCAACTTAGAAACTTATTCGATCAAATCAAAATAAAGCTCTCACTCGACCTATTTATTCATCCTTGGAAAAAATGTTGATGAAAGATAGTAAAAGAAAGGGTATTATTTCAGAGTTTTATAACTCATTGACACTATCTTCAAGTGAAAATTCACAGAAAAGATTATACTACTGGAAAGAAGATCTGCAAACTGAAATTTCAGAGGAACAATGGGAATTGGCTTGTACAGAAGCTCAAACCAAATCAATAAATGTACGTCTAAATTGATACATTCAAATGGTTAATGCGGATGTATGTTACACCGAGGAGTTAAATAGATATAACAAAAATATACCAGATACGTGCACAAAATGCATGGAAAGTAAAGGAACCCTATTTCATTGTGTATGGGAATGTAGATTAATAAGAATGTTTTGGGAAGAGGTGAGGGTAACAATTGAAAAAATAATCTCAAAACAAATCATATTGAATCCTAAACTGGTTTTTGTTGGGTCTGTACCCAGAAAAGCATAACTTTAATAAAAGTGAAAGAACATTCATAGACCTCAGTTTGCTTAATGCCAAAAAATGTATTGCACATTTATGGAAAAAGACTCATAGACCAGATGTGACTCAGTGGTAAGACAGATGTTAACAAACCTTCCATTAGAAAAGAATAACATATATACTGAAATCAAAGGAAAGTGTGTTTGAGAATATATGGAGACCTTTTATTGATTATGTAAAAAATTTAAACATAACTCTTGAAGAAGAAGGTGAATGATGTGTGTGGACCTTGTAAATTCCAAACTGGTGAACATAATATGTATACTTATGTATTGGATTGTCTAGACTAAACAGAGGAGCATTGTTGAAGACTTGATTTTGTTGGTGGTTGTTGGTGTTTTTAGTGCATTTTTTTTGTAGTACTTTAGTGTTAGTGTTTGATTGTTTGTATCATGTTTGTTTAAAAAAAAGGTTCAATAAAGATATTGTGGAAAAAAAACAATGCTTTTTTCTCTCTCCTACTGTGTTTTTCCCTATCCTTCCCCCCCTCCCCCCTCTTCACCCCCCCCCCCATATGACAGGCGCCTTTCATGGCTGCCGCGTCACTGGGATGCGCCTTTCGTGCGCGCCCAATGTCAAGTCATATTCCTCGGATGTTTACTTGTAAATGTGCTTGGCAATAAATCTGATTCTGATTCTGACTTAACGACTACAGACCTGTAGCGCTCACCTCTGTAGTCATGAAGTCCTTTGAGCGCCTGGTCCTGCCCCACCTCAAGACCATCACCACTCCCCTCCTGGACCCGCTGCAGTTCACCTACAGAGCCAACAGGTCTGTGGACGACGCAGTCAACCTGGCCCTCCACTCCATCCTGCAGCACCTGGACTCCCCGGGAACCTACGTCAGGATCCTGTTTGTGGACTCAGCTCTGCATTCAATACCATCCGCCCCGCTCTGCTCCAGGACAAGCTGTCCCTGCTCAACGTGCCTGACTCCCTCTGCAGGTGGATCACCGACTTCCTGACGGACCGGAGGCAGCATGTGCGGCTGGGAAAGACTGTCTCAGACTCTGTTAGCATCAGCACCGGATCACCCCAGGGCTGTGTACTTTCCCCCCTGCTCTTCTCCCTGTACACCAACTCCTGCACCTCCAGCCACCAGTCTGTCAAGTTGATCAAGTTTGCGGATGACACCACCCTCATCAGGCTCATCTCCAACAGCGACGAGTCCGTCTACAGGAGAGAGGTGGCCCAGCTGGCGTCCTGGTGCGGCCACAACAACCTGCAGCTGAACGCTCTGAAGACAGTGGAGAAGATCGTGGACTTCAGAAAAGTCACAGCCCCTCTGCCCCCCCCTTACCCTCACAGACTCTCCCATCACCACTGCGGATTCCTTCCGCTTCCTGGGCACCACCATCACCCGGGACCTCAAGTGGGAGCTGACCATCAGCTCCCTTATCAAAAAGGCCCAGCAGAGGATGTTCTTCCTGCGGCAGCTGAGGAAGCTCAAGCTACCCATCAAGATGTTGGTGCAGTTCTACACGGCCATCATCGAGTCCATCCTCACCACCTCCATCACCGTGTGGTACGCAGGAGCCACCGCCAGGGACAGACTAAGACTGCAGCGCATTGTGCGCACTGCTGAGAAGGTGATTGGCTTCAAGCTCCCATCCCTCCAGGACCTGTACATCTCCAGGACCCGGAGACTTGCAGGTCAGATCATAGCCGACCCTTCACACCCTGGACACGCACTGTTTGGCCCCCTCCCCTCAGGCAGAAGACTTCGGTCTATTCAGACTAAAACCTCCCGCTACGTGAACAGCTTCTTCCCCTCTGCCATCAGACTGCTGAACACTAAGTGACTTATTAGACTCTTGTGCACTACGTACAGCAGCTCAACCGGACTCATGACAATTATCACTGTTTTCTTTTTGCACTACCGACTGCACTATGTGGAACTCCACAATATCTGCTGCTTGTTAATATATTTAAAAATTGCATAGATTAGTATTACTTATTCGTATTCTACCTTTTATTGCATGCATAGTTTTTTATTTTTATCTTTAGTGCTACTCCATGTTTAATGTTGCAGCATTGCACCGAGACAAATTCCTAGTTTGTGTACTACATGAACAATGGCAATAAATCTCATTCTGATTCTGATTCTGAACTGAGTGAGACACCGTACAGCCTGACAACACTGGAGACACAAAAGGAGATGGAATTTACTGGGCGTTACTTCTGGAGTTTAACAGTTACACTGAACTTACTGTGGGAACAGATGGTAGCGAGCTCCTGTTCAGCGTGACAGCTGTGGCCAGGAAGACAGTGCTCTTCAGGTGGTGGAATGACTCCGGCAGGTGAGTTGACATGCAGGTGGAGGTGAGTATGTAGGATGAATGGTCCGCCGCCTGGGAGGAGGAGTCTGGGATTCCGCTGCCAAGGACACCGCCTGTGCACAGGGGAACTGATTCACAAGGTGAGTAGGAATGAGCGCTTACGTGGAAGGCTGGATGGCTTCTTGGATGAGGCAGAAGACAAGCGCTGGCTGTAGCGTAGGTAGAAGGCAAGGAACGGTGATGAAGCTCTCCTAGAGCGCAGTGAGACTATCCCAAAGGCCAGAGTGGTTGATATAGGCGACGCCTGATGAGGACCAGGTGTGAGTGCAGCTGACAGTGATGAGCAGAGCAGACCATGACAATTGCTGCCCACAGATATCCAAAAGTTGTTCCAAATAAGGGAGAAACAATATCATTTCAGAGGAACATGTATATTTCAAAAACCTTCAGTGAGAACTACCACCAAGCAACACTGTGTTTCAGTTCAAGGAGTCAGGTTATGGAACAATTTTGGACCTGAATTAAAATCATGTACAACACTTGGACAATTTAAACAAAAACTAAAGGAAGAAGTACTCCAAACATATATACAAGATGACATGTAAAATCACATAAGGATTGTCATATCCAGTCTGTGTTGTGTTGTTGCTTAGTTTTTTTTGTCACATTTTGTCTTTGCTTTGTTCTGAATTGTAATCGCTCTTGTTTTGTTTTTCTTTTGAATTCTTAGATGGAACATGGGTGGGCAATATAAGCTGTAACTTATGTTGAACTGTGTAATCAGAGGAGTTGCTGTTTAATTTGGCCTTGTTAGATTTTTTTTCCCCTTTGTTATATTATTCTGTTCCTTTCTTTTAATCTTTACATCTAATCTTTTTTTTTAGTTCAGCTCCTTAGTTTTCCTCGCGTTGATCTGGAGGCAGTTCCGATGGCACCAGTCCACGAAGTCCTGGATAAGCCCTCTGTACTCAGCTTCATCTCCATTGGAGATGAGGCCAACGATCGCAGAGTCATCAGAGAACTTCTGTAGATGGCAGTGTGTTGTGTTGTGTGAGAAGTCCGCAGTATAAAGAGTGAACAGGAAGGGAGCCAGCACCGTTCCCTGGGGGGCCCCCGTGCTACTGATGATCGTGTCGGACACACAGTCCCGGGTTCTCACAAACTGAGGCCGGTTCGTGAGGTAGTCCAGGATCCATGATGACAGGTGCTGGTCCACCCCTGCGCGCAGCAGCTTGTCCTTCAGGATCATCGGTTGGATGGTGTTGAAAGCACTGGAGAAGTCAAAGAACATGATCCTCACCATATTCCCGGGCTTCTCCAGGTGGGACAGAGAACGGTGAAGGAGGAAGATCACCGCATCCTCCACCCCAATGCCATGCTGGTAGGCGAACTGGAGTGGATCCATCGCTGGTTCCACCAGGGGGCGGAGGTGAGCAAGGAGCAGTCTCTCCAGGGTCTTCATCAAGTGGGACGTCAAGGCCACCGGTCTGTAGCTGTTCAGGTCTTTGGGGTGGGAAGTTTTTGGTACAGGTACCACACAAGATGTTTTCCACAGCTGTGGTACCCTCCCCAGTTTCAGGCTCATGTTGAAGATATACGTCACAATCCCACACAGCTGGTCTGCACAGGACTTGAGGAGCTTTGCGCTGATGCCGTCCGGTCCCGGCGCCTTCCTCGCCTTGATCTTCCTCAGCTCCGTCCTCACCTGGGTCCTGGTCAGGGTCAGGATGGGGGGCTGTGTGTTGGGAGGGGGGGGGTGTTGGTAGAGTGGGGAGTGGGCAGCAGGACTTGATTTCTTTAGAGGCAGCAGTGGTTGTTGTGCAGTCAGGGGGGAGGGCGGTTGGTCAAATCTATTGAAAAACAGATTCAGGTTGTTCGCCCACTCCCTGCCCCCTGGGGCCTGGGGGGAGGTATTCTGGAGCCCCGAGATGGTTTTGAGGTTTCTCCAGACCCCGCTGATGTCGCTCTGTTGCAGCTTGTCCTCCATCTTCTTCCTGAAGCTGTCCTTGCCTTCTCTGATCTTTCTCCTCAGCTCCCTCTGTACGGACTTCAGCATCTCCCTGTTCCCTGACCTGAAGATCCTCTTCTTCTCTCTCAGAAGTGTTTTTATCTCAGGGTTGATCCAGGGTTTGTTGTTTGAGTGACGCCGTATGGTCTTGGTGGGAACGGATTTGTCCACACAGAAGCTGAGGTAGCCCGTGAAGGTGTGAATGAGGCCATCGATGTCCTCACCATGTGGATCGCAGAGCTGCTTCCAGGCGGTGGCTTCAAAACAGCCCTTTAGGGTGTCCATTGTCTCCTCAGACCATAACTCCACAGTGTGCATGGCCGGAGGTTGTCTGTGCACTAGGGGTTTGTACACCGGCCGGAGATGAACCAAGTTGTGATCCGATCTCCCGAGTGGGGGTAGTTGTGATGAGGTGTACGCCTCCTTAGTGTTTGCGTAGAATAAATCCAGTGTTTTATTGTCTCTAGTGTGGCATGTGACATACTGGGTGAACGTGGGTAGAATGGGAGACAGTGAAACATGGTTGAAATCGCCTGAGATGAGGAGAAGAGCATCTGGGTGTTCTGTCTGCAGCCTGCTGGTTACTGAATGGATGACGTCACGTGCTGTCCCAGCGTTCGCCGTCGGATTTGCATAAACAACAATGCAGATCACGTGTGAGTGTTCTCTCGGGAGATATGTAGGCCTCATGCTAACAGCTAGCAACTCAATGTCTTTGCTGCAGTGTCGTTGTTTAACAGTGATATGTCCCGGTCTGCACCAGTTGTTGTTAACATACATGATCACTCCACCGCCCCTAGCCTTGCCACTGTCTGGTGTTCGGTCAGCTCGTATCATGTGAAAACCCTCCAGCTCAATGTTAGCATCTGCTGCTAGTTCAGTTAGCCACGTCTCAGTAAACAAAAGGAGAGAGCACTCCCGGTATGTGCTATCATAACGGGAGATAGCCGCTAGCTCATCTAACTTTCCCAGTATCGACCGTACATTTCCCATGACAACAGATGGAAGGGAGGGTCTGTACCTTATATTTTTTGTCCTCCGCCTTACTCCAGCCCGGCAGCCGCGGCGTTTTCGCCTCAGTTCTCTCGGTATGTCGAGTTTTTCCAATGGGACCGGGTGGCGGTTGAATGCTAGCAGCTGTTCTCTGCTGTATCGTATCCTGCTATAGACAGTGGCTCCGTCCACCGGCTCAGGAGACATTTAGGACGATCTGTGTGTCCGTGATATAAGTGGGGTGAAAAAAAAAGACGGATCAAAAGAGAGAGGAAGGGAAAAAGACTCGGAATCGAGCCGCTGTTGCAAAAGGCAGCCGACTCGTGTGGCGCCGAGAAAAAAAAAAAAAAAAAAAAAAAAAAAAAAAAAGCTCCTTAGTTCCATCTTCAATGGAGATGAAGCTGAGTACAGAGGGCTTATCCAGGACTTCGTGGACTGGTGCCATCGGAACTGCCTCCAGATCAACGCGAGGAAAACTAAGGAGCTGGTGGTGGACTGCCACAGGCATGGGCAGCCCCTCACAGTACCAGTAAATATACAGGGAACAGACATCGAGATGGTGACATCCTATAAGTACCTGGGTATTCATCTGAACAATAAACTAGACTGGTCACACAATACTGATGCACTCTACAAGAAGGGACAGCGCAGGCTGTTCCTGCTGAGGAGACTCAGGTCTTCTGGTGTACAAGGGGCGCTGCTGAAGTCATTCTATGACACGGTGGTGGCATCAGCCATCACTTTTGGAGTGGTCTGCTGGGGCAGTGGCATTACTGCAGCCGATAGGAAGAGACTGAACAAACTGATTAAGAAAGCTAGCTCTGTCCTGGGGCAGCGCCTTGATCCGATGGAGGAGATAGGAGAGAGAAGGACGGTGGCTAAACTGTCACCTCTGCTGGAGTCCGAGTTCCACCCTATGCAGGACATACTGAATGCACTGAGGAGCTCATTTAGCAGCAGACTACATCATCCCAGGTGCACAACCGAGAGGTTTCGTAGGTCCTTCCTACCAACGGCTGTCAGACTGTACAACCTAAGCAGGGCTGCTCGCAGAGATAGCAAAAAGACGTAACAAACTAATAGTTTTTTGAATGCAAAAGATGCAATAGACTTACACAATGGTCCTCTCCGGCATACAACTAGGAACATACCGGTCGATATGGAGGGTGAGAATATGTATGGGCACATAATCATACCATGTAGGATAACTAAGTAGACGGTTATGCTGTTTCATCCCACCTAGCAACAATGCTCTGCACTGTGTGTGTTTATATATTTGCATATTTATTCCATCTAGCTACAATGCTCCGTACTGTGGGTGTTTATATATTTATATATCTACATATTATTCCATCTAGCTACATTGCTCCGCACTGTGTGTGTTTATATACTTGCATATTTATTCCACCTAGCTGCAATGCTCCGTACTGTGGGTGTTTATATATTTACATATTTATTCCATCTAGCTACAATGCTCTGCACTGTGTGTTCATATATTCATATATTTATTCCATCCAGCTACAATGCTCTGCACTGTGTGTCTGTGTGTGTGTGTATATATATATATTTTATAGTAATACGTACATATGTTTATTAGCTGCTCTTGCTTGCTTGTTTTTTTTTTCTTGCCTTCTGATTGTTGCTCTGAGTGTTGCTATCCCTGTGCTGTTGCAATCCTGGAATTTCCCCGTTGTGGGACTAATAAAGGCTTATCTTATCTAATCTATCCGAAATAAAGATTCATTCATTTAGATGCCATGTCCTTTCTGTGTAGGCCCTTCTATCTTCCCCGTGAGCTAAAAGCAGCAATTGTAGCAGCTGTTTACGTCCCTCCAGATGCTAGAATTAGCTTAGCACTCAGCCATATCCAGCACGTCGTCAACAGGCAACAGAAAGAGCACTCCGACTCAGTCCACTAATGTCACTTTTTCGTGTGTGCAACTTTTTTGTCATAGTTTTACAGCTCTTCTTGTAAATCAGACATTTTTTTCTTGTAAATTTGCCTACTCTTTGTATAAATATGCAATGTTTCCTGTCATGTTCAGGTGGGCGCTCGCCCCCTCCGTTCTGTTTGCTCGATTCCCCGACTCTGCTGCCATCATCACACCTGTGTGATTAGACACACCTGCTGCTCCTTCTTCGCCAGCTCATAAAAGACCTTCAAGCAGAGGCTTCAGCGCTGGCTCGTTTGGGTACACTGCCTGCAAACGCGCAAGTAATTATAAAATTATTCCCAGATAGGATCCAAGCTGAATTCCTCTGTGTTCTTCTTTCTACAGGTTGCTGCCATCGGCGGGGCGCTTCTTTGGGGATTGCTGTACATTCACCTGCTCCATCCACCTCTTTCCTCTTCAGCAACCTGTCTCCACCCGGTCAGGCTCCACCCAGCTCCATCCTATCCTATCTTCTACCAGCTTCACCCTGCTGATTCGTCTCTCCCTGCTGGGCCTCTCTGTTGGGCTGTCTGCCCCACTCACGTAAGTGGCAAATTTGTCTTTCCACTGCCCTTCCTCCTTCCTCATATTAATTGCTCTCATCTCTCTCCACAGGCCTATGTTCCTCTGGCAGGTGGCATTTTCTGTAATAGTGCTCCACGTTCTGAAATTAAAAAATTGCATAAACTTGTCTGTGTCGAGTGAGTTTTTCTCTGGTGTGGTTCCTGCACGTGAGCTAACTGTTCCATCATGATGACATTTCCTCCATGTTGTTTCCTCTTAAATTCAGTTTCTCACAAAAATGTAGCATTTTTCTCAAATTTGTCATGAAATATATGTCAGCCTTTTTCCTTACATATTTGCAAAGTAATTTGAATTTCTAATTTTTTTAAAAAAATTTTGACTATCATCACGTTGCTACTTTTTTCTTGTGAATTTATACTATTTTCTCCTAAATTTGCATGGTTTTTTCTGGTAAATTTGATAAAGGTAAATTTGTTTTTTTACTTTTACGAGGGGAGGGGGGCAAATACCTGAATCCTAAATTTGAAAACTGAATGTCATTGTGAAAAATTAAATGTCTAGATCAGGGGTGTCCAACCATGTGCCATGGAGAGCCAAGACCCTGCAGGTTTTCTCTTCTACCCAGTCTCTTCAGCAGGTGTTTTCACTTATCAGCAATCAGTGGGAAGAAGTTCACTGAAATCTGCTGTTGAAGACACTGGTTGGAGGTAAAACCTGCAGGGTCTTGGCTCTCCATGGCACATGGTTGGACACCCCTGGTCTAGATAATGAATCCAGAGTAACTTTTTAATACCAGGATGATTTTGTCACAAATCTACTCACAGATTTGCTGTCTTTTAATGAGTGAAACATAGATTCAAAGGCTTTATCATCATGTGCACAGTTAAGAAATGCAACATTTCCTGAGCAATGAAATTCTTACTTTGCTCTCTGAGCGATTGCCAAGTTAAAAGGTACAGAAACAACAATTCTAATAGGTCATGACACACGAACACAGTAACTCAATCCTAATACTAATGGATGCTAATAACACACACCCCAACATACAGTTAGGCAGTAGAGGAATGAAATTGAAAATTCACTGGATGACTAAAATGATAGCGATATATTGATATCAGAGATGATGTGAACCTGAGGTGGCATGAACCTACGTATGTACAGTGTGCGAATAAGCATTGTGCAACAAGCAGTGTATAATTACAAATTATTTCTGTAACGATAGGACCAGTAGACTGAGCATGATAAGTAGCAGCAGAGATGATCTGGACATCAGATGGGTGATGCTATATCTACTGTACAGGTGAGCAGTGTGCAAATTTAGCAGCCGGTGTGTGAGTTCCTATATGCAAAGTTGTGTTATGGAGTTTGGGAGTTATCTGTTCATGAGTCTGATGACAGTGGGAAAGGAGGAGTTTTTCAGTCTGGCTGTCCAGCATTTCACACTTCTGTACCTCCGACCTGAGGGTAGAAGTGTGAACAGTCTGTGTTGGGGGTGGGTGGGGTCCCGGAGGATGCCATCAGCTCTCTTTTGGACTCTGCGGTGGTAGATGCTCTGCAGAGAAGGGAGTGGAGTCCTGATGATTTTCTCCGCTGTCTTCACCACTCTCTGGGGGCGTTTGCGCTCCAGGGCAGTGGTTGCTGCCGTACCACGCAGTGATGCAGTTGGTCAGGATGCTCTCGATAATGCAGCTGTAGAAATTGTTGAGGATCCTGGAAGACATGCCAAACTTCTTCAGCTTCCTCAGAAAGTACAGTCACTGTTGAGCTGTCTTAACCAGCTCTGTGGTGTTGTGAGTCCACTTAAGGTCCTCGCTGATGTAGATGCCCAGGTATTTAAAGCTGCTCACCTTCTCCACCTCAAGCTTCCGGATGAACAGCGGCTGATGGGGTCCCCTCCTCCCTTTCCTCATGTCCACTATCATCTCCTTTGTCTTGTCTGTGTTGAGGGTGAGGTTGTTGTCCTCACACCATGACACCAGGTTGGCTACCTCCCTCCTCTAGGATGCTTCGTCATCACCACTGATGCAGCCTATCACTGCTGTGTCATCCGCAAACTTTAGGATGATGATGTCCTTGTGGGAGTCAACACAGTCATGCACACCTAAGGTATGGTGTGCTATGTTCATAGTGCCTCTGTAAGCAGGAAAACTTTAAAGCCTCATCCACATTCAGCAGCTACATTCACCTCAGTTCTGTGGCTAGAATGATGATCATGGTATGAAAATAAACTAGATGAACTAATGCACCTGCTGATAGCGCTGTTAAGATGCTATTAAGAGGGAAGAAGGGGAGAGAATATTTTACATCTTTCCAAGTTTTCTGCATGGGAAATTCTTGCATGAATTTCATCTTTCAAAACTGTCAGTGAAATACCTCTCTTAAACCATCTGAACTTTAACAGAGCTTATTTTATATCAGAAGCAAGAATGTGAAAGTGACAGCAGAAGGGATAACAAAGAGGGAGAGATGGAGGAGAGAGGTGGCTCAGGTGACCAGAGGGAGAGTGAGGCAGCACAGGAGGCACAAGTGACCAGGTAGCAATTAAAAAATGAACTTTGCGCCTTAGAGAACAGACTGCTGACTAGTCATCGTAATAATGTACTGGTGGACAAACTAATGAATTTTAGACTTGTCCTGATAAGTAATTGGCATTTTCTTTTTGTTCATGTGATTTTCTCACAGAGAGACACAGAGTGAGGGCAGCAGTCAAGCAAATCCATTCTGTTATTACACAACATTCATTCATCTTCTTCCACTTAATCCTTTTTGGGTCGCGGGGGTGGGGGGGCTGGAGCCTATCCCAGCGTCTTTGGGCGAGAGGCAGGATACACCCTGGACAGATCACCAGTCCATCGCAGGGCCAACACAGAGAGACAGACAACCATTCACTCTCACAGTCATACCTAAGGACAATTTAGAATCCCCAGTTTGATGCCAATTAACCTAACTTGCATGTTTTTGGCATGCGGGAGGAAACCGGAGAAATCCCGGAGTAAACCCACGCAGACACGGGGAGAACATGCAGACTCCACACAGATCCCTGTTGGTCGGGGGCTGGGATCGAACCCAGGATCCCCCGGCCAAGGGTGAGTTGCTGTGCTCCTGCAGTGCTAACCACTCTTCCACCGCGCCACCCTCTATTACACAACATAACAAAAATAATTTTTTTGTAAGTTGTCTGTGTTTTTTCAGCTACTTTAAGACAATTCTGCACCGCTGAATCCAAAAATGACATCCGTTTCTCTCGATCAGGTCAGGTTTTTATGCTAAGTTGTAAGCAGTTGTGCAGTTGTACTGTAAATTGAATAGAAGACATTGATAAAGTTAACCCTCCTGTTGTCCTCATATTCTGTATACACCCCATGTCCTCCAGGTCAAAATGACCCATCTTCACTAAACCCCCAATATAAGCAGCTTAACTGAATTTTAAACACCAAATTTTATTTTGCTTGAAGAAACAACTTGTCATTCACCACAAAATGTGTGAATACCTGAGTTTTCCCTCTTCACCTGTATAAGAAAGAATAGAAATGTGCAAAAATGAGTTTTGAATGCATTTTTATTCATCCCAATGATTCAGTTTCTCTTGATTTTTTTTTATTTTTTTTTTTAATTTTTGCTAGTGAACAATGTAAGAAAATATACAATACAAAAATGTGAAAAACAAAATAACTCATTCAACTAATTAGCACATAAAGGGCACTATGCAAGTGCACAGCCTTTGCAGATATTTTTTCTTACACCTGCAGCACACTGTATGTGTTTTACAGTCCTTCCTTGGCTGGCAGAACTGACATCTCTTCCTCTTACTTGCCCCAGCTGGGGCAGCGGCTGTGGCAGCTGGATCCTCAGGTTGATCAGGAGTTCCTGCACTCTGAATAGCTTTCACAACTGCTGCAGAGGCTTCTGTGCGGGGGACATGCTTCCTTCTTTCAATGAGTGGAGTTACAAGTGCCTTTCCTAGCTGCTCCAGAAACACCCTCCTCTTGTTCTGCTTACGAGGCATCCAGGTCGGGTTGAGCTCTCTCCAAATCACAAAGGCATTGCAGGAGGAAACATCAATGATGTTGTGGAAGATGACCAGGGGCCAGCGGGCAGTCATCCTTCTGCAGCTGTATGTCCCAATCACTTTATCTAGGTTGTCCACACCTCCTTTGTTGCAGTTGTAGTCTAGGATGATGGCTGGCTTCCTGCCCTCACGATCGCTAATGGCAGCGTCTTTGTGCTGTGTGCTCAGAAGTACTACATTCTTGTTTCTTGTTTGTTAAAAGGAAAGTCTCTCTTTCAGCTTCAGGGTTTTCTTCTTCTTCTTCTGAAAATGATTCATCATGCTCTGGGTTGTATTCCTCCCTACCTTCTTCTTCTGATACATCCTCCACTTCCTCTTCTGAATCAGAGTTGTCTTGCTGGACATCTGAAAAAAATCAGCTCTATAGCCTGTTCGACGGTATAACGTACACTCATGGCTTCAGCAGAGAGAGAATTTGGGGTACTGTCATCTGCAGCACCTTTATAACCTCTGGAAATCCACCTGTCTTGTCTTGTTTACGTCTGCTATTGTGTTGTTTATATCTGCTACTGATTGATCTGAGACGGAACTAAAATATTCTCACATTCTGTGGTGTGTAAATAACTCAGTGACTGTGATTTCAACTCAATTTGACTGTCGGGTCATTTTGACCCGAAGACGACCTTTGTACCTTTTTTTGTACAACTTACATGGAAATGTGAATAAAGGCAACAATTCACTTATCCTAATGTTGGGGTCAATCTAGGAAAATTCATAAAATTTTAAGTTGAAAAAATATTGTTTAGGGGGATTTTTTTTGGTTTTTACCACAGTGACGGGTCATTTTGACCCGAGGACAACAGGAGGGTTAAGTACATGTAAATTGAATGTTATGTCATCATTGTTCAAAATTCAGAGAAGTTCAAGAAACAAAAAAGAATTTTGCATTATATAAAGTGAAAATACCCGTAAATGTAAACAAAAATGTAAAAAACATGTGGCCATAGTTCAAAAAGTTGACCTCATTGAGAAAAACCAGTGAGATTTTTGGATTCAGCACATCAAAATTGTCCTAAATCAGCTAAAAAAACTTAGACAATAAATCTGGTGTTGACCAGTGTTATCACTGTATAGTAGGGCTGTGCGACATGATGATATATATCGGATGACGATATAGAAACGTTGATCAAAGAATACTCTATCATTTATATTGTGATTTAAAATGCACATACTCCTGTCTAGTCAGTAAAGCTCATCACCACTACTTGTCAGCTCCCCGTCTCTCCCCTGCACTGCGCGACTGTGTGCAGCGAAACAGGTGGTGGTGGGTGGCTAGGCTTCAGTCCGGCGGTTGCTTATGCTAACTCCAAACTACCAGCTCAGATAGCGGCTACTCCTGGTTGTCAGGGATGTGGGACTGTTTTCCATCGTGCTGCATCAGAGAGAATATCACTCAATCAATCAATCAACTTTATTTATAAAGCACATTAAAAAGCAACACTTGCTACACAAAGTGCTGTACAGCAGGAACGCACACGAAAACAAGAGCAAGAAGCAGGACACTAGCACAAAAACGATATACAGTTAGGCCCAAAAATATTTGGACAGTGACACAAGTTTTGTTATTTTAGCTGTTTACGAAAACATATTCAGAATACAATTATATAATCAATATGGGCTTAAAGTGCAGACTCTCAGCTGTAATTTGAGAGTATTCACATCCAAATTGGAGCAAGGGTTTAGGAATTACAGTTCTTTAATATGTAGTCGCCTCTTTTTCAAGGGACCAAAAGTAATTGAACAATTGACTCAGAAGGCTGCAAAAAAAAAATAACAAGACTGCATGGGCTCTTCCCTCATTAACCTGTCATCAATTAAGCAGTTAAAAGGTCTGGAGTTGATTCCAGGTGTGGCGTTGGCATTTGGAAGCTGTTGCTGTGAACACACAACATGCGGTCAAAGGATCTCTCAATGGAGGTGAAACAGAACATCCTGAGGCTGAAAAAAAAGAAGAAATCCATCAGAGAGATAGCAGAAATGTTAGGAGTGGCCAAATCAACTGTTTGATACATTCTGAGGAAAAAAGAGTGCACTGGTGAGCTTGGGAACTCAAAAAGGCCTGGACATCCACGGAAGACAACAGTGGTGGATGATCGCACAATCCTTTCCATGGTGAAGAACAACCCCTTCACAACATTCACTCAAGTGAAGAACACTCTCCAGGAAGTAGGTGTATCAGTATCTAAGTCTGCCATAAAGAGAAGACTTCATGAGAGTAAATACAAAGGATTCACCACAAGGTGCAAACCGTGAATCAGCCTCAAAAATAGAAAGGCCAGAGTTGACTTTGCCAAAAAACACCTGAAGAAGCCAGCCCAGTTCTGGAACAGCATTCTTTGGACAGATGAGACTCAGATCAACCTGTACCAGAATGATGGGAAGAAGAAAGTTTGGAGAAGAATTGGAACAGCTCATGATCCAAAGCACTACATCTTCTGTAAAACATGGTGGAGGCAGTGATGGCATGGGCATGCATGGCTTCCAATGGCACTGGGTCACTTGTGTTTATTGATGATGTGACAAAAGATAGAAGCAGCCGGATGAATTCTGAAGTGTATAGGGATATACGTTCTGCTCAGATTCAGCCAAATGCAGCAAAGTTGATTGGCCGGTGCTTCACCAATGATCCAAAACATACTGCAAAAGCAACCCAGGAGTTTTTCAAAGCAACAAAGTGGAATATTCTGCAATGGCCGAGTCAGTCATCAGATCTCAACCCAATCGAGCATGCATTTCACTTGCTCAAGACAAAAGTTAAGGCAGAAAGACCCACAAACAAGCAACAACTGAAGACAGCTGCAGTAAAGGCCTGGCAAAGCATCACAAAGGAGGAAACCCGGTGTTTGGTGATGTCCATGGGTTCCAGACTTCAGGCAGTCATTGCCTGCAAAGGATTCTCAACAAAATATTGAAAAGTAACATTTTACTTAGGGTTATGTTTCTTTGTCCAATTACTTTTGAGCCCCTGAAATGAGGAGCGTTTGTATAAAAATAGCTACAATTCCTACATGTTTAATCATATATTTTTGTTCAACCCCTTGAATTAAACCTTAAAGTCTGCACTTCAATTCCATTGTAGTTGTTTCATTTCAAATCCAATGTGGTGGCATGCAGAGCCCAAATCATGGAGATTGTGTCACTGTCCAAATATTTCTGGGCTTAACTGTAGAACCACAGACAATAGAAACAATAAAATAAAAAGGTAAAAGAAGTAAGTAAATAAATAAAAATTATTAAAAATCCATTTCATTCAATAAAATCAATGTCTCACACTGGGTCAACGTTCGCTAACATCATTTCAATAGGAGGTAAGTAACGTTAACACCATATCAAATTATAAAATGCTAAATAATGATGCTAAGTTGTGCTAAGTGGAAACGTGTCAGACCATTGTTTCTTTGGTTTAAGTTACTGCTGAGTTTCTTAGTTTTGTCTTCTTCTTCTTTCAGCTGCTCCCTTTAGGGGTCGCCGCAGCAGATCATCTGCCTCCATCTCATCCTATCCCTTCATCTTCCTCTGTAACACCAGCCCTCTCCATGTCCTCCTTCATTACATCCATCAGCCTTCTGTGTGGTCTTCCCCTTTCCCTCCTGCCTGGCAACTCCATCTTCAACATCCTTTGTCCAATATCTCCTCTATCCCTCCTCTGCACATGTCCAAACCATCTTAGCCTTGCCTCTCTTACTTTGTCTCCAAACCGCTCAACCTGGGCTGTCCCTCTGATATACTCATTTCTAATCTTGTCCCTCCTAGCAACACCCAATGAAAATCTTAGCATCTTAAACTCCACCACCTCAAGCTCCACCTCCTGTCTTTTCGTCAGTGCCACCATGTTCAAAACATGCATCATAGCAGGCCTCACTACCGTCTTGTAAATCTTCCCTTTCACTCTTGCTGCTACATTTCAGTCACAAATCACCACTGACACTCATCTCCACCCACTCCACCCTGCCTGCACTCTATTCTTCACCTCTCTTGTGCATTTTCCATTGCTTTGTATGGTTGGCCTCAGGTATTTAAACTCATCTACTTTCCCTACCTCTACTCCTTCCATCTTCACCGTTACACTTGCCTCCCTCTCATTCACATTCATGTATTCTGTCTTGCTTCTACTGACTTTCATTTCTCTTCTCTCCAGAGCATACCTCCACCTCTCCAGGTTCTCTTCCACCTGTTCCCTACTCTCACTACAGATCACAATATCATCTGCAAACATCATGGTCCATGGAGACTCCTGCCTGACATCCTCTGTCAGCCTGTCCATCACCATTGCAAACAAGAAGGGGCTCAGAGCCAATCCATGATGTAATCCCACCCCCACCTTGAACCCATCTGTCATTTCTACAGCGCACCGCATTACCGTCTCGCCGTCCTCATACATATCTTGCACCACCCTCACATACTTCTCTGCCACTCCTCGCTTCCTCGTATAGTACCACACTTCGTCTCTTGGCACTCTATCATCTGCTTTCTCTAGATCCACAAAGACACAGTGCATCTCCTTCTGACCTTAGAGCAAACGTTGCATCTGTAGTACTCTTTCTTGGCATGAAACTGCACTGTTGCTCACTGATTGTCACCTCTCCTCTGAACCTGGCTTCAACAACTCTTTCAGAATCAGAATCAGAATCAGAATCAGGTTTATTGCCATTGTTCATGTAGTACACAAACTAGGAATTTGTCTCGGTACAATGCTGCAACATTAAACATGATAAGATAAGAGAAATAAACTATACATGTAATAAAGTGTAGGATAAGATTAAGTGATACTGGTCAACAGTTAAAATATATATTAGCCAGCAGCAGATACTGTGGAGAACTATATAGTGCAGTCGGTAATGCAGGAAGAAAACAGTGATGATTGACATGAGTCTGGTTGAGCTGCTGTACATGGTGCACGAGAGTCACTTAGTGTTCAGCAGTCTAATGGCAGAGGGGAAGAAGCTGTTCATGTGACGGGAGGTTTTAGTCTGGATGGACCGAAGTCTTCTACCAGAGGGGAGGGGGGCAAACAGTACATGACCAGGGTGTGAGGGATCGGCTATGATCCGGCCAGCACGCCTCCGGGTCCTGGAGATGTACAGATCCTGGAGAGATGGGAGCTTGCAGCCGATCACCTTCTCAGCAGTGCGCACGACGCGCTGCAGCCTTAGTCTGTCCCTGGCAGTGGCTCCTGCGTACCACACGGTTATGGAGGTGGTGAGGATGGACTCGATGATGGCTGTGTAGAACTGCACTAACATCTTGGTGGGTAGCTTGAGCTTCCTCAGCTGCCGCAGGAAGAACATCCTCTGCTGGGCTTTTTTGATGAGTGAGCTGATGGTCAGCTCCCATTTGAGGTCCCTGGTGATGGTAGTGCCTAGGAAGCGGAAGGAATCAGCAGTGGTGATGGGAGAGCCTGAGAGGGTGAGGGGGGGCAGAGGAGTAGTGACTTTCCTGAAGTCTACAATCATCTCCACTGTCTTCAGAGCGTTCAGCTGCAGGTTGTTATTGCTGCACCAGGACGCCAGCTGGGCCACCTCTCTCCTGTAGGCGGACTCGTCGCCGTTGGAGATGAGCCCGATGAGGGTGGTGTCGTCCGCAAACTTGATCAACTTGACAGACTGGTGGCTGGAGGTGCAGGAGTTGGTGTAAAGGGAGAAGAGTAGGGGGGAAAGTACACAGCCCTGGGGTGATCCGGTGCTGATGCTAGTATAGTCTGAGACAGTCTTTCCCAGCCGCACATGCTGCCTCCGGTCCGTCAGGAAGTCGATGATCCACCTGCAGAGGGAGTCAGGCACGTTGAGCAGGGACAGCTTGTCCCGGAGCAGAGCGGGGCGGATGGTGTTGAATGCGGAGCTGAAGTCCACAAACAGGATCCTGGCGTAGGTTCCCGGGGAGTCCAGGTGCTGCAGGATGGAGTGGAGGGCCAGGTTGACTGCATCGTCTACAGACCTGTTGGCTCGGTAGGCAAACTGCAGCGGGTCCAGGAGAGGGGTGGTGATGGACTTGAGGTGGGACAGGACCAGGCGCTCAAAGGACTTCATGACTACAGAGGTGAGCGCTACAGGTCTGTAGTCATTAAGTCCAGTGATCCGTGGCTTCTTGGGGACAGGGATGATGGTGGAGGATTTGAGGCAGGACGGCACGTGGCATAACTTAAGGGAGGTGTTAAAAATGTCTGTGAATACAGGAGCCAGCTGTTTCGCACAGAGTCTCAGGGTGGAGGGAGACACGCCGTCTGGGCCGGGGGCCTTGCGCGGGTTCAGTCTGGAGAACTGTTTGAGCACATCCTGCTCACTGATGATAAGGGGAGGGGGGGAGGTGGGGGGGGGTGCCTTAAATGAAGTAGGGAATGTGGAGGCTGTGGAGCTGGAGGGAGGGGGGGAGTTGGACACAGATGACGAGGTGTCAAAACGGGCATAGTGTTGGGACAGTCTCTGACAAAGGGCTTTGTCATCCTGACCTTTAGGAGCCTGAGGCCGATAGTTGGTGATCTGCCTCAGTCCTCTCCACACGGAAGCCGAATCATTAGCAGTGAACTGCTGCTGGAGTCTCTCTGAGTACACAGATTTAGCCCTCTTCAGCTCTCTGTTAAACCGGTATTTAACCTCCTTTCCCATATCTTCATAGTGTGGCTGATCAACTTGATGCCTCTGTAGTTACTACAGCTCTGAGCATCACCGTTGTTCTTGAAATTTGGCACCAGAACACTTCTTCTCCACTCCTCAGGCATCCTCTCACTCTCCAAGATTGTGTTAAACAATCTGGTTAAAAAGTCCACTGCCTACCTCCTCATTCCACCACCAAGTCTCCTTGTCTTCCTTCCTCTGTCCACTGGATACACCACATACCTTTCTACCCGTTTCCCTCAATACTTTTGCTGTATTTTCCGTCATCTAGTAACTCTTCCCTACCACCCAGAGCCTGTATCAACTCCTTCTTGAACTCTGTGTGACCTTCTCCCTTCAGTAACTTCCCCCACTTAATCTTTGGCTCTGCCTTCACTGTTTTCCTCTTCTTGTTTTCCAAAGTCATCCTACAGACTGCTGTCTGGCTACATTCTCCCCTGCCACCACCTTGCAGTCCCATCTCTTTCAGATTTCTCCTTCTGCATAAGATGTAGTCCACCTGTGTCCACCTTCCTCCACTCTTGTAAGTCACCTTATGTTCCTCTCTCTTCTTGAAGTATGTGTTCACCACAGCCATTTCCATCCTTTTAGCAAAATCCACAACCATCTGTCCTTCCACATTTCTCTCCTTAAGACCATACCTACCCAGGACCCCCTCATCACCTCTGTTCCCTTCACCTCCATTTCCATTAAAGTCCGCTCCAATCACCACTCTCTCCCCCCAGGAACATTCTTCCACTTCATCCAACTTACTCCAGAACTCCTATTTCTCTTCCTCCTGAGATCCATCTTGAGGGGCATATGCACTGATAACATTCAACATCACACCTATGACTTCTAGCTTCAAACTCATGATTCTCTCTGACTCCCTCTTTACCTCCTGAACACTCTTCATATACTCTTCTTTTAAGATTATTCCTAGTCCATTCCTCTTCCTATTTACACCATAGTAGAAGAGTTTAAATCCACCTCCAATGCTCCTAGCCTTGCTTCCCTTCTATCTGGTTTCTTGAACACACAGTATATCTACCTTTCTTCTCTCCATCATATCAGCCAACTCTCTGCCTTTACCAGTCATGGTCCCTACATTTAATGTCCCTACTCTCACTTCCACACTTCTATCGTTCCTTTTCTCTCTCTCCCTCCTAACATGCCTTCCCCCTCTCCTCCTCCTCAATTTTCGACCAACAGTAGCTCAATTTCCAACGGCACCCTGTTGGTTAACAGCACCAGTGGTGGTCGTTGTTAACCCGGGCCTCAGCCGATCTGGTATGAAAGTCTCATTCGTCATGATCCGCATGTTTGATTTTGCAAAGGTTTTACGTCGGATGCCTTTCCTGACACAACCCTCCCCATTTACCTGGGCTTGGGACCGACACTAGGAGGACACTGTGGCTGGGTTAGTTTATTAATTTTATCTGAAAAAAAATTATTAAAGCTGCAAAAGTGCATGATGGTTGCACATTCAATTCAATTCAATTTTCAATTCAATTTTCAATTCAATTCAATTCAACTTTATTTATATAGCGCCATTTCACAACAACAGTCATCTCATAGCACTATCAACTGTAGGGGGGAACCCCCGCAGTTGCAGAAAGACCCCAGCAATCAGGCGATCCCCTGTGAGCAAGCACTTGGCGACGGTGGAGAGGAAAAACTCCCTTTTAACAGGAAGAAACCTCCAGCAGAACCAGGCTCAGGGAGGGGCAGTCATCTGCTGCGACTGGCTGGGGGGTGAGGGGATAGAGAAGAAGAAAAGAACAGACATGTAGAGAGCAAACAGCACGATGGGGACTCAATCTATGGGAGAGAACAAACAGATGTTAATGACCAGCAAAAAAAAATATTTCATAGAGAGTGAGGAAAGGAGTGAGGCCCAGTGCATTACTGGAGGTCCCCCGGCTGACTAAACCTATTAGCAGCATAACTAAGGGAGGGTTCAGAAACACATGATCCCTCCCTAATTGTAGGCTATATCAAAAAGGTAGGTTTTAGCCCTATTCTTAAAAACAGAGATCGAGTCTGACTCCCGAATCCAGATTGGCAGCTGATTCCATAGGAGAGGAGCTTGATAACTGAAGGCTCTGCCTCCCATTGTACTTTTGGAGATTCTAGGTATTACAAGTAATCCAGCATTTTGGGAGCGTAGTGCTCTGTTAGGATAATACGGTAGTATCAGATCTTTTAAATAAAAAGGAGCCTGATTGTTTAGAGCTTTGTAAGTAAGAAGAAGGATTTTAAACTTAATTCTAAACTCTATGGGAAGCCAATGAAGGGAGGCCAGAACCGGAGAGATATGATCTCTCTTTCTAGTACCTGTTAAAACTCTTGCTGCAGCATTTTGGATCAGCTGAAGACTTTTTAAAGATGTTTTAGGACAGCCTGATAATAAAGAATTACAATAATCTAATCTCGAGCTAACAAAAGCGTGGATCAGTTTCTCAGCATCACTCTGAGACAAGATGCTCCTAATCTTGGCAATATTACGCAAATGATAGAAGGCAGTCTTAGAAACAAATTTAATATGTGAATTGAAGGACAAATCCTGATCAAAAATAACTCCAAGGTTCCTCACAGAGCTATTAAGAGAAAGAGTAACCGCATCCAAACTGAAAGTTTGAGTTGGAAAGGAATTTCTAAGGTTTTTTGGACCAACAAGAATGACTTCAGTCTTATCTGAATTTAATAGCAGGAAATTACAAGTCATCCAAGCTTTGATTTCCTTAAGACAGGCTTCTAACTTGGCTAATTGATTACTATCATCTGACTTCATTGACAGGTATAATTGTGTGTCATCTGCATAACAATGAAAATGTATACAGTGCTTTCTAATAATGTTGCCTAACGGAAGCATATATAAACTAAAAAGAGTAGGGCCTAGCACAGATCCCTGTGGAACTCCATGACTAAGCTTTGAGTTGAAAGAAAACTCATTATTTACATGAACAAACTGGAACCTATCAGATAAATAAAATCTAAACCATTGCAACGAAGTTCCATTAAGTCCAACATAGTGTTCTAATCTATCAAGTAGAATATTATGATCAATAGTATCAAAAGCTGCACTAAGGTCTAAAAGGACAAGTACAGAAACTAGTCCATTATCAGATGCAATGAGGAGGTCATTAGTGACCTTCGCTAAGGCTGTTTCAGTACTATGATGGATTCTAAACCCAGATTGAAACTCTTCAAGTAAACCATTTCCCTGCAGGTGGTCAAATAATTGCGTAGCAACAACTCTTTCTAAGATTTTTGAAATGAAAGGGAGATTAGAGATTGGTCTATAGTTAGCTAAAGCTCCTGGATCTAGCGTTGGCTTTTTGAGTAAGGGTTTAATTACAGCCGTTTTAAAAGCCTGCGGTACATGGCCTAAAGTTAATGAAGAATTGATTATATGAAGAATAAAGCTACCAATAAGTGGGAAGACTTCTTTAAATAACCTGGTAGGAATAGGGTCTAAAAGACAAGTTGAAGGTTTGGATGAGGAAACTATTTTGTCTAACTCACAAAGGTCGATTGGAGTAAACTCATCAAGACAGACATCAATAGAAGGAGTTGTAGCAGTTACAGCATTTAAGTTAACTGTGGGAAGAATCTGATTGATTTTATCTCTGATGGATGAAATTTTATTATTGAAAAAGTTCATAAAGTCCTGACTAGTAAGCTCTAAGGGAATGCTAGGATTGACAGAGTCCTGACTCTTTGTCAACCTGGCTACAGTACTGAAAAGAAACCTGGGATTATTCTTGTTCTCTTCTATTAATGCAGAGTAATAACTCGTTCTAGCTTTTCTAAGAGATTTTTTATAAATTAAAAGATGATTTCTCCAAGCTAAATAGATTTCATCTAAATTAGTAGAGCGCCATTTTCTTTCTAATTGACGAGTCTTCTGTTTTAAGCTACGAGTTTCTGTGTTGAACCAAGGAGTTAGAAATCTCTGATTAGACTTTTTCTTTTTTAAGGGGGCCACCAAGTCTAGAGTCTGATGCAGAGAAGCTGAAACACTATCCACCATGTTATCAATTACAGAAGGAGCAAGCTGTCTATAGCTTATTTCCGTTGTGTTGACACATGGCATAGAGGAAACAATCTGCATAAATTTGGAAACAGCATCATCTGAGAGGCATCTACTGTAATAATATTTTTCTTTAGGAGCCAAATAGTCAGAAATAGTAAAATCAAAGGTTAACAGACAATGGTCTGACAGTACAGGGTTATGAGGAGACACTACAAGATTTTCTATTTCTATGCCATATGTCAAAACAAGGTCCAATGTATGGTGGAGGTAATGAGTAGAATTTCCTACTTTCTGAGAAAACCCAATCGAATCTAATATTGAATTGAATGCCACATTAAGGCAGTCACTATCTACATCCACATGTATATTAAAGTCCCCTACTATAATTATTCTATCAGATTTCAGCACTAAATCAGCTAAGAAATCAGCAAATTCGGATAAAAATTCTGAGTAGGTTGATGGGGGACGATAAACTATGGCAAATAAAATTGGGTTTAACCTAAAATTGCTAAAGTGCCCAATACTGAGGACCAGGCCCTCAAAGGAATTATAACATGTTTTTTGCTTTACATTAACTAGTAATTTGGAATGGTAAATTGTTGCTACTCCTCCTCCACGACCAGAACTTCTGGGATTTTGACAGTTTAAATAACCAGAGGGAGTTGATTCATTTAAACCAACATAATCCTCTTGTCCTAACCAAGTCTCTGTAAGGGAAATTAAATCAATCTGATGATCAATTAACAAATCATGGACTAACAGAGACTTGGGAGTTAGAGACCTAATATTTAATAAACCACATTTAATTTTTAAATTATGAGGAGGAACAGAGGCCAAATCATTCAATTTAGAGGCTTTATGTTTAATTTGAGTTTTACCAATATTTTGCTTTATCACTTTGGGATGCTTATACATTATATTTTTGTTCACTTTGGAGGGAGCAGACAACGATTCTCTGATGGGGAAGACAGGGGCTAAGCTGAGGGGTGGCGGATGAAGAGGAGCTGCAGAGAGGCGTGTAAGACTGCGACTCTGCTTCCTGGTCCCAACTCTGAGTAGTCAGGGTTTTGGAAATTTGGATAAAAAAGATGCCAGATTGTTAGATAAATGAGAAGCACCATCCAAAGTGGGATGAATGCTGTCTCGTCTCATAAGACCAGGTTTTCCCCAAAAAGAGCTCCAATTGTCAATGTAGCCCACGTCATTTGCAGGACACCACACAGACAGCCAGCGGTTCAAGGATGACGAGCGGCTAAACATGTCATCACTGGTCAGATTGGGGAGGGGCCCAGAGAATACTACAGTGGCAGACATCGTTTTTGCAAAGTCACACACCGATTCTATATTAAGTTTTGTGACTTCCGACTGCCGGAGACGGATGTCATTAATGCCGGCGTGAATAACAATTGTGGAATATTTACAGTTACTTTTAGCAAGCATTTTCAAATTTGACTCGATGTCGCCTGCTCTGGCCCCAGGAATGCATTGGACTATGGCCGCTGGAGTCTCTAGGTTCACGTTTCTGACTACAGAGTCGCCAATGATCAGAGTTTTTTCCTCAGCGGGTGTGTCGCTGAGCGGGGAAAAACGATTAGAAACGTGAACAGGTTGATGGTGTACCGGGGCTTTGCGACTAGGCTTCCTTCTCACCGTCACCCACCCAGTCTCCTCGCTGCTGAGGAGAGCCGAGGGACCGCTGACAGTGGGACCTAAGCTAGCTAGCTCCGCTGCAGCTAATGGGCGTCCATCAAGATTAACTGGCGCAGACGGTGTTTCAATGCAGCGGAGCCGGGATTCCAAATCAGACAACCTCGCCTCGAGCGCCTCAAAAAGACAACATTTATTACATTTACCATTATCGCTAAAAGAGGCAGAGGTGTAGCTAAACATCTGACAGAGAGAGCACACCAGAAGAGGAGAGGAAGGAGAGCTAGTAGCCATAGCTAATGGCTAGAGAGCAAACCACAAAGCAAACCACACAGGCAGACAGCAAAACAGGAAGTGACGATACGTTACCACAAGGAAGTGACGATCCAATCACACGCAGGGGTCTGTTCACACAGAATAAATAATAAACAAACTCAAACAGGTCAGAGGAGCAAGGCTCTTAATGCCAGGCCAAGCAGTTGATGCATGCGCACAACTGTTATTTGTAGTTTCGCCCCAGCCCTATGGATAGCACAAATGCGCTAACACGTCAGTTTGTTCACCGGCTATAAAATATGAGAGTAGCAAAAGGATTCATGCATGTTTATTTTCATCTTCTGCCTCCTCATTGTCTTCCTCATCTATTTTGTCTTTGTATGCTGTGTTGATAGCGCCATCTTGTGAATGGGACATTCAGTCTTGCGCATGCTCTGTCAACGCATTCAGGTCGTAGGCAGGCCACGTGGTCACAAAATTTGGGCTGCACGCGGTCGTCTGCGGTAGAGTCCTGCGTACACTAGTAGAGTGGAGATGATGACGTAAATTTCGTCACATGAGGTTTCCAGTTGCATGTACACGGACAGCAGAGGTGCAGCATGAATCCAGTCGCACCAAGGTAACATGAAGTGTGTCCCATTTTGAGCCACTTCATCCCCTGACAGACTCACTGTCAGGACTACTGACGGCCTGAGTCTACAATGGCTCCGGGCTGGAGGGTTTAGGGAGGAGACTGAGAGTTTGCCTGTGACTCTGTGTGGGGATGAAGTGGCTCAAAATGGTAGACATGAGACACACGTCACTTCACCTTGGCAACAACAAGTTTGTTTTTAAATGTACTTTGTTGAAAGAATTAGGAAACAAAAATGGTGTATTGTGGCGGACACAATACACAGTGTTTGGGGGCTTTCCTCACACCCAGAATGCAGGGTGGAGAGGAGAATTGTGACTTAAAGAGGAAGTGCCTCCAGAAACGGGACAGTTAAGCCCCTTTTCCACTAGTACCCAGTCAGCCCTACACGCTTCTACACGGTTTTATCCGGCTCGGCACGCTTTTGTTTCCATTACAGCAGAGAACCACTTGGGGTGGGTGGGATTTTTTTACAACAAGGCAGCGCCACAGTCCCGAGACGTAAAACACGCGACACAAGAAAAACACAAGATGGCGGCTTACAAGCAAGGTGTCTGACAAAAGCCAGACAAAAAAGGCAAAAAAATGTAAAGGCAAAAAAAATGAGTGCCAGCAAGAGGACAGGCAGCAAGACGAAACACTCTGGAAAAGTACTGGAGCGTTTAGGAAGCCATAGAGCGAAAGACGTGAGGATACGAACTAGATCACATATTGAGGTGAGCTAATGACTGCTAATGCTAGTTTGCTTTAAGTCCACTGTACTGCATTGTAATGTCTGCAAGTTATCGCTATTAGGTACTAAAATATGTATGTTGTGTGTGTATTTCAGATGGCTCTCTTGTGGCAAAATTATCGCTTCAAACCGGGGGTCTGGGCGTTCATCCGAACCTCCCAGTGGTGGGATGTCACCCCAGCTTCACAAACGATCAGTGGTTATAGAACTTCAGGATGTCTGTAGAAATGTTTACCTTCCTGTGCAACAAATTGCTCTGATCTGCGTGAAAATCCTGGACAGACTGTTGAGACGTCATGGGACGAACCTGCTCCAGCAGCACTGAGTCTGTGGCGGTGTCATGACAAAAAGTGATCAGCTGACACAACTTGATCGCCAGGTTGTAGTTATGGGGTTATATTAGCCGTAAAATATACATTTCAAAAGGTAAACAGTACTGAGTTAGGTATAATAAGATATATTTAACACTTCTGATGCATTTTGACCCCGAAACAAACTGGATCGAGGATGAAAAACAATTAAAATAATGCAGTCACAAGGTTACATGGAAAATGCTTGATTTACTAGATTACATGTAGATACTGTAGAAATACTGTAGCTGTCGCAGTAAAGAATGTTTTTCTTTTACTGTTTGTTTGTTTATGTATATTGTAATACCCACCTAAGAGTTGATTTACACCTGTGTTACGTTACTGCTGCCATCTAGTGGACGGCAAATGACATGCAACCCAGTGGTAGAAGAGAGCGTGTAAACTAGCATACAGTGCTCATGTGCTCAGTTAGCAGAGAGAGAAGCTCAGAAGCTGCAGACTCGGGCACAGAGAGAAGAAGCTCCAAAAGCCCTGAGTAAAACTAAAGAAAATGGACTCTAACCACTCCTAAATGTTTGGACAGAAGGCGCACACGGTATGTAATGTGTATTTGTGAGAATGTGGAGGTATTATTTTTGGTTGTGATAAATTTCAAAATGTATTTTTTTTGTTTTGTTCTTTCACCGTAGTTTTTCACGGTGGTTGGTCGGAGGTCCAGGTAAGAAAATGTGCTTGCTGTGACAAAATAAATCCTGGCTAAACATCAGTTGGAGCGTGGCTTTATCTGTTTCAAACAAAAAACCTTTGGGAGCAGTTATAGTGAAAAACGTGTCCCGTTGGTGCCATGTGGTCTGCATGCTGCCGGTGAAGGAGCACGTGTCTAATGCTGCTGACAACAAGGGAACAACGCGGAGGCCAGTCGGCGACAGAGCGGCGACATAACAACGAGAGAGCGGGGTGGCTTCGGTGAGACCATGCTCTGAGGGAACAAGACCCACATGGAAGTCAGCCTCTGGGATCCTGCAGAAGCTGGACACCCAAACTTCTACAGCCTTTCCAGTTGAATATGGAAGAAGGCCTAAAGCTTCAGCTCAACACCACGCAAGTTTTCAGTAAACTACAGTGTCTCTGGGATACCAGGTCAGACTGTATCTACAGAGTTTAATATATCAACCATAATACCAAGAAAACGAACATTGAAGAGAAGAGTTAAAGTAAAAGGTTGTGAATATGTTTTAAGTTCATTCTGTGCTGTGACACTGATTGTTTATTTTCATTGTGAAATATTTCAGATTTACTGTAAAATAATACTTCGATATGGATTCAAGTATTCCAGACACTCGTGTTTTGGAGGAAGTTATTGAAGCTTTAGAAAGGGAAAAGGCTCAGTTAGAAGCTACACTACAGACTGATCTTGAAGATGCACAAAGAGAACAACTTGAAACACGTTTAGGGGAGATCTGTGCAGATCTTGAAATACACAAAATAGGTCAACCCCAACCCGTATCAGAAGTTGAAACAGAATTGAGGCGTTCAGAAAGAGATAGACACCTAACTGAGAAAATGTTAGAGCTTAAAAGGGATGACATAATGAGTAAAGAAAGAAAGTTTATGTCAACATATTTGCACTTTAAAGCAGAGGTTCAACTCGTAAGGTCCAAACTGAAAGTACACTGCGCTAAAGCTGAGTTGGGCAACATGATTCAAAAGGTTGAAAATTGTGAGTCAGAGTTAAAACAAGACTATTTAGCATTGCGTGCACTGACCACACCATCTCAGGATCTAAGGAGAAAAATGGACAACTGCAGTTCTGTCTCCACTGAGATCATTGTACTTTTGAAAAGGCGTTATGCAGATGTGGATAAGGAGTTTGATGCACAAGCTGTAAAAGAATCACTCCGTCTATTATTGCAACGAGAGGACGCAAAGTCAATATATGGATCAACAGTATCAAGAGCTGAAAAGAGCCAATATAACAATATCAGTGAACAAGGGACTCTTGTATCTGCAAAACGAGCAGAAGCAGCGGCGCGCTTAGCGTCAAAACGAGCTGAAATAAATAGAGAAAGGGAAATCTCAGCCCAGAGACAAGAGATTGTAGCTCAGCAGGAAAAGCTAAAAATGTTGGAAAGTCAAAGAGATCTGGAGGCAATAGAGGCAGAATACAATGTATATGCTGAAGAGGAATCAAAGGTGAATGCTGAAATAAGAGAAAGTGAAATGAAGGTCACTTCAAGTCAGCTTCCTATACAGCAATACAGCTTCCCACGCCCACAAGTTTTCCAAAATTCTGCTCCAGTTACTTTCCCTGTGATTAGTAAAAGGACTTCTCAAAACATGTCAGTCCCGCAGAGCATAGACAACAAGATACTGCCAAATGATAGTGAAGTTTCTCTAGTTCAAGCGTTGAAAGAGTCGTTAACTATGACTAGACTTCCAGCACCTGAACCATTTGTGTTTAGTGGGGACCCGCTCAAGTTCCTGGAGTGGAGCACTTGCTTCAAGGCTCTCATAGAGACAAGTTGTGTAGATCCAGCACATAGACTCTTCTATTTAAAAAGGTATATAAGTGGAGATGCACTTAGTGTATTAGAAGGGACGTTTTACAGAAGTGATGAGGAAGCCTATACACAGGCTTGGGAAGCTTTGAGCAAACGTTATGGCCATCCCTTTGTAGTTCAGAGAGCTTTCAGGGGAAAACTAAGCAGTTGGCCGAAGATTGGGTCAAAGGATTCGTTGAAATTGAGAGAGTTTAGCGATTTCCTCATTTCATGTAAAAACGCTATGCCCCATGTACAAGGACTCAGGGTCTTAGATGATTGTGAGGAAAATCAAAAAATACTCCTCAAACTTCCAGACTGGGCAACAACTCGATGGAATAGACATGTGACCAAACTACTGGATGAAGGAAACGAATATCCAGGTTTTGCTGAATTTGCTGAGTTTGTGGCTGAAGAAGCACGCATAGCATGCAACCCAGTCTCATCCCTGTTTGCATTACGTACATTTGACAAACCAGACAAAGAACAAAGACGTCTAAAGGCTAGTATCCTAACTACTACAACAGAAGTGACCAAAAATACAAAGATTGCAAACACAACTCCGAGTCACAAGAGATTCAAACCTAATCCTGCAGCTCAGAGTAAAAGGCAAATCGAGTGCATTTGTTGTAAGCAAAGTCACTTTATTTACAAATGTGATAAATTTTCTGAGATGCCTCTAGAGGAGAAGAAAAGGTTCATTACTGAAAATAACATGTGTTTTAGTTGCCTTAGAGTTGGCCACTTCTCAAAAAATTGTCGTCAAAAGGCTACTTGTAATGTTTGCAGGAAAGGTCATCCTACACCACTTCATGAGGATCGTCCACGAGTAGACAAACTGGAAACGCCACTAACAGAGGAAAACGCTTCTGCGGTGTCAAACAATGTGACAGTGGACAGTAGCGATCGGACTTCGATGATTGTACCAGTGTGGCTATCTTGCACAGAAGGTAATGGACTTGAAATCCTGGTTTACGCACTGCTAGACACTCAAAGCAGCAACACGTTTATTGTCCATGATGTTTGTGAAAAGATTCAAGTGTTCACAGAACCAGTCAAGTTGAAACTGACAACAATGACAAACAGAGGAACACTCGTACAGAGTCACAGAGTGGATGGACTGAAAGTAAGAGGGTATTATTCACAAGACTACATTGAGTTACCCCCTGCTTACACTCGTGAGTACATTCCTCTTGAACGAGACAGTATTCCCACTCATGAAACTGCCAAAGCTTGGACACATCTCCAAAGTATCACAGGAGAGATGCCAGAGTTGCTAGATTGTCCTGCAGCACTTCTGATTGGTTACGATTGTGCGAGAGCTCTGAAACCAAGAAAGGTAATACCAGGCAATGACTATGATCCCTATGCAGTTAAAACAGACTTAGGTTGGAGTATTGTGGGATCTATTAAGCCTTGGACAAGTTCAGCAGAGGTGGCGGGAGCGTGCCATCGTGTTTCTCTCAAAGAGTTGCCATCTATCACACCTTCCTCGGTGATTAAAGTACTGGAAACAGATTTTAAGGACACAAATCCTACAGAAGGAAACATATCACAAGAGGACATTCAGTTTTTGCAGATGTTGCACAAAACCATACATTTTAATGAAGAAGGCCATTTGGAAATGCCTTTACCTTTCAGAGAACGTCCACAGCTTCCAAATAATAAACAGCTTGCAATAACACGGCTGAGACATCTGATAGCAAAGATGGAAAGAATTCCAAAGTACAAAGAGGACTATGTGAGATTCATGAACAGTGTCTTTGAGGATGGTGATGCGGAAGAAGCAGTTGGCACACCTGCAAATGGTTACACATGGTATATACCTCACCATGGGGTATATCATCCGAGAAAGTCAGAGAAAATAAGAGTCGTGTTTGACTGCTCTGCAAAATTTGAGAACACCTCTTTAAATGACCACCTCCTCACTGGCCCAGACTTGACCAATGCTCTCACAAGCGTACTCTGCAGATTTAGAGAACACCAGATCGCCATTACATGTGATGTAGAGAAAATGTTCCACCGCTTCCACGTCACTCCTGAAGATAGGGATTTCCTAAGGTTCTTGTGGTGGCAGGATGGGGACACTAGTACAGAGCCCAAAGAGTATCGCATGCGTGTTCACATTTTTGGAGCAGCATCTTCGCCAGGATGTGTGAACTATGGCATGAAATATCTTGCTCATGAACATGAAAGGGACTATCCATTGGCAGCCAGCTTCATTTACAAAAACTTTTACGTGGATGACAGGTTAATCAGTGTCGACTCAGTCCAAAGGGCAAAACAGTTGGTCGTTCAGGCACAAGAGCTCTGCGCAAAAGGCAAGCTGCGGCTTCACAAATTTGTGTGCAACAAAAGGGAGGTCTTGGAAGTTGTACCAGAGTCGGAGCGTGCTAGCAATGGCAAAGATGTGAGCCTAAACTACTCTGACATTCCAATGCAAAATGTTTTGGGGGTGAAATGGGATGTTGAGGCAGACATGCTGTCTTTCAATGTCATTCTCAAAGAAAGGTCAGCTACACGACGAGGAATCCTGGCAACGGTTGCAAGCGTTTATGATCCATTGGGATTTCTCTCTCCGTACATTTTAACTGGAAAACAAGTGCTACAGGAAATGTGCAAACGTGGCATAGGATGGGATGAACCTATTCCCCCTGCATTGGAGGCCAAATGGAAAGCATGGCTAAATGATTTTGAAAATCTACCAAATATTCAAATACAAAGATGCTTCATTCCTAAGAACACAGGCACGTTGCAAAAGATCGAGCTGCATCATTTCTCAGATGCAAGCAGCAGTGGCTATGGACAATGTTCATACATAAGGATTGTTGCAGAAGACAAAGTACACTGTGCTCTGGTTATGGGAAAGGCTAGAGTGGCCCCCACTAGAGTTGTCACAATACCGCGCCTTGAGCTTACTGCAGCAGCAGTTTCTGCCGGAGTAAGTAACTTTCTAAGAGCAGAGCTTGAGCTGAAGATAGATGAAGAGTTTTTCTGGACTGATTCCCAAGTAGTGCTCGGGTACGTTAAAAACGATGCTCGGCGCTTTCATGTCTTCGTCGCCAACAGAGTTCAGAAAATCAGAGACTTTACAGATCCAAAACAATGGTTCTACATAGAAACTGATCAGAATCCAGCAGATCATGCTTCTAGAGGTCTCAAGGTGGCAGAACTCATAGATTCAAACTGGCTCAAAGGACCAAGATTTCTGTGGGAACGAGAGCTTGTCACACAACCACATTCCCCAGAGCTTTTAGTAGGAGACCCTGAAGTTAAAGTTTTAGCAACTACTGCCTTAGAGAGTGAGGTTTTTCTTGAGAGGTTCTCTAGGTTCTCAGACTGGAACACAGCAGTTAATGTTGTTGCAAAGATAAAGAGACTTACTAAAAGAGACAAATCAAAGCCCATTAGTGTTGAGGAGAGACAAGCAGCTTCTTCAGCGCTTATTCGGACAACACAGAGACAAGCTTTTGAACAAGAGATTAAACAGTTGTGTACTAGAGCAAACAAATTGCCCAAGAGTCACAAGCTGTACCAACTTGATCCTTTTGTTGAAAATGACTTACTTAGAGTAGGAGGCAGGTTGAGAAAATCCTCAGCGTCATTTGAACTGAGACACCCAGTCATTCTTCCTAAGGAAGGCATTGTCACACATCTGATTCTTGATCATTGTCACAAGAAAACACAACATCAAGGTCGAGGCCAAACACTGAATGCACTCAGAGCCAGTGGTTATTGGATTGTAGGTGCCAGTAAGGTAGTGGCCAGACACATCAAAGGTTGTGTTGTATGCAGAAAGGTACGAGGGCCAACAGAAGAACAGCGTATGGCTGACCTGCCGGCTGACAGAGTAGATCCCTCGCCCCCTTTCACACATACAGGGTTAGATTGTTTTGGTCCATTTTACACGAAACAAGGTCGAAAAGAATGTAAGCGTTATGGTCTTTTGTTTACGTGTTTAAGCTCCAGAGCTATTCACATCGAGATGTTGGAAGATCTCACCACTGATGCGTTTATAAATGGATTGAGATGTTTTATAGCGATCAGAGGAGCAGTGAGACAAATTAGATCTGATCAAGGTACAAACTTTGTCGGAGCTAAGAACGAGTTTGAGAAAGGTCTCCTTGAGCTTGACAAAGACAGGATAGGGGTTTATCTTGCTAACAACCAATGTGATTTTCAAATGAACGTTCCTGAAGCGAGTCACAGAGGCGGTGTTTGGGAACGCCAAATCAGAACTGTCAGAAATGTTTTGAGTTCTGTTCTTACCCAAGCCGCAGGAAGACTTGATGACACCTCCTTAAGAACCTTCTTTTATGAGGCCATGTCTATCATTAACAGTCGTCCGCTTACTACCAACACTATAAATGACCCAAAAAGTGCAGAACCTCTGACGCCCAATCATTTACTCACAATGAAAGAGTCAGTGCCACTACCACCTCCAGGCAATTTTGTTAGAGAGGATTTGTACGCCAGAAAGAGATGGTGGAGGGTACAGTTCTTATCGGAACAATTCTGGCACAGATGGCGCAAAGAGTACTTAACCAACATAAGCCTAAGACAGCAGTGGCATTTGCCCAAAAGAAATGTACAAGTTGGAGATGTAGTGATAGTTAAAGAAGAGAATATTCCCAGAAATGAATGGAAACTGGCAAGGGTTGTAAAAGCGAAAGAAGATGATGACGGATTGGTTCGAAAGGTTAAGATTCAAATGGGACAAAGAGATTTAGGGAAGAAAGGTGAACGTGTGAACCAGTTATCTTTTCTTGAGCGTCCGGTTCAGAAGCTAGTGGTACTAGTGCAAAATGAGTCCACTTAAGTAAAAGGTTTCTGAGATGTGAAACAAGGATATGGTTCCAAGGTTAATGTTTTTGGAAAATTACAAGTTTTATTTTGTGTGTAAAATTAACCTTTGTAATTTTGGTGGCAGTGTAGCTGTCGCAGTAAAGAATGTTTTTCTTTTACTGTTTGTTTGTTTATGTATATTGTAATACCCACCTAAGAGTTGATTTACACCTGTGTTACGTTACTGCTGCCATCTAGTGGACGGCAAATGACATGCAACCCAGTGGCAGAAGAGAGCGTGTAAACTAGCATACAGTGCTCATGTGCTCAGTTAGCAGAGAGAGAAGCTCAGAAGCTGCAGACTCGGGCACAGAGAGAAGAAGCTCCAAAAGCCCTGAGTAAAACTAAAGAAAATGGACTCTAACCACTCCTAAATGTTTGGACAGAAGGCGCACACGGTATGTAATGTGTATTTGTGAGAATGTGGAGGTATTATTTTTGGTTGTGATAAATTTCAAAATGTATTTTTTTTGTTTTGTTCTTTCACCGTAGTTTTTCACGGTGGTTGGTCGGAGGTCCAGCTAAGAAAATGTGCTTGCTGTGACAAAATAAATCCTGGCTAAACATCAGTTGGAGCGTGGCTTTATCTGTTTCAAACAAAAAACCTTTGGGAGCAGTTATAAATACTATATATTCTCTGCATCAACAATGTACTATACGTTATGCTCTAAGTCACTGGACTTTTGTGTGTGGGTGTATTTTTCCATTCTCAATTTTTTCCTATTTAGGCAAAGGATTTGAGTTAAGATAAGTGATGGTGAGTTTTAGGTGGCACTGTTGCGGGCAGTGTTTAGTTGGGCAGGTGTGGTAGCAACTCAATCTCCTGACGGGCAGGTAGAGAGTGTTGATTAAGAAGTCAGGTGGATTTCACGTTACCAACTCCTAAAATGTACGATCAAAAGTGTGTGTGTGTGAGTGTTGGTTTGAGTGTGTAACTAATGTAATAGACCTGACTAAAAGAAGTCAGAGAGAGAAGAAAGAAGGCTCTATAGCTCTGCCTAATTCCTGTTTATCACAGTTTAACACAACATATTTGTTCATAAGAATGCAAACAGAATATGTATAGAGCAAAATGGGAGATTAACTACAGAATTATTATTTTGGCCCTGCAACTTTTCATAACCCTTTCAACACCATCCAGCCACTGCTGCTGGGTGAGAAGCTGCGGGTGATGGGGGTTGACAGCTCTGTAATCTCCTGGATCACTGACTACCTGACAGGCAGACCACAGTTTGTCCGGCTGGGCAGTGTCTTGTCTGATGTGGTGGTTAGTGATACAGGAGCTCCACAGGGAACTGTAATCTCTCCTTTTCTCTTCACCTTATACACCACTGACTTTTAGTACAACACTGAGTCATGCCACCTGCAGAAATTCTCTGACGACTCAGCTGTTGTGGGGTGTATAAGAGGAGGAGAGGAGGGGGAGTACAAGGCACTGGTAGACAGATTTGTGGAGCGGACGGAGCAGAATCACCTGAGGCTGAATGTCAGCAAGACCAGAGAGATGGTGATTGACTTCAGGAAGAGGAAGGCTCTTTCTCAGCCATTGCAGATTAAGGGGGAGGATGTTGAGGTGGTTGAGGACTACAAATATCTGGGTGTCATGATCAGCAACGGGCTGGACTGGAGGTCCAACACCGATGCTGCGCACAAGAAGGGGATGAGCAGACTCTACTTTCTGAGGAAGCTGAGATCCTTCAACATGTGCAGCAGGATGCTGGAGCTTTTCTATCAGGCAGTTGTCGCCAGCGCCCTCTTCTTTGCTGCTGTCTGTTGGGGTAGCAGTATCAGAGCCAGAGACACCAACAGACTTGACAAGATTATCAAGAGGGCTGGCTCTGTAATTGGTCTCAGACCGGAGACCTTTGAGACAGTGGTGGAGAAGAGAACACTAAATAAGCTGTGATCCATCATGGACAATCCTGATCACCCCACCACCACCACCACCACCACACACTGGACAGACAGAGGAGCACTTTCTCCAGTAGACTGCTACAGCTTCGCTGTTGAACTGTTAGGTGCAGGAAATATTTACTGCTGCATGCAATTTCACTGTACAATAACTCACTCTGGTGTTGTATTCTGGTCATAACTATGCTGCCATACTGCACCTCATGGCCCGGTACAGCACGGTGCAGTTCAGTTCAGTTCAGTCCGCTTGTGTTTCCATTACACCAGAGTACCGCGCTTGATGTGGGTAGGATTTGTTACAGGGAGGCGGCACAACCCTAACGTTATGTAAAACAAGTGACCCAGGCAAAACACAAGATGGCAGGATATGAGGTGACTACGGTCTCTGCCTTTTTTTTTTTTTTTTTGCAAGAGTAAAGACAAAAAAGGAGAGCAGATGGCTATCGGCGGTGAGACAACACACTCTGGAAAAGTACTGGAGCATTTAGGAAGCCATATAGATCAGTATAAAGCGGAAGACATGAGGATACGAACTACATCACATATGAAGGTAAGCTAATGATTGCTAATGCTACTTTGCTTTAAGTCCACCGTACGACATTGTAATGTTGGCAAGTTATCGCTATTTGGTACTAAAATATGTATTCTCTTTGTGTGTGTTTCAGATGGCTCTCTTGTGGCAAAATTATTGCTTCAAACCGTGGGTCTGGGCGTTCAACACAGGCTCCCAGTGGTGGGAAGTCACCCCAGCTTCACAAACGCACAGTGGTTACAGAACTTCAGAATGTCTGTAGAAATGTTTAGCTTCCTGTGCAATAAATTGCTCTGATCAGTGCGAAAATGATGGAGAGACTGTTGCGACGTCATGGGATGTAGCTGCTCCAGCTGGTGGTGTCGTGACAAAAAGTGATCAGCTGCCAAAACTTGATCGCCAGGTGCCATGTTGTAGTTATGGGTTATTAGCCATAAAATATATATTTCAACAGGTAAACAGTACTGAGTTAGGTATAATAAGATATATTTAACAATTATGATGCATTGTAAGCCAAAATAAACTTGATCTAGGATTAAAAACAATTAAAATAATGCAGTCACAAGGTTACATGGAGAAATACATGGATTTACTGGATATATATCATATCGAGTATTGCTGACTACATGTAGATACTGAATAAATATATATTCTCTGCATCAACAATGTACTATGTCTGTGTTCATTTAGTATTGCACTTGGAATTTTGACAATTAACCTTGGTACTTTTTGCAGATCTGTGTCCACTTTTGTTTTATGTGTGAAGGTTACCACAAGTGACGTAAATTAAATACTAAAAGATGGGAAAGGCTGTCTAAGAACAATCCAGCAGTTTGAGAAATCACCTTTGGTTTGGTGTAATCCTAACCCAGGGGTGTCCAATCATGTGTCATGGGGGGCCAAGACCCTGCAGGTTCTCTCTTCTACCCAGTCTCTTCAGCAGGTGTTTTCACTGATCAACAGTCAGTGGAAGAAATTCAGTGGAATCTGCTGTTGAAGACACTGGTTGCAGGTAAAGCCTGCAGGGTCTTGGCCCTCCATGGCACATGATTGGACACCCCTGCCCTGACACATCATTAGGAAATCCAGATGCTAATATAGCCCAGAATTCCTCCATATACTGGTACTATCACTAAAGTGTGCAGGGTCTTCTGCACTGGCACATCCAGCAATACAGTCTTCAGTAAATAACATAATTGTTTTTGGTTACTTTTTCTGAAAAATGAGCCAATATTTTCAAAGTCACCGATAAATGGTTTGTACTGTTGGCTCTTTTCCCACCGGTGTCTTAACAGACAAAATAGAAAATCACGATGCAAACACATAAGTCACTAAATTGTTTATAACAATCTGCTGCAAATTCCAGATTATTCGGAATGTGCAAAATTCAAACTAAAAAAAAAAACAAAAAACTTACGATGGGTCACACATGCCGGCCACGCTGTCTCACTGAGAAGCAACTGGGATGTGCTGCTCACACTGGTCCCAATTCAGCAGATCTTCAGCCTGCATCTCTGTAAATAGTGACGCACGGTCCGGTTTGGGTGGATCGTTTTCCTCTTGCCTAGACAAAAGACAGAAATGGGTGGTGGTTAATTAATGCAAGTTTAAAACATATTTGGGAAATACACTTGTTGCTAAAAGCCAGTGGTGGAATGTGACAAAAAAGTGCTTCATTGTTGTATTTAACCACAATTTTCATGTAGATGCGCTTCAGTTGATTTTACAAGGGCTGGGTTATGTTTAAAATCATTTGTTTTTACTGTGGCCTCAGCAATCAGAATGAGTTGATACCTTCACTTGAATGGAATCTAGTACTTTAACTGAGGGTGTGCATCACCAAGTATGGAGTCACTCAGTCAAAATATGGAATTTTTATCAATAAAAGTTTAGCCACCGCTCTGTCACCACTGTGTGTCTTCATGCCCTGGCTTCATGTGTGGGTGGTACTTTGTACTTGTATTGCTAAAATATAAAAGGATGCACTACAATGGGTCTCAGATATTTGTAATGTGTCCTGTTACTGCATGAGTTTATTGACGATAGACTATAAATTACACATATAACCTAAATTATAATGGTGACTTAACAACTCCCATTCCCCAAAGTGCAACATACACTCTTATAAATATAACTCATAAAGGATCACACAAGTAATCTAACAAAAAATAAATAAATAAATAAACAACAACGAGGGATAACAGGTTTCTCTGGAGAACGACGATGAAGAGGAGGAACCTCTGGAGGGCTACGAAGATGAGAAAGAAAACTCTGAAGGTAGACGAAGTGGTGTGCCGGTCTCATCAGACCAGGGAGAAAGACGTGCTGCCTTAAATAGCTCTGTTGATGAGAGAGAGAGCAGGTGCACGCACAGCTGTGGAGAATCAGGCAGGCAAAACAAATCATCACAGTACTCCCCCCCTACGTGGCGCCTCTCGGCGACCGATCTAACCTACCTGGGTGTGTTTGGTGGAAGTCCCTGATGAGCTGAGGATCCAGCACGAAGGAGGGATGCACCCAGGACCTCCACTCAGGGCCGTAGCCCTCCCAGTCCACCAGGTACTGTAGGCCCCGGCAACGGACATCCAGGATGGCATTGACCTTCCACGCCGGGTCACCATTGATCACAGCTGGTGGAGGTGGCATCTTGGGAGGAGGACACAGAGGGCTGTAACAGAACAGCTTCACCTGAGAGACATGAAAGGTGGAACAGATGCGGAGGGAGGGCGGGAGAGCTAGGCGCACAAGCACAGGACTAACAATATGAGTGATTGTTAAACCTCTAAAAATAAACAAAAAAATAAACAAAACAAAAAAATAAAAATAAACCTCTGAGAGAGCTTCCTCGACTCAGCCTTGAGGTTAATGTTTTTAGTGGAGAGCTATACCTGTTGACCAACCCAATAGGGTGGAGCCGGTGTCCTGCGACGATTGGCGATGATGATGTTGCGCTCTGCCGTGCGCTGCAGCGCGGTCTGGGTAGCTCTCCACAACCAGCGGCAACGTCTCAGTGTGGGCTCGTACAGAAGGTATAGCAATGTCTCCCTCCTCCTCGGGAAACAGCGGGGGATTGTAACCCAGAGAGGCCTCAAAAAGAGACATGCCTATGCCAGACAACACGGTGGTGTTATGAGCATACTCAATCCATGGTAGGTGGGTGCTCCAGGAAGCTGGGTTGGTGGTGGTGACGCACCATAGCGCTGCCTCCAACTCCTGATTGGCCCGCTCACATTGCCCATTGCTTTGTGGGTGATACCCCGGTCGGACACGATGTCCAGAGGGATGCCGTGCAGCCTCACCACATGGAGGACGAGCAGATCCGCAGTCTCCTTCGCTGTGGGCAGACCCTTCAGGGGGATGAAATGGGCCACCTTTGAGAACCTGTCCACGATGGTGAGGGTGACGGTGTGGTCGTTAGAGGGTGGAAGACCGGTGATGAAGTCTAAGGCCACGTGGGACCAGGGCCTGCCAGGGATAGGGAGAGGGTGAAGCAGGCCAGCCGGAGGAGAGGAGGACGTCTTGCCGGTGGCGCACTGGGGATAGAAGCGGATATACTCTCCGACATCCCTCGGAGTGAAGGCCACCGAAAGATCCTCTGCAGAAGCATCACAGTGCGTGCCATCCCCGGGTGGAACGAGAGCTTCACCTCGCCCCAGACGGCAGATGGAACAAACAGCCTCCCTGCTGGTCCCCCACCTGGATCCACCTCAGTCTCCTGCGCTCTCAAGACTTTCTCGTTGATACCCCACAAGAGGGCGCCAACGATGCATGATGGGGAAATGATGGGGTGCTCCGATACCTCCGCGGCATCTGAGGCGAATTGCCTAGATAAGGCGTCAGGCTTGGTGCTCTTGGACCCTGGGCGGTAGGTGATGGTGAAGTGAAAACGGCCAAAAATCAGGGACCAATGGGCCTGGCGCACGTTCAGACGTTTGGCCGTCCTGAGGTACTCCAAGTTTTTATGGTCCATCTAGATGACAAACGGCTGGGAGGCCCCCTTCAGCCAATGGCGCCACTCCTCCAGCGCCAGCTTGACCGCCAGGAACTCCCTGTCCCCGATGTCATACTGTACTTCTGCTCTGCCGAGGAGAGGCAATGGGAGAAGAACGCACGGGGCGAATCTTATCGTCTACCAGGGAGCGTTGAGATAAAACGGCTCCAACGCCAGAGTCAGAGGCATCCACTTCCACCAGGCATTGCAGAGTGGGATCCAGTTGTGCCAAGACTGGGGGAGAGGAGAATTGAGATTTTTTTTTGTAACTTAGATTTTTATTCATTTTTCATCATATATAATGCATTCAGATCACATTCTACATTTAAAAAACAAAGGGGTTAGGGTAGGGAAAAAGAAGAAAAAGAAAAAAAAAAAAAAAAGGGGGGGGGACAAATGTTGGAGCATCAAGTTTTTAGTTTCCATCTCTTAATTTTTCTGGTTTTTTCAGTGTCTTTGGTTATTCTTTCAATTTCTGCCTCGTTGTTGCACTTTGTAGTGTGTCCATTTCCGCCATTTTTTCTCCCATAGTCCTTCTTGCATTCTTCGTCGATATGTTAGTTTTTCCATCATACGTATGTCCTCAACAATGTCAGTCCATTGTTCTTGGTCAGGAAGAACTTCTGATCGCCATTTTTTTGTGATAGTTTTTTTACATGCAATCAACAAGATTTTAACTAGATATCTGTCCTCAGCCTGTATAACATTGTCTCTTTTAAGATCACATAAGTACATCAGGTTACAGTTCATTGGTATATTATATCCTAATATCCTCTGTATTGTCACATGTATAGATTTCCAGAATGATGATATTTTGTAGCATTTCCAAAACATATGTGAGTGGTCTGCATTTTGAGCCCCACATCCCCTCCAGCATAAAGATTGGGTATTTGTATATTTTCCTTGAATCTGTGGTGTAATGAAAAAGCGAATCAGGTTTTTCCATCCAAATTCCCTCCATGTCCTTGAATTTGTTGATGTGTATTGTGTTTTCCATATTTCCTGCCAGCTTTCTTCTGTTATGTTTAAATTGAGCTCTTTCTCCCATTTCTCCTTTATATAGTTACTTGTATGATTGTTTGTCATAAGTTTCTGATATAGTTTTGAAATAATTCTTATTTTATTTCCTGCATATGAGCTTAAAATAAGTTGTATAATCTCGTTCACATCTGTTTGGAGGTTATGCCTAATCTTCTTCATATAGTAATCTCTCATCTGCAGATATCTGAAAAATTCCGATCTTTCTAATTTAAATTTTCTCCTGATATTTACAAAGCTCCCGAGATCTTTTTTTCCGATATTGCCCCATGCTGTGATTCCCTTGTTCACCAGATTTTTGTATCCCCTATCTTGTTTTGCCGGTTCAAACTGACTGTCAAATGCTACCCATTTCAATAGTTTTATGTCTTCCCTTATATTATATTTTTGTACTATTTTATACCACAGTTCTAAAGTAAATTTAGTGATTGGGTCTATTTGTTTGATTTGCTTATATGCATCTTTATCTCCTATTATGCTTTGTACTGGGAGTCCCTCAATTTCCTTTTCCATTTCTTTCCATTTTGCCTCATATCCCTCGTCGCACCAACATATGATATATCTTATTTGTGCTGAGTAGTAATATTCCTTTAGACTCGGTAGGCCCATGCCTCCTTTCTCTTTTGGTAATTGGAGGGTTTTATATTTCACTCTTGGTTTTTTACCTCCCCAAACAAATCTCGATATCATCCTGTCCCACTTTGAGAATTGGGCATCTGGAATCTCTGTTGGTATGGCCTGGAAGAGGTAAAGTAATCTAGGTTGTATGCTGATTTTGACTGTCTCAATTTTTGAATTCAGATCCATATTTAAGATTGACCATCTATCAATATCTTTTTTTATTTCTTGTTCCAACCTATCATAGTTTGCTTTATATATTTTGCTTAGGTCTTTAGGTATGTTCACTCCAAGGTATTTTATTTCTTTTTGGTTCCAGTTTAGTTTGATCTTATCAGTTATCTGGTTTAGAGGGTTATAGTGGAATGTCAGTATTTGTGTTTTTGTTATGTTTATCTTGTATCCTGATAATTTTCCAAAATTTTCTATCAAGTTCATCATTTCCATTATTGATTCATCTGGTTGTTCGAGGTAGACTATAATATCGTCTGCAAATAGCCCAATCTTGTGTTCCGCCCCCTTTATTGTTACACCTTTTAATTTCTTATTTTGTCGTATCGCTTGAGCCAATGGTTCTATGAACAGAGCAAACAAGGTGGGCGATAAGCAGCATCCCTGCCTAGTTGATCTTTGTATATTTACTTTGTCTGTTAAGCTACCGTTTATCTTGATTCTTGCCACAGGTTCTTGATATAGCGTCCTTATGCATTGTACTGATTTTTCGTTAAATCCAAAGCGCTCCAGTACACTATATAGGAATTTCCAGTTAACCCTGTCAAATGCTTTTTCTGCGTCTAAACTCATTATTACTGCGCTTTTCTTTTCTTTATGTATTTGGTTAATTATATGTATTGTTCTCCTGATATTGTCATGCGTTTGGCGTCCCTCTATGAAACCAGTTTGATCATCTTCTATCAATTCCGTCAAGAATGTCTTTGTTTACATATAATTGTTGTATATATTTTATAATCTACATTCAATAAAGAGATTGGTCTGTAGTTTCCGCATTGTTCTTTATCTTTCCCTGGCTTTAAAATAACTGAAATGATTGCTTCGTTCCATGATGGAGGTATTTTGTTGTTGTTCAACGTCCAATTAAATGACTTTAGGAGTTGTGGCGTGAGTTCTTCTATAAACAGTTTATAAAACTCAGATGGGTATCCATCACTACCTGGTGATTTACCGTTTTTAAGTGACTTAATCACATCTCTGATCTCTTGTGTTGTTATTTCTGCTGTTAGTTTTTCATTTTGTTGATTTCCTATTGATGGCAAGTCCAATGTGCCTAGAAATTTTTTAATATCTTTAGTATTTGTTTCTTCAGGTTGCGAGTATAGTTCTTGGTAGAAATTATGGAATATTTCTTCGATGTTTTCTGGGTTAACTGTGGTTTTATTTGTGGTGGGGTCTTTAATCTTGTATACATTATTCATTGTTTGTTGTTTTCTTAACCGTTTTGCCAGCAGTTTTGTGGCTTTTGGCCCCGTTTCATAATATTTTTGCTTTAGATATCTATTTTTCCTTTCAATTTCATCTATTTGTGTTTCTTTTATCTTTGTTTTTTCTTCTTTAATTTCTTGATATATTTTTGGATCATTTGTGTTTTTATGTTTACGTTCTAATTCCCTCAGTCTCTCACATCTTTGTTCATACGCTTCCAGTTTAGTCTTATTTGCTTTTCCTGTTTCAACAATTAATTTACCTCTTAACACAGCTTTTAGTGCGTCCCATAGTATTGTTGGGTCCACTTCTTCATTGTCATTCTCTTGGATATATTCGTTTATGTTTATTTTTATTCTTTCTTTCATTTTCTCATCATTTAACAGTCCTACGTTATGTTTCCATGTTGTTTGTCGTTTTCTATTGTTTAAATATATTTCCATGTATATAGGATTATGATCTGATATTTCTGCCCCTCCAACAATTTCTCACCCTGTGTCTGTCACCTTCATTCATAAGGAAGTAATCTATTCTAGAGTGTACTTTATGGACTGCTGAATAATGTGTATAGTCTTTTTCGAGTGGGTGTAGGTCCCTCCATATGTCTACCATACCCATTTCTGCCAGTGAGGTTCTTATGAACTTTGTTACATGTTTTTTTGTCTTCTTAACACTTGTTGTGTCAACTTCATGATCCATGACAGCATTTAAGTCTCCTCCACAAATTAGGACTCCTTCACTGTGTGTTGCTATGAGATCAAACAGATGTTGAAAAAAACCCTTGTCACTTTCTGGTGGGGCATAGATGTTCACTAATGTAATCTGCATACCATCTATTCTTCCCTTTATTATTACATACCTGCCTTCTTTATCCTGGATTTCCTGTTCATTTTCAAATTGTATTTTGTTTGAGATTAGTATCATAACCCCCCTTTTAGCTCCTCCCTTAAATGAACTGTAGTAGGAGTTCTTATAGCCAAATCTCTTTAGTTTCACATGTTCTGTCTTGCTCAAATGTGTCTCTTGCATAAATATAATTTCAGCTTTTTCCTTCTTGAATTTTCTTATTATTCTTTCCCTTTTAACAGGTGAGTTCAGACCATTCACGTTTAGTGTCATTATCTTAAGATTTTTACCCATATTCATGTTTTTCCATTTTTTTAACTTGTGCTCCTAGCCCCTTTAACAACAAAAATAACACATATTTATATAAAAACACATTAAAAAATCTCGACCTCCGTACTTTGGGCCTTTCTTCTGCCCACTGGTCCCTGTTGGTGGGTGGGGGGTTTGTCTTCACAGAGTGAAGGGCCCTCCCTAGACTTCTAATTACTATCAAAGTAATAGTCATAAGTCTAGAAATGTCCAACAAATATCACTTAAACCTCTCCTAGCCGTCTGTTTCTCTTTTACCTTGTCTTCTTGGCCTTCATTTCTTCTGTGCCTTTCTTAATCTTTGTTATGATCTAGGCTTTCAGTTGAAAGCCTTGTAGCTTGTCCTGGGCCCGCTGCGCCACGTCTCTCCCCCTTCTTCCGCCGTTCGCTCGTCTCCACTCCGTCTGTCGTGATGCGTTCAGGGCCGTCGCTGCTCCAGCCGTTTCCTCCGGCACGCTCACCTCAAGGCCCCGCTCCATCATATCCCGCGCTGCCTCTTCGGCCGTGTTGTAGGTTCTTGTGCCGTCTTCCCAATGAATCCTCATTTTCGTTAGCGGCGTTTGGAATCTAATTTTTTTCTCTTTCGGCGTTTTTTTAATGTTGGCATATTTCTTCCGCTGCTGCACAATTTCTGTCGGGTAGTCATGGTCAAAGAATACCTGTTTGTCGCCGATTCGTATCTTTTTTTTCCATGCTTGCGTCAGGATTCTTTCCTTTATGTCATATTTCACAAAGTTTACCACAACTGACCTGGGTGTAGCGCTTGTTTTCGGGTTCTGTGCCGGTGTTCTGTGCGCCCGTTGAATCTGCAGATCTGTTTCTCCGGGTATTTCCAGTTCTTTTTTTAAGAACTGATCCATGAATTTTGTCATCGAGTTGCCTTCAATGCCCTCCGGAATTCCAAAGATGCGCATATTGCTTCGTCTGGATCTGCTCTCCAAGTCGTTTATTTTCTCCTGCATCCTCTGCGTTTGCGTCGTCAGGGTCTGTAGTTGTTCGTTTGCCTCGCTTTTCCAGTCTTCCAGCTCTGATATTCGAGCCTGCGCTTCTGTCATACACGCCCGCTGGGAGCGCAGCTCCTCCATGTTTTCTGTTAACTTCCGCTCCATTTCTCTTCGGAGGTCCATAATTTCCTCCTTAATTTCTTTTTTCAGCTCCTCCTTAAGAGCCGCTAAATCCTGCTGTAGCTGCCGCTTGAATTCTCTTAACTCTTTACCCAAACTGGCGATGCCAGTGTTCATGTTTTCGAGTCTGGCGTCCTCCATTTTCTCTGCTGTAGACACCTTGTTTTTTTGGGCTTCGCGCTCAGCGGTTTTTCCTGCGTTGTTGGAGAGGAATTCTTCAATTTTACCCTGTTTTTGTCCTTGTGCCCGGTTCCTTCGTGTTTTCATCCCTTAGTTTATTGATCCGCTTATGTCGAGTTGGCCATTTACCGATGATTTTTAATCCGGCTAGGGAGAGCTCTCTGTTTAAGTGTTATGTCTCTCCGCCATCTTCCCGGAAGTCGAGAATTGAGATTTTAAATTCACAAAGACTGCCTCAGCTTCCTCTGCCCACCGGAAGGGCACCTTGGAGGAGGTGAGATGGGTAAGAGGGAGGGCAGTAATGCTGTAGTTTCTAATGAAGCGGCGGGTGAAATTGGCAAATCCCAGAAACTGTTGTAGCTGCTTCCAGGAGGAGGGAGTCGGCCACTCTACCACTGCTTTTACCTTGCCAAGGTCCGCGATGATCTCGTTATGTGAAATGATGAAGCCCAGGAACAACGTGGTAGGAGTGTGGAATTCACATTTCTCTGCCTTCACAAACAGCTTGTTCTCTAGTAGCCGTTGCAAGACTCGCCTCACGTGCACCCGGTGTTCATCCAGGGACTGGGAAAAGATGAAGACATCATCAAGATATACAAAGACAAATGAGCCCAAAAAGTCCCTCAACACGTCACTGATAAGCCGTTGGAATATGGCGGGGGCGTTGGTCAGCCCAAACGGCATGACTAGGTACTAGAAATGACTGCTAGGGGTCCGGAACCCTGTCTTCCACTCATCATCCTCCCGGATCCACACCAGATGGTAGGTGTTGCGGAGGTCAAGTTTGGTAAACCAAGAGGCCCCCCGGAGGGAATCAAATGGCGTATTGATTAGAGGGAGAGTGTATTTGTCCTTTACTGTGATGTTGTTGAGCTCACGGAAATCGATGCATGGCCTCAGCGAGCCGTCTTTTTTGCCTACGAAGAAGAATCCTGCCCTCACCGCCGAGATCGAAGGCCGAATTATGCCCGAGTTCAAGGGCAACTTGAATGTAAGCCTCCATAGCATCCCGCTCCGGAGCTGACAGGCTGTAAAGCCGACTCAATGGTAGCGGGGCTCCGAACGAGAGGTTGATGGCACAATCGTATGGGCAGTGGGGGGGAAGAGATACAGCTTGGGTCTTACTAAAGGCAGCCCCCAGGTCATGGTATTCCAGGGGAACCTTGGACAGATCAGGAGGATGTGTGTCAGGGACACCAAGAGGCACAGATGGTGAACAAGCAGCGGACTGAAGGCAAGCGCTGAGACAAAATGAGCTCCAAGAGACTATGCTTCAGGAACACCAGTCAACTGTGGGATTGTGTAACCAGAGCCAGGGGTAACCTAGGATAACCGGGGAGGTGGAAACCAGAAGCACAAACAACCTGAGCTGCTCACGATGATTCCCAGACACTATAACTGATACAGGAGCAGTTTGTTTAGACACCACGGCCAGTGGGGCTTTGGACAGAGCGATAAGTTTAACTGGGGTTCCTCACTTCTGGGGAAGTGGCAAGAAATGAAGCTCTGCTTGACCCCTGAATCAATAAGAGCATGTGTGGCTATCTCAACCTGATTATGAACAAAGTGGATGGGTAACAGGAATCTAGTGAGGGGATTGTTTTGGGGTGAGTCCGTGAGTCCCCCTACCATGACGCAAGGACTCCCTCTTTTGGCCGTATGGGACAGGTAGCTACCTCATGCTCCTCACTGCCACAATAGAGGCATAGCCCTAATTCAAGGCAGCGCTGTTTCTCCGCTTGCGGTAACTTGGACAGCCCAACTACCATTGGCTCAGGGGAGTCTACAGAATCAGAGGGAGGTAGGGACAGCAGAGGGGGCTGCGGGGAGCGGTGAAACTGGGTGCCCGAAAGACCAGAAGCCCTACGTTCAGTGGCCCACTCCCTCAACCGATTGTCCAAGCTAATGGCTAGGGAGATAAGCTCGGTTAACCTACTGGGCTTTTCTAGGCAGGCTAGTTCATCCCTCAGTCTAGGGCTAAGACTTTGGACAAAGATGCTGCAAAGAGAGGCATCCTCCCACCCCACCTCCATGGCTACCACCCGGAAGTCTACAGCATAGTCGGCTACAGATTTGCTCCCTTGCCTCAAGTTAAGTAGCCAGGAGGTAAGCACGCTATCGCGGTCGGAGTGGTCGAAGACCTTGTTGAACTCACAGACAAACTGGTCATAAGTCAAAGTAGAGTAATCAGCCCTAGCCATCACCGCGTAGGCCCAGGCTAATGCCCGCCCCTCCAGAAGATTAACTACATAGCCTATTGCAGCTGTGACTGGTGGGAAAATTCCCTGGCACCTGCTGAAAGACTATCCCACACTGCAATCGAAATCCCCTAGCCTCCCCAGCTTACCGCTAAAGCAAGTGGGCGTGGGAATTGGCGTCAGCTGAGATGGTGGTGACGGAGCAGGTTGGGAGCTAGCAGGGGCAGGAGAGCTACCTGAAGCCGGAGGAAAGGGCTGAGGACCAGACAGGCAATCCAAACAGGAATTAATCTGGACCAGATGGGTGAGTATAACCTGTTGTTGATGTGATAACTGAGCTACTTGAGCCTCTAAGATGTTAACCTTGTGCGCTAGCGCACTGTCTGCTGGGTTGTTGTGACAGAGTCGTACTGACATGTTTCGGGACCCAGTAAGCAGACACAGACTCAAAAGTAAACTCAATTATCTTTATTGTGTAATGAGTGTGTGTGTGTATGTGTAAATGTAGCAGCCGGGGCAAGCAGAGCACTGTACAGCCTGGCAACCCTATGGTGGAGCAGAGACAGGGAGGATTAGTGTCAACACTCAGGAGGGAATGTACAGTTATGTTTAGGTCTTACTGTCGATGAGATGGTGAGCAGCTCAGGCTTGGCCCCGAAGGCTCAGGCCAGGGGGACAGCGTCTACAGGCCCGGTTATGAATGGAGACAATGGAGGAGTTGCAGAGGTGTAGTGTGGGCTTGGTCCACCGCCAGGAGGGAGAGGTCCGCCGCCACGGATTTCCGCCTGTGCACAAGGGAGCAGAGCGTAGAACTGTGATGTAGGAGAAGATGGCTTACTTGTTATGGGGGAGTGAGCACTCTCAGACGAACAATGAGGGATAACAGGTTTCTCTGGAGAATGACAATGAAGAGGAGGAACCTCTGGAGGACTATGAAGGTGAGAAAGAAAACTCTGAAGGTAGACAAAGTGGTGTGCCGGTCTCATCAGACCAGGGAGAAAGACGACATGGAAATAGCTCTGTTGATGAAAGAGTGCAGGTGTGTGCGCAGCTGTGGAGAATCAGGCAGGCAGGGCGAATCATCACAGGATAAAAGTAACTGTAAATACTCCACAATTGTTATCCACGCCAGCATGAATGACATCTGACTCCGGCAGTCGGAAGTCACAAAACTTAGTGTGGAATCAGTGTGTAACTTTGTCAAAACTATGATGGTCTCTATAGAATTGTCTGGGCCCCTCCCCAACCTGACCAGTGATGACCTGTTTAGCCGCATGTCATCCTTCAGCCACTGGCTGTCTGTGTGGTGTCCAGCAAACAATGTGGGCTACATAGACAATTGGAGCTCATTTTGGCATAAACCTGCTCTTATTAGACGAGACGGCGTCCATCTCACTTTGGATGGTACGTCTCATTTATCTAACAATCTGGCATCATTTTTATCCAAAGTTCCAAAGCCTTGGCTAAGAGCTGGCACCAGGAAGCAGAGTCACAGTCTTAAATGCCTCTCTGCAGCTCCTCTTCATCCACCACCCCTCAACTTAGCCCCTGTCTTCCCCATCAGAGAATCACTGTCTGCTCCCTCTAAAGTAAATAAAAATATAATGTATAAGCATCCCATAGAGAGAAATCTACATACCTTGCATCAAACCATATTTTGACCGCTCTCTTGTTTGTCAAGGTCAAAGGGCATGACCTCCTAACCCATAACCTGAAGGGCAGCATGAGAACTGAATATGTTACCGTCTAAAGTTGGGTTCTGTTCTGTAAAGTAAATGGAGAAGAAAATGGAACCGTTTTCATGAAAGAAAAACTGAAGTTGAAGCTCACCAATGCTGTGGGTCTTGAGGTAATGCAATAAATTTTCCATGAACATGGACAATAAAGTATTATCTTATCTTACAAACATTTGATGACTGAGTCCACCACTCACTCACAGCTGAGATCAATTATTGTTTAAAGGCTCTTCCACCCCTGCTGCATGAACTTCTGAGATGATGCCTTCAGCACCACAGGGCATCACAATCACAGCACGGATGCCCTTTCTTTATGAAACCAGTTCCAGAGTACAGAAATGAAAACCAAAATAAGAAAGGGAAACAGACCTATAACATCCTAGCATTCCTCCCCCCTTAGGAAAAAAAAACATTGGATCTGACCCCTTTGTTTTCTTTTATCTTTTCAATTTTATAATTTTTATTATTTACATTTTTATTTCTTAAAACCAAACTAAATCCATTTGAAAATAACCAGCATCTATTTCAAAGACAACGTGTGTAATGTCTGTAGATACTTATCCGACAGGACATAAAAGATAATTAGAGACTCAATAACCTGGAAACATGGTTTCTTCTGAAGCCTGCGCTCATGTTTATTTCCAGCACCAGGAGAACACACTTGAACTGCCATCAGCAGCAAGAACTAGAACCCGCATACGTCACGTGCATTTTTACGTGCACGCTCCCCTGTGGGGATACGTCATATTGTGATAGACTCCATACATTACATCTCCCCCTTTTAAGAGATAATGTCCACTTACTCTGAACTTTGTCAGAATGGATGACATTTTGCTTACCACAGCTGATTATTATTCCTAAACACGGACTCAGTACTTTAAAGTCAAAACAGTAATATTATTCTTCAGCATTTATCTGGTCCAACAGCAGGATAATTCACATACACTACCGTTCAAAAGTTTGGGGTCACTTAGAAATGTCCTTATTTTTGAAAGAAAAGCACTGTTTTTTTCAGTGAAGATAACTTTAAACTAATCAGAAATACACTCTAATATCTAATATACATTGCTAATGTGGTAAATGACTATTCTAGCTGCAAATGTCTGGTTTTTGGTGCAATATCTACATAGGTGTATAGAGGCCCATTTCCAGCAACTATCACTCCAGTGTTCTAATGGTACAGTGTGTTTGCTCATTGCGTCAGAAGGCTAATGGATGATTAGAAAACCCTTGTGCAATCATGTTAGCACAGCTGAAAACAGTTTAGCTGGTTAGAGAAGCTATAAAACTGACCTTCCTTTGAGCAGGTTGAGTATCTGGAAAAAATTATTATTCAAATACAAATCATTATTTCTAACCTTGTCAATGTCTTGACTATATTTTCTATTCATTTTACAACTCATGGTGGTAAATAAGTGTGACTTTTCATGGAAAACACAAAATAATTGTCTGGGTGACCCCAAACTTTTGAACGGTAGTGTATTTCCCAAAAAAAACGCCTCTTATCATCACCATTATGATGATGATGACAACAACAAACACCTTTATGTGCCGTTATTTAACAACGTATTCATTTCCCCCTCTTTTTAGAGTGACTTACAACATGGTTTACAAATCCAATTTAACAACTCTTTTACACACGCTACCAGACCGTGTAGCAGTTGCTTGTGTGTGGTCAGCTGGTGTTTCTTTAGCTTGAGTTACCAGTGTCATTGTCCTCCATGGGTAAAACTGGGTCTGGACCCTTGCTAACAGGATCCGGGACTTTTGGCGCGGCCAACAGATGGCGCCTATTTCTTCTGTATTGTTCACCATGGGCTGTCTCACTCCATCTCTGTTGCAGTAGTAGGCTTGTCTCTCTTTAGCTGAAACATCTCCCCATTTTACCTTGTCCTTGCCAGGCCATTTAGGGTCTCGGTTAGACGGCAAGGTGGGTGGTGTTGTTCTAATTTTCCTTCCCATCGGGAGCTCTGCTGGGCTTATCCCAGTTGAAGAACCTAGCTGTATAGGTCATCATGGCTAGGAGGGGATCTTCCTGTTTCAGGATGCTTTTGGCTACCTGAACAGCCCTCTCTGCATGCCCATTACTTTGAAGGTAATGTGGACTGAACGTCACATGAATAAAGTCATACTCTCGGCTAAACTTCTGCATTTCCTGCGAAGCTAGCTGAGGTCCGTTGTCACTTGACCGTTGTCAAGTTGGTCACTTCCTTGTGGTAACGTATCGTCACTTCCTGTTTTGCTGTCTGCCTGTGTGGTTTGCTCTCCAGCCACTAGCTATGGCTACTACCTCTCCTTCCTCTCCTCTGGTGTGCTCTCTCTGTCAGATGTTTAGCTACACCTCTGCCTCTTTTAGTGATAACGGTAAATGTAATAAATGTTGTCTTTTTGAGGCACTTGAGGCGAGGTTGTCTGATTTGGAATCCCGGCTCCGCTGCATTGAAACACCGTCTGCGCCAGTTAACCGTGACGGACGCCTCTTAGCTGCAGCGGAGCTAGCTAGCTTAGGCCCCCCTGTCAGCGGTCCCCCGGCTCTCCTCAGCAGCGAGGAGACTGGGTGGGTGACGGTGAGAAGGAAGCCTAGTCGCAAAGCCCCGGTACACCACCAACCTGTTCACGTTTCTAATCGTTTTTCCCCGCTCACCGACACACCCGCTGAGGAAAAAACTCTGATCATTGGCGACTCTGTAGTCAGAAACGTGAACCTAGAGACTCCAGCGGCCATAGTCAAATGCATTCCTGGGGCCAGAGCAGGCGACATCGAGTCAAATCTGAAAATGCTGGCTAAAAGTAACTGTAAATATTTCACAATTGTTATTCACGCCGGCATTAATGACATCCGTCTCCGGCAGTTGGAAGTCACGAAACTTAATCCTGGAATTTCCCCATTGTGGGACTAATAAAGGCTCATCTTATCTTATCTTAATATAGAATTGGTGTGTGACTTTGCAAAAACGATGTCTGCCACTGTAGTATTCTCTGGGCCCCTCCCCAATCTGACCAGTGATGACATGTTTAGCCGCTCGTCATCCTTGAACCGCTGGCTGTCTGTGTGGTGTCCTAAAAATGACGTGGGCTACATTGACAATTGGAGCTCATTTTGGGGAAAACCTGGTCTTATGAGACGAGACAGCATTCATCCCACTTTGGATGGTGCTTCTCATTTATCTAACAATCTGGCATCTTTTTTATCCAAATTTCCAAAACCCTGACTACTCAGAGTTGGGACCAGGAAGCAGAGTTGCAGTCTTACACGCCTCTCTGCAGCTCCTCTTCATCCGCCACCCCTCAACTTAGCCCCTGTCTTCCCCATCAGAGAATCGTTGTCTGCTCCCTCCAAAGTAAATAAAAATATAATGTATAAGCATCCCAAAGTGATAAAGCAAAATATTGGTAAAACTCAAATTAAACATAAAGCCTCTAAATTGAATGATTTGGCCTCTGTTCCTCCTCATAATTTAAAAATTAAATGTGGTTTATTAAATATTAGGTCTCTAACTCCCAAGTCTCTGTTAGTCCATGATCTGTTAATTGATCATCAGATTGATTTAATTTCCCTTACAGAGACTTGGTTAGGACAAGAGGATTATGTTGGTTTAAATGAATCAACTCCCTCTGGTTATTTAAACTGTCAAAATCCCAGAAGTTCTGGTCGTGGAGGAGGAGTAGCAACAATTTACCATTCCAAATTACTAGTTAATGTAAAGCAAAAAACATGTTATAATTCCTTTGAGGGCCTGGTCCTCAGTATTGGGCACTTTAGCAATTTTAGGTTAAACCCTGACATAATTCAGGACCCAGGAGACAGACGCTGACACGAGCAGATATGGACAATTATTCTTTATTAATGGAAAGTGAGTGTAGTGCATGTGTGAGTGCGAATATTGATGTCTGGTCACAGGAGCTGAGCAGTTCTGGGGGCGACCTGGCAACCCTGGAACACACACAAGCATAAACAATTACAGCTGTTCAGCGATGGCGGGTAATTGCAGATGATTAGGCTTACTTGCATGTGCCACAGGTTGTGTTCTGCTGGCTCCAAGTGCCCATGCGACGTGGTAGTGATGGTGCCCGTAGTTGCGGGGGTGAGGAGGAACTCCGTGATGGAGGAGGCGATGCCCCGTTGGCCGGGGGAGCTGGTCCGCCACCAGGGAGGTCCACCTGTGCACAGGGGTAAAGGCTAGGAGATGATAAGTGCAGAGATCTCTTACGTGACCAGTCTTGACGTGACGTTCTCGGCTTAGCTTGAGGTCGTGGTCCTGGCTCATTCCCAGGCGAAGACGACAGACGACTCTGTGCCGAGCCGTCAGTGATGCCGGCCTTTAAAGGCCGCTGATTAGCACCTGCCGGTGTATGCGCAGCTGGAGATGATAAGGCAGATGACAGCCCAGCGGCCGTCATGACAGTGCTCCTCCCTCTAGCAGTGCCTCCAGGCACCTGCCCAATTCTACCTGGATTCGCCCGATGGAAGTCGCGGATCAACTGCTTATCCAGGATCAACGCAGGGCGAATCCAAGAACGATCCTCCGGTCCAAAGCCCTCCCAGTCCACCAAGTGCTGAAGACCTTGGCCCCGCCGGCGCACATCCAGGATGGCAGTCACCCCCCAGGCTGGATGGCCATCGATCATCCTCGGGGGGGCAGGAGCCGCGGGGGGCGGGCACAAAGGATCCGTGATGTAAGGCTTGACCTGGGAGACATGAAAGGTGGGGCAGATGCGCATAGAAGAGGGGAGAGACAAGCGCACAGATACAGGATTGACAATACGAGAGATGGTGTAGGGACCAATGAAGCGCTTAGTTAGTTTGCGTTTCTCGGCCGGCACACCGATGTTCCGAGTAGACAACCACACTTTCTGACCCACCTTGTAGTCCTGGGCGGGCCTCCTATGACGGTTGGCCACCTGGATGTTGTGCTCAGTGGTCCTCAGAAGGGCCCTGCGAGCAATGGACCAGACCCGCCGACAGCGCCTGACGTGGGTCTGTACAGATGGAACCGCTACCTCCTTCTCCTCCTCAGGGAACAGTGGTGGATCATAACCGAGCGACGCCTTAAAGGGAGAAAGTCCCGTGGCCGAAGAGACCATGGTGTTGTGGGCGTACTCTATTCAAGATAGATGCTTGCTCCATGAAGACGAGCAGGAGGAGATGACACAACGCAGCGCTGCCTCTAGCTCCTGGTTAGCCCGTTCACACTGGCCGTTGCTCTGTGGATGATACCCAGAGGAGAGGCTGGCTGTAGCTCCCAAAGCTGCGCAGAACGCCTTCCAAACTTGGGAGATGAACTGTGGTCCCCGGTCTGACACTATGTCAGTGGGGATGCCGTGAAGGCGGACCACATGCTGGACAAGGAGGTCCGCCGTTTCCTGAGCCGAAGGCAACCCCCGAAGGGGTACAAAATGGGCCGCTTTGGAAAAACGGTCCACAATAGGCATGTATGGGTCGGGACTGGTGATCGTCGCTTCCTTGTGGTAACGTATCGTCACTTCCTGTTTTGCTGTCTGCCTGTGTGGTTTGCTCTCCAGCTCTCCAGCCACTAGCTATGGCTACTACCTCTCTTTCCTCTCCTCCTCTGGTGTGCTCTCTCTGTCAGATGTTTAGCTACACCTCTGCCTCTTTTAGTGATAACGGTAAATGTAGTAAATGTTGTCTTTTTGAGGCGCTCGAGGCGAGGTTGTCTGATTTGGAATCCCGGCTCCGCTGCATTGAAACACCGTCTGCGCCAGTTAATCTCGACGGACGCCCATTAGCTGCAGCGGAGCTAGCTAGCTTAGGTCAAACTGTCACCGGTTCCCCGGCTCTCCTCAGCAGTGAGGAGACTGGGTGGATGACGGTGAGAAGGAAGCCTAGTCGCAAAGCCCCGGTTCACCACCAACCTGTTCACGTTTCTAATCATTTTTCCCCGCTCAGCGACACACCCGCTGAGGAAAAAACTCTGATCATTGGCGACTCTGTAGTCAGAAACGTGAACCTAGAGACTCCATCGGCCATAATCACATGCATTCCTGGGGCCAGAGCAGGCGACATCGAGTCAAATTTGAAAATGCTGGCTAAAAGTAACTGTAAATACTCCACAATTGTTATTCACGCCGGCATTAATAACATCCGTCTCCGGCAGTCGGAAGTCACGAAACTTAATATAGAATCGGTGTGTGACTTTGCCAAAACGATGTCTGCCACTGTAGTATTCTCTGGGCCCCTCCCCAATCTGACCAGTGATGACATGTTTAGTCGCTCGTCATCCTTGAACCGCTGGCTGTCTGTGTGGTGTCCTAAAAATGACGTGGGCTACATTGACAATTGGAGCTCTTTTTGGGGAAAACCTGGTCTTATGAGACGAGACAGCATTCATCCCACTTTGGATGGTGCTTCTCATTTATCTAACAATCTGGCATCTTTTTTATCCAAATTTCCAAAACCATGACTACTCAGAGTTGGGACCAGGAAGCAGAGTAGCAGTCTTACACGCCTCTCTGCAGCTCCTCTTCATCCGCCACCCCTCAGCTTAGCCCCTGTCTTCCCCATCAGAGAATCATTGTCTGCTCCCTCCAAAGTAAATAAAAATATAATGTATAAGCATCCCAAAGTGATAAAGCAAAATATTGGTAAAACTCAAATTAAACATAAAGCCTCTAAATTGAATGATTTGGCCTCTGTTCCTCCTCATAATTTAAAAATTAAATGTGGTTTATTAAATATTAGGTCTCTAACTCCCAAGTCTCTGTTAGTCCATGATCTGTTAATTGATCATCAGATTGATTTAATTTCCCTTACAGAGACTTGGTTAGGGCAAGAGGATTATGTTGGTTTAAATGAATCAACTCCCTCTGGTTATTTAAACTGTCAAAATCCCAGAAGTTCTGGTCGTGGAGGAGGAGTAGCATCAATTTACCATTCCAAATTACTAGTTAATGTAAAGCAAAAAACATGTTATAATTCCTTTGAGGGCCTGGTCCTCAGTGTTGGGCACTTTAGCAATTCCAGGTTAAACCCAATTTTATTTGCCATAGTTTATCGTCCCCCATCAACCTATTCAGAATTTTTATCCGAATTTGCTGATTTCTTAGCTGATTTAGTGCTGAAATCTGATAGAATAATTATAGTAGGGGACTTTAATATACATGTGGATGTAGATAGTGACTGCCTTAATGTGGCTTTTAATTCAATATTAGACTCGATTGGGTTTTCTCAGAAAGTAGGAAATTCTACTCATTACCTCCACCATACATTGGACCTTGTTCTGACATATGGCATAGAAATAGAAAATCTTGTAGTGTCTCCTCATAACCCTGTACTGTCAGACCATTGTCTGTTAACCTTTGATTTTACTATTTCTGACTATTTGGCTCCTAAAGAAAAATATTATCACAGTAGATGCCTCTCAGATGATGCTGTTTCCAAATTTATGCAGATTGTTTCCTCTATGCCATGTGTCAACACAACGGAAATAAGCTATAGACAGCTTGCTCCTTCTGTAATTGATAACATGGTGGATAGTGTTTCAGCTTCTCTGCATCAGGCTCTAGACTTGGTGGCCCCCTTAAAAAAGAAAAAGTCTAATCAGAGATTTTTAACTCCTTGGTTCAACACAGAAACTCGTAGCTTAAAACAGAAGACTCGTCAATTAGAAAGAAAATGGCGCTCTACTAATTTAGATGAAATCTATTTAGCTTGGAGAAATCATCTTTTAATTTATAAAAAATCTCTTAGAAAAGCTAGAACGAGTTATTACTCTGCATTAATAGAAGAGAACAAGAATAATCCCAGGTTTCTTTTCAGTACTGTAGCCAGGTTGACAAAGAGTCAGGACTCTGTCAATCCTAGCATCCCTTAGAGCTTACTAGTCAGGACTTTATGAACTTTTTCAATAATAAAATTTCATCCATCAGAGATAAAATCAATCAGATTCTTCCCACAGTTAACTTAAATACTGTAACTACTACAACTCCTTCTATTGATGTCTGTCTTGATGAGTTTACTCCAATCGACCTTTGTGAATTAGACAAAATAGTTTCCTCATCCAAACCTTCAACTTGTCTTTTAGACCCTATTCCTACCAGGTTATTTAAAGAGGTCTTCCCACTTATTGGTAGCTTTATTCTTCATATAATCAATTCTTCATTAACTTTAGGCCATGTACCGCAGGCTTTTAAAACGGCTGTAATTAAACCCTTACTCAAAAAGCCAACGCTGGAAGATGGCGGAGAGACATAACACTTAAACAAAGAGCTCTCCCTAGCCGGATTAAAAATCATCAGTAAATGGCCAACTCGACATAAACGGATCAATAAACTAAGGGATGAAAACACGAAGGAACCGGGCACAAGGACAAAAACAGGGTAAAATTGAAGAATTCCTCTCCAACAACGCAGGAAAAACCGCTGTACGCAAAGCCCAAAAAAACGAGATGTCTACAGCAGAGAAAATGGAGGACACCAGACTCGACAACATGAACACTGGCATCGCCAGTTTGGGTAAAGAGTTAAGAGAATTCAAGCGACAGCTACAACAGGATTTAGCGGCTCTTAAGGAGGAACTGAAAAAAGAAATTAAGGAGGAAATCATGGACCTCCGAAGAGAAATGGAGCGTAAATTAACGGAAAACATGGAGGAGCTGCGCTCCCAGCGGGCGTGTATGACAGAAGCGCAGACCCGAATTTCGGAACTAGAAGATTGGAAAAGCGAGGCAAACGAACAACTACAGACCCTGACGACGCAAACGCAGAGGATGCAGGAGAAAATAAACGACTTGGAGAGCAGATCCAGACGAAGCAATATGCGCATCTTTGGAATTCCGGAGGGCATTGAAGGCAACTCGATGACAAAATTCATGGATCAGTTCTTAAAAAAAGAACTGGAAATACCCGGAGAAACGGATCTACAGATTCAACGGGCGCACAGAACACCGGCACAGAACCCGAAAACAAGCGCTACACCCAGGTCAGTTGTGGTAAACTTTGTGAAATATGACATAAAGGAAAGAATCCTGACGCAAGCATGGAAAAAAAAGATACGAATCGGCGATAAACAGGTATTTTTTGACCATGACTACCCGACAGAAATCGTGCAGCAGCGGAAGAAATATGCCAACATTAAAAAAACGCTGAAAGAGAAAAAAATTAGATTCCAAACGCCGCTAACGAAAATAAGGATTCATTGGGAGGAAGGCACAAGAACCTACAACACGGCCGAAGAGGCAGCGCGGGATATGATGGAGCGGGGCCTTGAGGTGAACGTGCCGAAGGAGACGGCTGGAGCAGCGGCGGCCCCAAACGCACCACGACAGACGGAGGGGAGACAAGCGTACGGCGGAAGAAGGGGGAGAGACGTAGAGCAGCGGGCCCAGGACAAGCTACAAGGCTTTCAACTGAAAGCCTAGATCATAACAAAGATTAAGAAAGGCACAGAAGAAATGAAGGCCAAGAAGACAAGGTAAAAGAGAAACAGACGGCTAGGAGAGGTTTAAGTGATATTTGTTGGACATTTCTAGACTTATGACTATTACTTTGATAGTAATTAGAAGTCTAGGGAGGGCCCTTTACTCTGTGAAGACAAACCCCCTACCCACCAACAGGGACCAGTGGGCAGAAGAAAGGCCCAAAGTACGGAGGTCGAGATTTTTTAATGTGTTTTTATATAAATATGTGTTATTTTTGTTGTTAAAGGGGCTAGGAGCACAAGTTAAAAAAATGGAAAAACATGAATATGGGTAAAAATCTTAAGATAATGACACTAAACATGAATGGTCTGAACTCACCTGTTAAAAGGGAAAGAATAATAAGAAAATTCAAGAAGGAAAAAGCTGAAATTATATTTATGCAAGAGACACATTTGAGCAAGGCAGAACATGTGAAACTAAAGAGATTTGGCTATAAGAACTCCTACTACAGTTCATTTAAGGGAGGAGCTAAAAGATAAGATAAGATAAGATAAGATAAGCCTTTATTAGTCCCACAACGGGGAAATTCCAGGATTGCAACAGCACAGGGATAGCAACACTCAGAGCAACAATCAGAAGGCAAGAAAAAAAAAAAAAAAAAAAAAAAAAAAAAAAAACAAGCAAGCAAGAGCAGCTAATAAACATATGTACGTATTACTATAAAATATATATATATACACACACACACAGACACACAGTGCAGAGCATTGTAGCTGGATGGAATAAATATATGAATATATGAACACACAGTGCAGAGCATTGTAGCTAGATGGAATAAATATGTAAATATATAAACACCCACAGTACGGAGCATTGCAGCTAGGTGGAATAAATATGCAAGTATATAAACACACACAGTGCGGAGCAATGTAGCTAGATGGAATAACATGTAGATATATAAATATATAAACACCCACAGTACGGAGCATTGCAGCTAGACGGAACAAATATGCAAATATATAAACACACACAGTGCAGAGCATTGCCGCTAGATGGAATGAAACAGCATAACCGTCTACCCAGCTATCCTGCATGGTATGATTATGTGCCCATACACACTCTCACCCTCCATAGCGACCGGCATGCTCCTAGTTGTATGCCGGAGAGGACCACTGTGTAAGTCTATTGCATCTTCTGCATTCAAAAAACTATTAGTTTGTTACGTCTTTTTTGCTATCTCTGCGAGCAGCCCTGCTTAGGTTGTACAGTCTGACAGCCGTTGGTAGGAAGGACCTACGAAACCTCTCGGTTGTGCACCTGGGATGATGTAGTCTGCTGCTAAATGAGCTCCTCAGTGCATTCAGTATGGGGTTGCATTCAGTATGGGGTATGCATTCAGTATCATAAAAGGGGGGTTATGATACTAATCTCAAACAAAATACAATTTGAAAGTGAACAGGAAATCCAGGATAAAGAAGGCAGGTATGTAATAATAAAGGGAAGAATAGATGGTATGCAGATTACATTAGTGAACATCTATGCCCCACCAGAAAGTGACAAGGGTTTTTTTCAACATCTGTTTGATCTCATAGCAACACACAGTGAAGGAGTCCTAATTTGTGGAGGAGACTTAAATGCTGTCATGGATCATGAAGTTGACACAACAAGTGTTAAGAAGACAAAAAAACATGTAACAAAGTTCATAAGAACCTCACTGGCAGAAATGGGTATGGTAGACATATGGAGGGACCTACACCCACTCGAAAGAGACTATACACATTATTCAGCAGTCCATAAAGTACACTCTAGAATAGATTACTTCCTTATGAATGAAGGTGACAGACACAGGGTGAGAAATTGTTGGATTGGAGGGGCAGAAATATCAGATCATAATCCTATATACATGGAAATATATTTAAACAATAGAAAACGACAAACAACATGGAAACTTAACGTAGGACTGTTAAATGATGAGAAAATGAAAGAAAGAATAAAAATAAACATAAACGAATATATCCAAGAGAATGACAATGAAGAAGTGGACCCAACAATACTATGGGACGCACTAAAAGCCGTGTTAAGGGGTAAATTAATTGTAGAAACAGGAAAAGCAAATAAGACTAAACTGGAAGCGTATGAACAAAGATGTGAGAGACTGAGGGAATTAGAACGTAAACATCAAAGCACAAATGATCCAAAAATATATCAAGAAATTAAAGAAGAAAAAACAAAGATAAAAGAAACACAAATGGATGAAATTGAAAGGAAAAATAGATATCTAAAGCAAAAATATTATGAAACGGGGCCAAAAGCCACAAAACTGCTGGCAAAACGGTTAAGAAAACAACAAACAATGAATAATGTATACAAGATTAAAGACCCCACCACAAATAAAACCACAGTTAACCCAGAAAACATCGAAGAAATTTTCCATAATTTCTACCAAGAACTATACTCGCAACCTGAAGAAACAAATACTAAAGATATCAAAAAATTTCTAGACACATTGGACTTGCCATCAATAGGAAATCAACAAAATGAAAAACTAACAGCAGAAATAACAACACAAGAGATCAGAGATGTGATTAAGTCACTTAAAAACGGTAAATCACCAGGTAGTGATGGATACCCCTCTGAGTTTTATAAACTGTTTATAGAAGAACTCACGCCACAGCTCCTAAAGTCATTTAATTGGACGTTGAACAACAACAAAATACCTCCATCATGGAACGAAGCAATCATTTCAGTTATTTTAAAACCAGGGAAAGATAAAGAACAATGCGGAAACTATAGACCAATCTCTTTATTAAATGTAGATTATAAAATATACACAACAATTATATGTAAACGAATAAAGACATTCTTGACGGAATTGATAGAAGATGATCAAACTGGATTCATAGAGGGACGCCAAACGCATGACAATATCAGGAGAACAATACATATAATTAACCAAATACATAAAGAAAAGAAAAGTGCAGTAATAATGAGTTTAGACGCAGAAAAAGCATTTGACAGGGTTAACTGGAAATTCCTATATAGTGTACTGGAGCGCTTTGGATTTAACGAAAAATCAGTACAATGCATAAGGACGCTATATCAAGAACCTGTGGCAAGAATCAAGATAAACGGTAGCTTAACAGACAAAGTAAATATACAAAGATCAACTAGGCAGGGATGCTGCTTATCGCCCACCTTGTTTGCTCTGTTCATAGAACCATTGGCTCAAGCAATAGGACAAAATAAGAAATTAAAAGGTGTAACAATAAAGGGGGCGGAACACAAGATTGGGCTATTTGCAGACGATATTATAGTTTACCTAGAACAACCAGATAAATCAATAATGGAAATGATGAACTTGATAGAAAATTTTGGAAAATTATCAGGATACAAGATAAACATAACAAAAACACAAATACTGACATTCCACTATAACCCTCTAAACCAGATAACTGATAAGATCAAACTAAACTGGAACCAAAAAGAAATAAAATACCTTGGAGTGAACATACCTAAAGACCTAAGCAAAATATATAAAGCAAACTATGATAGGTTGGAACAAGAAATAAAAAAAGATATTGATAGATGGTCAATCTTAAATATGGATCTGAATTCAAAAATTGAGACAGTCAAAATCAGCATACAACCTAGATTACTTTACCTCTTCCAGGCCATACCAACAGAGATTCCAGATGCCCAATTCTCATAGTGGGACAGGATGATATCGAGATTTGTTTGGGGAGGTAAAAAACCAAGAGTGAAATATAAAACCCTCCAATTACCAAAAGAGAAAGGAGGCATGGGCCTACCGAGTCTAAAGGAATATTACTACTCAGCACAAATAAGATATATCATATGTTGGTGCGACGAGGGATATGAGGCAAAATGGAAAGAAATGGAAAAGGAAATTGAGGGACTCCCAGTACAAAGCATAATAGGAGATAAAGATGCATATAAGCAAATCAAACAAATAGACCCAATCACTAAATTTACTTTAGAACTGTGGTATAAAATAGTACAAAAATATAATATAAGGGAAGACATAAAACTATTGAAATGGGTAGCATTTGACAGTCAGTTTGAACCGGCAAAACAAGATAGGGGATACAAAAATCTGGTGAACAAGGGAATCACAGCATGGGGCAATATCGGAAAAAAAGATCTCGGGAGCTTTGTAAATATCAGGAGAAAATTTAAATTAGAAAGATCGGAATTTTTCAGATATCTGCAGATGAGAGATTACTATATGAAGAAGATTAGGCATAACCTCCAAACAGATGTGAACGAGATTATACAACTTATTTTAAGCTCATATGCAGGAAATAAAATAAGAATTATTTCAAAAGTATATCAGAAACTTATGACAAACAATCATACAAGTAACTATATAAAGGAGAAATGGGAGAAAGAGCTCAATTTAAACATAACAGAAGAAAGCTGGCAGGAAATATGGAAAACACAATACACATCAACAAATTCAAGGACATGGAGGGAATTTGGATGGAAAAACCTGATTCGCTTTTTCATTACACCACAGATTCAAGGAAAATATACAAATACCCAATCTTTATGCTGGAGGGGATGTGGGGCTCAAAATGCAGACCACTCACATATGTTTTGGAAATGCTACAAAATATCATCATTTTGGAAATCTATACATGTGACAATACAGAGGATATTAGGATATAATATACCAATGAACTGTAACCTGATGTACTTATGTGATCTTAAAAAAGACAATGTTATACAGGCTGAGGACAGATATCTAGTTAAAATCTTGTTGATTGCATGTAAAAAAACTATCACAAAAAAATGGCGATCAGAAGTTCTTCCTGACCAAGAACAATGGACTGACATTGTTGAGGACATACGTATGATGGAAAAACTAACATATCGACGAAGAATGCAAGAAGGACTATGGGAGAAAAAATGGCAGAAATGGACACACTACAAAGTGCAACAACGAGGCAGAAATTGAAAGAATAACCAAAGACACTAAAAAAAAACAGAAGAATTAAGAGATGGAAACTAAAAACTTGATGCTCCAACATTTGTCCCCCCCCCCTTTTATTTATTTATTTTTTTTTCTTTTTCCCTACCCTAACCCCTTTGTTTTTTAAATGTAGAATGTGATCTGAATGCATTATATATGATGAAAAATGAATAAAAATCTAAGTTACAAAAAAAAAGCCAACGCTAGATCCAGGAGCTTTAGCTAACTATAGACCAATCTCTAATCTCCCTTTCATTTCAAAAATCTTAGAAAGAGTTGTTGCTACGCAATTATTTGACCACCTGCAGGGAAATGGTTTACTTGAGGAGTTTCAATCTGGGTTTAGAATCCATCATAGTACTGAAACAGCCTTAGCGAAGGTCACTAACGACCTCCTCATTGCATCTGATAATGGACTAGTTTCTGTACTTGTCCTTTTAGATCTTAGTGCAGCTTTTGATACTATTGATCATAATATTCTACTTGATAGATTAGAACACTATGTTGGACTTAATGGAACTTCGTTGCAGTGGTTTAGATCTTATTTATCTGATAGGTTCCAGTTTGTTCATGTAAATGATGAGTTTTCTCTCAGCTCAAAGCTTAGTCATGGAGTTCCACAGGGATCTGTGCTTGGCCCTACTCTTTTTAGTTTATATATGCTTCCGTTAGGCAACATTATTAGAAAGCACTGTATACATTTTCACTGTTATGCAGATGACACACAATTATACTTGTCAATGAAGCCAGATGATACTAATCAATTAGCCAAGTTAGAAGCCTGTCTAAAAGAAATCAAAGCTTGGATGACTTGTAATTTCCTGCTATTAAATTCAGATAAGACTAAAGTCATTCTTGTTGGTCCAAAAAACCTTAGAAATTCCTTTCCAAATCAAACTTTCAGTTTGGATGCAGTTACTCTTTCTCTTAATAGCTCTGTGAGGAACCTTGGAGTTATTTTTGATCAGGATTTGTCCTTCAATTCACATATTAAATTTGTTTCTAAGACTGCCTTCTATCATTTGCGTAATATTGCCAAGATTAGGAGCATCTTGTCTCAGAGTGATGCTGAGAAGCTGATCCACGCTTTTGTTAGCTCGAGATTAGATTATTGTAATTCTTTATTATCAGGCTGTCCTAAAACATCTTTAAAAAGTCTTCAGCTGATCCAAAATGCTGCAGCAAGAGTTTTAACAGGTACTAGAAAGAGAGATCATATCTCTCCGGTTCTGGCCTCCCTTCATTGGCTTCCCATAGAGTTTAGAATTAAGTTTAAAATCCTTCTTCTTACTTACAAAGCTCTAAACAATCAGGCTCCTTTTTATTTAAAAGATCTGATACTACCATATCATCCTAACAGAGCACTACGCTCCCAAAATGCAGGTTTACTTGTAATACCTAGAATCTCCAAAAGTACAATGGGAGGCAGAGCCTTCAGTTATCAAGCTCCTCTCCTGTGGAATCAGCTGCCAATCTGGATTCGGGAGTCAGACTCGATCTCTGTTTTTAAGAATAGGGCTAAAACCTACCTTTTTGATATAGCCTACAATTAGGGAGGGATCATGTGTTTCTGAACCCTCCCTTAGTTATGCTGCTAATAGGTTTAGTCAGCCGGGGGACCTCCAGTAATGCACTGGGCCTCACTCCTTTCCTCACTCTCTATGAAATATTTTTTTTTGCTGGTCATTAACATTTGTTTGTTCTCTCCCATAGATTGAGTCCCCATCGTGCTGTTTGCTCTCTACATGTCTGTTCTTTTCTTCTTCTCTATCCCCTCACCCCCCAGCCAGTCGCAGCAGATGACTGCCCCTCCCTGAGCCTGGTTCTGCTGGAGGTTTCTTCCTGTTAAAAGGGAGTTTTTCCTCTCCACTGTCGCCAAGTGCTTGCTCACAGGGGATCGCCTGATTGCTGGGGTCTTTCTGCAACTGTGGGGGTCCCCCCTACAGTTGATAGTGCTATGAGATGACTGTTGTTGTGAAATGGCGCTATATAAATAAAGTTGAATTGAATTGAATAGTCAAAACAGTGGTGAAGTTATCTGAGGGGGGCAAGCCAGTCACAAAATACATGGCAACATGGGACCAGGGGCGAGAAGGAACGGGCAAAGGATGTAACAAGCCCGCCGGGGGGAAGATGACGTTTTCCCAGTGGCACATTGAGCGCAGGCCCGGACATAATTTAAGACATCCTTCCGCAGCCCTGGCCACCAGAAGGTCCTCTGGAGAAGGTCCACAGTTCGACCCACTCCCGGATGACACGCCAGCTTGGAAGCGTGGCCCCACTCAATCACTTGACTCTGAATGGAGCGAGGAATGAATAAACGACCCGCTCCGTCTTCTGTGCTCTTCGGACCTTCTTGCAAATGCCCCAGGATAAAGCGCCCACCACACAGGAGGGCGGCAGGATGGGTGCTTCCTGATCTTCAGTGGATGGTGCATCAAATTGTCACGAGAGGGCGTCCGGCTTGCCGTTCTTGCTCCCCGGCCGATAGGTGATGGTGAAGTTGAATCGGCCGAAGAAGAGAGACCAACGGGCCTGGCGTGCATTCAAACGCTTCGCCGTCCTGAGGTACTCCAGGTTGCGGTGGTCAGTCCAAACAACGAACGGTTGAGCTGCCCCCTCCAGCCAGTGTCTCCACTCCTCCAAGGCGAGCTTTACTGCCAAGAGCTCCTTGTCACCTATGCTGTAATTCCTCTCCGCCGGTGACAAGCGATGGGAGAAGTAGGCGCATGGCCGGATCTTGCCATCCTCCGGGGAACGTTGAGAGAGCACCGCCCCCACTCCCGAATCCGAAGCATCCACCTCCACTAAACACTGTAGGTTAGGGTCCACTGGGTCAGTACACGGGCCGAGGCAAATTCCTCCTTGAGTCTTTCAAACGCCCTGGCCGCCTCCTCACTCCAGCAAAAAGGAGTCTTTGGGGAGGTGAGAACAGTCAAAGGGCGGGCAATATTCCCGAAATTGGGCACAAACTGACGATAGAAATTAGCGAAGCCCAGGAACCCCTGCAGCTGTTTTCTGGACGTCGGCATGGGCCAATCCACTACCACCTTGACCTTGGCCGGGTCGGGGAGCACCTGATTCCGGGCAATGATGAACCCAAGGAAGGAGGTCCGGTCGGTGTGAAACTCACATTTAAGATAAGATAAGATAAGATAAGCCTTTATTAGTCCCACAACGGGGAAATTCCAGGATTGCAACAGCACAGGGATAGCAACACTCAGAGCAACAATCAGAAGGCAAGAAAAAAACAAGCAAGCAAGAGCGGCTAATATACAGTACATATGTACATATTACTATAAAATAAATATATACACACACACACACAGACACACAGTGCAGAGCATTGTAGCTGGATGGAATAAATATATGAGTATATGAACACAGTGCAGGGAAAAGCCAGTGTGAACACACAGTGCAGAGCATTGTAGCTAGATGGAATAAATATGTAAATATATAAACACCCACAGTACGGAGCATTGCAGCTAGGTGGAATAAATATGCAAGTATATAAACACACACAGTGCGGAGCAATGTAGCTAGATGGAATAATATGTAGATATATAAAAACACAGTGCGGAGCATTGCAGCTAGATGGAATAAATATGTAAATATATAAACACACACAGTGCAGAGCATTGTTGCTAGATGGGATGAAACAGCATAACCGTCTACTTAGTTATCCTACATGGTATGATTATGTGCCCATACATATTCTCACCCTCCATAGCGACCGGTATGTTCCTAGTTGTATGCCGGAGGGGACCATTGTGTAAGTCTATTGCATCTTTTGCATTCAAAAAACTATTAGTTTGTTACGTCTTTTTGCTATCTCTGCGAGCAGCCCTGCTTAGGTTGTACAGTCTGACAGCCGTTGGTAGGAAGGACCTACGAAACCTCTCGGTTGTGCACCTGGGATGATGTAGTCTGCTGCTAAATGAGCTCCTCAGTGCATCCAGTATGTCCTGCATAGGGTGGAACTCGGACTCCAGCAGAGATGACAGTTTAGCCACCGTCCTTCTCTCTCCTATCTCCTCCATCGGATCAAGGCGCTGCCCCAGGACAGAGCTAGCTTTCTTAATCAGTTTGTTCAGTCTCTTCCTATCGGCTGCAGTAATGCCACTGCCCCAGCAGACCACTCCAAAAGTGATGGCTGATGCCACCACCGTGTCATAGAATGACTTCAGCAGCGCCCCTTGTACACCAAAAGACCTGAGTCTCCTCAGCAGGAACAGCCTGCGCTGTCCCTTCTTGTAGAGTGCGTCAGTATTGTGTGACCAGTCTAGTTTATTGTTCAGATGAACACCCAGGTACTTATAGGATGTCACCATCTCGATGTCTGTTCCCTGTATATTTACTGGTGCTGTGAGGGGCTGCCCATGCCTGCGGCAGTCCACCACCAGCTCCTTAGTTTTCCTCGCATTGATCTGGAGGCAGTTCCGATGGCACCAGTCCACGAAGTCCTGGATAAGCCCTCTGTACTCAGCTTCATCTCCATTGGAGATGAGACCAACGATCGCAGAGTCATCAGAGAACTTCTGTAGATGGCAGTGTGTTGTGTTGTGTGAGAAGTCTGCAGTATAAAGAGTGAACAGGAAGGGAGCCAGCACCGTTCCCTGGGGGGCCCCCGTGCTACTGATGATCGTGTCGGACACACAGTCCCGGGTTCTTACAAACTGAGGCCGGTTCGTGAGGTAGTCCAGGATCCATGATGACAGGTGCTGGTCCACCCCTGCTCGCAGCAGCTTGTCCTTCAGGATCATCGGTTGGATGGTGTTGAAAGCACTGGAGAAGTCAAAGAACATGATCCTCACCATATTCCCGGGCTTCTCCAGGTGGGACAGAGAACGGTGAAGGAGGAAGATCACCGCATCCTCCACCCCAATGCCATGCTGGTAGGCGAACTGGAGTGGATCCATCGCTGGTTCCACCAGGGGGCGGAGGTGAGCAAGGAGCAGTCTCTCCAGGGTCTTCATCAAGTGGGACGTCAAGGCCACCGGTCTGTAGCTGTTCAGGTCTTTGGGGTGGGAAGTTTTTGGTACAGGTACCACACAAGATGTTTTCCACAGCTGTGGTACCCTCCCCAGTTTCAGGCTCATGTTGAAGATATACGTCACAATCCCACACAGCTGGTCTGCACAGGACTTGAGGAGCTTTGCGCTGATGCCGTCCGGTCCCGGCGCCTTCCTCGCTTTGATCTTCCTCAGCTCCGTCCTCACCTGGGTCTCGGTCAGGGTCAGGATGGGGGGCTGTGTGTTGGGAGTGGGGGGGTGTTGGTGGAGTGGGGAGTGGGCAGCAGGACTTGATTTCTTTAGAGGCAGCAGTGGTTGTTGTGCAGACAGGGGGGAGGGCGGTTGGTCAAATCTATTGAAAAACAGATTCAGGTTGTTCGCCCACTCCCTGCCCGCCGTGGCCTGGGGGGAGGTATTCTGGAGCCCCGAGATGGTTTTGAGGTTTCTCCAGACCCCGCTGATGTCGCTCTGTTGCAGCTTGTCCTCCATCTTCTTCCTGAAGCTGTCCTTGCCTTCTCTGATCTTTCTCCTCAGCTCCCTCTGTACGGACTTCAGCATCTCCCTGTTCCCCGACCTGAAGATCCTCTTCTTCTCTCTCAGAAGTGTTTTTATCTCAGGGTTGATCCAGGGTTTGTTGTTTGAGTGACGCCGTATGGTCTTGGTGGGAACGGATTTGTCCACACAGAAGCTGAGATAGCCCGTGAAGGTGTGAATGAGGCCATCGATGTCCTCACCATGTGGATCGCAGAGCTGCTTCCAGGTGGTGGCTTCAAAACAGTCCTTTAGAGTGTCCATTGTCTCCTCAGACCATAACTCCACAGTGTGCATGGCCGGAGGTTGTCTGTGCACTAGGGGTTTGTACACCGGCCGGAGATGAACCAAGTTGTGATCCGATCTCCCGAGTGGGGGGAGTTGTGATGAGGTGTACGCCTCCTTAGTGTTTGCGTAGAATAAATCCAGTGTTTTATTGTCTCTAGTGTGGCATGTGACATACTGGGTGAACGTGGGTAGAATGGGAGATAGTGAAACATGGTTGAAATCGCCTGAGATGAGGAGAAGAGCATCTGGGTGTTCTGTCTGCAGCCTGCTGGTTACTGAATGGATGACGTCACGCGCTGTCCCAGCGTTCGCCGTCGGATTTGCATAAACAACAATGCAGATCACGTGTGAGTGTTCTCTCGGGAGATATGTAGGCCTCATGCTAACAGCTAGCAACTCAATGTCTTTGCTGCAGTGTCGTTGTTTAACAGTGATATGTCCCGGTCTGCACCAGTTGTTGTTAACATACATTATCACTCCACCGCCCCTAGTTTTGCCACTGTCTGGTGTTCGGTCAGCTCGTATCATGTGAAAACCCTCCAGCTCAATTCCTGCGGCAGCTGAGGAAGCTCAAGCTACCCACCAAGATGTTAGTGCAGTTCTACACAGCCATCATCGAGTCCATCCTCACCACCTCCATAACCGTGTGGTACGCAGGAGCCACTGCCAGGGACAGACTAAGGCTGCAGCGCGTCGTGCGCACTGCTGAGAAGGTGATCGGCTGCAAGCTCCCATCTCTCCAGGATCTGTACATCTCCAGGACCCGGAGGCGTGCTGGCCGGATCATAGCCGATCCCTCACACCCTGGTCATGTACTGTTTGCCCCCCTCCCCTCTGGTAGAAGACTTCGGTCCATCCAGACTAAAACCTCCCGTCACATGAACAGCTTCTTCCCCTCTGCCATTAGACTGCTGAACACTAAGTGACTCTCGTGCACCATGTACAGCAGCTCAACCAGACTCATGTCAATCATCACTGTTTTCTTCCTGCATTACCGACTGCACTATATAGTTCTCCACAGTATCTGCTGCTGGCTAATATATATATATATTTTAACTGTTGACCAGTATCACTTAATCTTATCCTACACTTTATTACATGTATAGTTTATTTCTCTTATCTTATCATGTTTAATGTTGCAGCATTGTACCGAGACAAATTCCTAGTTTGTGTACTACATGAACAATGGCAATAAACCTGATTCTGATTCTGATTCTGATTCTGAATGCTCTGCACTGTGTGTTCACACTGGCTTTTCCCTGCACTGTGTGTTCATATACTCATATATTTATTCCATCCAGCTACAATGCTCTGCACTGTGTGTCTGTGTGTGTGTGTGTGTGTGTATATATTTATTTTATAGTAATATGTACATATGTATATTAGCCGCTCTTGCTTGCTTGTTTTTTTCTTGCCTTCTGATTGTTGCTCTGAGTGTTGCTATCCCTGTGCTGTTGCAATCCTGGAATTTCCCCGTTGTGGGACTAATAAAGGCTTATCTTATCTTATCTTATCTTATTACCTCCACCATACATTGGACCTTGTTCTGACATATGGCATAGAAATAGAAAATCTTGTAGTGTCTCCTCATAACCCTGTACTGTCAGACCATTGTCTGTTAACCTTTGATTTTACTATTTCTGACTATTTGGCTCCTAAAGAAAAATATTATTACAGTAGATGCCTCTCAGATGATGCTGTTACCAAATTTATGCATTGTTTCCTCTATGCCATGTGTCAACACAACGGAAATAAGCTCTAGACAGCTTGCTCCTTCTGTAATTGATAACATGGTGGATAGTGTTTCAGCTTCTCTGCATCAGACTCTAGATTTGATGGCCCCCTTAAAAAAGAAAAAGTCTAATCAGAGATTTCTAACTCCTTGGTTCAACACAGAAACTTGTAGCTTAAAACAGAAGACTCGTCAATTAGAAAGAAAATGGCGCTCCACTAATTTAGATGAAATCTATTTAGCTTGGAGAAATCATCTTTTAATTTATAAAAAATCTCTTAGAAAAGCTAGAACGAGTTATTACTCTGCATTAATAGAAGAGAACAAGAATAATCCCAGGTTTCTTTTCAGTACTGTAGCCAGGTTGACAAAGAGTCAGGACTCTGTCAATCCTAGCATTCCCTTAGAGCTTACTAGTCAGGACTTTATGAACTTTTTCAATAATAAAATTTCATCCATCAGAGATAAAATCAATCAGATTCTTCCCACAGTTAACTTAAATACTGTAACTACTACAACTCCTTCTATTGATGTCTGCCTTGATGAGTTTACTCCAATCGACCTTTTTGAGTTAGACAAAATAGTTTCCTCATCCAAACCTTCAACTTGTCTTTTAGACCCTATTCCTACCAGGTTATTTAAAGAAGTCTTCCCACTTATTGGTAGCTTTATTCTTCATATAATCAATTCTTCATTAACTTTAGGCCATGTACCGCAAGCTTTTAAAACGGCTGTAATTAAACCCTTACTCAAAAAGCCAACGCTAGATCCAGGAGCTTTAGCTAACTATAGACCAATCTCTAATCTCCCTTTCATTTCAAAAATCTTAGAAAGAGTTGTTGCTACGCAATTATTTGACCACCTGCAGGGAAATGGTTTACTTGAAGAGTTTCAATCTGGGTTTAGAATCCATCATAGTACTGAAACAGCCTTAGCGAAGGTCACTAACAACCTCCTCATTGCATCTGATAATGGACTAGTTTCTGTACTTGTCCTTTTAGACCTTAGTGCAGCTTTTGATACTATCGATCATAATATTCTGCTTGATAGATTAGAACACTATGTTGGACTTAATGGAACTTCGTTGCAGTGGTTTAGATCTAATTTATCTGATAGGTTCCAGTTTGTTCATGTAAATAATGAGTTTTCTTTCAACTCAAAGCTTAGTCATGGAGTTCCACAGGGATCTGTGCTCAGCTCTGTGGGGAGTGTGAAATAACGAAGCTGAATTGGTTCTTAATTCAGGTTTTATTCAAGCACTTCATCCCCAGCCTTCCCTCAGGAACAAAAGAGGAAGAGCTGCATCAGACCTTCACCTTTATACCTCTCACACAAAGGGAGAATCACATATCCCTGTCAAAACCCCCTATTGACATTAACTCCCCCTCCAGTCTCTGTCCGCCACCTGTCATCCAGGAGGTCGGGAAGTCCTGTCAGCCCCTTGCCGCCGTACCTCCGTCCTCTTGTTGTTAACCGCAGGTGGTCCAGACATATTGTTCCATTCAGGATGTGAAGCCAATCCACACATGCAATCTCCAGCATCCCCTTAATGCTTAAGCATATGTAGGCAAAAATACATGGGCTACATACACCCCCCCCCCCCAAACGTCGAAGAATGGACAATATATTAAAATTAAGAGAACATGTTAATATCAACGGTACAGCCTATACCACATGACCACATCAAAAATCAGTGACAACATCAATAGGATAGTCTATACCACATGATCACATCAAACATCAAACAGTCAAATTAAGAGAACATGTTAATATCAACAGCACAGTCTATACCACATGGCCACATCAAAAATCAGTGATAACATCAAACAGTCAGTCTGTACGCCGTCTGGGCTTCAACCGTCTTCCAAATCTGCTGTAAGCAGGTCTCGGCGTCCCTGCTGCGCCGTCCTGCAAAGAATCTGCTGACTGAGGAAGAGAGTGGTTATTTGATCCCTGCGGGGGCTCCGGGAGGCATTCCCTGGGGCGTCTGCCGCATTGAGGTGCCCTCACTACCCGTACAGACTCATCGTTCATCACAAAAGCAGGCTTTAGTCTGTCAATACTGACTGTCTCTTTTCTGTCTCCCAAATCTAGCACAAAATGCTTATCACCTGTCTCCAGCACCCTATATGGCCCATCATATGGCGGTCGGAGGGTTGGTCTTAGAGCCTCGTGCCTGACAAAAACGAACTCGGCATTTTTTAAAGCTTTGGGAACAAAAACGCGCGGAAAAGTGTGATGAACGGGTCCCAGGAGCATGTCCGCTCCCGTGCCGATTGGTGGTCGAAGAGCCGGGAGGCGTCCCGGTTCCGGATGCTCTGGTAGAAACTCACCGGGCAGCCTGAGAGGTTGAGCAAAAACTAACTCCGCTGGGGAAGCATTTAAATCCTCCTTAGGCGCAGAACGCAACCCTAATAAAACCCATGGTAGTTTGTTTACCCAATCTGCATCCGTAAGCGACGCTCTGAGGGCTGCCTTCAAAGACCTATGAAAACGCTCGCACAAACCGTTAGCCTGAGGGTGATAAGCGGTAGTGCGATGAATTTTCGCTCCTAAGCTGCTGGCCATCGCTGACCACAGCTCAGAGACAAATTGAGGCCCTCTGTCGGACGTAATATCCGATGGGACCCCGAAACGCGCTACCCAGGCCGTCAAAAAAACACGAGCCACCTCTGCGGCCGTGGTCGATGTCAGTGGGACCACTTCCGGCCGGCGTGTGGTTCGGTCCACCATTGTCAAAAGATGTGTGAACCCCTGCGACGACGGTAGGGGGCCCACAAGGTCGACGTGCACATGATTGAATCTTTTGGCCGGAATGTGGAATGGTTCTAAAGGGGCTCTTGTGTGCTTATGAATTTTGGCCCGCTGACAAGCCATGCAGGTCCTCGCCCACTCTTTCACGTGCTTGCGCAGGCTTGGCCAAACAAACTTCTCCGCTACCATTTTCACAGAAGCGCGCACCTCTGGGTGTGCCAGGGAGTGAACCGAGTCGAAAACGCGGCGGCGCCACGCGGCCAGAAATACCGGGCGTGGCCGCCCGGTTGACACATCACAGATTAGGGGGGGCATACCGGTTTGCAAACACTTGCTCTCCAGCTTTAACCTGTTGGTCCAGACTGGAGCGTGCGCACGTCCGCATCTCTGCCCTGCTCCGCTGCCATGGCTGCGTAATCTATCCCCACGTGAACTGGGGCTGCGTGCGCTTCCGCACTGCTATTTTGCTTCGCGGCTGCTGCAGTATAATCTGCCTCTGCGCGCGCCGGTGCTATGGCCGCGCGAGAGAGGCAGTCTGCTACTATGTTGAGTTTACCCACTACGTGCTGAATATCAGTGGTAAATTCCGAAATTGTGGCCAGCTGCCTCTGCTGCCGGCCCAACCACGGATCTGAAATTTTGGACATCACGAAAGTAAGCGGCTTATGGTCAACAAAAGCGGTGAAACGCCGACCTTCCAGCCAGAACTGGAAATGGCGGATGGCCAGATGGAGCGCTAACAGCTCCCTGTCAAACGTGCTGTATTTCCGCTCAGCTTCGCTCAAGGATTTGCTAAAGAAAGCTAGCGGCTGCCAAACACCGGCAACGTGCTGCTCTATAACTGCCCCTATGGCCAAATCTGATGCGTCGGTAGTTAGCGCGATGCGGGCTGATGGGTCCGGATGAGCTAGAAGCGCGGCTTCAGCCAAGGCTTTTTTTACCTCCGTGAACGCGCGCTCCCGCTCCGGGGACCACTCGATTGTATTGGAGGGTTTTTGCTTTCTGAGCGCGGCGTATAATGGCTGCATGAGCTGCGCTGCGTGGGGTAGGAAACGATTATAAAAATTTACCATTCCTGAAAATTCCTGCAATGATTTGACCGTTTGTGGTCGGGGAAAATCTGCTACTGCGCACACCTTATCCGGCAGCGGAACTGCCCCCTCTGGGGACACGCGGTGGCCCAAAAAATCGATCTGCGCAACGCCAAACTGGCACTTGGCTGGATTAATTATTAAGCCGTGCTCTCCCAACCTCCGAAAAACCGCAGTGAGGTGTTTTTCGTGTTCTTCCTCTGAAGTACTGGCGACCAAAATGTCGTCGAGGTAAACGAACACGAATGGAAGATCACGTAACATGGCATCCATCATGCGTTGGAATGTTTGTGCGGCGCCTTTAAGGCCAAATGGCATGCGCAAAAACTCAAAAAGTCCAAAAGGGGTTATAACCCCTTGGGCTGCACGGTGGCGCAGTGGTTTAGCACTGTGGCAGCACAGTTTTACCCTCGGCCGGGGGATCGCGGGGATCATGAGATCGTGGGTTCGATCCCAGCCCCCGACCAACAGTGAGCTGTGTGGAGTTTGCATGTTCTCCCCGTGTTGCGCGGGTTTACTCCGGGATTTCTCCGGTTTCCTCCCGCATACCAAAAAAACATGTAGGTTTAGGGCGCTCGCGCACGCAGCGACCAGCAGCCGGTGGCTTGTCACCAGACTGCAAACCAAGTCTACCTACGGGTACAAATAAGTAACAAAAAAAAAACAAACAAAAAAAAAACGCCGTTTTAGGAATGTCCTCCGGCCGGACTGGAACCTGATGGTAGCCGCGAACCAGGTCTATTTTAGAAAAAATGCGCGCCCCCGCTAAATGCACCGAAAAATCCTGGATGTGTGGGATGGGGTAGTGATCGTGTGCCGTGGCGTTGTTTAGCCTGCGGTAATCGCTGCAAGGTCTCCAGGAGCCGTCGGCTTTCGGGACCATATGCAGCGGCGAAGCCCATGGGCTTTTCAAACGACGAATAATGCCCAGCCTCTCTAGGCTGGCGAACTCCTCGTGCGCCATGGAGAGTTTAGCAGCATCCAGGCGCCGAGCTTTCGCGAAGATGGGGGGGGGGCAGTTGTAGTGATAAAATGTTCCACCCCATGTTTCGCAACTGTTGCTGAGAATGTGGGAACCGTGAGTGCTGGAAACTGGGTGAGTATTGTGTTAAACTTACCACCTGCTGTGGCGACGTTGGTCTGCACTGGTGGCGGGGACACTCGAGCTGCACAGGGAATAGAGTAAAAAAAGAGTGCATTTACCAGCCGCCTATTGGCAAGATCAACTAACAAACCGTGTGAGCACAGAAAATCAGCACCTAACATGTTGAAACTCACCGCCGCTATGACAAAAGTCCATTCATACGTGCGGCCATGCAAGGACAGAGACAAAGTCCTTTCCCCGTAGGTGTTGATGCTCGAGCCGTTCGCCGCCGTTGCCCCATTTCCACGGGGGCCAGCCACCCGGTCAGCATAGGTTGGGGTGATGAAACTCACTTGGGCTCTGGTGTCTATAAGGAACTGCCGCCCGGAGTTCGTATCTGTGATGTATAGCAGCTTATTTCTTTCACCGAGAGCCGAAGCTGCTAACGATTCTCGGTCCTGCCGTTTCCCGACTTCTTGAAGTTGCACGGTGGCACACACCTGTGCGCCCTCTCTGCGAACCGCCGATGATAAAAGCAGAGATCCTCTCCTCCGCTGCGTCGGGGTCGCGCCTCTGCCATTGTTGGTAGGTTCGGCTCGGCTGTCTCCGGCTCATCGCTGCCTCGGGTCGCCGCCGCGGTCGCCTGCTCGCCGCAGGAGCTGAGGAGCCTCTGTGCCTCTTGGGCCAGGTCACAGAAATCCTGCTGGGTGTCACAACGCATGCTGGACAGCGTTCCTCTCATATGCGTCGGGAGGTTAGTCAGGAAGATGTACTTAAAGAGGAAATTGTCGTCGTCTGACCCCCTCAGCTGCAGCATGTCTTCCATCAGGGCGACTGGCCTGTGATCTCCTTGGTTGAGCATAGCCAGGAGCCTCCTAGCCCTCTCTTCGGGTGAGGGCGTGAAACACTTGGTGAGGGCAGCCTTCAATCTGCCGTATTTGTCTTCGGCGGGTGGCTGCTGTACCAAGCTCCGCACGCATCGAGCTGTGCGGTTGTCGAGTCTAGCGATGACGTGGTAGACCTTAGTGTCATCTGCCGTTATGCCTGCGAGCGTGAACTGTGCCTCCGCCTGAAGGAACCACGAGTCTGGGTTGTCCTGCCAGAATTCCGGCAGTTTGACGGCGATGGCGCTCGCTAGGGCAGACTCTAATGAGTCCTGATCGTGGAGAGCATTTCCAGGCATTCTCACACGTCACTGGTCACCAATGTGGGGAGCGTGAAATAACGAAGCTGAATTGGTTCTTAATTCAGGTTTTATTCAAGCACTTCATCCCCAGCCTTCCCTCAGGAACAAAAGAGGAAGAGCTGCATCAGACCTTCACCTTTATACCTCTCACACAAAGGGAGAATCACATATCCCTGTCAAAACCCCCTATTGACATTAACTCCCCCTCCAGTCTCTCAGTCCGCCACCTGTCTCCCAGGAGGTCAGGAAGTCCTTTCAGCCCCTTGCCGCCGTACCTCCGTCCTCTTGTTGTTAACCGCAGGTGGTCCAGACATATTGTTCCATTCAGGATGTGAAGCCAATCCACACATGCAATCTCCAGCATCCCCTTAAAGCAGACGGACAGACGAAAATTCAATATCGCTAATTCATATCTCAAATTGTTGTCTGAGACGAGCTAAGTCGAACCGCACATGTTTTGGTGTCAACAAATGTTGCATAAGGTGACAATGCGCTCTTGAAGTACGCTGCTGTGCAGAGCTGTCTGACCCAGCCAAGCGATCAGCGGCTAAGATGGCCACTGACTGTGTGACGTCACCACAGGCAAACACGCGCACACGGTCGGCGGCCAGTGCTGTGTTTTGCTTCATGCAACACTTGTTTACGTCTTAAAATCAGCGATTACGGATATTTCTTGGAATACTTGTTGTGGTAGACTGCAAGTCTAATTCAAAACATTACTGGCACATGCCTCTAGGGGGAACTACCTGTATTGTTCAGCACTACTATTAAGGGGACATATTAGAATAAGAGTGTGAAAACCCCGCGCAGAATCCATGTTCAGTCATTATATGTGTGTTGCAGAATAAACGGCAGAGTTAGCCAAAGAAATAACTCAAGTGTGATCATTGCTACACGGTAGGATATCACACAATTGGCGACGAGGATTAAAAGAAAAAAATCAGCGGCGAGAAACAGAGAACATTGCAAGTGTGGCGAACTCAAGTGACTCCAGTAGTTCGAGTGCAAGTTCAGAGGAGGAAAAACGAGGTTTCCCCACCACGACGAGCAATGGCGGCTGTAATCGGAACGGTAACCCCTTTTGATAACTCGACTCAGTCATGGGAAGAATATAGTGAAATGTTGGACTTTTTCTTCCAAGCTAATGACATTGAGGAGCCAGACAAAAGGAAGGCTGTACTGTTGAGTGGAGTTGGTGCAACTACTTACAGCTTGTTGAGAAATTTAATAAGCCCTGCATTACCGAAAGATAAAACGTACGACCAGCTTACTGCTGAGCTTCAGAAGCACTTCAGCCCCAAACCGAGTGAAATCGTACAACGATTCAAATTTAATTCACGCATAAGGAGGAACACTGAGTCCATAGCAGAGTATGTGGCAGAATTGAGGAAATTAACACTGCACTGTGATTACAAAGACTCATTGGAAGAAATGTTAAGAGACAGACTTGTGTGTGGAGTGAATGATGACCGTATGCAACGGTGACTTTTATTTGAAACAAAACTCACTTTTGCGAAGGCTTTGGAATTATGCCAAGCGATGGAAACAGCATCTAAAGATGTGAGAGAGATGCAAGGGAAGCTAACAGAGGACACAGCAACGCATGTTCGTGTGCCTAAGACCCAAGTAGGTGTCCACAAAGTGTCGACTGACAAAACTCGGCACAAATTCCCCAGTTGTTATCGCTGCAAAGGCCAGCACAATGCCGCCGAGTGCAAATTTGCCACTGAGCTGTGTCATAATTGTGGCAAGCGAGGGCACATTAAGAAAGCATGTAGAATAAAGGTGGACAGCGCACAGGTGCTGAAAGCGACAGTTAATGGGCAAAAGTATGAAAACAAGGGCCCAAGAAAGGAACAGCGAGCGAATCAACTGAGAGGGGAGGGAGAAAGTGATACAGAAGACATGGGTTTTCACACAATTTACAACACGTCAGAGGAGCTGACCAAGGTAGCGCCCATCACGCGTACCATGAATGTTAATGGAATGAAAGTAACATTTGAAGTTGATACAGGCTGTGGAGTAACCATATTAAGTAAACAGCAATATACACAACTGTGGAAGAAAACAGACACAGCAGAATTAAACCCCTGTTCATTAAAATTAAAAACATACACAGGAGAGAAGCTAGACGTGCTAGGCATGGCACAAGTGAAGGTGCAGCACGAAAACAAAGAAAAGGACTTACCTGTAGTAGTAGTTGGGAGCGAAGGACCAAATCTACTAGGGCGAAGTTGGCTACAAGAACTGGCCATGATTGATCAGTTGGTGAATAAAGTGGAATCTCAGCCCAAATTGCAGCTGGAGGAGATCCTCGAAAGACACGCTGAGGTGTTCAAAGAAGGCGTAGGACAGCTAAAAGGCGTCACTGCAAAGATTAATGTGGACAAGGAGGCCCAACCACGATTCTGCAAACCCCGACCGGTACCCTATGCAGTCAAGCCACTGGTTGAAAGCGAGCTACAGAGGCTGCTGGATGACAAGATCATTGAGCCAGTGCAGGTTGCAGAATGGGCGGCGCCCATAGTCCCAGTGAGAAAGCCGGATGGCTCCATTAGAATATGTGGAGATTACAAACTCACTGTCAATCGAGCATCACGGGTGGATCAGTATCCAATTCCTAAAGTGGAGGACCTCTTCGCACAGCTGAATGGCGGCCGACACTTCACGAAATTAGACATGAGTCACGCCTACCAACAAGTAGTCCTGGAAGAAGAATCAAGAAAGTATGTAACCATCAATACACACAAAGGCTTATATACCTACACACGCTTACCATTTGGAGTAGCTTCCAGTCCTGCTATATTCCAGAGAACTATGGAGGGCATCCTAGGTGGAATTCCGAATGTTGCCATTTATTTGGATGACATCCTTTGTACAGGACCAAATGAACAAGAACATCTGAAAACGCTGGAGGAAGTGCTTCAACGGTTGGAGAAAAGCGGTCTGAGGTTGAAAAGAAGCAAGTGCGAGTTCATGGGAAAAGAGGTGGTGTTCCTAGGCCACAAGATCAACGCCAGTGGTCTACACCCTCTAACAGACAAAGTGGAAGCCATTGCGGAGGCGCCTGAGCCACAAAATGTTACTGAGTTAAAAGCCTACCTGGGCTTGTTGAACTATTACCATAGGTTCCTCCCAAAGCTCTCCACGCTGCTGGCACCACTACATACCTTACTTAAGAAGGAAGAAAAATGGTCATGGGGGGTCAAGCAGCAGAAGGCGTTTGAAGAGTCCAAAGCGCTACTTCAATCCTGTAGTGTGTTAGTGCACTATGATTCAAACAAACCACTCATCCTGGCGTGTGACGCATCACCCTACGGTGTGGGTGCTGTACTCTCTCATCGTATGGAGGATGGCTCAGAGAGACCCATAGGGTTCGTCTCAAGAACTCTTAGTGCAGCTGAGAAAAACTACTCCCAGCTAGACAAGGAGGGCCTTGCAGTAGTATTTGGTGTAAAAAAATTCCACAAATACCTGTACGGGAGACAGTTCGCTATAGTGACTGACCACAAGCCACTAATTTCACTGTTCAGTGAAATGAGAGCCATACCCCAGATGACATCTCAGAGAATTCAGAGATGGGCCGTTACATTAGCAGCGTATGAGTACACCATCGTTTACAAAGCCGGACGGGACCATACGAATGCTGACGCGATGAGTAGGCTACCCTTGGATGGAGGAAGAGACAGCACGCCTGAGGAGGAGGAGAGAGTGCTATTGTTTGAAGATATCGGCGTGCCCCTGGTGAACGCACAACAAATAAAGAAGTGGACAGACAAAGACCCTGTTCTAGCAAGAGTGCGAGAATACATCTTGAGAGGATGGCCGAAGATGAACAGTCCTGAGTTCATTCCCTATGCCCGACGACAGGATGAGCTCAGCACCCAGGAAGGTTGTATCCTGTGGGGAGGACGCGTGGTTGTTCCACCACCTGGTAGGAATGCCTTACTGCAACAACTACACCAAGCACACCCTGGCATCACTCGCATGAAAGCGTTGGCGAGGAGTTACATGTGGTGGCCCAACATGGATGCAGAGGTGGAGGCGCTTGTGAAGTCATGTGCGGCATGCCAGGAGAACAGGAACAGTCCTCCAGCAGCCCCACTACATCCCTGGGAAGTTCCAGATAAACCATGGAGAAGAATTCACATTGACTACGCAGGTCCATGGATGGGAAGAATGTTCCTGATCATAGTTGACGCATACTCAAAGTGGATCGATGCATATTCTGTGAGTAGCTCTACTTCTACTGTTACCATTGAATGTCTTAGAAAGAGTTTCAGCCAACATGGGCTACCTGAAATCATAGTATCAGATAACGGTACATGTTTTACGAGTGAACAGTTCCAAGAGTTTTCTGAAAAGAATGGCATACGTCACATCACGACTGCGCCATACCATCCTTCTTCTAACGGCTTAGCCGAGAGGGCCGTGCAGACGTTCAAGTCACTCATGACAAAGATGACAGGAGACTCTATTGAAACCCGAATGTCGAGAGCTCTATTCAGCTATCGAATAACACCCCAATCTACAACTGGCAAGTCACCAGCTGAGCTGTTGTGTGGAAGGAAGTTGAGGTCAACATTTGACTTAATACATCCAGACTTCAGAAACAAAGTGCATGATAAACAAGAGAAACAAAAAGGTTATCATGACATGCATGCTAGAGAGAGAATACTGAGAGAAGGAGACGTGGTCTACACCCGCAACTTTGGCTCAGGACCAGCCTGGGTACCAGGAGAAATAACAGAAAAGACAGGCCCTGTGTCATTCAAGGTGACATTAGGTCATGGACAAGTGGTGAGGCGACACATCGACCAAGTTCGTGGTAGGAGCTCCATTCCCCTGCCGATGGCACCCGAGGTGTTGTCTGACACCCATCCTGAGGAGAGCATCAATGAACCACCACTTCAGGTGAAACCTGAGGTAACCGTCTCTGCAGATTCTACGGGCAGCACTGCAGCAGCCGAAACAGTGGAGCAGTCTGAGTCTTCACCTGCAGTTGGCTCACCCGCCGTGAGAAGATCTCAGCGAGCTAGGAAAGCTCCAGACTACTTGAAGGACTATACTTAGTCAGTAGTGAGTTCCCCAGCCACAGGACAAGAATGCGTCCTGGAACCTCACTGGGATGCGGTAGTCAAACCAAATCCCCAGTTAGACTGTTATGTGTGTTATACATGTAAAAAAAAAAAAAAAAAAAAAAAAAGAGAGAAAGAAATTATGTGTATGGCACATGTGTTTAAGAAGTTAAAAGTAACTGTGATTGTTTAGGGTTAAATGGGAGTTCCAGGATGTCTAGCATAATTGGCTAGTGTAATTAAAAGTAGTTTAATCTAGAGGGGAGGGATGTGGTAGACTGCAAGTCTAATTCAAAACATTACTGGCACATGCCTCTAGGGGGAACTACCTGTATTGTTCAGCACTACTATTAAGGGGACATATTAGAATAAGAGTGTGAAAACCCCGCGCAGAATCCATGTTCAGTCATTATATGTGTGTTGCAGAATAAACGGCAGAGTTAGCCAAAGAAATAACTCAAGTGTGATCATTGCTACACGGTAGGATATCACACTTGTGGATTACAAATAGATTATTTATGAAGATTAGGATTTCAGGAATCGAATTAATATGGTTTGGCGTTGTGTTGTCTATGGGTGCGATGGTATACCTGCTGTGTTTTGCTTCATGCAACACTTGATGTTTACGTTTTAAAATCGGCGATTACGGATATTTCTCAGAATTACCAAATATTTTCATGATCATAAGAACGGTTAGGGGGAAAAAACATGCTGAAGAAAGACAGTTTAACTCACCGGTTACTTATATTGGAAGTCCATCCTCCTGTGTTTTTTAGAAGCAAAGTTCTCAATTACAGAGACATACAGTGTTCCCTATTGCTTCAGCTTCTGTATTAAAGCAGACTGCAGTGAAATAGTTCCCAGGTTTGTCAGTCTTTCTTGTCCACATATATTTTGCAGGTGTCACAGCTCGCCGCTCTCACGCATCTGCCTCAGCTGCGCGCACACCTGCACCTCGTTAGCGCCCTACATGTGCAGTAGACATTTCGTTGACAGCGATTTCGAGAATAAGATGCAATTTGCAAAAAGATTGGTGATAAAGAAAACGGCTATTCCAACTATATTACCCGCAATTCCCAAGTCTGACTGAGACAAGTGTCAGTGGCGTGAAAAGCAAGGATGATCTACCGAGGCGATCAGCTGTCAGAAAACGAGAAGTAAACAGGGTAAGTTTTGTATTTTTAATATTCACTGCAAATGTTTACTAAACTTTTTAAAAGAATTCCAAGCAATGGATGATTTTCAAAATCAAATTATTTCTGGGAAATAATGCGGCGGCGGACAGGTGCCCGTGTCAGGTTTTGCAGCGTCGCGCAAACAGAGGCGCGCTGGCGGGCCCAGGCCACCAGTGTTTTGCGCGTGCTTTTGTGCCTAAAACGTTGAAGAACGCGGAGTTGACAAACAGACAAACAAACCCCGGCAAAAACATAACCTCCTCCTGGCCTTTTCGGCCTGGTGGAGGTAATTACCAATGACAGTTCAGCTTTCAATTTTTAGGGAAGCAACATATTTGCTAAGAAAAATAAATATAAGCCTAAGATTGTAAGAGAAATGTGCTTTTAAAAATGGAACCCCAATTTTCTACCATAAAATGGTGCCCATTATAACTGTGAAATGTTATTTATTGGAATATAATAATTGCTATATCTGGAAACTAGTTATTTTCTTAATCTGTAGTGATACTCCATTGATTTTTGTATTTCTTTGTATATTTCTGCTGTTTTCAAACGTTCATACAAAGGTGGTATAGTATGTAATATTTCTTTTCAAATTGAGAAGAATTTAGTGTGTTGAAATTATTCAAATGTATATGACATGCAGCTTTGATGAATGCTGAACTATGAGAATTATAACATTGACATGAACATTAATAAACTCAATATATGATTTTACAAAACTTTATTTACATATCATTGTTCACAAATCTAATCTTGGTAGGCAAAATCCCTTGTAGTGATCAGATGGGAATGTTTCTCTGATGAGGCTCACCGCACAGGCAGGCAACAGAACCCTCACTTCTTTCCCACAAATAAGGCTGAATACCCCCTCAGCACCACCCAAAACTACTTCATCATCCGATTCTTCATTTTCAGTGGCATCATTTATATTGAGGTCGTCAAACTCGAGAAAATAATCGCTGTCCGAATCACTTTGCTCTCGTTCTGCCATTTACTATGTATTGCTGTTGTGACGTCACCAATGCCCGCACCTATCGAGAGATGGCGGTACTGCAGCCTCACTAACTGAAGGCTGAGCTATGAGCAAATAAGGTCATTTATGGAAGCTGGTGACGCATATTAAATCGCGGGAATAGACAGAATAGAATATTTTCATACAATCTGTTGATTGGTTCAATAAAAAAATGTCACTGTCCATCTACTTTAATGCTTAAGCATATGTAGGCAAAAATACATGGGCTACAGGCCCAACTCCTTTTAGTTTATATATGCTTCCGTTAGGCAACATTATTAGAAAGCACTGTATACATTTTCATTGTTATGCAGATGACACACAATTATACCTGTCAATGAAGCCAGATGATAGTAATCAATTAGCCAAGTTAGAAGCCTGTCTTAAGGAAAACAAAGCTTGGATGACTTGTAATTTCCTGCTATTAAATTCAGATAAGACTGAAGTCATTCTTGTTGGTCCAAAAAACCTTAGAAATTCCTTTCCAAATCAAACTTTCAGTTTGGATGCAGTTACTCTTTCTCTTAATAGCTCTGTGAGGAACCTTGGAGTTATTTTTGATCAGGATTTGTCCTTCAATTCACATATTAAATTTGTTTCTAAGACTGCCTTCTAAAGTCACCGAGTCCTGGGCAGACCCAGGACTCGGTGGAGAGACTATGTCTCCCAGCTAGTCTGGGAACGCCTTGGTATCCCCTCTGAAGAGCTGGAGCAGGTGGCTGGGGAGAGGGAAGTCTGGGCTTCTCTGCTTGAACTGCTGCCTCCGCGACCCGGACCTCCGGAAAAGCGGTAGAAGATGGATGGATGGATGGATAGACTGCCTTCTATCATTTGCGTAATATTACCAAGATTAGGAGCATCTTGTCTCAGAGTGATGCTGAGAAGCTGATCCACGCTTTTGTTAGCTCGAGATTAGATTATTGTAATTCTTTATTATCAGGCTGTCCTAAAACATCTTTAAAAAGTCTTCAGCTGATCCAAAATGCTGCAGCAAGAGTTTTAACAGGTACTAGAAAGAGATCATATCTCTCCGGTTCTGGCCTCCCTTCATTGGCTTCCCATAGAGTTTAGAATTAAGTTTAAAATCCTTCTTCTTACTTACAAAGCTCTAAACAATCGGGCTCCTTTTTATTTAAAAGATCTGATACTACCGTATTATCCTAACAGAGCACTACGCTCCCAAAATGCAGGATTACTTGTAATACCTAGAATCTCCAAAAGTACAATGGGAGGCAGAGCCTTCAGTTATCAAGCTCCTCTCCTGTGGAATCAGCTGCCAATCTGGATTCGGGAGTCAGACTCCATCTCTGTTTTTAAGAATCGGGCTAAAACCTACCTTTTTGATATAGCCTACAATTAGGGAGGGATCATGTGTTTCTGAACCCTCCCTTAGTTATGCTGCTAATAGGTTTAGTCAGCCGGGGGACCTCCAGTAATGCACTGGGCCTCACTCCTTTCTTCACTCTCAATGAAATATTTTTTTTGCTGGTCATTAACATTTGTTTGTTCTCTCCCATAGATTGAGTCCCCATCGTGCTGTTTGCTCTCTACATGTCTGTTCTTTTCTTCTTCTCTATCCCCTCACCCCCCAGCCAGTCGCAGCAGATGACTGCCCCTCCCTGAGCCTGGTTCTGCTGGAGGTTTCTTCCTGTTAAAAGGGAGTTTTTCCTCTCCACCGTCGCCAAGTGCTTGCTCACAGGGGATCGCCTGATTGCTGGGGTCTTTCTGCAACTGTGGGGGTTCCCCCTACAGTTGATAGTGCTATGAGATGACTGTTGTTGTGAAATGGCGCTATATAAATAAAATTGAATTGAATTAATACTTCGGGGATAGCGTAGCATGCGATGGTAACTTTAAGTCTAGTTACTACATGACTGCTAGAAGTAGCTGGCAGATTTAGAATCTCCAAATACCCAGAACAATAGTCCAACACTACCAAGTAGTTCTGCTTTTTGAACTCACATAAGTCTATGGCGATTTTCTGCCATGGCCTAGATGGAAGCTCACTTGATATCAATGGCTCTTTTCTCTGTGTGTTTCTGTTTTCCTTGCAGAACTCACACTGCTGCACTTTAGTCATAATACCATCTGACATTTTGGGCCAGCAAATAGACTGTCTAGCTCTTTCTTTACTTTTGACTAGGCCTTGATGACCATCATGGATCCTCTCCAACATAGTCTCTCTCATAGCAGTAGGAATGACTATACGTCTCCCTCTAAGGACTAAACCATCTAGCTCTGATAGCTCTCCTCTCACACGGTAGAAGTCTCTGGCTATCACAGGCACTTTAGCTATGTATGTAGTCAGGCCATCCCTGTCTGACGAAACCCAAACTGTCTGAAGCTGTGGGTCAACATCTGTGTGTTGTTTTATCTCTGCCATTCTCTGGGGTGTAGCTGGCACCTGGCACATAAAAGCATTGATGTGTCCTGCCACGTCGTCATGAGAGCTTATCTCTCCCCCACTCTGCTCTGGGCCCCTGGACAGTGCATCAGCTACTGCTAAGGTCTTGCCTGGTGCATATTCAGCAATAGCATTAACCACCATCCAAGTCTTTACTATTCATGAGAGGTACTAGGGGCTTATGATTGGTAATCAGTCTAAAACCCTTCAGTCCATACAAATATTTCTCGAACCTTTCACAGGCCCAAATGCAGGCTAAGCACTCCTTTTCAGTCTGTGCATACCTTGTCTCTGCATTGCTCAGGCATCTCGAACAGTAGGCCACGGGTTTCCAATCACCCCCTGCATCTGCAATCACATTCTCTTTTCCTGGCAAGTGCATAACAGTCAGATTGTAAGGCTGAATAACCAAGCTCCAGCAAAACACGCTGACTGGAAGTTTTAAACTTTGCGAAAAAATGTAAGTGGATTGTGATCTGTGAGAATTATAAGATCACCTCCTGCAGTTGAGACATAGACCTCAAAATGCTGTACAGCCAAAACCAGAGCTAGGGCCTCTTTCTCTACAGTGGAATATCGCTGTTGATGGTGGTTTAATTTCTTGGAGAAGGAGGCAGTAGGCTTATCTATCCCTGAGGCATCAGCCTGCAGCAACACCGCTCCCACTCCAACATCACAAGCATCATCTGCCAGCTTAAATGGGACTGAGAAGTTTGGGGAAGTGAGCACTTGTTCACTAGCTAAAATGGCTTTCAGCATCTCAAGAGCTTTCTGACACTCTGATGACCAAGTGAATTTCACTGCCATTTTTCACAAAGGGGTGCTGTCAAAGCTGCAAAGTTAGATACAAAATCTACACATACCCAACAAAGAGAAAGGGAGTACTTTATGTCAAAATTTGATGGATGGCGACCTTTGACCAGACCTGCTCCTGACCTGACCTATATAATTAACTGGGGATTATCTCTAATGGCATGGGGATTAGTGTGGGTATCAAAACTTAATCATTTGCAAATGTATTTACCGCAGCAAATTCTAAATAAAAAAAACCTTTGTCTTTTTTTAAAAAAAGCGCGATGACTTCAACCTTCTTTTCCGAGTTTCTAAGTCTGCATTACTCGTGGATAGGTAAAGAGCTAAAGAGAATTTATTAACTTTTAAAAAGCATTTGATGCATTAGATCATACCATTTTACCATCTACGTTACAAAAATGTGGAACCCACCCATCTTCACAACGAATGCAGGGTCGTTCTATCCAGTCTGTCTGTGTAAATGACCTCCCCTCCGTTCTGTGTAGTGAGTGTGTGTAAAATAAAGCCTGTTTCGTCAACAGTAATCTGTCCTTGTTGTGTGAACCCTCGCATCCATCCATCCATCTTCTTCCACTTAATCCTTTTCGGGTCGCGGGGGGGCTGGAGCCTATCCCAGCATCTTTGGGCGAGAGGCAGGGTCCACCCTGGACAGATCGCCAGTCCATCGCAGGGCCAACACAGAGAGACAGACAACCATTTACTCTCACAGTCACGCCTAAGGACAATTTAGAATCCCCAGTTTGATGCCAATTAACCTAACTTGCATGTTTTTGGCATGTGGGAGGAAACCGGAGAAATCCCGGAGTAAACCCATGCAGACACGGGGAGAACATGCAAACGCCACACAGATCACTGTTGGTCGGGGGCTGGGGTGGAACCCAGGATCCCCTGGCCAAGAGTGAGTTGCTGTGCTGCCGCAGTGCTAACCACTGCACCACTGTGAACCCTTGCAATGTCACAATATTCTCATTTAGTGTGACTTTACCAACCGTGCTCTTTGACCAGAATGATGCACTGGCATTTAGCATCAGTAACACAGTTCATAGAAATCACACAGCAAAGAACACGGTTACTGCTGTAAAAGAACAAATTCAACTTCACCAAACGGTATTACTGGTTAACTCTAAATGTAATCCAACCACTAACTAAACAACCTAACTACCAAGGGAAAGGGAAAAAAAGGTTCTGGGCACAAACTTATATTTGCTTAATGACACATTGGTGATTTTTACTTATTCACCACCCTTCTAAACTCCTGAAGAGATCTTTGTAGCTATTTAAAACAGGCCCTTAAAGGTATATTGTCATTCAATCCATACAGCCAATCATGTACAGTAGAACAAAACTGTGTTTCTCTTATCTACAGTGTTAATCGCATCTAGAATCAGAGGGGTCGCTGCCATGCAAGGAGCCGCCAAAACTTTCCCTCCTCCATTCCATTCTGGCAGCTCTATTGTTTGTAGGGGTCAAAGGACCTGACCCCACTTACTCACAGCTTGGGTCCAGTCTGAGAACTGAATATTAATATATGAATATATATTGAGTGTAACTGATGCTGGCGCTGCATAGTCATGTCCATTCATGCTGAAAACCCTTTCAAGCCTGTATTGTTTATCAGGCTCTGTGTGTGCGCGTGCGCACATGCATGCATGCATGTCTGTGTGTCTCCCCTCAAAAGATAGACCGCCCCTCTACATCCTCCAGGACAGACATCAACCATCATTAAAAAAGGACGGCCGGTAAAACCATGAGCTACAGAGCGGTCAAAGGCCATAGCCTGTGGTGCTACGTGCCATCTACAGTGATGTGGTCTGCTGGAGGTACAGCATCAGTTCCAGGGACACCAATAAAGCCAAAAAACTGATAGAATATCACTGGGCACAACACAGAGATATCTAAGTCAGTGAGAGACAGGAGGACACCAACTTAACTGCTCTCCATCATGGAGGTCTGACTTTTGAGTGGACACACACACAGAGCCTGATACGGCCTGATTGTGGAGAAAGGAAGCAGGCGAGGCAACGAGCTGAACAACACATGAACTTTATTCCTTCTCCAACATACTGTACAGTAAAAGCTCCCGAGTCTCTGTGCATTCCTCTTTTACAGTATACCTTTAATTCCATCCATTGAGACTCGGAACTTCCGACCATAATACATTGTTTGACCTGTGTGGCACATTAACATGACATAACGCCGGCACAGCTCTCACACCCTTTCCTCTTCCAGCAGTTCCGGCAGTTCCTCCTCTTCCAAGGGGGTGCATAGTCCTTACAGTCCCGTCTGATATCCCCTGGTGACACTTCCTCCTTCGGTCTATTGTTCCTCCCTTCCCCAGCTGCCTTCTCTGGGTGGAGAATCCCCCAGCTGTACTATCACACAGAGTCCCCCCCCCCCCCCCCGAACACCCAGAAGGGGCACTAACCCCCTGTCCTTTGAGTTTGAGCCGTTCCCATAGCGGCTGTAGCGGGGGGGCCAATCCAGTCGAAACACCCTGCTGGCGAGGTGTACAGGAGGGCATGTCAGTCTGTGAAGGGAAAAAGGGAGAGGGGAAACACATCAGCTTCGCGGGCGCAGGTCCCTACCAAGAGAGCACCAACTTGCGGAGCAACCAACATTGGGCATCCGCACCAGGGAGCTTGGGCCAACACCACCTGCTCCTCTGCCAACACAAAAGCGGGCTTCAGCCTGTCAAAGCAGACAGTCTCCCTACGTCCCCCCAAGTCTAACACAAAATGTTTTACCCCAGGTTCCAACACCTTGAACAGTCCGTCATACAGTGGGTGCAGCGGGGTCCAGTGTGCATCATGCCTGACAAAAGCAAAGCTGGCATTTTGTAAACTCTTGGGGACGAAAGTGCAGGGAAAACAATGGTGGGCCAGGCCCGGAATGTTCAAAGACTCCGTGCTGTGCAAAAATTGCACGGGCAGATCAGCCTCGGGTGCGGGATTTTCCGGTAAAAACTCTGCGGGGATCCACAGCGGCTGAGAAAAAAACGAGTTCTGCCGTGGAGGCTGCTAAATCCTCCTTAGGCAGGGAGCGCAACGCTAAAAGAACCCAGGGCAGGCGGTCGACCCAATTTGTGTTTGTGAGCAAAGCTCTGAGCGCTCCTTTAAGTGACCTATGAAAACACTCGTGCAACCCGTTAGCTTAGGAGTTGTATGCAGTAGTGCAGTGAATTTTGACCCCCAGGCTCTGGGCCATCACGGATCCCTGTCGGAAGTGATGTCCGACGGGGATCCGAACCGTGCAACCCAAGCCGACAAAAAAGCGTGAGCTACTTCTGCGAACGTAGTAGAAGTCAGCGGAACCACTTCAGGCCAGCACGTGGTACAGTCCACGATTGTCAAAAGGTGCGTGAAACCTTGCGACAGCGGAAGGGGTCCCACCAAATCCACGTGGACGTGATCGAACCTCCTGGCCGGGATTTGGAAGGGCTCTGGTGTGCTTGTGCACTTTGGCCTGCTGACACGCGATACAAGCTTCATCCCATTCTTTCATGTCCTTGCGCAAGTGTGGCCAGATGAATTTCGCCCCCACTAGCTTCACCAAAGTGTGCACTCCCGCATGCAAAAGGCAGTGGACTGACTCAAAAATGCAGCAGCGCCAAGAGCTTGGAACCACTGTGTGCGGGCGACCGGTGGAGACATCACAGAGCAAGGGAGGGCACCCTTCTTGCACCACCCTGCTCTCCAGCCTTAACCCAGTGGGCGACAACTGCAGCGCGCAAATGTCCATGTCCCCGGTTGATCTGCGGCCATAGCAGGGAAATCTATTCCAATGTAGACCGGGGAGACTAACACGCACGACAGACAATCGGCCACGACATTGAGCTTACCGGCAACATGTTGAATGTCGGCCGTAAACACGAGATCACGGCCAAATGCCATTGCTGCCAGGCCGACCATTGTTCTGAGATCTTGGACATCGTGTACGTCAGTGGCTTATGGTCCACGAATGCGGTGAACTCACGCCCTTCTAGAGAAAGTGGGAAATAGCGTGTCGCCAGGTGTAGAGCCAACAACTCTCTGTCGAACGTGCTGTATTTGCATTCCTTGTCGTGCAAAGTTTGACTAAAAAAATGCGAGCAGCTGCCACGAACCAGAGACATACTCCTCCACCACTGCTCCTATGGCAACATCAGATGCGTCCGTAGTGAGTGCTCTCCGTGCTGACGGATCCAGATGGGCTAGCAACACGGCATCCACCAGCACTGTTTTGGCATCTGTGAAAGCCTAGACTTGCTCGGGAGTCCGGTCGATGTTTTCCTTGGGCGTCTTTTTTTTTCAGCGTGGCATACAATGGCTGCATCATTTGGGCTGCCCGGGGAAGAAAATGGTTCGAAAATTTGACCATTCCCAAAAACTGCTGTGGTGCTCTCACGGTCTGCAGACACAGAAAAACCGACACAGCGCACGTCTTATCCAATAGTGGAATCGTGCCCAACAGCGAAATTCGGTGGCCCAAAAAAATCAATCACTGGCACACCGAACTGGCACTTTGCCGGGTTAACTATTAGTCCGTGTGCTTCCAACCTCTGGAAAACCATCTTGAGATGGGTGACATGCTCATGCTCGGACGTGCTAGCTAGCAGAATGTCATCTAAGTAGATGAAAACGAAGGACGTCACGAAGCACTGCGTCCATCATCCTCTGGAAAGTCTGCGCCGCTCCTTTTAATCCATATGGCATGCATAAAAACTTTAAAAGGCTGAAAGGAGTTATTATTGCTGTTTTTGGAACATCTTCCGCTCGCACCGGGATCTGATGGTATCCGCGAACCAGATCCACTTTTGAAAAAACACATGCCCCGGCCAGGTGCATGGAAAAATCCTGGATGTGTGGAATAGGATAACAATTGTGTTCCATGGCATCGTTCAAGCGCCAGAAATCGCTGCACGGTCGCCACGACCCGTCGGCTTTAGGCACCACGTGAAGCGGGGATGCCCATGGGCTGTTGGAGCGCCTGACGATACCCAAGTGCTCTAAGTTGGCGAACTCCTAGCGCACGCTGGCCAGCTTAGCCACGTCCAGGCACCAAGGACGCGCAAACACCGACAGGCCTTTTGTAGTTATGAAATGTTCGACCCCATGTTTCATTATTGTAGCCAAAAAGGTCGGGACCGTGAGTGCTGGGAACTGGGTGAGTAAATGTTAGTACTTACCCCCTGGAGCTATAACATTAGCCAGTGTTGTTGACCCAGCTCCCCGAGCTGTACAGGTGAGTGAGGGAAAGGAGACAGCATCCACTAATCGCCTATTAGCAACATCGACAAACAACCCATAAGCACATAGAAAGTCTGCGCCTAAAATGAGGGCAGCACATGCAGCTATCACAAAGTCCCACTGGAAATTGTGTCCGTGCAAGTATATCGCCAGTGTCCGTTCGACAAATGTCCCGATGGTGGATCCATTGGTGACCGTGAGCTCGGGACCGCTGCCTCCTGTCAGCCTGTCTGCATTGACCAGCAGGATGAGGCTCTTCTGGGAGCTGGAGTCCACCAAAAACCGTCTCCCCGAACGTGTGTCCATGACATAAAGCAATTTGTTCCTGTCGCCAGCAGTTGCAGCTGCAACTGAATGCCAAACACGTCGTCCTCCCAGCTTCTTGAACTCGCATGGCGACAGGCAGCACTGGACATTCAAGCCGAAATGCCGATGATAAAAACAGATCACCCCATTCCTTCATCTCCTGGTGTTCGTCCTGGCTACAACCAACGGCTCCTCAACCTCGCTGGAGTCGCTCATGGATGCCAGTGCCACTGTCTGCATGTTGAGAGTTCTGGTCACCAACATGATGCGGTCCACTTCCTGCATCAGGGCGCGGTAGTCGTCAACCAGCCGTGGCGAGTTGGCCAGGCTCGCCCTCGCCATAGCCAGTAGGTTCCTGAGGAACAAGTGGGCGAACAGGAAAGATTCATCGTCCTTCTCCCTCAGTGCCAACATGCTCTCCATGAGCTCCACTGATGATCTGTCACCTAACTCTGAACGCGTTAGGAGTCTCTCTGCCCTCTCACTGTCAGAAAGGGTATAGCGCTGGAGTAGCATCCTTTTGAGCGCTTCATATTTCCTCTGGGCCGGCGGCTCCTAGAGCAGGCTCGTCACCTTTTGCATAGCGCACACATCCAGTGTGGCGACCACGTAGTAATACTTGGTATCGTCTGTTGTTATTCTGCGGAGTGCGAACTGGGCTTTTATGTGCAAGAACCACGCGATCTGGGAGCTTGACTGAGACAGCGCACATGGCGCTGGTGCTCTAGCTCCAGGTACAGTAGTCTCAGGGGCGGTGCTCGGCTCACTTTCCATGGCAAGTCTTGGGGTCACCAATGTGGAGAAAGGAAAGCAGACAAGGCAACGAGCTGGGCAACACATGAACTTTATTCCTTCTCCATCATACAGTACAGTAAAAGAACTCCCGGGTCTCTGTGCAGTCCTCTTTTATACCTTTAAATCCATTCATTGAGACTCAGAACTTCTGATCATAATACATTGTTTGGGACAAAGACCTGTGTGGCACATTAACATGGCATAACGCCAGCATCGCTCTCACACCCCTTCCTCTTCCAGTGGCTCCGGCAGTTCCTCCTCTCCCCGGGGGGCGCATACTGTCTCATCTGATACCCCCCTGTGACACTTCCTCCTTCGGTCCACTGTCCCCCCCCCCTTCCCCAGCTGCCTTCTCTGGGTGGAGAATCCCCACCTCTACCACCACATGACAAACAATAAAGGTTTGAAAGGTTTTTCAGCATGAATGGACATGAATATGCTGTGCCAACATCAATTTGACACGGTAGGATGTCTGGTGTGGTATGTAAGGTATGTGTGTGTAATGCCAGAAAGTTGAAGAATTCCACCAAAGATGATTGCAGAAAAGTGTATATTAAAAAGATCTACAGTACATCCTGCAGAAGAGGCTGCAGGATTTTGCAAATGTCCAGTGTATGATCAAAGTGGACTACAAAAAATGTGCTGTAACCAGAGATGGTGATCTCCAAGTTTGTATCACCTTTTCAGCTACAGGGTCCAAACATGTAAGACTTGGGGTTTGGAATATCAATGGTCTGAGTAATAAATTTGAAAATATAAATGTCGCTCAGTGGTTAAGGGATCATGATATAGTTGTGTTAACAGATATAAAAAAAGAGCAAACGTTTTTTATGTACCCGGGTCTGTACCTGTTAGAGCTAAAAACCAAAACTGCCGTAGAGGAGGTGCTGTTCTTCATAATAATAATAATTCATCTTTATTCCAGACACACAAGCGGGTCCATATAAAACAAGGAGGGGTAGGGGTATCAGGGAAGCAATAAACAACACAACAGCAATAAAAAGCAGCATAACAGTCTTTAAAAGAGTTCTTGTAGGGCTGTTGTGCCGGTGTCTTCTGAGAGCAGAGGTGGATCTGAGACTGTAGTCATTTCATTTTGCTCTTCCTAGGGCTGATCAGGGTCTGTGTGATGCTGTTTTCCGGGTTCTTCCTCTTAAACTTGATATTTATGATATTATTGTTATTGGTACCTCAGCTCAATTTGCTTTCAACTGCAGTCTTCCTGGTATAATGTTTGGAGGGGGCAAATATACCAGCTCGGCCGCACCTCGGCCACAGTCCAAGGACGGATCATTTTTTCACACATAAGTTGTTCAGAACTCCTTATACAGAGATATACAGTAGAGTGATGATAATCAAGTCAGTATGCACCTGTAGGCTGCTTGCCAACTGCCAGTCAGATCTAAAAGAAGAAGAAGGCTGTTCCTCTTTTGCTGTGGACCCTTGACCTGTGCGGAGCGAATCCTGTTTGGTTCCTGTTGGTTTTGATGAAGAGTGTAAACCGTCGCCTCGCCTCCTCCTCTTTTACAGACACAACATTTGGCGGCGAGGATAAAAGGTGTGGAGCGAGCTGCCACCGCCTTTCGACTGTTTCTGGAGGCTCTGAGAGAGATGCCTGATGGACATTCCAGAGGTGGGCCTCCAGGGGTCCTTAGTGTGACTTTAAGGGGGGGGGGGGGAGTAGCGGCATGTTGTGTTATGCTAAGGTTAATGTTATTCTAGTCTTTTAAGCCAGGTAGCCTGTGTGTGTGTGATTTCCCTGTGTGTGTGCAGAAAAGGAATGTGTGAAATTCTAATTACCTCAGCACTGTGTGGGAATCGCCCATGTTGTGGGGTGGGAGTGCTGGGGTGGGGGGATGTAGGGGCCGCCAGTAGGTTAGTGTACATACTGTTCATTGATGTTTACTGTCTGATGTGTTTAAATATGTATATATATATTTTTAGGGATTGTTTTCTTTTATGCTCGGTCATTTTATGTTTATGGACTGTCATAATTGAGGCAGCAGAATAATCCGCTAGGCCCTGTAGGGGGCGCTGGAGTTATTTTGTGGTGTGCACAGATAGATTTGTATATTTGTGTTGTATATTTTGATGCTTAGTGTGTGAGCCGGGTTGTAAATTTTGGGGAGGGCCCAATCAGTGTGCTTGCCATTTTCTTTTGGGGGGGGGGGAGGGTTAGATATTAATATTGTATATAGTTGGGTGTATCAATAGGGCAGCGCCCTGGGTGTAGTGGGAGGTGACACCCCGCCTTTTCCATGGTGGCGTCACGGGGAGTATCAGAGCCCATGGCGGAAGAGGCTGTTCCTTTTTTGCTGTGGACCCTTGACCTGTGCGGCACGACTCTGGTTTGGTTCCTGTTGGTTTTAGTAAAGAGTGTAAACCGTCACCTAGCCTCCTCCTCTTTTACGGACACAACACCAGCAGAGTGTTGTGTCCGCCCACGATTATGGGCGGAGCTTCTGGTTTCGGCTGACCTAGTGTTAAATCAGTCAGTAACAGTGGAGTAGCAGAGGCGTTTAAAATAGCGTTTTTTTTTTTTTAAAGTTTTTCAAATTCAGTTTAATGTATAGTCCACATATGTGTTTTGCACTCAAGTGGCAGCTAATTTCCGCTCTTCTAGTTTTTGTATTTTCTTGAATGTTTTGGCGTAGTTCTGGTCCTTGTTGCTGGTGTTCGTGGTTGTGCCAGACTGGATAAATGGAGGCTTCTCACCACGCGGTGACAGACGACAGCCAAGCACGGTGTTGTGGTGTACGTCTGCTCTAAGGTACATCTGATTATGTCCAACATATTTTAACAAAATGCAGCCGACTTTATTGCGGTGGAGACGTGCTGGTCGGAATGCACACTGCATCATTATGAGTACAGACAACGAGAAGTTATAAATCATGACTCTTTTTTTTTTTTTGAAAAAAGAAAAAAAAGAAATCATGACTCTTTGTTTGGGAGAGCAAGTCCCTGGAAAACCTGTTGTGTACGGGATTTGGGTGTCTGGGACGCCGTGCCCACCCATAGGATGACGTCAGGCGAGCACGGCCCACTCTGTATATAGTTGAGCGTTCTGTGTAATAAACCCCAGTTGGATGTCTGTCAAGAAGCTCTCCGTCTCGTGTCATTTTCCCAACATAACATTTGGCGACGAGGTAAATCGGTGTCATCCCGAGTCATGGATTATGCGTGCAAGGACGCTTTCAAGGTTTCCAGGAGACGAGGCAAGTTCATGTGCCTTAGCCAGCGGACGGGCGAGTCCCTTACATTGTTCCTGACGAGGCTTCGTAACAGGGTTAAGACGTGCTGGTTTGGGGTTTTGGAGAAACCAAAAAGGAGGTTTGCAGGTTTGGGGTTTTGTGAGGGATAAATTGGCCCATGGCACCAGCGACATTTGGATGAGGTACACGCTCTTGAGAGCTAAGGTGCCGCCATTGTTGGAGGAAGTTCTGGCCTCGGTGGAACAGAGAGAGTCCATGATCCAGCGCGAGCTAGCGGCTAAGGCTAGCGTGGGGCCGACCACGTGCAATTTCCTGCCAAGAGTGGAGGTTCGCGAACTAACTGGGCAACAAGACGTGGTAATGACACAGTGGAGCACCGAGACCGTGAGTGCTGGGATCGATGGCCAGGAGCCGTGTCGGAGGACATGACAGGTGAGGGTGGCGTCGAGAGCCCAGGAGGTGAGCAGCGACAGCCGTTTGTGGAGGCTGCGCAACGGGCGAGCGAGTCCAGGCAGGCTGACGGTCCTGGGGAGGAGTAGCAACGGCTGCTTGTGGAAGCTATGCAACGGGTGAGTGAGGCCAGGCAGGCTGATGGCCCCGGAGGTGAGCAGCAGCTGAATACGGAGACTACACAACAAGACACGTGGAACGAGAGAGTCGAGAGCTGCGTTGGGGTGTCTGGACCAGAGAACAATGCTGGTGAGGACGACGCTATGAGCCCTGAAAGTGAACGACAAGAGCTGGACACGGTGACAGCACAGCAGAGCACCAACACAGAGAGCAATGAATGCAGCAGTGAGGAGCCCAGGTCGGTGAGCGGGCCCGACGAGGGTGATGGTGCGTGTCCTGGAGGTCAACAGGAGCCGTTTACGGAGGCTACACAACATGACACAAGGAACGAGGGAGTCGAAAGCTGCATCGAGGTGCACGGACCGGAGAACGATGCCGGTGAGGATGACACTGTGAACCACGAAGGTGAGCGGCAACAGCCGGGCACGGTGGCAGCGTGTGACGCCGAGGAGCGGGCTTCGGTGGTCCCTGGAGCACGACCACGGGGGTCGAGGTGTTCGAGACTGAGAGAAAAGAGAGCAGAGTGGGACAAGTTGGCGTGGTTCGGGACACGTGCTGGTCTGGTGAGCTGGGTGTAAATGGTGACTGGTGTGACAATAGCCCAGCGAGGGTGGATCCCGGTGCTGGTAGCCGCGGTACCCTTGGTGTGGGTGCCGGAGGGCACTGCGGGGTCCCTGTGCAGAGGGCTGCTGAAACTGGAGGACATGTAAGTGGAGCGGAAAAAATTGGCGCGGTCCTACAGAATGCCAAACACTGTTGTCAGGGTAAGAGTGTGGACTGGGTCGGCGGGACGGCACGATGCAGGAAGGAGGTCCTGAGACGACGTGGCGGGCACGGGAGACCGGGTCGGGTTTCTCCTGTGGGTCGACGGCATGGTTCGACCCAGCAGAGAAAAACCAGTTTGGAAGGTTGGAGAAAGGTTGGCCAAAGAGGGATGTTTCTACCCTGGGGGGCGGCAACGGCCGGACTTGTGGCTACCCAGAGACGTTGGGGTTACCTAGAATGTTATTTTCCTGATGTGGCTGTGTGTGTGTGTGTGTGTGTGTGTGTGTGTGTGAATGTTGTGTGTGTTTACTGCTGGTATGGTACCCCGATCTAAATTTAAAAAAAAAAAAAAAGAAAACAGGAAAAGTCAGAAGACGTTGTAATGTGAACGGTGGGGTGTTGTGTGACCCCTGGGAGTTAGATTTTGTTTTAAGGGGCCTGGATTGTGAGTGTGGGATCCCGTGGGCTCTGTGGCAGTAATTTAATGGAATTGAATGTTATTAATGTGCTGATTTTAAGCCCAAGTTTGGGGTGGTGGGGTGTGTCTACCCGTTTGAAATATTTATTCCTGTAATTTACATGCCCAGCGTTTGCAGCGTTGTGATGTACCCATTGTGGGGGTGAGTGCTGGGGGGGCACCAGTACTGTGTGTGTTTTGTGATTTTATGTGGTGTATAGGTAACAGTGTTAAAGGGATTGTTTTCAGTTAGAAACACGCCTTTATTTTATGTTGTTTTGTTAAATTGTTTTTTTTTTTGGCGGCGGAATATCCCGCTCAGCCGTGTAGGGGGCGCTGGCAGTCTGCCCGGCCCCCGGATAGGAGTTTATTTATTTTTGTACACATGTTCTTCCCTTTTAGTGTGTGTCTGGTGACAAATTAGGGTGGGTTGTTTCTGTGCCTGACTTTTTTTTTGGGGGGGGGGGGATTGTTGTGTATGGGATTTGGGTGTCTGGGACTCCGTGCCCACCCACAGGATAACATCAGGCGGGCACGGCCCATTCTGTATATAGTTGAGCGTTCTGTGTAACAAACCTCAGTTGAACGTCCGTCAAGAAGCTCTCCGTCTGGTGTCATTTTCCCAACATAACAAAACCCCCATGAGTGCCTGGTGTCACTGGAAAGCTTAGAAATCGTACTTTCTAAAAATACCTACGTTTTTGTGGAAGACGTAACTCCCGACCGATCGAACGTGAGTTTTCAGCCTAGCTAAAATATAAACAAACCATCTTTTTCTGGGTCAGTTTTTGCACACTACCTACAAATTAAATATCATTTTGAAGGTCTTTCAAAATTAAATCACCCTTTATTGTCATTCAGCTGTACAACCAATCGTGTACAGTAGAACGAGATTGTGTTTTACCTATCTACTGGTGTCAATCACACACACCCCAAGTGCAGAATCAGAGGGCCGCTGCCATGCAAGGCGCCGCCACAAATTTCCCTCCTCCATTCCATTTTTGCTGAGCACCAAGCTGGACGGCAGGAAGTTCCACTTTTATATGGTCTTTGGCATGACCCGGCCGGGATTTGAACCCCTGCCTCCCAGGTGTGGGGCGGATGCTCTACCAACTCAGTTGCTATGCTTGGTATGCAGTTGGTTGCTTCAATACAGAATACGGAAATAACGTTACATCAGTTTTGAAAATGTCCTCAAAGTGACTCATTTTGCCGGCACGGGTCATTTGTTTACAGCGTTAGCATCTTAGCAGCAGCGCTAACTAACGGAGCTACTGTGTACGAGGCCACTTGTTCGGGTCATCGTTCCATCCCTCGATAGTCGTGGGAAGTGGTATGATTGTATTCCTGTTTTGAGGTGCAAGAGGCCGTGTTCTCGCATTTCTGATGCCAAAGTCATTGTTTTTAACAAGGAAAAGTGTCCTGGAAGTTGCTACCATAATTCACGCAAGGCATCATGGGGCCAGGAATAAGGTGGATAGACAAACTGACAAACACGCAATGCATTCTGGGTTGGGTAGGCCGGCCAATTGTAAACAAACCACACTAGTCCACGGTGCCTCTATATTTGTTATGAATGAACAAAAAAAAAATCACAAAATGGACCGGATTGAAAATTTAAAGGGACAGTACTACGCTAAACTGAACAGGACTGCAAAGGCAGGCTGTTTGGCGAGGCTTTAGGGGGTTAACAGGCTGGCTCCCTACCAACATACAAGATGGAGTTGAGACGTACACATTCTGCCTGACTCCGACCATGCCTTCATGTAGTTAGTTTATTTTAACTGTACGCCCACATGCACAGGAAGTCTTCAGTAACTTCAGGTCTTTGCAGCAGTTGACAGATGGTGATGACTGCAGATGGACCAGGCAGACCTGGAGACGGCTGTCAGCACAAAGGCAGGTTTCTTTATCATTTCCTCTCTGGTTATGCTAAACGTCGTTCTTTCCCTCTACAACCAGATGAAATTAAAATGTGCAGCACTCTGAAAATAGTTCTCAAAATGTACAGAAATGAGACTTCCGGGAAGATGGCGGAGAGACATAACACTTAAACAAAGAGCTCTCCCTAGCCGGATTAAAAATCATCGGTAAATGGCCAACTCGACATAAACGAATCAATAAACTAAGGGATGAAAACACGAAGGAACCGGGCACAAGGACAAAAACAGGGTAAAATTGAAGAATTCCTCTCCAACAACGCAGGAAAAACCGCTGTACGCAAAGCCCAAAAAAACGAGATGTCCACAGCAGAGAAAATGGAGGACACCAGACTCGACAACATGAACGCTGGCATCGCCAGTTTGGGTGAAGAGTTGAGAGAATTCAAGCGACAGCTACAACAGGATTTAGCGGCTCTTAAGGAGGAACTGAAAAAAGAAATTAAGGGGGAAATCATGGACCTCCGAAGAGAAATGGAGCGTAAATTAACGGAAAACATGGAGGAGCTGCGCTCCCAGCGGGCGTGTATGACAGAAGCGCAGACCCGAATTTCGGAACTAGAAGATTGGAAAAGCGAGGCAAACGAACAACTACAGACCCTGACGACGCAAACGCAGAGGATGCAGGAGAAAATAAACGACTTGGAGAGCAGATCCCGACGAAGCAATATGCGCATCTTTGGAATTCCGGAGGGCATTGAAGGCAACTCGATGACAAAATTCATGGATCAGTTCTTAAAAAAAGAACTGGAAATACCCGGAGAAACGGATCTGCAGATTCAACGGGCGCACAGAACACCGGCACAGAACCCGAAAACAAACTCTCCACCCAGGTCAGTTGTGGTAAACTTTGTGAAATATGACATAAAGGAAAGAATCCTGACGCAAGCATGGAAAAAAAAGATACGAATCAGCGACAAACAGGTATTTTTTGACCATGACTACCCGACAGAAATCGTGCAGCAGCGGAAGAAATATGCCAATATTAAAAAAACGCTGAAAGAGAAAAAAATTAGATTCCAAACGCCGCTAACGAAAATGAGGATTCATTGGGAGGAAGGCACAAGAACCTACAACACGGCCGAAGAGGCAGCGCGGGATATGATGGAGCGGGGCCTTGAGGTGAGCGTGCCGAAGGAGACGGCTGGAGCAGCGGCGGCCCTGAACGCACCACGACAGACGGAGTGGAGGCGAGTGAACGGCGGAAGAAGGGGGAGAGACGTAGAGCAGCGGGCCCAGGACAAGCTACAAGGCTTTCAACTGAAAGCCTAGATCATAACAAAGATTAAGAAAGGCACAGAAGAAATGAAGGCCAAGAAGACAAGGTAAAAGAGAAACAGACGGCTAGGAGAGGTTTAAGTGATATTTGTTGGACATTTCTAGACTTATGACTATTACTTTGATAGTAATTAGAAGTCTAGGGAGGGCCCTTCACTCTGTGAAGACAAACCCCCCACCCACCAACAGGGACCAGTGGGCAGAAGAAAGGCCCAAAGTACGGAGGTCGAGATTTTTTAATGTGTTTTTATATAAATGTGTTATTTTTGTTGTTAAAGGGGCTAGGAGCACAAGTTAAAAAAATGGAAAAAACATGAATATGGGTAAAAATCTTAAGATAATGACACTAAACGTGAATGGTCTGAACTCACCTGTTAAAAGGGAAAGAATAATAAGAAAATTCAAGAAGGAAAAAGCTGAAATTATATTTATGCAAGAGACACATTTGAGCAAGGCAGAACATGTGAAACTAAAGAGATTTGGCTATAAGAACTCCTACTACAGTTCATTTAAGGGAGGAGCTAAAAGGGGGGTTATGATACTAATCTCAAACAAAATACAATTTGAAAGTGAACAGGAAATCCAGGATAAAGAAGGCAGGTATGTAATAATAAAGGGAAGAATAGATGGTATGCAGATTACATTAGTGAACATCTATGCCCCACCAGAAAGTGACAAGGGTTTTTTTCAACATCTGTTTGATCTCATAGCAACACACAGTGAAGGAGTCCTAATTTGTGGAGGAGACTTAAATGCTGTCATGGATCATGAAGTTGACACAACAAGTGTTAAGAAGACAAAAAAACATGTAATAAAGTTCATAAGAACCTCACTGGCAGAAATGGGTATGGTAGACATTTGGAGGGACCTACACCCACTCGAAAAAGACTATACACATTATTCAGCAGTCCATAAAGTACACTCTAGAATAGATTACTTCCTTATGAATGAAGGTGACAGACACAGGGTGAGAAATTGTTGGATTGGAGGGGCAGAAATATCAGATCATAATCCTATATACATGGAAATAAATTTGAACAATAGAAAACGACAAACAACATGGAAACTTAACGTAGGACTGTTAAATGATGAGAAAATGAAAGAAAGAATAAAAATAAACATAAACGAGTATATCCAAGAGAATGACAATGAAGAAGTGGACCCAACAATACTATGGGACGCACTAAAAGCCGTGTTAAGGGGTAAATTAATTGTTGAAACAGGAAAAGCAAATAAGACTAAACTGGAAGCGTATGAACAAAGATGTGAGAGACTGAGGGAATTAGAACGTAAACATCAAAGCACAAATGATCCAAAAATATATCAAGAAATTAAAGAAGAAAAAACAAAGATAAAAGAAACACAAATGGATGAAATTGAAAGGAAAAATAGATATCTAAAGCAAAAATATTATGAAACGGGGCCAAAAGCCACAAAACTGCTGGCAAAACGGTTAAGAAAACAACAAACAATGAATAATGTATACAAGATTAAAGACCCCACCACAAATAAAACCACAGTTAACCCAGAAAACATCGAAGAAATTTTCCATAATTTCTACCAAGAACTATACTCGCAACCTGAAGAAACAAATACTAAAGATATTAAAAAATTTCTATGCACATTGGACTTGCCATCAATAGGAAATCAACAAAATGAAAAGCTAACAGCAGAAATAACAACACAAGAGATCAGAGATGTGATTAAGTCACTTAAAAATGGTAAATCACCAGGTAGTGATGGATACCCATCTGAGTTTTATAAACTGTTTATAGAAGAACTCACGCCACAACTCCTAAAGTCATTTAATTGGACGCTGAACAACAACAAAATACCTCCAACATGGAACGAAGCAATCATTTCAGTTATTTTAAAACCAGGGAAAGATAAAGAACAATGCGGAAACTATAGACCAATCTCTTTATTAAATGTAGATTATAAAATATACACAACAATTATATGTAAACGAATAAAGACATTCTTGACGGAATTAATAGAAGATGATCAAACTGGATTCATAGAGGGACGCCAAACACATGACAATATCAGGAGAACAATACATATAATTAACCAAATACATAAAGAAAAGAAAAGCGCAGTAATAATGAGTTTAGACGCAGAAAAAGCATTTGACAGGGTTAACTGGAAATTCTTATATAGTGTGCTGGAACGCTTTGGATTTAACGAAAAATCAGTACAATGCATAAGGACGCTGTATCAAGAACCTGTGGCAAGAATCAAGATAAACGGTAGCTTAACAGACAAAGTAAATATACAAAGATCAACTAGGCAGGGATGCTGCTTATCGCCCACCTTGTTTGCTCTGTTCATAGAGCCACTGGCTCAAGCGATACGACAAAATAAGAAATTAAAAGGTGTAACAATAAAGGGGGCGGAACACAAGATTGGGCTATTTGCAGACGATATTATAGTTTACCTTGAACAACCAGATGAATCAATAATGGAAATGATGAACTTGATAGAAAATTTTGGAAAATTATCAGGATACAAGATAAACATAACAAAAACACAAATACTGACATTCCACTATAACCCTCTAAACCAGATAACTGATAAGATCAAACTAAACTGGAAGCAAAAAGAAATAAAATACCTTGGAGTGAACATACCTAAAGACCTAAGCAAAATATACAAAGCAAACTATGATAGGTTGGAACAAGAAATAAAAAAAGATATTGATAGATGGTCAATCTTAAATATGGATCTGAATTCAAAAATTGAGACAGTCAAAATCAGCATACAACCTAGATTACTTTACCTCTTCCAGGCCATACCAACAGAGATTCCAGATGCCCAATTCTCAAAGTGGGACAGGATGATATCGAGATTTGTTTGGGGAGGTAAAAAACCAAGAGTGAAATATAAAACCCTCCAATTACCAAAAGAGAAAGGAGGCATGGGCCTACCGAGTCTAAAGGAATATTACTACTCAGCACAAATAAGATATATCATATGTTGGTGCGACGAGGGATATGAGGCAAAATGGAAAGAAATGGAAAAGGAAATTGAGGGACTCCCAGTACAAAGCATAATAGGAGATAAAGATGCATATAAGCAAATCAAACAAATAGACCCAATCACTAAATTTACTTTAGAACTGTGGTATAAAATAGTACAAAAATATAATATAAGGGAAGACATAAAACTATTGAAATGGGTAGCATTTGACAGTCAGTTTGAACCGGCAAAACAAGATAGGGGATACAAAAATCTGGTGAACAAGGGAATCACAGCATGGGGCAATATCGGAAAAAAAGATCTCGGGAGCTTTGTAAATATCAGGAGAAAATTTAAATTAGAAAGATCGGAATTTTTCAGATATCTGCAGATGAGAGATTACTATATGAAGAAGATTAGGCATAACCTCCAAACAGATGTGAACGAGATTATACAACTTATTTTAAGCTCATATGCAGGAAATAAAATAAGAATTATTTCAAAACTATATCAGAAACTTATGACAATCATACAAGTAACTATATAAAGGAGAAATGGGAGAAAGAGCTCAATTTAAACATAACAGAAGAAAGCTGGCAGGAAATATGGAAAACACAACACACATCAACAAATTCAAGGACATGGAGGGAATTTGGATGGAAAAACCTGATTCGCTTTTTCATTACACCACAGATTCAAGGAAAATATTCAAATACCCAATCTTTATGCTGGAGGGGATGTGGGGCTCAAAATGCAGACCACTCACATATGTTTTGGAAATGCTACAAAATATCATCATTTTGGAAATCTATGCATGTGACAATACAGAGGATATTAGGATATAATATACCAATGAACTGTAACCTGATGTACTTATGTGATCTTAAAAAAGACAATGTAATACAGGCTGAGGACAGATATCTAGTTAAAATCTTGTTGATTGCATGTAAAAAAACTATCACAAAAAAATGGCGATCAGAAGTCCTTCCTGACCAAGAACAATGGACTGACATTGTTGAGGACATACGTATGATGGAAAAACTAACATATCGACGAAGAATGCAAGAAGGAATATGGGAGAAAAAATGGCGGAAATGGACACACTACAAAGTGCAACAACGAGGCAGAAATTGAAAGAATAACCAAAGACACTGAAAAAACCAGAAGAATTAAGAGATGGAAACTAAAAACTTGATGCTCCAACATTTGTCCCCCCCCCCCTTTTATTTTTTATTTTTATTTTGTTTATTTTTTTTTCTTTTTCCCTACCCTAACCCCTTTGTTTTTTAAATGTAGAATGTGATCTGAATGCATTATATATGATGAAAAATGAATAAAAATCTAAGTTACAAAAAAAAAAAAAAAAAAAATGTACAGAAATGATATCATTTTCAAGTACTGTGAATAAACGTGTGAACTTGTCATTTGTTTTAAATCTATATGAAATATTTACCTAATTGTCTGCTTTGTTTTGATCATACAGATTAGCTTGTTGTGACTGTAGCTCTTCTGCGTATTCTGTAGTAATTGTGACTGTGTGGTGGTGGACTTGCAGGCAGCCGGAAGAGCTGGATGGCATGGTTCCTGTGAGAACCAGAACTGTGTGATCCAGTGGTGCCAGGATGTGTGGGCCGTGGTTATACCACATGTGCACACTAGAATAATACTACAGCATGGCGTTGCTGTGTGAAACACACCGATGCATGTCATTTTATAGCCCTGCATTTTTTTTACTACAGGTTCTCCATAATCCTGGGCTGTTTTAATTCCAGTTGTGTGTTCTGTAACTGTGTTTTATCTGATCCTTCTCAGGAGGAAAGGGGGTACTTCTCGTCAGACTTTTTGACAGGTGACTTTTGACCCAACCCGCCCCTGACCTGAACCATGTAATTAAATGGGGATTTGCATGGGGCTGGAATGTTAATTATACATGGATTAAGAAGGACCTGACCTGACTCGTCTAATGGATTCATTTTCTATGGGATTAGCATAAGAATGGAATGTTGGCTGATTTAAATGTTCACAAAGTAAAATGGTAACAGCGCTTTTTCCCCATCTCAAGCTGAACAAGAAGGCGCTTAAACATATCCCATCTGCCCCGTGTAACATAAGCTATCGCTACCCCCTACCCTCTCCCCCCCCCACCTCTCTCCCGCGCGCACACACACACACACACACACACACACACACACATTGATATGCAGGTGCTGCTCTGACCCACAGGGAGCAAAGACTGTCTCTTCAAATTAGATTTTCACAAAAGTGTCCATGTCTGCGTCTTTGTGTGCTTCTGCTTCCATGTCGTGCTGCGTAGACGTAATCTCTGCGGGCTACCGAGGCCGACCGTTCCCAGAATGCACTTGGTCAATTTTGTAAACCCTACATCACACTGGCGAGCTCTGGATCTGGCATACTGACATTTGTGTTGATGTTCATTAGTATGCAATGTCCCTTTCAAATAAATATTGAACTAAACTATATTTGCTTGGACCAAAATGATTTATCTTCTGTGTCAATAAAATAACTAACTGGGGCTTTTTTCTCACACGATTTATATATATTACTATTCAGTTCTCAGACTGGATCCAGGCTGTGGGTTAGCGGGGGTCATGCCCTTTGACCCCTACAAACAATAGAGCTGCAAGAATCTGATGAAAGGTTTTAAGTTCTTCTTCTTCAAGTTCCGTCTCTCCATTGTATGGGTTCTACAGCTGTGCTTGCAGCAGCTCTGCTTCAAATCCTGACTGTGGTCTTCAGTGGGAATGCAACGTGCATGCTCATGGAGTTGTTGGTTCAGGTCAGGTCACCACCGTCTGACACCTGCTTGCGCTGTCAGCTTCATGTTTCTAATTTCAATTCAACTTTATTTACACAGTGACATCTCGTAGCACTTGTCATTGAGAGATGAGATTCACTGAAAGTGACTTAATGTGGACTCAGAGTTTGGTTTGTCGTCCCTGCAGAAACCTGGAGGAGGACAATGGCTGGGATGTTTCACCGTTTTAAAGGAAGAAGCCAGTGATGCAGCGTCTTCATCTGTGCTGATCCATGCTGGCCACAGTGAAGAGGAAGAAGGAGGAGTGACGGTACAGAGAGGAACCTTCTCCGTGTGAATGGGACACTGCATCAGCTGAAGACCAGAGAAGCTGGTCTGTTGTTTAATCTCAATAAAAATAATGAGGATAAATTACAATTATAACCGTGAAAGAAGATTGTGACTGTAATGTGAGCAATCATAAATGCATGTTGTGATGTTAAAATGAACTGAAGAGGCAGGAGCTCGATGGAGCAACAGCTTTAGCTAAAATACTGTATACTGTATGTCATAAATGCTGGGAAGGACCTGGAACCAGGTGTGTAGCCACTTTATTAGTTTGTTTTCTTTGTCTTCTTCTTTTAGATTTGATTGGCGGTTGGCAACCAGCTTACAGGTGCATTACCGCCACTGACTTGATTATCATCACTCTATATCTTTGTATAAGGAGTTCTGAACAACTCCCTCTGCGTGAAAAAATTATCCGTCCTTGGACTGTGTCGTGCTCCCTCTGTCTGTCTGTGCGTCATGACCATAGGACTCGCTAAAAGATCATAGGATCGCCTATGACGTTCCTATGATGTGTATATGATGTCATATAGACACCATAGTGTAGAGTGATTCAAGAAAATCTGTGTATCACAGTGCCTATGACGATGGTGTCTATATGATGTCATATAGACATAATAGGCACATCCTAGGCTCAGTGATGCACCAAAACTTTAACAAGCAAATCAATACAACAATGCATTGGCAATGGCAAGTATTGGCATTAAGGAGATCCTTATGCCTGGCTTCAGGCCAGGCATACATATACAAGGTAAAGTTTATCATTACATGGATGCTCCTCTTCCTGCTCCTCTTCCTGAACAGGGTCGAAAGCCACTTTTTGCTCAGATCTGTTTTCATGATCCTGCCCATAAACTGGAATTACGACACACCCATCCCACAACCAGTGGTCTGAACGAAGACTTTTTGCTGAAGGCGCAGTTTTGTTCAGAACTCCTTATAAGAACTTATATAGAGTGATGATAATCAAGTCAGTGACAGTAATGCACCTGTAAGCTGGTTGCCAACCGCCAATCAAATCTAAACAAAGAAGGAGGAAAAGAAGGTAAAACAAGACCCACGAGATGTAGAGCAATAGAGTGAGGAGAACTGCTGCACGTCAGAAAAGGTGGCGTGAAGATGAAACACCTGAGGTTCGAGCAGTACGTCGCAGGCATGACTGTGAACAACATAGTCGTCTGGGACGGGAGGAGACCCTTCAGCAGCATACCGTACGACAGACAAGGAAGATCATAGGACTCCCTACGACATCATCAAAGCTCAAAGGCAGGCATCACTGAACGAGTGGTGACATGCTTGCTTACACCTGCTTTCTATGGGCATGCAGAAATACTTGCTTATACTTGGTTTCTCTGGGCATGCACGGGTATGCACTAGTTTGTAAGATGCAAAGATATAAAAGAATTTAAAAGTTAAACTCACAAATTACAATATAATTGACCAGAATAAACATGTAACCAGCATCAAAATGAGCACTGCAAATTTATGAGAAAAAAAGTTGAAAATTTATGAGAAAAAAGTGGAAAATTTACAGGATTTTTTTTTTTTTGCTAATTTCTTGAGAAAATGCTCCAAATTTTTGAGAAAAAAAATCACAGATCTATGAAAAAACTGAATTTTTTTTGCAAATTTAAGAGAAAAAGTCAATTTCTTTAAAAAATTTTGAAAACGTACAAAAAAATTTACAAGAAAAGCTTTTTTTTTTTGCAAATTTATGGGAAAAAGTTGCACATTTTAAAAAAGTCACAAATTTATGAGATAAAATTCACAAATCTATGAAAAAGGATGCAAATGTAGAAGATTTTTTTTTCCAAATTTATGAAAAAAAAGTAAAAAAAAATATATGAAAACAGTGGAGAAATTTCAGGGCATAAAAGAAAATTTACAAGAAGTTTCTTGCATATTTATAAAAAAAAGTTGCAAATTTTTGATTAAAGAAAAGTTGCAAAACTTCACAAATTTGTGGGGAAAAAAAACTGCAAATCTACAAGTAAAAGGAGGAAATATATAAAAAAAAGTTGAAAATTTACAGGAAAATTTTTTTTAATTCCCCCAAAATGCAAATTTATTCAAAGAAAGTCAAATATTTATGAGAAAAGTTGCAAATTTATGAGCAAAAACTCAAAATTTTTGAGAAAAAGGTTGTAACTTTAGAGGAAAAAATTTAAAATCTACCAGATTTTTTTTTTCAAATTTATGAAAGAAAGTTGCACATTTTTGATAGTGTTAAAAATTTAAAGGGAAATTATTGCAAATTTACAAGAAAAAAAAACTGTAAAATTATGAGATAGAAATAAATTTTTAAGAACAAAGGTGAGAAAATAGTTGCAGAAATATGCTGAAAATATGCTGAAAAAATGCAAATTTATGACAAAAACTCACAAATCTATGAAAAAAAGTTGCAGATCTACAAGAAAAAAACTTGCAAATCTATGAGAAAAGTAAAAAAAAAAAAATTAAAATTTACAAGAACAAAACTGCAAATTTGCAATAAAAAGTTGCACATTAATGAGAAAAATGATGAAAATTCACAAGGAAAAAAGTTGCAAAATTTTCAGGAAAAAGGTGACAAATTTTTAAGAAAAATGTTGCCAATCCATGAGACAAAATTTGCAAATTTATGAGGGAAAACGGTTGCAAATCTACAAGAAAAAATACAAAATTGTGAGAAGTTGCACTTTAAAAAAAAAAAGTTGTAAATCTATGAATAAATAGTTGGAGATTTATGCAGAAAAAAAGTTGCAAATTTATGAGAAAAAACTCAGAAATCTATGAAAAACAGCTGCAACTCTACAAGAAAAAACGTGCAAATCTGTGAGGAAAAAAAGCAGAAAATTTTCAGGAAAAAAATGTAAGTTTATGAGAAAAAAGTAAAAAACAATCAAGAAAAAATATGAAAATTTACAGGAAGAAAATTACAAATTTATGAGAATGTTGCAAACATTTTAGAAAAAAAGTGACAAAATTATGTTGAAAAAGTTTTAAATTTCTGAGAAAAAAGTCAAAAATTTGCACAAAAAACTTTGCAAATTTATGAGGAAAAATAAATTTCTTTTGATTTTGTTTGAAAATTTGAGAATTTTTTAAAGATTTTTTTTTAAGAAAAAAGCTGAAAATATACAAGGAAAAAATGAAAATTTACAAGATTTTTTGAAAGTGGATCATAAAAGTTGCAGATTTTTGATTAAAAAAGTTGAAAATTTACCACAAAAATTGCAAAGTTATGAGAAAAAAGTGACAAATTTTTAAGAATTTCTTTTTAAAAGTACAAGAGAAAAATGAGCAAATTTGTGGAAAAAAGTTGCAATTTTTTATTAACAGTTGAAAATTTAAGGGTAAAAGTTCCATTTTTTTTTAAGAAAACAGTTGCAAATCTACGAAACCAAAAGATGATTTTTTTTTTTTCATTTCTGCTTAGAATCTGTGGCTCAAAGTTATTTTATGTTATAGAAATGTTTACGTCGTTTTTTGACCAGTGACACATTGTATAAAGTGGAAAACGTTACATTATTTACAGCAGAGTTACTCTTTATTTCATGAATAAAACCAGTTCAAACAAAAAGCACAGGAATTCACAATTGTGGCATGAGCAAAAGTCTTGGCACCCTACAATTAACTAATTAAAACAAAAAACTGACCCCCCCAAAAAAAATGCATCCTGTCAAGCCTGCTCAGATTTCACATTTTTCTTCTAAATTTAATTTCATGTGAATTTATTTAACAAGGAAAATGCACATTAAAACTTTTTGAATCAAAAACAGCCAAAAGTCTGTTTGGATAAAATATAATTTGGAGTTTTTTTCTTTTTTAACTCAGCAGCGGATTTTCTCATAAAATTTTGAATAAATGTTCCAGGAAACGTGCCGGACTTTGGCTTTCCCGCCAGCCGCGGCTTGGACACGCCCAGATGGCCGGATGTGGGCGGAGTCTCCGCCTCCTCCCGTCCTCAGAGTCTCTCCGCTCCGGGAGCGGCATCAGAGCAAAATGGCGGCCGAGCAGCGGGCGGCTGGCGGCGGAACCGGGGCAGGAGCGTCTCCCGGCGCCTCGGCGGAGTCGAGCGGAGCTGCTGCTGGTCCCGCGCCGCTTCAGGTCGGTCACGTCTCCTTCTCCTGGTTTTCCTCATGCAGAAACGTTTCCTCACGCAGACGTTTCCGCCGCGCACGGGTGGCTTCTCTGCGGTGACGTCATCGTGTCCTTTCCCACGCGGACCGTCCTGCTTTGATTCGCCGTGTCGCATCATGATTATGAAAAGCTGATTTTTTTCCTCATAAATTTCACACGATTTTCGCTTTTCTTATTATATTGAAAGAGTTTTTGATTTTTTTTCTTAAAAAGTTGTGACTTTTCCTCATAAAATCTATTTTTTTCTTGTAAATTTAGTTTTTTCCAACTGTAAATTTGTATTTTTTTCCCTTTAAATTTTCAACTTTTTCCCCTCATAATTTTGCTTTTTTTTTTATTCATTTGCAATTTTTTCCTTAAATTTTCAACTTTTAATTCATAAATTAATTTTTTTTCAAAATAATTTTGAGATTTTTTTTTATCAAAAATTTTCAGCTTTTCTCTCATAAGATTTACGATATTTTTCTTCATAAATTTGCATTTTTTTCCCAGTAAATGTTCAATATTTTTCTCATAAATCTTTAGGGTTTTTTCTCATAAATTTGTGATTTTTCTCTTGTAAATTTGCAGACTGTTTCTCATGAAATTACAACTTTTTCTTGTAAATTTGGACACTCATCTGGATGCTGTTTAAATTTTTATTCAATCTAATCAAATGTAATTTGCAACTTTTTTAATTGTTATATTTTTGCACCTTTATTTTTTCAAATTTATCCCTAATTTACATTTATACATTTGTGCGTCCTGATAAATGGGCCACTTTATTTTCTTGCAAACTTGCCTTTTTTCCTTGTAACTCGTGCACGCCTGTAGAACACGAGTATTCCTATATGTAGGCAGTCACACGCGAGACGTGGACAAATATAAAAGGGACTAAATGGCACAAAGATTTATTTGATTGTGTGAATATTAATCACAGAACCACTAAATATTGAAAATGAAGGGGACATCGAGTATCAGCGACTGTTTCAGATCCTGGTTTGTTTGCCAGATCACTGGTCTGTCTGATCATTCATCACTGATATTCATAATAGTGAATCTTTGCTTTGGGGAATGGCAGTTCAGTCGCCATTAGAATTAGTTTAGTTTCTATCACTGTTCAGTGACGGAGTTCATTGGAAGATTGAATTTCTTCAGTGTATCATCAATAAACTCATGCAGTACAATAACAGGACACTCTAACAAATATTTCAGACCCATTGTAGTGCATCAGCTTATACTTTAGCAAAATTATGTGGTTTAAAAGGCTTTTAAAACTGTAATCAACCAACTTAACTACAAAACACCAAACATTATTATACACAGCAGAAGGACCTCTTTGACTGCCACTGTTGCATCAGTGCTGCCCAACTAAAAATGATGCGTTTCGTTATTTGGGCGTTTTGGGGTCCTGTGTTGAGGCTCTGTCACACCTAGACCATTTAGGCACCGTTTGCAAAACGTAAGAAAAATTTGGAGAACACGCTGGCATACGTGGAATCCGTTTTGGCTACGTTTTGTCGAAGTTAAGAGCATGCTGAAGAACGGTGGTATATGCCGCAGTTCGCCGAGCTCCTCTGAAAATTTTCCAATGTATGTTCTGATATTTATGGCAAAATGTCAGAACACCGGAGGAGGTGGATCCAATCAGCTGATCGCCCAAAGTGCAGAGCCCCGCTGTTTTCCATGATAAATCGGACTTTGCTGCTGGCTGCAAAGTCACATTGCACAGTGCAATGCTCTGCACTGTGTGTCTGTGTGTGTGTGTATATATATATTTTATAGTAATATGTACATATGTATATTAGCTGCTCTTGCTTGCTTGTTTTTTTTCTTGCCTTCTGATTGTTGCTCTGAGTGTTGCTATCCCTGTGCTGTTGCAGTCCTGGAATTTCCCCATTGTGGGACTAATAAAGGCTTATCTTATCTTATCTCCCAGCAAAACAACACTCCATGTGTTATCTTGTTTTGTTTTTTTGTTTTTTTTTACTTTATTGAAAATAACTCAGGTAGTGTGCCTTTGAGCCAGGTTGTGTCAGTCGCTGTTTCTCCCGGCATGTTCTGTGTTGATACATTGGTGTTCTTTGTCAGACCCGGGCCCCCACTGACACTCAGCTCAGTCTGCTCGCACGCCTCGTGTTCTCCACATATGCCGAATTATCCTTTAGACCTACGCAACCACGGCAACTTTATTGTATAATTTTTTTAAGCATTAACTCTTCAGTATTATCTTTTTCGAGTCAAATTTGTCATTTTTCACTTCCTTGTTTTGTCCAGTGAGTGCTGTGGTGACTGACAGGTCATGATGCTGCATATTATCCAATCAGCACAGAGTCCATCCGAAACCCCGCCCACACTTCCTGAAGCCAGGGCATGAAGAGACAGATCGGTGACTAAACTTTTGTTGATTAAAAATTACATATTTTGACTGAGCAACTCCATACTTGAGGATGCACACCCTCGTAAGAGAGGAATCTAGATACAGTGGTGTGAAAAAGTGTTTGCCCCCTTCCTGATTTTTCATTTTTTTATATGTTTGTCACTACTTAAATGTTTCAGATCATCAAACAAATTTAAATATTAGACAAAGATAACACAAGTAAACACAAAATGCATTTTTTTAAATGAAGGTGTTTATTAGTAAGGGTAAAAAAAAAAAAATCCAAACCTACATGGCCCTGTGTGGAAAAAGTGATTGCCCCCTAAACCTAATAACTGGTTGGGCCACCCTTAGCAGCAACAACTGCAATCAGGCGTTTGCGATAACTGGCAATTAGTCTTTTACAGCGCTGTGAAGGAATTTTGGCCCACTCATCTTTGCAGAACTGTTGTAATTCAGCCACATTGGAGGGTTTTGGAGCATGAACCGCCTTTTAACTCAATCAGATTCAGGTCAGGACTTTGACTAGGCCACTCCAAATTCTTGTGTTTTTCTTAAGCCATTCAGAGGTGGACTTGCTGGTGTGCTTTGGATCATTGTCCTGCTGCAGAACCCAAGTGCACTTCAGCTTGAGGTCACAAACAGATGGCCGGACATTCTCCTTCAGGATTGTTTGGCAGACAGCAGAATCCATGGTTCCATTTACCACAGCAAGTCTTCCAGGTCCTGAATCAGCAAAACAGCCCCAGACCATCACACTACCACCAGCATATTTTACTGTATATGATGTTCCTTTTCTGAAATGCTGTTACTTTTATGCCAGATGTAATGGCATACACACCTTCCAAAAAGTTCAACTTTTGTCTCATCAGTCCACAGAGCATTTTCCCAAAAATCTTGGGGATCATCAAGATGTTTTCTGGCAAAACTGAGACAAGCCTTTATGTTGTTTTTGTTGTTTGTTCCGCAGTAGTTTTCGTCTTGGAACTCTTCCATGCAGGCCATTTTTGTCTTTAGTCTCATTCTAATGGTGGAGTCACAAACACTGACCTTAACTGAGACAAGTGAGGCCTGCAGTTCTTTGGATGTTGTGGGGTCTTTTGTGACCTCTTGGATGAGTTGTCGCTGCTCTCTTGCTGTAATTTTGGTCGGCCAGCCACTCCTGGCAAGGTTCACCACTGTTCCATGTTTTCACCATTTGTGGGTAATGGCTCTTGGTGTGGTTTACTGGAGTGACAAAGCTTTCGAAATGGCTTTCTAATCTTTTCCAGACTGATAGATATCAATTACTTTTTCTCATTTGATCGTGAATTTCTTTGGATTGCATCATGATGTCTAGCTTTTGAGGATCTTTTGGTCTACTTCACTTTGTCAGGCAGGTCCAGTTAAAGTGATTTCTTGATTGAGAACAGGTGTGGTAGTAATCAGGCTTGGGTGTGGCTCGAGAAATTGAACTCAGCTTTCCAAAAATGTGATAAACTACAGTTAATTTATGTTTTAACATGGGGGGGCACAATCACTTTTTCACATAGAGCCATGTAGGTTTGGATTTTTTTTACCCTTAATAATAAACACCTTCGTTTAAAAACTGCATTCTGTGTTTACTTGTGTTATCTTTGTCTAATATTTAAATTTGTTTGATGATCTGAAACATTTAAGTGTGACAAACATACAAAAAATTAAGAAATCAGAAAGGGGGCAAACACTTTTTCACACCACTGTACTTTTATGTCAACTAGTTTGATGGATAGTGACCCTGCCCCCTCTTTGTCCTGACCTGCCCAATTAACCTGTTTTCTATGGGGTGAGCTTGGGAATGGAATGTTGATATGTGTGGGTAAACAGCTGCTTTGTTTGTCATGTAACCTTTGAGCCGTAATTATCCTTTGATCTGTGATGACCTTGAACCCATTTTTCTTGTGGGTAGTATGAGAATGGAATGTTGGTATATATGGGAAACGGTGGGACGGCGCGTGTCGTAGTTTCAGGGTTCTAAAAGTTTTCTTTTGATAAATGATTTCTCTTATACATGTGGCTGAAGTAGCACCGCCAAAATAAAATGGTATATGGTGATGGCGCTTTTTCTCGTCTGTGGGTTTACAGATCCTGCCATTCAAACACACACACTGATGGTGGCGGAGCCGCCATACACAGACGCTGGTCTGACCCACCGGGTCAAATTACATTTTCACTTTGAGTTTTGAAGGTTCCAGACTCACAGAAGTGAACCGATGCTTTTAAATTTTCAAACGACTAAATACTTGCATAAGAAACAACCATTCTCTTAGCAAAGCAGAGAGGAGATTCACTGCAGAGAACAGCAACCCCCCCCCCCCCCAACCCTTCCCCGCGCATGCACGCATGCACACACACACTTGCAGGGCAGATCAGTGGATTGAGTTCATGAATGGAGCCTACACAGTCCGTGACTTGCCCTCAGGCTGTGCACTGTGGTGCTTACACACACACACACACACACACACACACACACACACACACACACACACACACACACACACACACACACACACACACACACACACACACAGAACATTGTGATTAGAGTTACCGGATTCTGAAACAATTTGTTTGTAATGACGGTGTACTTACTTCTCTGCACAAGACTATTTTTTATCTTTGTATTAACCAATTGCGTGTGAAACTCTGACTTTGAAGCCAATAGTTTTATCCACACAAACCTGCTTCAGCCTGATTCATGTGCCTCAACCGTTTATTATAGTTTGAAAAGTCTAGCAAGTATTTGTATGCCGGAATTACCAAAAAAAAAACCCACTGATGTCTTTTCAAAATCTACTTCAAAATCTTGCCTAAATCCGGATGAAGTCATTTACTTTTTTGAAAAAGGTCGATTTAATTTGTGGTGACATTCCACCTCATATATAAGCATTTTATATTTTCCGCAGAATATTCTGTCACACAGGCATTTTCTTTAAAACCACCACCCGACGCAGGGGTGTAGCACTGATTCAGACTCGCACAATAATTTGAAAGTTTCAGCACCAAGCGTTGAAAATGAAATGGTTACGCATAAAGTTTAAAATAAATAACTTTCTCTTCTTCCTACACTGCCGTACAAACCAAAAAGTAAACGATTTTTTGTATGGTTTTTTTCTTATTTTGTCTGTATTATGAGGCACATGAACAAATAAAATGGAATGATATTAAATTCTCAAGTGTGAAACAAAGCAAAACTTGCAACTTAACACAAATGTCTCACAGCACGCAGTTCGGTTAAGTTGTCGGCACACACGACGTGAATTCTTGGTCAGCCACCAAACTCCAGAGAAGTTTCTGGTTAATATTTTGAAACAGCCTTCGTTCTCACGAAATAAACACCCAAACAGTTTTTGATAGAAAACAACAATCTGGCAGTATTTTACTGACTGGCGTATGCAGTCAAAACCTCAAGTGTACAGAAAAAAAGCTTCTGCCCGAACCTGAAGTAGTTCGTTCTGAAAAAGAAAACAACAAGATGCGGTAAATTTAGCTTTTAGATCGGACATCGTGTCTATAGTTTGTTGGTTTTTTCCTACAGAAGTAAATACTGCATAACCAACTTTGTCTCTGCCGTTAAATACCTGGGCTCAACAATTTCTCAGGCTGGTGGCCTGAGGTTGACCGAAGTCGTGCGCCGGCCTCGGCGGTGATGCAGTCCTTGTGGAGACGACTAGGCTTCACAGTTTAGAAAGTTTCTAAGACAGTCAGCCATAGCCACGCTGGCCTTTAATGGCTGTCACTTCAGATTGAGCCGTTTTGGAAATTTAAACCAAGACAGCAAATGTAACTCACTGAAAAATCTATAAAGTGGTTCAGGATCCTTCTGCTTGAAGAGTTGTGCTGCCAACACATTTTTGGCTCTGAGAAAAACACAAACTGAGTTCTGAAAATATCAGTTTAACTAGTACAAGCTTTAAACAACTAAAAAATGACCACTTTAACAGATCAACATTTTAGCTTTTCCTAAAAGTACTTCTGTCTGTGTATTTATCAACTTAAAATACTCCGATTCTATATGTCCTGTTTAATAATAAAGTTATGTACCCCGCATGAAAATACTAAAGATATCTGACTACACGCTTTATATTAAAGGCAGCGTTCCTACTCCCCCGTAACAGAGAAATGATTGTTTTCAAATCTCACACCACTCACAACCCCCTCCCCCTCCCCTCAGCAGCATCATAGCCCTGTCTCCTGGGGTCAGAAGGCTGCTGACATTTTTTCAGCATTGGTCGGTCATTCAAACAGTATCATGTTGTTTAAAAGTTTTTTTGGGGGGGAGGTTTGTTTTGTTTTTTCAAATAACACACAGACATTTTTTAACAGTCCATTCAGTTTTTTTCCCAATCATCCAAACAATATTTTTCACTCTACAGTTGGTAAATGTAAAAGTGATTGATCAATAAATCAGACTAAAGTGAGTGGAGTACAGACATTCACGATTCACCCAACAGTTTCCACACACGAGTTCGTCAGTTATATTTAGTGAGTTTAACTTTATTCAGTTTAGTTTCATAGTACATAAAAAATATAAGAAAAGGCATGCAGATGATAAAACATTGCACATGATATTTACCAACGGCTAAACTATTTTGTTCAATTTATTTCAAAACTTTATCATTTGCAAATGTATTTACCACAGCAAATTCTAAATTTAAAAAAAACTTTGTCTTTAAAAAAATAAGGCGACAACTTTTACCTTCTTTTCTGAGTTTCTACATATGCATTACTCATGAGTAGGTAGAGAGCTAAAGAGTATTTATTAACTTTTAAAAAAGCCCTTGACGCATTATATCATACCATCTAAATTAGAAAAATGTGGTGTAAGAGGTATAAAACCCACCCGTCTACACAGTGAATGCAGGGTGGTTCTATCCATTGAATGGAGAGGGAGGGTCCTACGCTATAACGGTCTACAGGCGGGCCCCTACCATCAACCAATGAAACTACAGGGTGGAGCATGTGAAAACTGGATAAATAAGTAGTCCAAAATCAGAAAAATTAAACTATCTTGGGGAAAAAGACTCACCATGACTAAGAGGCCAAGTGACCTTTATCTGATCAGCGAGACACCTGTCTCCACCTTGCTGCAGAGCACCCTGGGATTACCCCCCAAAAAGAGAATGTTGTATCTGTGGCACGTCCAGACCTCCGCAACCTGGAGTCTTCAGGAGGAATGACGGTTAGAAGCCGGAGGTAGATGGGGTTATGTGTTCAACTATGCAAGCAGCAAACTGTGTTTTTACCAGTTGGATGAAGGAGAATCTTTTGGCCTTCTCTCAAGAAAAGCAGGAACTGCAGTCAAGCATTTGCGATAACTGGCAATGAGTCTTTTACAGCGCTGTGGAGGAATTCTGACCTACTCATCTTTGCAAAATTGTTGTAATTCAGCTACATTGGAGGGTTTTCAAGCATGAACCGCCTTTTAAGGTCATGCCACAGCATCTCAATCGGATTGAGGTTCAGGACTTTGACTAGGCCACTCCAAAGTCTTCATTTTGTTTTTCTTAAGCCATTCAGAGGTGGACTTGCTGGTGTGTTTTGGATCATTGTCCTGCTGCAGAATCCAAGTGTGCTTCAGCTTGAGGTCACGAACAGATGGCCGGACATTCTCCTTCAGGATTTTTTGGTAGACAACAGAATTCATGGTTCCATTTACCACAGCAAGTCTTCCAGGTCCTGAAGCAGCAAAACAGTCCCAGACCATCACACTACCACCACCATATTTTCCTGTTGGTATGATGTTCCTTTTCTGAAATGCTGTTACTTTTCCACCAGATGTAATGGGACACACACCTTCCAAAAAGTTCAACTTTTGTCTCGTCAGTCCACAGAGTATTTTCCCAAAAGTCTTGGGAATCATCAAGATGTTTTCTGGCAAAACTAAGACGAGCCTTTGTGTTCTTTTTGCTCAGCAGTGGTTTTCGTCTTGGAACTCTGCCATGCAGGCCATTTTTGCCCAGTCTCTTTCTCATGGTGGAGTCATGAACACTGACTTCAACTGAGACAAGTGAGGCCTGCAGTTCTTTGTATGTTGTGGGGTCTTTTGTGACCTCTTGGATGAGTTGTTGCTGCCCTCTTGGGGTAATTTTAGTCAGCCGGCCACTCCTGGGAAGGTTTACCACTGTTCCATGTTTTCACCATTTGTGGGTAATGGCTCTCACTGTGGTTTGCTGGAGTCCCAAAGCTTTAGAAATGGCTTTATAACCTTTTCCAGACTGATAGATCTCAATTACTTTTTCTCATTTGTTCCTGAATTTCTTTGGATTGCAACATGATGTCTAGTTATTGAGCATCTTTTGGTCTACTTCACTTTGTCAGGCAGGTCCTATTTAAGTGATTTCTTGGTTGAGAACAGGTGTGGCAGTAATCAGGATTGGGTGTGGATAGAGAAATTGAACTTGGCTTTTCAAAGATGTGATAAACCACAGTTTATTTATGTTTTAACGGGGGGGGCAATCACTTTTTCCACACAGGGCCATGTAGGTTTGGATTGTTTTTACCCTTAATAATAAACACCTTCATTTAAAAACTGCATTTTGTGTTTACTTGTGTTATCTTTGTCTAATATTTAAATTTGTTTGATGATCTGAAACATTTAAGCGTGACAAACATAGAAAAAAAATGAGAAATCATTAAGGGGGCAAACACTTTTTCACACCACTGTAGGTAGTGTCATCCAACGTGCAAGGTTGTCTTGTAGTGTTTTTAGAAGGGGAATGTGATTTAGTCACAGTAACTCTGAGAGCCTGGGGGAAATATCTGTTCCTAAATATTTAATATTACCTGATTGTATTAGAATGGATATGTTTGAAAAATTGCAATTTTCAAATTGATTTACCCCAGTTAATAGAGTAGTCTGATAATGATGAAAATTTATCAATGAGTGCCACTGTCTGAAGAAGAGATCTTTGTGAGTTTTCAAGGAAAATCAATACATCATCAGCATAAAGACTTATTTTGTGTTCTTTTTCTCCGGTTTGGCTACCTCTGATATCAACATTCTGTCATATGGCTGCTACTAATGGTTCGATAAAAATGGTAAAAAGTCAGGGAGAGAGTTAACAACCTTACCTAGTACCTCTCTGGAGATTAAAGCTTCGAGAAGTTTGATCCTTTGTTCGGACAGATGCAGTTGGACAGCTATATAGTGTTTTTAATCCAGTTTATAAAAGATTAACCAAACCTGAACTTGTTTAACATCATAAAAAGAAATTTACAATTTAACATGGTCAAAGGCTTTCTCTGCATCCAGAGATAAAATTGTGGTTTCTAAGTTGTTAATCTTACAGTAGTCTATTAAATTAAATAGCGTGTGTATATTATTAGTCGAGTGCCTACCCTTGATGAAACCTGTTTGATCTGGGTGTATAATACACAGAATTATCCTTTCCAGTCTTTTGGCGAGAGCTTTGCAAATTATTTTAAGATCAGCATTCATAAGTAAGATGGGACGGTAGCTGGATGGAAGTGTAGGTTCTTTTCCAGGTTTACGGAGCAGGATAATACTAGAGGGATTTGAAGGGATTACATTATTTTAAATAACTGGAGTGGTGGCCTAGTTGGTAGAGCATCCGCTCCATGACCGGGAGGCCGGGGTTCAAATCCCGGCTGGGTCATACCAAAGACCAAGTAAAAATGGCATTTTCTGCCTTCTAGCTTGGTGCTCAGCATATTTAAATGGGGAAAGGAAAGTTAACATGCAGAGCTACCAGAGGACTGACCCCCCCCACTGTAGCCTTCACTACCTAAAGTAGCTGTGTGGCCTAGGGTCTTAAAATGGAGATAGGTGCCACCCTACGCCAAACGTCATTGGCATGGGAATAACTTAACTTCAACTTAACATTATCTTCTTTAATTTGGTTCACCATTTTAAAGAAAGTAGGTGCCATCACAGGCCAGAATTCTTGATAAAATGCTACTGGAAACCCATCTGGTCCTGGAGCTTTGTTGTTTGGGATGTGCTTAAGTGCCTCCTGGAGTTCAGACACCAGAAGAGGTGCATCCAGAGCCAATCTGTTTATTATTTATTATTTAGCATCTACAAACGACTTAGAAATGTGTTTCCTGTAATAAGACAAAGTCTGCCTGTAGATCCTTCAATCGATTAAAAACTTTTAGCCTCTTCTCCCTGGTACCAATTCCACATATGTTCCACGTGACAAACTTTAATGTGGACATGTTTTCACTAATTGGTGTGCCGATGTGTTTGTATGTCTGTAGTGTATGTACGGTGGGGCAAAAAAGTATTTAGTCAGCCACCAATTGTGCAAGTTCTCCCACTTAAAAGATGACGGAGGTCTCCAATTTTCATCATAGGTATACCTCAACTATGAGAGACAAAATGAGAAAAAAAAAATCCAGAAAATCACACTGAAGGATTTTTAATGAATTAATTGGTAAATTCCTCAGTAAAATAAGTATTTGGTCACCTACAAACAAGCAAGATTTCTGGCTCTCACAGACCTGTAACTTCTTCTTTAAGAGGCTCCTCTGTCCTCCACTCGTTACCTGTATTAATGGCACCTGTTTGAACTCGTTATCAGTATAAAAGACATCTGTCCACAACCTCAAACAGTCAGACTCCAAACTCCACTATGGCCAAGACCAAAGAGCTGTCAAAGGACACCAGAAACAAAATTGTAGACCTGCACCAGACTGGGAAGATTGAATCTGCAATAGGTAAGCAGCTTGGTGTGAAGAAATCAACTGTGGGAGCAATTATTAGAAAATGGAAGACATACAAAACCACTGATAATCTCCCTCGATCTGGGGCTCCACGCAAGATCTCACCCCGTGGGGTCAAAATGATCACGAGAACGGTGAGCAAAAATCCCAGAACCACACGGGGGGACCTAGTGAATGACCTGCACAGAGCTGGGACCAAAGTAACAAAGGCTACCATCAGTAACACACTACGCCGCCAGGAACTCAAATCCTGCAGTGCCAGACGTGTCCCCCTGCTTTAGCCAGTACATGTCCAGGCCCATCTGAAGTTTGCTAGAGAGCATTTGGATGATCCAGAAGAGGATTGGGAGAATGTCATATGGTCAGATGAAACCAAAATAGAACTTTTTGGTAAAAACTCAACTTGTCGTGTTTGGAGGAGAAAGAATGTTGAGTTGCATCCAAAGAACACCATACCTATTGTGAAGAATGGGGGTGGAAACATCATGCTTTGGGGCTGTTTTTCTGCAAAGGGACCAGGACGACTGATCCGTGTAAAGGAATGAATGAATGGGGCCATGTATCGTGAGATTTTGAGTGAAAACCTCCCTCCATCAGCAAGGGCATTGAAGATGAAACATGGCTGAGTCTTTCAGCATGACAATGATCCTAAACACACCGCCCGGGCAACGAAGGAGTGGCTTTGTAAGAAGCATTTCAAGGTCCTAGAGTGGCCTAGCCAGTCTCCAGATCTAAACCTCACAGAAAATCTTTGGAGGGAGTTGAAAGTCCGTGTTGCCCAGCGACAGCCCCAAAACATCACTGCTCTAGAGGAGATCTGCATGGAGGAATGGGCCAAAATATCAGCAACAGTGTGTGAAAACCTTGTGAAGACTTACAGAAAACGTTTGACCTCTGTCATTGCCAACAAAGGGTATATAACAAAGTATTGAGATGAACTTTTGTTATTGACCAAATACTTATTTTACCGAGGAATTTACCAATTAATTCATTAAAAATCCTTCAATGTGATTTTCTGGATTTTTTTTTTTCTCATTTTGTCTCTCATAGTTGAGGTATACCAATGATGAAAATTGGAGACCTCTCTCATCTTTTAAGTGGGAGAACTTGCACAATTGGTGGCTGACTAAATACTTTTTTGCCCCACTGTATGTGTGTGTACATGAATCATGTGTATAGGCATGTGTGTTGTGCGTAAAATATATACCTATGTATGTATCTTTGGGTATGCGCGCATGATGTCTCTGTTCAATTTGCTTGCATTTGCAAGAGTGAGTGGGGTGCATGTAATTTAAGGTTATTTCCTATAAACCAAATATATGAGAGAGAACAGACATGAAGGTTAGTAATTGGTGAGAAGATACAGATAATGTACAACAGCAACCTAACATCAATAAAATTAGCTACAACAACCTCAACAAAAAAGAAAAAAACATTAGACAAATGTTAACAAATTAAACCAAGATCGAATAAGAGACCTGCGCACAATCGCACTCTTTTTTCACATGTTGCTAAAGAAACAAAAGAGGCTCTAGAATATCCAGGGGGTTATGGTTTCATCCATTAACACCATCTATCCGCAGAGATAATAGCTCATTTACCTTCTTGGATTTTTTTGTTTCCTAATGGAAAAAAAGCTTCCTTCTCCATTCCATAATTTCCTGTGGAAATTGATCATTTAGACCATAAGTGGGGTTTTTAAGCTGCTTGCCCTGCCTCTGTACCAGAATTTATTTTTTATTTTTTTGAAATGTTCAAATTTAGCAACAATGGGTCTGGGATGTTTATTTTGAGGATTTTTCTGTCCAATGTGGTGGACTCAGTGAAAGATAATTGATTTCTCAACTTCGGAGGACAGTGTCAGCTGCGCAGACATGAATTCATGGATCAGCTGTTCTGGATTGTCATTGTTTTTTTTTCAGCAGTTCCAGAGAAAACCAGGTTATCTCTCATGCTGCGTGACTGTAAGTCGAGAATTGCTTCCTTCATTTTCCGGTTTTCTCTCACAGCGGTGTCAAGTTGCGTGGTTAGCATGTTTACTGACTTTTTCAAGCTGTTATTTTCTTCTAAGAGAAACGAGCTGCGCCTGGCTGTATTCCAAACTCTCCGTACACTCGGGAATTCTTTATGGAGCAACTCTACCAACGCAAGTCCACCATTCATGCTGGTAAGTTTATTTTCAATAGAGAAAAGGATGTCACTAACCTCTGAGCCGTCCCATGATTTCTTGGGTGTTAATTTTGGAGAATCCGTGGGTCTGGGTCGTTTAGGCAAGGGGAAAGAAGGAAGACCGGGAGATACGTTTGCCTCCATTTCACAGCAGCGATAATAAAACTCTTCTATATAATTCTCAAGTTCCTCCAGCTCCGTCAAGAAGATGGCAAAATAATATACGAAAAAATAAAGATAGGAACAGATGGTGAGTTAGCAGATTAATTACAAAAAAAAAAAAAACGCTACCTGTGTAAAAGTTTTTTTATGGTCGGTCGACGTGAGTTGCCATTAACAGTCTCAGAACATCTCGCAATCACAGCGTCATGCTCCTCCGCAGCGTCCTGACATACCTGTGGAGGTATGGAGATGTTTAGGAGAGATGGCAGTGGACTTTTTAACCAGATTGTTTAACACAATCTTGGAGAGTGAGAGGATGCCTGAGGAGTGGAGAGGAAGTGTTTTGGTACCAATTTTCAAGAACAAAGGTGATGCTCAGAGCTGTAGTAACTACAGAGGCATCAAGCTGATCAGCCACTATGAAGATATGGGAAAGAGTTGTTGAAGCCAGGCTAAGAGGAGAGGTAATAATTAGTGAGCAGCAGTACAGTTTCATGCCAATTAAGAGGACTACAGATTAGGGCTGTGCAGTTTGACAAAAAATTCATATCACGATACTTTATCTTATATCGTGATATGTCACACTATATATTTTCTGTAAATTCTCATTTAATCACATAAAAAGGACCGTCTTTTTTTTTTTTATTACATATACCGTTTTCTCTCATAATTTTGCAGTCTTATAAAATAGTTTTGTGATGTGCATTTGAGACTTGATTCTCATAAATTTCATGTTTTTCTTCTAAATCATATATGAATAAAAAGTAAACATCAATAAGTTAAATATTTCCTGAGCCAGAGGAGAAAAGAAAAAAAAAAAAAAAAAAGATAAAAACATGTCTGAAAATGAGAAAATGACCCATGGCTGCAATCTACAGATATAAATTAGCTGTTAGTTTAAATCAGTGAAAATTAAAGTGTAGACCTGTAGCCTAAAGATGCCGTTCTGGCCTGATTTAACCTGTTTGCTTCTCAGTAAAAATATTTCAGATTGGTCATGATCTGAAAATCAAAAGACACAGAAGGTAATGTAATGAAATACATGTGATGACTAACTATTCATTATCAATACTTGACTAATTAAAATGATCAGAAATCAGATAAATTACATGAAGAGCCAACTTGCTCCTCTGACCCGTTTTAATGTATTTATTACTCATCGTTTTACAGCATTAATACATTTTTTTTCAGACAAAACTAAAACTCAGCAGTAATTTAAGCCCAAGGAACAATGGTCTGCTACATTCTTTTCCAGTTAGCACAACTTAGCATCGTCATTTAGCATTTTATAGCTGGACATGGTGTTAATGTTACTTACCTCCTATTAAAACAAGGTTCGTGAACTGTCCTCTGTGACGCAGCACGATGGAAAACAGTCCCACGTCCCTGGCAAACACGAGGAGCAGCTATCTGAAAATGTAGTTTGGAGTTAGCATTAGCAACCACCGGACTGAAGCTTAGCCACCCACCACACCTGTTCTGCTGTGAGCACTGCAGACGAGAGACGGGGTGCTGGCAAGCAGTGGTGAGGAGCTTTACTGAATAAACAGGAGTATGTGCATTTTAAATAACGATATGAACAATATTCTATGAAATGATAGACATTTTATGTCGTTATCCGATATATATCATCATATCTCACAGCCCTACTACAGATGCAATGTTTGCTGTAAGAGTGCTGATGGAGAAGTATAGAGAAGGTCAGAAGGAGCTACACTGTCTTTTGGATCTATAGAAAACATATGATAGGGTGCCAAGAGAGTAAGTGTGGTACTGTATGAGAAAGTCAGGAATGGCAGAGAAGTATGTGAGGGTAGTGCAGGACATGTATGAGGACAGTGAGACGGTGGTGAAGTGTGTTGTAGGAGTGACAGATGAGTTCACGGTGGGGGTGGGGGTATATCAGTGATTGGCTCTGAGCCCCTTCTTGTTTGCCATGGTGATGGACAGGTTGACCAATGAAGTCAGGCAGGAGTCTCCGTGGACCCTGATGTTTGCAGACGACATTGTGATCTGCAGTGAGAGTAGGGAGCAGGTGGAAGAGAACCTGGAGAGGTGGCGGTATGCTCTAGAGAGAAGAGGAATGAAAGTCGATAGAAGTAAGACAGAATACATGAGTGTGAATGAGAGGGAGGCAGGTGTAACGGTGAAGATGGAAGGAGTAGCGGTAGTAAAGGTAGAGGAGTTTAAATACCTGGGGTCAGTCATCCAAAGCAATGGAAAATGCACAAGAGAGGTGAAGAAGAGGGTGCAGGCAGGGTGGTGTGGGTGGAGACGAGTGTCAGGGGTGATTTGTGACAGAAGGGTAGCAGCAAGAGTGAAAGGGAAGAATTACAAAACAGTAGTGAGACCTGCTATGATGTATGGTTTGGAGACAGTGGTGCTGACAAAAGGGCAGGAGATGGAGCTGGAGGTGGTTGAGCTGACGATGCTAAGATTTTCATTGGGAGTAGACTAGGATGGACAAGATTAGAAATGAGTATATCAGAGGGACAGCTCAGGTTGAGCGGTTTGGAGACAAAGTAAGAGATGGTTTGGGCATGTGCAGAGGAGGGATTGTGGATATATTGGACAAAGGATGTTGAAGATGGAGCTGCCAGGCAGAAGGAAAAGATGAAGACCACAGGGAAGATTCATGGATGTAGTGAAGGAGGATGTGGAGAGGGTTGGTGTTACAGAGGAAGATGAAGGGATGGGGTGAGATGGAAACAGATGATCCACTGTGGAGACCCCTGAAGAGAGGAGCAGGAAGAAGATGAGAAAAAAGATGAAAGTTCATGAGGAAAAAAAAGCTTGCTGTGGGTAGATCGTGTCCTTTTTATGGCATCAGGGAGCCACATTTTTCCACAGTTGCAAACAGTTCATTGCTTCATTTTTGTGCACACTACTTACTATTCCATTCATGTCAAGATTGAAGTTGATGTCACAGTTGGAGGTGGGATGAATTTGGGCTCGTAAGATGACCCCGTAAAATCTCCCGCTTCATGTGCTGTTTTTCCCTCCACAGAAAGACAAAGGGAGAAAAGGACAGAAGCGTCACTGTTGCCAGCAGTGTGACACAACTTTTACATCGTCTGAAAATGTAAAGAGCCATCTCAGGATCCACACAGGAGAGAAACCATACAGCAGCAATGAGTGTAGGAAAGCCTTCAGGGTTCCTAGTGCTCTTTATTGCACAAACATATCCACACTGGGGAGAGACCATATAACTGTGAAGAGTGCGGGGCCACCTTTGCTCTTTCCAGCTCATTGAAAAAGCATCACCGCGTTCACACAGGAGAAAAGGCATATGTCTGTGAGGAGTGTGGGAAACGTTTTACCGAGTCCGGTTCCCTGTCATCCCACAGGTGCCTTCACATTGGAGAGAAACCATACAAGTGCGACCTGTGCGAGAAAGCATTTCAACACTTGAGTAGCTTGAAAGTTCATGAACAGTGTCACACTGGAGGAAAACCATACTGATGTGACACTTGTGGGGAAACATTTAGCTTGGTGGTGTCACTAAAACAACACCAACATGTTCACACGGGGTACCCCTGCAAATGGTGTGAAGAACTTTTCTATGACAAAAAACTACATTTTCATCACACGAGGGGTCACAGGTGGAGAGATCAGGTGCAAAAGAGAATGATGGAAAGGAAGGCTGGGGGTGAGAAGCAGTCAGATGTAGCAAAGATGCATGGGCTCAAAGCTGCCAGTATGTTTGGAGGGTATCCAGCAATGGTCAGTTCCCAGAAACAGGAACCATCCAGTTTTCCTGTTTCATTTAGCTCCCAAAAACAGGAACCATCCAGTTTTCCTGTTTCATTTAGCTCCCAAAAACAGGAACCATACAGTTTTCCTGTTTCTTCCAGTTCCCAGAAACAGGAACTCTCCAGTTTTCCAGTTTTGTCCAGTTGCTTTGAAGATTAAAGGACCCCAGATTTTTAATTTCCAGAAAACAAAATGATGGTGAACATTTATAAATGTAAATCCAAAGACACAAGCATCATGTTTTATAGACGTAAGTGTTCGGTCTCTACTTGAGTTGAGCTAAGGATGCTATCTTGTAAACTTTGGTGATGTCATTTCCTGTTTATTGTGATGTTATTTCCTGTTGAATCTGTTTTTCTTCGTCTTGAAAGTTTACAACCTTTTTCAATTTTATTTTCATAAACTGCAAGTCTTTACAAGAAATCATTTTTTCCCTTGTAGATGTGACATTTTTGTTATGTTTGAGATGTGTGAAAGTTTGTAACTTTTCTTGGGAAGTTTCCCCTTTTTATTGTGGAAATTTGCAAAGTTTTTGTGAAAGTAGAGTGCTGTGAAAAACTCTTTTCCCCTTCCCGGTTTTTCTATTTTTACATATTTTTTCAGATCATCAAACAAATTTTAACATTAGACCAAGATTGCCAGAGTAAATACAAAAAATACAATTTTTTAAAAAAATGATTTCATTTATGAAGGGGAAGAAGCTCCCAAACCTACCTATTTCTATGTGGAAAAGTAATTGCCCCTATAATTGCGATACTTTTTCACAGCACTGTTTGCTTTCTATTAAACTGACACTTTTTCATCAGTTGGAAACATTTCCTTGTGAAATTTTGTTTAGTTAATTTTAAACATTTTTCTCATAACACTAAGTTTTTTCCCCATTAAATTTGTTTTGTGAAAAACCATAGAAAATCCACAGGATTTATTTCATTAACTTTGAATTCAATTTGTGACCGCATTGCTGAGTTTTACTCATTACAGCCCGATGTAGGCCCCAGGGCTGCCGTTCACCTTAAATCCCAGCCAGCAATTGTTCATGTGGGCCCCACAAAAAGTTAAACTGGGCTATCTTATGGGTCCCATGTGGGTTTGTCCATAGGTTCCATGTTGGTTCCATCTGTGTTTGTCCACATGGACTTTACCTGTAGTATGGCTACAGTGGTGTGAAAAAGTGTTTGCCTCTTCCTGATTTCTCATTTTTATTGTGTTTGTCACACTTAAGTGTTTCAGATCATCAAGCAGATTTAAATGTTAGACAAAGGTAACACAAGTAAACACAAAATGCAGTTTTTAAATGAAGGTGTTTATTATTAAAGGAGGAAAAATCCAAACCTACATGGCTCTGGGGAAAAAGTGATCGCCCCCTAAACCTAATAACTGGTTGGGCCACCCTTAGCAGCAACAACTGTAATCAAGCGTTTGCGATAACTAGCAATGAGTCTTTTACAGCACTGTGGAGGAATTTTGGCCCACTCATCTTTGCAGAATTGTTTTAATTCAGCCACATTGGAAGGTTTTCGAGCATGATCCGCCTTGCCAGATGATCCGCCTAGCCTTCCAAAGTTTTCATTTTGTTTTTCTTAAGCCATTCAGAGGTGGACTTGCTGGTGTGTTTTGGATCATTGTGCTGCTGCAGAACCCAAGTGCGCTTCAGCTTGAGGTCATGAACAGATGACCGGACATTCTTCTTCAAGATTTTTTGGTAGACAACAGAATTCATGGTTCCATTTACCACAGCAAATCTTCCAGGTCCTGAAGCAGCAAAACAGCCCCAGACCATCACACTACCACCACCATATTTTACTGTTGGCATGATGTTTCTTTTCTGAAATGCTGTGTTACTTTCATGCCAGATGTAATGGGACACACACCTTCCAAAAAGTTCAACTTTTGTCTCGTCAGTCCACAGAGTATTTTCCCAAAAGTCTTGGGGATCATCAAGATGTTTTCTGGCAAAATTGAGACAAGCCTTTATGTTGTTTTTGCTCAGCAGTAGTTTTGGTCTTGGAACTCTGGCATGCAGGCCATTTTTGCCCAATCTCTTTCTTTTGGTGGAGTCATGAACACTGACCTTAACTGAGGCAAGTGAGATCTGCAGTTGTTTGGATGTTCTTGTGGGGTCTTTTGTGACCTCTTGGATGAGTTGTTGCTGTGCTGTTGGGGTAATTTTGGTTGGCCGGCCTGGTAAGGTTCACCACTGTTCCATGTTTTCACCATTTGTGGATAATGGCTCTCACTGTGGTTCACTGGAGTCCCAAAGCTTTAGAAATAGCTTTATTACTTTTTTCAGACTGATAGATCTCAATTAGTTTGTGTCTCATTTGTTCCTTAATTTCTTTGGATCGCACCACCTTTGGCTTTTATTACAGCACTCAGTCTTTTTGGATAGGAGTCTATCAGCGTGGCACATCTTGATGTAGCAATATCTGCCCACTCTTCTTTGCAAAAACACTCCAAATCTGTCAGATTGTGAGGGCATCTCCTGTGCACAGCCCTTTTCAGATCACCCCACAGATGTTTGATTGGATTCAGGTCTGGACTCTGGCTGGGCCATTCCAAAACCTTAATCTTTTTCTGGTGAAGCCATTCTTTTGTTGATTTGGATGTGTGCTTTGGGTCATTGCCATGCTGAAAGGTGAAGTTTATCTTCAGCTTTCTAGCAGAAGCCTGAAGGTTTTTTGCCAGCACTGACTGGTATTTGGAACTGTTCATAATTCCCTCCACCTTGACTAATGCCTCAATTCCAGGTGAAGAAAAACGGCTCCAAAGCATGATGCTGCCACCACCATGCTTCACTGTAGGTATGGTGTTCATTTGGTGATGAGCAGTGTTGTGTTTGCACCAAATATACCCTTTGGAATTATGACCAAAAAGTTCAACCTTGGTTTCATCGGACCATAACACATTTTCCCACTTGCATTTGGGAGATTTCATGTGTTTTTGCAAAATGTAGTCAGGTTTGGATGTTTTTCTTCATAAGATAAGGCTTCCGTCTTGCCACCCTAGACGGGAGATTGTTGTCACATGTACTAAATAGCCAGTACTTGCCAGAAATTCCTGCAGCTCCTTCAGTGTTGCTATCGGCCTCTTGGCAGCCTCCCTGACCAGTTTTCTTCTCGTCTTTTTCATGAGTTTTGGAGGGACGTCCAGTTCTTGGTAATGTCACTGTTGTGCCATATTTTCTCCACTTGATGATGACTGTCTTCACTGTGTTCCATGGTATATTGTATTTAATGCCTTGGAAATTCTTTTGTACCCTTTTCCTGATACCTTTGAACAATGAGGTCCCTCTGATGCTTTGGAAACTCTCTGCAGACCATGGCTTGTGCTGCAGGATGTGACTACAAAAATGTCAGGAAAAGGCTACTAGAACAGCTGAACCTTATTTGGGGTTAATCAGAGGCACTTTAAATGGTGGCAGATGTGTGCTGACTCCCATTTAACATGAGTTTGAATGTGATTGGTTAATTCTGAACACAACCACGTCCCCAGTTATAACAGGGTGTGCATATTTATGCAACCAGGTTATTGTAAGTTTTGATTTTCAGTTTGTTTTTCAACTGGGTTGTACAAGTATAGGTCACGTTAATGGGGGAAAATGTTTTGAAATTGTGTATCTTGGTTTCATTTTTTACGTCATAAAAACCTGACATTTGAACAGAGGTGTGGAGACTTTTTATATCCACTGTACATATGTACGCAGCTATATGCACAGTGCAGGAGTATTGCAGCGAGATGATATCAACGGCATTATGGTTTGTTAAATTACCCTGTAGAATATAAATATGAACCAGACAGTATATTTCACATTTGAATCAGCAGTGTTGTTGCCACCCTCAATCCATCCATCCATCTTCTATTGCTTTTCCAGAGGTCCGGGTTGTAGAGGCAGCAGTTCAGGCAGAGAATCCCAGACTTCCCTCTCCCCAGCCACCTGCTCCAGCTCTTCAGAGAGGATACCAAGGCGTTCCCAGACCAGATGGGAGACATAGTCTCTCCACCGAGTCCTGGGTCTGCCCCGGGGTCTCCTCCCAGTGAGACGTGCCCGAAACACCTCAAGTGGGAGGCGTCCAGGAGGCATCCTAATCAGATGCCCATACCACCTCAACTGACTCCTTTTGATGTGGAGGAACAGGGGTTCTACTCTGAGCCTCTCCCGGATGACTGAGCTCCTCACCCTATCTCTGAGGGTGAGTCCAGCAATCCTACGAAGAAAGCTAATTTCAGCTGCTTGTATCCGCAATCTCGTTCTTTCGGTCATTACCCAAAGCTCATGACCATAGGTGAGAGTAGGAACGTAGATTGACTGGTAAATCGACAGCTTTACCTTAGAGCTTAGCTCCCTCTTCACCACAACAGACCGGTACAACGTCTGCATCACTGCAGATGCTGCTGCGATCCGTCTGTCAGTCTCTCACTCCATTCTCTCCTCACTCATGAATAAGACCCCAAGAAACTTAAACTCCTCCACTTGGGGCAGGAGGTTGTCCCCAACCCGGAGAGGACAAGCAACCTTTTTCCGACTGAAGACCATGGACTCAGACCTGGAGCTGCTGATTCTCATCCCAGCCGCTTCACACTCAGTGGCAAACCATCCCAGTAAGACCTGTAAGTCATTGCTGGATGAAGCCAACAGGACAACATCATCTGCAAACAACAGAGATGAGATCCTGTGGTCACCAAGCATGACACCCTCCGTTCCCTGGCTGCGCCTAGAAATCCTATCCATAAAAATTATGAACAGGATCAGTGACAAAGGGCAGCCCTGGTGGAGTCCAACTCTCACTGGGAATGAGTCCAACCGAGTGTTGGCAATACGAACCAAACTCTCACAACAGTCGTACAGAGACCGAATAGCTCATAACAACAAGCCTAATACCCCATACTCCCGAAGCACCCCACACAAAAAAAACCATGAGGGACGTGGTCGAATGCCTTTTCCAAATCCACAAAACACATGTAAACTGGTTGGGCAAACTCCCACGAACCCTCGAGAATTCTCGAGAGGGTAAAGAGCTGGTCCGATGTGCCACAGCCAGGACGAAAGCCACATTGCTCCTCCTTAATTCGAGGTTGGACCAACGGCTGGACTCTCCTCTCCAGTACCTTGACATAGACCTTCCCAGGGAGGCTTAGGAGTGTGATCCCTCGAAAGTTGGAACACACCCTCCGGTCCTGTTTTTTAAAGAGAGGAACCACCACCGTGGTTTGCCATGCCAAAGGCACTGCCCCCAACCTCCACGCAATGTTGCAGAGGTGTGTCAACCATGACAGCCCTACAACATCCAGGGCCTTGAGGTACACAGGGCGAATCTCATCCATCCCTGGGCCCGGCCACCAAAGAGATTTTTAACCACCTTGACGACCTCAGCCCCTGTGACAGGCGAGTCGTCCCCCTTGTCCATAAGCCCCGCTTCCTCTATGGAAGGCATGTCAGTGGGACTGAGGAGATCCTCAAAGTATTCCTTCCACCTTCCTGACGATATCCCCAGTCGAAGTCAGCAGTGCCTTATCCGCACCATACACAGTGTGGACAGGGAGCTGCTTCCCCCTCCTGAGCTGCTGGACAGTTTGCCAGAATCTCTTTGAGGCTGACCGAAAGTCTTGTTCCATGGCTTTACCGAACTCCTCCCACACCGGAGTTTTTGCTTCAGCCACCACCCGAGCCGCACTCCGCTTGGCCTGCCCGTACACCTCAGCTATTTCGGGAGTCCCACAAGCCAACCAAGTTTGATAGGACTCCTCCTTCAGCTTAATGGCCCCCCACCACCAATGGTGTCCACCACTTGGTTCGGGGGTTACCACCACGAGATGCCCTGACGACCTTGCGGCTGCAGCTCTGGGCAGCCGCTTCAACAACAGAGGTGGAAAACATGGCCCATTCAGACACCATGTCTCCAGACTCCCTCGGAATGTGGTTGAAGTTCTTCCGGAGGTGGGAGTTGAAGACCTCCCGGACAGGGGTCTCAGCCAGACATTCCCAGCACACTCTCACTATACGTTTGGGTCTACCAGGTCTGAATGGCTTCCTCCCCTGCCACTGGATCCATCTCACCACCGGGTGGTGATCAGTTGACAGCTCTGCACCTCTCTTTACCCAGGTGTCCAAGACATACGGTCGCAGGTCTGATGGCATGATAACAAAATCAATCATCGACCTGCGACCTAGGGTGTCCTGGTGCCAGGTGCACATATGGACACCCTTATGCTTGAACATGGTGTTCGTTATGGACAAACTGTGGTTAGCACAGAAGTCCAATAGCTGAACACCACTTGGGTTCAGATCGGGCAGGCCATTCCTCCCAGTCACCCCCCTCCAGGTTTCACTGTCATTGCCCATGTGTGTATTGAAGTCCCCCAGTAGGACAATGGAGTCTCCAAGAGGAGCACCCTCCAGCATCCCAGTCAGAAACTCCAAAAAGGGTGGGTACTCTGAACCATCATTTGGTGCATAGGCACAAATGATGGACCATTTGGCCCCCCTCAGTAAGAATCGTAATTGTCTTAGTTGTGTATTGGAAGGGACGATCTCTATTGTGAAACGTTGTTACGTTTAGTCCATTCAGTACAACCTCTACGAGCAACCCTGGTTAGATTATAAAGTCTACCAGCTGTAGGTAGGAAGGACCTGTGGAACCTCTCCATCGTGCACCTAGGATGGCACAGCCTACTGCTAAATGAGCGCCTCAGTGCGTTCAGCGTGTCCCTCATGGGGTAGGACTCCGAGTCCAGCAGAGATGACTGCTTAGCCACCATCTTTCTTGCTCCTCTCTCCTATCTCCCAGTATAATAATGTGACCCAGTTTTAGCTTCTAGCTTAGTTTACTTTCTCCTTCTATCCAACGCCCAGAGTAGGTGGAGTTGTGGTAGAACATTTGTTCCATATGTTCCATCAAGAAGGGCACCAGAAAGGCTCCTAACCTTAATCAGATGGAATGTAAAATTATGGGTTTCAAATTATTAGAATATTTGCAGCTAAAATTTACATAATATAGACAATTTAACAGTGTAAATTTGCTGTCCCCTCAAAATAACTCAACACACAGCCATTAATGTCAAAACTGCTGGCAACAAAAGTGAGTACACCCCTACGTGAAAATGTCCACATTGTGCCCACTTAGCCATTTTCCCTACCTGGTGTCATGTGACTCGTTAGTGTTACAAGTTAGTAAGTCTTACTCAGATTAAAAAGTGTTCCTTTAATCTGAGTAAGCTGGACTAGCCTGCCACAACTTCAATATCCAGCTTATTTTTTCCCATTAAAATCTGATGTGTTTTCAAAGTGTTCCCTTTATTTTTTTGAGCAGTATATATTTTTTTTTAATATATATTTTATTCAGTTTTTTTGAAAATAAGACTAAACAATAAACACTGCCAGTGCTCAAGAAAATACACAAAGAAATAAGTGATTGTTACACAAAGCCCATATAACTACAAAAGTGTAAGCAGTCCATGCTAAGCAAGTTTCATAATACAATCCTTTCATGTTACAGGCTGAGTCTTCTTTTTCTTAATGTGATCCATAAGTGGTCCCCAAATTTTAGTAAACATATCTTGAGTATTAGACAAATGATATCGAATCTCTTCAAGGTACAAGCAGGATGCCAAATCGTTAAGCCAGTTAATATAACTGGGCGGCGTATTGGCCTTCCATTCTTTCAGAATGACCCTCTTCGCAACAATCATGCCAAACCTAATAGCATGCTGAAGTGACTGTGAGCAGAGCAAAGTTTGATCTGAACAACCAAGTATTACTGTTAAGACATCAGGTATTATGACTTTTTTATATATGACACTGTACAAATTAAAAATCTGAGACCAAAAATTTTTAAGCGAGGGGCAGGAGAAAAATAAATGACATAAAGTACCATCACTTATTTTACACTTGTCACATAGTGGTGAAATGGTCGGAAAAAGTCTATTAAGGCGAGTCTTAGAGTAATGTAATCGATGTATTACTTTAAATTGTATTAGCTGAAGTCTGGCATTTACTGAACATGAATGAATACCAACTAAGGCTCTTTCCCATAGATCATTTGAGATCTCTATACCTGCATCCCTCGTCCATGCCTCCTTGACATGGGTCGAAGACGTTGGCCAAGAGAAAAGATTAACAAATTCTGAAACTAAATGCTTGGAGGTTGGGTGTTTTCTCAAAATCTCATAGAAATCATGTTGTACAGGAAATTTGACAAAACGGGTTAAAGACTGTTGTACAAAATGTCTAATCTGCAGGTACCTGAAAAAATGATCAGGTGGGAGATTGAACTTCATTTGTAATTGTGTAAAAGATGCAAAGTCTTTGTTGATATACAGGTCCTTTATTAAAAGAATACCTTTATTTGACCATTGCCTGAACACAGAATCTGATAAAGCTGGTTTGAAGGCAGGGTTTTGGCATATAGGTTTATATATAGAAAGGTCAGGAAGATGCAATATCTTCTTAATTTGTTTCAGAATTCTGAAGGAATTGTACAGCACAAAGTCATGTCTGAACACATTCAGAGGGACATCGACCTTGCTAAATAATAAAGCAGATAAAGATGTACCAATGAGGGATTGACAGTTATGAGATTCAAGTGCAGGCCAACACGGTATTTGATCCGCATTATGATTATCTTGGGACCAGAAGACCAAGGCCCTAGCGTTGCAGGCCCAATAATAATGTCTCATAATAGGCAACCCAAGACCACCCTCGACCGAGGGTTTTTGGAGATGTAATTTAGAGACACGGGGGTTTTTGCCAGCCCAAATAAAGGAGATGATAATGGAATCAACTAATTTAAAAAAAGATGCTGTAAGAAAAATTGGCAGATTCTGAAATAAATATATAAATTTAGGAAGTACAATCATTTTGACAATATTTACTCGTCCAATTAGAGAAATTGGTAGTAATTTCCATTTCTCAATCATGCCCCTAATCTTATTTAATAGTTCTGTAAAATTCAATTTGAAAATAAGTTTGGGATTCCTAGGGATGGTGATTCCTAAATATTCAAAGTGCTCATTTGATATTTTAAAAGGTAATGTGTTGAGAAATGTTTTATCTAGACCATCTGAAAGAGGCATGAGAACACTTTTCTCCCAGTTAATGGTAAAACCAGAGAACTGACCAAATTCCCTAATGATCTCGAGAAGAGGTGGAAGAGACTGTTTAATGTCAGACAGTGTCAAAATGACATCATCAGCGTACAAGCCAATAGTGCATTCAGATGCGCTATATCTAAACCCAACTATTTCAGGCTCCATCCTGATGGCAACAGCAAGTGGTTCAAGCGCCAGAGCAAAAAACATTGGCGATAGACAACAGCCCTGCCTGGTCCCACGATGTAATAAAAATGGGGCAGATTTATTGTTGTTAGTAAGTACATATGATCTAGGATGTGCATAAAGGATTTTTGCGATAGCTATAAATCTGTCACCAAAGCCAAATCTTTTAAGAGTAATAAACATATACTCCCACTCAATTTGATCGAAGGCCTGCTGTGCATCCAAGGAGACAACAGCAGAATATGGTGGGTTGTTAGAATACATGACGTTCAGAAGTCTACGAGTATTCGAAAATGCAAACCTTTCGGGGATAAACCCGGTTTGGTCACTATGAATTAAGGAACCAATGTGTTCGTTCAAGCGGTTTGCCAAAACTTTTGCAACAATTTTCTGGTCACTATTTAAAAGGCTGAGAGGGCGATAAGAAGCTAGATTTGTTTCATCTTTACCCTTCTTCAACAGTAGACAAATGTTCGCATCGTATAATGTCTCTGGGAATGATCCTTCCTTCACGGAAGAGTTTATCATACGAAGCAACAATGGAGCAAGTTTGTCAATGTGAATTTTATAAAATGCAATGCCAAATCCGTCAGGGCCACAAGCCTTACCATTTGGAAATGAACGGATGGCAGCTTTGATCTCCTCTAGTGTGAAGTCAGCATCCAACTGTTGTTTGGCATTTTCACTCAATGTGGGCATATCCAATCTATTTAAGAACCCCCATATGTCTTCCTTTGATGACGATGATTTAGAGGTATATAAGTTTTTATAACATTCATAAAAAGTGTTATTTATCTGTAAAGGGTCAGTTATTAGTTCTCCATTAGATACAATTTTATAAATTGCCCGTTGAGCTTGAACACCTCTCAACTGCCTAGCGAGTACGCTGTGTGCTTTATCACCAAGCTCAAATTGCTTTTGTTTAAGCTTTCGTATATAATTACAAACATGCTCACCAAGAATGCGGTTGTATTCAAGTCTTGCAGATACAATATTCTTTAGTATTTCATCTGATTTTGAGATACGAAATGATTCCTCCAACAAAGGGAGTTGGGCCTGTACTTCAGACATACGCTTCTGTTTAACCTTTTTATTATAAGACTGGTACGAGATAATATCACCCCTAATAACGGATTTAAATGTTTCCCACAGTGTGGAATCAGATACCTCACCATTATCATTAAAGTGTAAGAAATCTGTAATTTTGTTTGAGATGCTTTCACAAAAAGCTTTATCTGAATTTAATGCCGGATTGTATTTCCAATTATATGAGTGCACAAGCATGTTGAAGTTTATTTTAACAGACACAGGGGCATGATCAGAAATTAAAATATTGTTATAATCTGAACTGACAACGTTGGTAATTAAATTGGAATCAACGAGAAAATAATCAATCCTAGTAAAACTGCCATGTACCTGGGAGAAAAAGGAGTACTGTCTGTCCAAGGGATGTTGATGCCTCCAAATATCCACTAAATTTAGCGATTTAATAAGATTATTTAGGACTGGCACAGATTTTAACATGGGAGCAGTTGTAATGGAAGATCTATCAAGATGAGGGTCTAGGAAACAATTAAAATCACCTCCTATAATGATGTTACAGTTATTCTGTTCTGCAACAAGACGAAAAATTTTACAGAAGAAATCTGGACTATCAAAATTTGGAGCATATACATTTAAAAGGGCCAATGGCATAGAGTTTATGGTACCTGTTACAAGCACAAATCTCCCACCTGGATCGGTCACCATAGACTTGAATACAAAAGGTATGGTTCTGCGCACTAAGATGGCCACTCCTCTGGCCTTTGAGGAAAAGGTAGATTGATAGACCTGGGATATCCATAAGGCTCTCAACCGTCTCTGTTCTGTGGGGGGAATATGGGTTTCCTGTAAGAAGATTATATCAGAGGACAATGATTTCAGATGTGAAAATACTTTTACTCTTTTGAGAGCTTTCCCCAAACCCCTACAGTTCCATGATGTGAACGTGAGATGACTCACACCTGATCCAGAAGAACCAGCTTGCATTCAAAAAAAAAAAAAATTAAATTTAAAAAATATATGGGCTTAGGCAGTAAATGGCTACACTGGCAGGCAAAACAAACCAAACAAAGAACAAATTAAAAAAGAAAAACATATAAAAACCCATTCCCTTAACGCCGCAAAAAACAGGAACAAAGCGGCAAAACCCACTAATACTTGGGAGACTGCTGGGTAACGGACACGGTTTTGCGTTTCAGCAAACCACCAATGGAGCCGCGCAGTCTTCTAATGTAAATCAATTAACTGAAAAAAAAGCTACACACAAAGATAATATAATTAACTTGGAATATGCCATCAAAAAAGGACGATGCAGAATAAAGTGCAGTATTAGAGTGGCGTCAACAGCTGTATAATTTAAACAATGTGCACTTCGCCAGTTATACACTGTCAGTCAGGGAGTTGGCAAACCTCTCTGCATCCGCCGGAGTGTTAAACACTTTAACTTCACTGTTGTGGACGACCTGAAGTTTGGCTGGAAACTGTAGAGAACACTTGGCGCCGGCATCAGTCAGCTTCTTCTTGACGTTGTTAAAGGCTTGACGCTGTGATGCAACCTCCGCCGTGTAGTCCGGGAAGATGTACACTTTGTTGCCTTGATAACGGAGTGGACCCTGTTGTCTGCTGAGTTTAAAAATATTGGCCAAGTCGCGGTCATTGTGGACTTTGGCGATGATCATCCGTGGGCGCTCGTTGTCCGGAGGCTTAGGTTTGAGGCTGCAGTGGGCACGGTCAATTTTAACGGGCTTGGTCAGATTATTCGGGCCAAGCAACTCCGGTAGCAGTCGTGTCACAAACTCTGTGGGATTGCCCTTCTCTTCTCCTTCTTTGATCCCCACGATCCTGATGTTTAACCTCCGCGAGCGCCCCTCCAAGTCATTTAGCTTAGCCTTGAGCCGACCATTTTCCACCTGCAACTCACGGTAGCTAGCTTCCAGTGCCGTGATGCGAACATCTGCGTCGGAGAGTGCCACATCCATACTATCCAAGCGTTGTTCAGTCTGATTATGTTCATTCTGTAATGTGCCCAAATGCGTCTCCACTGTGATTAAGCGACCCTCCACGGACTTTTTCAACTCTTCCATCTACGCTGAAACTTTAGCTAGCTCAGCGCCATATTTATTAACTGCAGCTAATATAGCTTCATTGCTAGCGCTAGCCGAGGCTGAATTTGATGATTTTACCTCGTCTCTCTTGGGTGGCATGATTGGAGGTTAGTTAGAAACAGCTCTGACGATAAGTAGGCAAAAAGTTGGTAAGTAGGTGTAGCAAAGATAAACAAACAAAATTTAGAAGTCTGCGACGGAGCCTCGTGGAAACACGTCTACTCCATTACTGCGCACGAGCGCCCCCCCTTGAACAGTATATTTAATATATATCTTTCCTATCAACAGTTATTTTTTTCTCATGTTGCACCAATGTCCACGGGCAGCCAAGGGTAAAACCGGCTCGGGGGCCCAGGGCAGCCCCACAGCATGTGTGCCCCTGGAAGCTGCCTGCCCCTGGGGTCGAAACTGACTTCCCTGGCGAGAATGTCCCCTCTTACCACCAACCGCTTCTCTCATCTGGACCTGCAGTGCTGCTGTCTGGCACGCAGCCCCTCTGTGCCTGTCAGTCCGCCCCTGACCGCCTTCAACACTGCTGCAGCTGTCGCCGTTTTAGCCCCAAACACTCCGGCCCCCTGTGGCCGAGCTCCGGGGGAAACCAAAGCTCGCTCATCGTCTCGGACACCTCGCCGTAACGCACAGCACCCTCGTCCAAGGCGCTTTGAGCTCTGAAACTGAGGTCCTGCCCGATCTCCGTGGTGCCTGGCACCTCCTCTCTGTCGTCCAAGGCGCTCCGCTGTACTGTGTCTGTGCCCGGCTGTCACTGCTGCTTCCCAGGGCTCTGAGCATCACTCTCATCTGCGTCACTTGTCGGCCCAGGCACCTCGACGAGCTTGCAGCTTGGTTTTGGTGCACACCTAGCTTTGTGACTGACCTTGCCATTGTCACAGACTGAACCTTTAGCCCCTCCGAGCTAACTAGCTTAGCTCCTCTTGGCGCCAACAGCTTCACGACCCTTGTATGTCTGGCAAAATCTCCAGCTAGCCGCCTGACAGCATTTGCATAAGCCTCCATCTCTTCCAACATGCAGAGAATTCTCCAACCCTCTACACCGAAACGGCGGACCAGTAGCATCCATCCTCGGTCCCCACCGAGTCTACCCAGGCCCAGCTCAGCAACGTATCCCCCAAGCATGACCACCCAGTCTGGCCACAGGATTGCTGGCTGTCCCGGACACTCCAGAAATGGCAGTAGAGGTGAAGGTAGCCCACACGCCTCCATGGTTTTCTCTCGTTGCCAAAATGTTATGTTTGCAATCAGAGACTGGACTCTGCTTATGCCATGCAGCGAACTGAACTTTGAGAACACACAGAACTATATACAGGTGCCGCAGCCCGCCTGACGTCACCACCAGGGCGGCTACAGCAAGCCCTAAGGGCCACGCACACTCTCTACATATCAACTTCCTCAAGCTAAAACAACTTTTTTGCAGTTTGTTTAAGTTTAGGTCTTTTGAGCAATGGACTAAATTATCAGCTAATCTCACAAGAGTATACAGTGGGGCAAAAAAGTATTTAGTCAGCCACCAATTGTGCAAGTTCTCCCACTTAAAAGATGAGAGAGGTCTCCAATTTTCATCATAGGTATACCTCAACTATGAGAGACAAAATGAGAAAAAAAAAATCTAGAAAATCACATTGTCTGATTTTTAAAGAATTTATTTGCAAATTATGGTGGAAAATAAGTATTTGGTGACCTACAAACAAGTAAGATTTCTGGCTCTCACAGACCTGTAACTTCTTCTTTAAGAGGCTCCTCTGTCCTCCACTCGTTACCTGTATTAATGGCACCTGTTTGAACTCGTTATCAGTATAAAAGACACCTGTCGACAACCTCAAACAGTCAGACTCCAAACTCCACTATGGCCAAGACCAAAGAGCTGTCAAAGGACACCAGAAACAAAATTGTAGACCAGCATCAGGCTGGGAAGACTGAATCTGCAATAGGTAAGCAGCTTGGTGTGAAGAAATCAACTGTGGGAACAATTATTAGAAAATGGAGCCATGCAAGACCACTGATAACCTCCCTCGATCTGGGGCTCCACGCAAGATCTCACCCCGTGGGGTCAAAATGATCACAAGAACGGTGAGCAAAAATCCCAGAACCACACGGGGGGACCTAGTGAATGACCTGCAGAGAGCTGGGACCAAAGTAACAAAGGCTACCATCAGTAACACACTACACCACCAGGGACTCAAATCCTGCAGTGCCAGACGTGTCCCCCTGCTTAAGCCAGTACATGTCCAGGCCCGTCTGAAGTTTGCTAGAGAGCATTTGGATGATCCAGAAGAGGATTGGGAGAATGCCATATGGTCAGATGAAACCAAAATAGAACTTTTTGGTAAAAACTCAACTTGTCGTGTTTGGAGGAGAAAGAACACCATACCTACTGTGAAGCATGGGGGTGGAAACATCATTCTTTGGGGCTGTTTTTCTGCAAAGGGACCAGGACGACTGATCCGTGTAAAGGAAAGAATGAATGGGGCCATGTATTGTGAGATTTTGAGTGAAAACCTCCTTCCATCAGCAAGGGCATTGAAGATGAAACGTGGCTGGGTCTTTCAGCATGACAATGATCCCAAACACACCGCCCGGGCAATGAAGGAGTGGCTTCATAAGAAGCATTTCAAGGTTCTGGAGTGGCCTAGCCAGTCTCCAGATCTCAACCCCATAGAAAATCTTTGTAGGGAGTTGGAAGTCCGTGTTGCCCAGCGACAGCCCCAAAACATCACTGCTCTAGAGGAGATCTGCATGGAGGAATGGGCCAAAATACCAGCAACAGTGTGTGAAAACCTTGTGAAGACTTACAGAAAACGTTTGACCTCTGTCATTGCCAACAAAGGGTATATAACAAAGTATTGAGATGAACTTTTGTTATTGACCAAATACTATTTTCCACCATAATTTGCAAATAAATTCTTTAAAAATCAGACAATGTGATTTTCTGGATTTTTTTTCTCATTTTGTCTCTCATAGTTGAGGTATACCTATGATGAAAACTAGAGACCTCTCTCATCTTTTAAGTGGGAGAACTTACACAATTGGTGGCTGACTAAATACTTTTTTACTTCACTGTATATGAAGAGTTTGTTTGCAATCACCGATAAATGCCACTTCCAAGAAAATTTCACTCTTTACATCAAACAACTGTTAACATTACCTACTTATAGAAGTTCAAATTGTTTTTTCTCAAAATCCATTATGTCCTATGTTATAGACACTACAAATTCATGTTGGGTTTTTTTTTTTCAAAAGCTGATAACTCCACACGGCAAATCAGCGCTTGGTATTTGGGTCACATGACTCATCTTGGCTGCCTTCTCAGTCTGCTCGCTCTGACTGATTTCCCTGCTTGCTGTGAGTGATTTCCCAGCCATTTTTTTTTTTTTTTTTTTTTTTTACAATTTTGTTGCATTTTGTGTCAAATATGGAGAATTTTGATGAAGCAGATGAACCAGTGATGCGTTCACCAATAGGGCGCAAACGAGGTCGGAATAACGAACAATATTCAGAATTCTTGCTACTGTTATCTTCTATTATCAGAATTCTTGCTACCTTGCTGCTGTATGTCTCTGCGCATTAACCGCAACCATTTGCACAAATGCCATATCTGCTGCCATCTGTCTGTCACTGCAATACTGATCACGTGCAGTCCTGTCTGTTACTATCTGCACCTACACTACTGCATTGAACTGCAACTACAGGTATTACATCTCTAGTTGTCTGTATATCCAATTGCTGGGTTTTATCATCGTTAATCGTTTATCTCTATTTGCACTATGGGAGGTCTGGCTCTTTCTTGTCACCATTTGCACCACAGGTTGCGTTACTGTACATGTTGTATGTTAGACTGTTGTTGTTTTCTATTTTCCAGCCTTATTCCTTTTCTTTTTATACTGTGCACACCAATGATGAGAGAAACACTATTTTTACCTCCGCCAAAGGGGGAGGTTATGTGATCATCGGCGTTGATTTGTCTGTTTGTTTGTCTGTTTGTTTGTTAGCAAGATAACTCAAAAAGTTATGGACGGATTTTCATGAAATTTTCACAGATTGTCAGAAATGGCGTATCCTACAGATGATTAGATTTTGGTGGGGATCCGGATCACCGTCCACAAGAAAACCGCCATTACGCAAAATGCCATTTTCGTGAATAACTACTAAACCACTAATCCTATCATTGTCAATCCAATTGTTGTGAATCCAATTGCTAGTCATATGTTTTCATGGTCAAGGAATCTGAAAACGTACACACAAACACTATATGGGGGGAACTGTGGCGCTAAACCACCATTACGGAAAATGCCATTTTCGTCAATAACTACTGAACCACTAATCCTATCATTGTGAATCCAATTGCTAGTCATATGTTTTCATGGTCAAGGAATCTGAAAACGTACACACAAACACTGTATGGGGGGAACTGTGGCCGCCATTACGGAAAATGCCATTTTCGTGAATAACTACTGAACCACTGCTTGTCATATGTTTTCATGGTCAAGGAATCTGAAGACTGTATGGGGGAAACTGTGGCGCTTGGCGGAGGTCTGCGCTCTCCGAGTGCTTTTCTAGTTCATTTCTGCTGTATGTCCTGTACGTATAGTAGTATTGCCAAAAAGTAACAATGAGTTGATGTTCGATTTTTTGCTTTATTATGTCTGAGATACTCATATTTCAAGTGACCATGTCTTAGAAGCTGAATTGGAAATACTAACACCGATAAACCTACAGATGAAACTGTTGTTTTTCTCAATATTAAACCAATTGGACTTAGCTGTTTTTGCAAAAGAATTCTTCATATACTTAAAAAAATAGATTACCTGTGGGACTAATAAAGCTTTATTTCATGGGCAGCATTAGGCCTTTTTTAGGGGTGCTATAGCAGTGAGAAAAGTTGTGATTATAAAATTTGTTTGTTTTTGATGAGCTGAAATAACATCCAAAACATATTCAGTAGTTTGTCGTTTAAACTTTTTAAAAATGAAAATGAAAACATCCCCGCCACACAAATGGTATGATTCCTCCTCTCACACATGTTCTCTGCCCTGCACGTGCTGCAGCAGCCTGGGGAACACACACTCAGAGGTCCCTCCCTCCCTATCCCAACAGCGGGAAAAATGTAATGTACTTTATTTATATAGCCCTTTAAAACAACCCATAGGTGACCAAAGTGCTTTACAGAAAATAAACAGTATTAAAAACACACAGAGCATTAAAAACAAATAACATAAACAAAAAGAACCTAAAAATAAAATAAAAACAAATGCCAAGACAAATATCACCACTACTGGGTATTAAAAGCCATCCTAAACAAATATGTCTTAAGTTCTGATTTAAAAAGGGCCAGGTCAGAGATAGCACGTAGGTCAGGGGGGAGATTATTCCAGAGCCTGGGGGCAGCAACAGAAAAGGCTCGGTCACCCCAGTGTTTATACCTTGACCTAGGCACATTCAGCAAAAGCTGATTGGATGACCTCAAAGCCCTGCCTTGGTCACGGACAGTCAAAGTCTCAGACATATAAACCGGAGCAAGGCCATTAAGAGCTTTAAAAACAAAAAGCAAAAGTTTAAAATTAATTCTAAAATGGACTGGAAGCCAATGAAGTGAATAAAGGATCGGCGTAATGTGCTCTCGCCTAGGTGTGTTGGTCAAAAGACGGGCCGCTGCATTTTGCACAAGTTGAAGGCGGCCGAGAGAAGACTGAGAGATGCCAACATAAAGTGCATTGCAGTAATCAAGTTGAGACATGACTAAACCATGGATGGCTATCTCAAGATCATGATGGCTCAGGAAAGGTTTGGCTTTGGATAACAAATGTAATTGATAAAAGCTCATCTTGACTACATTGTCAATCTGTTTATCAAATTTTAAATGGCTGTCAAAAATCACCCCCAAATTTCTGGCAGCTGAACTGAGCCTTAAAGAGAGGGTACCAAAGCCAGCCGTTACAGTATCCCCAAACACAATACATTCTGTTTTTTCTTCATTGAAGTGGAGAAAATTTTGGCTTAACTGCAACTTAATATCAATGATGCAATCCAATAGAACACTTTGTGAGTTAGTTTGTTCTGGGTTCAAAGGTAAATAAAGCTGCAAATTGTCTGCATAACAGTGGAAAGACATGTTATGCCTGGCTATTATTGACCCGAGTGGCAGCATATATAATGAAAACAGAAAAGGGCCAAGAATAGATCCCTGTGGGACCCCACAGGAGAGAGAGGCACTAGAAGAGGACATGTCACCAATCATTAGAGAAAAAGTTCTATTAGAAAGGTAGGATTCAAACCACTTAAGTGCAGTGCCATGGATGCCAACATAGTGATTCAGGCGTGACAAAAGGATAGTGTGGTCCACAGTGTCAAAGGCTGCTGTAAGATCTAGCAGCACTAAGACCACAGGACATTTGGCATCAACAGACATCATAAAATCATTGTGCACCTTAAGCAGGACAGACTCAGTGCTGTGACGAGATCTAAACCCAGATTGAAACTTCTCAAAAATAGAATTGTCTTCTAATAAAGACTGCAACTGTATAAAAACAGCTTTTTCTAAAACTTTAGATAAAAAGGGCAAATGAGAAATGGGTCTAAAATTAGATAAAACTGTGAGGAGACAGGAGGCTGCTGCAGCTTTTCTACAGGTAACACACTCACAATGATGTATGACACTAGCCTCAGCTGGAACATTCTGCAATGTTATGAACAGTTTTTGGGTCTGTCTGAATTTATTCAGTAAGAGTATGATGCATACCTGCAAACATTTAGGTTTCAAAGTATGTGAAGTTTTCATGGGGTGGGGGTTAGAAAATAGGCTATAATATAACAGAAAATGCTGCATCTTTGCTCACTTTATTTTTGATTTTTAATTTGAGGAAAACCAAACAAATTTATGAGAGTAAAGTCTCAATTGTACAAGAAAAAAGCCCTAAATTAGCACTAAACACAAATTATGAGAAAAGGTTGATTTTAGATGAGGAAAAATCTTTCAAATTTACAAGGAAAAAGTGTTGAATTTAGAAAAAACTGCCATAAATTCAGGAGTAAAACTTCAAACTGTCCAGACTAAAGTCACTTCTCAGTAACTTCTTTACTATTTTGGGGTAACTCCTCTTATGTATATGTGAGTGATGATATAAAGATAAGCTGCGTTTATGTGTGTACAGTTTCAGGCTATTCTGCCACTTAAATTAGATATTTTTTTTAATTGAAAATGTGGAAATTTTTATGTGAATCTGCAGAGTTCTCATAAATTACCTACTTTTTCTTGTGATTATTTTTTATTCTTTTTTAATTGTAGACTTTTGAAGAAACTTTGTGTAATTTGAAACTTTGTGAAAAATTCTTCCTCATGGATTGCTATTTTTTTTTCTTGACTTTGACTTTTGCATCATAAACGAACATCTTTTTTCTTCCATCTTTGCATTTTTCTTTACATTAATTTTTTCATTAATTTTTTTAATGCAAACAACCTACATTTTTCTTGAGATTTTCTGACCTTTGTCTCAACAATTTAATAATTTTCTTTTTTCTTTATGAATTTATTAAATCTTTTTAATAACTTCCCATGTTTACATTCTTAATGGGTGAAATTGTACAGATGTGAATTTTTTCCTCATAAATTTGCAACGTTTTCCATGCATTTGTAACTTTTATCTTTTAAATTCAAAGTTGCTTTTCTTGTAATTTTGCATTTTTTTTCTCTCATGAATTTAGTTCATATTTTAAATAAATAGGCAGTCATCCATATAAATTTGTTATTCTAGTAAATTTAAAGCTTTTGTTGTATATATGTTAGTGATGTTTTTTCCCTTGTAATTGTGTAACTTTTTCTCAAAGTTTTGCTCCTTTGGAAAATTTTGAGACTTTAAAGTTATGAGAAAATATTTATGCAAAATAGATAATAAAGTAACTTTCTTTGTTTCTTGAAAACCAAAGGGATCCACTTCTTAAGGGCAAAAGTGGGATAATTCTGACCTCTGTTAGCCCATTAAGTGTGATGGCTGAATGTTGCTGCTGAACAAATTGGACCAAAAATGTCGGGGCTGATTTTTTTTTTTTTTGTCCCAGTCCAGCCCTGCTAAGACAGCCAGTAGCAGGTGATTTTCTGTAATGGTTGCATTGTCAGTCAACCACTGTGGGCTGTTTGAATTCCAAAGACAGAAGCTGTAGTCATTTTGGTATCAGCAAAATAATAAATCCCAGCTGCCACTGTTATGTATCGTCACGCTCCATGTTCACTAACTAGAAGCCAGGGAGGAGATGGATGAAAGATAGCGTGTGTATGTGTGCGCGCGCATGTGCACGCGTATAAAGGGTGGGGGTGTGGTGGAGCTCAATGGGTGCTTAGCACGCCTAAAGCCCCTTTTCCATTAGTAGCTGTTTAGCCCGGTACAGCACAGTTCGGTTCAGTTCAGTCCGCTCGTGTTTCCATTACACCGGAGTACCGCTTGGTGTGGGCAGAATTTGCTGCAGCAAGGCGGCGCAACCCTCCCATGACGTAAAAGAAGCGACCCAGGCATAACACAAGATGGCAGGATACAAGGCGACTGCGGTCTCTGGCTTTTTTGCCAGAGTAAAGGCAAAAAAGGAGAGCCAGAGAACTCTATAGGCGGCAAGATGACACACTCTGGAAAAGTACTGGAGCATTTAGGAAGCCATATAGATCAGTATAAAGCAGAAGACATGAGGATACGAACTACATCGCATATGAAGGTAAGCTAATGATTGCTAATGCTACTTTGCTATAAGTCCACCGTATGACATTGTAATGTTGGCAAGTTATCACAGTTAGGTACTAAAATGTGTATTCTCTCCGTGTGTGTTTCAGATGGCTCTCTTGTGGCAAAATTATTGCTTCAAACCATGAGTCTGGGCGTTCAACACAGGCTCCCAGTGATGAGATGTCACCCCAGCTTCACAAACGCGCAGTGGTTACAGAACTTCAGAATGTCTGTAGCAATGTTTAGCTTCCTGTGCAACAAATTGCTCTGATCTGTGTGAAAATGATGGAGAGACTGTTGAGACGTCATGGGATGTAGCTGCTCCAGCTGGTGGTGACGTGACAAAAAGTGATCAGCTGCCAAAACTTGATCGCCAGGTGCCATGTTGTAGTTATGGGGTTATAATACCCGTAAAATATATTCAACAGGTAAACAGTACTGAGTTAGGTATAATAAGATATATTTAACAATTATGATGCATTTTAAGCCAAAACAAAGTGGATCTAGGATTAAAAGCAATTAAAATTTATTTAATCACCCTTATTGTCATTCAACTGTACAACCAATCACGTACAGTAGAACGAGATTGTGTTTTACCTATCTACAGTGTCAATCACACACACCCCAGTGCAGAATCAGAGGGCCGCTGCCATGCAAGGCGCCGCCACAGATTTCCCTCCTCCATTCCATTATTGCTGAGCACCAAGCTGGACGGCAGGAAGTTCCACTTTTATATGGTCTTCGGCATGACCATATAAAAGTGGAACTTTTATATGGTCATGCCGGGATTTGAACCCCTGCCTCCCGGGTGTGGGGCGGATGCTCTACCAACTGAGCCACCACTCCGGTTAACTGAGTCCACCTCCTCCTGCACGGAGCTTGTCCTGCACCTCGCTTCCAAAGCCGTCCGATCGCCGCCTCGTTCCCCTGCTGAGCGCTCTGGGGGCGAGCGGTGTGGGTGACCCACCACACTCTACTGGACAGGCAGAGCACTCAGCTTGAGCAATTAACAGAACAATGAGATGTATGGACTGATATCAATATGTAGATGTGCCTTGCAGCCTCTTTTGTCCTACAGCCCCGGAGCAGAGAGGAATTCCGGCACCAGTAATCCAGCTATTGATATGTGTGACTCTCATGTAAATGTCCGTGCATTCCTGCTTGACTGTTATGCTAATATGCCATGCATGCACTGTCTGTATCTCAGTATATAAGAGCTGACTGTATATGCCTCATTCTCTCACTCGCATTCTGACACTCTAGAGACGCAGGACTCACACCAGCGCGCTGCCACAGCACTGGGTGAGCCTCGTGATGGAGGAAGAATAAAGCACCCTTTTAACCTTCAGTTCACCGTGTCTGCCTGCACTTATTTGATCCTTGCTTCCACACTGGTGACCCTTATTCGTTCCTCCACACTGGTGAATAACGCAGTCACAAGGAGAAATACATGTGTAACCAATTGACGGGCAACCAAGCCCCAACTGGCGATGTCCAACCAGGGGGTTCGAAGTCACAACCTCCGGCTTCAGAGTCCAGCACTCCACCTGTGTTGCCAAGAGGGTCGATCCACTTGGCAAGCCAAGTAGGAATGCTTTTTATGGACACTGCAACATATTTCCCTCCAATTTTTTAACATCGTCCCGAATTCTTTTGGCAGACTTACACCAAACCAAAAGTGATTTCTCAAACTGCTGGATTGTTCTTAGACAGCTTTTCCAGTCTTTTAGTATTTAATTTATGTCACTTGGTGGTAACCTTCATACATAAAACAAAAGAGACACATCTGCAAAAAATACAAAGGTTTGTTTTCAAAATTCCAAGTGCAATACTAAATGAATACATGTATAGTACATTGTTGATGCAGAGAATGTATATTTATACAGTATCTACATGTATATATCAAGTAAAGCCATGTACTTCTCCACATAACCTTGTGACTGCATTATTTTAATTGCTTTTAATCCTAGATCCATTTGTTTTGGCTCAAAATGCATCATAATTGTTAAACATATCTTATTATACCTAACTCAGTACTGTTTACCTGTTAAAATATATATTTTATGGCTAATAACCCATAACTACAACATGGCACCTGGCGATCAAGTTTTGGCAGCTGATCACTTTTTGTCACGACACCACCAGCTGGAGCAGCTACATCCCATGACGTCTCAACAGTCTCTCCATGATCTTCACACAGATCAGAGCAATTTGTTGCACAGGAAGCTAAACATTGCTACAGACATTCTGAAGTTCTGTAACCACTGTGCGTTTGTGAAGTTGGGGTGACATCTCATCACTGGGAGCCTGTGTTGAACGCTCAGACTCATGGTTTGAAGCAATAATTTTGCCACAAGAGAGCCATCTGAAACGCACACAGAGAGAATGCATATTTTAGTGCCAAATAGCGATAACTTGCCAAGATTACAATGTCATACGGTGGACTTATAGCAAAGTAGCATTAGCAATCATTAGCTTACCTTCATATATGATGTAGTTCGTATCCTCACGTCATTGGCTTTATGGCTCTATGGCTTCCTAAACGCTCCAGTACTTTTCCAGAGTTTGTCGTCTCGCTGCCTGTAGCCTTCTCTTGCTCTCCTTTTTTGCCTTTACTCCGACAAAAAAAGCCAGAGACCGAGCAGTCGCCTCGTAATCCGCCATCTTGTGTTTTGCTTGTGTTGCCTGTTTTACGTCATGGGAGTGTGGTGCCCCCTTGCTGTAAAAAAAATCCCACCCACTGCAGGCGGTACTCAGCTGTATTGGAAACAAAAGCGAAGTGAGTTGAGTAAAGCCGTGTCGAAGTGAGTAGGGCTTTATAGGTCCTAGTGGGAAAGGGGCTTTAGTACCAGTCTGGAATAGGTCCAGTTTTTCAGGACCAAAACCGTTACAGTTCCTAATGGGAAAGCTTACAAAGCATACCGAACCGAACAGGGCCAAACAGGTACTCGTGGAAAAGCCCCATAAAGCTCTGATCCTAGACCCGCCCCTGGTTTAACCTGTCTTACCTTTGGCTCTGAGGGGAAAAAGATTCACTTCCGAGTGCACTTCTCTACTTTCAAGTTTTGTGAGTTTTGAGCTCTCAGGGCCACCATATCGAAGTAAGGATTTTAGACTCTGCCCCTGCAGCCCCTCTCATGTCCTTGTTCTTTTTGTCCCTGTTGTCACGTCTGATCAGAATCGGTCTGAGACCAGAATGGAGGAGAAGCAGCAGGATCCTGAAGGCAGAAATGGGGCAGAGTCCAGAGAGTCCTGTCCTGGCCCCTCCGAGTCCAGAGAGTCCTCTCCTGGTCCAGCAGAGGTTCAGGTCTGTACCTTTCCTGCTGTTCACCTTTTTTTTGGCGGAAGATCAACCAAAGACTGTACCCAACTAAAACTACCCGTTACATTCTGATATTAATTACTCGTAGTCACCAAAAAAGCAACTTGAGGAAATCACTTTTTACATGAATTCCCAGATTTTTACTCATAAATTTGCAGGTTTTTCTCCTCATAAAGCCTTGTTTTATTATCATAAGTTTGTGACTGCCATAAATGACTCTTGATCATTTCAGATTTTTTTCATAAATGTGTGACCATTTTTATTTTTTAAAAAATTGCTAAATTTTACTCATAATTTTTGCAGTGATTTTGCCATAAAATTGCAACACTTCTAATGCGTTTTTGTTTTATTCAGGTAAATATCCAGTTCTTTTCTTGTACATTTGAGACTCTATTTTCATAAATCTGCTATATTTTCTGACAGATTCCTTCTAAATCTGTCACATTTTTCTCCATAACTTCTGATTAAGCCCAAAGCAACATAATCAGTGATTTCACTAAAGTAATCTCGTAAATGTGTTAAAATGACCAAGGCTACAGTCATTTCTGTCCAGAATAAGTTATTACAGTAAAAACAGGAACATTTCCTAGCAGTTTATAAATGAGTGAAATGAACAGGAGCTCAAGCACGTGGCTTGTAGTCAGAAATGCCACATGAATAGCAATAGAATTCCTCTGTCTCTGAAGTACAAATTAGTTTTAATGACCATTTTCATGAAACTGCTTGCAAAGTATTTGAGTACTGCTAGCTTTTGCTGGACTAGCGCCACATTCTTGGTAGATAAAGATATTATCAGTGGCAAGGACAGGCCAAGACAAACTGACTCCAGTATCTGTTGCAGTGACTGACCAGATGATAGGTTTGTTTATCTCTGCTCTTTGTGTAGTGCATGTCACGATTCACCGACTGGCACAGTCCACCACAGACCTTGCGACAGATGCGCTTATCTGTCAGGATGTCCAGTCTCATCCCGTGTAACTGGGAGTGGTCCACCACAGACTTGTGGCAGATATTGTTTTTAGTTCTGCCAGGATGCCCAGTTTCACCCTCCACGCCCACGGAAGGGCGGGGATGCAGGTTGAGTCGCCGACGGCCCGACCCATGAGACAGGTAGTACTGGTTTTCATGGTTATCCGGTAGCAAGCAAACCAATGCCTGGCCTGACCAAAATTTAAGTTTTAATGACCACACACACAAACACTGAAGTGTCACCCCTTTGTTTGACTTTACAAGAGCGTCTGCAGGCATTTCCCCGCAGTCAGAGGGCAGTTTGTTGAGCCTTATTCATGCTGCATTTCCCCTCTAGTCCGCTTTGGTCTGCGTACGCTTTAGACGAGCCCAGCACGCACGTGGCGCTTCATGCTCACTTTTTTCATCTACCCAGGCCAAGCGGTATTTGTAGTTTCACTCCCACCCTATAGGTAGTGCCAGTGCGCTGAAACGCCAGGATTTTCACGAATGAAGAAGCGCTGCTTTCTTTGTGCTGCCTGACTTCCTGGTTTTCACTCCTTTTCTATGAAGGATGCTGCTGCTGCTGCTGCTGCTGCTGCTGAAGTATTTATGTATGATTCATGTATGTTTATTCTCGTCTTCCACTTCCTCGTTGTCTTCTTCATCTACTTTGTGTGCTGTGCCAATATCCCCACCTGGTGAAAGGGATGTTCAGTCTTGCGCATGCGCTTTTCAACGCATTCAGGTCATGGGCAGGTGGCGCGGTCACAAAACTTGGGCTGGACGCAGTCGTCCGCGGTCGAGCACTGCAGACACTAGTGGAGTGGAGACGATGATGAAAATTCTGTCACACGGGGTTTCCAGTTACACGTACGTGGACAGCAGAGGTGCAGCATGAATCCAGCTTTACGTTTCAACAAGGAAGATGGGGGTATTCACCAGATTAGCATCAGGTACAAATGGATAAATGGAATAGGGTTAGGGTTATGATAAAAGATGCCAATTCAAACATTCCAAAAGTTGAAAATTACAATTTAATCCCACTGAATAAAATTTTAAACAACATCCAGATGAACATTGCAGATTTAGAGGAAAAAAGCTGAAAATTTACGGGAGAAAATTCACAAATTTTGCCACAAAAAAAGTAGCAAATGTATGGAAAAAAGTTGCAAATTTATGAGAAAAAAGTTGCAGATCTACAAGAAAAAGTTTGCCAATTCACAGGAAAAAGTAGCAAATTTTTGGCAAAAAAGTGTAAAATATCCACCTTATTCCTCGCCCCCATGATGCCTCGCGTGAATTATGGGCGCAACTTCCGGTACTAGTTTAGAACGTGTGGTTGTCATTGAAACAGGACACTTTTCCTTGTTAAATTACAATGACTTTGGCATCAAAAATGTGGGAACAGGGTCTTTTGCACCTCAGAAACAGTAATATAATCATAGCACTTCCCACGACTATGGAGAGATGAGAAGATTAGCTTAAAAAGTTTCCTGGCAGACAGTGGCTCCGTTAGTTAGCTCCGCTGCTAAGATGCTAACACAGTCAACAAAAAAAGCTCTGAGATATATCAATGTTTCTACCGCAATAAAGTCGGCTGCATTTTCTTAAAATGTGTTGGACATAATCAAAGTTAGCTTCATGCAGACATACGCCACAGCACCGTGCTTGGCTGTCACGGTAAAAACAGACAGCTGCAGCCGTTCGTTTTACCCCAAAATTAACACGCTCATGCTGCTGTCATGCCATAAATGCTTGTTATTTAACTTCACACGTACAGACCTTTTCTGACAGTTGTTCAGAATTTTATTGACTTATATTTTGTGATAATTTCAAAATTAATGCATGCTGAAGCTGCTAGTCCATATCGTTCCAAGGCAGTGCAATGAATGCAGAAAAAAACCCCAAAACTATTATATCTTTCTTAAATCGTCAAGCCTCAGGAAGCAGACTGTTACTATTTTTATTTATTATTTTATTTCATGCAGCCTTCATTCTGGTGACATATATAACACATAAACGTCAGATCCGTGACTTTCATACAAGTGAAAACATACCTGCTGTGCTCTTGTGTCTGTACCACCGATCACACCAACAGTCCTTTTTCATTTTCAGTGCAGGATCTACGCATCGCCGGTGAGAAGCCTCCATTTGTACAGTCTATGGCACAACCACCAACACCAGCAGCAAGTACCAGATCTACGCCAAAATATTCAAAAAACACAAAAACTACAAGAGCTGAAATTAACTGCCACTGAGTGCAAAACACGTATGTGGACTATACATTAAAATGAATTTGAAAAACTTTTAAAAACACTATTTTAAATGCCCCTGCTGCTCCACTCTTGCTGACTGATTTAACACGACTTCAGCCGAAACCGGAAGTCCCGCCCATAATCGTTCCTACAGCAGCGCCCCCAGGAATAAGGTAGATAAGAAAAAAGTTGCAACTTTATAGGAAAAAAGTAGCAGATTTTTGAGCAAAAATGTGCAAATTTACATGAAAAAAAGTTGAAAATTTAAAAGAAAAAAGTACCAAGTTTGTGAGGAAAAAGTTGCAAATTTACAAGAAAAAGTTTAAAATTTACAAGAAAAAAGTTGCATTTTTTTTTTATAAAAAAGTTTCAAACTTACGAGAAAAAAGTTTCAAATCTACAAGAAAAAGTTTGCCAATTCACAGGAAAAAAGTAGCAATTTTTTTGACAAAAAGTGTAAAATATAAAAGAAAAAAGTTGCAGTTTTATAGGAAAAAAGTAGCAGATTTTTTAGCAAAAATGTGCAAATTTACATGAAAAAAGTTGAAAATTTAAAAGAAAAAAGTATCAAATTTGTGAGGAAAAAGTTGCAAATTTACAAGAAAAAGTTTTAAAATTTACAAGGAAAAATTTGCAATTTTTTTTTTATTCAAAAAAGTTTCAAACATGAGAAAAAAGTTTCAAATCTACAAGAATAAGTTTGCCAATTCACAGGAAAAAAGTAACAAATTTTTGGCAAAAAAATTTCAGATTTATGGAAAAAAGTTGCAAATCTATGAGGAAAAAGTTTGCCAATTCACAGGAAAAAGTAGCAATTTTTTTGACAAAAAATTGTAAAATATAAAAGAAAAAAGTTGCAACTTTATAAGAAAAGAGTAGCAGATTTTTGAGCAACTTTTTTAGTAACAGCATCATGTGAGAGGCATCTACTGTAATAATATTTTTCTTTAGGAGCCAAATAGTCAGAAACAGTAAAATCAAAGGTTAACAGACAATGGTCTGACAGTACAGGGTTATGAGGAGACACTACAAGATTTTCTGTTTCTATGCCATATGTCAGAACAAGGTCCAACGTATGGTGGAGGTAATGAGTAGAATTTCCTACTTTCTGAGAAAACCCCATCAAGTCTAATATTGAATTAAACGCCACATTAAGGCAGTCACTATCTACATCCACATGTATATTAAAGTCCCCTACTATAATTATTCTATCCGATTTCAGCACTAAATCAGCTAAGATTTCAGCAAATTCGGATAAAAACTCTAAGTAGGCTGAGGGAGGGCGATCAACTATGTCAAATAAAATTGGGTTTAGCCTAAAATTGCTAAAATACCCAATACTGAGGACCAGGCCCTCAAAGGAATTATAACGTGTTTTTTGCTTTACATTAACTAGTAATTTGGAATGGTAAATTGTCACTACTCCTCCTCCACAACCAGAACTTCTGGTTCACTGATTCACAGTCAGTGGTGTATCTCGTGTCACTCCGGCCCATCTCCCAATAATTTTGCCGTGGTTCCACAACAAATGTCTAGCACCATGCACTGGATCCCCCCTCTCCCCCCGATCACTCTGTGGGACTCCACTATGCTGGGGGATGCCCTGTCACAAGGCGGCTCGCCTGCGCTGCCCACAAGAGCAAAGCGGAGTCACGCTGAGCCCTGGATGGCAGTGGGGGTAGCTGTCCTCCGACTTATTTAGCACTGGGTTCTCCACAAACGTGCATCTGTGATTGAGGAGGGGTAGTTGCCTTCCGGCAGTCCCTCGGCCCAGTGGTGAGAGTCATTCCATCACCGGCCAGGGCAGCTATCCGAGGCCAACCAGAGATCCACAGCACTACAGTATCACTACGTCTAGGCAGGATTCTGATTTAGAAGCATTCAGTCATAATCCCACAAATGGTAGTGTCACACCCAGTGGCTACTCAGCCAAGCACATACACCAAATGTCTGAGCCTGTCGTTCCTCTCGTACTGATGGTTGCAACAACACATCATCAGTAGGGTAAAACTCACCTGTCCCACGATGGTCTATTCCCAGTTCACGTCCCCTATTAGTGTGTGAACAATCCAATGCTTGGTGAATTCTGCTTCACAATGATAGGAAGAGCCAACATCAAAGGATCAGAAAGCAGCGTCACTATGAGCCCTTGGCCGCCACAAGCCAGTTATCCCTGTGGTAACTTTTCTGACACCTCCAGCTTAAAACCCAAAAAGTCAGGAGGATCGTGAGGCCCTGCTTTCACAGTCCATAGTCATACTGAAAATCAAGATCAAGCAAGCTTTTGCCCTTCTGCTCCATGGGAGGTTTCTGTCCTCCCTGAGCTCGTTAGGACACCTGTGTTACAGCGAGCATCCTGGTACCAGCATTAGCTTGGGGGCTAATAGCTCAGGGGCTTCCTTTAGCTTCCTCCTTCCATCTATATGACAGAAAGCTAGGTGGGTCAATAATAGAGCAGTGGGTGGCTCTTTGGTGGTCGGTTGGCTTTTTCTAGACTTGACGTATACGGACATATACAGTACGGAAGAGTCAGAAATGTTCCTGGTGTTTCTTGGAAGAGGAAAATGAGATAAAGGCTGAGTGTTTTTAAGAGAATGGACTGTTTTGACAATTTGATAATTACGTGACTGGCAGACTCATTTCAGAAAGTTAAAACCTACAAACACAGCATTTTTCAGTCAATGACCCCTCTAAGCAGCTATTGAGTTTTAACGTGCATGCTCTAAATCCATCGTTAAAGCAAGTTTCATCATTAAATCTCCTTCATGTGGCTTTGTCTTTTTTCCATCCACAGAAAGCAAGGGGAAGAAGAAAAAGAAAGCAGTGTCACCATTGCCAGCAGTGTGACAGGATATTTAAATCATCTGAAAATTTAAAGCTCCATCTCAGAATCCATGCGGGAGAAGAGCCATACAGCTGTGAAGAGTGTGGGAACGTCTTTACTGCTAAAAGTTCTCTAAAAATCCACCAGCGTATCCACACTGGGGAGAGACCATACAGCTGTGAAGAGTGTGGAGCCAGCTTTTCTTACTCCAAGTCATTAAAGACACATTACCGGATTCACACTGGAGAAAAACCGTACATCTGTAAGGAGTGTGGGAAAGGTTTTGCCGAGTCCACAACCCTGACGATTCATATGCGCCGTCACACTGGAGAGAAGCCATATAAGTGTGACCTGTGTGAGAAAGCATTTTCAGCATTATCAACCATGACGGTGCACAGGCGTGTTCACACTGGTGAAAGACCACACTGGTGTGACAAGTGTGGCAAAACTTTTGCCTCTGTGGATTTACTGAAAAGTCATCAACGTTGTCACACTGGGTACCTCTGTAAATGGTGTGGGGAGGTTTTCGCTGACAGAAAAAGTCATTTCAATCACATACTGTGTCACAGGTGGAAAGAGAAGCTGGAAAAGGCAAAAAGGGAAAATAAGCCAAATAAATCTGCTCTCTCTGCTGCCAAAACAGTGCAATATGCAGCAATGTCCAGTTCCCAAAAATGGGAACCCTCCAGTTTTCCCATCTCTTCCAGTTCCCAGAAACAGGAACCTTCCAGTTTTCCCATCTCTTCCCATTCTTCATAGCCACATTAAAAGAGTAAAGAACACTTGAGAAGAAAAATAATAGTAGTCCATCTAAATGTGATATGATTTTAATGTAATTCCAACTTGTGTTGCGTTAAAGCTGAAACAGGTTACAGACTGGTGAAGAATGTTTAGGGTTGTAACTAAATATTATTTTTGTTAGTGATAAATCTGCCAATCCCCCCCCCCCCCAATTAGTCGACTAATCATTTGGGCATCTGTTTTTTTTTCTTAGAAACTTCCATCCATCCATCTTCTACCACTTAATTTTTTTTGGGGGGGGGGGAGGGGGGGCGCACTGGAGCCTATCCCAGCATCTTTGGGCGAAAGGCAGGGTCCACCCTGGACAGATCGCCAGGATAATTTTTCAATATTTAAAATACTAAATGATTAAATCCAAACCATTTTTCTTTTCTACAATATAATCAATTAATTTATGCAATAAATCTGTAGAATTTGGCTGTTTGTAATTTACAAATTATTTGCTGTATTTGTAGATTTTGTTAGAAAAGGGCCAATATCAAGATAAGATGGTGTCATTTTCAGTGTTGGAGTAATGAGTTACAAAGTATTGGAATCAGATTATGTTTGTCTGAAATACAGTAATGTAAAACTACCCTGCAGAATATGGCTATGTACCCAGACAGTATTTTTCACATTATAAACTAAATGTTGTGACTTTTCCATGTAAATTTGTGCTTATTTTCCTCAAAATCAATAGTTAGATTAGAGAATAGATTATTTGGCAAGCCTTTTCTTTCAGATTTGTGGTTTGTAATGTTAAATTTGCAACATTTTCCTCCTTATTTTGAGTTTTTGTCCTATGTATTTGCATGTCTTTCCTCATACAGTAAGTTTGAAACTATTATTCCTCCTAAATCTACAATCTGTCAAACTTCCAGCCTAAAAATGAAATAAAGCATACTTTTTCAAGTAAATTGTAACTTTTGTCATAAATTTATGACAGGTTTGTGACAAGATTTCTTCCAAAGCTGCATTCAGTCACTGGTTATGGGCAAGAGTTGCAGGAGGCTATACAGCCACAGGTTGCAGATGGAGTAAAAAAGTTGCAGTTGGAGTAAAAAAGGGTTGAGACACACGAGAAACTAGTGTAATTTATTTAGCTTGTAACTAGTGACTACTGTGTGTGAATCAGTGTGTGAATGGGTGGATAGCAGGATCTGTAAAGCACTTTGGTCATCAAGAGATGAGAATAAAAGCGCTATATAAGTGAATGCCGTTTACCATTTACTGCTTTACATTATATCAAGTTGTATGCCTCATCGAATGAAATAAAATTTGCAATCTGTAGTAAAAGTAAGGAGCAGGTGGGAGAGAACCTGGAGAAGTGAATGAAAGTCAGTAGAAGCAAGACAATATGCTTGTGTGAGTGAGGGAGGTGTAACAGTGAAGATGCAAGGAGTAGAAGTAGTGAAGGTGGATTAGTTTATAGTGCATGCCCGTAGAAAGCAGATGTAAGCATGCATACATGTGACAACTTGTTCAGTGATGCCTGCCTTTGATCTTTGATGTTATTGCAAGTCCTATGATCTTTGATGATTTCATAGTGAGTCCTGTGATCATGAGTGATGCCTGCCTCTGATCTTTGAGGATGTCATAACGAATCCGATGATGCCCGTAGAAAGCAGGTGTAAGCAAGCACGTTAGCACTCGCTCAGGGATGCCTGCCTTTGGTCTTTGATTGTGTCATAGCGAGTCCGATGATTGTGAGTGATGACTGCCTTTGATTTTTTTTTTTTTTTTTGTTGTTGTTACTTATTTGTACCCGTAGGTAGACTTGGTTTGCAGTCTGGTGACAAGCCACCGGCTGCTGGTCGCTGCGTGCGCGAGCGCCCTAAACCTACATGTTTTTGGTGTGCGGGAGGAAACCGGAGAAATCCCGGAGTAAACCCACGCAACACGGGGAGAACATGCAAACTCCACACAGCTCACTGTTGGTCGGGGGCTGGGATCGAACCCACGATCTCATGATCCCCGTGATCCCCCGGCCGAGGGTAAAACTGTGCTGCCACAGTGCTAAACCACTGCGCCACCGTGCAGCCATTTGATGTCATAGTGAGCCATATGATCTTTGATGATGGCATAGCGAGTCCGATGATGCCTGCATTTGATCTTTGATGTCATACTGAGTCCTATAATCTTTGATGATGTCATAGTGAGTCCTTTGATCATGAGTGATGCCTGTGTTTGATCTTTGATGTAGTGAGTCCTATGATCTTTGATGACGGCATAGCGAGTTTTATGATGCCTGCATTTGATCGTTGATGTCATATGATGCCTGCGTTTGAGCTTTGATGATGTCATAGCGAGTCCTATGATCATGAGTGATGCCTGCCTTTGATCACACAGACACACAGATTTTCTTGAATCACTCTATATGATTCAAATTATCCGTCCTTGGACTGTGTCCTGGACTGGTCAGAAAAGATGCCGTGAAGATGAAACACCCGAGGTTCAAGCAGTACATCAGAGGCATGACTGTAAACAACACAGTCGTCTGAGACAGGAGGAGACCCTTCAGCAGCATAGGGTACGACAGACAAGGGCTGCACAGAGAGAGAGAGAGACAGATGGATGTACTTTATTGATCCCAAACTGGGAAATGAGAACCTAGAGACTCCAGCGGCCATAGTCAAATGCATTCCTGGGGCCAGAGCAGGCGACATCGAGTCAAATTTGAAAATGCTGGCTAAAAGTAACTGTAAATACTCCACAATTGTTATTCACGCCAGCATTAATGACATCCGTCTCCGGCAGTCGGAAGTCACAAAACTTAAATCGGTGTGTGACTTTGCAAAAACGATGTCTGCCACTGTAGTATTCTCTGGGCCCCTCCCCAATCTGACCAGTGATGACATGTTCAGCCGCTCGTCATCCTTGAACCGCTGGCTGTCTGTGTGGTGTCCTGCAAATGACGTGGGCTACATTGACAATTGGAGCACAATTGGAGCTCATTGGAGACTGCAAACCAAGTCTACCTACGGGTACAAATAAGTAACAAAAAAAAAAAATTGGGGGGAAAACCTGGTCTTATGAGACGAGACAGCATTCATCCCACTTTGGATGGTGCTTCTCATTTATCTAACAATCTGGCATCTTTTTTATCCAAATTTCCAAAACCCTGACTACTCAGAGTTGGGACCAGGAAGCAGAGTCGCAGTCTTACACGCCTCTCTGCAGCTCCTCTTCATCCGCCATCCCTCAGCTTAGCCCCTGTCTTCCCCATCAGAAAATCGTTGTCTGCTCCCTCCAAAGTAAATAAAAATATAATATATAAGCATCCCAAAGTGATAAAGCAAAATATTGGTAAAACTCAAATTAAACATAAAGCCTCTAAATTGAATGATTTGGCCTCTGTTCCTCCTCATAATTTAAAAATTAAATGTGGTTTATTAAATATTAGGTCTCTAACTCCCAAGTCTCTGTTAGTCCATGATCTGTTAATTGATCATCAGATTGATTTAATTTCCCTTACAGAGACTTGGTTAGGGCAAGAGGATTATGTTGGTTTAAATGAATCAACTCCCTCTGGTTATTTAAACTGTCAAAATCCCAGAAGTTCTGGTCGTGGAGGAGGAGTAGCAACAATTTACCATTCCAAATTACTAGTTAATGTAAAGCAAAAAACATGTTATAATTCCTTTGACGGCCTGGTCCTCAGTATTGGGCACTTTAACAATTTTAGGTTAAACCCAATTTTATTTGCCATAGTTTATCATCCCCCATCAACCTACTCAGAATTTTTATCCGAATTTGCTGATTTCTTAGCTGATTTAGTGCTGAAATCTGATAGAATAATTACAGTAGGGGACTTTAATATACATGTGGATGTAGATAGTGACTGCCTTAATGTGGCATTTAATTCAATATTAGACTCGATTGGGTTTTCTCAGAAAGTAGGAAATTCTACTCATTACCTCCACCATACATTGGACCTTGTTCTGACATATGGCATAGAAATAGAAAATCTTGTAGTGTCTCCTCATAACCCTGTACTGTCAGACCATTGTCTGTTAACCTTTGATTTTACTATTTCTGACTATTTGGCTCCTAATGAAAAATATTATTACAGTAGATGCCTCTCAGATGATGCTGTTACCAAATTTATGCAGATTGTTTCCTCTATGCCATGTGTCAACACAACGGAAATAAGCTATAGACAGCTTGCTCCTTCTGTAATTGATAACATGGTGGATAGTGTTTCAGCTTCTCTGCATCAGACTCTAGACTTGGTGGCCCCCTTAAAAAAGAAAAAGTCTAATCAGAGATTTCTAACTCCTTGGTTCAACACAGAAACTCGTAGCTTAAAACAGAAGACTCGTCAATTAGAAAGAAAATGGCGCTCCACTAATTTAGATGAAATCTATTTAGCTTGGAGAAATCATCTTTTAATTTATAAAAAATCTCTTAGAAAAGCTAGAACGAGTTATTACTCTGCATTAATAGAAGAGAACAAGAATAATCCCAGGTTTCTTTTCAGTACTGTAGCCAGTTTGACAAAGAGTCAGGACTCTGTCAATCCTAGCATTCCCTTAGAGCTTACTAGTCAGGACTTTATGAACTTTTTCAATAATAAAATTTCATCCATCAGAGATAAAATCAATCTGATTCTTCCCACAGTTAACTTAAATACTGTAACTACTACAACTCCTTCTATTGATGTCTGTCTTGATGAGTTTACTCCAATCGACCTTTGTGAGTTAGACAAAATAGTTTCCTCATCCAAACCTTCAACTTGTCTTTTAGACCCTATTCCTACCAGGAATTTACCAATTAATTCATTAAAAATCCTTTAATGTGATTTTCTGGATTTTTTTTTTCTCATTTTGTCTCTCATAGTTGAGGTATACCTATGATGAAAATTGGAGACCTCTCTCATCTTTTAAGTGGGAGAAATTGCACAATTGGTGGCTGACTAAATACTTTTTTGCCCCACTGTATATGATGACCCGTATAAACACATGAATCATCCCATTGCACAAAGAAGGACTATCAGGAGCAGAGTGAAAATGTGAGGTATCAGTCTGTAAGGTGCAGTATGGCAACATAGCTATGACCAGAATACATCATAGTGAGTTATTGTACATTGAAATTGCATGTGGCAGGAAAGATTTCCTGTACCTGGCCGTTCGACAACGAAGCTGTAGTAGTCTACTGGAGAAAGTGCTTCGCTGTCTGTCCAGTGTGTGGTGGAGGGGGTGATCAGGATTGTCCATGATGGATCGCAGTTTATTTAGTGTTCTCCTCTCCACCACTGTCAAACATCTCCGCTCTGAGACCAATTACAGAGCCAGCCCTCTTGATAATCTTGTCAAGTCTGTTGGTACCTCTGGCCCTGATACTGCTACCCCAACAGACAGCAGCAAAGAAGATGGCGCTGGCAACAACAGTCTGGTAGAAAAGCTCCAGCATCCTGCTGCAAACGTTGAAGGAGCTCAGCTTTCTCAGGAAGTAGAGTCTGCTCATCCCCTTCTCGTGTGCAGCATCAGTGTTGGATCTCCAGTCCAACCCGCTGCTGATCCTGACACCCAGATATTTGTAGTCCTCAACCACTCCCACATTCTCCCCCCTATTCTGCAGTGGCTGAAAAGGCGTCTTCCTCTTCCTGAAGTCAATCGCCATCTCTCTTGTCTTGCTGACATTCAACCTCAGGTGATTCTGCTCCGTCCACTCCACAAATCTGTCTACCAGTGCCCTGTACTCCCCCTCCTCTCCTCCTCTTATACACCCCACAACAGCTGAGTCATCAGAGAATTTTTGCAGGTGGCATGACTCAAGTGTTGTACCGAAAGTCAGTGGTGTATAAGGTAAAAAGAAAGGAGAGAGCACAGTCCCCTATGGAGCTCCCGTATCACTAGTCGCCACTCCAGACAAGACACTGCCCAGCCTGACAAACTCTGGTCTGCCTGTCAGGTAGTCGGTAATCCAGGCGATCACAGAGCTGTCAACCCCCATCACCCGCAGCTTCTCACCCAGCAGCAGTGGCTGGATGGTGTTAAAGGCACTGGAGAAATCAAAAAAAGTGATTCTCACAGTATCTCCTCCATCATCCAGGTGCAGATGGGCTTGTTGCAGCAGGTAGATGACAGCATCTTCAACTCCTAACTGGGACTGATATGCAAACTGCAGAGGGTCCAGCCACGTCTTCACCTGCGGCCTCAGGTGGTCTAAGACCAGTTGCTCCAGGACCTTCATCGCATGAGATGTGAGGGCAACTGATTGATAGTCGTTCAGGTCCAATGGAGATGACTTCTTGGGGACAGAAACCAGGCAGGATGTCTTCCACAGCACCGGTACTCTCTCCAGACTCAGGCTCAGGTTGTACAGGTGTTTCAGTACCGGGGCTAGTTGGTTAGTACAGGTCCTCAGAATCCTGGCAGAGATGCCATCCAGGCCTGCCGCCGTCCGCTGATGGAGTCTCTCCAGCTGTTTCTCCACCTGATCTGTAGTCACCGTGAAGTGAGGGAGGGTCCTGGTGCCCCCTGAGGAGGAGGAGGGGGAGATGGAGAGAGGTTCTGCATGGGAGCGTGGGTAGGGAGGAGTGCGTGGGGGTCTGGTTGTGTTGCTCGGGTGACAGACTGTGAGTTGAACCTATTAGAAAACAAATTCAGTTCCTCAGCTCTCTCCTGGCTCCCAGATGGCTGCCTGACTCTCCCCTTGTATCCAGTTATTTGTTTCATTCCCTCCCACACATCTTTAGTGTTGTTTTGCCTGAGTTTCTCTTCCAACTTCCTCCTATAATTGTCCTTGCACCTCCTCAGCATCTCTCTCAGCTCATGCTGCACTCCCCTCAGCTTCTCCTTGTCTCCAGCCCTAAAAGCTCTCTTCTTTTTGTTCAGAAGTGCTTTCAGGTCACTGGTGACTCATGGTCTGTTGTTGGAGAAGCAGTGTACAGTCTGAACTGGCATGGTCATGTCTTCACAGAATCTAATGTATTCTGTGATGCAGGCAGTCAGTCAGTTATGGGAAACGTGAGGCAGTGCGCCATGCACGTGCTGCTGAGTCAGTTGAAGCCCAAAATGCCCGCCAAGTGAGCAATGCTGAATGCCAGGCAAAGCACAGAGAAGCTGAGACCAAGGAGATGCAGAATAGTCGACTGGCCACCAACGCTGCACGCCAGGCAACGCACAGAGAGCTGAGATGAAGGAGATGCGTATTAGTCAGCTAGCCAGGGATAGTGAATGCCATGCATCACACAGAGGAGCTGAGACAGAAGAGATGCGGAATAATCGACTGGAGGGTGTGGCTGTGCATGTTTGTGTGTGTGAGTATGTGTGTGAGAGTGGGGCCTTGTGTATGAGCGGGTGCGGAAGTAGGTGTGTGTGTTGTGTGTGGGTGTAGGTGGGCATGTGTGATGGGGGTGGGGGTATGTGTGTGTATGGGAGCGGTTACCTGTGGGTGGATGTCTAGGGGTGGAGGATGTGTGTATGGGTAGGAGAACTTTGTTGGGTGTCGTGGGTGGGGCAGTCCATGTAGTGGCATGGGGGTTGGCGATTCGGGGCCTGCTTGTCCCGGCCGCCCTGCTGTTGTGTTGTGGGGTGGGGCGCTTTGTAGCATTGCCCCTGGTGTCATTGGCGGCGGGTGTGTGTTGGTGCTCGGGCGTGGTTGGGGGGGCCGTTGGCACGGGTTGGTGGCCATGTTTCCGTTGGGCTGCTCCGGGGTGGCTGTGGCTGCAGGGTGGCCTGCTGCTGTCGGTGTGCGTCTGGGGTGGGTGGTCGGTACGCTTGCGTGGGAGCTCGGAGGTGTTGCTTGGCATATGGGGTGCCGTGTGGATCTGGCCCATTGTTCATTATTTTAACTATTGTTGTCCGTGTTTGTGTGTGTAAGATGAGTGGGACTGGATGTGGCTGCCCCATCATGCTGGTGTGTCCTGGGCTGCTCGCACTGGTGGTCCTCGCCCTGGGTTGGGATTTGGGGGCAGTGAGTGGCCTCATGAACCAGTTTGCAAGCTGACTTCTGGGGGGGACTGTTTGGGGATTTCCCCATCCCTGTTACCCTCTTCCTGCTGGGGGAGTGGGGACCCCGGGACCCATCATGTTTTCAAAATCCCTGGGTGCTGCTGAATATATAGATACAACCAAGGGAGTGAGAGTGGGACTGAAAATGATAGTAAGTGAGAAGGAGGGGTGATGAATGGAGGTGGTGATGGTGGGTCAGTTTGTGTGGCACTTTGCGTGTCGGGTGGCATCTCGGGGCACCTGCGGTGGTCTGCTAATCAGTCGCTTGGGTGGGCGCTGGGGGTGGGGTCTGCTTCTGTGGCCACAACCGCCCTGGGGTGGGTTGGCCGGGGGGTGGCCGCTGGCCTACGATGGCAGTCTCCCTGGCCGCTGCTGGGTGCTGGTGCGCGTTCAGGCTGCTGCATCTGCTTCGTGGCCGCCTTAAGAAACAAGGGTGAATGAGGGGTGAGATTGAATGGGTACAGGAGTGAGAGACAATGGGTGGGTCCGGGTGAGTGAGAGTGAGGGAGTGCAATGGGTGCGCATGGGAGCATGTGGGTGGGGAGGGGTGTGTCTGCAAGTCGGGAGGTGCTGAATTAAGGGGTGGTAGTGCCTCTCAGCTATGTGGGCTCCCCTGGGCAGGGAGGACTTCTTTGGGCATGGGGGGCCCCGACATGTGTGGCGGTGGCGCTGGGGGGGGGGGTGCTGTGGGGATGCCTGGGGGGGCTCACGCCAGGAGGCGCGGGCCAGTCTCCAGCCCTGGGGGTGAAGTCGCTGGCTTCCTGGCACCCAGGGGGTGGGCGTTGTCCCCGCTGGGGGGGTAGGGGGCTGGTGGATCTGGGGGAGTGGCCTCCCTCAATTGTCCCTCTGGGGGCAGATGCCTGGCTTTCCTGAGGCTTGCTGTCCTCCGGCGTTTGTGCCCTGTGGGGGTTGGTGGCACTGCCTTGCCTAATCAGGGTTCCAGGGGGGAGAGCTGCTGCGACCGGCCCCCCGCTTCATATGCTTCCTGACAAACCACTCCCATGCACACACTCATTTTGCGCACGCTCTCATATATACACACACAGACGCACACGCACAAGTGTCTCTTCTTTAACAGGTGCAGAAACCAGACTTGTGTTGAGACATCTTCAGTGGAAGAAGCAGTTTGTCTTTTGTTTGATTTAGTTGTTGGCTTGTTTGGTTTTTTGTCTGTTCCCCTCCCTTTTCTTCTTTCCCTCCACACACTTCTTTTCCCTCTTCCCCATCCTGTTGGGTCCTCCATGGGTAAAATAATTAAAATAAAGTATTAAAAGTTATTACAGGGGGAGTTTACAATATACAGTACATAGTTAGGTACTGTATAAGCTCCTCTGGGCAAAGTAAATCTGTTTTGGCACAAGAAGGGTGACGGATCCCTGTTCTGCTTACCTAGCTGCCTGACAGGGCAAGATGGGAACAAAAAAAAAGGAGATGCGTAATAATCAGCTGGGCAGGGAAAGTGAATGCTAGGAAAGGCACAGAGAAGCTGAGACGGAGGAGATGCAGAATAGTCTGGCCAGAGACAGTGCACAAAGATCATAAGACTCACTATGACATCATCAAAGATCATAGCCTCGCTATGACATCATCAAAGATCAAAGGCAGGCAGCATGGGCGGCCAGCCGACTATTCCACATCTCCTCCATCTCACCTTCTCTGTGCCTTGCCTGGTGTGCAGTGTTGGTGGCCAGCCAACTATCCCGCATCTCCTCTGTTTCAGCTTCTCTGTGCCTTGCTTGGCATGCAGCGTGCATGGCCAGCTGACTATTCCACATCTCCTCCATCTCAACTCACTATGACATCCTCAAAGATCAAAGGCAGGCATCACTCATCATCACTCTATATATAATTCAAGAAATCTCTGTCTGTCACGATCATAGGACTCGCTAAAAGATCATAGGACTCGCTATGACATCATCAAAGATCAAAGGCAGGCATTACTGAATGAGTAGAGTGATGATATAGAGTGAAGTGATGATATAGAGTGAAGTACGAGGAGACGAAGAGTGATGTCTGAAGATAGAGTTGAGGTTTGATTGGACACAGCAATGATGATAGAAAGACTACAGCTCCTGACCAGATAGAGCGAAGTACATGGCGGTAATGCACCTGTATGCTGGTTGCCATCCGCCAATCAAATCTAAAAGAAGAAGTAGAAGAGTTAATTAAGAGTTAGAAGAGTTAGTTAATTTTCATAGAATTTACCAATGAAAATCAGACAATGCTTTTGAATTGTGGTTCAACAGAATTATTTTAAAAAACAAACTCATGAAACAGGCCTGGACAAAAATGATGGTACCCTTAACTTAATATTTTGTTGCACAACCTTTTGAGGTAATCACTGCAATCAAACAATTTCTGTAACTGTCAATGAGACTTCTGCACCTCTCAGCAGGTATTTTGGCCCACTCCTCATGAGCAAACTGCTCCAGTTGTCTCAGATTTGAAGGGTGCCTTCTCTAGACGGCATGTTTCAGCTCCTTCCACAGATGTTCAATAGGATTCAAATCAAATCAAACCAAACTTTATTGTCATATTGCTGTACATACAACTGTAGTGCAGGCAAGATGAAATTGCGTTTCTCTCGGCATCCATATAAGAAGCAGCATGATTAAGACACACTCCCACGTAGCTCCACCCCCCAAGTAATTCTGTTGAACCACAATTCAAAAGCATTGTCTGATTTTCATTGGTTAATTTTCATAGAATTTTTATTTATTACCACTTTTGTCAGGTTCAAGTTATTTCTGTGACCATTGTGGGTTTTTCTTTCATTAACAGAGGGGTACCACCAATTTTGTCCACGTGTGCTAGTATTAAACCAAGACAACACAAGTAAACACAAAATGCAGTTTTCAAATGAAGGTGTTTATTATTAAGGGTAAAAGAAAATCCAAACTTACATGACCCTGTGTGAAAAAGTGATTGCCCCTCCTGTTAAAACATAAATTAACTGTGGTATAGCACATCTTTTGAAAGCTGAGTTCAATTTCTCGAGCCACACCCAGGCCTGATTACTGTCACCCCTGTTCTTCTTCGTCTTCTTTTAGATTTGACCGGCGGTTGGCAACCAACTTACAGGTGCATTACCACCACTGACTCAATCAAGAAATCATTTAAATAGGACCCAAAAGACCCTCAAAAGCTAGACATCTTGCTGCAATCCAAAGAAATTCAGGAACAAATGAGGAACAAAGTAATTGAGGTCTATCAGTCTGTAAAAGGTTATAACGCCATTTCGAAAGCTTTGGGACTCCAGTAAACCAGTGAGAGCCATTATCCACAGTGGTGAACCTTCCCAGGAGTGATCGGCCAACCAAAATTACTCCAAGAGCACAGCTACAACTCATCCAAGAGGTCACAAAAGACCCCACAGCAACATCCAAAGAACTGTAGGCCTCACTTGCCTCAGTTAAGGTCAGTGTTCATGACTTCACCTTAAGAAAGAAACTGGGCAAAAATGGCCTGCATGGCAGAGCTCCAAGACCAAAACCACTGCTGAGCAAAAGGAACATAAATCACAGTTTTGCCAGAAAACATCTTGATCACCAAAACTTTTGGGAAAATACTCTGTGGACTGATGAGATGAAAGTTGAACTTTTTGGAAGGTGTGTGTCCCATTACATCTGGCATAAAAGTAACAGCATTTCAGAAAAGGAACATCATATCAACAGTAAAATATGGTGGTGGTAGTGTGGAGGTCTGGGGCTGTTTTGCTACTTAAGGACCTGGAAGACTTGCTGCGGTAAATGGAATCATGAATTCTGCTGTCTACCAAAAAATCCTGAAGGAGAATGTCCGGCCATCTGTTTGTGACCTCAAGCTGAAGCGCACTTGGGTTCTGCAGCAGGACAATGATCCAAAACACACCAGCAAGTCCACCTCTGAATGGTTTAAGAAAAACAAAATAAAGACTTTGGAGTGGCCTAGTCAAAGTCCTGACCTGAATCCGATTGAGATGCTGTGGCATGACCTTCAAAAGGTAGTTCATTCTCGAAAACCCTCCAATGTGGCTGAATTACAACAGTTCTGCAAAGATGAGTGGGCCAAAATTCCTCCACAGTGCTGTGGGGTACTTGGTTATAAATTACTGGTTACATTACAGGTTCATGCAACAAGGGAATATGTTTTCCATCACAATAAACTTTATTACAAAATCAAATGGCAGTTTATCTCCAGACAGTATAAATATTTAACCAGGATTCTGTGCTGGCACAACGGGAGGTCTTCCTCCCACCCAGTGAACTGGGGACTCGGGGAAAGGGGGTGAGAAATGGAAATGTTGGAGAAGAAAGGAGAAAATTCAAAGGTAGGTGCCAGAGCACCGGGGGGAGAAAACTATGTGAAGATATTCCTTCACACCTGGAATGCCAGGTGTGAATGTATTGTGATGTGATGTGCTCTGTTGTAATGTATGTAGTCCTGGTGCCAAGGAAGAGAGTGTAAGCTGTATTAAAAGTTCACTTTGGCACCCGGAGTTCAGTCTGACTTTGCTGATAGAGGAATAAAGTCTGTGTCTGCAATGCTCATGTCTCATTTTGTTCATTCCCCTACACTGGTGACCCTGAGACATGAAAATGGAAGACAGACCAAGCACCTCTGTGGGAACACCTGCACTAGGGTTTCTCCCCACTGCATTGGCTGTGGCGGTCAAACTCTGGGACTTTTGGCTCCACGACGCCTGGTTCATCCACGTAGATGCTCAGTTCGCTCTTGCTCTCCGCTGATGACACCAAGTACCATTATATGGTGGCTTCACTGAACTCACGTTCCACTCAGCACACCATGAGCCTGCTCCGAGCACCCCCAGCCCAGGGAAAGTATGACGCTCTCAAGCAGCTGTGGTTGCAGCATTACACCCTCTTTGCCGGAAAGAGAGCAGAGAAGCTCCTCTCACACTTGGAATTAGGGGACGGATCGGCTATTGAGCTAATGGAGAGTATGCTGGCTTTGCTGGGTGCAGATGACGGATCTTTCCTCTTCTCCCATCTCTTCCTGAAGAAACTGCTGGTTTTGGCACAGCCAATTTTGGCCAACTCACCGCTGCTAGCTGCCAGGGACCGCTTGCTAGCGGAGGAAGCGGATCGCATTATCCTGGCAAGCAGGAGTTTTGGAGTCCAGGTGGTGAGACTGGGACCTTCAGCGGACCACACCAAGGCTGACGACCCGAAGGTTGTGGCCAGGACAGCCACTCGGGGACGCTGGAACGGGACGGTGTGTTTCTGTCATCAACGTTTTGGCGCCGACACGTGGCGTTGTCTCCCTCCGTACCGCTTCGACATGCTGGACAAACGGGCTAGCCAGTGGTCAGTAGCAGCTATGACCGATAGTAACAGGGAGAAGCTGCTTTTCATCAAGGACACAAGTTCCGGGAGATGGTTTTTGGTGGACTGTGGTTCCCAGAAGAGTCTCATTTTGCCAGTCTGAGATGATAAGCTGGCAGAAGGTTGTGGCCTGTCATTAACGGCCGCCAACAGATCCCCCATCAAGACTTTTGAAGAAAGGTCGTAACTGTGTGTTTGCATGGACACAATTACAAGTGGGACTTTGTGGTAGCTGCCTGTTTGGTTCCTATCTTAGGTGCTGATTTTCTGTGTGCTTATGGTCTCCTTGTCAATGTTGCTAACAGATGTTTAGTGGATGCTGTGTCTTTTGCTTCACTGCGTTGTATGGCTCGGAGAGCTGGGCCACCAGCACATACCAATTTTTTAGCTTCGGGGGATGAGTATCAGCGTTTGCTTTCTGAGTTTTCGCGCTTACAGTGCCCACCTTTTCCATTACCGTGACCAAGCATGGGGCCGAGCATTTCATCACGACAAAGGACCCACCGGTTTTTGTGCATCCATGTCACCTGGTCGCAGCTAAGCTAGCCATTGTGCGCGAGGAGTTTGCTAACTTGGAATGTCTAGGGATCGTTAGGCGCTCCAATAGCCCTTGGGCGTCCCTGCTGCACATGGTGCCTAAGTCCAATGGTTCGTGGCACCCATGCAGTGATTTCCGTCGACTGAACAATGTCACTGAACACAACCGCTACCCCATCCCACACATCCAAGATTTTTTCATGCACCTGGCCAGGATGCGCATTTTTCCTAAAGTGGATCTGGTCTGCGGTTACTACCAGGTTCCAGTTCGTGCCAAGGACATCCCAAAAACAGCAGTGATAACTCCTTTCTGCCTTTTCGAGTTTTTACGCATGCCTTTTCAGTTAAAAGGCACAGCCCAAACTTTTCAGAGTATGATGGACGTGGTGCTCCACGATTTGCTGTTCATTTTTGTTTACTTAGATGACATTCTGGTAGCTAGTGCATCAGAGGAGGAACATCTCGCTCATCTGAAGCAAGTTTTCCTTCAGTTAAGCTGGTGGGGTCTAAATTCATCTGGCCCCACTTACACAAGGATGTGATGGAGTGAGCTGCGGCGTGCGTTGCACGCCAGCGGGCTAAAGTGCAGAGGCACACTAAAGCCCCCTTTGAACCTTTCTGGATTGCAGCCAGGAGGTTCGACCATGTACACGTGGAATCAGTGGGTCCCTTCCGCCATCACAGGGTTTCACGCACCTTTTGACGATAGTGGACTGCACTACACGTTGGCCAAAGGCAGTTCCGCTGGCTTCCACCACATCCACCGATGTGGCCTATGCGTTTTTGTTATCCTGGGTCACACGTTTCGGTTCCCCATTGGACATCACCTTCAACAGGGGTCTGCAGTTCGTTTCAGAACTCTGGTCCACGATGGCCGAGAGCCTGGGGGTCAAAATCCACCACACCAACGCATACAACCCGCAGGCTAATGGTTTGTGAGAGAGGTTCCACAGGTCACTTAAAGCAGTGCTCAGAGCCTTGTTTACAGATGCGAATTGGGTCGACTGCTTGCCTTGGGTTCTACTGGGGTTGCGCTCCGTTCCCAAAGAAGATTTGGCAGCTTCCCCAGCAGAGCTCGTTTTTTGTCAGCTGTTACAGATCCCAGGTGAATTTTTTCTGGAAAGTCCCAGGCCCGGTACCGACTCGGCCGCAAGTTTTTTTTTCTGGGGTAGAGGTTAGTAGCGTTCCGGGGCTGGCGCACCATTGTTTTCCCCGCACTTTTGTTCCGAAGTGTTTGGAGAATGCCAAGTTGGTTTTCATTAGGCAAGACGCCCACAGAACCCCGCTGCGTCTGCCTTGCGATAGCCTGTTCAGAGTTTTGGAAATGGGGCAAAACATTTTGTTTGATTTTGGGGGGCACAAGGAAACCCATCTGTATAGACAGGCTTAAGCCCACTTATGTGTTGGCAGATGAGCAGGTGGTGCTGGCCCAGGCTCCCCAGTGTGGACGCTCGCCTGCAGTGGGTCCGCAGGGTTGTTTTCCCCCTTCAGAGAACTGTTTTCAGGAGACCAAATCTTTCCCCTCCCCACCTTTTCCCCCTCCAGAGGACTGTCCACTAGGAACTGTGTCTTTCTTCACCCACCCCAACAGCAAGGCACTTTGGTCGGCCCGGCAGCTCCACATTACAGCCGTTATGGGTGCTTGCTCAAGCCCAAGGTACCGGAAGGTAAAGGCCCCTTCTTGGTGTTTTTTGGGGGGGGGGCTGTGTGGTGGCACAGCGGGAGGTCTTACTCCCACCCAGTGACTTGGGGATAGGAGGAAGGGGGTGAGAAATGGAAATGCGGGAGAAGAAAGAAGATGCAAAGGTAGGTGCCAGAGTACCAGGGGGAAGAAAGCTATGTGAAGATGTGCCTTCACACCTGGGATGTCAGGTGTGAATGTATTGTGATGTGATGTGCTCTGTTGTAATGTATGTACTCCTGGTGCCAAGGACGAGAGTGTAAGCTGTATTAAAGGTTCACTTTAGCACTCTTATTCATTCTTCTACAATTCTAACATTTTATCCTAATCATTGGTTTGCCACACATCAAATATCGTAATTCTCAAAACTGACTAAAATAAAAAAATAATGGAACTCATCCTGTCAGATTTATGTCCCTCTAAAACAAAAAGCTGCCTCATCAGTAAACTCACTCCTGGCATGCACTGAAGACAAAGTCTTGGATGGCCCTAAACTTCCTAAATTTTAATGATAAGACCAAAGTGATGGTGTTTGGACCTAGTCGCCCCTCTGAGTCCCCTCCTGTATACTTGGCCCCCCTTTCTCCTTATGTTAAATCAGAATCAGAATCAGAATCAGGTTTATTGCCATTGTTCATGTAGTACACAAACTAGGAATTTGTCTCGGTACAATGCTGCAACATTAAACATGATAAGATAAGAGAAATAAACTATACATGTAATAAAGTGTAGGATAAGATTAAGTGATACTGGTCAACAGTTAAAATATATATTAGCCAGCAGCAGATACTGTGGAGAACTATATAGTGCAGTCGGTAATGCAGGAAGAAAACAGTGATGATTGACATGAGTCTGGTTGAGCTGCTGTACATGGTGCACGAGAGTCACTTAGTGTTCAGCAGTCTGATGGCAGAGGGGAAGAAGCTGTTCATGTGACGGGAGGTTTTAGTCTGGATGGACCGAAGTCTTCTACCAGAGGGGAGGGGGGCAAACAGTACGTGACCAGGGTGTGAGGGATCGGCTATGATCCGGCCAGCACGCCTCCGGGTCCTGGAGATGTACAGATCCTGGAGAGATGGGAGCTTGCAGCCGATCACCTTCTCAGCAGTGCGCACGACGCGCTGCAGCCTTAGTCTGTCCCTGGCAGTGGCTCCTGCGTACCACACGGTTATGGAGGTGGTGAGGATGGACTCGATGATGGCTGTGTAGAACTGCACTAACATCTTGGTGGGTAGCTTGAGCTTCCTCAGCTGCCGCAGGAAGAACATCCTCTGCTGGGCTTTTTTGATGAGTGAGCTGATGGTCAGCTCCCATTTGAGGTCCCTGGTGATGGTAGTGCCTAGGAAGCGGAAGGAATCAGCAGTGGTGATGGGAGAGCCTGAGAGGGTGAGGGGGGGCAGAGGAGTAGTGACTTTCCTGAAGTCTACAATCATCTCCACTGTCTTCAGAGCGTTCAGCTGCAGGTTGTTATTGCTGCACCAGGACGCCAGCTGGGCCACCTCTCTCCTGTAGGCGGACTCGTCGCCGTTGGAGATGAGCCCGATGAGGGTGGTGTCGTCCGCAAACTTGATCAACTTGACAGACTGGTGGCTGGAGGTGCAGGAGTTGGTGTAAAGGGAGAAGAGTAGGGGGGAAAGTACACAGCCCTGGGGTGATCCGGTCCACAGCTGGATCCACAGCTGGGAACCTTGGTTTTATCATGGACAATGATTTTAAATTAGACACGCAGATTCGTTCTGTGGTAAAATCCAGCTTCTTTCATCTAAGGTGTTTAGCAAAAGTAAAACTCAGTCCCTCTAGACCACACCTGGAAACAGTAATCCATGCTTTTATTTCATCTCGGCTGGATTACTGTAACGCACTTTACGACAGTGTCAGCCAGTCATCTCTTTCACATCTGCAGCTGGTTCAAAATGCCGCTGCTCGTCTTTTAACAGGTACACGTGGAAGAGATCACATCACACCCATCTTAGCTTCACTCCACTGGCTGCCCGTGTATTTTAGAGTTCATTTTAAAATTCTTTTATTTGTTTTCAAAATCCTTGAATGGCCTTGCTCCACCTTACCTCTCTGAGCTTCTGCATCCCTACGCTCCCACCCGGTCCCTTAGGTCAGCTGAACAGCTGCTTTTGGAGGTACCAAAGGCAAGGCGCAAGCGCAGAGGGGACAGAGCCTTTTCGATCATGGCCCCCAGGTTATGGAATGATTTACCCCTGGACATCAGACAAGCACCTTCACTGTCCATTTTTAAAACACGTCTTAAAACATACTTTTACTCCCTGGCCTTCAACCCAGGATGAGACATTGATTTTATTGAATGAAATGGATTTTTATTTACTTTACTTTTTATTTTATTTCTGAATTTATTTATTTATTTATTTTTACTGTGGTTCTTGTGTTAGCACCCTTTGTGTTAGTGCCCTGCTTTTATGTTCTCTTGCTGTACAGCACTTTTTGTAGTGAGTGTTGCTTTTAAAGTGCTTTATAAATAAAGTTGATTGATTGATTGATTGATCCTTGAAAATGAATCCTGCATTTCAAAAAGGAGAGAAAGGCGACTACTTTTCCCATCATAAGGAGTGGCCATTCTTGCTGTTCACATGCAGATGTCATGAAATAAGAGTAATATTTAGTTATATATGTACAACATACCAAGATATACCGGAGTGGTGGACTAGTGGTAGAGCATCCAGCCCATGGCTAAGAGGTTGTGGGTTCAAAGCCCAGCTGGTCACAGCAAAGACAATAAAAATGGTGTGGAGAGTGCAAATAATGAAGGCAGACTCATGCAGCACACGACTTTATTCACTCTCACATCAGTCATAAACAGAAGAGCATTTCTCAATCCACCAGGGTCTCTCCATTTATATCATCCACCCATCTCACATCTGCATGACATCTCACATCACAATACATTCAACCCTTCTCCCCCCAACTACTTCTTCCTCCTTCCTCACCATAATCTCTCTCATCTCAATACCTATTGTCCTCATCTGTTTACCCTCTGCATCCAGTCTGAGATGATTAACCCAACGTCTACAATGGTACTTTCTAGCTTGGTGCTCAGCATAAATCGAATGGGGAATGGAAAGTTGGTTACACAGTGTCCTCCTTGTGTCGGCCGCAAGCCTAGGTAGTGTTAGCTTTTGTCCATATCCAATACACTAACACTGAACCCGCTTCCAGCTTTTGGACAATGACCAAAACTCATAGGAGGGTCGTAAAACATCCAAAATTGGAGTCTATGAACTGGAACGTCTCCAACTGTATTGCAATCATCCACAACTTTCCATGTCCCTTTGTTTTCAAGTTACGGGAGTGGTTAGCACTGCGGCAGCACAGCAACTCACCCTTGGCAGGGGGATCCTGGGTTCGATCCCAGCCCCTGACCAACAGTGATCTGTGTGGAGTTTGCATGTTCTCCCCGTGTCTGTGTGGCTTTACTCCGGGATTTCTCCGGTTTCCTCCCACATGCCAAAAACATGCAAGTTAGGTTAACTGGCATCAAACTGGGGATTCTAAATTGTCCTTAGGTATGACTGTGAGAGTGAATGGTTGTCCGTCTCTCTGTGTTGGCCCTGCGATGGACCGGCGATCTGTCCAGGGTGGACCCTGCCTCTCGCCCAAAGATGCTGGGATAGGCTCCAGCCCCCCCGCGACCCGAAAAGGATTAAGCGGAAGAAGATGGATGGTTTTTCAAAAGTGGTAATTCAGCAAAAGTTCACCAGATGGCAGCACATTTTGTGTTATTGGAAGTGGATAGAGCAGAGTATTGCCATTGGACATCTTGGCATATGGCCTTTCGACACATTCCCTTTATTGCCTAGTGTCCACTTGTTGGAAGTGATACACACATACATTACTGGTAATGAGGTCTTCATTAGACTGGGAGAGGAAAAACCCAGGTCCTGTCAGCCGGCCACCCCTTTAGCTAATAGACCAATAGCAATACATGCATATGTTAAAAAACTGAAATTCTTGCAGCGGTCAGACAAAAAAAAATTTCAGTTCCCTAATGGGGAGTGTATTATCAGGAAGGACATCTGGTGTAAAATCCTTGAAAACTCTAACATGCAGACAAATGATCCGCTGTGGCGACCCCCAAATAGGGATATAAATGTAGTGAACTACATCTATATCATACTTTATACTGTACACCACCACATGAGGGACAGGAGAAAATAATCAGAGAATCAGAGTGAAGGGAAGATGGGAACCAAAGACCTTCACAAGAAAATACTGAAAACCATAAAAATCACCTAAAGTTATTTATCAGAACACTGAAATTAAACTGTTTCTGGGTCGATGTATTCACTGCTATTTCTGTCAGAAGACTGAGAATCTGTCTCATGATGTGGACTGTTGTCAGAAGGTCCAGAAGCAGAGGGCGAGGAAGAGAAAAATATGCTGAGGAACACGGCGGCGAACCAGTAATACACCACCGCCATCACCACGCTCCAGCTTCCTATAGAGCAGACAGACCAGAATGTGTTTCAAAGTCAAAATAAAAGTGTTTTTGGAGGTCAAGAGAAGATGTGTTAGAGTAAGTTACAATGATGTGGAGCGCTTCAATCACCCAGTAGAGCCATTGTGTCTTAAATTTCAAACCTGCTTTTAATTATTAGTCATAAAAAGTAAAAAGACTCACCTTGAACAGAGAGTACGACTAGTTTCTTTCTTAGGGCATGTCCGTTCCTGCTGTACAGAGTGCACACGTAGATCCCTGTGTCAGCAGGACTGGGGTCTTTCAGGATCAGACCAAGGTCTCCGGTCCTCAACGGGTCTTCCTTCATCTCTGTGCGACCTAGATACTCCTGGTCCTGTATGAGAGGTTGGCTCTGGTCACTCTGGTACTCGTGGACCCTGAGAAACGTGTGGTCGAATCGTCTCCACTCCACCACAACATCCTCAAGCAGACGACTGGAGGTTTTAAAGGGCAGCTGGACTGACTCCACCCCCACCGTCACCTTGACCTTCTCAACCTGAGGAACTGAGAAGAGTATCCAGTAATATTCATCAATGTGTCCTACTTTACTGATTTGAAACCAACATTTGACAAGCGCAAGATGAGAGGTGAAGATCAAGTCGTACATACACAGTGGTCTTGGTCTCGACAGAGTTGACCCAGGAGTGAATGTCATTGACAAAAGCTTCATGTTAGCAGGTTTAAGCAGGTTTTTTGGGAGGAGAAGCAGTGGAAAAGGAGCTTTAGACTCACCTGTGACCTGCAGTACCACCACTGTCTGTTCCAGGATGAGCCTATTCTCCCTGTAGACCGTGCAGGTGTACACACCGCTGTCAGTAACTTGGGGTTCTTTCAGGGTCAAGCCAAAGTCTTGAGTTCTCAGTGGGTCTCCATTCATCTCTGCGTGGTCCTGGTGAGCCTCCTTCTGACATTCTGGTTGGTTTTGATCATTATAATACACGTGGATGGTCATGAGTTTAGAGTCTGAACATCTCCAGTCTACTATGAAGTTTCCCCGTATGTCGACTTTGGTTTTACACGGTAGCAGGACAGACTCTACCCCTTCTGTCACATTTACTTTCTTTGCCTGAAAATCTGAGCGGAGAACATGGGGGTGGAGTCAGTCAGGTCAGACAGAAAGAACGGAAGGTAGAAAAGCCAGCAGAGCAACAGGGAAGGACATGGAAACAGAATACGCTGTTCTGTATTTCGGTTCGTACCTAAGACGCTTTTACAAATACATTATTCATTCACTCCAGACAGACAATGGTAGTGGCAAGCTACTCCTGTAGCCACAGCTGCCCTGGGGCAGGCTGACAGAAACATGGCTTCCAATGAGCTTGATTTTCATTCATGCAGAGTTCAGACTGGAAATGTTTATCTTCATCTTGCTGCCCCCGTTTCATGTACTTAAGACAGACCTACTTTCATTGCTTATTCTGCTATCTTGCTTTTCATCTCTACTCACTTGGGTGGGGGTGGGGGGTAGGAAAAGTAGGAAAAAGTCGAAAAGTTGTAAATTATACAAAAAGCAGAAACTTTTTTAGAAAAAAATGAAATTTTACAATAAAAAAAGATCAAAATTTACAGGAAAAAATCTACAACAGAAATGACATTTTGCAGGAAAGAAAGGCAAATTTATCAGAAAAAATGTGCAAATTTACAGGAAAAAAAATTGCAAGATTTACAGGAAGATGTTTGGAAATTTATAAGAAAAAAAATTGAAACTTGAAAAGATTTTTGAAAAAACTGAAATAAAGTTGCAAAATTTGGAAAAAAAAGTTGCAGCTTTTAAAAAAAAAGGTAAAAAAAAAACTGAGAAAAAAATCACAATTTTTAAGGGAAAATGTTGCAAATTTATGAGCAAAAAGTTGCAAATTTACAGGAAAAAAGTTGCAACTTGAGAAAAAAGTTAAAATTTCCAGAAAAAATTGCAAATTTATAAGAAAAAAGTGTGCATGTATTAAAAAAAGCTTTAAATTTGTAATTTTTTTGCTAACAATGAGCCCCCCCCCCTCAAAAAAAATCAACTACTGGTTGAATAACTGCCTTTTTTATAATCATTAAAGGAACCAAAGGGACATTATGATACAGTATTTACCAAAAAGATCACAATCACAATATTCACGCAGCTGGAGAGAGAGAGAATCTGCAGGCAGTGTTCTTCTTTTAGAATTAATTGGCGGTTGGCAACCATCTTACAGGGGCATTACAGCCATGCATATATCATCTCTATATCATCACTATCTGTCTGGTTCATCACTCCATACTAGTGCATGCCCGTGCATGCCCGCTGAAACCAAGTATAAGCATGTATTTCTGCATGCCCGTAGACAGCAGGTGTAAGCAATGGTGTAAGCAAGCACATCAGCACTCGTTCAGTGATGCCTGGCTTTGATCTTTGATGATGTCATAGCGAGTCCTATGATCTTTTAGTGAGTCCTATGATCGTGACATCATGACAGACAGATTTCTTGAATTATATATAGTGATGATGATGAGTGATGCCTGCCTTCGATCTTTGATGATGTCCGAGGGAGTCTTATGATCTTTGATGATGTCATAGCAAGTCCTATGATCGTGAGTGATGACTGCCTTTGATCTTTGATGATGGCATAGCGAGGCCTATGATGCCTGAGATCACAGGAACATCATTGGCGATCATGTAGAGATCATAGGAACATCATCGGCTGTCCTATGATCTTAAAGCGAGTCCTATGATCGTAACAGACAGACAGACAGACAGAGATTTAGAGTGATAAATTCATGAAATCTCTTGTGTGTCTGTCCTTCACAACCTCTATATAGAACTCACTAAAAGATCATAGGATCGCCTATGATGTGCCTATGATGTGCCTATGATGTCTACATGATGTCTATGTGATGTCATTTAGACACCATAAGATAAGATAAGATAAGATAAGCCTTTATTAGTCCCACAACGGGGAAATTCCAGGATTGCAACAGCACAGGGATAGCAACACTCAGAGCAACAATCAGAAGGCAAGAAAAAACAAGCAAGCAAGAGCAGCTAATATACATATGTACATATTACTATAAAATATATATATACACACACACACACACAGACACACAGTGCAGAGCATTGTAGCTGGATGGAATAAATATATGAATATATGAACACACAGTGCAGAGCATTGCAGCTAGGTGGAATAAATATGCAAGTATATAAACACACACAGTGCGGAGCAATGTAGCTAGATGGAATAAATATGTAAATATATAAACACCCACAGTGCGGAGCAATGTAGCTAGATGGAATAATATGTGGATATATAAAAACACAGTGCGGAGCATTGTAGCTAGATGGAATAAATATATAGATATATAAATATAAACACACCCAGTGCAGAGCATTGTAGCTAGATGGAATAAATATGTAAATATATAAACACACACAGTGCGGAGCAATGTAGCTAGATGGAATAATATGTGGATATATAAAAACACAGTGCGGAGCATTGTAGCTAGATGGAATAAATATATAGATATATAAATATAAACACACCCAGTGCAGAGCATTGTAGCTAGATGGAATAAATATGTAAATATATAAACACACACAGTGCAGAGCATTGCAGCTAGGTGGAATAAATATGCAAGTATATAAACACACACAGTGCGGAGCAATGTAGCTAGATGGAATAAATATGTAAATATATAAACACACACAGTGCGGAGCAATGTAGCTAGATGGAATAATATGTGGATATATAAAAACACAGTGCGGAGCATTGTAGCTAGATGGAATAAATATATAGATATATAAATATAAACACACCCAGTGCAGAGCATTGTAGCTAGATGGAATAAATATGTAAATATATAAACACACACAGTGCAGAGCATTGTTGCTAGGTGGGATGAAACAGCATAACCGTCTATTTAGTTATCCTACATGGTATGATTATGTGCCCATACATATTCTCACCCTCCATAGCGACCGGTATGTTCCTAGTTGTATGCCGGAGAGGACCATTGTGTAAGTCTATTGCATCTTTTGCATTCAAAAAAAAAAAAAACTATTAGTTTGTTACGTCTTTTTGCTATCTCTGCGAGCAGCCCTGCTTAGGTTGTACAGTCTGACAGCCGTTGGTAGGAAGGACCTACGAAACCTCTCGGTTGTGCACCTGGGATGATGTAGTCTGCTGCTAAATGAGCTCCTCAGTGCATCCAGTATGTCCTGCATAGGGTGGAACTCGGACTCCAGCAGAGATGACAGTTTAGCCACCATCCTTCTCTCTCCTATCTCCTCCATCGGATCAAGGCGTTGCCCCAGGACAGAGCTAGCTTTCTTAATCAGTTTGTTCAGTCTCTTCCTATCGGCTGCAGTAATGCCACTGCCCCAGCAGACCACTCCAAAAGTGATGGCTGATGCCACCACCGTGTCATAGAATGACTTCAGCAGCGCCCCTTGTACACCAAAAGACCTGAGTCTCCTCAGCAGGAACAGCCTGCGCTGTCCCTTCTTGTAGAGTGCGTCAGTATTGTGTGACCAGTCTAGTTTATTGTTCAGATGAATACCCAGGTACTTGTAGGATGTCACCATCTCGATGTCTGTTCCCTGTATATTTACTGGTGCTGTGAGGGGCTGCCCATGCCTGCGGCAGTCCACCACCAGCTCCTTAGTTTTCCTCGCGTTGATCTGGAGGCAGTTCCGATGGCACCAGTCCACAAAGTCCTGGATAAGCCCTCTGTACTCAGCTTCATCTCCGCTGGAGATGAGACCAACGATCGCAGAGTCATCAGAGAACTTCTGTAGATGGCAATGTGTTGTGTTGTGTGAGAAGTCCGCAGTATAAAGAGTGAACAAGAAGGGAGCCAGCACCGTTCCCTGGGGGGCCCCCGTGCTACTGATGATCGTGTCGGACACACAGTCCCGGGTTCTCACAAACTGAGGCCGGTTCGTGAGGTAGTCCAGGATCCATGATGACAGGTGCTGGTCCACCCCTGCGCGCAGCAGCTTGTCCTTCAGGATCATCGGTTGGATGGTGTTGAAAGCACTGGAGAAGTCAAAGAACATGATCCTCACCATATTCCCGGGCTTCTCCAGGTGGGACAGAGAACGGTGAAGGAGGAAGATCACCGCATCCTCCACCCCAATGCCATGCTGGTAGGCGAACTGGAGTGGATCCATCGCTGGTTCCACCAGGGGGCGGAGACGAGCAAGGAGCAGTCTCTCCAGGGTCTTCATCAAGTGGGACGTCAAGGCCACCGGTCTGAAGCTGTTCAGGTCTTTGGGGTGGGAAGTTTTTGGTACAGGTACCACACAAGATGTTTTCCACAGCTGTGGTACCCTCCCCAGTTTCAGGCTCATGTTGAAGATATACGTCACAATCCCACACAGCTGGTCTGCACAGGACTTGAGGAGCTTTGCGCTGATGCCGTCCGGTCCCGACGCCTTCCTCGCCTTGATCTTCCTCAGCTCCGTCCTCACCTGGGTCTTGGTCAGGGTCAGGATGGGGGGCTGTGTGTTGGGAGTGGGGGGGGTGTCGGTGGAGTGGGGAGTGGGTAGCAGGACTTGATTTCTTAGAGGCAGCAGTGGTTGTTGTGCAGACAGGGGGGAGGGCGGTTGGTCAAATCTATTGAAAAACAGATTCAGGTTGTTCGCCCACTCCCTGCCCCCCGTGGCCTGGGGGGAGGTATTCTGGAGCCCCGAGATGGTTTTGAGGTTTCTCCAGACCCCGCTGATGTCGCTCTGTTGCAGCTTGTCCTCCATCTTCTTCCTGAAGCTTTCCTTGCCTTCTCTGATCTTTCTCCTCAGCTCCCTCTGTACGGACTTCAGCATCTCCCTGTTCCCCGACCTGAAGATCCTCTTCTTCTCTCTCAGAAGTGTTTTTATCTCAGGGTTGATCCAGGGTTTGTTGTTTGAGTGACGCCGTATGGTCTTGGTGGGAACGGATTTGTCCACACAGAAGCTGAGGTAGCCCGTGAAGGTGTGAATGAGGCCATCGATGTCCTCACCATGTGGATCGCAGAGCTGCTTCCAGGCAGTGGCTTCAAAACAGTCCTTTAGAGTGTCCATTGTCTCCTCAGACCATAACTCCACAGTGTGCATGGCCGGAGGTTGTCTGTGCACTAGGGGTTTGTACACCGGTCGGAGATGAACCAAGTTGTGATCCGATCTCCCAAGTGGGGGGAGTTGTGATGAGGTGTACGCCTCCTTAGTGTTTGCGTAGAACAAATCCAGTGTTTTATTGTCTCTAGTGTGGCATGTGACATACTGGGTGAAAGTGGGCAGAATGGGAGACAGTGAAACGTGGTTGAAATCGCCTGAGATGAGGAGAAGAGCATCTGGGTGTTCTGTCTGCAGCCTGCTGGTTACTGAATGGATGACGTCACGCGCTGTCCCAGCGTTCGCCGTCGGATTTGCATAAACAACAATGCAGATCACGTGTGAGTGTTCTCTCGGGAGATATGTAGGCCTCATGCTAACAGCTAGCAACTCAATGTCTTTGCTGCAGTGTCGTTGTTTAACAGTGATATGTCCCGGTCTGCACCAGTTGTTGTTAACATACATGATCACTCCACCGCCCCTAGTTTTGCCACTCTCTGGTGTTCGGTCAGCTCGTATCGTGTGAAAACCCTCCAGCTCAATGTTAGCATCTGCTGCTAGTTCAGTTAGCCACGTCTCAGTAAACAAAAGGAGAGAGCACTCCCGGTAAGTGCTATCATAACGGGAGATAGCCGCTAGCTCATCTAACTTTCCCAGTATCGACCGTACATTTCCCATGACAACAGATGGAAGGGAGGATCTGTACCTTATATTTTTTGTCCTCCGCCTTACTCCAGCCCGGCAGCCGCGGCGTTTTCGCCTCAGTTCTCTCGGTATGTCGAGTTTTTCCAGTGGGACCGGGTGGCGGTTAAATGCTAGCAGCTCTTCCCTGTTATATCGTATCCTGCTATAAACAGTGGCTCCGTCCACCGGCTCAGGAGACATTTGGGATGATCTGTGTGTCCGTGATATAAGTGGGGTGAAAAAAAAAAGTGATCAAAAGAGAGAGGAAGGGAAAAAAAACTCGGAATCGAGCCGCTGTTGCAAAAGGCAGCCGACTGGTGTGGCGCCGAGAGGAGAAAAAAAAAATAAATAAAAAAAAATAAAAAAAAAATAGTATAGTATAGTGTGATTCAAGAAAATCTGTGTGTGTGTCTTCTTCTTTTAGATTTGATTGGTGGTTGGCAACCAGCTTACAGGTGCATTACCACCACGTACTTCATTATATCATCACTCTATTTGGTCAGAGGCTGTAGTCCATCCATCATCATTGCTGTGTCCAATCAAACCTCAACTCTATCTTCAGACATCACTCTTCGTTTCCTCGTACTTTATATCATCACTTCACTTTATATCATCACTCTACACATCTTGGCCGTGGCAGCTGCCTGATTGTCTGATCAAAGGCAGGCATCACTCACGATCATAGGACATGAGAGATCAAAGGCAGGCATCACTCACGATCATAGGACATCAGAGATCAAAGGCAGGCATCACTCGTGGTCATAGAACCCGCCATGACATCATCAAAGATCATAGGACTCACTACTGATGATCATAGGACTCGCTATGTCCCGATCATAAGACTTGCTAAAAGATCATAGGACTCACTATGGCATCGTCAAAGATCAAAGCCAGGCATCACTCGTGATCATAGGACTCAAATTGACGTCATCAAAGATCATAGGACTCATTATGACATAATCAAAGATCAAAGGCAGGCATCACTGAATGAGTGGTGACATGCTTGCTTACACCTGCATTCTACGGGCATAAGATAAGATAAGATAAGCCTTTATTAGTCCCACAATGGGGAAATTCCAGGATTGCAACAGCACAGGGATAGCAACACTCAGAGCAACAATGAGAAGGCAAGAAAAAAACAAGAGCAGCTAGTATACATATGTACATATTAATATATATATATATATATATATATATATATATATATACAGTATATATATATATATAGACACACAGTGCGGAGCATTGTGGTTGGTGGATGTGTAGCAGATCTAAGCTCTCTCTCTGCGGATGCAGCGGGCCAGCTGGATGTCTTTGGGCATGATGGTGACCCTCTTGGCGTGGATGGCGCGCAGGTTGGTGTCCTCGAAGAGACCCACCAGGTAGGCCTCGCTGGCCTCCTGCAAAGCCATGACGGCGGAGCTCTGGAAACGCAGGTCGGTCCTGAAGTCCTGAGCAATCTCCCTCACCAGGCGCTGGAAGGGCAGCCCACGGATAAGCAGCTCCATGGACCTCCAGCAGCGACGGATCTCTCTCAGAGCCACGGCACCGGGCCTGCAACGGTGAGGCCTCTTCACTCCGCCAGCGGCCGGAGCGCCTTTTTGAGCAGCCTTGGTGGCCAGCTGCTTCCTGGGGGCTTTTCCTCCAGTAGATTTACGGGCGGTCTGCTTGGTTCTTGCCATCGCTCTTTATTATTCTGTCTTATATTTCCTGCACGCCGCCCAAACTCCAGCCCAGCACCCGCATCGCTCCCGCTTCAGCTCTCCCGGTATGTCGAGCCTCTCCGTTAGCACCGGGTGGCGACCGAGTGCTAGCTAGCTCCTCCCCACTGCATCGTCTCCCGCTGTAAACAGAGGCTCCGTCCGCCGACTCGGGAGACCCCGACACGATCTGTGTGTCCGTGATACACATAGGTGTGCTGGATCAGAAAGCCATCACCGGATCAGAAAGAAGAAGGAAGATAAAAAAGACTCAGAATTGAGCCGATGTTGCAAAAGGCAGCCAACTCATGTGGCGCCGGAACCGGAAATATTGCATGCAGAAATACTTGCTTATACTTTGTTTCTACAGGCATCCACAGGTATGTACTAGTATTAACAAATTATAATTATTGTCAAATTAAGACAAATTATACTTGACATGCACGATACAGGCATTTTATGTATCACTGGCAGTCAAATGCAACTATCACACATTAAAAAAAAGACTGAATTGACATACAGGGGACAGGAGACAAAGGGACATGTCAAAGAGACAACGCTGACGGAAACAGAAATCTAAAGTTACAACACCAACCTCCATCAATCACGATCCTTTTTGGTTGTTCAGCCTTGAGGCAAGTAAAGAGGCAGGCCCCCAGAACCAGAAACATAAAGACGGCCATGATGGTGATGGTTGCTGTCTGCACTGCAGTACATTCTGGAGTCAACACAAAGAGATGATCAGGAACACAAGTGAAGTCGAGCCCCAACCTTCTTAGACGTCTGACCATGGGTGGATATTTCATTTTACTGTTGGGGGGACAATAAACAGGACATCTGAAGGGGACGCTATAGGTGTTGTTGTAGTGGGGGCCTGATGCAAGGTTGTGTTTAGGGGCTCCTGTATTTGTAATAGAGAAGAGTTCAAACCCTTAAAAACAAGAACTTTATAAAAACTTGAGCCAATACCTAGATGAACAAAGAAAATTTAGTCAATTATCCCCCTCATGGATCATCACCTTATCGTGGTGGGGGGGGTTTGCGTGCCCCAGTGATCCCAGGAGCTATGTTGTCCGGGGCAATTTGCCTCTGATAGGGTCACCCAAGACAAATTGGTCCTGGGTGAAGGGCCAGACTAAGAATGATCCAACAGACTCTCATGATAAATTCTATATCAAGGATTCAGTGTACCCCGCCCGGTATGGGGTTACCGGGGCCCCACCCTGGAGCCAGGCCTGGGGGAGGGGCTCGAAGGCTAGTGTCTGGTGGTCGGGTTTCCACCCATGGGACCTGGCCGGGCTCAGCCCGAAGGAGTTACGTGGGTCCGCCCTCCAGTGGGCTCACCACCTGCAGGAGGGATCATGGGGGTCCGGTGCTATGTGGATTAGGTGGCGGTCAAAGGCGGAGACCTTGGCGGACTGATCCCAAGCTTTCTAAACTGGCTTTTGGTACGTGGAATGTCACCTCTCTGGTGGGGAAGGAGCCTGAGCTGGTGTACGAGGTTGAGAGATACCGGCTAGATATAGTTGGCCTCACCTCAACACATAGCTCCGGTTCCGGAACCAGTCTCCTGGAAAGGGGCTGGAGCTTAGCCTTTTCTGGAGTTGCCCCGGGCGAGAGGCGATGAGCAAGGGTGGGTATTCTTGTATCCCCCCACCTTGCTGCCTCTATATTGGAGTTTTCCCCGGTGGACGAAAGGGTTGCTTCCCTGCGCCTCCGGGTTGGGAAATGGGTCCTGACCATCATTTGTGCCTATGCACCAAATGATGTTTCAGAGTACCCACCCTTTTTGGAGTCTGTGACTGGGGTGCTGGAGGGTGCTCCGCTTGGAGACTCCATTGTCCTACTGGGGGACTTCAATGCGCACGTGGGCAATGACAGTGAAACCTGGAGGGGGGTGATTGGGAGGAACGGCCTGCCCGATCTGAACCCGAGTGGTGTTCAGTTGTTGGACTTCTGTGCTAACCACAGTTTGTCCATAACGAACACCATGTTCAAGCATAAGGGTGTCCATATGTGCACTTGGCACCAGGACACCCTAGGTCGCAGGCCGATGATCGATTTTGTTATCGTGTCATCAGACCTGCGACCGCATGTCTTGGACACCCGGGTAAAGAGAGGTGCAGAGCTGTCAACTGATCACTACCTGGTGGTGAGTTGGATCCGATGGCAGGGGAGGAAGCCATTCAGACCTGGTAGACCCAAACGTATAGTGAGGGTGTGCTGGGAGCGTCTGGCTGAGGCCCCTGTCCGGGAGGTCTTCAACTCCCACCTCCGGAAGAACTTCAACCACATTCCGAGGGAGTCTGGAGACATGGAGTCTGAATGGGCCATGTTCTCCACCTCTGTTGTTGAAGCGGCGGCCCAGAGCTGAGGCCGCAAGGTGGTCGGTGCATCTCGTGGTGGCAACCCCCGAAGCAAGTGGTGGACACCAGTGGTGAGGGGGGCCATTAAACTGAAGAAGGAGTTCTATCAAGCTTGGTTGGCTTGTGGGTCTCCCGAAGCAGCTGAGGTGTACCGGCAGGCCAAGCAGAGTGCAGCTCGGGTGGTTGCTGAAGCAAAAACCTGGGTATGGGAGGAGTTTGGTGAGGCCATGGAACAAGACTTTCGATCGGCCTCAAAGAGATTCTGGCAAACTGTCCGGCACCTCAGGAGGGGAAAGCAGCTCCCTGTCCACACTGTGTATGGTGCGGATGGGACACTGTTGACTTTGACTGGGGATATCTTCGGGCAGTGGGAGGAATACTTCGAGGATCTCCTCAATCCCACTGATACGCCTTTCACAGAGGAAGCAGGGTTTGGGGACGAGGGGGATGACTTGCCTATCACAGGGGCTGAGGTCGCCAAGGTGGTTAAAAATCTCCTTGGTGGCCGGGTCCCGGGGGTGGACGAGATTCGCCCTGAGTACCTCAAGGCCCTTGATGTTGTTGGGCTGTCATGGTTGACACGCCTCTGCAACATTGCGTTGAGGTCGGGGGCAGTGCCTTTGGCATGGCAAACTGGGGTGGTGGCTCCTCTCTTCAAAAAAGGGGACCGGAGGGTGTGCTCCAATTTTAGAGGGATCACACTCCTCAGCCTCCCTGGGAAGGTCTATGCCAAGGTACTGGAGAGGAGAGTCCGGCCGTTGGTCGAACCTCGGATTCAGGAGGAGCAATGTGGTTTTCGTCCTGGCCGTGGCACATCGGACCAGCTCTTTACCCTCTCGAGAATTCTTGAGGGTTCGTGGGAATTTGCCCAACCAGTTTACATGTGTTTTGTGGACTTGGAGAAGGCATTTGACCGCGTCCCTCGTGTTTTTTTGTGGGGGGTGCTTCGGGAGTATGGGGTATCGGGCTTGTTGTTACGAGCTATTCGGTCTCTGTACGACCGTTGTGAGAGTTTGGTTCGTATTGCCAACACTCGGTCGGAGTCATTCCCAGTGAGAGTTGGACTCCGCCAGGGCTGCCCTTTGTCACCGATCCTGTTCATAATTTTTATGGACAGGATTTCTAGGCGCAGCCAGGGAACGGAGGGTGTCATGCTTGGTGACCACAGGATCTCATCTCTGTTGTTTGCAGATGATGTTGTCCTGTTGGCTTCATCCAGCAATAACCTACAGCTCTTGCTGGGACGGTTTGCCACTGAGTGTGAAGTGGCTGGGATGAGAATCAGCACCTCCAAGTCCAAGTCCATGGTCCTCAGCTGGAAAAAGGTGGATTGTCCTCTCTGGGTTGGGGACAGGTTCCTGCCCCAAGTGGAGGAGTTTAAGTATCTTGGGGTCTTGTTCACGAGTGAGGGGAAAATGGAGCGAGAGATTGACAGACGGATCAGAGCAGCATCTGCAGTGATACGGACGTTGTACCGGTCTGTTGTGGTGAAGAGGGAGCTTAGTTCTAAAGCAAGGCTGTCAATTTACCAGTCAATCTACGTTCCTACTCTCACCTATGGTCACGAGCTTTGGGTAATGACCGAAAGAACAAGATCGCGGATACAAGCGGCTGAAATGAGCTTTCTCCGTAGGATTGCTGGACTCACCCTCAGAGATAGGGTGAGGAGCTCAGTCATCCGGGAGAGGCTCAGAGTAGAACCGCTGCTCCTCCACATTGAAAGGAGTCAGTTGAGGTGGTATGGGCATCTGATCAGGATGCCTCCTGGACGCCTCCCACTTGAGGTGTTTCAGGCACGTCCCACTGGGAGGAGACCCCGGGGCAGACCCAGGACTCGGTGGAGAGACTATGTCTCCCAGCTGGTCTGGTATCCTCCCTGGAGAGCTGGAGCAGGTGGCTGAGAAGAGGGAAGTCTGGGCTTCTCTGCTTGAACTGCTGCCTCCGCGACCCGGACCTCCGGAAAAGTGGTAGAAGATGGATGGATGGATGGATGGATGGATGGATACACAGAATAAAAATTAAACCAAAGTCCGTATCTGTGTTGCAAATTTAGAAGAAAAAAATTTAAAATTTGCAAGAAAAAAAGTTGTGGATTTATGGCAAAAAAGTGGTGAATTTATGAAGGAAAAAAAAGCTAATTTATGAGGAAAAAAGCAGCAAATTAACAAGAAAAAGCTGCAGATTTAAAAGAAAAAATTGAAAATTTATGAGAAAAACACTGCAAATTTACAGGGAAAAAAGTTGCTGATTTAAAAAAAAAGGCTGCAAATTTAGCAGGAAAAAGTTGCAAATTTAGAATAAAAACAAATTTGTGCAAATTAACTACAAAAAAGCAGAAAATTTGTGATTAAACAATCTGCAAATTTGCAAGAAAAGGTGCAGAATTACAAGAAAAATGTTACAGATTTAAAAGTAAGCTGCAAATTTGTGAGAAAAGTTGCAAATTTACAACAAAAAAGCAGTGGAATTAAAAGAAAAAAATTGCAAATTTATGAGAAAAAAAATCAGATTTATAAGAAAAAAGAAGCAAATTTACAACAAAATAGTTGAAGATTTAAAAGGGGAAACATGCAAATTTTTGAGAAAAAAGTTTTAAATGTTTGAGAAAAAAGTAGCAAATTTATATGGAAAAAGGCTGCAGAACTAAAGGAGAACAGTTGCAAATATATGAGAAAAAATGCAGATTTACAAGGAAAAAGTTGCAGATGCAAAATAAAAAAGTTGCAGGTTTAAAATTGGTGCTTCAGAGGCATTTTATTCTGTCATGTAACACGACATAAAGGTTTATGATGAATTGGGGGAACAATTCTCTGTTTGTTCCAGGTTGCCCCCTTTGATTTACACCTGTGGGTCCAACTTTACAACTACTGGCCTGACCTTTGAACTGCAGGAGGACATATTTCCTCATCAGGATGGCCCCCTCCCCGCTGAGGACGGTGCAGGTGTAGGTGTCCGTGTCTGAGCGGCGTGGATATTTCAGGGTCAGGCTAATGTTTCCAGTTCTCAGCAGGTCTCCGTTCATCTCCGTCCTGTTCCTGTAGAACTGGTCCTGCTCTTCAGGCCTGTCGGTGCCGTTCTGATACACGCGGAGCTTCACGCCGCTGCTGTCCACCCACTCCACTCTGGTGTCTTCGGAGAGGTCCAGCGTGGTTGTGCAGGGCAGCAGGACAGGGTCAGTCCCTGAACCCACCGACACTTGATAATCTGAGAGCACAAACCACAGGAGAATCAGAAGAAACAGGGATGTTGACTAGTGGAAGGTTGAGGAATGAACGTGTGTGTCTCTGCTGGGGTTTTCACAGCCTGAAATACAGTGATAGTGATCTTTTAGGCAGATACTGTAGGAATGCTCCTTTTGTCCCTTTAATGCATAAAGAAGATAAGATGAGCCTTTATTAGTCCCACAATGGGGAAATTCCAGGATTGCAGCAGCAAAGGGATAGCAGCACTCAGAGCAATGGTAAATAAGATGAGAACTGGTTAGCCAAAGCAGTAAATAAATATACATACAGTCGTGTGAAAAAGTGTTTGCCCCCTTCCTGATTTCTCTTTTTTTTCTGTATCCATCCATCCATCCATCTTCTACCGCTTTTCCGGAGGTCCGGGTCGCGGAGGCAGCAGTTCAAGCAGAGAAGCCCAGACTTCCCTCTCCCCAGCCACCTGCTCCAGCTCTTCAGAGGGGATACCAAGGCGTTCCCAGACTAGCTGGGAGACATAGTCTCTCCACCGAGTCCTGGGTCTGCCCCGGGGTCTCCTCCCAGTGGGACGTGCCTGAAACACCTCAAGTGGGAGGCGTCCAGGAGGCATCCTAATCAGATGCCCATACCACCTCAACTGACTCCTTTCAATGTGGAGGAGCAGCGGTTCTACTCTGAGCCTCTCCCGGATGACTGAGCTCCTCACCCTATCTCTGAGGGTGAGTCCAGCAATCCTACGGAGAAAGCTCATTTCAGCCGCTTGTATCCGCGATCTCGTTCTTTCGGTCATTACCCAAAGCTCGTCACCATAGGTGAGAGTAGGAACGTAGATTGACTGGTAAATCGACAGCTTTGCCTTAGAACTAAGCTCCCTCTTCACCACAACAGACCGGTACAACGTCCGCATCACGGCAGATGCTGCTCCAATCCGTCTGTCGATCTCTCGCTCCATTTTCCCCTCACTCGTGAACAAGACCCCAAGATACTTAAACTCCTCCACTTGGGGCAGGAGCCTGTCCCCAACCCGGAGAGGACAATCCACCTTTTTCCGGCTGAGGACCATGGACTCGGACTTGGAGGTGCTGATTCTCATCCCAGCCGCTTCACACTCAGCGGCAAACCGTCCCAGCAAGAGCTGTAGGTCATTGCTGGATGAAGCCAACAGGACAACATCATCTGCAAACAACAGAGATGAGATCCTGTGGTCACCAAGCATGACACCCTCCATTCCCTGGCTGCGCCTAGAAATCCTGTCCATAAAAATTATGAACAGGACCGGTGACAAAGGGCAGCCCTGGCGGAGTCCAACTCTCACTGGGAATGACTCCGACCGAGTGTTGGCAATGCGAACTAAACTCTCACAACGGTCGTACAGAGACCGAATAGCTCGTAACAACAAGCCCGATACCCCATACTCCCGAAGCACCCCCCACAAAAATCCACGAGGGACGCGGTCAAATGCCTTCTCCAAGTCCACAAAACACATGTAAACTGGTTGGGCAAACTCCCACGAACCCTCAAGAATTCTCGAGAGGGTAAAGAGCTGGTCCGATGTGCCACGGCCAGGACGAAAACCACATTGCTCCTCCTGAATCCGAGGTTCGACCAACGGCCGGACTCTCCTCTCCAGTACCTTGGCATAGACCTTCCCAGGGAGGCTGAGGAGTGTGATCCCTCTAAAGTTGGAGCACACCCTCCGGTCCCCTTTTTTGAAGAGAGGAACCACCACCCCGGTTTGCCATGCCAAAGGCACTGCCCCCGACCTCCACGCAATGTTGCAGAGGCGTGTCAACCATGACAACCCAACAACATCCAGGGCCTTGAGGTACTCGGGGCGAATCTCGTCCACCCCCGGGGCCCGGCCACCAAGGAGATTTTTAACCACCTTGGCGACCTCAGCCCCTGTGATAGGCGAGTCATCCCCCTCGTCCCCAAACCCTGCTTCCTCTGTGGAAGGCGTATCAGTGGGATTGAGGAGATCCTCGAAGTATTCCTTCCACCGCCCGACGATATCCCCAGTTGAAGTCAACAGTGTCCCATCCGCACCATACACAGTGTGGACGGGGAGCTGCTTTCCCCTCCTGAGCCGCCGAACAGTTTGCCAGAATCTCTTTGAAGCCGACCGAAAGTCTTGTTCCATGGCCTCACCGAACTCCTCCCATACCCGGGTTTTTGCTTCAGCAACCACCCGAGCTGCACTCCGCTTGGCCTGCCGGTACACCTCAGCTGCTTCGGGAGTCCCACAAGCCAACCAAGCTTGATAGGACTCCTTCTTCAGCTTAATGGCCCCCCTCACCACTGGTGTCCACCACTTGGTTCGGGGGTTGCCACCACGAGATGCACCGACCACCTTGCGGCCGCAGCTCTGGGCTGCCGCTTCAACAACAGAGGTGGAGAACATGGCCCATTCAGACTCCATGTCTCCAGACTCCCTCGGAATGTGGTTGAAGTTCTTCCGGAGGTGGGAGTTGAAGACCTCCCGGACAGGGGCCTCAGCCAGACGCTCCCAGCACACCCTCACTATACGTTTGGGTCTACCAGGTCTGAATGGCTTCCTCCCCTGCCATCGGATCCAACTCACCACCAGGTGGTGATCAGTTGACAGCTCTGCACCTCTCTTTACTCGGGTGTCCAAGACATACGGTCGCAGGTCTGATGATACGATAACAAAATCGATCATCGACCTGCGGCCTAGGGTGTCCTGGTGCCAGGTGCACATATGGACACCCTTATGCTTGAACATGGTGTTCGTTATAGACAGACTGTGGTTAGCACAGAAGTCCAATAACTGAACACCACTCGGGTTCAGATCGGGCAGGCCGTTCCTCCCAATCACCCCCCTCCAGGTTTCACTGTCGTTGCCCACGTGCGCATTGAAGTCCCCCAGTAGGACAATGGAGTCTCCAGGAGGAGCACCCTCCAGCACCCCAGTCACAGACTCCAAAAAGGGTGGGTACTCTGAAACATCATTTGGTGCATAGGCACAAATGATGGTCAGGACCCGTTTCCCAACCCGAAGGCGCAGGGAAGCAACCCTTTCGTCCACCGGGGAAAACTCCAATATAGAGGCAGCAAGGTGGGGCGAAACAAGAATACCTACCCCTGCTCGTCGCCTCTCGCCCGGGGCAACTCCAGAAAAGGCCAAGCTCCAGCCCCTCTCCAGGAGACTGGTTCCGGAACCGGAGCTGTGTGTTGAGATGAGGCCGACTATATCTAGCCGGTATCGCTCAATCTCGTACACCAGCTCAGGCTCCTTCCCCACCAGAGAGGTGACATTCCACGTACCAAAAGCCAGTTTAGAAAGCTTGGGATCAGTCCGCCAAGGTCTCCGCCTTTGACTGCCACCTAATCCACATAGCACCGGACTTCCATGATCCCTCCTGCAGGTGGTGAACCTACTGGAGGGCGGACCCATGTAACTCCTTCGGGCTGAGCCCGGCCGGGTCCCATGGGTGGAAACCCGGCCACCAGACGCTAGCCTTCGAGCCCCTCCCCCAGGCCTGGCTCCAGGGTGGGGCCCCGGTAACCCCATACCGGGCGGGGTACACTGAATCCTTGATATACAATTTATCATGAGAGTCTGTTGGATCGTTCTTCGTCTGGCCCTTCACCCAGGACCAGTTTGTCTTGGGAGACCCTATCAGAGGCAAATTGCCCCGGACAACATAGCTCCTGGGATCACTGGGGCACGCAAACCCCCCCACCACGATAAGGTGACGATCCATGAGGGGGATCGTCTGTATCGTTTTTTTCTGTATGTTTGTCACAAATGTTTCACATCATCAAACAGATTTAAATATTAGACAAAGATAACACAAGTAAACTCAAAATGCAGTTTTTAAATGAAGGTGTTTATTATTAAGGGGAAAAAATCCAAACCTACATGGCCCTGTGTGAAAAAGTGATTGCCCCCTAAACCTAATAACTGGTTGGGCCACCCTTAGCAGCAACAACTGCAATCAAGCGTTTGCGATAACTGGCAATAAGTCTTTTTCAGTGCTGTGGAGGAATTTTGGCCCACTGATCTTTGCGGAATTGTTGTAATCCACCCACACTGGAGGGTTTTCGAGCATGGTTAGTACTGTGGCAGCACAGCAACTCACCCTTGGCCATGGGATCCCTGGTTCGATCCCACTTCTTGACCAACAGTGATCTGTGTGGAGTTTGCTTGTTTTCCCCGTGTCTGCGTGGGTTTACTCCGGGATTTCTCCAGTTTCTTCCCACAGGCCAAAAATATGCAAGTTAGGTTTAATTGGAGACTCTAAAGTGGCCCTAGGTGTGAATGTGTGTGTGAATGGTGAAGGGACAACATTGTACCGTGGCTGCTTCATCCATCCAGGTAGATGCCCTGAATTTCCCCTCTGGGGATCAATAAAGTACAAAACATAAAAAATAAAAATACAATAAAAAATAAAACATTGGAGGGTTTTCGAGTATGAACCGCCTTTTTCACGTCATGCCACAGCATCTCAATTGGATTCATGTCAGAACTTTGACTAGGCCACTCCAAAGTCTTCGTTTTGTTTTTCTTAAGCCATTAAGAGGTGGACTTGCTGGTGTGTTTTCGATCACTGTCCTGCTGCAGAACCCAAGTGCACTTCAGCTTGAGGTCACGAACAAATGACCGGACATTCTCCTTCAGGATTTTTTGGTAGACAGCAGAATTCATGGTTTCATTTACCACAGCAAGTCTTCCAGGTCCTGAAGTAGCAAAACAACCCCAGACCATCAAACTACCACCACCATATTTTACTGTTGGTATGATGTTTCTTTTCTGAAATACTGTGTTACTTTTATGCCAGATGTAATGGGACAAACACCTTCCAAAAAGTTCAATTTTCATCTCGTCAGTCCACAGGATATTTTCCCAAAAGTCTTGGGGATCATCAAGATGTTTTCTGGCAAAACTGAGACAAGTCTTTATGTTCCTTTTGCTCAGCAGTGTTTTTCGTCTTGGAACTCTTGTCATGCAGGCCATGTTTGCCCAGTCTCTTTCTTATGGTGGAGTCATGAACACTGACTTCAACTGAGGTAAGTGAGGCCTGCAGTTGTTTGGATGTTGTTGTGGGGTCTTTTGTGACCTTTTGGATGAGTTGTCGCTGTGCTCTTGGGTAACTTTTAGTCGGCTGGCCACTCCTGGGAAGGTTCACCACTGTTCTATGTTTTCACCATTTGTGGATAATGGCTCTCACTGTGGTTCGCTGGAGTCCCAAAGCCTTAGAAATGGCTTTATAACCTTTTCCAGACTGGTACATCTTAATTACTTTGTTTCTCATTTGTTCCTGAATTTCTTTGTATCGCAGCATGATGTCGAGCTTTTGAGGATCTTTTGGTCTACTTCACTTTGTCAGGCAGGTCCTATTTAAGTGATTTCTTGATTGAGAACAGGTGTGACAGTAATCAGGCCTGGGTGTGGCTAGTAGTGATGGGATGAACAACACTGGTGCGTCAGCACTGTGCCGAGCGCACAAGAGTGAAACCCCGTATTGATGCGTGTATCGCTTTAAGAAAAAAATCATGTGACTGATACAGGAAGTGTGTCGTTTGGATGTGCCGCGCCAAATTGTGTTTATAAGGAAACAAACTGTATTGACATGTACTGTTGTGGAGTTGTTGAATGGAGATGAAACTGTGTTTGCTGTTGCTGTGTCCTTTGGATTTTTCTTGCCCTCACCTTGTTCAACTTCTGACTTCATGAATCGTTCCAATAAGAAGAAGTTTGCCCCAGTTTGGAATCATTTTGATCTTTTGACGGCAAATAAGGTAAATCTTTTTCTCCTTTGGGCATTGTTTACTGTTAGTTTTTGAATTAAATATGTTTCTACTCTTTTCTGTAAGAGGTTTGAATTGTTTTCAGATAAATTAACTTTTTATTTTATTGTAGGTGAAGTGTCGGCTCTGCTCCACAGAGCTATGTTACATCAATAAGAGCACTTCATCAATGCTGAGGCATTCTAGAGCTCGGCATGGCAATGAAGAATTGGCAGATACTCGTGTGAGTACCCCAGGTATGTTGAAATTCTCACAAAAAATTTGAATTTTCAAAAATAGTTTATTACACACAAAAGGCTTTGTGTGACTCTGTAATATTGTTTGTAAAAATTACAGTCCTTTAACAAGTTTTAAACAAAATATTTCCTTTTGACTTGCAGTTCCTAACAAGCAAGCAGTGGATGAGGCTGTGGTCAACATGATCAAAGACTGTCAGCCACTCACCATTGTTGAAAATGAGGGATTCAGGGAGATCCTGATGCTTATTGCACCCTCATATGTTCTACCAAGCAGGACGGTATATTTAAGAAATGTATGGTTGAATTAATTAATGAGTACTGTCATGTCATATATATATATATATATATATATATATATATATATATATATATATATATATATATATATATATATATATATATATATTCATAATGTATTACAGTATTTGTATGGTTATTTTTAGGCCATCAAGGACTTGGTGATGGCCTAAGGAGAAAACAGGAGAAAACAAAAAAGGACCTCCAGAGCATCGTTGCTGTTAGTTTAACAGCTGATATGTGGACGTCCACTAATATGGAGGCATATCTTGCTGTTACTTGCCACTATGTGGACAAAGAAAGCCATGAACTCCGTTCATCAGTCTTGGGAGTGCAGCATTTTCCTCAGAAACACACTGCAGAAAACATGGCCACACCTTTATTAGCTCGCACTTAAATTTTTATGCACACCATCTTCATCTGTACCCTGTGAAAGAGTTTTTTCTAAGGCAGGGGAACTGGTGTCTAAGAAGAGAAATCTGTTGCCTTGGAGCAAAGACACTACAAAAACTTTTGTTCCTCAATAAAAATGTATGAATGAATCCATTTTTAGTCTTATTTCGTATGATTGAACACTTAAGTTAAAAAAAAATTCATACATAAGTTAAAAATTTTAACTCTGAATTTTATTATAGACAAATTTGCTATATTTTACATACCAACTCATTTTAGCATTTACACAAACAAGGTTTTAAGCAAATTTTAAACTCTTCTCATAAACAACTTAACTCAGCAAACAAATTGAGCAAATGAAATTATACAACGATGAGATCATATTTTAAGTAAAAGACTAGCAATTAAATAAAGATTAAATATTATTTCACAGGCTGATGTTGGGTTTGCAGCATGTAAGCTTTTCCATCTTATTTTCATTTTGTTTACCTGCAATGATTTTAGAACTACTGCAGAGGTCACTATTGAGTGACCAACACAGTGTCAATACGGTGCCAACACAGTTTGGGTAATGTGTCAATACACTCCTTGAGGTATCATCATCCCATCACTAGTGGCTAGAGAAATTGAACTCAGCTTTCCAAAGATGTGATAAACCAGAGCTAATTTATGTTTTAACGGGGGGGGGGGGGGGTGGTGGTGGTAGAGTGCTGGTAGAGTGGTGCTAATTCAGGGTGAGTACGGTGATGCTAATTTGGGGTGAGTAGGGTGGTACTAATTTGGGGTGAGTAGGGTGATGCTAATTCGGGGTGAGTAGGGTGATGCTAATTCGGCGTGAGTTGGGTGATGCTAATTTGGGGTGAGTAGGGTGGTACTAATTTGGGGTGAGTAGGGTGGTACTAATTTGGGGTGAGTAGTGTGATGCTAATTCAGGGTGAGTTGGGTGATGCTAATTTGGGGTGAGTAGGGTGGTACTAATTTGAGATGAGTAGGGTGGTACTAATTTGGGGTGAGTAGGGTGATGCTAATTCGGGGTGAGTAGGGTGGTACTAATTTGAGATGAGTAGGGTGGTACTAATTTGGGGTGAGTAGGGTGATGCTAATTCGGGGTGAGTAGGGTGATGCTAATTTGGGGTGAGTAGGGTGGTACTAATTTGGGGTGAGTAGGGTGATGCTAATTCGGGGTGAGTTGGGTGATGCTAATTTGGGGTGAGTAGGGTGGTACTAATTTGGGGTGAGTAGTGTGATGCTAATTCAGGGTGAGTTGGGTGATGCTAATTTGGGGTGAGTAGGGTGGTACTAATTTGAGATGAGTAGGGTGGTACTAATTTGGGGTGAGTAGGGTGATGCTAATTCGGGGTGAGTAGGGCGGTACTAATTTGAGATAGATAGATAGATAGATTAGTTTATTTGACAGGGACAGTGCAATAAACATAGACAATTAATCAATGACAATCAATCTGATGTGTTGCACATAGAGTGTATAGCTATTAGCTAATTTGCAACTCTTGTCCCTGGATGGGCTTTAGAAAAGAGAATCAAGTAAAAAAAAGAAAAGGAAAATACACAATAACCACATACATCAATGCAAAAAGATTATAAATACACAATTATAAATATTATAAATATTATAAATACACAAATATAACAACCTGATTCACATTTGCCTATTTCAGGCCTCCCTCCCTTCGTCACTCACTATAAACAAACACATTCATTCCTTCCCTTCATTCACTCTCACTTTGCAGACAATCAATTCATACATGAGTACATTCTTGTTTATTTTTCAGCCAGTTTTTAACCTGAGATGAGTAGGGTGGTGATAATTCAGGGTGAGTAGGGTGATGTTAATTCGGGATGAGTTGGGTGATGCCAATTTGGGGAGAGTAGGGTGGTACTAATTTGAGATGAGTAGGGTGGTGATAAGTCAGGGTGAGTAGGGTGATGTTAATTTGAGGTGAGTAGGGTGGTGCTAATTTGGGGTGAGTAGGGTGATGTTAATTCGGGATGAGTCGGGTGGTGCTAATTCGGGGTGCGTAGGGTGGTGCTAATTCCGGTTGAGTAGGGTGGTGCTAATTCGGGATGAGTAGGGTGGTACTAATTCGGGGTGAGTAGGGTGGTGCTAATTCAGGGTGAGTAGGATGGTGTTAATTTGGGGTGAGTAGGATGGTGCTAGTTTTGGGTGAGTAGAGTGGTGCTAATTTGAGGTGAGTAGGGTGGTGCTAATTCGAGGTGAGTAGGGTGGTACTAATTCTGGGTGAGTAGGATGGTACTAATTTTGGGTGAGTAGGGTGGGGCTAATTCGAGGTGAGTAGGGTGTTGCTAATTCGGGATGAGTAGGGTGTTGCTAATTCGGGATGAGTAGAGTGTTGCTAATTCGGGATTAGTAGGGTGTTGCTAATTCGGGATGAGTAGAGTGTTGCTAATTCGGGATGAGTAGGGTGGTGCTAATTCGGGATGAGTAGTGTGGGGCTAATTCCGTGTGAGCGACTGCTTTAAGGCACCAGTGACTTGTCTTTGTCCCTTCTCCTGTTGGTGTTAGTAGTTCTGCCAGGGGATGGCCAGGAAATGGGCTTTGGTTGTCAGAGGCTTTAAGCTGCGCATGCCAGCTGAGGTATTTCATAAACTTACAGAGTTCAACCTCGAAGCCGCCCCTGCGATGACAGCAAACATCTGCAGCTATACAACCAGTAGGTGATTTGAAGTAGGAGGGAGCCGCCAAACCCCCTTAGTTAGCATTAAGTCTTAAAAACTTAAAGCTTGTTTCAAATAAATTTACACCGTTTTTCTCATGAATTTATTATTTTTCCTATAAATCTGACACTTTTTCTTTTTCCTTTAATTCAAAAATTTGCAACTTTTTCCTTTAAACTTGAAAATAAAATCTCAGATTGAAACTTCTTTCTCTGAAATTTGCAACTTTTCCCTCAAAAATTATTTTTTTATTGTAAAATATCAACTTTTTCTTCTAGTTTTGCAACTTTTTCAAATTTTTTAAAAAATCTTTTCAAATTTCAATTTTTATAAATTTCCAAATGTCTTCCTGTAAATTTGCATTTTTTTTCCTGTAAATTTACAATTTTTTCTCGTAAATTTGCATTTTTTTTCCTGTAAACTGGCAGTTTTTTCTTATCAATTTGCAACTTTTTTCCTTGGAAAACTGCAACTTTTTTCTTGCAAATTTGCAATTTTTTTCTCATAAATTTATGATTTTTCTCTAGTAAATTTTCTACTTTCTTTTGCTGAAAAATTTACTACTTTTTTAAAATAAAGATGCAATATTTTTCCTGTAAATATGCAACTTTATTGCCCTTAAATCTGTGATTTTTGTCTTGTAAATTTCTGACTTTTTTCATGTAAATTTTGAGCTTTTCAGAACATGGGCTCAGCCATGTCCTCCCCTTGAGTTCTGTTTCTTGTTGTTCTCCGTTATAATTATTATCTGAGCTCTGTCTTATTTTCCCGTGCCTTATCCTTGGTTCTTGTTGGTTATTCTTGTTGTCGTGATGTATTATTATTCCTGTCATTATCTGTAGTTTTGGTTTGGGGCTTTTATGTTGACAGTGGTTTCAATTATTTCCATTTTAACGTAATCTGGTTTATGTTCTGTAAACTTCCTGATTATTCACATCCGTTTATGTTTTGGTAATTAAGTCCTGTGTTATTTAAGGAACACCACCCCTTACCTGGGTGCTGTGTCCTTACGTCAACCTGGTGTGTACCACATGCTTCTTGACATGTCATGCCTAGTCATGTATCCTCAGCCTTGTGAGTTAGCCTTACCATGCCTAGCCTTTGTTTTTCATTTCCAGCCCACGAGCTGTTTTTATTTTGTGTTCCATTAATAAATAATGTCAGTCGCTCACCCAGCGTTTGAGTTTTACTCTATGCCCCGGGGGGGGCTACTGTGACAAAATTTTGTTCTTGTAAACTTGACACTCTCATCTGGATGCTGGTTAATTTTTATTCAATATAATTCAATATAATTTGTGACTTCTTGAATTGTCAAATTGGCATTTTTTATCTTATCGTTGTACATTTATTCTTTTAAATTTGTACCTAATTTATACATTTGTACCTCATGCTAAATTGGTGAAACCCCCCATTATCCTTGATGAAAAATAACAAATCATCGAATGTACATGACGGACATACAACATGTCAAACACAACGTGTATTTCATCATCAGGACTGTAGATCGCAACAGCTCGGCATCCATACCACAGACCATGGGAACAATGAATTTCACTTCAAACCTTTTCATGGGAATTATGGGTAGTGTAGGATAGAGCCTCACCTGGTGGGGTCTGGAAAGAAAACAGTGAAGCAAAAACAAACGGAGCACAAAGAAGAAGAAACAGGACCACCATGAGAAGGCTGGAAACGGTGCCTGGCAGTCGATCTGTGGAGAAATAACAAGAGTAACAAAAACACTGACCTGAATCCACAGTAATCCCAGTTCTTCTGTGAGAATTATGGGTAATGTAGTAGTAAAGACTTACCTCTACAGGAACTGAACCAGCAATATAAAAGAACTAAAGAGAAAAAGCAAGCACAAAAGAATACGACGACAGCTATCAGGAAGTCTGCGGTCCTGAATCTGTACCATTCTGTGGAGAAACATAAAGAGCATCACAACCTCTGACCTGAATCAGCAGTACTGGCCTCTGTCCTGATGGTTACAGTCTGTGACTGACCTCTGACCTGCAGCTGGACCTCTGTCAGTCTCAGTTCTTGACTTCCATCACCGATGGAGCAGCTGTAGTTACCGCTGTCAGCTAGCATTGGTTTCCTCAGAGTTAGGCTGAAGTCTGAAGAGTTCAGGGCGTCAGGACTCATCCATGTTCGTCCTCTGTAACGCTCGTTCTGTCCTTCAAGGTCGTCCTCCTCTTTTCTTTGGTGAACAATGTCAGGACTGAGGTCACTGCGCGTCCACATCACTGTGGGGTCATCGGGAACATGACCTTGGTATCGGCAGGGCAGCAAGACGGACTTTTCTTCCTCGACCACCTCCACCACTACAGCCAGGACATACTGTGAAACTGTCCAAAGCCACACATATGTCAGGCCACTGTCGGCAAGTTTTCAGCGGGAATACATCTCAGGGAGGTCGTTTGCACATTGCCACGCTGCAAACGACCTCTCTAAGATGTATTCCTGATGTAAACATGGTATGTTGGGCCAGTGAAAATCAAGTTTCATCCAAGCCCAAGGCTATTGGACTCCTCTCTTAGTTTGAACCAGAACGGTAACGAGAATTAACAAAAAAAAAAAAAAGAGCCATAGCATCCCTGGTTGTGCTGACCTGCACTGCTAAGCTAGCCTTGATAATGGTACCATGTCATGCTGAAAAAAACAATAAAGGTCAGAATAATGATTATTAATTATAGAATAATGAAAGAGGTGGTGATTAGAATTTACAGAGAAGAGCTCTAGAAAATATCACGGTCAGGCTGCTAGCTAACTGGCTAGCTAAGCTAGCAGCATTGTAGCTGTGTGAGGTCCGAGGCTTAGTGGGAAACTTCCTGTTCTTCTCCTCATAGAGGGTTTGCAAGACTCCACCTGTAAGTCCTTGATTATAATAAAAATGTGGCTGGAATAAAAAACTATTAAGTGTATCATCATGTTATAATTAAAATGGCGGGTGATCAGATTAGAACTGTTACAACTCTGTCCAATAAAATAACAGAAAATCCCAGCGCGTGCTATGTTTCCTCATGAGCTCCTGCCAGTAGGAGCTGCGTGATTTCAAAACACGCCACTGACACAACGTGAACAACGTGTCTCTGATGACAGACTTCCTTTTTTCATGATCAAAAGCGCATTGCCATAAAATTCACCAAAATAGTGATGATCATGAGATGGCACGCCACCGCACCTCTGAAATGAGCCTCCTCCTCCCAGTGCAAAGCCAGTACACTGTCGACTGGTAATTAGTTGGCATGATGCAAAGCGTAGCAAACAGACAACGTGCTGACAGAAACTAACAAAACCACTGGTGTAAGGCGAGAAGTGTGGCGCAAAAATCCACTGATGACTGTCATAATAGGGCCCCATAACCTACAGAACACACTAAAAGGAAACCCAAAAAGCAAAATAATGGCTCTGTAAATTCAGTGGTTGTGAAGTTTCTCTAACATGAATGATTGTCAAGAAAAAAAAGTTAAAGCGATACTAATTATTTTATTTTCATATTTTTTCTTGTATAAACAATAAAAACATGAACTGCAAGTGTGTTAAACACTCCTCACCGAGCAGGAGGATCCAAAGCTTCACCAGAATCTTCATTTTTCCTGTGAAAACATCAGAGATTCCTTTAATCTGCTTCTGGACCAGAACTAAAATGTCAAATGATCCAGAAAAAGCAGCAAAACCTCAGAAAATCAAATTAACCTGGAAAAAAGAGAGAATTGCCATCATAATTTCATTATAAAATGTTCTCTGGAAGATCTTGCCAGCGCTTTGATTTTTGAAAATGTTTAAATTTTTGTTAATAAAACTGTGTATTCAGTTGAGTCCCTTTATTTGTTTTTTGTCCTCGACCCAGTTTAAAAATTTGTGACTTTTTTCTCATAAATCTGCAATTTTTGTCTTAAAAATTTATGTGCTTTTGCCCATAAATTTACTTTTTTTTTTTCTTGTAAATTTGGATTTTTTTTCCTCTAAATTTTCAACTTTTTTCTCATAAATTTGTGACTTTATGCTAAAAAAAAAAGTGCAACTTTTTTCCAGGAAATTTTCAAATTTTATCTCATGAATTTGCAACTTTTTCTCATGTGATTTTTTTTCTAAAGAAAAATATTTGGAACTCTTTGTTCATAAATCTGCAACCTTTTTTCTGAATTTTTTTCTTCTAAATTTTCAAGTTTTTTGTCATAAATTGGCAACACTCATCTGGATGAATTTTTTTAACAGTTTAAATTGGCATCTTTATCAAATCGAAAAAGTGTTTGCCCTCTTCCTGATTTCTTTGTCACACTTAAATGTTTGAGATCATCAAACAAATTTAAATATTAGACAAAGATAACACAAGTAAACAAAAAATGCAGTTTTTAAATGAAGGTGTTTAATAGTAAGGGTAAAAAAAAATCCAAACCTACATGGCCCTGTGTGAAAAAGTGATTGCCCCCTAAACCTAATAACTGGTTGGGCCACCCTTAGCAGCAACAACTGCAATCAAGCATTTGCGATAACTGGCAATGAGTCTTTTACAGCGCTGTGGAGGAATTTTGGCCCACTCATCTTTTCAGAATTGTTATAATTCAGCCACATTGGAGGGTTTTCCATCATGAGCTGCCTTTTAAGGTCATGCCACAGCATCTCAATCAGATTCAGGTCAGGACTTTGACTAGGCCACTCCAAAGTCTTGTTTTTCTTAAGCCATTCAGAGATGGACTTGCTGGTGTGTTTTGGATCATTGTCCTGCTGCAGAACCCAAGTGCGCTTCAGCTTGAGGTCACGAACAGATGGCCGGACATTCTCCTTCAGGAATTTTTGGTAGACAGCAGAATTCATGGTTCCATTTACCACAGCAAGTCTTCCAGGTCCTGAAGTAGCAAAACAACCCCAGACCATCACACTACCACCACCATATTTTACTGTTGGTATGATGTTCCTTTTCTGAAATGCTGTGTTACTTTTACACCGGATGTAATGGGACACATACCTTCCAAAAAATTCAACTTTTGTCTCGTCAGTCCCGAGTTTTTTCCCCAAAGTCTTGGGGATCATCAAGATTTTTTTTTTTTTGCAAAAATGAGATGAGCCTTTATGTTCTTTTTGCTCAGCAGTGGTTTTTGTCTTGGAATTCTGCCATGTAGGCCATTTTTGCCCAGTCTCTTTCTTATGGTGGAGTCATGAACACTGACCTTAACTGAGGCAAGTGAGGTCTGCAGTTCTTTGGATGTTGTTGTGGAGTCTATTGTGACAACTTGGATGATTCGTCGCTGTGCTCTTGGGGTAATTTTGGTTGGCTGGGAAGGTTCACCACTGTTCCATGTTTTTGCCATTTGTTGATAATGGCTCTCACTGTGGTTCGCTGGAGTCCCAAAGCTTTAGAAATGGCTTTAGAACCTTTTCCACACTGATAGATCACAATTACTTTGTTTCTGATTTGTTCCTGAATTTCTTTGGATTACAGCATGATGTCTAGCTTTTGAGGATCTTTTGGTCTACTTCACTTTGTCAGGCAGGTCCTATTTAAGTGATTTCTTGATTGAGAACAGGTGTGGCAGTAATCAGGCCTGGGTGTGGCTAGAGAAACTGAACTCAGCTTTCCAAAGATGTGATAAACCACAGTTAATTCATGTTTTAACGGGGGGGACAATCACTTTTCCACACAGGGCCATGTAGGTTTGGATTGTGTTTTTACCCTTAATAATAAACACCTTCATTTAAAAACTGCATTTTGTGTTCACTTGTGTTATCTTTGTCAAATATTTAACTTTGTTTGATGATCTGAAACATTTAAGTGTGACAAACACAATAAAATGAGAAATCAGGAAGGGGGCAAACACTTTCACACCACTGTATAAACTAAATTATAATGGTGACTGAACAACCCCCATTCTCCAAAGTGCAAGATACAACACTTATAAATATAAGTCATAAAAGATCACACAAATAAGTCTGACAGACAAATAAACAAGGGTTCAACAGTCACTAATGCTGGATGTTCCATTCATTTTCAATAATTCTGTAATTAATAGTCACACAATCAACTAAATCTTAGTGTTCAGTCCCTTTTATATTTGTCAGAGTCTAACATGTGATTGCCTACATCTAGGCTCCACCTCTTTGGTGTTCCACTTTCAAACACAGCCTACATCTGGGCCTGGAACGCCTGACTGGCCGACCTGTTTTCAGGCAAGAACACTTGCTTTCTGTGGGCATGCACTCGTACAGAGAAAGACTCCCGTGACCACTTCTGGTCTACCGACCCTACAGGTCGTGTTTAACAGAACGTGCTCATGTCAGAGTAAAAAGGATCGAGACAGTAAAAGCATCCTGCCATAAAACTACTATTAGCAGTAGGATTTTGTAAAAAAAAAAAAAAAAGTGACTTTCCATACTTGAGTAAATATAATAAGTTGCTGCCCACCTCTGACCCCACCAGGAAATGTGCGATTTTCAACACTGTGCACGTAATTTAGCCTCCGCTCTGTGGGATCTTAGCAAACCAGGCCCTTAAAGCCTTAAAATGAGGGTGAACATGGAAGTTTTTATTCTGAAATATGACACTTTTCTCTCAGAAACTGGACTTTCTCCGAGGTTGTAACTTCCTTCTCATAAACGTGCAACAGCTTTGTCATAAATGTTGCAACATTTATGGCAGTTCCAGTCAGTCGTTAGGGTTGCCGAGTCCTGGGCCTCTCGGTTTAACCCATCAGGCGGGCGTTGCACTGATGGGGCGGTGGTGGGGTTCTTTATGGCTAGTGTACAGCCGTATGCAGTCGGTCCGGTTCGGGGTGATGCTGTCTTCCCTTCGTTAGCACAGCGGCCCACTGCCACCCCCGGTTAACCCGCCGTCCCCATTCGTAGGTGGAAATCTGAGGGGGGATGCCCCTCCCAACTTGGAAAATTCTCATAAATTTGCAAAGCAGTTTTCCTCTAAATTGTCGACTTTTTTTCTTGTAGATGTGGAATTTTCCTCTAAATTTGTGACAGTTTTCTCATAAATTTGCCATTTTTTCTTGTAAATTTGCAACTTTTTTTTCTAAATTTGCAATTTGTTTCTTTCAATTTTCAGCTTTATTTTTTTTTTTATTATTTGGGACTTGTAAATTTTCATCTTCATCTTTTTTCTTATATACAGTCATGTGGAAAAAATTAGGACACCCTGTATAAGCCTGTGTTTTTGTGTTGTTGTTTTTTTACATATTTGGACATATGGATATTTAATATCAACGTTAAGAATACTGGCAGATTCACGTAATACAACTAAATTAAAAATGAATTAAAGACTTTTTTAAAACTTTCTGTAAAATGTAATCCTAAACAAATAGTGAGGAATAAATTACGACACTTATGCATCAGTTGATTCAGTTCTTATTGAATGTGTTCATTGCATTAAGTTACTGTATAAGTAACTGTACATTGACTGCATACAGTCAGGTAGCACTACTATTTAAATGGATGTTCAGAGTATTTGTGATAGAATTTACTTTTGTTTGACAGTAATGACATCACACTGATGACATCACATTGATTAACAACGTGAATGACTTCTTTGGCCGCTTTGAAGTACAAACCAGCACATCAGCACAGAAGACCACTTCTCGCCCAGAAGAGCAGGCTGTAAGTCTGGATCCAGCCAGTGTGAAGAGGACCCTCTGCAGGATCAACCCACATAAAGCAGCTGGACCAGACAACATACCAGGTTGAGTTCTGGAGGACTGTGCGGAGGAGCTCAAGTCTGCCCTGGTCGACATCTTCATCATCACTCTATATATAATTCAAGAAATCGCTGCGTATCTGTGTGTTTGTCACGACCATAGGACTCACTAAAAGATCACAGGATTCACCTATGATGTGCCTATGATGCCTATATCAATGAGGTGAGACAACTGGTCCAGTGGTGTAAAGACAATAATCTCTTCCTGAACGTGGGAAAAACCAAGGAGATTGTGGTTGACTTCAGGAGGGAACACACACAGCATCCCCCTCTGATCATCGATGCAGCAGCTGTGAAGAGGGTGAGCAGTACCAAGTTCCTGGGGATGCACATCTCTGAGGACCTCTCCTGGTCCAACAACACTACATCACTGGCCAAGAAGACTCAAACTCGCCTTTATTTCCTCCGCAAACTGAGGAGAGCACGAGTCCCACCCCTCATCATGTGCTCATTTCACCAGGGCACTACTGAAAGCATCCCCACCAGCTTCATCACGGTGTGGTACGGAAGCTCCACCACCTTCTGCTGGAGGACTCTATAACGCACAACGAACGCAGCTAACAAGATCATCGGTGCCCCTCTGCCCCCCCCCCTCAGACATCTACCTCACCCGCAGAGCCATCAACATTGCAGGTGACACCTCCCACCCCTCACATTCCCTCTTCAGCTTCCTGGCCTCAGGGAGAAGGTACCGGAGCCTCCAGGCCTGCCCCACAAGACTGCTAAACGGCTTTGTTCACCAGGCCATCAGGACCCTGAAGTCTGCCCCCCCCCCCCCCGGGACTGTAATACACCCACCCACATAATAACTACCTCAGCAGTTTGCACAGAAAGACTTGGCAGACCAACAGTAATACATCTGCTGCTGTATGTTTTAGCACCTTACTGCAACCATTTGCACAAATGCTATACCTGCTGCTGTTATTGTACTACTGATCATGTGCATTCCTAACTGTCATTGTTTGCACCTCCTCTACCACACTGATTGTGTTGAATGCTGAAGTGAAGTTCAAAAACAGCAATCGCACGTAGGAGTTCTTTGAGTCTAGGTGGGTGAGGGCTGGATGGAGAGCAGCAGCGATGGCATCCTCTGTGGACCTGTTTGACCTGTATGCAAACTGAGATGGGTCGTGGGAGGGAGCGAGGATGGACTTGATGTTCTGCATGACTAGCTGCTCAAAGCACTTCATTATAATGGGGGTCAGTGCTACGGGCCGGTAATCATTGTGGCTCTTTGGGACTGGTATTTTGGTAGCAGTTTTAAAACATGTGGGGACAACAGCTCGACTCAGGGAGATGTTGAAGATGTCTGCCAGGACATTCTTGAGCTCCTCTGCAAAGTCCTTAAGAATGTGACCTGGTGTTGTCTGGACCTGCTGCCATACGTGGGTTGATCCTGCAGAGGGTCCTCTTCATGGTAGGCGGATCCAGACTTATAGCCTTCTTGTCTCAGGGAGGAGTGGTCTTCTGTGCTGATGTGCTGTTTTGTGCTTCAAAGCAGTCAAAGAAGTCGTTTAGGTTGTTGAGCAGTGTCATGTCACTTGCACAGGTCTGAGTTGGAGGTTTGTAGTTGGTGAGGGTCTGTATGCCACGCCAGAGAGAACGTGCATCTCTGGTGTTGCTGAAGTGGCCGGATATTTTCTTGCTGTACTGAAGTTTTGCCTCCTTGATGCCACAGGACAGGTTGGCCCTAGTTGTTGTTAGTCCTGCAGTGTCACCGGCCCTGAAGACTGCGTCCCGAGCCCTCAGGAGCCTGCAGACTTCTGCTGTCATCCGTGGCTTCTGGTTAGCACGAACAGTGATGGTTTTGCAGTGAGTGAGTGACAACATCAATGCATTTAGCTATGTACGCTACAACAACCTCAGTGTAGTCCTCTAGGTTTGTGTGTCCATTGTGAGTGGCTGCGTGCTTGAAAGTGTCCCAGTCTGTAGTGCTGAAACAGTCTTTCAGAGCATCAGAGGCCCCCTCTGGCCACATATGTACCTGCTTTTTTGTTGATCTGACTGTTTTCACTCTGAGTTTGTATGCCAGCCTTAACAAGATGGTGATGTGATCAGAGAGACCCAGGTGGGGGAGGGGGGAGGCTCTGCATGCTTTCTTGTGAGTGGTGTACACCAGGTCCAGCAAATTGTCTCCTCTTGTTGGAAAGTCCACATGTTGGTGTAGTTTTGGTAGGAGGGTCTACTAGAAGTCCCAGAGAGGGGCCATTTGGCCTTTTTACCTAGAAAACCCATAAGGGGACCAACAAGAGGCCACAAGAGGGCTAACTTCTGGGACTTCTAGTGTTAAGTGTGCATGGTTGAAGCCTCCTGCTGTGATGAGGAATTCATCTGGATGTGCTGTTTGTGTCTCATAGCCTGATAGAGTTCCTTTATTGCTTTACTCCTCTTGCCAATGGCAGTGGGCAGGACATACACGGCAACTAGTAGGACAGACAAAAATTCTCTCGAAGTGTAAAAGGGTCGGCACTTGATGATCATGAACGCCACCAACAGAGAACAGCGTTTATGCACAACAGTCGCATCTCGGCACCAAGCATCACTGATGTACACACACACACACACACACACACACACACACACATACACACACACACACACACACCTCCCCCTCGGGTCTTTCCTCCTTCCATAAATACCCGACTGGCATGATAGCATGCTAGCCCTACTAACTGAATGGCAGAATCCGGGATATTGTCATTTATTCACGTTTCCATAAAGATAAAAACACAGCAGTTCCACGCATCACGTTGCGTAGTTCTCAGGGGCTGTATGTGGTTTATTTTGTTGTCTAGTGAACAGACATTGGCCAGAATGAGGGAAGGAATTGGAAGTCTGTATGGGCCAGCAGCTAGCTTCGTTCATTTACCTCCACGTTTACCTCTCTTTTGTCGCCACTCACACCGTATATGGCATCTTCATTTGGAATGAGACAGAGCAGTGGAGTCCGGGGGTGTGGAGGTCTAGGCCACAGAGTTCCTCTGTAACGCTCTGATCCAGGACGTAATGTTTGATCGTATTCCTTATCTCCAGAAGGCTGTGGTGACTGTAGCTTGTGCACAGCGTCATATATGTACATTAGACACATAAATATACACTGAGACGTACTTTCAACAACACTAAATAGCACAAAAACACAAAGAGAGAAGGGAGGCCGCTGCGTGTTCACGCGCCACCTAGTGGAGAGGTGCATCACTCTCATAAATTTGCAAACTTTTCCTCAAAAATTTCAATTTTTGTTCTGATAGAGTTGAATTTTTTCCTCATAAATTTGCATTTTTTTCCTGTAAATTTACAACACTTGTGAGATTTTTATTCCTTGTAGTCAAATATTAATTTGTGACTTTTTTAATTTTTTAATTGGCATCATTTTTATCATATATTTTCACCTTTATTCTTACAAATATGTACCTAATTTACATTTATATGTTAAAGTGACACTCCGGCAAAAATCAAGTTTTTTCTGTTGTTTACCTGTCTGTAATGTGTCTTTTGAGATTTACAAGACTTATCCAGAGCAAAATCTCACCGCAGTCCCAAGTCTGTGTTTTCCTGCTGTGAACTTCCAGTTTGGTAACCCCCCCCCCCCCCAAATGGGCGAGTCTGGACAGACCGTTTGTAGCTACATAAGCATTCCTGCTTAGCCTGGTTGGATATAACATTAACCAATCAGACGAATACTCTTGGCTACCTCAGGGAAGAAGGAAGAGCCAAGGAGCAGCAGGATTGAGGCAGAGGGGGATGAAGGTGTCCGTTTTGGATAGCGAAGCAGTGGAGGAGGAGGCGACCAATCATGTGAAACCCCTGCAGGTTGGGGAGAGCAACGGAGAGAGGCAGAGGGGAAAGACGGGACCCGATTTGATCGTGAATCTGTGAGACCACTCTCAGCTCACTTCACCAGTGGACGGGGTGCCGCAAAGGTCTCACCAAGCTGCGGAATGTGAGCCGCCCAGTGGGCCACTTTTGGGCAATAGAACTGGCAACGACTCGCTGCAGTCGCCGGCACCAGTTCAGCTTACTAAAAGTGGCCCACTGGGCAGCTCACATTCTGTGGGACCAGGCACCGACTTTGCGCTACACAGCTACAAATCCTCAAGTTGGATTGCCTTCTCGGAGCCCTGGCTCAAAGTCTTCTTTTTCCAGCTATTGGTGGGTGGGAGAATGGGTGGGGCTAATTAGAATACTCATAGATTTGAACATTCTTAAGTAGGTGGAAGATGTAAAAAGCTCTTCCCAAGTGAAGCAGGATGGATCTTCCTTCCATCTTTTTTTCCCCCTCTCTACGCCCCTGTCTGTCATGGCCCTTTAATTGTTGGGCGGCGCTGTAGACAAACGTGCGGGCTATTTCCTTCCGCCTTCCTGGGATAGCTGCTCGCTGGTGTGAGGCTCTGTTGGTCTGTGAGCGTCTCTTGGTGCGCTCCTCTAAATAGGAAACTACTACGTTGGCTGTGAGCCCTGTTGTGTGGTGGTGCTGCTCCGCTCGGGTCAGCTCTCCCTTGTTTAGCTTTTTGTGCCTTGGTGGTCGAGCCACTGTACCTCCCACGTCCAACTGTGCAGGTGAACCTACGTGCTTCGGTAATCAGTGCCGCGGTGTTTCCAGCGGCCGCCACTTGCTCCCACACTGCTGTCTTGTTCTGTCTATTTCGACAGCTCGTCTCATTTTGTGTACTCTTGTTGTCCTTTTTTTTATCTATTCAAATTTTATAAGGACACAAGGGAATCAGAACACTATGTGTTGTATATACGTTTTGTGTATATATATTTTTTTTATATACTTGTCCTTTTTATTGATTAACAACTTTGCTTTTCTTGCCCCTGTGGGGTCACCCCCACAACAGACTGGGACAAGCAGAACAATGAGATGTGTATTGATATCAATAGGCAGCCTCTCTGTGTCTAGCTCCTTCCGCCAGTATCATGCTGTTCTCAAATGCAAATGCCCCATGCTTTCCTGCAGTTACCATTCATGCATTGTGTTCACGCTTTCCGGCTCTGTACTGTAATGCAAATGTCTAGGCTTACTGCTGTGCATGTATTGTCTGTAACTGGGTATATAAGCACTGAAATTCACATGTTCTGTCTCTCTCTCACTACTGCTGCTGACACACGCATTCTGTCTCCCCTCACGAGAGCCTGAGGACCCGCTCCAGCCCGCCTGCACAGGGCTGGAGTGAGTTCCATGATGGCGGGATGAATGATAATAAACTCCCTTAAAAACTCTCAGTTCGCTCCTTATTTCTCTTCCGCCATACCCCAAGTTTTAGTCCTTTCTTATGGTGCAACGTTGAATAAATTTCTTCTGTGGCAGGACAGGAGCTGTGGGCCTGAGGTGTGTGGCAGCTGGCTCCCCCTGCTGGTGGGTTTTCCCCAGACTCCCTCTGAAGTGCACGCAGGGCGTCTTTCTGGTTGGTGTGCAGTCACGTGGTTTTTAGTTTGAGACCTCCTTTCCCCTTCCCTGGCTAGCGTCCCGGTGAGCCCCAGCCCTGGTCCTTAGCAGGCCTTTGCCTTGTAGAAATTTATTTGACGCTAAAACTCATTTTAGGCAACAAGCTGTTGGGATGGTTTTAATTAACTTATGATAGCTTTTTTTAAAAAAATTGTTTAATAAAAATGATTACTAACTAACTAACTAACTAACCTGCACTTATATAGCGCTTTTCTAGTCACAAAGACCACTCAAAGCGCTTTCATTAATACTAACCCTCTATTCTAAGGGCCTATAGGAAACAGATATCTAGGGACAATTTAGAACAGCCAATTAACCTAACATGCATGTTTTTGGCATGTGGGAGGAAACCGGAGAAATCCCGGAGTAAACCCACGCAACACGGGGAGAACATGCAAACGCCACACAGATCACTGTTGGTCGGGGGGCTGGGATTGAACCCACGATCCCACGATCTCCACAATCCCCCGGCCAAGGGTAAACTGCTGCCGCAGTGCTAACCACTGCGCCACCGTTGGAATCACGTCTACGGCTCCATGTGTAACGAACCTGTGTGACCTTGTAGGTGTTGGTAGCAGAGAACTATTTGTTGTGTCCATAATTAAAGAAAGGCTTACGGCACACGCCTGCAGGCCAGGTGGCTTCCACCGCCAAAGAGGACTTGCCTCTTCCGCCCACCTCCTTTATACTAGGGATGGCGTCACTACCGGAAACCGGCAGTTAACCACCCCAGTCTATCCCACGTCCAACCCTGCCGCCATCTTACTCAGCCTATTTCCATATCTAACACTATTTCCTGGGGCGAAATTCCCCAGGTGGCGTTGTCGTGCTTTTTGTTAAAAACCCACCGCCCTGCCACATCTTGGCGTTGTCGGCAGGACCCACGCTCATTTAACGGGCTGAGACGCGATTTCCATTGAGTTATTTTGTTTTGTGCGGTTAGTGTTTGCAGCGGTGATCGTATATCGTTTATTGTATTGATCGACAAGACAGCAGTATTCATTAGAGGGACCAACCTGTTTCCACAGACATTCATTGTTTTTGGCTTTGGTGTAGCACGTCCACATTTGGTCTGGAGGAGGAGGTGCAGCAGCTCAGGCAGCGAGTTTTGCGATAAAAGGCAGATAAGGAGTGGCTGCTTCAGGAGAGGGCCATTTCTCAGCCAGGCGCTCGTGGAGCCGATCTGGCGCCTCCTGCTTCAGGTCTCGGTGCCCCGTCTGCAGGCACCAGCACAACTGTCACTGAGAGGCTGGTGGTTAAACCCAGGGACCGTAAATGACCCATGTTTAATGGTAGAACAGGCATAAGTATAGATGAGTGGACTGAGGAGATTCAGGCGTCCATGCGCGCCTGTCGTCTCTCCTCCGCTGACCAGGCCTTCTTTGTTTTTGATCATTTAGAAGGGGAAGCAAAGGATGAGATCAGATTTTGCAGTAATGCAGAGTGTGGGGATCCAGGCCTGCTAGGGACCAGGGCTGGGGCTCACCGGGAGGCTAGCTGGAGAAGGGGAAAAAAGAGGCCTCAAACTAAACATTACGTGACTGCACACCAACCAGAAGGACGCCCTGCGTGCACTTCAGAGGGAGTCTGGGGAAAACCACCACCAGGGGGAGCCAGCTGCCACACAGCTCCTGTCCTGCCACAGAAGGAATTTATTCATCGTTGCACCATAACAAAGGCACTAAAACTCGGGGCAATAAAAGCAAGTATTAGCAAGCTATCAGCAAGCATAGTGTTCTGATTCTCTTGTGTCCTTATAAAAGATGCTGGGATAAGCTCCAGTCCCCCCCGCGACCCAAAAAAAGGATAAAGCGGAAGAAGATGGATGGATGGATGAAAAAGGACAAGGGTATACAAAATGAGACGAGCTGTCAAAACAGACAGAACCAAACCAAACATTACAAGATAAACGAGCAACTAAAACCGGACCAACTGTCACAGCAGACAAGCTGTCAAAATAGAACAAGACGGCAGCACCGCCCAACAATTAAAGGGCCATGACAGACAGGGGTGTCGAGGGGGAAAAAAAAAGAAGGAAGGAAGATCCATCCTGCTACACAAGCAATTCTAAGGCAAATTTTTTTGTGTATAAAAAGCCACAACATACTATTCTGGTCCTACACGTCGGTTTGTGATGGTGGCTTTGGCGGTTTTAGAGCCGCCAGAGTGCATCTTTAAAAAAAAGAATCACAAATGTCCATCACTGAAGTTCATTCCTGCAGGAAGGGAAGCAACAACTCCCACCAATAACAATTCTGTCATTTAGTTTCTATGAATATTTACTATAATTCATGTAACGATTAATTCTTTAACAATTCTCATCAGTAGCAATTTCTATAACAATTCTAATCACCAGTTTCCACCATTATCAACCATTTCCATCACGATTCCTCCTCCTTTGAACCGTCCTCTGGTGTTTTTCTCACCTTCAGCGGCAGCAGTGTGGTCTCTGTCCAGCAGCTGGACTCTCTCTGAAGAACGTGCCTGTTAGCAGTAGGTCAAACCTGCTACGCTAAAGCTCCGAGCACACCCGCGCACTCAGCCGTGTGAGTGATTTCAAAGTTCAGACATCCCCCTGTCACCATCATGAACGTTACTGATTAACAGATTAAGCCTGATTCATCCTGCACGCATCACAGCTGACTGGAAGAAAAATCACAGGATTACATCTGACAGTAGTGTTGAGCACCGTTGGCAGCAACGCGTTACAAAGTAACGCATTACTGTAACGCTGCTGCTTTTGCAGTAACGTGCGGTGTAGCGCAATTACTATTTAAAAACTCAGGAGCGTGTTACTGAAATTTGATCAGATGCATTACTAGTTTTATTAATATGGATATTTTTAGAGCAAACAAATGAATATACAAACTGACCTCACTGTAGCTGCGACGTAGCTGTCAGTAGACGTGACCTGTTGCAGAGAGCCGAGTCTTCACTGCTAAGCGGAGGAAGAGATGAAGCTACTTTGTTTTCGTGGAAATAGATTATTTTTCCTTTCTCACGGTTAAAGACAAAAGCATTTTGGTAGGTTGCAAGCTACATTAAGTGCCGGTTGAGACCTGCTGCAATCTTCAGAAGTGCATGAAACCAGCAACAAATCTCGTGCTATGTAACGGCTAGCCATGCTAAGAACTGACACGTGTTATTGGATCTACTGTATTCTGAGCTGCCACAGATGGATGTACGGTGGGAATACTCTTATCTGAACACCCACGGCTGGATTTCAAGCACAGGTATGCCTCTGGACAGTTTGTGACCCAGCAAGAACTAAACCGACTGATTGCCAGATAATGATGTGATATAAACAGTCACTCTCCATCACACAGCTGTGACTGTGATCCACTGAAGTTAAAACACATTGACCCGCTACCTGGATAAAGATTATTCAGAAATGGATTTGATCTCCAAAAGGAATTTGAGGGACTGGATCACGTCTCTGTCACAGCAGACATTTGGACTGTGGATGATGGACATTTTCTTTGGATCACTGCACGTCGGATTAAATTCATATAATAAAGGTAAGATAAACATGGGCAGCTTTATGCAGTGTTGCCAATTCACTCTTTTTCCCTCTCTCTCACTCCACAAATGCTATTTCTCACCCAAAATGTGGAAATTACTGCCAATTTTGTGTTGATTTTCTTCAGATTTTTCCCCACATTAAGAGCTCTCAGCAGGATAAAGCAGACTGAGCATGTTCTAAAAGCTCTGTCTGAAACGGTCTGTTTTCAGCCTGACATCAATAAGCCCGTAATGTAATCCAGTAATTAAATTATTTTGCTATTGCATTTAAAAGAAATGTGAAAGTTACTTTTCCAAGTAATTAGTTACTTTAATCATGCAGTAACTGGTAAAGTAACTCAGTTACTTTTGAAAAGAAGAAACGAGAAACTGCAATTAGATTGTGGAGGAACGAAATAAGTGCAGGCGGACACGGCGAGCTGAAGGGTAAAGGTGTTTTATTCCTCCGTCACGAGACACACTCAGCGCTGTGAGTGAGCTCTGAGTGCGTTTTTTCAGCGCGTTTAGAGTGAGCACATTTATACAGACAAGAGAGAATGCATGGCACATTTACATAACAGTCAACACCTATCAGTTGCTTGATTACTGGCGCCGGAATTCCTCTCTTTGCTCCGGGGATGTATAACAATAGGACAAAAGAGAATGCAAGGCACATTTACATATTGATATCTGTCCATACATTTCAATCACGTGATTAACTGGTTGTCCCCCGAGGAGCTCTCTGTCCGTATGCCCATTGTTCTGCTTCATGCTCAAGCTGAGTGTTCTGAATGTCCAAGTAGATTGTGGTGGGTCACCGCAAGATACTGTTTTTTAGTAACTTGCCCAGCACTGGTGTTGATGTGGAGGATGAGCAGAGCCAGGATCCTGAAACTTCATGACACACATGGAACCAAGTAAATGAGCACAAACTAATGCAGATGTGCCTCCGCTGCAGTCATGTGACCCAGGAGTGAATGGTCGGCCAGACTCACTGCTGACCCCCTAGTACCACCACTTCCTGTTGGGATGTTCCCATTCTCCCTAGAGAATTCCCCCCAATCTTATCATCAGCCTTCTGCAGTGGTGTGAAAAAGTGTTTGCCCCCTTCCTGATTTCTCATTTTATTGTGTTTGTCACACTTAAATGTTTCAGATCATCAAACAATGTTAAATATTTGACAAAGATAACACAAGTGAACACAAAATGCAGTTTTTAAATGAAGGTGTTTATTATTAAGGGTAAAAACAAAATCCAAACCTACATGGCCCTGTGTGGAAAAGTGATTTTCCCCCCGTTAAAACATGAATTAACTGTGGTTTATCACATCTTTGGAAAGCTGAGTTCAGTTTCTCTAGCCACACCCAGGCCTGATTACTGTCACACCTGTTCTCAATCAAGAAATCACTTAAATAGGACCTGCCTGACAAAGTGAAGTAGACCAAAAGATCCTCAAAAGCTAGACATCATGCTGTGATTCAAACAAATTCAGGAACAAATCAGAAACAAAGTAATTGTGATCCATCAGTCTGGAAAAGGTTCTAAAGCCATTTCTAAAGCTTTGGGACTCCAGCAAACCACAGTGAGAGCCATTATCCATAAATAGCAAAAACATGGAACAGTGGTGAACCTTCCCAGGAGTGGCCGGCCAACCAAAATTACCCCAAGAGCGCAGCCATGACTCACCCAAAAGGTCACAAAAGACCCCATAGCAACATCCAAAGAACTGCAGGCCTCACTTGCCTCAGTTAAGGTCAGTGTTCATGACTTCACCATAAGAAAGAGACTGGGCAAAAATGGCCTGCATGGCAGAGTTCCAAGACAAAAACCACTGATGAGCAAAAGGAACATAAAGGGTCAACTTAATTTTGCCAGAAAAAATCTTGATGATCCCCAAGATTTTTGGGAAAATACTCTGTGGACTGACAAGACAAAAGTTGAAATTTTTGGAAGGTGTGTGTGTCCCATTACATCTGGTGTAAAAGTGACACAACATTTCAGAAAAAGAACCTCATACCAACAGCAAAATATGGTGGTGGTAGTGTGATGGTCTGGGGCTGTTTTGCTGCTTCAGGACCTGGAAGACTTGCTGTGGTAAATGGAACCATGAATTCTGCTGTCTATCAAAAAATCCTGAAGGAGAATGTCCGGCCATCAGTTCATGACCTCAGGCTGAAGCACACTTGGGTTCTGCAGCAGGACAATGATCCAAAACACACCAGCAAACCTCAAGTGGGTGACGTCCAGGAGGCATCCTGATCAGATGCCCAAACCACCTCAACTGACTCCTTTCAACGTGGAGGAGCAGCGGTTCTACTCTGAGCTTCTCCCGGGTGACTGAGCTCCTCACCCTATCTCTGAGGGTGAGTCCAGCAATCCTACGGAGAAAGCTCATTTCAGCTGCTTCTATCCGCAATCTTGTTCTTTCAGTCATTACCCAAAGCTCGTGACCGTAGGTGAGAGTAGGAACGTAGATTGGTGGACTGCCTCCATTTTGGGTAGAAAATAAAGTCAACCGTGCGGATCCAAGAAATACTTTTACCGGAGAAAATTACAAAAAAAAAAAAGAAAGTCTTTTGGACTTGGAGTAGTGAGGAGTGAGATGCAGGCTCTGATAGATATTTGGTGTGAGGACCAGATTTCTCAGCTGCCTGTGGCTACACACAAGAATACCGATGTTTTTCAAACGTTTAGCGACATGATGGCGGCACGGGGGGGTTTATACGGACAGCGGAGCTTTTCATTTTTATTAGTTTGTGGTACATAAACACCTTACTGGTGTTATGCTGAGAATTGCTCGCTTGCCGAGAATTGAATCCCATCATTGAAAAAACATAATTTAAAGATAATTTCCAAGAAGTAATAATTTTTACTTCTAAGAATGCACAAATGGTTACAAGCCTGGCTGTAGTGTTAGATTTTATAGTTTTGGTGCATGGGATGCAATTCTTGGCAAACGAGCAATTCTCGTCATAACACCAGTTCTGGCCAATTGATGAGCTGGATTTCTCTTCTTCACCAAGATTTTTTCTTCCTGGTCAGTGGTGGCTTCGGCTACAGCGACACAAATGAGCAGCTGTTGTAACTGTGTGACGTTGTCCAAGCAGTGAAGTGCTGTGAATGCAAACCGAACCAAAGGCGTGAAAACTCTCGCCATGTCCCGCAGAGTTGAACTGGACTATCCTGGTGTGAATGCAGCCTAAGAGTCCTCTGAGGTGAGTGCAATATCCCCCGCCTGCGTATGGTGACCCCAGAGAGCTTTACACATTCTATAGCAAGAGATCATAGGGATGCCAACCTTGACCTTTGACCCCAAACCTGTAGTGAGAAGTCATGGTCTCAGAGTGAACCCGTGTACCAGGTTTGGTGAGCCTAGCTTTCTTTGCCGTTGAGATATACTGTAGTTTGTGAGGCATTTTGATGTTGACCTTTGACCTTGCAATCCTAAAACCATAGTCACTCTTCAAGGTCACAGGGTGAACCTGTGCACCAAGTTTGGGGACCCTAACTTTACTTGTTGTACAGTAATCAGGCATAGGGAATGTTAACCTTAACCTTTTGACCTCAAACCCAAAGTCAGAGGTCGGGATCCCCAGGTGAACCGGTGGACCTGGTTTTGTGGCCCTAGCTTTACTCATTTTATAGTAAATGTAGCATTTACCATAGTGCAACTGCAATGTTAACTTTGACCTTTGACCCCTTGACCACAAACCCATAGTTAGGTGAAGGTGTAAGTTGTCCAAGACGTGTATTAGCTGCAACTACTGGATCGATCTGAAAAGCCTCCATCACTGTTCTCAGTAGTTATTGTGTTCACAGGATTTAGGGAAAAAGCTGACCTGACCTTTGACCTCAAGGTCATCCAATGAGAATGAAATTGCAATATGTGCATCATCAGAGTATATCAAACCATGGTACCAAGTTTCAACACAATCGGACCAAGGCCCAAAAGGCTCTCCCACCCCTCTTGGCTTTGACCAGCGGGGGGTAAAACGTGAAAGTCACAATTTTATATTAAAAAGTTGGAAGTTTATTACAGAAAAGTTTAAATTTTACATAAAAAAATTGACAAATATAGAAGAAAAATGTCAAAAATGGACATGAATTTGCAAATTTAGAAAAAAAATTAAATCTACAAAAGTTACTAAACAGATCAAATATTTTTGATCAAAAAGTTCAAATTCAAGAGAAAAAACTCTGAATTCAGAAAAAGAAAATCCATCAGAAATCAGGTGAACATCTGGATTTCTAACACATGTGGCTAATGTGACGTTAGCATGTTTTAGCTAGCTAACGTGTGAAAGAAAAACTACAGGAAGTAAAAAGAGACGCAGGCGTCCTCCATGTTGGTCTTTATTGGAAACAGGAAACGACTTGGAGTGACGACAGTTGGTCCTGATGACACACGGGCACACACACACACACACACACACACACACACACACACTCTCTCTCTCTCTCTCTCTCTCTCTCTCTCTCTCTCACACACACACACACACAGAGCTCTAAATGAAATAATAAAAAAGAGGAGGAAATGACAAGGGGCATCATGGGAGATGAAGTTAAAACAACAGTAAATAAAAAAGTGTTTCTGTGGTTTAAGTCATCTAAAAGAAGTCGAGGTCGTCGGGGGCGTCCAGGTCTCTGTACTCGATGATGGAGCGGGGGTCGCCGCGCACGCCCCTAAACACACACACACATTAAAGCATTAATTGGACACATTACTGCTGCAGCTCGTCTGCTCTCATCACGTGCGCTTTTGCCTACCTTGAGTTCCTCTGCCTTCCTCCTCCTAGATGACCTCTGAAGTTGTCGTAGTTACCGCGCCCCACCCCAAACTGGTTGGGGGGGAGGGGCAGACCTGACGGAGACGACACACACGTTTAAACACAGTAGGGACTTTTCCAGCCACTCCTAAATGATGCTCCCCAGGTTGCAGTGGGCAGCTTTTTTAGAACTTTTTTTTAATGAATTTGCAACTTTTCTCAGTGTAAATTTTCAAAAAAAAAATTCTCATGAATTTGCAAGTTCTTCCTCACAAATTTGCACATTTTGTGGTGTACATTTTTTAAAATGTTCCTCATAAATTTGCAGCCTTTTCCTGTAAATCTGCAACTCTTTTTCTCAAAAAAATTCAACTTTTTTCTAGTAAATTTGCAACTTTTCCATGGATTTGCAATATTTTTTCATGTAAATTTAAAAAAAAAAAAAAACTTACAAATTTCAAACTTTTATAGCACAAATTTTCCATTTTTTTTCTCATAAATTTGCAACACTTTTCATGGATTTGCAACTTTTTCCCTGCAAATAAATTAAAAAATACATAAATTTGCAACTTTTTTTGTGCAACTTTTCCATGTTTTTTCCTCATAAATTTGCAACATTTTCCTGATCAATTTGCAATTTTTTTCATGGATTTGCAGCTTTTTACCTGTAAATTTTCAAAGAAATTCTCACAAATTTTAAACTTTTTTCAAGCAAATTTTCCATTTTTTCCCTCATAAATTTGCAGCATTTTTCTAGTTAAATTGCAACATTTTCCTGATCAGTCTGCAACTTTTTTTCACGGATTTGCAACTTTTTTCCTGTAAATAATAATAAAAAAACTCTCATAAATTTGCAACTTTTTTGTGCAAATTTTCTGGCTTTTTTATCTCATAAATTTGCAACATTTTCCTGAACAATTTGCAATTTTTTTTTCATGGATTTGCAACTTTTTTCATGTAAATTTTCAAAAAAAAAAAATTCTCACAAATTTTAAACTTTTATCAAGCAAATTTTCCTTTTTTCCTCATAAATTTGCAACATTTTCTAGTAAAATTGCAACATTTTCCTATCAATTTGCAACTTTTTTCAAAGATCTGCAACTTTATCCCTGTAAATAAAAAAAATTGCACAAATTTGCAACTTTTTTGTGCAAATTTTCTGGGTTTTTTATCTCATAAATTTGCAACATTTTCCTGATCAATTTGCAATTTTTTTTCATGGATTTGCAACTTTTTTCATGCAAATTTTCAAAAAAAAATTCTCACAAATTTTAAACTTTTATCAAGCAAATTTTCCTTTTTTCCTCATAAATTTGCAACATTTTCTATTAAAATTGCAACATTTTCCTATCAATTTGCAACTTTTTTCAAAGATCTGCAACTTTTTCCCTGTAAATAAAAAAAAATTGCACAAATTTGCAACTTTGTTGTGCAACTTTTCCATGTTTTTTTTTTCCTCATAAATTTGCAACATTTTCCTGATTAATTTGCAACTTTTTTCCTGTAAAAAATAAAAAATTCCCATAAATTTGCAACTTTTTTGTGCAAATTTTCTGGGGTCCAGTTTTCCATCTTTTTCCTCATAATTTTCAGCTTTCATCAAAACTATAAAGGAGGAACATTAATTTTTTTGCGGTATTTGTTTAAAGTGTACTGTGCGTGTTACCAGGGAAACCGGGCATGGGCGGCCGGACCCCTGGAGGATATCCCAGAAGGCTTTGCTGCTGTGGAGCCTGACCAGGGAATCCTGGCATGGCGGGCGGGGCGGCTGGAGAAGGAGAAAAAAAGAAAAGTCATAAATTCACCGTTTAACGACTTTCACCCTGGACTGAAACAGCGTTGGGGCAAACCTGGTGAGGGCGGCGGCGGGAGGGGCTTGTTCTGAGGCAGGGCCGGCCTCTTGGCGTCCAGCAGGAAGTTGTTGAAGAAGACGACCTCCTGGGTGACGGCGGAGACCTTGTCGGGGTGCTTGTTGAGGATGTGCTTGCGGACGAACTCGGGGGCCTTGAACTTCTTGCCGCTGAGAGGACACAGCCACTTGTCCTTACTGAGCTCCTGAGTGTTGGACGACACGAACTTCTCCACCTGGGGACGGAGGCGGGGACACGGCTCGGTCTCTTCTCATAAATACGACACAGAGGTGCCACTCGCATCACATTTTTTATCACGTTTCCTGAAAAGAATTGGGACTTTTTTTCCCACATGAATTTTTTTTCTCATAAATTTGAGACTTTTTTCTTTTGGTAAATGAGGCTTTCCCCCATTTATTTGTAATTTTTTTCTTATAAAGTTGCAACTTTAGTTTAAATTTGTGACCATTTTTTTTAAAAATATGAGGATTTTTGGTAATTTTTCTTCACAAGTTTGTGACTTTATATTTGTGACCTTTGTTTTAAATACGAGGATTTTTTCCAATATATTTGTAATTTTTTCTGATAAATCTGACCTTTTTTAAAAAAAATATTTTTGTAATTTTTTTCTCATACATTTGTGACTTTATTTCACATTTCCCACCTTTTTTTAAGTATGAGGATTTTTTTCTCATTAGTTGTAATTTTTTCCCTTCGTAAATTCATGGCTTTATTAACGTTCCAAATCCCCTGCAGGGGATTTTAAATGCCCGTTTAAATGTCTCAGCAGTGACACTGAATTGTGTTAAACATGCTAACAGTAGGCAGTCATGCCTCACATCATTTGAAAGCTTAGAGTTTTGTCTATTTGATTATTAAAACAGATTTCAGAAACAAATCATAACACTGGATTTAAATAGAACTTTAAACACGCTAACGTTAGCACAGAGATAAACACTGACCTACCAAAGAAGCTTCCTTGCCGTCCCTGAATGAATGATCATTCAGCAAATACGTTCCATCTGTATTGCAAAAGGTTCAGTAGATCCATCTGAGTAAGATTTACTGTCCATCATGATGATGACGGGGAACACTGCCCAGGAAGTAGGAGCACTGTTTGAAAATCATCCCACAAACGCCAGCTGATTGTGTTTACAAGACTACATTTCCTCAAGATTGAACCAGAAACGGAAACCCAAGATGGGGGTAGGTCTCTAAATGTGATTGACAGCTCCTTTGACACAATAGAGCCTCCATTTTGTGATTGAAAGCTGTAGAAACCCAGTGAGTGATAAAGGTCCAGCTTCATGGCTAACGGGAACACAACGAGCCAATTATATCAGAGTAAGCAAATGACGGACGTGTGGCATAGCCAATTAATTTCTGAATTCAGGGATACCTTACGGGGGGGGGGGGGTGTTCAGCCCACTTCCCCCTTTAAAGCCCCTGTGTAAAGCTAGCGTAAACCAGTCGGTGAATCCAAGGCAGAAGCATTGTAACATCACTCACCTTTTTGAAAAATGGCTAAAATTAACATGGAAGAAATTATTAATTACTTGACCCGGTCGTTAGCTGAAACAATCACAGGGTGGAGGGGGTGTGTGACCATGATTCCATTTGACACAGCTGGAAGATGCCCGGTTACAGCCTGAGAAAAAAAAGTGTGTAATATATTCATTTCTTGTCCTACTGTTACCAAATTTTTACCTGAACTTCATAACACCTAGCTCTACATTCCTATTGTGCTTTCCAGCCAGTACCTAACAGCTGTATGTTATTTTCAGGCATCTGTATCTAAAAAACCACCCAGGCAAACTTTATTTTCTTCAAATTTAGTATGTTTAGATCACCGTTACTCAGTGGCTGAAGCACTTCAAGGGATTCTGACTGTTTTGCCAAAAAAAATCATCATCATCATTATCAGCCCAAGAAGATAGTGCAAGGGGTTGAAGAACAGCTCTCAATTTAGTTTGGGTATGTTTTTTCAGGCGCTTCGAAGGGAAATGGGCTGGAACACTAAGAGGTTAAATCTGCAACCGTTTAAAAAAAAAAAAAAAAAAAGGCATTTTTTTTCCTCATATTTATTTTTTCTCAGAAATTTCAGACTTTTTCTTTGTAAATTTGTGACTTTTTTCTGATAAATATTGGAACATGTCGACGTATTCTACATAAGCTGATGTATTTAATGAATCGGAGTAGTCACTGAAGTCGATGAGTCATTGCAGCCCTTAGCTTGTTGAACTCTGTGACTTCCGCGGGCGGTCACGTCTCTGCGTCTTAGTGCGTCTCAGTGCGCACTGAAAAAAAAAAAAGCTGTATTTCCGGTCTTCCAGTACAGACACAGCTGTAAGCAGAAAGCCAAAGGAGTGTTTGATTGGTTTAGAATGAGACTGACATCTCATTTGACCAACAAGAGCCTGGATTTGGGTTTTTAAACCTTGAATAACCAATGATCGTAAACCTAGCAAGAAGTATCTGCCCATCAACGACTGCGAATACAACAAGCCAATTGAAGCGGAGTAATCTCACGATGGACGTGTCGTTTAGCCAATCAATTTCTGACTTCAATGACATCCCACATGCCTAGTTCAGTGTTTATATTTCCGGTAAAATACCATGCGTTCTTGTGCGTAAAATGTCTTTTGCCTCCGCTGCTGTGTGACACGCAGTCCTTTGTGATACTGTGCAGAAGGGTCAGGGTAACATTAGCCATTATTTTACTCGTTTTGAAAAATGGTTCACAAAATAAACCAAAAGGGCCTGCATGAAAACGTAGATGGCTTGACCGGGTCGGGTGACGACAAATCACTAACAACGGAGGTTTCCATCAAGCTGACAATCATCACACGCCAGTGGACAATACCAGCGACAGTGCAGTTGTGGACAGGTAATAATAATCTAAATTATTCTTTATCAATAAAATTAGTAATAAAAATAACTTTTGACCAATCGGTAATTACAAGGGTCTCGCATGGCGACGTTTTTGTGTGCACCGTGGGGGGGGGGGGGGGGGGAGTTATTTGTTACTGTGCGTATTGCAGAAAAATTTAATAATTTTTCAGTATAATTTTTATTTCACTGTAGCCTATTTTTTCCTGTAAAAACAGGGATGGCAACAGGAAATTCTGATTTCAGCTGAAATCTAATTTGGTCAATTGACTTATGGGGGGGCCGGGGGGGCTTTCAGTAAAACAAGTAATTTAGATTGAAAAAAATGATAAAAAAAAAAAATGAAACACTAGACTTAGATAAATCATTAAATTTAATGAAAAGTTAACTTACTTTTTCTTCAATGTTGTCTCACTGTCTTTAGTCCAACATATTTAACAGTTCTATAAGAGTTTATTACACTATTTACACTGGTCACCAAGTCACTTCTAATGTGAAACTTTCTTCCTTTTGGCAGCAAGCTGTGTCAGTCTCTGAACTTTGAACTTCATCTCCTTTTCTGGTTTCTTCAGAAATTGTCCGAGTGTTTCTGTTACCTCGTCGAACTTTGAGCCAATTTTCACCTTTACCATCACTCTTCTCTCAAGCCAATTCCATCGGAACTTATTTTTGACACTTTTGTCTATTTCTAGCACTGATGACTCCTGATCCTTCGATAAAAATCTCATAATTCCGCTGAAAACAATACCGAAAGCTCAGAATTCCAACACAAACCAGGGATGTGATTTGGGGTTGGGGAAATTATCTGAAAATTCAGCAGGGGGTCTGGGGGACACAGTTCCCCAGTGGGGTCCGGGACAGAGCCCTGTTGGAGGGGGGGGGGGGGGGGGGGGGGAGGGGGGCGAAGCCCCCCGAAGCTCCTGGGTTTTTATGATTTTTAAGTACCAGAACTGTGCTTAAATGACATAAAACAAACAGCTGAATGCCACTTATTACTGTATAATACTGACTTATGTTCCAAGAAGATAGCATTCCTAAAATATTCCAACAAGCATTATCCATCACATGCTTTAACACTTGATCAAATCAAAATCATTAATTTTATCCATTCCATAATAGAAATAGGCAGCACGGTGGCGCAGTGGTTAGCACAGTGGCAGCACAGCAAGAAGGTCATGGGATCGATTCCACCCTTGACCATCGTGGGTTCAATCCCACCCCCAGACCATCGGTGACCCTTCTGTGTGGAGTTTGCATGTTCTCCCCATGTCTGCGTGGGTTTACTCCGGGCACTCCGGTTTCCTCCCACATGCCAAAAACATGCAAGTTAGGTTAATTGGCATCAAAACTGGGGATTCTAAATTGTCCTTAGGTATGGATGTGAGAGTGAATGGTTGTCTGTCTCTCTGTGTTGGCCCTGTGATGGACTGGCGATCTGTCCAGGGTGTACCCTGCCTCTCGCCCAAAGATGCTGGGATAGGCTCCAGCCCCCCCACGACCCGAAAGGATTAAGCGGTAGAAGATGGATGGATGGATGGATGGATGGATAATAGAAATAAAATTCCAACATACCATTACTTTTTATAATTTCAGCATTCATTTCAGATCACTAGTTTCAATCTCCATTGAGTCTTGAGCAGTTCATTTTGCACAATCACTGATGTAGCCAACAAGTCTTAGAAATATTCAAAAGTTATGAGTCAATGTCCACTGTGCACTGTCAATTTCAAACTGTTTGGAATCATAAAAGGGGATGGTTAACTTTTATTACCGTTTCCTCCCCCGCGCAGCCCAGCTCATACAGCCGTTGTACGCCGCCAGTAACAGAGAGTTAATGGCTCTCCACCTGGCCATACGCCACTTCCAGTCCTGCCTGAAAGGGTGCAGCTTCACTGCGTTCGTGGACCACAAGCCGCTAACGTACTTAACGTACTTTATCTTCCTGGAAGATAAAATAAAGCGGAATTCGGCGAATTAGCAGAAAATCACATCCCTGAGAACACGCCGCCATGAATCTTTGAAAAAGCATACAACGAGCCATTTGATTGGTCCAATCGTTTGCAACTATTCAATCGCAGGGCTGTTTACAATACAGCAGTAGCTTGAACACAACACATCCGGGTTATCGCGGGAGACGACTTCCGGGGAAGCGCCGAGCTGTTATGTAATCGTGTTGATTTTCGCTAAAATCGGTAACAATAAGGTACCTTACCCCCCCTAAAATTTTCTCAACGGATTTAGATGATTCACAGAAATGATCAATTTGAAAATAGATTGGCAGAAAATAGCCATCCCTGTAAAAAAAAGGAACTGCACTGTGTATGTCTGGGTTATTATGCCTTTGTTTTACTGTGTAAACGTGATCTGGTGAAATGGAGCCCTGACCATGTGAGCACACTAATATGAGCACCCCAGGTGGACACCCGTATTCAATCTGTACATTTTCAAGCCAGTGATTTACAAAGTGATTCATAATTTTCTAAAGCCTCATTCAGAACATTATAGTCCCACAGACTGGTTTTCATCTGGGGCAGCATTTATAAATCACTGGATGGAGAATGCACCTGTACATGTACAGACTGGATTCCGTGGTCCACTTGGGGTGCGCACTTGGTCAGGGGTCCAGTTGACCTGTATCTGTGTGAACTGGTGAGATAGTGAACTCTGGAAAAATTGGAGGGGGGGGGGGGTTGTGTATACTTAAGTGAAATGTATTAATTTTTCGCATAATTTTTCTTACACTGTAGGCTATTTTTGCCTGGAAAAAAAAACAAAACAAAACAGGAACTGTGCTGTGTATGTCTGGGTTGTTACCCCTTGGTTTTACTGTGCAAACTGCTGAGATAGTGAACTCTGGAACACAGTTTTCCAAACTGTGCCATTTGGCACAGTTCAAGAACGCCTTGTTACAACCTGAGAACAAAGCTGTGTAATATATTCATTTTTTGTGGTATTGTTACAAAATTTTGACCAGCGCTTGAAAACACTTGGTTCTACATTTCTGTTGCATTTTCCAGCCAGTATCTGACAGCTGTATGTTATTTGCAAGCATTTGTATCTAAAAAAACACCCAGGCGAACTTTATTTTCTTCAAATTCAATATGTTTAGATGATTGTTACTCAGTGGCAGGAGCACTTAGAGCAGGGGTGTCAAACGTACGGCCCGCGGGCCTGAACCGGACCGCCAAGGGGTTCAATCCGGCCCACAGGATAAATCTGAAAGTGAAAAAATGCAATGAGACATGAACTAGAATTTTTTAAATAAACTGCTATTCCTAAATTGTCTGCTAGGGGCGCACTGTTTTAGACATGGAGCAGCTGAAAGAAGAAGAAGAAAAAGACAAAACAATGCTGAGATAGACACAGCTAATGTTCAGTGATTACTACGATACAGCTACTTACTTCTGCACTCGCCTTTACACCCTCATTAGCCAAAATGTCTGTCAAAAAGGAGAAAAGTGGATACTGAGTGTAGAGTTTTCCAAGAAAAATGGACAGCTTCCTATTTATTCACAGAGATGAATGGGAAACCTGTGTGCTTGGTGTGTATGCAACACGTGTCGGTGTTTAAGGAATATAATATTCGGCGCCACTATGAGACTCAGCATGGTGAAAAATACGACAGCCTGCAAGGACAACTGAGACGAGAGAAGATAAATGAGTTGCTGGTGGGTCTGAAGAAACCGCAGTCTGTTTTCACTCGGAGCCGAGAGGTCAGCGATGCAGCAGGAAAAGCCAGCTACATAACTGCTAACGAAATAAAGCACCTCAATAATTTGAACAAAATGTTGCAAGGCTATAAAAAAGTTGTCCCACAGTATTATGACAGCATACGTGCGTTCAAGTTGAAGCTGACTTTGTGGGAGACACAGCTGGCATGTGGTGACCCTGCTCATTTCCCCTGTCTAAGAGATGTAAGTGCGACTGTCGTTAATGCTGACATGAAACGGTACAAAGACAAGATTTCAGGATTGCTGTGGGAGTTTGAGAAACGTTTCAGGTCTTTGGTGAACTTGAGACAGAATTTGCAGTTTTTCGCTCACCCTTCACAGTCAAAGCTTCTGATGTGCCCGTCGACATCCAATCAGAAATAATTGATTTGCAATGTGATACAAATTTGAAGAACACATTTGCCTCAGTGGACTTGGACACATTTTATCAGTATCTGCTGCCAGGGTACCCCAAATTAACAGCCCTAGCTGCAAAAATGTTGTTCGTGTTTGGGACGACCTACCTCTGTGAACAGGTTTTCTTTGTAATGAAGATCAATAAAACAAAGCTGCGCTCAAGGCTCACACACCAACACTTAAATGACATTCTGAAACTGGCTGCTACTCAGGACCTGACGCCTGACACTGATGCACTTGTGCAGGCTAAAAGATGCCAAGTTTCAGGAGCAAAAACAAAGGAGTCTAAACTAGACTAATTCTTGTAAAATGCTGCATCAGAAACATTTTGCACTCAAAAAATATAGTTCTGTGAAAATGAATCCTTGCTGCAATAATAGCTAAAAATTGTGCAATTTGTTAGTCACTAACTTCACTACAAAAGAGTTTGGTCATAAATTTTATGTATGCATTTTTTATGTATGTTTCATGTATAAATCTTATATTTACAGGCCGGGTGATGCTTTCTTTCTTATACATTTAAAATGGCCACCACTTTGGTTTGTAAGGTGTGGGGAGTCAATTTAAGTTTTGAGAATTATTACACATGTGGAAAATGGAGAAAAAATAATTCCTATATCTTGATAAGTTGATTTAATCTTAAAGTGCAATAGGCTGCCATATTTTTCAGTTCTAAATACCTGTGACTTAAAGTTTTGTACCTTTGTACAAACACTGTGATCAGTTGCAATGCACACATGTAAATGATAAACTGAAGCAAATTGCACGTTTTTCTTGAGAAATCTGAAGTTGTTCATAACATGTTTTGTAAAAGGATAGTTCAATTAAAAAATATCCTCATGTAATTGTACTTCTTTCCATTAAAACAAAGGGGAAAACATGAATTTATTGTTATTTATAGCTAAGATGAGCTGTGCTATGATTTTAATGGTCCGGCCCACTTGGCTTCAAATTAGGCTGTATGCGGCCCCTGAACTAAAATGAGTTTGACACCCCTGACTTAGAGAGATTATGACTGTTTTGCCAAAAAATTCAGTGCTTTCTTTTAAATGAGACCAACCCCATGAAGATGCTGAAAAGGGTTGAAGAACAGCTTCTGATTTACTTTGGGCACGTTATTTTTAGGCGTTTTTAGGGAAGTTGAACAAAGTTCAGCAGGTTAGGGATAAGACGTATTGATGCCTGCTAGCCAGAAGAATTGGCAGTTTGCCATTCAGGGCCAGGAGAGGTGCCTCATCCTGCAGGAATTGCCCTACCACCTCCAAGCCCAATTGATGGAAGTTTTCCATTTGGGGACCATTTGCAATACACATTGTCCTTAGGTGTGACTGTGAGAGTGAATGGTTGTCTGTCTCTTTGTGTTGGCCCTGCGATGGACTGGCAATCTGTCCAGGGTGGACCCTGCCTCTCGCCCAAAGATGCTGGGATAGGCTCCAGCAACCCCCCCCCCCCCCGGCCCCGCAACCCGAAAAAGGATTAAGCGGAAGAAAATGGATGGATGGATGGATTGACACCCAATGGCCATACATCAACATGAGTACTAATGTATTTTAAGTGGGCAGTCACCCTCGGACTAAAAGTTAAGACCCACTGAAACAAGGCTGGGAAGGGCTAGAACCCCCAGTTTAGGGAACTGCTTACAGAACCTAGTATCAGCATGTAACATTTAGTGGCTCTAGGTGGTCTTGAACTTTTTCGTCTCTTATGGCCTCTGAAGTGCGGGGTTAAGACACTTACAGTGGATATAACAAGTCTACACACCCCTGTTCAAATCCCAGGTTTTTGTGATGTAAAAAATGAGACCAAGATAAATCATTTCAAAAAATTTCCACCATTAATGTGACCTATAACATGTACAATCCAATTGAAAAACAAACTGAAATCTTTAAGGGGAAAAATAAAAACTTACAACAACCTGGTTGCATAAATATGCACACTCTCTTTTAATTGGGGATGTGGCTGTGTTCAGAATGAACCAATCACATTCAAACTCAAGTTAAATGAGAGTCAGCATACACCTGCCACCATTTAAAGTGCCTCAGATTAACCCCAAATAAAGTTCAGCTGTTCTAGGAGGCTTTTGCTGACATTTTTGTAGTCACGTCTTACAGCACAAGCCATGGTCCGTATAGAGCTTCCAAAGCATCAGAGGGATCTGATCTCATTGTTCAACAGTATCAGTCAGGAAAAGGATACAAAAGAATTTCCAAGGCACTAAATATACCATGGAACACAGTGAAGACAGTCATCATCAAGTGGAGAAAATATGACACAACAGCGACATTACCAAGAACTAGACGTCCCTCCAAAATTGATGAAGGGACAAGAAGAAAACTGGTCAAGGAGGTTGCCAAGAGGCCGACAGCAACATTGAAGGAACCGCAGGAATTTCTGGCAAGTACTGGCTATTTAGTACATGGGACAACAATCTCCTGTCTTCTTCATATGTCTGGGCTATGGGGTAGGGTGGTGTTATGGCCCCACCCCTTTTGGAGTGGGCCCTGTGTATGCCTTTTTTCTGTGTTGTAGGTGGAACTGTGGAGGACCACCCCTGGTTAGCGGGTTCCCTATATATGCCACACCTGTGCACTTGTCAGCAGCTTTTGGCTCCCGTGGAGGCCAGTTGCCTTTCTGCTGTGTCCACACTCTATCCGCTACTTCTGTTTTTGCTGCTTGGTCAGGGTTATGCTAGCGGCTTCAGTCTGTGTTGTTTGTGGCCTGCTGGCTTTGGTTCTGGTTTTCGGTTTGCCAATGGCCACTTGTGCAGCTCCCGACAGAGGCGTGCAGTCTCTGGGTTGGCCAGTGACTGGTCTGTTGTTTTTTGTTTAATGCATCCAACATACAGATACACTACTGATAATTACAGACACCTTTATTTCTAATTCAGGTAAGTGTTTTCCATGTGTTTTGTTCTGATATCACTGGAAATTTCTCCTGCTAGTCTTAACAGTGAATTCTATTAGGGAGTTCACTGTCTGTGGTTTAGAGTGGTGGTGAAAGCGGCCTGAGGCCATGTCCACAGGATCCTGCAAGTCGCTGCGTAGCAGTTGCTTGGCAGCCCCAGTGGGTTTGTGAGTAAAGAACCTCCTGCCAGTAATTGCACAAAGACTAGGGTCTACGTTATGTAGACAGGGGTTTTTGACTAGATAGGCAGGGAGGGGAGGTTCCTGTGTGTCATTTTTCTTAAAAAACACTTTCTTCTGTTCATATCATCTATTCACGTGTGTGAGTAGAGGCGCTGATGCCATTTATCTTCTTGCCATCTTCCTTCTTCTTTCTACACCTCTCACTCTATATATATCACGGACACACAGATCGCCCCAAAGGTCTCCCGAGTCGGCGGACAGAGCACTGTTTTACAGCAGGAGACGATACGGCAGGGAAGAGCTAACTAGCACTCAACCGCCACCCGGTGCTAACGGAGAAACTCGACATACCGGGGAACTGAAGCGAAAACGACGCGGGTGCCGGGCTGGAGTTTAGGCAGCGTGCAAGAAATATAAGACAATAATAAAGAGCAATGGCAAGAACCAAGCAGACCGCCCGAAAATCTACTGGAGGAAAAGCCCCCAGAAAGCAGCTCGCCACCAAGGCTGCTCGGAAAAGCGCTCCGGCCACCGGTGGAGTGAAGAAGCCTCACCGTTACAGGCCTGGTACCGTGGCTCTGAGAGAGATCCGTTGCTACCAGAAATCCACGGAGCTGCTCATCCGTAAGCTGCCCTTCCAGCGCCTGGTGAGGGAGATCGCTCAGGACTTCAAGACCGACCTGCGTTTCCAGAGCTCCGCCGTCATGGCTCTGCAGGAGGCCAGTGAGGCCTACCTGGTGGGTCTCTTCGAGGACACCAACCTGTGCGCCATCCACGCCGAGAGGGTCACCATCATGCCCAAAGACATCCAGCTGGCCCGCCGCATCCGCGGAGAGAGAGCTTAGACTTTCTGCTGCACATCCACCAACCACAATGCTCCGCACTGTGTGTCTCTCTCTCTCTCTCTCTCTCTCTCTCTCTCTATATATATATATATATATATATATTTATAGTAATATGTACATATGTATACTAGCTGCTGTTGTTTTTTCTTGTCTTCTTTCTGATTGTTGCTCTGAATGTTGCTATCCCTGTGCTGTTGCAATCCTGGAATTTCCCCATTGTGGGACTAATAAAGGCTTATCTTATCTTTTGTGAATGGGTGCATAGCTGTGGTGTCCGTGTGAAGTCAGCACTCATATTGTGCAACATTTGCTGAGTGAATGCGCACCTGTTGGGGAGACACGGAAGTTGGTGAATGTCTGAGTTAATTAGTAAATCTTGTTTGTGGTGTGTTTTTGTCGAGCGTGAATTAATTGTTTTGAGTTGTTGGGCAGAGTGCTGCACCTGTGAGAGTTATCATTGAGTGGGGCAAAAAAGTATTTAGTCAGCCACCAATTGTGCAAGTTCTCCCACTTAAAAGATGAGAGATGCCTCCAATTTTCATCATAGGTACACCTCAACTATGAGAGACAAAATGAGAAAAAAAAAAATCCAGAAAATCACATTGTCTGATTTTTAAAGAATTTATTTGCAAATAATGGTGGAAAATAAGTATTTGGTCACCTACAAACAAGCAAGATTTCTGGCTCTCACAGACCTGTAACAACTTCTTTAAGAGGCTCCTCTGTCCTCCACTTGTTACCTGTATTAATGGCACCTGTTTGAACTCGTAATCAGTATAAAAGACACCTGTCCACAACCTCAAACAGTCAGACCCCAAAACTCCACTATGGCCAAGACCAAAGAGCTGTCAAAGGACACCAGAAACAAAATTGTAGACCTGCACCAGGCTGGGAAGACTGAATCTGCAATAGGTAAGCAGCTTGGTGTGAAGAAATCAACTGTGGGAGCAATTATTAGAAAATGGAAGACATACAAGACCACTGATAATCTCCCTCCATCTGGGGTTCCACGCAAGATCTCACCCCGTGGGGTCAAAATGATCACGAGAACGGTGAGCAAAAATCCCAGAACCACACGGGGGGACCTAGTGAATGACCTGCAGAGAGCTGGGACCAAAGTAACAAAGGCTACATCAGAAACACACTACGCCGCCAGGGACTCAAATCCTGCAGTGCCAGACGTGTCCCCCTGCTTAAGCCAGTACATGTCCAGGCCCGTCTGAAGTTTGCTAGAGAGCATTTGGATGATCCAGAAGAGGATTGGGAGAATGTCATATGGTCAGATGAAACCAAAATAGAACTTTTTGGTAAAAACTCAACTTGTCGTGTTTGGAGGAGAAAGAATGCTTTCACACTTTAACCGGTGGTGTAATTTGTTACAAGTTCATTCATATGAAGCGTTGTGTGAGCTTGTAATTATTGAGCAATTTAAAACTGCTGTTCCTGCCCACATTGCAACGTACATTAATGAACATAAAGTAAAAACTGTCTGTGAAGCAGCTACTTGAGGAATATATGTTAATTTATTGTGAAAAATGCGAGTATGCTCAGCCTAACTTCTCAGGGTACAGAAGATATGTTTTTTCACCAGGTAAGAGAGGGGGACATCAGAATTTTTAGCAGAGTCCACGTTTTGATTCAAGTAAAATCTGCAATTATTGTAAAGGTAGGGGACAATGGAAAGCAGAATGTCTGGTTAAACTTAAGAGCAGATTTGGTGACACACAGGTTAAACCTGTGGCGTTAGCGGCTCTGATTACTTGTATTAACTCTCAGAACCTGCGTGTTGAACCTCCTCGGGTACAGTCTGTCTGTGATGTGCCAGTAACACCAGTTAATGTACCAGATAAATTGTATTCTGTAACAAACTGCCCGTTGGAGCAGTCAGAGTTCACGGCCTTTGACTCTGACGGTCATTCAAGGATTCAAAGATTTTACTGTCAATACTACTATACGTACAGGACATACAGGAGAATTAAAATGGTGTTTCTCTCTACATTGGTGTGCATTTTGTATGCTAAATTTCATGTAGCTCTGGGTGGTGCTGTCAAAGTACCTTTGAAAATTTTAGGGGATACTGGTGCGTCAAATTAATTTAGGTCAAATTAACAATATTTATTATTGGATAATAAATATCTGTATTAATAATTCTGTTTGTGGATCAGTTTGTATTGGCCTTCCCGATGGGGAGACCATTCTTTGTGTGTGTGTGTGTGTGTGTGTGGGGGGGGGGGTTATGGCCCCACTCCCTTTGGAGTGGGCCCTGTGTGTGCCTTTTTTGTGTTGTAGGTTGAGCTGTGGAGGACCACCCCTGGTTAGCGGGTTCCCTATATAAGCCACACCTGGCACTTGTCAGCAACTTTTGGCTCCCGTGGAGGCTGGTTGCCTTTCTGTTGTGTCCGCGCTCTGCCCGCTTTCTGCTGCTTGGTCGGGGTTGTGCTGGCAGCCTTTGTGTTGTTTGTGGCCTGTGGGCTTTGGTTCTGATTTTGGGCTTGCTGATGGCATTTGTGCAGCTCCTGACAGAGGCGTGTGGTCTCTGGGTTGGCCAGTGACTGGTCTGTTGTTTTTTTGTTTCATGCATCCAACATACACATATACCACTTATAGTTACAGACACTTTTATTTCTTTTTAAATAAACTTGTGATTAAATTGGCACCTCCGTGTCGTCTCCCTTTTCTGTCCAGCCTCGGGCCGGGCTGTGACAGGTGGCAAGACAGAAGCCTTATCTTATGAAGAAAAACATCCAAGCCTGGCTACATTTTGCAAAAACACATTTGAAATCTCCCAAACGCATGTGGGAAAATGTGTTATAGTCCAGTGAAACCAAGGTTGAACTTTTTGGCCATAATTCCAAAAGGTATATTTGGTACAAACACAACACTGCTCATCATCAAAAGAACACTATACCTACAATGAAGCATGGTGGTGGCAGCACTATGCTTTCGGGCTGTTTTTCTTCAGCTGGAACTGGGGCCTTAGTCAAGATAGAGGGAATTATGAACAGTTCCAAATACCAATCAGTGTTGACACAAAACCTTCAAGCTTCTGCTAGCAATAGCTCAAGTAGGTTCATTTTGTCTTCTTTTAATTATTTATCTTTTGTTCTTATTAAAGACAAGAATATAAAGGAGATGTATTTACATCCAAAAGTGGCTGGCCTGCAGCGATCGGTGCTCGTGGCGAACACGCACGGGCTGAATTGCCACCTCCGCTGGATTGCCCTTTAATCGCCTTTCTCCAGCGACTTCCTGCGCCTTCCTGAAGCGATTGCTAAGCTAACACTAGTTAGCTTAATGCTACCTGAAGCGATTGCTAAGCTAACACTAGTTAGCTTAATGCTGGCGCCAGTCTCTAAATAACTAACCTACAGCGATCGGATATACCTCCGGTGGATTACCCCTTTGATCACTTTTATCCGGCCACTGTGAGTAAACTGACCAGCGCTTCCAGCGCTTCCTTGTGATTCACTGATGTGCCCTACCTGAAGCGATTGCTAAGCTAACGCTAGTTAGCTTAATGCTGGCGCCAGTCATTCCACCTTACACCAGCCTGAATCGAAGCCCAGCTGCGAGGCCCAGCGGAGATACTACCAGGCAAGCGGCTATTTGTTGACGGGGCTCAGCAGAGATTTCGCCCAGGCAGACGACGGTAGGTGGCGGTGCCTAGCGGAGGACTTACCGTGACCTCAGCGGAGCTCGGTGGCAGCGGCGGTGTGTGACGAGACTCGGTTGGAGGAGCGGGACGGGAGACCAGTTACGGCGACTATGAGCAACGAGACCAGCAACGGAAGGGGCTAGTTGGCTAGCTGAGGCCCAGCTGGATTCGAGGACGATCGGATCAGATTCTGGCGATATAAGCAGAATTTATTTTACTATCCACAGATTTTCTTTTTCCTTCTTTCCAAGAAAGACTGAAGATGGCTGCCACCGGATTAAAAAGTGGGCTGATGGGCACCACTAATAAGCCTTCTCTACTTCTCTACTTCCTCTTCGTTTTGTCTTTGTGTGTCTGGACCTGCAACAAGAAGGATTTTCCGACAAACTCAACCAAAGGTGAAGTTAAAAAGTTTTATCTGTATGGATTTGGGCTTGGACATCTCACCCTACACTCTATGTGGTCTTTAAAAGTCCTGAGCAAAAACTTCCAAATTAAGGCAAACATGGCTGTTAAGCAAAAATCACAATATGGCAGAGGATATACAATTAAAGTTCTGTTAGTTCTGCTACTTCTGGCAGGAGATATTCACCTTAACCCTGGACCTGCCACTATTAAACAGCAGACCACTGGGTTAGCACAAAACCGAGCTGTACAAAAGCAAAAACAACATTTATTTTTCCAAACTGTTAATCATGCACAAGTTCTTTGGGACACCAAGGCTAAACCAAAGGGGATCCTCGGCGGTCATTTAAACATACGGAGCATAATCCCCAAAAGAGATGAGATTTCGGTGTTGCTGTTGGACTCAAATCTGGACTACCTTTGTCTCTCAGAAAGCTGGCTACACAGGAACATAGACACTAATATGATCGATATTGTGGGCTACCAGTGTTTTAGAAAAGACAGGCAGGTAGGGAGGGGAGGAGGTGTTTTAATTTACATCAAAGAGAAATATAAATGTCAACTGGTTGATTTGAATACTTCACTCGAATGTTTAGCTGTTAATGTATGTCTCTCTCCGGTAATGAATTTCAACATTGCAGGGCTGCACGGTGGAGCAGTGGTTAGCACTGCGGCAGTACAGTTTACCCTTGGCCGGGGGATTGTGGGGATCGTGGGATTGTGGGTTCGATCCCAGCCCCCGACCAACAGTGATCTGTGTGGAGTTTGCATGTTCTCCCCGTGTTGCGTGGGTTTACTCCGGGATTTCTCCGGTTTCCTCCCACATGCCAAAAACATGCATGTTAGGTTAATTGGCTGTTCTAAATTGTCCCTAGATATCTGTTTCCTATAGGCCCTTAGAATAGAGGGTTAGTATTAATGAAAGCGCTTTGAGTGGTCTTTGTGACTAGAAAAGCGCTATATAAGTGCAGGTTAGTTAGTTAGTTAGTTAGTAGTGTACAACCCACCGTCACACAACTCTTCCTTTTATAATGAATTAAGTGATCTGGTTAAACAACTTGAGAAGAACAGAGAAACGATAATTCATGGTGACTTTAATATCAACTGGTCTGATAAAAAAGACAAACAAAAACTGAAAAGCCTCATGACTAAATTTAATTACCAGCAAATCATCAAAGGACCCACCAGGATAACCAAACAATCCAGAACACTTATTGACATGGTATTTACTAATAAACCAGAACGAATAACCAGAACCTATAATCTTGTAACTGGTCTCTCAGATCATAACATGGTTCTTGCTGTCAGGAAACTTACTAAAAAGCGACTACAGTATTTTGGGGGAGTCGATATTGACAAATCAAATTTTATTATCCCCAAATCAAAAAATGAGGAGTTTGAACATTACTTAGAGAATCAAAATTGGGAGCAGCTCATGGCAACATGTGAAGTAGATGATTGTTGTAATTTTATAACTGCAACAATCACAAAGTCGATAGAAAAATTTTCAAAGCAAATTAAAAGTAGACAACAGAAGATTAGCCTACCATGGTTAAAAAATGAAATAAGAAAACTTATGAAGAGGCGAGACTATGCACTGAAAACATCACTAACCTCCAAACTACAAAATGATCACCTTGTGTACAAAAGTTTAAGAAATAAAGTGGTACATGAGCTGCGAAAATCAAAAATATCTTATTACAATAAACTGATAGATCATGCAAAGGGTAACAACAGTTCCCTATGGAGGCATTTAAATAACTTAACTAATAAAAAAAACGATCAGAAGGGGGTAAAGGAACTTAGAATCAATGGCAAGACCGTCAGTGACAAGGCTACTTTGGCAAATGAATTTAATTCACACTTTGTGGGCTCTGTGGAAGACTTAACAAAAAATTTTGTGCTGCCAAATGTGCTCAACAACACAAATTCCATACTTCCAACAGATACTTTTCACATCGATGAGGTAAATGAGGAGTTAATTGCTGGTATTGTTAAAACACTGTCAAACTCAAAAACTAATGATATCTACAATATGAGCACCTCCTTTCTCAAAACGCACAGCAAAATATTAATCAAACCACTGACTCATCTCATTAATCTCTCCATTAAGTCTAGTACATTTCCATCTGGCTGGAAAAAAGCTGTCGTCATACCAGTTCATAAATCAGGCAGTAAAGACGATATATGCAATTACCGCCCAATCTCTATTTTACCAGTCCTATCTAAGGTTCTTGAAAAAGTTGTAGCTACACAGCTGATAGACTACTTACAAGACAGTCAACTTCTTCATCCACATCAATTTGGTTTTAGACCAGGATACTCAACAGAAACAGCAAATTGTTGCCTTATTGAAAACGTCAAACAGTCCTTGGACAGGGGTAATGTGGTAGGAGCTGTTTTTCTAGATCTCAAAAAGGCTTTCGATACTGTAAACCACAGTTTGCTTTTATCCAAAATGGTATCTTTTAACTTCTCCCCAAATACATTAGAATGGTTTGCATCTTATCTCCAGAATAGAGAACAGTGTGTAAAAGTTCACCAGGATAAATCCTCATTTTTAAACAACCGCATGGGTATCCCACAAGGGTCCATTCTTGGTCCTTTACTTTTCAGCATTTTTATTAATGACTTGCCGTTACACTGCTCAGCTGCAACATGCCAACTTTATGCAGATGATGCAGTTATTTACACAGCTGCCAAGACTCCAGCACAGGCTGCAGATGTACTGTCTACAAGTATGGTTGATGTCCAAGAGTGGCTCCTCAAGAACCATCTATTGCTGAACCTTCAGAAAACAGTCTCAATGTGCTTTTCAATCAAAAAATGTAACCTGCAACATTTTAAAGTTAATATACATGATCATGACATCAGTTTAGCTACAGAATTCAAATACCTTGGCATTGTACTAGATCCTCAACTCAAATTTAATCTTCATATAAAGAAAATTTCAAAAACAGTAAAAAAAAATCTGAACTGCTTTAAATTAATTAGATATTACATACCTTACGAAGCAGCTGCACTGTATATGCATTCTATGGTTTTTTCTCATATATCATACTGTTTGACAGTCTGGGCTCAAGCAGCCCCTTCCACAATAAGACATATAGGTTCATTATATAATCAAACCCTAAAAATCTTGGACAAAAAGCCCATTAGGTGGCATCACTGTAATGTTTTAAAAAAATACAACCTATTGAGTTTTGAGAGCTTCATTGACCTCTGTCTTCTGAAATTAACGTTCAAATGTTTCCATAAATCAGCACCCGAGCCACTTGCTGGTTTCGTCCAAAGACAGGACAGCAGCAGAGCCACCAGGAGTTCTGTTAACAATAACTGTAAAATATTCCACCGCAGAACCACATTTGGACAAACAGCTTTCTCTATAAAGGGCAGTCACATCTGGAACACAATGCCAAATGAAATTAAAATAATAACGGACTTTAAAACATTCACTAAAAATGTTAAAAACTGGCTGAAAAATAAACAAGAATGTACTCATGTATGAAATAATTGTCTGCAAAGTGAGAGTGAATGAAGGGAAGGAATAAATGTGTTTGTTTATAGTGAGTGACGGAGGGAGGAAGGCCTGAAATAGGCAAATGTGAGTTATGTTATATGTGTTAAATGTGAGTCAGGCTGTTATATTTGTGTATTTATAATATTTATAATATTTATGTTAAATGTGAGTCAGGCTGTTATATTTGTGTATTTATAATATTTATAATATTTATAATTGTGTATTTATAATTTTTCTGCATTGATGTATGTGGTTATTGTGTATATTTTTTATCTTGATTCTTTTTTCTAAAGCCCATCCAGGGACAAGAGTTGCGAATTAGCTAATAGCTATACACTCTACGTGCAACACATCAGATTGATTGTCTTTGATTAATTGTCTATGTTTATTGCACTGTCCCTGTCAAATAAACTAATCTACTACTACTACTACTACTACTACTACCTTCTTAACATGTTTTGACTGTGCACTGCAGCCTTCATCAGAAGAGTCAGCTGATTGCTGCCAGGTGACATTTATCAGCTGATTTTCGTAGGCGGGGCCAGCTCAGCAGATCTGTCAGATCCACCGAGCTGGCCCCGCCTTCCGACGTCAGATGATCTCTGAAGAATGTGATCCCAGGTGTGGGAAAGCATAAAGGCAGATGGAACATCTGCATGGAACATCCATGCAGATGTTCATGCTCATGTACAGATGATCATCTGCATGGAACATCCACGCAGCAACAGATGGAACATCCATCTGTTGCATAAAGGCAACAGATGGAAACCATGTTGGCAGATGAAAGCACATACGAAATCATTAAAACAAACCCCACAGAAGAAAAGAAAAAAAATGCTAAAAGCCCTTCTCAAACCCCTATTAGAAAGTAAAAAAAATCACAAAGGACTCATATGATCACCTGATGCCCACAGCCAACATCACCCCCCGGATCTATGGAACCCCAAAAATACACAAAAAGGATATCCCACTGCGGCCAATAATAGATAGTATTGGATCAGTCAAGTACAACTTATTAAAAGCCCTGGTTGAAATCATCAAACCCCTCCTTGGACTATCAGATTTCCACTGCAAAAACTCAAAAGAGCTGGCACAAGAACTCAAAAATATGAAAATAGAATCGGACGAGATCCTCATTTCACATGACGTCATTTCATTATTCACAAAGACACCTGTTGATGTCACACTACATATAGTGCAAGAACGCCTCAAGAATGACCACACCCTTAAAAGATGCACCAATCTCACAGTTCATGACATATCCGAACTATTACAATTTGTTGCAAAATCCAACTATTTTCAATACAGAGGAAAAATTTACAGACAAAAAGAAGGATTTGCAATGGGAGACCCGCTATCAGCCATTATGAGCAGCTTTTTCATGGAGGATCTGGAAAACAAAGCCATCAACACAGCACCTAGACAATGCAAACCCACCCTTTGGAAGAGATACGTGGATGACATTCTGGAGAAAATAAGGAAAGGACACACAAGAACTCACTGACCATCTGAACAGCACGGACAGCACTGGGAATATAAAATTCACATACGAAGAGGAAGAAAATGGCACCATAGCCTTCCTGGACATGAAAATCCACCACAACGATGACGGCAGCATAAAAATCACAGTCTACAGGAAGCCAACCCACACAGATCAATACCTACTATGGACATCGGAACACCCCACAGCACACAAGCTATCAGTTGTCAGGACGTCCGCCTACAGGAGAGAGGTGGCCCAGCTGGCGTCCTGGTGCAGCAATAACAACCTGCAGCTGAACGCTCTGAAGACAGTGGAGATGATTGTAGACTTCAGGAAAGTCACTACTCCTCTGCCCCCCCTCACCCTCTCAGGCTCTCCCATCACCACTGCTGATTCCTTCCGCTTCCTAGGCACTACCATCACCAGGGACCTCAAATGGGAGCTGACCATCAGCTCACTCATCAAAAAAGCCCAGCAGAGGATGTTCTTCCTGCGGCAGCTGAGGAAGCTCAAGCTACCCACCAAGATGTTAGTGCAGTTCTACACAGCCATCATCGAGTCCATCCTCACCACCTCCATAACCGTGTGGTACGCAGGAGCCACTGCCAGGGACAGACTAAGGCTGCAGCGCGTCGTGCGCACTGCTGAGAAGGTGATCGGCTGCAAGCTCCCATCTCTCCAGGATCTGTACATCTCCAGGACCCGGAGGCGTGCTGGCCGGATCATAGCCGATCCCTCACACCCTGGTCATGTACTGTTTGCCCCCCTCCCCTCTGGTAGAAGACTTCGGTCCATCCAGACTAAAACCTCCCGTCACATGAACAGCTTCTTCCCCTCTGCCATTAGACTGCTGAACACTAAGTGACTCTCGTGCACCATGTACAGCAGCTCAACCAGACTCATGTCAATCATCACTGTTTTCTTCCTGCATTACCGACTGCACTATATAGTTCTCCACAGTATCTGCTGCTGGCTAATATATATTTTAACTGTTGACCAGTATCACTTAATCTTATCCTACACTTTATTACATGTATAGTTTATTTCTCTTATCTTATCATGTTTAATGTTGCAGCATTGTACCGAGACAAATTCCTAGTTTGTGTACTACATGAACAATGGCAATAAACCTGATTCTGATTCTGATTCTGATTCTGACGTTATATGAACGAGCCACCATCATCACAGACCAAGAAGACAGACAGGAGGAGGAAAACCACATAAAACATGCAAATTTATATGCTGCCAATATCCAGTATGGGCCATAAACAAAGGGAAACAGCAAGTCAAAAACAAAGAAAACAAACAGGAAATAAGACAGAACAAAAGCCGAAATCAAAAACAAGGACACCATAACTATACCATACATATACGAGGGATCACAGAACCAATTCAAAGGATCATGAAAAAATACAAAATAAACACAGCAGTAAAACCACACAAAAAATTAAGACAGTTATTAGTACACCTCAAGGACAGAATAGAACAAGACAAAAAATGCAATGTAATATATGAAATATCATGCAGATCATGCAACAAAACCTACATTGGAGAAACTGGAAGATTATTCACCACAAGAAAAAAAGAACACCAGAAGGAATGTGAGAAGGAAACACAAGGACGACTCACAAGATCACAAAAAGAAAAGGCAGAACAAGAAACATTAACATCAGCAATATCAGATCACTGCAAAAGAAATAATCACATCATGGACTGGGACAACGCAAAAAATTATTGGATCAGAGAGCAACAGACACAAATGCTGGATCAAGGAGGCCATAGAGATCAGGAAGTGTGGGAAAAGACACCATGAACCGAGATGAGGGGGCCTTTATGCTTTCCCACACCTGGGATCACATTCTCCAGAGATCATTTGACGGCGGAAGGCGGGGCCGGCTCGGTGGATCTGACAGATCTGCTGAGCTGGCCCCGCCTACGAAAATCAGCTGATAAATGTCACCTGGCAGCAATCAGCTGACTCTTCTGACGAAGGCTGCAGTGTACAGTCGAAACATGTTAAGAAGGTAAAGACATCTCCTTTCTATTCTTGTCTTTAATAAGAACAAAATATAAATAAAAAATTCTGCTAGAAAGCTGAAGTTGAAGAGGAACTTGAAGATGAGGAATTTCATCTGGCAATCTTTCCCCCCAGCCAGGGGGAAAGATTGCCCAATTGCCCTCCACTTGCCCAACTGATGGACACCCATCCTCTGTCCGGGTCCAGGGGACCGGTCCGGAAATTTACCCAGCAAAGGTGCCTTGTCCAGGGAGAACAGACCGCCAAATTGCCCTCCACCTCCATTCCCAAATGACAGACACCCATTCTCCGGAACGGGTACGTTGGATGAACTGCCAGAAAATGCCAATTTTTTGGAAAATCATAACTCAGAAAACATATGTTGTAGAGACTCAGGGCGACTGGGGAAAATTTCCTGTTCGGAGAGCCCAAACTTGGACCGCCAATATCATGGTATGGTGATAGGGAAAGCTAGCATGCTAAATTCCATTACTATCCTGGTTAAAAACATTACTGTAGCATGGTAAGCTAGGTAGTTACATGCTAATCGTTTAGTGATCGTCTTGGGAAAAAAATCCTTCCTGTTAACAGTCTTGACCTGCTTTTTTGTTCTGGGTCTTTCCTCCCCAAAAACACAGACAGACGGAAGCGTGTCCATGCGGTACCTCGTGCTCTGGGTCCTTCCTCCCCAGCCTGGTGGCCTCCTCTTCACTCAGCGTCTCGGACGGGGAGATCAGAGGAGACAGGCGCTCCTCGCACATCCTCAAGTGTTCGTTCACTGTCCAATCAGAGTGTAGCGTCAGGTCCATTATCATCAGCAGCAGCAGCAGCATGTGTGTGTGTGTGGTTTGTTTTTTTGTTTTTTTTACCCTCAGCTGCAGTGATCCTCCCCACAGGCAGGGGGCCCCGTACGTGGATCAATCCACAGCGGTGGGGCATCTCATCCTCAGAGGGATACTCACAGAAGTTGTAGTAGTCCACGGAGTGAACCAGACGGAGGTACAGGAGGAGGCAGTCCAGCACCTGAACAGACAATGCTCATAAAATACTGTACATGTGGAGCAGACACAAGGAGCATGCTTCATTAACGAAGATAAAAAAAAAAAAAAAACACACCTTCACCAGCTTATCATCTGTTTCCAGGGTAACGTCGGCAGGGTCTTTGGCCTCTCCCGCCTCCTCGCCGTCACCCCCGGAGACGCCCACCAGCTCCTCCTCCTCCGCACTGACCTCCTCTATCAGGTAATCTGTGATGTTCTTCAGGACGGGGTTGGTCTCCATCTGAACACAAACACATATGCACACGTGGGTGTAGGACCTGATGTGTGAGCGCTAACCTGCAGAGTATTGTGGGTAATACAGTTGATGTTATCAGCCTAAATAATGACCTGGATAATGTAGCTAATGATGCTAGCATAAATGATGACCAGAGTAATGTAGTTTATGAGTGGTGGCCTAGTCGATAGAGCATCTGCCCCACAACCAGGAGGTTGGGGGTTCAAGTCCCAGCTGAGTCACACCAAAGACCAGATAAAAATGGTACTTGCCGCCTTCTAGCTTGGTGCTCAGCGTAATAGAGGAAGGAGAGGTTGTTTGTGGCGGTGCCTTGCATGGCAGTGACCCCTCTGATTCTACATGTGATTAACATTGTAGATGGGAGAAATGTAATTTTGTTCCACTGTACATGATTGGCTGTATGGAGTGAATGACAATAGATGGCTTGTTCATGATGCTCACATAAATAATGAGCTGTGTAATATAGCTAATGACACTAGCTCAAAAGATGATGAGGGTGGCTAATGATGGTAGCATAAATGATGACCTGGATAATGTAGCTAATGATGCTAGCTCAAAAGATGACCTGGGTAACTAATGATGCTAGCATAAATGACAACCAGAGTAATGTAGTTAATGATGCTAGCATAAATGATGACCTGGATTATGCAGCTAATGATGCTAGCTCAAATGGCGAACTGTGTAATGTAGTTAATGATGCTAGCTCAAACCACAACCTGGATTATGTAGCTAATGATGCTAGCATAGATTATGTCCTGGAGGGATTTGTGGCTAATGTAATTAATGATGCTAGCATAAATGCTCCCATGCACTGATCTGTGGGTAATGTAGTGTTGCTAGCGTACCTGTCCGGTCCACAGCTCGCCTCTCTGGTCCAGACTGTGAATGAGCCGCGCTGACAGTCTAATGTCATTCCTCACCACCGGTTTATGGTGCGTCAGACCATTAACACTACGAACTCTACGGGACAGATCTCTGTTGACCACCGGGGACAGTTCACAGTCTCTGAGCTGAGGAACCACACATTCATCACATGGTATTAGCAAGTGTGTTTGTATGTGTGTTACCGTTATGTTAAGTGGGATTTATGCACCCGCATCACGTTGACGCCATTACCGACATCCGTCACCAACGCAGTGATCGTCAAATTGTTCTTGTGTGTCGGGTGAAATGCGCTGTTCCGTCGCCAAGACAGGTTTCAGCCAATGTATAGAATGATTTGTGTTTGTCATGTGTTTTTGTTAAATAGCAACGGACAAGGGCAGATTGGCATGTAATTGGAGCTAATAAATGTTAAGAAGAAACAACTTTTCATACAGTCGCTGCACAGAGCAAAAGAGAAGTTGAAGAAAATGGTGCGCACGACTACCGCCACTGTCGTTATTTGACAATCTGTGTAATTACTGGGGTCATGATGAACCACAAAATGTCCTGTATGTGCTCACTTCAATATTCTTTTGAATTTGGACTGTTGTTCAACCGACTCTCTTTGGAAGTTGTGCTTCCATCAGAGCGGAGCAGCAACGAAAACCGGCAAATGTGAAGAAGGAAACAAAGCGGACCAATCTCAGCTCTTACGGCCTGCGTCACTGATGTGCACCTTTCCTTCTCTGGAGAGGTGCATGTCAGGCGACGCAGTAGGAACACACGATGCTGCTGCATCAACGCTGTCATAGCTGTGTCGCGTCGACGCAGGTGCATAGATCCCGCTTTAGCATGTTCCGGTGAGTGTACCCTGATGTTCTGGAGGTTCCAGCAGGTCTCCTTGATGTTCACACTACGGTCAAAAGTAACCCAGCACCGTCTGAAGAACCTAAAACACAACACAAAGTCACAGTGAGCCACAGGTTTTAGACCCCTGAAATGGTCTTTGTGTCTCTTACCTCCTCTCAGGCTGGGGGTCTGAAAGCGCCACCCTCAGGAAGCCGGAGAACCTGCGACACAGCTGGATAAACGTCAGTGAAGTCAATTGGGTGGTTTCAATTTATTAAATAAAAAAAATTGTGAAAAAAATTAGCACTGTCAGCATCAACAAGTTAGCATAGCCACAAGAGCTAGCATGCTAGCTGGCAAGCTATGCTCACAAGTTAACATTAGTCACAACAGCTAGCATGTAGCATCACATCTGACATTTACTGGGAATTTAAAGGGGTCATTGACTGCACTTTTTCCACATTTTAACAGCTCACACGTCTTACTGAAGTGTTTGTGACATATTTTGTTCACATTTTCTTTAATTATTGAAGCAAATTTGTTTTTTATTTTTCCAGGCTTTCTTGACACACTCTGATTTAAAGCCTATCACTTTAGGAAACATCCTTCACCTATTCAGCTCCGCCCTCCCTCTTACGTCAGTTAGCCATTAACTGACTAGCTTGTAGCTCGGATGAGCGGTGCTGGTTCACCGATTCACAGTCAATGATGTATCTCACATCAGTCTGGACTATTTCCCAATAATTTTGCTGTGATTCTACAACAAACTGCTTGCACCACGTGCTGGACGGCTCCCCGATCACCACAACCGAGACCTGGCCCATGCCCCGAGGCAAGCTAACGAGCCAAGGGATCTCAAAGGGCAGTGTGGCTCTGTGGGACTCCACTCTGCTTTCATGGCCAGCTGAGACCTGGAGCAACTACACTGCCCACAAGAGCAGTGCAGAACCAGGAAGGATGGTGGGGGAGCTGGACGTGAGAGCCTGCCGCCTCCACCCAGCAGCATCAGGTACCGGGACATTTTGATATCAGTGAGCCAGAGGCTTCGTCGTGATTCCAGGGTGGATCGCTTGTACCGGTTCGTGACCACGATCTGAAGAAAATAACAATACAAGCTGCGCTTACAGCCAGCGTCCCAGTACCAGTGTTCGCTTGTGAGCTAATAACTCAGGGGCTAATAGGCTACCTTTAGCACCCCCCCTTCCATTCAAAATTCAAAGATTTTATTTGTCAATACTACTATACGTACAGGACATACAGGAGAATTGAAATGCTGTTTTTTTCTCTCCAGTGGTGTGAGCAATAAAAAAAAAAGGAATAAGGCTGGAAAAACAACTGCAGTCTATATACTGTAATGCTATCCGTAGTGCAAATAACAATAAAAGATAAAACCCAGACATCCCATGGTGCAAATAAAGAAATGAAAAAATCCAGCAATCCTATATACAGAAAAGGTAGAGCAGTAATACTCATAGTTGCAGACAGTGACAGATAGCACTGCACATGAGCAATACTGCAATAACAGACAGCAGCAGATATGGCATTTGTGCAAATGGTTGCAGTAAAGTGCAGAGACATACAGCAGCAAATGTATTACTGTTGGTGTGCCAGTCTTTCTGTGCCAACAGCTGAGGTAGTTATTGTTCGGCTGAGTGTGTTACGGTCCGGGGGGGGGGGGGGGGTAGTCAGAGTTCATGGTCCTGATGACCTGGTGAAAAAAACTTTTTAGCAGTCTTGTGGCGTGGGCCCAGAGTCTCCAGTGCCTTTTCCCCAAGGGCAGGGGGCTGAAGAGGGAGTGTGAGGGGTGCAAGGTGTCGCCTGCAACATTGATGGCTCTGCAGGTGAGGTGGGTGGGGTAGATGTCTGAGATGGGGGGCAGAGGGGCACCGATGGTCTTGCTGGCAGCTTTCACTGTGTGTTGTAGTGTCTTCCAGCAGGAGGCGGTGCAGCTTCCGTACCACACCGTGATGCAGTTGGTGAGGATGCTCTCAATGGTGCCCCTGTAGAAAGAACACATGATTGTGTGTGTGTGTGTGGGGGGGACTCGTGCTCTCCTCAGTTTGTGGAGGAAGTGGAGGCAAGTTTGAGCCTTTTTGGCCAGTGATGTGGTGTTGTTGGACCAGGAGAGGGCCTCAGAGATGTGCACCCCCTGGAACTTGGTGCTGCTCACCCTCTCCTCAGCTTCTCCATCAATGATCAGAGGAGGGTGGTGTGTGTGTCCCTTGCTGAAGTCGAACACAATCTCCTTGGTTTTCCCCATGTTCAGCAAGAGATTATTGTCTTAACACCACTGGAGCAGTTGGCTCGCCTCATTTCTGTAGTTGGCCTCCTCGTTGTTGTGATGAGGCCCACCATCGTCATGTCATCTGCAAACCTGATGATGTGGTTGGTGTTGTAGGCTGGTATGCAGTCATGGGTCAGCAGGATGAAGAGCAGCGCGCTGAGCACGCACCCTTGTGGGGCTCCCGAGACGCCGCTGTCATTGGAGCAAAAGCATCAACATTGGAGAGTAAACCAGCTTGAAAATGAGACTGCCACCCACCTGGAGAAATGAGGACTGGGAGCTCCCCAGCAGAATTGGGATGCTGCTGCCACTCACCCACAGACTCCTGCCACGAACATGCCAACAAGGCCAGCAATGCAAATGCCTGCCATATCGCGAAGCCCCGGAGGCAGGGACAACCCCTCCAGGTGAGCCCCCCATCAGACGAAGCAAACCTAAGCATGACATTATTTGGGGGATTTCAACAGCAGGTTGAAACCAGCTGCAGAAGTTACGAAGGCAACTTTGCCTGTCTGCAACTCACTCAAATGGTGAATTCACGTCTATTCGCGTGTTTACATTGGGTTATAATGTAATCACGGCGCACGAAAAATTCGCCTGTTTGCGTTTGGTGTGAAGGCACCTTAAAACATGTCATTATCAACTTTGAAGCATAAAATTGCTGATGAAAATTGTGGGTTTAACCCTGCCTGGAGTGATGTGTGTGTAATGGAATGTGTGGTTATAAAAAGGTTCCTACTCACACCATCCATCCATCTTCTTCCGCTTAATCCTTTTTGGGCTGTGGGGGGAAAGCGGGGATGCCAGAGGGGTTGCTGCCATGCAAGTCATCGCCACAAATTTCCCTCCTCCGTTCCATTATTGCTGAACACCAAGCTGGACGACAGGAAGTTCCACTTTTATATGGTCTTTGGCATGACCCGGTCGGGATTTGAACCCAGGCCTCCCGGGTGTGGGGCGGATGTTCTACCAACTAGGCCACCACTCCAGTTAAAAAACCCCAAGACTCCAGATTTAAAACCAAGACAATGAATAAAAAGTGCATATTTTTCATCATACTGATCTGTGTTGGTTTGAAGCTTGTCATATTCAGCTGATCGCTGTACATGTGTGGCCCAGTTGCATGTCTTGAGTTCAAACTGTGGCCCAGATGATTCTGTAATTGAATAGCCCTGGTTTAGATAATCATATAAAAAGGCCCATCTCTTTTTTACATGTACCATTTTCCCTCATAGTTTTGCAGTGTTTAAATGTGCATTTGAGACTTGATTCTCATAAATTTTGTTTTTTTTTCTTCTAAATCATTTATGAATAAAAAGTAAACATCAATAAGTTAAATATCTCCTGAGCCAGATGAGAATAACCAAAAGTCTGAAAATGAGAAAATTACCCATGGCAATCTACAGATATAAATTAGCTGTTAGTTTAAATCAGTGACAATTATGAATGTATAATGAAATTAGACCTGCAGCCATTCTGGCCTGATTTAACCTGTTTGCTTCTTAGTAAAAATGTTTCAGATTGGTCATGATCTGAAAATCAAAGACACAAAAGGTAATGTAATAAAATACATGTGATGACTTTAACTTTATTCATTATCACTACTTGACTAATTAAAATGATTAGAAATCAAACAAATTACATTAAGAACCAACTTGCTCCTCCAGCCCATTTTAATGTATTTATTTTGCGTGTATGTGCCACCATCATGCACTTTTGCAGCTTTAATAAAAGCAAACTAAGAAACTCAGCAGTAATTTAAACCAAAGAAACGATTGTCTGCTACATGTTTCCAGTTAGCACAACTTAGCATCGTCATTTAGCATTTTACAATTGGACATGGTCCTAACGTTTCTTACCTCCTATTAAAACGAGGTTTCCTCTCTGACACAGCACGATGGAAAACAGTCCCACATCCTTGGCAAACAGGAGTAGCAGCTATCTGAACCGGTAGTTTGGAGTTAGCATTAGCAACCACCAGACTGAAGCCTAGCCACCCACGACACACCTGTTCTGCTGCACACAGTCACGCACTGTGGGGAAGAGACGGGGCGCTGACAAGTAGTGGCGAGGAGCTTTACTGAACAAACGGGAGTATGTGCATTTTAAATACAATATAAACGACAGACGCTTTTATATCATCATCCGACATACATCATCATGTCGTACAGCCCTATTTGCACATAGGAGTTCTTTGAGTTTAGGTGGGTGAGGACTGGATGGAGAGCAGCAGAGATGGTGTCTTTTGTGGATCTGTTTGACCTGTATGCAAACTAAGGTCGGTCGTGGGAGGGAGGAAGGATGGACTTGATGTTCTGCATGGCCAGCCACTCGAAGCACTTCATTATGATGGGCAGTGTTTCCTCTGGCACGATGGCAACATATTTTTCCGGGGCGTGGGGGGGGGCACAGAAAACACATGACAGGATCATAATCGGAATCTGTTAATTTTATACTATTTCTTTCTTTTTTTAAATTTTGCACAGTAACTTTGCATAAGGAACTTACCATTTGAAGTACTGTACAACCGAGGCTTGAATGTTGGAATATTGGGCCAGTTGGGAGCCCACCCAGACGTCCTGTGTTCAGACTTTTTAGTGGTGTTATCCTGCTCGCCTTCCTCTGCCTGAACACTTTCCTCTCCTTGGCTCCTCTCTTCTGTCTCATCTTTCCCTCTCTGAGCTCTGTCTAATTCAGCTTCTCTCTCTGTCTATGGTGGTACACAAACAGGTTAGAAAATATCAAGTGTCATGATTAGATGCAGGATTTTTTTGTCATGATTTACATAAATGACAAAAATTTGTGTATTTTTTTTTTGTATTTATATTCTAGTGTTTCTTTTTTCCATTGAGAGAGTAGGGAAGAGAAAAAACATTCATAATAGTAATTTACTCAAGCATACTTAAATTATATGATAGGTGGGTATAGTAACCAGAAACTCTACTCATGTAAAAGCAGTGCTTTGAAATTAATAATTAAAAGTAGACAACCAAAAATTTCTAGTTGAGTTAAGGGTACAAAGAGCAGTCAAATAAAAACTTGAGTAATGACTTCAGTCTTGAAGGTTTGAGGTTTTGCTCCAAAATTTACAACAATTTTCTTGTTTTCTACTTTTCTCTGTAAATTTATCTAAATTTGAAACCATTTTCTTCAAATTTGTAATTTCCTCTTGCAAAATTGACTTTTCTTGTACATTTGAGACTTTATTATAAATTTGTGGATTATTTTATGGCTATTTTTGTCTATTTTTTTTAAATAAAATTACTGTTTTTTTTTTGATAAAGTTGAAACAGACTGTATTATTTTTTACTTTTCCCTTATAACAATTTATATTTTTGACCATTTTTGCTAAGCCAGCACAGAATAATTTAACTCTGATTTCAAAGAAAAATTATTAAAATTGTGTTTAATGAAATACATTAAATGACCAAGGATGCCATTATTTCTGTTATAATATTTCTATATATTTATAGTTTTTTTTTAGAAATCTTCTCACCACCCAGACAGCAGGAAAAACCTCCCTTATTTTGAAATCCAAATGTCGGCACGTTTAGTTTGTCTGAAGGCTGCTGACAGATTAAATTTATTGACTTGGTGAATTTCAGTCATCTTAACTTGCCAGGTCCATAATAATGAACATAAATCAATTAATATTGTAGTGGCTGGTGAAGTCAATCCTCAGCATTTCATCACTCACTCTTGCCTTTCCCTGCATGTGAATCCTAACCACACCTGTTAGCTAAGCGACTCTTCATTATTGTTCCCGTTACCAGCAGGTTAAAACCACCATAAACGCCTCCACTGCTTACATACCTCTTCTGATCTTTTTCCATGTTTAAAGTACTTTAATAAGCTCATGCTTCTCTCGGACAGTGACACTAGAGCAGGGGTCCTCAAATGTTTTTGCCAGCGGGTCGGTGGTCTGGAGCAGTGCTAACACGGTGCATCAGCAAATATTTCATTTTGATGTTGGGAGGCACAATAAACAGAACATTTTCTTCTGAGTAAATATTAATTGGACACGACAAGTCAAAGGTACACAAATGTTTTTACACAAAGGCCACATTTATTTAACATAAACCTGACCAGATTACAATAGAGGTGCATTTCAATAAACTGGAATATTGTGAAAAAGTTAACTTCTTTTACAAAATAATTCAAATGGAAACTTTTATATTTAATATTAATTACATGAACATGGAAATATTTCAGGCCTTTTTTGATTTAATTTTAATGATCATTATATTTTTTATTAAATGATGATATTTTAATTTAATGAGCTGCACCTATAAAACAAGGTACAGTAAATGGTCCACTCACCTCATTTAGAAATGCACGTAAAAGTCAGTGCAGAAGAGGATCTGAGGTAGTTCACAAGCTTCATTATAGTTTCCATCACTTCTGAATATTCTTTTCCAAGACTGGCTCACTTCTTGTTTCCTCCAGCTTGACTGCATTAACTGCTTTAGCTGTCCAAATTGCCTAATGTGTGTTATTAGTATTAGTACTTAGTATCAAGGTGTGCTTAAAGTGTCCTAATTGCCTTACTGTGTGTCATAGTGTGTGTTATTAGTATTAAGTGTGTTATTACCTTATTAGTATTGTGTATCTATTACCTTGGCATTCATTCGGAGACCAGAATAAGAATTTCATTGCTCAGGAAATGTTGCATTTCTTAACTGCACATGATAATAAAGCCGTTGAATCTTGAATGTGACAGCAGGTCTGGATGGTGCTTTTTCATGCTGGATGCTTCTCTTCCAATCATGGCTGGAGCTCCATCAGTTGCAATGGACACCACCATTCTGTGGTCAATTTCTCTTTCTTTTAGCACCTGCATGATGCCTTCATAAATATCCTCACCTCTTGTGTAACTATGGAGGGGTTTGATACCTGAAATGTCTTCACAAAATCCCCCTTTGCTTCACTGTAATATCTGACAGACACATAACTGTGCATTGTCTGTACAGGCTGCTGATTGGTCCACAGCTAATGAAATGCACTGTCCATTCTTAATATCACCAGTTAGCTGATTTGCAGGACCCAGGCCACTCTGAGTGGGGCCTCAGCTGCTCTTTCTTGCTGGGTCACAGATCTGACAGCCTGTAGCTTAATCTGAAGATTTCAGCTGAGCAAGTTTGTCTGACCTCAACTCAGCATTCAACAACCGTGTCGCTGCAAATCAGCCACACTGGTTTTATGCTGGACTCTGGCAGAATGAACGCATATTTTTCTGTCCAATCCTCTTCGAATTCTCAATTTTGCTCATCGTCCTTCCTTTTGTTGCCAGCGCCAACTTTGAAAGCGACATCACGGCGGCAGTTACAGAACATTACTGCATGTAACTGCACCAGCGTTGATGGGCGCACATACACAAGAAACGGGCACATTCACATAGAAGCAATAAGAGTCACGTCGCGCAGGAGCGATGGCAGCTCTGCAAGACAGGGGGCCAACTTCACGCAGGTCTCAGCAAGCTGGTAGCAGCATTCAGCAACCCTGCTATGTTGGGAAGTGGGCTGAACGGATGAATGGACAGGCATGCTCTGTGCAACAGTGTCGCGCAACGCAACACTCAGGCAGTACAGCAAAGATGGTAAGAAACGCACATAATGTGACACACGTTCAGGTCCAGACTGACTTGTAATTGGGAGGAGCCCCGCGCTAGAGAGACACTGCCTGCTGAGTAGAACAGACACAAGCGGCACGCTTCTGAACTCCGTGCGGATGACTGTCACGTGCGTTGTTCATGTGCACGCTTGGGAGTGTCATTTCTATATTTTTTTTTCTTAAATTCATATTTCCTTAGTGTGGCAGCAAAACAAACACGGATGGCAGCCCACACACAGAAATGTTACCAGAGGAAACCCTGGATGGGCTCAGTGCTATGGTCCGGTCATTGTAGCTGGATGGGACGGGCTTCTTTGGGACTGGTATTATGGCGGCAGTTTTGAAACATGTGGGGACAACAGCTTGACTCAGGGAGATGTTGAAGATGTCAGACAGGACATTCTTGAGCTCCTCTGCACAGTCCTTCAGAACACGACCTGGTATGTTGTCTGGTCCAGCCGCCTTGCGTGGGTTGATCCTAGAGAGGGTCCTCTTCACGCTAGCTGGATCCAGACTTATAGCCTGCTCGTCTGGAGGAGGAGTGAGTGGTCTTCTGTGCTGATGTGCCGTTTTGTGCTTCAAAGCGGCCAAAGAAGTCAGTTAGGTTGTTAAGCAGTGTGATGTCACTCGCACTGGTCTGAGGTGGAGGTTTATAGTTGGTGAGGCTCTGTATGCCATGCCAGAGGGAATGTGCATCTATGGCTGTCGCGATAACCACAATAATGTAATAATGCGCTATGGACAAGCGTACCACTGAGGAAAACAAGCAACCACGACAACCACGGTGTTCACTTTTTTTGTGTATGTGGCTAAATCTCGTTGTTTACTTATGCGCCCCTATTGATTAATAAATAAATTAAGTGTATTTTTATTGCCAACAGCATGTTTGCACTAATGGCGGCAGCACCCAGTGCTGTAGAAGCTTCCACAGCGTGGGTGCCGGCAGCGGCAGCACTGTGTGGGGAACTCTCTCTCCATACGGACTCCAGCACTCAGTTAGTGATGGAAGCGTTTTGGACTCCTTGTTAAATACAGCCGTGACAGTGAGCACTGAAAGGGCACAAAGCATGTTATTTCCTTCTGAGCGGACTGTTTATTAGCTCCGACAGCAAAACACCTACTGCATAGTACACTGCTTGTTTGAACGTGGTTTTTCAGACAGCAGCAAAAATCCAAAAATCACAGAGACAAGAGCCACGCAGGGTCCTGTACGGAGGCTGTCCTGTTTAAATAAGCTGAATGCCGCTACAGTCTCCAGTCCATACACACTGTAGTTGAAATACTGGAGTTCCCGCCACTGCTTTATCAAAATGATCCTTTTTTTAAACAGAATCAGCAGTTCATGCCTAGTAAGACTGGAGCGCCGCACAATTGTCACAGACGCCCATAAAGTTGAGAGCGAAGCTGCAGCGAGTTTCTCACAGTTTCCATTGTGTGCCACTTAAGTTATGAATCCTGTTTAAATTATGGGACCACAGAGTCCTAAAAACATTTGCAATAATAGTGTATACTGCGGTGTTGAGCTGTCCACTGTCACCGCAGGGAAAATTCCTTTACCGCAACAGCCCTACGTGCATTACCGGAGTGGTGGCTCAGTTGGTACAGCATCCGCCCCACACCCGGGAGGCAGGGGTTCAAATCCCGGCCGGGTCATGCCGAAGACCATATAAAAGTGGAACTTCCTGCCGTCCAGCTTGGTGCTCAGCAATAATGGAATGGAGGAGGGAAATCTGTGGCGGCGCCTTGCATGGCAGCGGCCCTCTGATTCTGCACTGGGGTATGTGTGATTGACACTGTAGATAGGTTAAGCACAATCTCGTTCTACTGTACATGATTGGTTGTATGGTTAAATGACAATAAGGGTGATTTAATTAATTTAATTTAAATTTCTGGTGTTGCTGAAGTGTCCGGATATTTCCTTGCTGTAATGTTGTTCTGCCTACATGATGGATAGCTAGGCGGGCCAGTAATAGAGCAGTAGGTGGGTCTTTAGGATGGCAGTGGGTCAGCTTTTCTAAGACTTGACATAGGAAACTTACCCGGAGGAGTCAAAAAACGTTTTGGGGAGTTTCTGTGAGAGAAAAATGAGATAATTGCACTGTGCTTTTCACAGATCATTGACTGTTTGGAAAATTTTGGGCTAATTACGTGACCAGTTGACACATTTGAGACAGTTAAAACCTACAAACGCACGATTTTTCAGTCAATGACCCCATAAGACATTTTGCTACGTTGTTATGGGCCAGAATGAAAATAATCTTGAGGCTAGCATGCCCAACCTGCTCAACTGTCAGCTGAAAATTTGTGGAATGAAAATGCAACTTCCCCACAGTGAACAAAAATTGTCACGAAGATCTTGTTTAAATCAAAACACACATTTTAAGTGCCGTCTATGGGGTTCCTCAGGGTTGTGGTCTTTGTCCGCTAACTTTTTACATGTAAATAATGTGTTAAAAGCTCATATTTGCTGATGATATGACTTGCATGCACTTCCCAGTTTTGTCATCCAATAATCTGTCAGAAATGTTTCAATTTTATTTAAAGACCCTGACGACTTTGCACAGGAAAACTCCCATGGGTGAAACTCACGGCAGTGATCTCCTCCTTGGACACCTCTGGGGGGATGCTCCTGATGAACAGAGAGGTGGTGAGGTGGAGGGGGCGGGGCTTAGGGGGCGCTTCCTTCTCCCTCTGGGTCCCTCGCTCTTTGCGCCGCTCTGACACACAAAAACACGTGATCATTTTAATGCCGAAAAATGAGCGCTAAAAGCTAACATTTTATCAACTGTCATATTTCACTGGCCCCACCAGTTTAAATTTATTTAATTTAAATACAAAGTTGCAATTTCATGAACAGCAAGATGAATGTTGCAAATTTAGAAAATTTAAAAATTTACTAAAACAAATTAGCAAATCTATGAGAAAAAAAAAAAATTTTAGAAAAAAAGTTTCAAATTTGCAAGAGAAAAATCACAAATTTATGAGAAAATTTACAAAATTTTTGAGAAAAACTTGCAAAATTTATGAGGGGAAAAAGCTGCAAATCTATCAGAAGAAAGTTGCAAATATTTGAGAAAATGTTTTTGAAAATTTACAGTAAAAAGTTGCAAATTTAAATATATGAGAAAAAATTTAAAAAATAAAGGAAAATGTAATATTAAAAAGAACAAAATGTGCAAAAAGTCACAAATTTGCAAGAGAAAAACTACCAATTTATGAGGAAAATTTAGAAAATTCAACGAATTTGAGAAAAAATTAAAAAAATTGAGAAAAAAGTTGCAATTCTTCAAGAAAAAAGCTGCAACTTTGAGGAAAAAATTTGCAGATTTATGAGGAAAAGGTTGTGATGTAGCGGTTTAATTCAACCCTCACAACGAACAGACAGAACACAGAGACAGTCAGCTCGCACTCCTGGGTTTTTTCCGCTGCATGCTGCGTTTACAGCCGTGAAGTTAAAGTGTTCATGCATCTTGTCCTTACTGTGCTTCTTCTGAGCATCTTACATATGTAGATGTGTTTTGGTGTAAATCCCCACAAACAGACTGGTCAAACACAGCGCTCGGCTAGAGCAAATAACAGAACAGTGAAATGTGTATTAATGTCTACAGGCAGCCCCGTTTCTTCTGGCTCAATTCTGTAATGCTAATGTTGCCTTTCATGCAAATGTCTCATGCCTGTCCTGTTATCTCTTTGATCAGACCAACTGCTGTGAATGCTTTGATGTATTGTTGTAGTTGGGTGTATATATACTGCATTGTAACCATGCTCTCATCCTCTCTCAATCTGACTTCAACCTCTGCTGCAGGACACAGACTTTGTGTCCCTCCTTCTCTGAGAGCCGTGGGCTCGCTCTCGGCACTCATGCACGGCGCCGGGAGCGGAGCTTGTGACGGCGGTATGATAATAAAACTCTACTTAAAACCTCCAACGACGCTGCATTATTTCATGCCGCCGCAGTGAATTTATGAGGAAAAAAAATGAAAATTTATTGAAAAAAGTTGCAAATATTTGGAAAAAGTTTGAAAATTTACAATAACAAGCTGCAAATTTAAATCAGTAAAAAAAGTTGAAATTTTAAAGGGAAATGGAAAACTAAAAAGAAAAGAAAAATATGTGCAAATGTATGAGAATAAAGTGGCAAAAAAAGAAGAAATTCACAAACATGAGAAATAAGCTGCAAATTTATGGAAAAAAATTAATAAATAAAAATTTACAGAAAAAGTTGCAAATTTTTGTGATGAAAGTTGCAAATTTGCAAGAGAAAAACCATGTTTATCAGAAAACATGAAAATTTACAGGAAAAAATGTGGTGTTTTTTGAGAAAAAAAAATTCAACATTTATGAGAAACAGTGTTTGCCTTCGGTTTTCAGCCCCTTGTGGGGGGGGGGGCAGCGTGAAGATCAACAATGACAAACTCTTAAAGGAATCGTGGTATTCTGGCGCTATATACAAAATAAATGTAGAAAAATTACAGAACACCTACTGAACATGAATTGGACATCCAATATTAGCAACTGTTTCAGAAGCCTTGTTTGTTGTTTGTCAGATCACTTATTTGTCTGATCTTTTATCACTTAGTTAAGTTAGTTATTCCCATGCCAATGGCGTATGGCGGCGCCTATCTCCGTTTCGTGACCCTAGGCCACACAGCTACTGTAGGTAGTGGAAGCTACAGTGGGGGGGTCGGTCCTCTGGTAGCTTGGTGTTATCACTTATATTAATGATAATAGTGAATCTTCCCTTTGGGGAATGGCAGTTGTTCAGTCACCATTAGAAGTAGTTTAGTTTCTATCACTGTTCAGTGATGGAGTTCAGTGGAATATTGAATTTCTTCTGCGTATCATCATAAATTCATGCAGTAGTATAACAGGACGCGTTTACAAATATTTCAGACCCACTGAAGTACATCAGTTTATATTTTAGCAATATTTTGTTAATAAAAGTTTTTTTTTAAAACTGTAATCAACTGAATTAACTACAAAACACCCAACATCAATAAAGTACATCTATCTATTATACACAGCAGAAGGACCCGTTTGACTACAACCGCTGCATCAGTGTTGCCCATTTGTCAGTAAATATTTAGCTAAAAATGATTTATTTCGTTATTTGGGTGTTTTTGTGTCCTACGATTGGTCGTTAAGTCATTCCAGCCATTCCACTCCACAATCATGGCAGTATTAAGTTTTTAATTTTTAGATACATGTGCGGGAGGGGAGGCTCACAGTCCTGCAAAGTACAGTGGTACCACACGGGCGAAGCAGAAGCAGGGACTTCCGTCTACCACTGACCGGGCAGGCTGGGCATGCCTCCCCGAAGGACCACGGTCTGCCTGGTCAGGCTGCTGCTTCTCCCAGCATGTCCTGTGTTGATCTGTCAGACCCGGTCCCCGCTGATGCTCCGCCCAGTCTGCTCACGCACCTCATGTTCCCCATTTATGCCGAATTATCCTTTAGACCTACACAATCACCGCAACTTTATAGTATAATTTTTTTAAGCATTAAGTCTTCAGTATTATCTTTTTAGTCAAATTTGTTACTTTTGGCTTCCTTGTTTTGTCCAGGGAACACTGTGGTGACTGACAGGTCATGATGCCGCGTATTATCCAATCAGCATGACTGTGATGCCACGTATTATCCAATCAGCATGGCCATGTGGCTGCGTATTATCCAATCAGCAATGCCGTGATGCCGCGTATTATCCAATCAACATGGTCGTGTGGTTGCGTATTATCCAATCAGTATGGCTGTGATGCCGCATATTATCCAATCAGCATGATTGTGTGGCTACGTATTATCCAATCAGCACTGCCATGATGCCATGTATTATCCAATCAACATGGTTGTGTGGCTGCGTATTATCCAATCAGCACTGCCGTGATGCCGCGTATTATCCAAATCAACATGGTTGTGTGGCTGCGTATTATTCAATCAGCATGGCCGTGATGCTGCGTATTATCCAGTCAGCACAGAGTCAATCCGAAACCCTGTCCACACTTCTTGAAGACAGGGCATGAAGAGACACAGAGCGGTGGCTAAACTTTAATTGATAAAAGTTGCATATTTTGACTGAGCAACTCCAGATTTGGGGATGCACACTCTCGTAACCTCAGCAACACACGTCTAAAATCTTAGGTCAGTCTGATGAACGGTTTGAGAGATATGTGTGGAACAGACACACAGACAGCGATATGCTGCATTTATAGAGAGAAGATTAACTTGACCCCCCCCCAATATAATGGGAGGGGAAACATTGAGAAAGAAGTTGCAAATTCACAAGAAAAAAGGAAAATTAAAAAGAAAAAATGTGCAAATTTTTAGGAAAAAAATTGAAAATTTACAGAAAAAAGTTGCAAATTTTTGAGAAAGCTGCAAATTTGTAAGAGAAAAATCACAATTTTATGAGAAAAATGTAGAAAATTTACAGGAAAAAATATCAATATTTTTGTGTGAAAAATGTCACCACAATTAAAGTCTGAAGCTGCGATGCTAGCAGCACAGATGCTAACAGCACAGATGCTAACAGACGTGTGGTCAGCGTGGCCGTCCGTCAGGCAGGACAGGTGCAAATAAAGTTGTGTACAGATACCGTGCTCTCCATCCTCCTCCTCCTCCTCTTCCTTCTCCTCCCCGTCAGAGTGGGAGGAGTCAGAGTCGGACGCGCTGCCCTCGCCGCTGTCGGCGGAGACGCTGTGTTTCCTCTTCTGACCCTGGTGGACAGACGGGGCTGACGTCAGCTTGGGTGTGAACGCTGAATGTTTAGACACGTTCAGAAGATCTGACCTTCTGCATCGTCTTCTCCTGTGGCTCCTCCTCCTCCTCCTCCTCCTCCTCGTCATCCTTCTTCGCCTCCCCTTCCTCCTCTTCCTCCTCGTCCTTCTCCTTCTCCTCCTCCTCCTTCTTCCCATTCGTCTCGCCGTCCTCAGCTTCCTGTTTAGAGAGGCCGTTAAAATCCTGCACAAGTTTGACGTTTCTATTGTGAATTTCCAATCGATTTCTCTTACATCCGCAACCTTTTTACTCTAATATCTGCAGCTTTTTTCTGTAAATTTTAATTTTTTTTCCTCATAAATTTGAAAAGTTTTCCTCATAAATTTGCTAATTTTTCCTTGAAAAAGTTGCAACGTTTTTTCCCATAAATTTTACAAGTTTGTTTCAAAAATTCTGTAAATTTTCTCATAAATTTGTGATTTTTCTCCTGCAAATTTACAATTGTTTTTTCTCAAACATTTGCAGCTTTTTTTTGGTAAATTTTAAATTTGTTCTCATAAATTTGTGAATTTTGTTCTTTTAATTTTCCATTTTTCCTCTAAACTTTCTTTAGTGTCGTGTATTTGCAACTTTTCTTCATAAATTTTGCATTTTTTTAAATTTGCAACTTTTTTCTGTAAATTTTCCACCATTTTCTCTTGCAAATTTGCAGCCCTTTTCTCTCAAATATTTGCAGCTTTTTTTCCTGCAAATTTGAAATTTTTTCCTCATAAATTTGCTAATTTTTCCTCGTAAAGTTGCAATGCTTTTTCCCATAAATTTTGCAAGTTTGTCTCAAAAAATCTGTAAATTTTCTAAAATTTAAATTTTTAAATTTGTGATTTTTCTCTTGCAAATTTCAAACATTTTTTCCTCACAATTTTGCAGGGTTTTTTTCCCAGTGAATTTTCAATTTTTTTCTCATAAATTTGTGAATTTTCTCTTGTACATTTTGCAACTTTTTCTCATAAATATGCACAATTTGTTCTTTTAATTTTCCATTTTTCCGGTAAATTTTCAACTTTTTCCCCCCTCATAAATTTTGCATTTTTTTAATTCACAACTTTTTTTGTCAATTTTCAAAACTTTTGTCTTGCAAATTTGCAACCTATTTTCTCTCAAATATGTGTAGCTTTTTCCTGTAAATTTTCAATTTTTCCTCATTAATTAACCTTTTCCTCATAAATTTGCAAATTTTCCCTCATAACTTGTGAATTTTTTCTCATAAATTTGACTTTTTTCTCATAAATTTGTGACTTTTTTCTCAAATTTGTGATTTTTTTTTCTCATAAATTTGACTTTTTTCTCATAAATTTATCTTTTTTGTCATATATTTGTGACTTTTTCTCATAAGTTTGTGATTGTTTTCCCTCATAAATTTGTGACTTTTTTTTTTCATAAATTTGTGGTTTTTTCTCATAAATTTTGTGATTTTTTCTCATAAATTTGTGACTTTTTTCTCATAAATTTAGGATTTTTTTCTCATAAATTTGTGACTTTTTCCTCATCCATTTGTGACTTTTTTTTCTCATAAATTTCTGACCTTTTTCTCATAAATTTGTGACTTTTTCTCATAAAATTTGACCTTTTTCTCATAAATTTGTGATTTTTTCTCATAAATTTATGACCTTTTTCTCATAAATTTGTGACTTTTTCCTCATAAATTTGTAATTTTTTTTCTCATAAATTCGATTTTTTTCTCATAAATTTGTGACTTTTTTCTCATAAATTCATGACTTTTTTTTCTCATAAATTGGTGACCTTTTTCTCATAAATTTGTGATTTTTTTTTTCATAAATTTGATTTTTTCTCATAAAATTTGTGACTTTTTCTCATAAAATTTGTGACCTTTTTCTCATAAAGAAAAAGTTGTTTCTCACAAATGTTTCTCATACATTTGTGACTTTTTGTCATAAATTTGTGACTTTTTTCTCATAAATTAGTGACTTTTTCTCATAAAATTTGACCTTTTTCTCGTAAATTAGTGATTTTTTTCTCATAAATTTGTGACTTTTTCTCATAAAATTTGACCTTTTTCTCATAAATTTGTGATTTTTTCTCATAAATTTGTGACTTTTTCCTCATAAATTTGTAATTTTTTTTCTCATAAATTCGATTTTTTTCTCATAAATTTGTGATTTTTTTTTCATAAATTTGTGATTTTTTTTTCATAAATTTGTGATTTTTTCTCATAAAATTTGGAACTTTTTATCATAAAATTTGTGACCTTTTTCTCAAAGAAAAAGTTGTTTCTCACAAATGTTTCTCATACATTTGTGACTTTTTTGTCATAAACTTGACTTTTTTCTCATAAATTAGTGACTTTTTCTCATAAAATTTGACCCTTTTTTCATAAATTTGTGATTTTTTTCTCATAAATTTGTGACTTTTTTCTCATAAATTGGTGACCTTTTTCTCATAAATGTGTGATTTTTTTTCTCATAAATTTGTGATTTTTCTCATAAAATTTGTGACTTTTTCTCATAAAATTTGTGACCTTTTTCTCAAAGAAAAAGTTGTTTCTCACAAATGTTTCTCATACATTTGTGACTTTTTTTTGTCATAAACTTGTGACTTTTTTCTCATAAATTGGTGACTTTTTCTCATAAAATTTGACCTTTTTCTCATAAATTTGTGATTTTTTCTCATAAATTTATGACCTTTTTCTCATAAATTTTTGACTTTTTCCTCATAAATTTGTGATTTTTTTTCTCATAAATTCGATTTTTTTTCTCATAAATTTGTGACTTTTTCTCATAAATTGGTGACCTTTTTCTCATAAATTTGTGATTTTTTTCTCATAAAATTTGTGACTCTCATAAAATTTGTGATCTTTTTCTCAAAGAAAAAGTTGTTTCGCACAAATGTTTCTCATACATTTGTGACTTTTTTTGTCATAAACTTGTGACTTTTTTCTCATAAATTGGTGACTTTTTCTCATAAAATTTGACCTTTTTCTCATAAATTTGTGATTTTTTCTCATAAATTTATGACCTTTTTCTCATAAATTTTTGACTTTTTCCTCATAAATTTGTGATTTTTTTTTCTCATAAATTCGATTTTTTTTCTCATAAATTTGTGACTTTTTCTCATAAATTGGTGACCTTTTTCTCATAAATTTGTGATTTTTTCCTCATAAATTTATGACCTTTTTGTCATAAATTTATGACTTTTTTCTCATAAATTTGTGATTTTTTTTCTCATAAATTTGATTTTTTTCTCAAAAATTTGTGACTTTTTTCTCATTAATTTGTGACTTTTTTCTCATAAATTGGTGACCTTTTTCTCATAAATTTGTGATTTTTTTCTCATAAAATTTGTGACCTTTTTCTCATAAAGAAAAAGTTGTTTCTCACAAATGTTTCTCATACATTTGTGACTTTTTTGTCATAAACTTGTGACTTTTTTTCTCAAACTTGTGACTTGTGTTTAGCTGCTCTGACCTTCTGCGGCTCCTTCGTCTCCACGGTGACCGCCGCTTCCTCGACCTGTTTCTCGGAGGTCTCCGATTGGCCGTCCCCAGCGGCAGCGGTTCCTCCTCCTCCTGTGCCGGAGTCTCCTCCCTGACTCCTCTCCTCCCCTGAGGCAGCTTCTGCAGGAGCAGCAGGGACCTCAAGGACCTGCAGGTCAAAGTCTGTCCCTCCCTCCATCTTTATCACCGCTGAGGAGACACACGGACATACTACATTACCCACAAGTCCACGGGGCTACAACCTGGGACTGCTTTTACCCACAACCAGTCTGGTGATTTATTATTTTTTAACAGGGGGAGGGGGTGTTCACCAATTTATCATGACATACACATGTATGAACACATGTAAATGTTCAACTTTTTCTTGTAAATGTGCAACTTTTTTCCTACAAATTTGCTATTTTTTCCTTAGAAATATGCAAAATTTTTATCTAAATTTTGCAACCAATCTAAATTTTGGGCTGCACGGTGGCGCAGTGGTTTAGCACTGTGGCAGCACAGTTTTACCCTTGGCCGGGGGACCGCGGGGATCATGAGATCGTGGGTTCGATCCCAGCCTCCGACCAACAGTGAGCTGTGTGGAGTTTGCATGTTCTCCCCGTGTTGCGCGGGTTTACTCCGGGATTTCTCCGGTTTCCTCCCGCACACCAAAAACATGTAGGTTTAGGGCGCTCGCGCACGCAGCGACCAGCAGCCGGTGGCTTGTCACCAGACTGCAAACCAAGTCTACCTACGGGTACAAATAAGTAACAAAAAAAAAAAAAAAAAAAAAAAAAAAACATTTCCCAGTACATTTACAACTTTTTTCTCAAAAATTTGCAATTTGTATTTTGTAAATCTGCAAACTTTTTTCTGTAAATTTTCAATTGGTTTTTTTGTTGCAAATTTGCAACATTTTTCTCAACAAGAGCACTCTGAGGTGAGTGCAACATCCTCCGCCTCCATTTTTTTGACGATCCCAATACTTAATGACAGACAGCAGTTTTCAACCTCTCAACATAATTAGGCTACGGTCACACTGCACGTCTTAACCCCTTGCACTCCGGTCAATTTTCCTAAAAACGCCAAAAAAAAATGTGCCCAAAGTAAATCGAAAGCTGTTCTTCAACTCTTTGCAGCATCTTCATGGGGTTGGTCTCATTTAAAAGAAAACACTTTGATTTTTTGGCAAAAAAAACATGATCTCTCTAAGTGCTCCGGCCACTGAGTTACAGTCATCTAAACATAGTGAAATTGAAGAAAATAAATTTGGCCTGGGTGTTTTTTTGGAAACAAATGCTTGCAAATAACACACAGCTTCAGATCCGGGCTGGAAAATGCAACAGAAATGTAGAACCAAGTGTTATCCAGCTGAGGTCAAAATTTTGTAACAATACCACAAAAAATGAATATTTTACACAGCTTTGTTCTCAGGCTGTTCCCAGGCGTTTTGGAACTGTGCCAAATTGTGCCAAATGGCACAGTTTGGAAAAACGTCTGTAACTTTTGAATGATTCAACATAGAAGCTTCATCTTGGGCTCAAATGAAAGGTCACATTCAGGGCTGTGTCTGTGTGTGTGTGTGTGGGGGGGGTTGTCCCCCCACCCCCCCGCTACAGAGGACGGAGTTCGGCCCTCGCTACATTACGGATTACACTCGGATGTGGCATGTTTCCACAGCAACGCTGTCACCGTGGCTCCCCCCACCCCCCCCCACTACAAAATCGTAGCGGCGGGGGGGCGTTCACGGTTCGGAGGCAGCGAAGAACCGTGTAATGCGGCACACGCACTTCGTCCTTCGTGCGCCGTACAGTTGTAATTTACCGATTGGTCAAAAGTCATTTTTTGATTACAATTTTCAGGGAGAAATAATAATTTAGCTTATAACACCTTACCTCTTCACAGCCACATTGTCCTGGCGAACTTCTCTTCCCCATTGTCAGACAAACACGACGCTGGTCCGCTCGTGGATCCCGGTCAAAACATAATTCCATTATTGCGGTTTTGGCGAATGATTTACGACCTTTGTCGTCGGCCTCCATCGGTCTATGATGATGGAAGAGAATCCTAAACGTCTATTCTGCTGGAATGAGTACAGGTCCCACTTGTGGGTGTTCTCCATGCTGCTGGGTCTGCAGCAGGTTCTTCCTGCATCCTTTTTTTTTCATCTGTGGCAGCAGTAAGTCTCTCTTCACCCAGCCCGAACTTCTGTGCTTCAATTGGCTCCTGCATTCACAGTAGGCGGGTCCTCCTTCCTAGGTTTTCATTCATTGGTTCTTCAAGGTTTCAGAAACCCAATTCAAGGCTCTTATTAGTCGAATGAGAGGTCAATCAGATGAACTAATCTGTTCGCGGCTGTGTCTGCAGCTTTTATTTTCAGTGCGCGCTTGGACGCCATACACCACCTACATCACAATCTCCATAATGCATCCTAGAGTGCACGAGAGCGCCCTTGTGCGCTCTCGTGCGCTCTAGGACACAGAGACTTGCCCACCCGTGGGACAACGGAGCGCAAGAGGTTAATGCTCCATTCAGATTTTTTGCCAAGATCTGATTTTTCTGTGTGGGCGTTGACATGATAACGTAAATGCGACGCCCATCAGACTCCAGTGTGAACAGTCTACAACTATGAAGTGACTTGCATGCACAGAAGGAAACGTAACGTCAGACACGGCGTTGTATTTGGAGAGTAAATATGAGCTCTGAATGATTGAGGGGGACAGAACTTCTTCACCTTGATGCGGTGCAGCAAAATGTTAAAATCATTCAGAAAAGATTATGCACAAAATAAACATGAGAGCAGCGTCACTCCTCTACAGGCCAGATGGCCGCTGTCGTCAGCTCTGCTTCAACACAACTCATCCATTAAACGGCTCTACTGAAAATGACCCCCTGGCTCAGAATGGGATTACCTGGAGAAATAAGGTTAATAATAAATAATCTTAGTGATGACAATACGGCTCTTGCCCACTGACGTCAGTGGCTTGGGCTCTGATAAACAGCACAGCAAGAGAGAAAAACAGCATGGCTCATACCAGCGGTGTAACACCAGCCCCGCACAGGAAGTAGAAGCTGCCACAGACTCCCCTCTCCTGTATCCCTGTATCTGGCCATTCCGCTCCACAGTCATGTTGGCATTAATTTTACATTTTAGATATTACAGCGGCCAGGACTCACGGTGTGCTGTTTACAGGGAAAAAGGAATTTGCAGCGTCCAGTAAATGTGCCGTTACTGTGCGCCTGTAATGTCTGATGGTTTCAGCCCACCCCCCCCCCCAAAAAAATAAAAAAATAATTTTGAAGTTGTTGTGCAGTCAGAGCCGAAACAATCATGATCCAGTGATAAAGGGAAGAAGACTGATTCAAAAGAGAGCAGTAATCAGCCGTGTCTGCCGTGCCGGCTGCATCCTCCACCGCAGAATTGTAGCGTCTGTCTCACTCCAGTGAGGAAAAGTTGGATGAAGTGTGACAGGACCGTTCAGACGGAGGCGGCTTTGGAAAACATCAGATACGTATCCGAATTAGAACCACATATGAAAGTGGCCTGGGTATGGTGTGAAAAAAAAATCAGATATGTGCTGTCCAGACTGTCATTAAAAATCAGATACGGGTGACACGTGTACAAAAAAATTGGAAGTGAGCACTGAAACCTGCAGTGTGACCGCAGCCTTACTGTGGCAGAACCACATGATGATAAACCACCATGCACCGATATACAACAAAGTAGGCAACCCATGGCTGTAGGTCAGGATGCCGAGGTGAACCTGTGTAGCAACTATGGTGACCCTAGAGAGCTTCACATGTTCTATAGTAAGAGATCATAGGGAGTGCCAACCTTGACCTTTGACCTTGTAGCCGCAAACCTGTAGTCAGAGGTCATGGTCCCAGTGAACCTGTGTATCAGGTTTGGTGGCCCTAGCTTTAGTTGCTTTATAGTAATAGTAAATGTAGCATTTACCATAGTGCAACTGCAATGTTAACTTTGACCTCTGACCCCAAACCCATAGTTAGGTGAGGGTGCAAGTCGTCCAAGATGTGCATTTGATACAATGACTGTACAGATTTGAAAAGCCTACATCCTTTCTTTCAGTAGTTACTGAAAACAGAAGACTTAGAGAAAACTCTGACCTCACAGTCAAGCATTGAGAGTGAAACTGCAAGCATCATCATCAGTGTATATCAAACCATGGCACCAAGTTTCAGAGCAATCGGAGCAAAACTGTAGGAGGAGCTGACTTCACCACAGTGGGACAGACTGGTAACATCGTCCCCCTCTGGGCTTTGATCGGCGGGGGATGAAAAACTGTTACTTTTTCTTGTAAACTTTCAATTTTTTTTCTAGTAAAACTGCAACTTTTTTCAAGTAAATATGCAACTTTTGTCAAAAAAATTGCAGCTTTTAAATACAAATTTCTTTTTACAAGAAAAAATGTGCAACTTCATGAGGAAAAAAAGTGGTAGATTTTTGTTGAAAAACTTACAAATTTCCAAGAAAAAAGTTGCAAAATTTTGAAAAATAAGTTGAAAATTTACAAGAAAAAATGTGCAATTTAATGAGAAAAAAGTAAATAAAAACAGAAAAAAGCTGTAGATTTATGAGGAAAAAAAGTTCAAATTTCCAGGAAACAAACTGCAAATTTACAAGAAAAAATTGTGCAAATTTACATCAAAAAAGTTTCAAAATAATGAGGAAATTTTTTTTTTAAATTTACAGGAAAAATACAAATTTACAAGAAAAAAGTTGCAAAGTTTTGAGGAAAAAGTAAAACAAAATACAAGAAAAAGTTGTAGATTTGAGGAGAAAAGTTGAAAATTTATGAGAAAAAAAATTGCACATAAACTCCTCATAAAAAGTTCAGGATATCATGCTTTCAGGTGAAATTTCGGGATGCACCTAAAATGCACGATAACCTTTCCAGGTGAACTTAATCTATCCTTCTCTAACCTTGTGAACGCACAGGTCCAACTGTTCAATGTTTCAGTACTTTTTGCATAACTTGTTCTCTAACAAGGTGCTTAATGGCAAAATTCACAACAGGTGTCTGATCCATTAATCGACCAATAAATGTTCTGGGTCAATTAGAATTGGTATGTAAACAGTCCTCTTCACCATGCTGTTATCATGAGACATCATGAGACCAAGACGACACCTCACAATTGATCAACAGTACCTCACCATTGCGAGGCTTCAAACAGGATGTTCTCAGAGGTAAGTGGCCACTGAGCTGAGAGTGTCACAGACTGTCATCAGCAGGTGGCAACAGAGATACAGAGACTGGAAGAGTCACAGAAAAGCATAGAAGTGTTCGTGCTCTGGCCACATCCCACACCGATGACCACTTCATTGTGAACAGTGCCCTGTAGAACCTGATGATGAATGCTACTCAACTCCAGGCACATTTAAGGAAGGTGAGAGGCACCCGAGTGTCACATCAGACCATTCAAAACCGTTTACATCAGCGTGGTCTGCGTGCTAGATGACCTGCAAGGGTACCTGACCACACCACCAGGCACAGGTGTCATCGTCATCGCCAGGGAGCAGTTAAGCTGGACAAGGGACCAGTGGGCCTTAGTGCTGTTCTCTGATAAAAGCCGATTCACACTGAGCAGAAATGATGGCCGCCAATGATGTTGGAGACATCAAGGAGAGCACTTTGCATCAGCCACTGTTATCACCAGACGAGCCTTTGGTGGTGGTGGTGTTACAGTCTGGGCAGGTGTGTCTAGTCAATAAAGAACTGCCCTACACCTTGTGAATGGTACAGTGACAGGCCAGTACTACCTGAATAATATCATTAATCCAGTCATTGTGCCCCTGCATGAACAACACAGGCCTAATTTTATCTTCATGGACGACAATGCTCCAGCTCATCGAGGTCACATCATTAGGGAACGGCTGCTGGAGGCTGGGGTACCTCAAATGCAGTGGCCTGCACTTTCTCCAGACCTGAATTCCATCAAAAATCTATGAGATCAGCTGAGTTGCCGTATAGAGGCTGGTAACCCTGCACCCCACAACCTCAATGACTTGAGGGCTGGCCTTCAAGAAGAGTGGAATGCCGTGCCTCAGCAGACAATAAGTCAATTTGTGAACAGCATGAGACGTCGTTGTCAAGCTGTAATTGATCCTCAAGGGCACATGACAAGTTACTGAGACACTGATTTTTTTTGTTGTGGTATACCCACCACTGTTGTTGGCTTTTGTTTCAAAACATTGTTTAAGATGAGGAAATCACCACTGCATGCTTCTACTTAAATGCCCTACTTTCATGATATCTCTGTAGCGTGCACTTTTTACATTTTCCATAAATTTCACCCAGAAGCCAAGTATCCCTAACTTTCTGTGAGTAGTGTATTTGAGGAAAAAGTTTTTAAAAATTTACAAAAAAAAGGCGCAACGTTCTAAGAAAAAAATGTAAAAAATTTACAGCAAAATGTGCAAATTTACAAGAAAAAATGCGTAACTTTCTGAGAAAAAAGTTGCAAATTTTTGAGGAAAAGTAAAAAAAAAAAAAAAAAGGTAGATTTGAGGAGAAAAGCTGAAAATTCATGAGAAAAAATTGCACATATTTCAGGAAAAAGTTAAAAACTTTACAAGAAAAAAGATGCAGTGTTGTTTTGGGGCTGTCGCTGGGCAACACGGACTTTCAACTCCCTCCAAAGATTTTCTATGGGGTTGAGATCTGGAGACTGGCTAGGCCACTCTAGGACCTTGAAATGCTTCTTTCTGTCATCTACAGAAAGACTACAAAAGGTACAGTGGTGTGAAAAAGTGTTTGCCCCCTTCCTGATTTCTCATATTTTTGTATGTTTGTCACACTTAACATGTTTCAGATCATCAAACAAATTTAAATATTAAACAAAGACAACACAAGTAAACACAAAATGCAGTTTTTAAATGAAGGTGTTTATTATTAAGGATTAAAAAAAATCCAAACCTATATGGCCCTGTGTGAAAAAGTGAATGTCCCCTGTAGCATCATCTCACTTTGGCTCATCAATAAGAATTATTCTTCTGCTTAAAGACATTATTTCACCGAGGAAAAAGACAGCAAGGAAACTGCTCTTTTACCCCAGGCTACAACTGAACTCACATTCCTTTGTTAAAACCAGTCTAAGGAATTCACCCTAATGCATTTCCTGTTTTCACTTTATGGCCCCATAAACATGGAGACATGGAACAGAACCCTGGAGACGCCTGGAAATGTAAATGGACCCTTATGTTTTAATGTGAAAATCAATCAATTGGTGTGAAATATATTAATCCATGATTTTATATATACAATATATGCATGTTAACCCCTTGCACTCTGGTCAATTTCCCTAAAAACGCCAAAAAATAACGTGCCCAAAGTAAATCGAATGCTGTTCTTCAACCCTTTGCAGCATCTTCATGGGGTTGGTCTCATTTAAAAGAAAACACTTTGAATTTTTTGGCAAAACAGTCATAATCTCTCTAAGTGCTCCGGCCACTGAGTTACAGTCATCTAAACATACTGAACTTGAAGAAAATAAATTTGGCCTGGGTGTTTTTTTGGATACAAATGCTTGCAAATAACACACAGCTTCAGATCCGGGCTGGAAAATGCAACAGAAATGTAGAACCAAGTGTTATCCAGCTGAGGTCAAAATTTTGTAACAATACCACAAAAAATGAATATATTACACAGCTTTTTCCTCAGGTAGTTCCCAGGCGTTTTTGAACTGTGCCAAATGGCACAGTTTGGAAAAACGTCTGTAACTTTTGAATGATTCAATATAGAAGCTTCATCTTGGGCTCAAATGAAAGGTGACACTCAGGGCTGTGTGTGTGTGTGTGTGGGGTTGTCCCCCCCCCTCGCTACAGAGGACGGACATCAGCCATCGCTACATGACGGATTAGACTCATGTGGCGACCGCGGCACAGTCACCGTGCCCCCCCCCGGGGGGGGGGTCATGGTCCAGACGCGGTGAACGAACCGTGTACCTCAGCGCACGGACTTTGTACTCCGTGCGCCGCACAGTTGTAATTTACCGATCGGTCGAAAGTCATTTTTTTTGATTACAATTTTCAGGGATAAAGAATAATTTAGCTTATAACACCTTACCTCTTCACAGCAGCGTCCTGGCGAACTTCTCTTCCTCATTGTCAGACGAACGCGACGCTGGTCCCTTGTTACGGACTCGTGGTTCTGGTCTCGCGACCCGGTTCCATTATATTGCGGTTTTGCGCTTCCATGATTGCGGTTTTGGCGAATGATTTACGACCTTCGTCGTCGGCCTCCGTCGGTCTATGATGACCATGGAAGAGAATCCTAAACGTCTATTCTGCTGGAATAAGTGCAGGTCACACTTGTGGGTGGTCTCCATGCTGCTGGGTCTGTAGCCGGTTCTTCCTGCGGGTCCTTTTTTTCATCTGCTGCAGCAGTCAGTCTCTCTTCACCCAGCCTTACACAAAACAGCTCGCGAACTTCTATGCTTCAATTGGCTCACTGCATTCACAGCGTTGGTAGGCGGGTCCTTCTTGCTAGGTTTTCAGTCATTGGTTCTTCAAAGTTTCAGAAACCCAATTCAAGGCTCTTATTAGTCGAATGAGAGGTCAATCAGATGAACTAATCTGTTCGCGGCTGTGTCTGTAATGGAAGAACAAATGCAGCTTTTTTTTTTTCAGTGCGCGCTTGGACGTACGAGGGCACTCTCATGCGCTCTGGGACGCAGAGATGTGCCCGTCCGCGGTACACCGGAGTGCAAGAGGTTAAAATGTTTAAATGAATGTTTATTCCTGCATGTTTATTTATGAGTTGCATGAACACTGAAATAGGTTAGAGTTATACATAAATGCATAGAGGAATATTGCAGCATTGAAACTTGTGTATTAGAATTTGCAAAGCGTATATCAAATCATGTGACTGCCAGCAGCCAATCTCTGCTTGACAACAGCTCTCAGTGTTGTTTGTTCCAGACAAAAGACTGTTTTCTTATTAAAGTTCATAAAGCCCGCCCACGAAGGAAGCCTATTGGCTGGAGGCTCGCGAAAATTCTCCACAGATAAAAGGGAACTGTGTCATCACTTCAGTGCTCTTTTTCGGCTTTTCACTTCTATTGTCTTCACGTCTGTCACAGCAGAGAACCACCGGAGAACAAAGGATTTCTCCACGTGTTGCTTTTCTACAATCACAGAAATTCTTTCTTTCTGAGCTCAATTCTAATTAGGAGTTAAACTCCAATCCTAGACATTTATTTCTATCACTTTTTCCTGTTAAACTTTCTGTAAAACCACTGTTTTAATTTTAATGTCAGCTTTAATCTTGAGTTTATTTTTATAATATTTTTATTGACCAATCCCATACCAGAAACTCTTTTATCTAAAGTCTGAAACTCTTATAATTTGAGATCAGATTAGATATTTTTAATTATTATCGAATTCCCTGGGAAAGCCGCTTGCCAACGAAGAGGAGAGAAGATGCAGCTCCCCACGATCACGCGTGCTGAAGGAATCAGCACGCCATGAAGATTAGACACCTCGGCTGGATTTCAACCATTGGGATCAAACATACCAATCTCATCCCTCATCAAAGAGTATTTGCTGGTCAAATATTCTGACTTTTGGAGCCATCTAAGAACTACAGGACAACACAGGAGGATCTTCATTTTCAACTGCCACACAAGGAATCACGTCAGCCACATTCTTGTTCATCTGCTGAGTTAAACGTCCGGGGTTCGATAATAATTCAATATCTAATCAGATGCAAACTAAGGAATCATTAACATAACTCCTTTTAATTAAAATCCCGTTTTCATTTTCTTAAGAGTAATCCAGAACTTTTCATATAATTAACCCCTTGCACTCCGGGCAATTTCCCTAAAAATGCCAAAAAATAACGTGCCCAAAGTAAATCGAAAGCTGTTCTTCAACCCTTTGCAGCATCTTCATGGGGTTGGTCTCATTTAAAAGAAAACACTTTGAATTTTTTGGCAAAAAAAACATAATCTCTCTACGTGCTCCGGCCACTGAGTTACAGTCATCTAAACATACTGAACTTGAAGAAAAAAAATTTGGACACTGTTTTTTTGGATACAAATGCTTGTAAATAACACACAGCTGTCCGATCCGGCTGGAAAATGCAACAGAAATGTAGAACCAAGTGTTATCCAGCTGAGATCCAAATTTGGTAACAATACCACAAAAAATGAATATTTTACACAGCTTTGTTCTCAGGCTGTTCCCAGGCGTTTTGGAACTGTGCCAAATTGTGCCAAATGGCACAGTTTGGAAAAATGTCTGTAACTTTTGAATGATTCAATGTAGAATCTTCATTTTAGGCTCAAAGGAAAGGTTACACTCAGGGCTGTGTCTGTGTGTGTGGGGGGTCGTCCCCCCCCCCCCCCGCTATCAAGGACAGAGTTCGGCCCTCGCTACATGACAGATTACACTCGTTGCATGTTTCCACAGCAACGCTGTCACAGCGGCTCCCCCTCCCCCTCGCTACTGTGTGTGTGTGTGGGGGGGGGTTGTCCCCCCCCCCCCGCTCGCTACAGAGGATGGACTTTAGCCATCGCTACACAACGGATTAGCCTTGTGTGGTGATGTAGGACAGCAGTGCAGTCACCGCGGCTCCCCCCCCCCCCCCGCTGCAGAAGAATAGCGGGGGTGGGGGGGCGTTCACAGCCTGTACACTGCAAGCAACCCCTTGTACCGCGGCGCACGAACTTCCGACTTCGTGAACCGCACAGCTGTAATTTACTGATCGGTCAAAAGTCATTTTGGATTACAATTTTCAGGGATAGAGAATAATTTAGCTTATAACACCTTACCTCTTCACAGCGGAGTCTTGGCGAACTTCTCTTCCTCATTGTCAGACGAACGCGACGCTGGTCCGCTCTGGTTCTGGTCTTGCGACTCGATCAAAACATAATTCCATTATTGCGGTTTTGTGCTTCCATGATTGCGGTTTTTGGCGAACGATTTTTCAAAACAAATAACAGTAGTAATTAAAAAAAGACTGGCGAAGGCGTGTGTGTCACTCAGCCTTCGTCGCCAGCCTCCGTCGGTCTATAATGACCATGGAAGAAATCATAACGTCTACTCTGCTGGAACCAATACAAAATAAGCACCGCCTGTGGCCGAACATGCCAATCCACGAATGGCACTCCCTGTCACACAGGTTGCATTTGTGGATGGTCTCCATGCTGCTGGGTCTGTGGAGCTCTTCCTGTGTCCTTTTTTGATCCACTGCAGCAGCCAGTTTTCACCCAGCCTTAAAAAAAAACAGCTCACGAACTTCTCTGCTTCAATTGGCTCACTGCATTCAAAGCGTTGGGAGGCGGGTCCTCCTTCCTAGGTTTTCATTCATTGGCTCTTCAAGGTTTCAGAAACCCAATTCAAGGCTCTTATTAGTCGAATGAGAGGTCAATCAGATGAACTAATCTGTTCGCGGCTGTGTTTGCAGATTTTTTTTTCAGTGGCGCTTGGAGGCCAACACCACCTACACCACCACCATCAATATCCTTATCATGCGTCGTGCGCCCTCGTGCGCCCTAGGACGCAGAGACTTGCCCGCCCGCGGAACAACGGAGTGCAAGTGGTTAATAAAATTTTCCCCATAAATTTGCGTTATATTTTCCATCATCCGCTAACTTCAAACTGATCTAAACTCATTTAACAGTTTAACCCTGGTTCTGCAAATGCTTAAATTGTTAATCCATCATTTACAAGTTTAATTTCATGTAAACACCTTCATTTAAAAACTACATTTTGTGTTTACTTGGGTTATCTTTGTCTATTTAAATTTGTTTGATGATCTGAAACATTTAAGTGTGAGAAACATACAAAAAAAATGGGAAATCAGGAAGGGGGAAAACACTTTTTCACACCACTGTATTTGAGTGTAAGAGCACCAACTACATTATTAATCTTAATGTAAAAAAGAGTAACCAAGAGGATGCTTCCCTGGGGGACTCCTTGTTCTTGCACATGGGCCTCTGAAAGGGTATCTCCTACTCGGACTTTGAAGTGTCTATTGGACAAAAAGTTTGAAATGAAAAAGGGCAAAAGTCCTCTAAAACCTCCATCATGTAGGTCTATTAAAATACCATATTTTAAGAGACCTGCCGTCTACCTATGGGGAACGGCAGTGGCTCAGGAGGTAGAGCAGGTCGTCCAATAACCACATGGTTGGCGGTTCGAATCCCGCTCTCCCCAGTATCCTGCCGTTGCATCCCTGGGCAAGACACTTCACCCCCAATTGCTGCTGGTGGGTCTGGAAGTGCCATGTTCGGCAGCATGCCACTATCAGTGCGTGAATGGGTGGATGGCAGGATCTGTAAAGCGCTTTGGTCATCAAGAGATGAAAATAAAAGCGCTATATAAGTGAACGCCATTTACCATTTAACCATATTTCCATGTTGTGTCATATGTTTTTTCTAAATCAAAAAATACAGCAACTACATGTTCTTTTCTAATAAAACAATCATGTATATAGGCCTCTAATCTGATAAGGTGGTCTAAAGTGCTTTTACCACGTCTGAAGCCACACGAGTAATCAGAAGGCCTTCAGACACAAGCACCCACACAAGGTGATTGTTTACCATTCTTTCCATGGTTTTACAGAGGCAACTTGTCAGAGCTATTGGATGGTAGATGTTGGTACTGTATCAGTATGAGCTTTCCCGGGTTTTGGAACAGGTATAATTACTGCTTCTTTCCAGCTTGCAGGAATACTGCCTGATTTCCAGATGTTGTTAAAAACCATCAAGAGAATGAATGGATCGTGCACGGGGGGGGTGTTAATAACTGATAATGAATTTTATCTGGCCCCATAGCAGTGTCATGTGAGTTCCTTATTGACAGCAAAAGTTCTTCCATAGTGGAACCCTGGTTGAGTGGTTCTGAGTTATCTGAAGAAAAGTTTATTAGGGCTAAGCCCTATTGGAATTGTTAGAATTTTTCTTCTTCTCCATCGAAGATCTCATTTTTGGGGTAGTGAACGTGCATGACAAGTCACCATTTTTTGCAGGGACCTCAAGACTGACAAAAAATTTAATATTTTGGAGGAAATATAAATAACCCCACAAAAATGGCTCTACAGCGCCACCTAACATGGGAAGTCAATGGGGAGTGGCACACGCTTACCTTCGTGTAGAAAGATGAAAATCGGGTGAGATGTTTAGCATATCAAGACATGCAAAAAACTCCACAGAAGTGATGGTCTACATCCAACAGGAAGTCAGCCATTTTGGAAGGAAGTGGTGAATATGTAGCCAATATTGATAATTTCTATAATAAAGAATGACACACAGCAACAGCACCCCCTACTGCCAATGGACAGGAAGTTGCCATAACTCCCATGCCATACTCACACACTGCTTGCCAGAAAGACATGCAATTTTCTGAGGTTTATCAGACCACCTGTTGGATCATAACTGCACTTCACCTTTAGCATGGCGTCACTGCTGTTACCATGGACACGCTGCCCTCACCATTCACTCCGTGGCCTTGTTGGGAGGCTTGGGAAGGACTTGGGAGTCACGAAATCTGGAACATAGGTCGAGGTGACAGCCATATATAGTCCTATATGGGTGGGCAACACATAACTGACAGGGAAGTGTTGCCATGGCGACATGGCGAAGGTTGACTCATGGAACATCGGAAAGTTGTAACTTGGATAAGCTTTATCCAATTTTCACCATATTTTCTACGATGGATATTATTCTGCCCCCGCATGCTCCTACGTTAAAATGGCTGACAAAACTTATACCACCACCTACTGCTCACAGGAAGTACTGCGCTAAACAGTTTACTTTATTATTCACGCAGCGCTTGCCGTGACAACGGGAATTTTCTGAGCCAGCTAGGTACAAGGGTCCACTTACAGCTGCTTGCAGCTTTAATTTCTTTTTTGTCCTTGTGCTTATATGATTTGGAACTCAGGACGATAGTTTCCAATAGACAAATTCTTCTCAAATGATTTTGCTAATTGATAAGACATTTCATATTTTGACATCAGCAGATTGCCCTGATGATTAATATGCTGTATTTGAAGTCCATTCTCCTTACCCTTCATCTTTCTGATTAAATCCCACATCTTTTTGGTAGATGTGTTGGATGTGAGGCTTGATACAAATTCCTTCCAGCTTTGTCTTTTTGCTTCATTAATGATCCTGCGTGCTTTAGCTCGACAGATTTTAAATCTGGTCAGGTTTTCTGGTGTTGGATGTTTATTGAACACCCTCTGCTTTTTTCCTTGCCTCAGTGGTCTTTTTGCAGTCATCATAGAACCATGGGTCTGGACCTGTGATGTGGCTTTGCTGATGTTTTTGGGACAGTCTTATCTGCAATTGCAATTAAGGTTTGAGTGAATGTCTGAGCAGAGTGACAGAGTGGTTGAGGTTTTTGGCTGAATTTCTCTTTGCACAGAGAAACAAAGGAAGGCCAGTTTGCTTTTCTGAGTTGCCATCATGGAGTTCTTGATTGCACATCCACTTCTGTAGACGTCAATATTTGTGCAAAGTGATCACTTCCACAAAGATCATCCAAGACCCGCCACGAGAATTCCAGCACTAGCTCAGGATCACATATAGATAGGTCAATTGCAGTATAGGTTCCATGTCCTGGGTGGAGGTATATGTGAGATCCATCATTCCAAAGACACAGATCATTTTAGCAATAAAATCCCCCAGTATTTTTCCTTTTGCATTTGAGCAAATTCCTCCCCACAGAGGATTATGACCATTAAAATCACCCATAAGGATGTATGGGGATGGCAACTGATGATGAAGGGCATCAAGATTTTCCGGTGTCACAATCCTATCTGGTGGTATATAGACAGAGCATAAGGTTATTGCTTTATTCAAAGTTAGACAAACTGCCACTGCTTGTAAGTTGGAGACTAAAGCCAAGTGGCTGTGAATTAGGTCATTCCTTACTAAAATTGTTGAACCACCAGATGGACGATGCACATTTGGACCATATGTATTATACATAGTATAATGTTTCAGAGACATGGAGTTGGTTGATAGCAGAAGAGTTTCTTGAAGGCAAAAAGCAAGAGGATTAAAACTAGCAGCTAAACGCTGCACTTCAGAGAAACTGGCCTTAAAGCCACAACAGTTCCACTGAATAATGTGGCTACCCACCATCAGGTAGGTAAAACAAAAGCACGTTCCTTATGCTTGCTTTTGGGGGAGAAGCTGCAAATACGGCAAGTTGTGACTTCAGACATTTCTGCATCTACTGGATTCCGATTCTTTTGCAATTTATTTTCTTGGCTTGATTTTGCTTCAGAAGAGGAGCTGGATGGGTTTTTTTTTTCTTTTGATAATTGCCAAAAACATGCAAGTTAGGTTAATTGGCATCAAAACTGGGGATTCTAAATTGTCCTTAGGTATGACTGTGAGAGTGAAAGGTTGTCTGTCTCTCTGTGTTGGCCCTGCGATGGACTGGCGATCTGTCCAGGATGTACCCTGCCTCTCGCCCAAAGATGCTGGGATAGGCTCCAGCCCCCCCCACGATCCGAAAAAGGATTAAGCGGAAGAAGATGAATGAATAATTGGTTTTGCTCTGCGGACTTGCTTAGACTTTGACTTAAGGGTTGACTTCTTGTAGTGAGGCTTTGATTGCTTGTTTTACTTTTAACTGGGACTCCAGAATTTTTAATATTACTTAATAATGAGGGCTTATCTTTAGTTAGCCAGGTTGGATCTGTCTGGCACTCAGCAGGCTGCATCTTAGGTTTCACAACAGAGGAGAAAGTCTGCTGGAATTTGTACTTTGGAAAACCTTCTACCAGTTTACGTGCCTCAGGGTAGCTAATTTTCTTAGTACATTTGACAGTCTGAATTTCTTTTTCCTTGATCCAACAAGGACATTCCATCGATGATGCTGCATGATTGCCTAAACAGTTACTACACTTGGAAGGTGTTGTGCAGGCCAACTCATGCCTTTCCTCTCCACATTTGCAGCAGACTGGTTTATTCCTACATCCTGCGGAGCCATGGCCAAACTTTTGGCAGTTAAAACATCTCAATGGGTTTGGAATAAAGGTATCGACAGTTACACTCAGATATCCTATTTGGATTCTTTCTGGGAGTTGATGCCAGATGAACATCAGAATGTAAGTGCCAGTTTACTGTTCGGTCATCTTTTTTTAATGGTTATCCTCTTCACATGTGTTACTCCTTGTTGTTGCAGTTCTGAGGCTATTTCATCCTCTTCCATATGATGGAGTTCTCTAGTATGAATTACTCCTTTGCAGCTGTTTAGGGAAGGGTAAAGAAAAGCCTTGACTGGAACACCAGCCAGCACATCACACCATAACAAATTTTCAGAATGGGATTTCTTTAAGCATTCCATCAAAATCTGGCCAGACCTCAGTTTTTTAACATCCTTAACTGACCCTACAATACCTGAAATTCCTTTCTGTACAGCAAAAGGGGACAGCTTAGAAAGAGGCGTATCTGATGAGAGTGACTCTAAAACAATAAGCCTCGGCCAATTATCACCATTTGAAAGAGCCATCCTGCTAATTCCTGGGTCATCCACATCGTCTTCCAACATTTGTTTTTTAGGGGTTTGTTTAGTAGCCATATTTGATAGAGTATGATTCATCATCCCTGCTCTCCACCCTCCTCGGAGCCCTACAAGGAGATGCGCAGAGCCACGGACTTCCTGCAGGTTATGCACCAGGGATACAGGGATGGTATACTCGAGCAATAAAGCACAAAAGTTCAAATTACTCAATTAACCCTCAGCTATAAGCTTCTGGGATTAGACATTACACTGCCAAAAGACATCCCAGAGTAGACCTTGACAAGCTGATTGATTGGACCGGGCCCTTCCAACCTCCCGTCTAAGTGAAGTAGGAGCCAAAGCACTGCGTTGGGACTTGTGAAAGCTGCAGCAAGACACATTCCTCAAGAACCAGGATCTCTTCCTCCACTGACACGGGTCGCAACTCACGGCAAACAAGTTGCACCATTTGTCACCTCATATGATCAGCAAGGGGGTGCTCTGAACCACTTTAACCCTGGGTCCCCTTAGGGGATTATAACACAGAAAGTTGTTAGAGAGTTTCACTGTAACCCTGGTAAGGGAGGCTAACAGGTACTAGTCCTTACCCAAGGGACACCTGGGAGTATCAGCGAGGGTAAGAGGCACTCCATCACCCTCCTAGTCCAACAGACCCCTTCACCAGGATGCAGTTTAACGTCATACCCAGGACGGAGGAGAAAAGCTGAAAATTCATACGAAAATAACTGCACTTAGTTGAGAAAAGTTAAAAACTTTAAAAGAAAGAAGTCGCAAAATTCTGAGGGAAAAAAATGTTAAAAATTTACAGGGAAAACATACAAATTTACAAGAAAAAATGTGCAACTTGATGAAAAAAGTTGCATGTTTGAGGAAAAATTCAAAAATATACGAGAAAAATGTAGATTTTTGAGGAGAAAAATTGAAAATTTATGGCAAAAAATAGTGCACATTTTTGAGGAAAAATTACAAACAAGAAAAAAGTTATACATTTACAAGAAAAAAATTCCAAATTTTTGAGGAAAAGTTTTAAAAAAAAAGTGAGGGAAAAATTGTAGATTTTTGAGGACAAAAGTTTACAAGAAAAAAGACGCAAAACTGAGGAAAATATTGAAAATTTACAGGATAAATATGCAAATTTACAGGAAAAAATGTGCAAGTTTATGAGAAAAAAGTGGCAAATTTTTGAGGAAAAAAGTTTTTTTAAAAAAAAAAGCACACGAAAAAGTTGTAAATTTTTGAGGAGAAAAGTTGAAAATTTATGAGAAAAAAATGCACATATTTGAGGAAAAAGTAAAAAAAAATTAGAAGAAAAAGTCGCAAAACTGAGGAAAAAAATGTTGAAAATTTACAGGAAAAAACTGTAAATTTACAAGAAAAAATGTTCAACTTTATGAGAAAAAAGTTGCACATTTTTCAGGAAAAAGTTTTAAAAAAGTATGAGCAAAAGTTGTAGATTTTTGAGGAGAAAAGTTGAAAATTTATGGGGAGAAAACTGCACATATTTGAGGAAAAAGTTAAAAGATTTACAAAAAAACCATTGAAAATTTACAAGAAAAAATGTGCAATTTCCTAAGAAAAAAGAGGAAAAAAGCTGCAGATTTATAGGAAAAAGGTTAAAATTTACAAGAAAAATGTCACAAATTCATGAGAAATGGTTGAAAATTTAAAATGTTTTGTTGGAGCATTTCTGCTCAGAATTGGCAGTTCAAAGTTATTCAGTTGTGCAACGTGACATAAGCGCTCTCAAGTCGACAGCGTGGGGACTCCATTACCCACAAACCCCTCTGCCTCCCCTGCCATTTACTGCTTCATTTTTTTTTTTTTTACCTGCGTCCAGCAGCTTAATGATCTTGGGGGCGTGTTCCATGTCCAGGGAGACGTCGTCCAGCCAGCCGTTGTCCAACAGGAAGAAGAAGACGGCGAGGCGGGTGTTCAGGGCGCTCAGGGACTCGGCCCTCCTGGCCGCCGTCTCGTCGGGGTGGTACTTGAGGCGGAACCACTCCTGCTCTTTGTGCTGCAGGAAGAAGTCCTGCAGCTGCTGGCGCCTGAAGTCCAGTTTGTACTGGTTGTAACGTTTGACTGCCTCCGTCTCGTCCACGCTGTCCTCCATGTTCAACAGGAACTCCTGAAAGCGCAGCCACAGTTTTTATGGCTACTCTCCGTACATTCTGCTCACCTCACTGAACATCCACGTTTCCAGATGTTCATGACGCCTCACTTCCACGAGATTTTCTGTCTTATCTGCTTTCATTTTAGCGGGAATCCGACGATCGTCAACGCAAAACACATGCTAGCTGAGTTAGCCTAGCCTAGCTTACGACCGTGTTTATGGCTACTGTCAGCAAGTGATTTGAGAGGAGATAAGCAACTTTTTTCCTGTAAATCTGCAATTTTTTTTTTTGTCTCAAAAAATTGCTATTTTTTTCCTCATAAATTTGCAATTTTTTCCCACAAATTTTTTCTTGTAGATTTGAACGTTTTTCATAAATTTGCACAAAAAAAAAAAAAAAAAAAAAAATCCTGTAAATTTTTTTTAACATTTTGTAAATCTGGAACTTTTTTCTTGTAAATTTGCAACTTTTCTCATTAAAAAACTGCAACAACAACAACAAAAAAATCTTGTCAATTTTCAACTTTTTTTAAATTTTCAACTTTTTTGGTCTTACAAATCTGCAACATTTTTTCTCCTATAAATTTGCTACTTCTTTTTTAAAAATTTGCAACTTCTTTATCGTAAATTTTCAACTTTTTTTCTTGTAAATTTGCACTTTTTTGTTGTAAATTTTCCATTTTTTTCTTGTAAACTTTTGCACAGAAAATTTTTTACTTTTTTCCTTAAAATTTGTACATTTTTACCTGTAAATCTGCAACTTTCTTTTCTCAAAAATTTGCTCTTTTCCTCAAAAAGTTGGCTTTTTACCTGCAAATTTGCAAATTGTTTCTTGTAGATTTGAACATTTTTTCTCATAAATTTGCAAAAAAAAAAAATCCTGTAAATTTTTAACATTTTGTAAATCTGGAACTTTTTTCTTGTAAATTTGCAACTTTTATTCTCATTAAAAAATTGTAAAAAAAAAAAAATTCATGTCAATTTTCAACATTTTTTAAATTTTCAACTTTTTTTGTCTTGTAAATTTGCTACATTTTTTTCTCCTATAAATTTGTAACTTGTTTATCGTAAATTTTCAGCTTTTTTCTTGTAAATCTGCAACACTTTTCTCAAAAACTTGCTACTTTTTTTGTAAATTTGCAACTTTTTGTTGTAAATTTTCCATTTTTTTCTTTTAAAATTGTAACTTTTTTACAGTAATTTTTTTTTACTTTTAAAAAGTTACAACTTTTTTCTCATTAATTTGCATTTTCTTTCTAAAAAATGCAACTTTTTAATCATAAATTTACAAATTTTTTCTCATAAATTTACCATTTTTCCTGCAAATCTGCAATTTTTTTGTCTTCAAATTTTTTTTTCTAATAAGTTTGCAACTTTTTTAAATTTTCAACTTTATTCTTGTAAACTTTCAAACTTTTTTCTTGCAAATTTGTACCCAACTTACACTTATCCATTTGTACCACATCACCTCCTGGCTACTGTACCTCATGAACCCCGTCCAACATCCATGACCCCAGTTGCATTCTAAAATGTTATTTTACTGGAGTTTATTATAGCAGTGGAAAGGATTATAAAATTCCTCCAACACGGTAATTCAACACAAGCCCAGTGTGCAGAGGAGGTGCTCACCTTAAAGCTCCTCATGGTGGGAGGTCCAGGAGGAGGGAGGTCTGGATCCACCATCCCCAGCCTGGCACAAAACAGCACATCATTACAAATTAAAAAATGTTGTTTCGAAAACCCTTTTATACAAATAATTATTTTATTTTCTATGCATCTTGAGTGAGATCAGGGTCTGCAGCTTGTGGCACCGAAGTCCATTAAAACAACTACAATTTTATCAGAAACATCAGGAAAATTATTAGAAAAGTTTATAAAAAGTCACAAATGTACACAAAATACTCACAAAAACCATAAATTTATGAGGCAACAAAGTTGAAAAACTGAGGGAAAAAATCCTCCATAATTTACATAATCTATCAACACTTGACCATATACATCATAATAGGTGTTAATTTACAGTAGATTACTATTCTAACAGTGGAAATCATTATAAAACTCATTCAAGGCAATTTAACAAAAAAAAAAACCCCACACACGATGGTGCTGTAATCGCACCAGAAAACATGTCAGAAGAGTTAGCCTAGCTTAGCAGCCACAGTTTTTACGACTACTCTCCATATATTTCTACTACTCATCTCACTACACAGCCGGTTAATTAATCCGCCCTTGATGATACAGCTCAACTTCGCAACTTTTTCTCCTCCTAAATTTTGAAACTTTTTTCCTAAAAAATTGCCACTTTTTTCTCAAAAAATTGCAACTTTTAACTTGCAATTTTTTTCCTCAAAAATTTACAGCTTTCTGTTTGTGTAAATTTGCTACTTTCCCCTGTAAATCTGCAACTTTTTCTCTAAATATCTGCAACTTTTCTCCTGAAAAATGATACTTTTTTCCTTATAAAAATGCAACTTTCTTCCTTGTAAATTTAAAAACTTGTTTCCTCAAAAATGTTCAACTAATTTTGCCCACATTTTTTTTTCTTAAATTCACATTTTTCTCAGAAATTTTCTACTTTTTTCCTAAAATTTTCCAACCTTTCCCCCCAAAAAGCAACTTTCTTCTTGCACAGTGGGGCAAAAAAGTATTTAGTCAGCCACCAACTGTGCAAGTTCTCCCACTTACTAGATGAGAGAGGTCTCCAGTTTTCATCATAGGTATACCTCAACTATGAGAGACAAAATGAGAAAAAAAAAAAATCCAGAAAATCACAATGAAGGATTTTTAAAGAATTTATTTGCAAATTATGGTGGAAAATAAGTATTTGGTCACCTATAAAAAAGCAAGATTTCTGGCTCTCACAGACCTGTAACTTCTTCTTTAAGAGGCTCCTCTGTCCTCCACTCGTTACCTGTATTAATGGCACCTGTTTGAACTCGTTATCAGTATAAAAGACACCTGTCCACAACCTCAAACAGTCAGACTCCAAACTCCACTGTGGCCAAGACCAAAGAGCTGTCAAAGGACACCAGAAACAAAATTGTAGACCTGCACCAGGCTGGGAAGACTGAATCTGCAATAGGTAAGCAGCTTGGTGTGAAGAAATCAACTGTGGGAGCAATTATTAGAAAATGGAAGACATACAAGACCACTGATAATCTTCCTCCATCTGGGGCTCCACGCAAGATCTCACCCCATGGGGTCAAAATGATCACGAGAACGGTGAACAAAAATCCCAGAACCACATGGGGGGACCTAGTGAATGACCTGCAGAGAGCTGGGACCAAAGTAACAAAGGCTACCATCAGTAACACACTACGCCACCAGGGACTCAAATCCTGCAGTGCCAGACGTGCCCCCCTGCTTAAGCCAGTACATGTCCAGGCCCGTCTGAAGTTTGCTAGAGAGCATTTGGATGATCCAGAAGAGGACTGGGTGAATGTCATATGGTCACATGAAACCAAAATAGAACTTTTTGGTAAAAACTCAACTTGTCGTGTTTGGAGGAGAAAGAACACCATACCTACTGTGAAGCATGGGGGTGGAAACATCATGCTTTGGGGCTGTTTTTCTGTAAAGGGACCAGGACGACTGATCCGTGTAAAGGAAAGAATGAATGGGGCCATGTATCGTGAGATTTTGAGTGAAAACCTCCTTCCATCAGCAAGGGCATTGAAGGTGAAACGTCTTTCAGCATGACAATGATCCCAAACACACCGCCCGGGCAATGAAGAAGTGGCTTCGTAATCAGCATTTCAAGGTCCTGGAGCGGCCTAGCCAGTCTCCAGATCTCAACCCCATAGAAAATCTTTGGAGGGAATTGAAAGTCCGTGTTGCCCAGCGACAGCCCCAAAACATCACTGCTCTAGAGGAGATCTGCATGGAGGAATGGGCCAAAATACCAGCAACAGTGTGTGAAAACCTTGTGAAGACTTACAGAAAATGTTTGACCTCTGTCATTGCCAACAAAGGGTATATAACAAAGTATTGAGATGAACTTTTGTTATTGACCTAATACTTATTTTACCGAGGAATTTACCAATTAATTCATTAAAAATCCTTCAATGTGATTTTCTGGATTTTTTTTTTTCTCATTTTGTCTCTCATAGTTGAGGTATACCTATGATGAAAATTGGAGACCTCTCTCATCTTTTAAGTGGGAGAACTTGCACAATTGGTGGCTGACTAAATACTTTTTTACCCCACTGTAAATGTTGAACATTTTTGTAAAAATTTGCAATTTTTTTCCTCAAATATTCACAGCTTTCTGATCATGTACATTTGCTGTTTTCCCTGTAAATCTGCAACTTTCTCAAAATATTTTCAACTTTTTCTGTGTAAATTTTCAACTTTTGTTGTGAAAGATTTGTAACTTTTTCCCTGTAAATTTAAAACTTTTTTCCTCAAAAATTTTCACCTTTTTCCCTAAAACTTTACTAATTTTATTCTCAAAAATGTTCAACTTTTTTTCTTGGGTTTTTTTTTTTTAATTTCCCTCAAAATTTGTGAATTTTTCCCTAAAAAAAATTCAATTTTTTCCTCAATAATTTGCAGCTTCTTGTTCTAATAAATGTACTACTGTTTCTTGTATATCTGCAACTTCTTTCTTGTAAATTTGCACTTTTTCCTGAAAAAATTGTTACATTTTTCCTCATAAATTTGCCATTTTTTTTCCGGCAAATGTGCATTTTTTTTCTCAAAGAAAAGCAGTATTTTTCTCAAAAATTTGCTATTTTTTCTCAGATTTGCAACAACCCCCCAGGCGTTACTCTAGTTTATTTTGTTATATTTTGGCCAGTATGGAAGTGCATCAAAATGCTAAAAGACACACTAGCTGAGTGAGCCTAGCTTAGCTTAGCTTAGCCTATCACTGCATGTATAAGAAATCAGAGGTTTTTTGCAAATTTACAAGAAAAAAATTCTCCTATAGCAGTGATTAGTGACCTGGACATTATAAAAAAATAAATAAAAGTAAATGTTTATTATTTCATCACAATAAAATATTTCACTACGATAAAAACTCTGTATCAGTTTAAACGAGAAAATCTGGTTTATCTTAATTAAAATGACAGTTAAACTCACCTGCCCTGCAGCGGGTGGCCGCCGTGGTGGTGAGGATGGAGGTGGGGGAAGTCGGGGTGCCAAACCTGAGGCCCCACCCCTGGAAACGGAACCCCGCCCCCTCCTCCTCCATAGGGAAGGTCGAAGCGGTATGGCTCCCCCCGGTGGTCATCCCTGGAATAAAAACACACGTAAAGATACTAATGAAAGGACGTGTTTAAGAGGAATTAAAGGCAAAATATTAGCAGAAAAATGCAGATATTTAATGAGAAAAAGGCCACACACAAAGGAAACTAGAAAAGCACTCAGAGAGCGCATACCTCTGCCAAGGCTCCTTCCGTCCCTCATGGATCACCTCCAAAATGTAATGGGTTTGTGTGCAGGCCTAGAGCCACTTGTGGTGAAAATGGCATCAAAGTCTGTCGATCAGTTTTGGAGTATTGTTGCTAACACACTGTGAGAAGATAAGAGCCTTGGCTGAGGTATGCATTCTCAGATCAACACCAAAATATAATGGCTTCCTCTCTAGCCCAAGAACCACCTCTGGTGAAAATTTCATCCAAATCCATCCAGTAGTTTTTGTGTAATCCTGCTGCACAAATACAAACAAAGCCCTTGGTGGAGGTATGCACTCTCAGATCATCACCAAAATCTCATCATCTGTTCCCCGTGCCATTACACACCTTTCCTGAAAATTTGATCAAAATCTGTTTATAACTTTCTGAGTTATGTTGGTAACAGACAGACAGACAGACCTCGGTAAAAACATGATCTCCATGGCAGAGGAAACAAAAGCCAGAAACTCAGGAGAAACGGGAAACAAACTTGGGAAATAAAAGCTGCAAGTATAAGAGGAAGAATAATTTGGGAGAAACAAAGCTGCAAATTCATAGACAGCGTTGCAAACTTTAGAGCTAGAAGCGGCATATTTAGGAGATAAAAGTCACATTTAGAAGGTTAAAAAGTCACAAATTCAAACAAAGAGAAGCAAAATTTTCTAGAAAAAAAGTGTAGCTTTTTTTCCCTCTAAAAACCTGCCCTTTTTCTATTTTTTTTCATCTCCTAAAATTTCAATTTTGCAGAAAAAAGTGACATTTTAGGAGATTAAAATGCAAAAACAGAAGATAAAAGTAAAGGGGGGGGGAAGGCAATTTTAGAGCTGGAAGTGGCATTCAGGAGAAAAACGTCACATTCAGAAGCTTAAAAAAGTCACAAACTCTAAAGAAAAGAAGCAAAAATTTAGCAGAAAAAATGTGAAATTTTAGGAGATTAAAATGCAAAAACAGAAGATAAAAGTAAAGGGGGGGGAAGGCAATTTTAGAGCTGGAAGTGGCATTCAGGAGAAAAACGTCACATTCAGAAGCTTAAAAAAGTCACAAACTCTAAAGAAAAGAAACAAAAATTTAGCAGAAAAAATGTGAAATTTTAGGAGATTAAAATCCAAAAATTACAAGATAAAAGTTTAAAAAATAGGAGAAAAGAAAAGCAAATTTGTAGAGAATAAAAGCTACAATTTGGAACAAAAATTTAATTTTATTAGATTAATTAAAATCCCCAAATTAGAAGATAAAAGTAAAAAATTTAGGAGAAAAAAACGTTTGGAGATAAAAAGCTAAAAATTTCAGAGAAACATGTAGCAGATAAAAGTGACATTTATGAGCAAAAAGGTGAAAATGTAGTTGGGAAAAGTCACGTATTTTGAAGAAAAACGCTTCAAATTAGTCTGAAAAAAGAGTGAAACTCCCCATGAAAAAGCTGCAGCTTTAACGTGAATGTGGGAGAAGAGGTCCAGGATGAAGAGAGAGAAAACCAAACACCGACCAGTCTCTCCTCATGCGTTTGTGCTGGGGGCTGATGTGTCTGGGCGGGGAGAAGCGCTCTCTGCGGCCGCCGCCTCCTCCTCCGCCGTCGTAGTCCCGCCTCCTCTCTCTGCCGCGATCCCACTCCCTAGAAACACCAAAGGGGACAGAACAGCTTCAGCCCACGGGCCGCCGCTCCCCCGGTGACGCCCGCCAGCCTGAAGCGGCTCCTACCTGTCGGTCCAGTCGTCCCTCCTCCTCTCCTCCCTCTCCCTGGACCGCTCCATGTCGCTCCTCTCCCTCCTGAACTTGTCTCTCCTGCGGCGGTCGAACTCGTCGTCGCTGTCCCCCATAGTGGCTGTGAAAGTAAAACGCCTTCATGCGTTAATGCTCTGCCGTGGCTATGACTGCATTAAGTTGTAGTCAGCGTCATTCCTGGGTTGTTTTTTTGTTTTTGTTTTTTTGGGGGGGGGGTAAATATGCAAGACTTTATAATGAGGAAGAATTAAAACCCTATATAATATGAAAAAAAAAATCAGTATTTATGTGCTGTATAACTTCAATAAAATACAATGGGGTCATTTTATTTAATGCCTGATGAAAGAAAGATCAAGGATCCAGTGTACCCCACCCGGTATGGGGTTACCTCAGTGTACCCCACCCGGTATGGGGTTACCGGGGCCCCGCCCTGGAGCCAGCCCTGAGAAGGGGCTCGATGGCTAGCACCTGATGGCCAGGTTTCCACCCACGGGACCCAGCCAGGCTCAGCCCGAAGGAGTTACATAGGTCTGCTCTCCAGTGGGCTCACCACCTGCAGGAGGGACCATGGGGGTCCGGTGCTATGTGGATCAGGTGGCGGTCGAAGGCAGAGACCTTGGCGGTCTGATCCCGGGCTTTTGGGACATGGAACGCCACCTCTCTGGTGGGGAAGGAGCCTGAGCTGGTGCATGAGGTAGAGAGATACCGGCTAGATATAGCCGGCCTCACCTCAACACACAGCTCTGGTTCTGGAACTAGTCTCCTGGAGAGGGGCTGGAGCTTGGCCTACTCTGGAGTTGCCCCGGGCGCGAGGCGGTGAGCAGGGGTGGGTATTCGTGTATCCCCCCACCTTGCTGCGTCTATATTGGAGTTTTCCTCGGTGGATGAAAGGGTTGCTTCCCTGCGCCTTCGGGTTGGGAAACGGGTGCTGACCATCATTTGTGCCCATGCACCAAATGATGGTCCAGAGTACCCACCCTTTTTGGAGTCTCTGACTGGGGTGCTGGAGGGTGCTCCTCTTGGAGACTCCATCGTCCTGCTGGGGGACTTCAATGCACACGTGGGCAACGACAGTGAAACCTGGAGGGGGGTGACCGGGAGGAACAGCCTGCCCGATCTGAACCCGAGTGGTGTTCAGTTGTTGGACTCAAGGGTTACAGCTAAAAAATCCTGAGCCTGAACTTTTTTCTGGGGGTAGGGTCACGGGGGTGCGCGCACACACACACACACACACAGTCACAGCGTTTCCTCTGGCTTCAAGACCTTGGTACGGTGGCAACATATTTTTCCGGGGGGGGGGGGGGGGGCTTATGACACTATTGTAACCGGAATATGTTATTTTTATGCTATTTATTTCTTTTTTTTACATTTTGCACAGTAATATTGGATATGGAACTTCCCATTTGAAGTATTGTACAACCAAGGCTTGAATGTTGGAATATTGGACCAGTTGGGATCCCACCCAGACGTCCTGTGTTTGGACTTTTTACTGGTGTCATCTCTCCTCGCCTTCCTCTCCTCTCACCTCTCCTGGACCCTCTGCCTGAACACTTTGCTCTCCTTGGCTCCTCTCTTCTGTCTCATCTTTCCCTCTCTGAGCTCTGTCTAATTCAGCTTCTCTCTCTGTCTATGGTGGGATACAACAGGTTAGAAAATATCAAGTGTCATGTTCTGTCCTGCAGGATGTTTTTGTCATGGTTTACATAAATGACAAAAATATGTGTATTTTTTGTCTTTTTATTCTAGTGTTTCTTTTTTTCCATTTAGAGAATAGGGAAGGAAAAAAAAACATTCATAATAGTAATGTACTCATGCATACTTAATAGCCAGTAATTCTACTCCTGTAAAAGCAGTGCATTGAAATTAATAATTAAAAGTAGACAACCAAAAATTTCTATTTGAGTTAATGGTACAAAGAGCAGCCACTTAAAAACTTGAGTAATGACTCCAGTCTTGAAGGCCTGAGATTTTTCTCAAAAATTTATAACAATTTTCTTATAGTTTTCTACTTTTCTCTGTAAATTTATCTAAAGTTGAAACCATGTTTCTCAAATTTGTTATTTCCTCTTGTAAAATTGACTTTTCTTGTACATTTGAAACTTTATGATAAATTTGTGGATTATTTTATGGCTGATTTTTGTCTGTTTTTTAAATAAATTTGAAACAGATTGTAGTATTTTTTTTTTTTTTTTACTTTTTCCTTACAACAATTTTTGACCATAATTTTGCAGTCAGAACAGAACAATAATTATCTCTGATTACAAAGAAAAAACATATTAATAAAATTGTATTTAATGATTTAAATTAACTTTAAATTAAATTAACTTTAATGACCAAGGATGCTGTTATTTCTGTTATAATATTTCTATATATTTATAGTTTTTTTTTTTAGAACTCTCGTCACCACCAAGAAAAATCTGCCTTATCCAAATGCTGACGTTCAGTTTGTCTGAAGGCTGCTGACGGATTAAAGTCATTGACTTGGTGAATTTTGGTCAGGTTTAACCTGCCAGGTACATAATAGGGAACATAACTTAATATTGTAGTGGCTGGTGAAATATATCCTCAGCAATTCATCAGCCCCCCTGGCCTTTCTCTTCATATGAAGCGGCTGCATTTGAATTCTAACCACATCTCTTAGCGAAGCGACTCTTCCTTTATTGCTCCCGTTTCCAGCGGGTTAAAACCATGATAAACGCCTCCAGTGCTTACATACCTCTTCTGATTTTTTCCATGTTTAAAGTACTTTAATAAACCCGTGTTTCTGTCGGACAGTCACGCTAGCGAGACACTCTGCCTGGTGACTGACTGGAAAGCTTGTGTGGGTGGGGCACTTCTCAACTCTGTGTGGATGACGGTCATGCGAGTTCGTGTGCACGCTTGCGGAAAGTCATTGCTTAATATATTTTTCTTGAATTTATATATCCTCATAAGCGCGGTAGAAATTTTTCTGGTGCGGTGGGCTGCCACCCAGAAATGTTACCAGAGTAAACCCTGCAGTCATGTGAAAAATTAGGACATCCTGTATAAGCCTGTGATTTGTTAAAAGGAACTCTGATTATAACGACTTACAGATTTAAAAATACAAACACTGGCCTCCACTATTAAAATACATTGTTAGAACTATATAAACATTTACTGTAGTTATAAAAATCATTTTTCTTTACAATGTAAATCGATACATGGTGGCCGGCATGTTTTCAGGTGCGCAATGCATTCTGGGTAGTGACGTAGAATGGTTGCAGCCGTTTTTTCTGTCTTATACAAGCCAAGAAGCGAAGCCACAAACTACTGCCATTTGTCAGTGAAAATGCCACATTGCGCAGCTTTTGGATGTAATTTCCAATCAAAGGGAAATAAAGAGAGCGGGGTGAGCCTCCATAGGTTTCCTAAAGAGGGAAAGTGGAGGAAAAAGTGGGGCGGCAGCGGCTCAGCAGGTAGAGCAGGTCGTCTAATAACCCGATGGTTGGCGGTTCGCATCACGCTCTCGCCAGATATCCTGCCGTTGTGTCCCTGGGCAAGACACTTCACCCGCATTGCCTCCAGTGCCCATAACACTGGGTATGAATGTGTAAAAATGTTTAAATGCTCGGTGGTGGCCGGAGAGGCCGTTGTCGCGGATTGGCAGCCACATTTCCCTCACTCTATGAGTGTCTATGATAAAGCGCTATATAAATCTGATGCATTATTATTATTACTATTAAAAGTGGGAGGATGCGGTTGGAAGAGTCCAACTTCCCAAAGACCTGCAGCTGTGCTCTCATCACTTTAGCCCTGAGGATTTTGAGGATTTTCGTCGCCCCCAGCTCATCAAAGAGCTCACCGGTGTGTCTGGCTACAAACAACGGCTTAATGCAAACGGCATCAAAGCTCTGATGTGCCGTGATCCAGGACAGATGTGTAAAGCAGGCATGCATCCTGTTCCACCACTTTAACAAGCGACTGAACAAGATACATTTACAGCATCAGGTACCATGGACAGCGGCAGAAATGAGGTGGCGCTCTTTGCAACAGATTTTTTTTTTTTGCTCTTTCCAACAGATGCTCTCCTTCTCCGTCGGCATTGGCGAACATTTGCCACAAAAACGCCGTCCAACATGAGCAGCTCCAGCTTCCTCGCGGCTGCAGTCTTCATTCTCAAGTCCATTTTCACTCTGTGTGTCTTCGTCATTGTCTTTATTGCTTTGGCTTCGCACTGGTTCGAACTGAAAAGGCTGTTTACAGACCGCTGCTGCTACATGCAGCACAACCATTCTACGTCACTACCCAGAATGCATTGCGACGTAAACAAAAATGGCGATTTACATCGTAATCAAGTTTTTTAAAAATATATAAAACTGGGAATTATTTTCAAAAAAATTATAGTTATGTTACTAACATCAAAATAAAGCATATAGAGCTAATGTGCCAATATAATCGGAGTTCCTTTTAACATATTTGGACATATGGCTATTTTATTATCAATGTTAAAAATACTGGGAAATTCACATAATACAACTAAACAATTAAAAATGAATTAAAGATTTTTTTTCAAATTTTCTGTAAAAGGTAACTGTAATCAAATAGTGAGGAATAAACTAGGGCACCCCCATCTTTTTTAGGACACCCCCACATTCATTCCCACTTACAATGGCTAAAATAAACGTTAAAAAAATGCAAATAAAACAAAAACAAGGTTAGACATAGATAAGTGAACATTTATTAATAAAGAACTGAATATCTAATGGGGTGTCCTAATTTTTTCACATGACTGTATATTGCACACACACACACACAGTGTCACAAAAGTGAGTACACCCCTCACATTTTTGTAAATATTTTATCATATCTTTTCATGGGCCAACACTGAAGATACTGTATGACACTTTGATACAAAATAGTCAGTGTACAGCTTGCATAACAGTGTAAATTTGCTGTCCCCTCAAAATAACTCAACACAGCCATTAATGTCAAAATCCTTGGCAACAAAAATGAGTACACCCCTCAGTGAAAATGTCCACATTGTGCCCACTTAGCCATTTTCCCTACCAGGTGTCATGTGACTCGTTAGTGTTACAAGATCTCAGGTGTGAATGGGGAGCAGGTGTGTTAAATTTGGTGTTATCGCTCTCTCACTCTCTCATACTGAACAATGAAAGTTCACCATGGCACCTCATGGCAAAGAATTGTGTAAGGATCTGAAAAAACAACTGTTGCTCGACATAAAGATGGCCTTGGCTATAAGAAGTTTGCCAACACCCTGAAACTGAGCTGCGGCACGGTGGCCAAGACCATACAGCGCTTTAACAGGACAGGTTCCACTCAGAACAGGCCTCACCATGGTTGACCAAAGAAGTTGAGTACACATGCTCAGCGTCATATCCAGAGGCTGTCTTTTGAAAATAGATGTATGAGTGCTGCCAGCATTGCTGCAGAGGTTGAAGGGGTGGGGGGGTCAGCCTGTCGGTGCTCGGACCATACGCCGCACACTGCATCAAATTCATCTACATGGCTGTCATCCCAGAAGGAAGCCCCTTTTTATTAAAGATGATGCACAAGAAAGCCTGCAAACAGTTTGCTAAAGACAAGCAGACTAAGGACATGGATTACTGGAATCATGTCCTGTGGTCTGATGAGACCAAGATAAACTTACTTGGTTCAGATGGTGTCAAGCGTATGTGGCGGCGACCAGGTGAGAAGTACAAAGACAAGTGCCTCTTGCCTACAGTCAAGCATGGTGGTGGGAGTGTCATGGTTTGGGGCTGCATGAGTGCTGCCGTCACTGGGGAGCTACAGTTCATTGAGGGAACCATGAATGCAAACATGTACTGTGACATACTGAAGCAGAGCATGATCCCCTCCCTTCAGAAACTGGGCCACAGGGCAGTATTCCAACATGATAACGACCCCAAATATACCTCCAGGATGACCACTGCCTTGTTAAAGAAACTGAGGGTAAAGGTGATGGACTGGCCAAGCATGTCTCCAGACCTAAACCCTGTTGAGCATCTGTGGGGCATCCTCAAACGGAAGGTGGAGGAGCACAAGGTCTCCAACATCCACCAGCTCCATGATGTCGTCATGGAGGAGTGGAAGAGGATTCCAGCGGCAACCTGTGAAGCTCTAGTGAACTCCATGCCCAAGAGAGTTAAGGCAGTGTGGGAAAATAATGGTGGACACACAAGATATTGACACTTTGAGCACAATTTGGCCATTTTCACTTGGGGTGTACTGACTTTTGTTGCCAGCAGTTTAGACATTAATGGCTGTGTGTTGAGTTATTTTGAGGGGACAGCAAATTTACACTGTTATCCAAGCTGGACACTGACTACTTTACATTATATCAACGTGTCACATCTTCAGTGTTGTCCCATAAATATGTAATAAAATATTTACAAAAATGTGAGGGGTGAACTCACTTTTGTGAGATACTGTGTGTGTGTGTGTGTGTGTGTGTGTGTGTGTGTGTGTGTGTGTGTGTACACAACATTATGGCTGTGCACCAACTAAAAAATGTCACTAATTGCACATTTTTCTATAATTAATTGCAATTATCATTAAACTTGTGAGAAAGAATCAGTGAAAGATAAGATGGCAAAATAATTAGGAAAAAAGGGACAAATTTATGGTGAAAGATGGCAAATATTTGAGCAAAAAAGTTGCTGATTCAAAAGAAAAACACTGTAGATTTAAGTGAAAAAATTTCAAACTTGAGAGAAAAACAGTCACAAATTCATGAGAAAAAAGATGCAAATTTATGAAAAAATGCGAATTTAGGCAAAACTAAACTGAACATTTAATAACTGCATTTATCCTTTCAAGACACCCAAAGCACTTTACAGTGAGTCTGTCCTTCATTCTCTCCACAGACAGACAATGATAGCGGTAAGCTACTGCTGTAGCCACAGCTGCCCTGGGCCAGACTGACGGAAACATGGCTGCCAATTCACGTCCGACCACTACCCAACATTTATACACATTCACACCCCGTGTCACGGACACTGGAGGCAAGGTGGGTCAAGTGTCTCGCCCAGGGACACAGCGGCAGGATGGCTGGGGAGAGTGGGATTCAAACCGCCAACCCCCTGCTTATTGGACGACCCGCTCTACCTCCTGAGCCACTGCCGCCCGCATTTCCCTCCTCCGTTCCATTTTTGCAGAGCACCAAGCTGGACGGCAGAAAGTTCCACTTTGATACGAGTCTTTGGCGTGACCCGGCCGGGACTTGAACCCCGACCTCCTGGTTGTGGGGCGGATGCTCTACCGCTGAGAAAAAACGCGACATACCAGAAAACCAACCCGTGAACACAAGAAAACGGCTATTATGGTTTTCGAGTGTGTGACGTTTTTGAGAACTTTGAAATCCAAATTTAAGAATAAAAAGCTCTTTTTCAGCACACTTCAAACGTTTGAGGACGACTCCGTGAGCACCTGCAGATATAGAAACAAGATGCTACAAAACGTTTCCATTTTAACAAAATCAGTTTGTTCGTTTTCGTTAAGTTTCGCGTTAACCAGAGCCGTTAGCACACTGGGGATCCAGATCAAGTGGGCCCCTGACCAAGTCAGCACCCAAGTGCCCCCAGGATCCAATCCAGTGATTTACAAACCGATTCATAATTTTCTGAAGCCTCATTCATAACGTTCTAGTCTGCATATCTATTCTGTGGATTTTCACCCGCCAGCGGTGGAGAAGAGAAGCCTTTAGAAAGCAGAGATGAAACCAGAACCTTCCCTCAGCTCAGTCTCACATTTTTTAAATACATGTATTTATGTATCAATTCTTTTACACTTCTTGGTGACTGTAATGTTTTGAATGAGGCTTCGGGAAATTATGAATCACGTTATAAATTAATGGACTGAAAATGTTCGACATGAACAAACTGGATCCTGGGGTCCACCTGCGGTGCTGACCAGGGTCCACTTGACCTGATCCCCACACGGGTGAGGAGACAGCTAGCTTCAGCCGAGTCGAGCCAAACGGCTGCAGCTGTTTGAAATTATTTAACCAGAAAACACCGAAGCAAAACGGCACAAAAACGAGGTTTAGGCGCCTTCAGCCCGACAGCAGAAACAAACTTTTGCAAAGTTAAAAACGCGTAAACTCTACCGTTAGCTGTTAGCATCACAGAGCTAAATCCGCTAGCAGCTAACTAGCCGTTAGCTTCAGTCCTAACTCACGCCGCGAGTAAAGAATTTGTTTTTCTTCTCGCTTTTTATTTCAGGTGATTGTGTCTTCATGTCAGTTCGTGTCCGTGTGATTTTTACCTCACCGGTGACTTTAAAAGCCTCAGAGAAGATCCTTTAAACAGCAAGGCTAACGGAGGAGTCCCGCGGATCAACGAGGAGAAAACAAAAGAGACTTCCGGCTCCGGTTTTGGTTTCGCCAATGACTAGCGCCTCCAAGAGGACAGGCAAGAGCATCCGTCTGCAGTCATAATACCGTTTTACTCTGAAATCTTGTGATTCTCTTCTCAGAAAAGCCCGCATTTATTCTCAGAAATGTACTTTTAGCAGTATTAAAGAAGATGGATGGATGAATAAATTTATTACACACAGACAGGCTAAGTTACGTCTGTTATAAAAGGGATTGATAAGCGGTAGCGGCGTGATGACGCAGCCGGCTGGTGTCTGTAATGTATTAAATGTTATTATTTTGTGTTATGGGTGACGGCTACACCTTTCCAGTTCCACCGCCACCCACGGTATAAAAGGGCAACCCGGAAGAGGAACAGTCTCTTTTCGACCAGCACCTCTTCCTCGATGGGAGCGCCTTTGTGTTCGGTGAGTTTGCATAATAAAGTTCTGTTATACTGCACCTTCGGCCTCATTATTGGAGTCTCGGTTATGGACATAACATTTGGGGGTGAGGATAAAGCTATGGATAAGGGAGTTTCTAGTATTCTGCCATTTTTGGAGCTCCCAGGCGAGCCGCCAGTTCGCTGGGCGAGGTGGTTTGCAGCGTTCCAAAATTGTTTGGTGGCATTGAACCTCGGCGAATTAGAGAAACTGTGTGCATGAGCGAAACTGGTCCATAATCTCTGCATGGAAGTATTCTCAGCACATTGGGAGAGAGTGATAGTTTTGAGGACATGGTTGAGCTAATGCCATGCTACTTTTGCGCTCCTAAGAATGTCATCGACCGGAGGATCCGGTTCCAACAGCGCCGCCAGCGGCCAGGAGAGTCGGTGCAACAGTATGTTGCGGACCTGCGCTGGCTGGCTGGAGATTGCCGATTCGGGGCTTTGGAGGAAGAAATGGCACACGCTATGTTCTGTGGGACAGTCAAGTCTCCTCACGTACTCTGGTGAAGTGACGTTGAACACGGCTGTGGAGATAGCTCAGCAGTATGAAGCAGCAGATCAACTATCAAAGCACCTTGGTGAGAGAACAACGTTGAGGCAGTCTGACTCATGGTGCAGGCTGTGGACCCGGGTAGCGATGGCAGCGCAGAAGACAAAAGACTATGCTTCCACTATTACGATTAGGTCCGCCCCGGGGTCACCCAGATGTTTGGGCTGTGGGTCCACCAAGCACCGATACAAGGCAAGAGAGTGTCCGCTGAGGGGCAACTGCTACAGCAAGTGTCGACTCCTACATCATTTCGTCAGGGCCTGCAAAAAGTTTGAGCGTGGGGAACGACGACGCAGAACAGATTCCCTCGCTACGACTCCTACGGTTATTCATACCATCCCTCCGAGCACAGATGGGTGTATTTATTGTGACGTGATTCTGGATGGCGTGGAAGTGCCGTTGTTGGTGGACACGGGTGCAGCAGTGTCCGTGTTGATCTGGCCTACTGTGAGGCATTTGTTCTCACATTACTGTGTGAGAGGACTGTCGACGCCGTATTGTGGCTGTGGGGGTAACAGGATTGCCATTGTGCGTTTGCTGGAGCCAACAGTGAAATAGAAGTTGGCTGTGGTGTCCAATATCCAGTTCGTGGTGATTGTTAGTGGGTCGAACGTGATTCACTGTGACCTATTCTATGGACTGGGCTTCACGATCACCAGTGGAATCAGAGAGGAGTGGTCGGGCTGTGGTTTGTGGGACCTACCGGTTCCGAGTGTGGTGGACGATGTGGTATGGGACGAAGATTGGCCATGTATTCTGGGAGATGGACAGGACCAATCCCACCTAGGGCCGTTGTGGGAGGGTTCCAGTGCCAGGGCCCAAGTTACCCTGGATGTGGGAACTGGGCGGCATGGTGGAACCCCAATGATGGTGGGTGGAGCTGAGAGGATGGCTTCCAGAAGTTGGCCGGGAGGTACCAAGAAGCAAGGGGCTGCAACAGCTTTGCCGGTGTTCAAAATGAAAATGATCGGGGCAGAACCAGCTGGCACGATGGACAGACGTGCCACACAGGAACACTGGAGGCCAAGTTGGGCTTCTCAAGGGGTCGCTGGAGCGATTCGATCCAGTAAGGAAGCCTGGTCTAGACGTCGTGGACATTGGAAGCTGAGTCAAGTTCCCCTGGGGGCCGATGACTTGGTTCGACCCACGGAGGAGGCTCGGCTGAGAGGGGTTCACGGCAAGCGAAAATGACAAGAGGACCAGGGATGGCTGCAGGTGGTGGCCGTCCGGGAGGACGGTTATCTTCAAATGTCCGATGACTCATGGAGACACCCCAACGAGCTGAGGCACGCCGTTGAGGAGAAGGAGGTGTCGGGGCTCCAACGTGGTTCATCTCCGGGGGTGAAGCGAAGGAGAAGCTCTGGTCGGGACCCACCAGACTGGTCTCTGGGGGGTGGTCTCCCCATCGAGACTGTATGGTGGCAAGGGGGCGATGTGTTTTGGGGTCGACTTACTAACATGTTAATGACTGAAATGTTGATGTGTGCACTACCAGGGCTGCGTTGTTGTTTTGTCAACATGGTAGATGCATAAAAGTGGCTGGATTAAGTGCTCATTCTGAAAAAAAAAAAAAGGAGAGTGAGAGCTACTTTTATCGGGGGCGGGGGGTGCAGTAATGTTAATATGTGTGAACTGCCCAAGCCACGTGGTTGATATGTTTCACACATACTTGCTATGTGATTGCCCAGGGTTTTTTTTGTTGTTTTTTTTAAAAAGAAGCCCAACACTGTTTGTATTACTGCATTTAATTGCATGAGCGATGTGTGATCTGCCCGGGTTATGGGGTGAGTGTGCTGGGGTGGGGGGCTCACACAGCGGGGTGTGGATGTACATATTAAAAGATTTGTTTGTGAATTGAAATGTTTTGCCTATACATACATTTTGGGATTGTTTTATATTTTATATTAGGAACATGGCAGCTTTTCTTGTCCTGTGGACTGTGCTATAATAGAGACGGCAGAATAACCTGTCTGGCCCTGTGGGGGTGGGACAGTAGTCCACTTGTCCCCCTGTAGTTTTAGCTATTTGTGTGCATGGATAGGCCCTGTTTTTATATTTACTGTTAGTGTGTGATTCGGGTTGCAAATTTGGGTGGGTCTAAATGGTGTGTGTGTTCTGGATTTTTCGACGGGGGGTGTGTGTGTAATGTATTAAATGTTATTATTATTATGTGTTATGGGTGACGGCTACACCTTTCAGGTTCCGCAGCCACCCAGGGTATAAAAGGCCGACCCGGAAAAGGCATGGTCTCTTTTCAGCCAGCACCTCTGCCTCGATGGGAGCGCCTTTTTGTTTTGTGAGTTTGCATAATAAAGTTCCATTATACTGCACCTTCGGCCTCATTATTGGAGTCTCGGTTATGGACATAACAGTGTCGTCATCACACCAGCCTATAGCCACCTAAGGCCCAGTACACAGTGAACCTTACTTACTTACTTACTACTCCTGCGGGGTGAGGGCTGGTGGCCATCACCATGCGTAGAGCCAATCAGGTTTACCAGTGCACGCCAAAATTGCCAATATTATCACTGCATCATATAATAAAGTTCGAGTTCCAGCACAGCTCTCCTTTCCGTTGGTCATTCCGGGTTTCCAGACATAACATTTGGCAACGAGAGTTAAACCATGGAGGCATGCATGAGGCCACCACAGCCATTTCAAGGAAACCCCGGAGAGCCGCCCGTTCCGTGGCAACATTGGTTGTCTGCTTTTGCCACCTAGATATCGGTGCTGGGCCTTGACGAGCTATACGAGGTACAGAAGTGAACTCTGTTAATTCACTGACTGGGCAGGGAAGGCCAACGTATTTTCTACATGCTAAGACCAACAGACTCATCAACTGATGCCCTAGAACTGCTAGCTAGCTACTTTGCTGAGCCTGAAAATGTGTTGGCACAGCACACAAGATTCCGCCAACAACGACAGACAGTTGATGAAACAACACGACAATTCATCGCAGACCTTCGTCACCTAGCTAGCATGTGCACGTTTGGTTTATTAGAAGATTAAATGGTGCGGGACCAGCTGGCTGAGCACAACAGCAACCCGTGGCTGTGGACAAAGATGCTAATGGCACCAAACGGCATGATGTTAGCTAGCACCATCAAGCTAGTGTTCCAGCTTGAGTCGGCCAACAGGTTACCAGCGGAGCTAGGTGTGCAACCACAGCAGCGACAGCCAAGCCAGATACCGCTGACATACGCAGTGGGCATGGAGGAACCCGGTGACACAGCAGAAGAGTTTGAAGCAAACACCGTGAACCAGAGGACCGCTACAAGGCGCTCCACGTGCGGCAGCTGTGGTTCCCCGATGCACCAAGAGAGAGCACATGTTTTCCCGGCAAGGGGACAACAATGTAAGAAGTGTGGAAAATTCAACCACTTTGCCAAAGTTTGCCAGTCGATGACACCAGCAAGACCACTGGCCAAACAAAACCACCCACCTGCGATGACCATCCACATGGTAAGACCCAAGAGCACAACGTATGCATACGGCATGGTGGAGATGGACGACGTTGTTACGTCTCATATTACCCCTGGTTCACAGAAGAGGCGAGGTGACATGGAACACAGCTTTATTGAACCCACTGATGTTGACAGCCACAGGCAGAGCACCGGCAAAGGTCCAGGTGAGACAAGAGACCGTAAGATGGCCGACCCCTACCTTTCATAGGGCGGTGCAGTGACGTCACCGGAGGTGCGCATCACCATCTCACACTTCACATTAAAATACATATCTCACATCCCCCCCCTTTAAAAAAGTCCCAAACCACTCACTCAATTAAGACCCTCCCCAATTTGGGACCTGAATCACGCACTAACAAACGAAAACCATCCATCCATCCATCCATCCATCTTCTTCCGCTTAATCCTTTTCGGGTTGCGGGGGGGCTGGAGCCTATCCCAGCATCTTTGGGTGAGAGGCAGGGTACACCCTGGACAGATCACCAGTCCATCGTAGGGCCAACACAGAGAGACAGACAACCATTCACTCTCACAGTCATACCTAAGGACAATTTAGAATCCCCAGTTTGATGCCAATTAACCTAACTTGCATGTTTTTGGCATGTGGGAGGAAACTGGAGAAATCCCGGAGTAAAGCCACGCAGACACGGGGAGAACATGCAAACTCCACACAGATCACTGTTGGTCGGGGGCTGGGATCGAACCCAGGATCCCCCAGCCAAGGATGAGTTGCTGTGCTGCCGCAGTGCTAACCACTCCGCCACCGATGTCTCTAAATGGCCTAACACATTCACACGACAAAACCTAAAATAGGGCGGCTGGGTGGACTGCCATCCTGCCCGCACGACAAGGTGGATTATTCTGCCACATGCTAAAGTAGATCAGAGTCTATTAATAACTAAAATTGTACGCCATGCTCCTAAACCAAAATAGAAAAAACAAAATAACCCCTTTTACAACATTTTTAACAACACCATAACATTAACATATACTATCTACACTCATTTCTTTAGATGAAAGGATAGAACTGGCATGGGGGTCCAGGGCACCCTCTCAGCAGATGCGCCCCTGGAAACTGCCGGTCCCCGGGGCAATGGCTGACCCTCCGGACACTGGAGCTGCTCCTCCACACAATTGACCTCGTCCCATGTCCAGCCTCGTCTCCCAGACATGCCGAAGCCAATTTGCATGCCACACCGAGCCTTCAGAAAGCCTGAAGTGCACTGCGCCCAGTTTGTCCACTATGCACCGACACTCCCGATGCTCCTCAGGATGTCTTCTGGCCCGTCTTCACCACGGATGTTCCCCATCTTGACTCCAAACCCAATCCAGGATCCTCAATGGGGCCCAGCTCGGCTTGAGACGTTGTTGTCGAGCACGCTGATCCTCTGCTTCTCGGTCCTGCCTCGACCTCTTATAATACCGTTGTAACGTTCACCATCGTAGCTGCAGACCCTCCATCCCTCCGCAGCCAGGCTCCCGAGGCATCTGGGGCCAGCCCATTGGTGTCGCTCTTCGGTCTAGGTACCGACCCTGGGTGAAATTGGTCCTGCTTGACCGCCATGGCGCCCGGTAGTTCTTCAGCCCACACCGTGTGGATGGTTTCTTCCGTGGGCTCTCCTGGTTAAATCCACGGTAGACCCCGGCAAAATGGTTCAAGCGACCACATCTGGCTGCACGGTGGCGCAGTGGTTTAGCACTGCGGCAGCACAGTTTTACCCTCGGCCGGGGGACCGCGGGGATCATGAGATCGTGGGTTCGATCCCAGCCTCCGACCAACAGTGAGCTGTGTGGAGTTTGCATGTTCTCCCCGTGTTGCGCGGGTTTACTCCGGGATTTCTCCGGTTTCCTCCCGCACACCAAAAAAAAAACATGTAGGTTTAGGGCGCTCGCGCACGCAGCGACCAGCAGCCGGTGGCTTGTCACCAGACTGCAAACCAAGTCTACCTACGGGTACAAATAAGTAACAAAAAAAAAAAAAAAAAAAAAAAAAAAAAAAAACATCTGTTACAATGTGCTCCTCTCGCCGGACAGTCCTTAGCCTTATTATGGTGCTTAGCAGATCCACAACCCATGCAAAGCGACTTTCCTGGGGCAGAACTTTGGGTGGTAGCGTTTGCTTCCGTATTGTTGTCATTCGAGTTATCTTTGCTATCTGGGTCTGCTACATTTGGCGTGGCCAGAGGCTCCGGCAGCTGCTGTGACTGGTACCCAGTAGGCTCCGAAGCTAGCTTGCCTGCGGTTTGTATTTGGAGAGCTAGCTAGACAGCTCTGGTTAATGTGAGGTCCTTAGATGCGGTAAGTAACCTAGCAAGCAATGCGGTGTTGCAGGTATGTTCCGCCTGTTGGTCACAAATCATTTCTTCCTCCAGTGTCCCAAAACGGCACTTGCTAGCTAGCTGCCTCAAGTTGGCAATAAACTGCCGAATGGGTTCACCTACCCGCTGATGCTGCTGCCGAAAGCGGATCCCTCAGACCGTCACATTATCCGGGGTGTGGAAATGGCTAGCTAACAGCTCTGTACACTCTTTGTAAGTGTCCAAAGCACTGAGGGTTCGCAGGATTCGCTGGCCCTCTATGCCCAAGTTGTGAACCAGAAGTGCCTGGGCCCTTAGCTTATCGAGTTCCTCGAGACCTAGCACGGCAACATAGTTTTGAAAAGCTTCAAACCACCTCAGCCAGGGCACCGGTGGGTCCCAGGGCACCTTGAGAAAAGGGCGAATTGGAGCTATGCACCGCCTCCATGGTTTAATCCAACGTTGCCAATGTTATGTCTGATATTGCCCCTAGTTCACAGAAGAGGCGCGGTGACTTGGAACACAGCTTTGTTGAACTCACTGACATTGACAGCCACAGACACAGCACCGGCCAAGGCCCAGGTGAGACAAGAGACCGTAAGATAGCCAATCCTTGCCTTACATAGGGCGGTGTGGTGACGTCACCGGAGGTGTGCATCACCATCTCACACTTCACATTAAAATATATATATCATAGACGTTCCTTTGCCACTCCTGCTCAACACTGTTGCAGTGAGGTCGATGTTAAATTGGGCTATGGTGAAGAAATTTTTCCCCAACCACAGAATTGGCAAAGACCCAGCGGCGCCGTACGGATATGGTGGCTACAGAGTTAGCAACGTAGGGATCATTACACTAATGGTCTGCTACGTGTCAAGAGTTGTTACTGACTTTGTTTTACAAGTGACCCCGCATGGAAACAGTGTATTAGGATATGACCTTTTTCACCAACTGGGTTTCTCCATCCATGACAGTAACGGACTCAGCATGACTGACCACGGTGGCTGGGACGCAACACACTCCAGTGACAACGACAATGAATGGGACGGGAGACAACAAGTTGACAACGACGAGAGAACAGCAGTCTCATGTGTGCAGGGGGAGTGCTGCCCGGAGGGGGGACAGGGACCGGACTGTCCTCAAATCCTCGCCCAGCATGAGCCCATGGGAGCTGCTATGGAGCTGCAGAAGAGGGAGTCCATGCACACAGAGAATCCCAAGACAAACCACCCTGATACGGGTGTTAACTATGATGATAACGACACGACACAACAACATACGTCAGACAAAGGAGAGGAGGAACCGGACCATTTCAGAATCCTCACTCAGCACCAGTCTGCAGGAGCCATGGCTGAGCCGATGGGTGAAAAGTCTGCGAGTGACACAGGAGAGACGCCAGATGTCTTCAGGATGCACAACCAGCATCGGCCTCTAGGGACTGCTGCTGTAGTGTTGGGTGAAGAGTCCGTGACCAGCTCCGCAGAGCCAAGCGACTGGGCTCACTGTCACCTCATACAGTGTGGGACCAAACATCTCCAGGGGTGCGTCCACCACGGGCCCGCTACAAGTCCCCTCCAGCAGAACCACCTTCCCCATGGAAGACTGTAAAAAAAAAAAAGGACTGATTAGTTAGGAGCGCGGCTGCCAGGATGAGTGGCAGAATAATCCACTCAGCTGTGTTGGGTTAGGCAGCGGTGCACCCACTAACCCTAGTTAAGATTGTTGATGTCGTTGTTTATGCCAAATTGGGGAGGGTTATAATTTATTAAAGTGTCCTGTTTTTCCAAGGGGGGGGGGGATGATTGTTATAAAAGGGATTTATAACAGGTAGCGGCATGATGACGCAGCCGGCTGGTGTCCTCATCACGCCAGCCTGGAAGTAAGGGGATGTAGTGTTGTTAATGGGACATATTGTGGTGTGACACGGGTGGCGGCTTCACCTTCCGGTTCTGCTGCCACCCGGAGTATAAGAGGGCTGTGCGACAGAGGGTTGGTCTCTTCGACCACCTCTCAGCCTAGCGAGAGTGTCTCTGTACGTACAGTGAGTCTGTAATAAAGTCCTGTGTAGTTCACCATTCGCCATTGTTCCACGTTTTATGGACATAACAGGGGACCGGGCCATTTCAGGTCTCTCTGGACTCATAGCCTCCTAGGGCTCAGTGCACAGTGAACCTGTATCGTATCATCACTGCATCATGTAATAAAGTTTGAGTTCCAGCACAGCTCTCCCCTCCGTTGGTCATTCCAGGTTTCCAACCATAGCAACGTCCCTTCTGCTTCTGCTTCTGGGACCTTAAAGGCGTAAGAGATAGTATCGTCATGAAAACAAAGATTTTAAAAAATACATCAACAAAGTGTTCAGAAATGTGCACAATGTAAGTCTTAATGTTCTTCTAAAAATTAGTATATTGATGAAAAAATAATTTATTAATTTTTACGGGTTGAAAATAATATAAATATTTAAATCGCCACCATATTGGTACAGCCAAGATACTCAGCGAATCAATGGAGAATGAAAGGGGTTTAGCAGTAAACGGTGCCACTTTTCCCTCAATAACTTCCCATTATTATTATAATAATATATTAATAATAATTATTAATAATAATAATTAACAATTAATAATTAATAATAATTATTAATAATATATTAATAATAATATTATTATAATTATTGTCAATGGGGGGTTTGGCAACAATGTGATTCTGTTCTTTGATGTCCCAGGTATAAAAGTGGGGGTTTGGTGGAGTTCGCTCGCTTTTTCTGTTTGGAGAATGCTGGAGATGTGAGACCTTCAATAAATCTGAATTGAGAAATAAATTCAGCCTCCTTATTTCACGCTCTTCACATTGGTGACCTAAGACGTGCGATGTCCAGAAGTAATTCCCCCGAACCAGACTCGTCAGGGACCGCTCGGGCAAGCGCGGTATCGATCAAGCTAACAGAGTTCTGGCAGGACAACCCGGACTTGTGGTTCCTCCTGGCCGAAGCCCAGTTCGCACTCGGGGGAATAACAGCGGATGAAACCAAATTCTACCACGTCATAGCCAAGCTCGACAACCGCACAGCCCAATACGTGTGGAGCCTGGTGCAGCAACCACCCGCTGGCGACAAATACAGCGGGCTGAAAGCTGCCCTCATCCAGTGTTTCACGCCCTCAGCCGAGGCGAGGGCTAGGAGGCTCCTAGCCCTACACGACTTGGGAGGACGCAGGCCTGTCGGCCTGATGGAAGACGTGCACCAGCTGAGAGGCACAGACAACGATGATTTCCTCTTCACACACATCTTCCTGAGAACCCTTCCGTCGCAGACGAGGGCGACCCTGGCAGGCACGCATTTCGTGACCCAGCGGGACTTCCGAGCGCTGGCCGGAGAAGCGCAGCGGATCCTCGACTCCTGCAAGGAGCAGGCAGCCACCGCAGCAGCGGCAGACCTCGGCACGACGGCCGGGAGCAGCGGCGGGCCAGAGGCGGTGGAATCGGTCCCACCCACAATGGCAGCAGCGAGGTCCTGACGCAGCGGAGGAGACAACCTCTGCTTTTACCATCGGCGCTTCGCAGAGAGGGCGCGCAAGTGTGTACCGCCGTGCCAGTTCAAGAGCTCGGGAAACGCCAGGACCGGGAGTCGTTAGCAGCATCGGCCCTCGGCGAGCGAAATAAGCTGCTCTACCTCACGGATGCGCGCTCTGGGCGGCATTTCCTCGTGGACACGGGTGCCCAAGTGAGTTTCATCACCCCAACCTACACTGACCGGCTGGCAGGCCCCCGTGGTGACGGGGCGACGGCGGCGAATGGCTCGAGCATTAAGACCTTCGGCGGAAGGACTCTGCTTCTGTCCTTGCACGGCCGCACATATGAATGGACTTTTATTATAGCGGCGGTGAGTTTCAACATGTTAGGCGCTGATTTTCTGTGCTCACATGGGTTGTTAGTTGATCTTGCCAATAGGCGCCTGGTTAATGCACTCTCTTTTTATTCCATTCCGTGTGCAGCTCGAGTGTCCCCGCCACCAGCACAGACCAACATCGCCACAGCAGGCGGTAAGTTTCACACACTCCTCACCCAGTTTCCAGCACTCACAGTTCCCACTTTTTTGGCAACAGTTGCGAAACACGGGGTGGAGCACTTTATCACCACAACTGGCCCCCCCGTCTTCACGAAAGCTCGGCGCTTGGATGCAGCTAAACTGTCCATAGCGCGCGAGGAGTTCGCCTAACCTGGAAAGGCTGGGCATCATTCGCCGTTCAAACAGCCCTTGGGCCTCCCCACTGCATATGGTCCCTAAAGCTGACGGCTCGTGGAGACTTTGCGGTGATTTCCACAGGTTAAACAACGCCACAGCGCACGACCGCCACCCAATCCCACACATTTGGGATTTTTCGGTGCATCTGGCGGGGGCGCGCATTTTTTCTAAAATAGACTTGGTCCGCGGGTATCATCAAGTTCCAGTGCGCGCCGAGGATATTCCCAAAACAGCGGTAATAACCCCGTTCGGACTTTTTGAGTTTTTACGCATGCCGTTTGGCCTCAAAGGCACCGCGCAAACCTTTCAACGCATGATGGATGCCGTGTTACGTGATCTCCCTTTCGTGTTCGTCTACCTAGACGACATTTTGGTCGCCAGCACATCCGAAGAGGAACACGAAAAGCACCTCACAGCAGTTTTTCGGAGGTTGGGAGAGCACGGGTTAATAATCAATCCAGCTAAGTGCCAGTTCGGGGTGGCGCAGATCGATTTTTTGGGGCACCGCGTCTCCCCAGAAGGGGCGGTTCCGCTACCGGACAAAGTGCGCGCAGTGGAAGATTTTCCCCGTCCTCAAACGGTCAAAGCATTACAGGAGTTTTTAGGAATGGTGAATTTTTATAACCGTTTCCTTCCCCACGCAGCGCACCTACGACGGTAGGTGGCGGTGCCTAGCGGAGGACTTACCGTGACCTCAGCGGAGCTCGGTGGCAGCGGCGGTGTGCGACGAGACTCGGTTGGAGGAGCGGGACGGGAGACCAGTTACGGCGGCTATGAGCAACAAGACCAGCAACGGAAGGGGCTAGTTGGCTAGCTGAGGCCCAGCTGGATTCGAGGACGATCGGATCAGATTCTGGCGATATAAGCAGAATTTATTTTACTATCCACAGATTTTCTTTTTCCTTCTTTCCAAGAAAGACTGAAGATGGCTGCCACCGGATTAAAAAGTGGGCTGATGGGCACCACTAATAAGCCTTCTCTACTTATCTACTTCCTCTTCGTTTTGTCTTTGTGTGTCTGGACCTGCAACAAGAAGGATTTTCCGACAAACTCAACCAAAGGTGAAGTTAAAAAGTTTTATCTGTATGGATTTGGGCTTGGACATCTCACCCTACACTCTATGTGGTCTTTAAAAGCCCTGAGCAAAAACTTCCAAATTAAGGCAAACATGGCCGTTAAGCAAAAATCACAATATGGCAGAGGATATACAGTTAAAGTTCTGTTAGTTCTGCTACTTCTGGCAGGAGATATTCACCTTAACCCTGGACCTGCCACTATTAAACAGCAGACCACTGGGTTAGCACAAAACCGAGCTGTACAAAAGCAAAAACAACATTTATTTTTCCAAACTGTTAATCATGCACGAGTTCTTTGGGACACCAAGGCTAAACCAAAGGGGATCCTCGGTGGTCATTTAAACATACGGAGCATAATCCCCAAAAGAGATGAGATTTCGGTGTTGCTGTTGGACTCAAATCTGGACTACCTTTGTCTCTCAGAAAGCTGGCTACACAGGAACATAGACACTAATATGATCGATATTGTGGGCTACCAGTGTTTTAGAAAAGACAGGCAGGTAGGGAGGGGAGGAGGTGTTTTAATTTACATCAAAGAGAAATATAAATGTCAACTGGTTGATTTGAATACTTCACTTGAATGTTTAGCTGTTAATGTATGTCTCTCTCCGGTAATGAATTTCAACATTGCAGTAGTGTACAACCCACCGTCAAACAACTCTTCCTTTTATAATGAATTAAGTGATCTGGTTAAACAACTTGAGAAGAACAGAGAAACAATAATTCATGGTGACTTTAATATCAACTGGTCTGATAAAAAAGACAAACAAAAACTGAAAAGCCTCATGACTAAATTTAATTACCAGCAAATCATCAAAGGACCCACCAGGATAACCAAACAATCCAGAACACTTATTGACATGGTATTTACTAATAAACCAGAACGAATAACCAGAACCTATAATCTTGTAACTGGTCTCTCAGATCATAACATGGTTCTTGCTGTCAGGAAACTTACTAAAAAGCGACTACAGTATTTTGGAGGAGTCGATATTGACAAATCAAATTTTATTATTCCCAAATCAAAAAATGAGGAGTTTGAACATTACTTAGAGAATCAAAATTGGGAGCAGCTCATGTCAACATGTGAAGTAGATGATTGTTGTAATTTTATAACTGCAACAATCACAAAGTCTATAGAAAAATTTTCAAAGCAAATTAAAAGTAGACAACAGAAGATTAGCCTACCATGGTTAAATAATGAAATAAGAAAACTTATGAAGAGACGAGACTATGCACTGAAAACATCACTAACCTCCAAACTACAAAATGATCACCTTGTGTATAAAAGTTTAAGAAATAAAGTGGTACATGAGCTGCGAAAATCAAAAATATCTTATTACAATAAACTGATAGATCATGCAAAGGGTAACAACAGTTCCCTATGGAGGCATTTAAATAACTTAACTAATAAAAAAAACGATCAGAAGGGGGTAAAGGAACTTAGAATCAATGGCAAGACCGTCAGTGACAAGGCTACTTTGGCAAATGAATTTAATTCACACTTTGTGGGCTCTGTGGAAGACTTAACAAAAATTTTTGTGCTGCCAAATGTGCTCAACAACACAAATTCCATACTTCCAACAGATACTTTTCACATCAATGAGGTAAATGAGAAGTTAATTGCTGGTATTGTTAAAACACTGTCAAACTCAAAAAACTAATGATATCTACAATATGAGCACCTCCTTTCTCAAAATGCACAGCAAAATATTAATCAAACCACTGACTCATCTCATTAATCTCTCCATTAGGTCTAGTACATTTCCATCTGGCTGGAAAAAAGCTGTCGTCATACCAGTTCATAAATCAGGCAGTAAAGACGATATATGCAATTACCGCCCAATCTCTATCTTACCAGTCCTATCTAAGGTTCTTGAAAAAGTTGTAGCTACACAGCTGATAGACTACTTACAAGACAGTCAACTTCTTCATCCACATCAATTTGGTTTTAGACCAGGATACTCAACAGAAACAGCAAATTGTTGCCTTATTGAAAACGTCAAACAGTCCTTGGACAGGGGTAATGTGGTAGGAGCTGTTTTTCTAGATCTCAAAAAGGCTTTCGATACTGTAAACCACAGTTTGCTTTTATCCAAAATGGTATCTTTTAACTTCTCCCCAAATACATTAGAATGGTTTGCATCTTATCTCCAGAATAGAGAACAGTGTGTAAAAGTTCACCAGGATAAATCCTCATTTTTAAACAACCGCATGGGTATCCCACAAGGGTCCATTCTTGGTCCTTTACTTTTCAGCATTTTTATTAATGACTTGCCGTTACACTGCTCAGCTGCAACATGCCAACTTTATGCAGATGATGCAGTTATTTACACAGCTGCCAAGACTCCAGCACAGGCTGCAGATGTACTGTCTACAAGTATGGTTGATGTCCAAGAGTGGCTCCTCAAGAACCATCTATTGCTGAACCTTCAGAAAACAGTCTCAATGTGCTTTTCAATCAAAAAATGTAACCTGCAACATTTTAAAGTTAATATACATGATCATGACATCAGTTTAGCTACAGAATTCAAATACCTTGGCATTGTACTAGATCCTCAACTCAAATTTAATCTTCATATAAAGAAAATTTCAAAAACAGTAAAAAAAAATCTGAACTGCTTTAAATTAATTAGATATTACATACCTTACAAAGCAGCTGCACTGTATATGCATTGTATGGTTTTTTCTCATATATCATACTGTTTGACAGTCTGGGCTCAAGCAGCCCCTTCCACAATAAGACATATAGGTTCATTATATAATCAAACCCTAAAAATCTTGGACAAAAAGCCCATTAGGTGGCATCACTGTAATGTTTTAAAAAAATACAACCTATTGAGTTTTGAGAGCTTCATTGACCTCTGTCTTCTGAAATTAACGTTCAAATGTTTCCATAAATCAGCACCCGAGCCACTTGCTGGTTTCGTCCAAAGACAGGACAGCAGCAGAGCCACCAGGAGTTCTGTTAACAATAACTGTAAAATATTCCACCGCAGAACCACATTTGGACAAACAGCTTTCTCTATAAAGGGCAGTCACATCTGGAACACAATGCCAAATGAAATTAAAATAATAACGGACTTTAAAACATTCACTAAAAATGTTAAAAACTGGCTGAAAAATAAACAAGAATGTACTCATGTATGAATTATTTGTCTGCAAAGTGAGAGTGAATGAAGGGAAGGAATAAATGTGTTTGTTTTGTTTATAGTGAGTGACGGAGGGAGGAAGGCCTGAAATAGGCAAATGTGAGTTATGTTATATGTGTTAAATGTGAGTCAGGCTGTTATATTTGTGTATTTATAATATTTATAATATTTATAATTGTGTATTTATAATTTTTCTGCATTGATGTATGTGGTTATTGTGTATATTTTTTATTTTTTTTATTTTTTTTTTTTCCCATCTTTACTTGATTCTTTTTTCTAAAGCCCATCCAGGGACAAGAGTTGCAAATTAGCTAATAGCTATACACTCTATGTGCAACACATCAGATTGATTGTCTTTGATTAATTGTCTATGTTTATTGCACTGTCCCTGTCAAATAAACTAATCTACTACTCATGCAGCCACTATATGCCGCGCTTAAAAAGCAAAAACCCTCCAATGCAATCGAATGGTCCCCGGAGCAGGAGCGCGCATTCGCGGAGGCAAAAAAAGCCCTTGCAGACGCTGCGTTGTTGGCTCACCCAGACCCAACGGCCCGCATAGCGCTCACCACTGACGCGTCAGATTTGGCCACAGGGGCGGTTGTGGAGCAGCACGTTGCCGGGGTGTGGCAGCCGCTGGCCTTTTTCAGCAGATCCTTGGGCGAAGCCGAGCGAAAATACAGCGCATTTGACAGGGAGCTGTTAGCGCTCCACTTGGCCATTCGCCACTTCCAATTCTGGCTAGAAGGTCGGCGTTTCACCACGTTTGTCGACCACAAGCCGCTTACTTTTGCGATGGCCAAAATTTCGGAGCCTTGGTCGGGCCGGCAGCAGAGGCAGCTAGCCGCAATTTCGGAATTTACTACTGATATTCAACACGTAGCGGGTAAACTTAACGTAGTAGCAGACTGCCTCTCTCGCGCAGTAACAGCACCAGTCCGCGCAGAGGTAGATTGTACTACCGCAGTCGCAGAGCAGAATAACAGCACGGAAGCGCACGCGGCTCCACTTCACGTGGGGATAGATTATGCGGCCATGGCAGCGGATCAGGGTAGAGATGCGGACGTGTGCACGCTCCAGTCTGGACCAACAGGGTTAAGGCTGGAGAGCAGGAGCTTGCAAAATGGTATGCCCCCCCCAATCTGCGATGTCTCTACCGGGCGACCGCGCCCGGTGGTGCCGGCTGCTTGGCGCCGCCGTGTTTTTGACTCGGTTCACTCCCTGGCACACCCGGGGGTGCGCGCGTCTGTGAAAATGGTAGCAGAAAAGTTTGTTTGGCCAAGCCTGCGCAAGCACGTGAAAGAGTGGGCAAGAGCCTGTATGGCTTGCCAGCGGGCCAAAATTCACAAGCACACAAAAGCCCCCTTAGAGCCGTTTCACATCCCGGCCAAGAGATTTGATCATGTACATGTCGACCTCGTGGGCCCCCTACTGTCATCACAGGGGTTTACACATCTTTTGACAATGGTGGACCGAACCACGCGTTGGCTGGAAGTGGTCCCACTGGCATTGACCACGGCTGCAGAAGTGGCCCGCGCATTTTTGACGGCTTGGATAGCGCGTTTTGGGGTTCCGTCGGATATTACGTCCGACAGAGGACCTCAATTTGTGTCTGAGCTTTGGTCAGCGATGGCCAACAGCTTGGGTGCGACAATTCACCGCACTACCGCTTACCACCCCCAGGCTAATGGTTTATGCGAGCGTTTTCATAGATCATTGAAGGCAGCCCTCAGAGCGTCGCTTACGGATGCAAATTGGGTAAACAGACTACCATGGGTTTTATTGGGGTTGCGTTCTGCGCCGAAAGAGGACTTAAAGGCCTCCCCAGTGGAGTTGGTTTTTGCGCAGCCTCTCCGGCTGCCAGGCAAGTTTCTGCCAGATCATCCGGCGCCGGGGCATCCCCTGGCTCAGTGGTCACTGATCGGCACGGGAGCAGACATGCTTCCAGGCCCCGTTCATCACACTTTTCCGCGTGTTTTTGTCCCCAAAGCTTTAAAAAATGCCGAATTTGTTTTTGTCAGGCACGAGGCTAGGCGCCCAGCCCTGCGCCCACCCTACGATGGCCCATATAGGGTGCTGGAAACAGGTGATAAGCATTTTGTGCTAGATTTGGGAGACAGAAAGGAAACAATTAGTATAAGATAAGATAAGATAAGATAAGATAAGCCTTTATTAGTCCCACAACGGGGAAATTCCAGGATTGCAACAGCACAGGGATAGCAACACTCAGAGCAACAATCAGAAGGCAAGAAAAAAAAACAAGCAAGCAAGAGCAGCTAATAAACATATGTACGTATTACTATAAAATATATATATATACACACACACACAGACACACAGTGCAGAGCATTGTAGCTGGATGGAATAAATATATGAATATATGAACACACAGTGCAGAGCATTGTAGCTAGGTGGAATAAATATGCAAGTATATAAACACACACAGTGCGGAGCAATGTAGCTAGATGGAATAATATGTAGATATATAAATATATAAACACACCCAGTGTTGAGCATTGTAGCTAGATGGAATAAATATGCAAATATATAAACACACACAGTGCAGAGCATTGTTGCTAGATGGAATGAAACAGCATAACCGTCTACTTAGTTATCCTACATGGTATGATTATGTGCCCATACATATTCTCACCCTCCATAGCGACCGGTATGTTCCTAGTTGTATGCCGGAGGGGACCATTGTGTAAGTCTATTGCATCTTTTGCATTCAAAAAACTATTAGTTTGTTACGTCTTTTTGCTATCTCTGCGAGCAGCCCTGCTTAGGTTGTACAGTCTGACAGCCGTTGGTAGGAAGGACAGACTTATAGACAGACTAAAGCCAGCTTTTGTGATGAACGACGAGTCTGTACGGGTGGCGAGGGCTTCTCGACGTGGCAGACCTCCCAGGAAGCATGTCCTGGAGCCCCCGCAGGGATCAAATAACGATTCTCATCCTCAGTTAGCAGATTCACTGCAAGACGGCGCCGCAGGGGCTGCGAAGCCCGCTTACAGCAAGTTTGGAAGACGTTTGAAGCCCAGGCGGCGTACGGACTAATGTGTGGTTTTATCATGTTGTGTGGACTATGCTGTATTGTTTCATTCTTTGACGTTTTGGGGGGGGGGGGGTTATGTAGTTCACATATTTTGACTACATATGTATAAGCACAGGAGTGAGAGGCTTAGGACTGCATGTGTTTTGTGACCTCACGTCTTTGAAGGAACAATACGTCTGGACCTCCTGAGGACAACACCAGGAGGTGGAGGTGCCGTGATGTGGACTCTGAGAGGACTTCCTGACCTCCTGGGGTCAGACGGACGACGAAGGGACTCGGGGGGAGAATTATTGTCAGTGGGGGGTTTGGCAACAATGTGATTCTGTTCTTTGATGTCCCAGGTATAAAAGTGGGGGTTTGGGGGAGTTAGCTCGCTTTTTCTGTTTGGAGAATGCTGGAGATGTGAGACCTTCAATAAATCGGAACTGAGAAACAAATTCAGCCTCCTTATTTCACGCTCTCCACACTTCTAAAAATTAGTATATTGATGAAAAAATAATTTATTAATTTTTACGGGTTGAAAATAATATAAATATTTACATCCAGCAGCTGGAGGAAGACAAACACGGAAGTCCAGTGGCTCGAGCACGCCCTATTAGTGAGTACAGAGCCGAGTGAAGCCACTGGGCCGCCATATTGGTACACCCAAGATACTCAGCGAATCAATGGAGAATGAATGGGTTTAGCAGTAAACGGTGCCACTTTTCCCTCAATAACTTCCCAAAGAATTAACAGATTTTGAACTTCTTGGTATGGAGACACAGATGATAATCTTGGGCAACCGATGAACTACAGAAATCAAGCTGACAGTATGTTTAGCGGCCGTGGGAAGGCTGGATAATCAGAAAAGATAAACCAAGGAGAGTAGTTGTGTGAGTATTCCATGCTGTAAGTGTGTTTAGGCATGTGGTCATAATAACAGCCCCAGTGGTAGTCTTATATGAGCAAATTAAAATAACATGCAGTGCTTTAATCTTGCAATTAAGTGCCTAGGCCTCATCTAATTAGCAAAATATTGCCCAGGGTAACAAGGTCAGGAGCTCCTGGCAGCGGAAGGTGAATTACAGAGCTGTGTGGAGGATTCTGATCAGACCTAAGTGAAACAGTAATTGTCACCCCCGACAGACTGCTATGATGATGATGATGATGATGATGATGATGATGATGATGATGATGATGATGATGACCAGCATGCTGAATAAATGAACATAATCAACATGCTGGTCATCATACAGTGTAAATGTCTGTGAATTCTTTCCTGGTGATGCTGGTCATCAATGCCTAATGGTCATGATGGTGGTCCACATATGATGACTGAATCATTTATTTGGCCACACAATACCGACGCACTCTACAAGAAGGGACAGCGCAGGCTGTTCCTACTGAGGAGGCTCAGGTCTTTTGGTGTACAAGGGGCGCTGCTGAAGACATTCTATGACACGGTGGTGGCATCAGCCATCACTTTTGGAGTGGTCTGCTGGGGCAGTGGCATTACAGCAACTGTAGGAAGAGACTGAACAAACTGATCAAGAAAGCTAGCTCTGTCCTGGAGCAGCGCCTTGACCCAGTGGAGGAGATGGGAGAGAGAAGGATGGTGGCTAAACTGTCATCTCTGCTGGAGTCTGAGTCCCACCCTATGCAGGACATACTGAACGCACTGAGGAGCTCATTTAGCAGCAGACTACATCATCCTAGGTGCATAACCGAGAGGTTTTGCAGGTCCTTCCTACCTACGGCTGTCAGACTGTATAACCTAAGCAAGGCTGCTTGCAGAGATAGCAAAAAAACGTGACAACCTAATAGTATTGAATGCAAAAGAAGCAATAGACTTACACAATGGTCCCCTCCAGTATACAACTAGGACAATATCGGTCGCTACGGAGGGTGACAACATGTATGGGTACGTATTCATACTATGTAGGATAACTAAGTAGACGGTTATGCCGTTTATTCCATCTAGCTACAATGCTCCGCACTGTGTGTTTATATATTTATATGTACATGAAGTATGTACAGTATATTCGCTGCTCTTGTTTTTCTTGTCTTTTTGATTGTTGCTCTGAGTGTTGCTATCCCTGTGCTGTTGCAATTCTGGAATTTCCCCATTGTGGGACTAATAAAGGCTTATCTTATCTTATCTTCATCATGCTATTCATATTTTGACATTATGAGACCAAGACAAGACCTAACAATTGATCAACATTACCTCGTCATTGTGAGGCTTCGAACAGGCAAGTGGCCACTGAGCTTGGAGTGTCACAGAGTGTCATCAGCAGGTTACAACAGAGAGACCGGAAGAGAACAAAAAAGCACAGAAGTGGACGTCTTTCAGCCACATCCCACGCTAATGACCGCTTCATTGTGAAAAGTGCCCTGTGGAACTGGATGATGAATGCTGCTCAACTTCAGACATATTTAACGGAGGTGAGAGGCACCCAAGTGTCATGTCAGACCATTTGATACTGTTTATGCTGGTGTGGTCTGCGTGCTAGACGACCTGCAACGGTACCTGACCCCACCACCAGGCATAATCGTCTTGCATGGGCCAGGGAGCATTTATGCTCGACAAGGGACCAGTGGGCCTCAGTGTTCTCTGATGAAAGTCGATTCATGTTGAGCAGAAATGATGGTCGCCAACAATGTCGGAGATGTCAGTGAGAGAACTATTGTCATGATCCTTGGCACTGGCAGGGGCCATGCCCAGTCTCCTGTTATAGTTTAGCCTGTTTCTGTTTGTTTATTTCCTTGTTCATTTTTATCTGTTGTATTCACAGTCGTTTCTTTATTGTCCTGTTTATTTATAGTGTTATTTTGGGGTTATGATATTATTTATGTTTTGTGGGGGTTGTGTTATTATAGTTTGTATTCTTTGGGTTTTTACTCGTTTTATAGTTATTTCTTTACTGGTTGTGTCTGTATACGTTTCCCTTGTACCATTATTTTGCATCCCGGCCGTGGAGGCGCTGTGACAGCTCATGCCTCATTTCTGGGTGTCAAGTTCTGCTCACGGGCTGACACAGCTGCCTCCAATTTGGTAATTTCCCTCACTCATGATCCCACAGCTGTTTTCATTTGTGTGTGGATTATTTAAGACCATTTGGAAGACTTTGTCTCCGCAGCGGTCTAAGTGAAGTTAAGCCCTGACCTTAATTCCACGTCTTCTGGACTCCGTGACGGACTCCCCGTCTGTTTTTTCTCCTGGTGCTCTTTGCTTTTTTGTAAGTGTTGGTGTCTTTTTTTTGTGTTTATTCATTAAATGTGCAAAACTGTGCATGGTGTCCCCAATTCTAGCCCTGAAAGGGCCGTTTATGACAGCTATGCATCAGCCACTGCTGTCATCAGACGAGTCTTTGGTGGTGGTGGTGTTACAGTCTAGGCAAGTGTGTCTAGTCAATACAGAACTGCCCTACACCTTGTGAATAGTACAGTGACAAGCCGATACTACCTGAATAACATCATTAATCCAGTCATTGTGCCCTACATGAACAACACAGGCCTAATTTCATCTTAATGGACGACAATACTTCAGCCCATCAAGGTCACATCATTATGGAACGGCTGCTGGAGGCTGGGGTACCTCCAATGGAGTGGCCTGCACTTTCTCCAGCCCTGAATCCCATAGAAAACCTATGGGATCAGCTGAGTTGCCGTGTAGAGGCTTGTAGCCCTGCAACCCTGTAGCATCATCGTCTCCTCAAACCAAGACAGAAGATCACTTCTCTTCATTTTATAGGAATTTCACTTTATTCATTACACAGGAATACCACTTTTCTGCCTTTTCAGGAATATCACTGGCTTTTATGTCGACTCATGCAGGCCTCTTCCAGGCCTGACCAAAGATGCTTGCTTTCCCAGGACCCCAATGTAAACAGTTGCCTCTTGCAGAGATTGTAAGGATCAGAATTTGCTTTTAAAGGATCAAAGGAACATAAACTCGTGAGACCAGACCTCTCAACGTGAGCACTGCATTTGGATAATGTATCTTTTCACAGGAAACCAATGTCTTAAAAAGAGAGTCATAAACCGCTTAATCTGACGAGTTTATAGCCCACGATACTATTCAGGTTTTCTCCCAGATACTAAAGGAAATCATCTACAGCTCAACAGTACCTCCTAGTGGATACCTACGAAATGTGTTTTCAGTATGTAAGATGACTTTTAATTTGTCCTAAACACGGACTTCCGGTTATGGCGGCCACGTGAGGGGGACACGTCTCGCTCTGCTCTGCTCCTGGAGACGAAAAAACGGCAAATAACTCTCTCATTTGGGACAGAACCTATCCCAGCGTTTGGACGAGGATATGTCGGTGATGCCTAAGGCTGGAAAACCAGGTAGAGGAAAAAGCGAGCCGCCGAAACAGTCCAAATTAACGGACTTTCACGTCTGTGACGCAGCAGATAAAGAAGCTCCATATATGGTGGAGGAAACGAGCAGCGGTGCGGTGAATGTGGGAAACGGCACAGGTGCGGTGCTTAACGCCATTAGTTCAATGAGAGCGGACTTTTCCGCTAAGTTTGATGGGATTATGGCAGCGTTGGAAGGAATGAGAAAAGAATTGGGTGACTGTGTAGAACGAATGGCGCAGGTAGAGCTTCGTGTCTCTAGTGCTGAAGATGACGTCACCTGTCTTCAATTAAAGGTGCGCACTTTGGAAAAAAAAAATAAAAGTCTGGAAAATAACGTCTTGGACTTGGAATCCCGGTCGAGACGGAACAGCTTGAGGCTGGTGGGTCTACTGGAGGCATCCGAAAGTCGGGACACATGTTCCTTTTTGGAAAAGTGGATTCCGGAGGCGCTGGGCAGCACGGAGCTGCAATCAGCAGTCGTTCTGGAAAGCGCATATCGTATCGGCCCACGGAGAGATAAGGGACCACCGAGGACGATTATTATGAAGTTTATCAGCAACAGAGACAGGATGAAGATCTTCAACGCTGCGCGAGCTAAAGGCCAGATTAAACACCAGGACCAGCAGGTGCAGTTCTACCCAGATTTGGCCACAGGAATCCAACAATTGAGGAAGCAGTTTGATCCCGTACGTAAAGAGCTGCACAACCTTGGGATTCGTCATGGTGTAATTTATCCTGCGAGACTGTTGACCACGTATGAGGGCAGAACCCACATCTTCAAGACCCCAGAGGAGGCGCAGGAGTTCATCAAGAAGATCCAAGAAGAGACTGGTGGGAGCAAAGCATGAACAAAACATAAGGTAGAATATTTAAGCATTTGCACAGGCATCTGACTGACTTGAAGCAAATAGCAAGTTTACAAAATATAGATTGTATTATATATTAAAAAAACAAAAAAAACAAAACTATGATGTACAAAGTTGCTAAAAATTTTGGAGTTAAGTTGGAAAACTACAGAAGAGAGTTAATGTTATGTCATTAAAAGTAGCAGAGTTAGGGTGATTGGGAGGATGAAGAAGGAGTGGCTTTGGCTGGTCCTCGTGGGTGTGGAACGGTCGATGGCTATATCGGGAGACGGAATTTTTTTTTTGATTTTGGGGGGATTACCACAAATGTGGGAAGGGGGAATCTGTTTGTGTGTAGTTTGTAGGATGAATGTTCAACCACTCATGTTTTTGCTTCTCTGTATGAGCATGTTTATACTGCAAGGTAATCCTAAACTCCCTATTGATCATAAACCAAAGCGTTAATCTTAATTTAACTTCATGGAATTGCAGAGGTCTACAAAAATTAAAAAAACTTAAACAAGTTATGAATAAAATAAAAGATATGGGTTCAAAAATTGTGTTTTTACAAGAAACTCATCTAATAGAGGAGGATGTAAAAAGAATTAGGAGTAGATGGCAAGGAAGTGTTTTCACCTCATCATTCTCATCCCGAGCCAGGGGAGTTATGACTCTCATACATAAATCAGTCCCATTTCAGGTGAAAAATGTAATTGGAGACAAATTTGGAAGATATTTAATCATTCAAGGATCTTTGTTATTAGAAAATATAAATTTGGTAAACTTATATGGTCCCAATACAGATGATCAAAAGTTCTTTGCTAATTTATTTCTTATCTTATCATCACTTACAGGGCAACATATAATAGCAGGGGATTTTAATTGTACATTGAATCCCGGTATAGATAGATCAACAGGACTGGACTGTACGCACAATGGATGTAGGATGACCATTATTCATTTTATGAAAGAATTGAGATTGCTAGATATATGGAGAGAAATGAATCCACAAGTTAAAGCCTACTCTTGTTATTCCAATACCTACAAGACTTTCTCACGTATTGATTATTTTTTGATCTCCGTAGAATTAAGGTCCAAGATTCAAAACTGCTTTTATGATAACATCGTGATCTCTGATCATGCACCCTGCTGTCTAATATATGTAGATAAGAAATTGACAAAGGAACCAGGTAGATGGCAATTTCAGCATAAATGGCTTCAGGATGAGGAATTTGTTAAGTACATAGAAAAACAGATAGATGAGTTCTTTGATATCAATACTACACAAACATCAGCATGTGTAAAGTGGGAGGCTTTCAAAGCTTTTATTAGGGGACATATTATTAGTTATACAGGTTCAAAATCTAAGAAGACTCAAGAGGAGACAGTTCAATTGGAACATAAAATAAAAATTCTTCAAGAAAAAGTATATGCAGGAAGTGATCCAAGGTTGGAGAACGAATTACTGATTTTGAGAGCTGAATATGACAAAAAATCAGCGAATAGAGCTGCCTCGAGTCTTCTAAGATTGAAACAATCTTTTTATGAACAAGGTGAAAAATCAGGAAAATTATTGGCATGGCAGATTAAACAATTAGAATTTAAAACACCAATTACCAATATTATAAGTAACGGACAGGTAGTTATAGATCCTTTAGAAATTAATAGAGCCTTTAGAGATTACTATGAAAAATTATATGATACCAAAAATGAATCTGACTTAACAAAACTAAATGGGTTTTTGAACGAACTATCTATACCGTGTATTTCAAATGAAAACAGGGAGATACTGGAGTCTAAAATTAGTCAAGAAGAAGTTGGGCTAGCCATTGATAATATGAAATCAGGAAAAAGTGCAGGACCAGATGGTCTTCCAGTTGACCTTTATAAAAAATTTAAGAATAAATTAATAAAACCTTTTTTGGAAATGGTTTTAGAAGCATTTCAAAATAGTAATTTACCATCATACATGAATAATGCCTTAATTATACTGTTGCCAAAACCAGGTAAACCCTCTAATAAATGTGAAAATATGAGACCAATAAGCCTATTAAATGCCGACCTTAAGATAATCTGTAAAATTTTAGCAAGACGAATACAAGAAATTTTACCAAATATTATTAATCGAGATCAGAATGGCTTTATAAAGGGAAGACAAGGCTTCCATAATGTAAGAAGACTATTTAACATTATTTATTCTAATAAAGAAGCACCGGATACAGCTCTCCTATCACTGGATGCCGAAAAGGCCTTTGATAGAGTCGAATGGCCCTTTCTTTTTGAAGTCTTACAAAGGTTTGGACTTGGAAATAATTTCATAAAATGGGTTCAGATAATATATAATAATGCTACAGCAGAAATCCTAACAAATAACAATATTTCAAAATCAATAAAAATCAATAGAGGATGTCGACAAGGCTGTCCACTTTCACCTTCACTGTTTACTATGGCAATTGAACCTTTAGCGATGGCGATACGTCTACAGTCACAAATATATGGAATTAAAGTTGGACCAACAGAACATAAAATCTCCCTGTATGCCGATGACATAATTTTGTTTATGTCGAATCTTAAAAAATCAATTCCGACCTTGTTGAACTTAATAAAGAATTTTGGGGAAATAGGGTATAAAATAAATAAAACTAAATCTTCAATATTAATGCTAAATGAGACCCAGAGAAATTACCCAGCCCCTGAGGTAAATCAATTCAATGTTGTAAATCAGTTTAAATATTTAGGAATCCAAATTGTGCCTAAGCTAGAATCAGTCGCCAGTGTCAATTATGAAGCCTTAATGACAGATATTAATGAGTTACTTCAGAGATGGATGTCACTACCAATGTCGATGATCGGGAGAATCAATATACTTAAAAGTAATATCTTACCTAAAATACTTTATTTATTTCAATACATTCCCTTACCACCACCTTTAGATTTATTAAGAATTAAAAAAAGTTAGTGGAATTTATATGGAACAACAGGAGGGCTAGATTACGTTTGTCTTTATTATATTTACCATTTGATCGTGGAGGTCTGAAATGTCCAAATTTTATGTTGTATTATTGGTCGGCACAACTGAGGTCTATGACATATTTTTCATCAAATGATCTCCCTCACTGGACTGAAATGGAATCATACAATTTGCCTTTACCTCTTCCCATATTCATATATTCAGACTCGGCAAAAAAATTACAGAAACAAGTTAAAAACCCATTTGTAAAACATATGATTAAAATATGGTGTGAAACTAAAAAATATTTAAAAGAACCACACTTACTGTCACAATTTAGTCCAATATGGGGTAATCAATATTTTAAACCAGGGAGAGCAGATGCTGTGTTTAAAGTATGGAGTTTAAAAGGGATCCAAAAAATTCAAGATTTATATTTGTCATGTTCAGATAACATAATGTCTTTTGAAGAGCTGAGGATCAAATTTAATCTTAATAGAACACATTTTTTTTAAATATCTTCAACTTAGGAACTTTATTCGATCAAACCAAAATAATGCTCTCACTCGACCTATTTACTCATCCTTGGAAAAAATGTTGATGAAAGATAGTAAAAGAAAGGGTATTATTTCAGAGGTTTATAACTCATTGACACTATCCTCAAGTGAAAACTCACAGAAAAGATTAAACTACTGGAAAGAACATCTGCAAACTGAAATTTCAGAGGAACAATGGGAATTGGCTTGTACAGAAGCTCAAACCAAATCAATAAATGTACATCTTAAATTGATACATTTTAAATGGTTAATACGGATGTATGTTACACCGGTGGAGTTAAATAGATATAACAAAAACATACCAGATACATGCACAAAATGCATGGAAAGTAAAGGAACCCTATTTCATTGTTTATGGGAATGTAGAATAATTAGAATGTTTTGGGAAGAGGTGAGGGTAACAATTGAAAAAATAATTTCAAAACAAATCATATTGAATCCTAAGCTGTTTTTGTTGGGTCTGTACCCAAAAAAGCATAACTTTAATAAAAGTGAAAGAACATTCATAGACCTCAGTTTGCTTAATGCCAAAAAATGTATTGCATTACTGTGGAAAAAGACTCATAGACCAGATGTGACTCAGTGGTTAAGACAGATGTTAACAAACCTTCCATTAGAAAGAATAACATATATACTGAAATCAAAGGAAAGTGTGTTTGAGAATATATGGAGACCTTTTATTGATTATGTAAAAAATTTAAACATAACTCTTGAAGAAGAAGGTGAATGATGTGTGTGGACCTTGTAAATTCCAAACTGGTGAACATAATATGTATACTTATGTAATGGATTGTCTAGACTAAACAGAGGAGCATTGTTGAAGACTTGATTTTGTTGGTGGTTGTTGGTGTTTTTAGTGCATTTTTTTGGTAGTACTTTAGTGTTAGTGTTTGATTGTTTGTGTTATGTCTGTTAAAAAAAAAGGTTCAATAAAGATATTGTGGAAAAAAAATTGTCCTAAACATTAAGTTTCTTTCAGCTTATCCTCTGGATCCTAAGGACACTGAAAATCATCCCTCTTTTATCACCAACCATGATTTGCTGTACTACATTAAGTTTTGATCCAAATATAAATGCATGTATTATGATTATGTATAAGAAATGTTATATTCATGAGCGTTATTCAAACAAATGTAATATTGGAGTAATGGTATAAATGCATGATCACCAAATATTAGCCAAGTCATTTAATTTAGTTAGATTTTATATTGAGCACCTAATTTCATAAGAACTGACTGAGTGTTGATTTTTCCTCTGCAATTTCATGGGATGGTGTCTTCATTTGATTGGCTGCTCTCAAACAAAGAAATGTTCTCGCATTGGATAGCAGCCATTTCAAACTGCTTCTGGAAAAGTCGATTGGTCAGTCTTGCGATCGACATCATCATTTTACGACCCGGCGAGGTAACTTTAAAAGAGAGAAGTTAGATTTGAGTTGAGCAGAGTAAGATGAGAAATAAGATCAGACAAAGAGTAAGGGCAAAATTAGCAAGAAGTAAAGAAGTAACAAGAACAACAAGATAGAGAACGGTGATAGAATTAAGAATTAGAAACACAGAAAGAAGAAAGAAAGAGATTTTGAGAAAGATTAGGAACTAAATTGAGATTAGAGAAGTAGAATAGTAATCTAGATCTCAGAAGAAGATTTCATTCCACCATTTCAAGGCCCTGTGAAGTTTTATTCTGTTCTTTGTGAAGTTTGTCAAGTCTTTCTGGTTACTGAGGAGAAACCATTTTTCTTTAGAGCTCGTACTTTTAGAGAATCAAATTCTCAAACTTTTTCCTTCACCTCAGAAGCCATTCTTATTACCTCCGCCAAAGGGGGAGGTTATGTGATCATCGGCGTTGGTTTGTTTGTTTGTTTGTTTGTTTGTTTGTCTGTTTGTTTGTTACCAAAATAACTCAAAAAGTTAGGGACGGTTTTTCATGAAATTTTCACACATTGTCAGAAATGGGGTATCCTACAGATGATTAGATTTTGGTGGTGATCCGGATCAACGTCCACAAGAAAACCGCCATTACGCAAAATGCCATTTTCGTCAATGACAACTGAACCACTAATCCTATCATTGTCAATCCAATTGCTAGTCATATGTTTTCATGGTCAAGGAATCTGAAAACGTACACACAAACACTGTATGGGAGGAACTGTGCCCGCCATTATGGAAAATGCCATTTTCCAGAATAACTACTGAACCACTAATCCTATCATTGTCAATCCAATTGCTAGTCATATGTTTACATGGTCAAGGAATCTGAAAACGTACACACAAACACTGTATGGGGGGAACTGGGGCCGCCATTATGGAAAATGCCATTTTCGTCAATAACTACTGAACCACTAATCCTATCATTGTCAATCCAATTGCTAGTCATATGTTTTCGTGGTCAAGGAATCTGAAAACGTACACAAAAACACTGTATGGGGGGAACTGTGGCCGCCATTACGGAAATGTCATTTTCGTGAATAACTACTGAACCACTAATCCTATCATTGTCAATCCAATTGCTAGTCATATGTTTTCATGGTCAAGGAATCTGAAAACATACACACAAACACTGTATGGGAGGAACTGTGCCAAGGAAGCTGAAAACGTACACACAAACACTGTATGGGAGGAACTGTGGCCGCCATTACGGAAAATGCCATTTTCGTCAATAACTACTGAACCACTGCTTGTCATATGTTTTCATGATCAAGGAATCTGAAGACTGTATGGGGGAACTGCGGCGCTTGGCGGAGGTCTGCGCTCTCCGAGTGCTTTTCTAGTCCTAGTAAATGTTTTTCTCATTTTTTTTCATGACTTTTCACGCTATTAGAGTGGACCTTTAATTTGTCTAATTTAAAGTGAACATAGACTGAGAAGTTTCTCCTTCAGTTTTTTTGGTCTATCCCGCTACATGAGACCTCAAATTCGGACACTTTTCCAAGGACTTGTCACGCCGCTCTGTGACAGACCATCCCCTGCTGCCATTGTCTGGAGAGCCCCCAGCTGAATTTGCACTTCCACGGCTGTGAGGAGGCATTGCAGCAGCTGCTTCCTCCGACGTCCTAACTCCCAACTCAGCCGGCATCGACTCGCTGAAACGTGGACCTACAGCTGTCTTGTAAGTGAAACTCCTACTTCTCCTATCTGCTGGGTTAAAACGTGATGTCCTAACAATTAAATTACAGTTGAATATGGCCCATATTTCAGGGCCCAATTAGTCTCTCAGCCACAGGATAGAGCTATCAACTGAAGGAAAACTCTTAGTCATTTTTAAGTAACTGCCCTTGAATTTTGGTAGATTAATTCAGAATTCATTTTTTTTTGATAATTAGCTTATGAATTTTCCCCATAAAATTGCGTTGTTTTGTTAAAACATTTCAGCCTCATTTACCGTTGAAACATAAGTCTGGTTCCTCCTTGGTTCTACAGAGGGGTAACGCTGGATTTTATGTTCAGGAATCCAATACCAGTTGATATGATATATTACGCTGTCATCATTTAAATCTGTTTATTCATCATTTGAACGCCATGCCATGTAACCTGAATGAGTTTAATAAAAGGGTGAATAAGAGAAGTTGAAGCGTTTTCCTTTTGCATATACAGGTTTCCTAATCACGGCAGGACAAGAACTCACTGAAACTTTGAGACTGATTCATTAAGTAATTGAAGGTACAAAATTAAATAAAATTAAAGTTAATATTATTGTCCGTTAGGACTGGTGCCCCTTTTACGAGTGCTTTTATTTAATTTAGCGGGTGTAGAAGTGATGTTTAACTCCGCCCCCTTTCACACCCACTATTAAATAAAATAAATAATTCCTGTACCTTATGGCAAATAATTTTATTGGCAATTCACATGACAACCCACAACCTCAATGAGCTGAGGGCCGCCCTTCAAGAAGAGTGGAATGCCATGCTTCAGCAGACAATAAGTCTACTTGTGAACAGCATGAGACGTCGTTGTCAAGCTGTAATTGATGCTCAAGGGCACATGACAAGTTACTGAGACACTGACATTTTTTGTTGTGGTATACTGATCACTGTTGTTGGCTTTTGTTTCAATACATTGTTTGAGATGAGAAAATCACCACTGCATGCTTCTCTACTTTCATGATATATCTACATTTTCCATAGAAACAGACCCCGCATTTTTCAAAATTGCATGGGGAAGGGGGGGGGGGGTTAAAATCAAGTTAAATTTAGCAAACTTTATTGAACCAGTCAAACAACCCTAGTCATAAATTTCCAACAAATCAGAATAAATAATGGTAGGCCTTGTAGGGAGCTTGGAATGAAGAAGCGATGTGATTTTATAAATCAAAGTTTAATATCAGCTTCACCTCCCTAACATGTCTCATCTCAGTGCAGAAGCAGAATAAGAGGTCGAGCGCAGTCAGACCTTCATACTTATACCCACACTCAACAAAAGACATTGCATATCAAAGCTGACATCCCGCATTAACTTAATCCCCCTCCACTGTCCTCCGTCTCCTCCACCTGACCCTGGGTGGTCAGGAAGTTCGATCCAGTCTCCACCGCTGCGACTCCGTCTGTTCTTTGATCCTCGCTGGCGGTTGAGACCTCTTGTCCTGTTCTGAGGCGTGAGGTCATTCCACATATGTAATCACTAAACATTCTAATATGTCTATACATATATAGGTATGGAATATATGATTAATATAAGCCACAGCCCCCCCCCAAATGACTAAGAAAAGGACAATCAAATTAAGTTTACAGTTTAAGATAATCTCTATGACATATTATACTGTTAAACATCTTGACAGGGAAAACAAGGAAAAAATCTTTTCAGCAGTCATGATCCTGTAGAAAATTCAGTGGTACAACAACAGTATAGTAATATCACAAATCAGCCTTGAAACTGTCACGGCACAATCTGATAACATAGTTCACAACTCTTTGTCAATTTGCATCAGTCCCTGTGCCGTCTGGGTTTTAATCTTCTCCCGAATCTGCTGTAGGTCCGCTTTGGCGTCTTGGTGGGACCCTCCTGTAAGGAATCTGCAGCTTGGGGAGGAGAGTGGTTATTTGTTCCCTGCAGGGGGGCTGAGCTTTTTTTCTTGGGGGGTCTACCCCGCCGAGATGCTCTCGCCACCTGTGCAGGTTCGTCACTCAACAAGAAGGCAGGTCTGTCAATGCTGACTGTTTCTTTTCTGTCCCCTAAATCAAGCACAAAATGCTTATCACCAGGTTCCAGCACTCTGAATGGTCCGTCGTATAGTGGATGGAGGGTTGATTTTAAAGCTTCGTGTCTAACAAAAACGAACTCGGCGTTTTTTAAAGCTTGGGGGACAAAAACCCGTGGAAAAGAGTGATGTGCCGGTCCAGGGAGCGTGTCCGGTCCGGTGCTGCCTAAGGGCCTCAGGGCTGGAAGATGCCCAGGCTCTGGATGCTCTGGTAAAAACTCACCTGGGAGTCTGAGAGGCTGTGCAAAAACTAATTCTGCTGGGGAGGCATCTAGATCCTCTTTAGGTGCAGAACGCAACCCTAATAAAACCCAGGGAAGTTTATTCACCCAATCTGTATCCGTTAGTGAGGCCCTGAGGGCGGCCTTTAAAGATCTGTGAAAACGCTCGCATAACCCATTAGCCTGAGGGTGATATGCGGTGGTGCGGTGAATTGTCGCTCCTAAGCTGCTGGCCATGGCTGACCACAGTTCTGAGACAAATTGAGGCCCCCTATCGGACGTGACGTCCGATGGGACACCGAAACGTGCCACCCAGTTCGTTAAAAAAACGCGAGCGACTTCCGCGGCTGTGGTTGACGCCACAGGGACTGCTTCTGGCCAGCGCGTAGTACGGTCTATCATTGTTAACAGGTGTGTGAACCCTTGAGACGAAGGTAGTGGTCCCACGAGGTCGACATGCACATGGTCAAACCTCCTGGCTGGGATTCGAAAAGGCTCTAGAGGAGCTTTTGTGTGTTTGTGTATTTTGGCGCGTTGGCAAGACATGCAAGTCTTTGCCCATTCCTTTACATTTTTGCGCAGGCCCGGCCAAACAAACTTTTCCGCGACCATTTTAACCGAGGCGTGCACCCCTGGGTGCGCGAGGGAGTGAACCGAGTCAAAAATGCGGCGGCGCCATGCAGCTGGGACTACTGGGCGAGGTCGGCCGGTTGACACGTCGCAGATTGGGGGGGTACACGTCACGTAAACCCCTTTCCTCCAGTCTTAACCCTGTTGGTCCAGACAGGAGCGCACGCACGTCCGCGTCACTGCTTTGTTCCTCTGCCATGGCTGCGTAATCTATCCCTACGTGAATTGGGGCCGCGTATGCGTCCGCGTTGGCGAAGAGTTCTGCGGCTGAGGTAGTATAATCTGCCTCCTCGTGCTCTGGTGATGTCACAGCGCGAGAGAGGCAGTCTGCTACTACATTAAGTTTGCCTGCCACGTGTCGAATGTCTGTGGTGAACTCTGAAATTGCAGCTAGCTGTCTTTGTTGCCTGCCTGACCATGGTTCTGAAATTTTAGCCATTGCAAAAGTGAGTGGTTTATGGTCTACAAAAGCTGTGAAACACCGCCCTTCCAGCCAGAACTGGAAGTGGCGGATGGATAAATGAAGCGCTAGCAGCTCTTTGTCAAAAGTGCTGTATTTGCGCTCGGTTTGGTTTAAGGATTTGCTAAAGAATGCTAACGGTTGCCAGGTTCCGCCAACGTGTTGTTCCACGACTGCCCCTATGGCCACGTCTAAAGCGTCTGTGGTTAGCACTATGCGGGCCGAGGGATCAGGGTGAACCAACAATGTGGCATTCGCTAGAGCACTCTTTACTTCCGCGAAGGCGCTCTCGCGCTCCGGGGTCCATTCGACCGCGTTGGAAGACTTTTGTTTTCTGAGCGCGGCATACAGGGGTTGTATGAGTTGAGCTGCGCGGGGGAGGAAACGGTTGTAAAAATTCACCATTCCCAAAAATTCTTGCAGCGATCTGACCGTTTGTGGTCGTGGAAAATTTTTTATCGCGCGGACTTTGTCTGGCAATGGGACTGCCCCCTTTGGTGAAACTCTGTGTCCCAAAAAATCAATTTGTGACACGCCGAATCTGCATTTGGCTGGGTTGATTATTAACCCGTGCTCTTCTAGTCTCTGAAAAACTGTAGTGAGGTGTTGTTCGTGTTCTTCCTCTGACGGGCTGGCTACCAGCATATCGTCGAGGTAGACGAACACGAAGGGGAGGTCGCGTAATACCGCGTCCATCATACGCTGAAAGGTTTAAGCAGCGCCTTTGAGGCCGAACGGCATTCACAAAAATTCAAAAAGACCGAAAGGGGTTATTACAGCCATTTTAGGAATGTCTTCCGCTCGAACGGGGACTTGGTGATAGCCGCGGACCAGGTCTATTTTAGAAAAAATGCGCGCACCCGCCAGATGTAGTGAAAAATCTTGGATGTGAGGAATTGGGTAGCGGTCATGTGCTGTCGCATTGTTTAATCTGCGGTAATCGCCGCAAGGTCTCCAAGAACCGTCAGTTTTTGGGACCATGTGTAGTGGTGATGCCCAAGGGCTTTTCAAGTGCCTAATAATGCCTAATTTTTCCAGGGTGGTAAACTCGTCCCGTGCTATGGCGAGTTTGGTCGCGTCTAAGCGCCGAGCTTTGGCAAACATGGGTGGGCCTGCTGTGGTGACGCTGGCCTGCACAGGTGGTGGAGAAACTCGAGCTGAGCAGGGGATAGAAGAAAATGACAGTGAATTAACCAAGAGTCTATTTGGTAGATCGACTAACATCCCATGTGCACACAAAAAATCAGCGCCCAACAAGTTAAAACTCACCGCCGCTATAATAAATGTCCATCTATAATTGCGGCCGTGGATGCAAAGAGGCAGGTTCCTTTCACCGAAAGTGTCGATGATTGAGCCGTTGGCTGCCATCGCTCCATTTCCTCGGGGACCCATGGCCCGGTCTGCGTGGGAAGGGGTGATGAAGCTCAGCTGAGCTCCGGTGTCGATCAGGAACTGTCTCCCGGTGTGTCCGTCAGTCACATAAAGCAGCTTATTCGTCTCGCCGAGAGCCGTAGCTGCTAACGTTTTCCCGGCTTTGGCGTTTCCAGAATTTTTGAATTTGCAGGGGGGCACGCATTTGTACGCCCTCTCAGCGAAACGGTGGTGGTAATAGCAGAGGTCGTTCCGCCTGCTGCGCCTTGGTCGTGTCGCTGCCATAGTGGGTGGGCTCTGCTCCGTTGTCTGTGGTTCTCCGCTGCTCTGGGCTTCCGCACTGAGATCTGCAGATGCTGCTGTGGCCATCTGTTCGCCGCAGGCGTTGATGAGCCGCTGCGCTTCTCGGGCCAGCGCGCGGAAGTCCTGCTGGGTGTTGCACCGCATGTTGACCAGCGTCCCTCTCATGTGTGGCAGCAGAGTGCTGAGGAAGATGTGTCGGAAGAGGAAGTTGTCGTTGTCCTCTTCCTTAAGCTGCAGCAAGTCCTCCATGAGGGCCTTGGGTCTGCATCCTCTGTGGCCGTAGATCGCCAGGATCTTCTCTGCTCTCTCCTCGGCTGAGGGGACGAAGTTCTCAATGATGGTCGCCTTAAGTTCCCTGTATTTGTCGTGGGCGGGTGGTTGTTGGATTATGCTCCGCGCGCATCTTGACGTGGCAGCGTCGAGTTTGGCAACGATGTGATAAAATTTCGTCTCGTCCGCCGTTATGCCTGCCAGTGCAAACTGAGCCTCAGCTTGCTGGAACCACGAGCTCGGGTCGTTTTGCCAGAATTCTGGCAGCTTGACGGTGACGGCGCTTGTGTGGGCCGTCCCTGATGTGTCCGCCGGGTGAGAACGCCTTTCTTCTGTCCTCACGGCGGAGTTGGGGCTGGTGCTCGATTGAGCCCTCTCTGTGGATTCTGCCGTGGGGGAACGTCTTCCATCCGTTCCCCTGTCTGCATGGGCGCCGGCGCTTGCCTGGGTCGCCTCCGATGAGTTCGTCGCAGAAGAACGTCTCTGTTCCATCCTCACGTCTGGTCACCAGTGTAGGGAGCTTGGAATGAAGAAGCGATGTGATTTTATAAATCAAAGTTTAATATCAGCTTCACCTCCCTAACATGTCTCATCTCGGTGCAGAAGCAGAATAAGAGGTCGAGCGCAGCCAGACCTTCATACTTATACCCACACTCAACAAAAGACATTGCATATCAAAGCTGACATCCCGCATTAACTTAATCCCCCTCCATTGTCCTCCGTCTCCTCCACCTGACCCTGGGTGGTCAGGAAGTTCGATCCGGTCTCCACCGCTGCGACTCCGTCTGTTCTTTGATCCTCGCTGGCGGTTGAGACCTCTTGTCCTGTTCTGAGGCGTGAGGTCATTCCACATATGTAATCACTAAACATTCTAATATGTCTATACATATGTAGGTATGGAATATATGATTAATATAAGCCACAGGCCTGCTTATTATGGCCTATAATAAAACCACTAAAAACAACAAAAAAATGACTCAGCAAAACAAAAAGTGCATTAAACAAGAATTCTAGACAAAGATATTTTAAAACCATATAAATTAAAGTCCACTTTTTCTGTTTGGTCATGCTTTTAGCAATAAGGGCCATGTCTTTGGCAGTATAATTTGTGACCGAAGTTGTGATCCTTCTATTTTGCACTTTTGTTGAATGGGATAAATTTTCCAAATAAAAGAACCATATAGTCAGTTTCTTAGAGCTGGTTCCTATGTATGTATGTATGTATGTATGTATGTATGTGTGTGTGTGTGTGTGTGTGTGTGTGTGTGTGTGTGTATGAATGTGTTACCTGGGATGTTGAGAATGAATTTTAATGTATTCTTTATATTACAGTGGATGGCATCTCAAATTAGCGGTACTGCGACATAATTTGTACAACCAAAGCATGCCCCAAATCCAACTTATCTTGGAGTGACCCTTAATAGGACCTTATCCTTCAAGGAACATCTAAAGGGGACGGCTGCTAAGGTGAAGGTACGAAACAACCTGCTCTGCAAACTCGCTGGTGCAAAATGGGGGGCAGCAGTCTCCACCCTGCGCACCTCAGCACTGGCCCTTTCATACTCTGTAGCAGAATATTGTGCCCCTGTCTGGTCCAGGTCATCTTACACACACCATGTAGACACCCAGCTCAACACAACCATGAGAACTATAACTGGAACAATCTGCTCAACACCTCTCCCCTGGCTCTCTGTACTGTCAAACATAGCCCCTCCACACATCCGGCGAGCAGCATTAACTCAAAGGATGCTCCAAAAAGTTAAAGATTCTCCTCACTTACCAATCCATGCAGATATCTACACTCCACCCACTGCCCGACTTTCATCCAGACGGCCGATTTGGAAAAACCCTCCCCCAGCTGACTTTACCATCCAGACAGCTTGGCAAGAGGAATGGGAGACCAAGGAGGTCCCAAACAAACAGCTGGTGATAAACCCCAACCAACAGGTCCCGGGCACCAACCTCCCAAGGAGACAGTGGTCTACACTCAATTGCTTCAGGACTGGACATGGCCCCTGCTTGGCCAGCCTTCACAGATGGGGCAGTAGCCCTAGCCCACTGTGCACATGTGGAGAGGAGCAAACAATGGAACACATCATAGAGGCTTGCCCGCTCCAAAGACTGGAAGGAGGATTACGCACCCTCCATACAGCAAACCAGGAGGCAACTGCTTGGCTTAAGGACTTTGCATTCGCTAAATAAATAAAATTTGTACAAAACTATATTTTGTTTAGTTTGTACCTTCTGATGTCTGAAACACTGCCAGAGAACAGAGCTGGTGCTTTTTTTCTCCTTACATTCAAGGCTGCTGCACTACACCATGGCCAGCAAGCTGGGGCTAGCGGGGATCTCACCCCCCTAGCGGTCGAAATTCTCAGAAGAAATCAAGTAAGGTGACATCAGTCACCATTGGCACTTGGAATGTACGAACACTCATGGACAGCTCCAAAATGGACAGGCCTGAGAGATGGAAAGCACTTGTCGCAAGAGAACTCAGCAGGTACAACATCCACATGACAGCTCTGTGCGAGACCAGGCTTGCAGATGAAGGTCTGCCGGCTACACCTTTTTCTGGAGCAGTCGAGGCAGCGAAGAACGCCCTGAAGCAGGAGTGGGTTTCGCGATCAGATCCAATCTGATCAGCAAGCTTACCAGCCTCCCCAAAGGAACCAATGATCGCCTCATGACCCTGCGGCTCCCAGATTCATTCTCTCAAAGCTCAACAAGCACATCCAGTCCAAATAGCGTCCATAAGGGAAAAAGACAAAAAAGCAAATCAATGTCAGCAAGCTGGAACAGCCCTCTATGTGACAGAATCTCAGTGGGGACCTGGACAGCAAGCTTAGTCAGCTCGACCTCGGGGTGTAGGGAGCGGAAGAAGACTGGGCAGCTTTCAGAGACATAGTGTATGACACCTCACTCACTCATCTAGGCCAGAACACACACAAACGCCAAGACTGGTTTGATGAAAATGATGAGGACATCCAAACAGCTGCTTGACGAGAAGTGTGAAGTCCCCAGAGCATCCCAGCAAGACAGCAGATCTGCCTCTAAGAAGGAAATCTTCAACTCCATAAAAGGAAAGATGCAGACAAAGCTCAGAAAGATGCAGGACTTCTGGCTCAGCAAAAAAGGAGATGAAATGCAGCAGCATGCTGACAGCAACAACTCTAAACTCTTCTATGATACCCTTAAGCCCATCTGCAGGCCTCAGTCTTCTGGAACATCACCACTGCTCAGTGCTGATGGGTCCACTCTCCTCACCGACAAGAACACAATCCTGGAAAGATGGGCAGAACATTTCACCAGCATCCTGAACAGACCTTCGTCCATCAGTGCAGAAGCCATCACTCACATGCTCCAAGTAGAGGTGAAGATGTCTCTGGCAAAACCTCCAACAGAATCAGAAGTCCAAAAAGCGATCAAACTCCTTTCGAATGGAAAAGCACGGAGCTCTGGCTCCATCCCAGCTGAAATCTACAAGGCAGGAGACCAATTCTATTACAGAAACTCACCAAGCTCTTTCAGACCATGTAGCAGTAGGAAGTAATCCCCAGCTCAAGGATTCCGCCATTGTCCATCTCTACAAGAGAAAAGGAAACAGGCAGTCTTGCAACAACCACTGCAGGATCCCTCTCCTCACCATCGCTGCAAGATCCTCGCAAGAATCTTTCTCAATTGCCTCATTCAGCACTTGGAAGGTTGTCACCTGTGCCACACCTCTGTGGCTTTAGAAAGGGTCATGGAACTGCTGATATGATCTTTGCCGCACGCCAACTTCAGGAGAAGTGTCTAGAGCAGAACAGGGACCTCTACACAACATTTGTAGATCTGACCAAGGCTTCTGATACCATGAGTCATGAGGGACTGTGGAAGATCATGGCGAAGTTCGGCTGTCCTGACAAGTTCGTCAGCATGGCACGCCAGTTCCACAATGACATGCTTGCTCGAGTACAGGAGGTTGGAGACTCTTCTGAAGCTTTCCTAGTCACTAATGGGCTGGAACTAAGGGCTGTGTACTCACTTCCACACTTTTCAGCACGATGTTCACAGCCATGCTGTCTGATGCCTTCTGCAATGATGAAGAAAGCGCCATCAGGATCAGGTACAGGATGGACGACAGGCTTTTCAACCTGCTGAGCCTCCAAGCAAAAACCAAGGTGGAAGGGAACTAAGTGCATGACTTCAATTCAATTCAACTTTATTTATATAGCGCCATTTCACAACAACAGTCATCTCATAGCACTATCAACTGTAGGGGGAACCCCCACAGTTGCAGAAAGACCCCAGCAATCAGGCGATCCCCTGTGAGCAAGCACTTGGCGACGGTGGAGAGGAAAAACTCCCTTTTAACAGGAAGAAACCTCCAGCAAAACCAAGCTCAGGGAGGGGCAGTCATCTGCTGCGACTGGCTGGGGGGTGAGGGGATAGAGAAGATGAAAAGAACAGACATGTAGAGAGCAAACAGCACGATGGGGACTCAATCTATGGGAGAGAACAAACAAATGTTAATGACCAGCAAAAAAAATATTTCATTGAGAGTGAGGAAAGGAGTGAGGCCCAGTGCATTACTGGAGGTCCCCCGGCTAACTAAACCTATTAGCAGCATAACTAAGGGAGGGTTCAGAAACACATGATCCCTCCCTAATTGTAGGCTATATCAAAAAGGTAGGTTTTAGCCCTATTCTTAAAAACAGAGATCGAGTCTGACTCCCGAATCCAGATTGGCAGCTGGTTCCACAGGAGAGGAGCTTGATAACTGAAGGCTCTGCCTCCCATTGTACTTTTGGAGATTCTAGGTATTACAAGTAATCCTGCATTTTGGGAGCGTAGTGCTCTGTTAGGATAATACGGTAGTATCAGATCTTTTAAATAAAAAGGAGCCTGATTGTTTAGAGCTTTGTAAGTAAGAAGAAGGATTTTAAACTTAATTCTAAACTCTATGGGAAGCCAATGAAGGGAGGCCAGAACCGGAGAGATATGATCTCTCTTTCTAGTACCTGTTAAAACTCTTGCTGCAGCATTTTGGATCAGATGAAGACTTTTTAAAGATGTTTTAGGACAGCCTGATAATAAAGAATTACAATAATCTAATCTCGAGCTAACAAAAGCGTGGATCAGTTTCTCAGCATCACTCTGAGACAAGATGCTCCTAATCTTGGCAATATTACGCAAATGATAGAAGGCAGTCTTAGAAACAAATTTAATATGTGAATTGAAGGACAGATCTTGATCAAAAATAATTCCAAGGTTCCTCACAGAGCTATTAAGAGAAAGAGTAACCGCATCCAAACTGAAAGTTTGATTTGGAAAGGTATTTCTAAGGTTTTTTGGACCAACAAGAATGACTTCAGTCTCATCTGAATTTAATAGCAGGAAATTACAAGTCATCCAAGCTTTGATTTCCTTAAGACAGGCTTCTAACTTGGCTAATTGATTACTATCATTTGGCTTCATTGACAGGTATAATTGTGTGTCATCTGCATAACAATGAAAATGTATACAGTGCTTTCTAATAATGTTGCCAAACGGAAGCATATATAAACTAAAAAGAGTAGGGCCTAGCACAGATCCCTGTGGAACTCCATGACTAAGCTTTGAGTTGAAAGAAAACTCATTATTTATATGAACAAACTGGAACCTATCAGATAAATAAGATCTAAACCACTGCAACAAAGTTCCATTAAGTCCAACATAGTGTTCTAATCTATCAAGTAGAATATTATGATCGATAGTATCAAAAGCTGCACTAAGGGCTAAAAGGACAAGTACAGAAACCAGTCCATTATCAGATGCGATGAGGAGGTCATTAGTGACCTTCGCTAAGGCTGTTTCAGTACTATGATGGATTCTAAACCCGGATTGAAACTCTTCAAGTAAACCATTTCCCTGCAGGTGGTCAAATAATTGCGTAGCAACAACTCTTTCTAAGATTTTTGAAATGAAAGGGAGATTAGAGATTGGTCTATAGTTAGCTAAAGCTCCTGGATCTAACGTTGGCTTTTTGAGTAAGGGCTTAATTACAGCCGTTTTAAAAGCCTGCGGTACATGGCCTAAAGTTAATGAAGAATTGATTATATGAAGAATAAAGCTACCAATAAGTGGGAAGACTTCTTTAAATAACCTGGTAGGAATAGGGTCTAAAAGACAAGTTGAAGGTTTGGATGAGGAAACTATTTTGTCTAACTCACAAAGGTCGATTGGAGTAAACTCATCAAGACAGACATCAATGAATGAATTTATTTATTTCGGATAATACAGTACAGGTTAAAAGAAACTGTATAATATAACAACAAGGTCAAATTAGACAAAGACTCCTTCTACTAAACAATTCCACGTGAGTTATCCGAAATGGGTGATGGCTGAAGCCGCAGCTTATATTGCCCACCCATATTCCATCCAAGAATTCAAAAGAAAAAAGAGTAAACAAGACAAGAGTGATTACAATTTAGAACAAAGCTAAGACAAAGTGTGACTGAGAGAAAAAAAAGAAAACTAAGCTAAGCTAGGTTAAGCGGTTACTATTTAAGACAAATCTAAGACAGAATGTCACAGAGAGAAAAAATAAAAAAAAACTAAGCTACAACACAACACAGGCTGGATATGTCAATCCTTATGTGAGTTTACATGTCGTCTTGTAAATATGTTTGGAGTATTTCTTCCTTTAGTTTTTGTTTAAATTGTCCAAGCGTTGTACATGATTTTAATTCAGGTCCATAATCATTCCATAATCTGACTCCTTGCACTGAAATACAGTGTTGCTTGGTGGTTGTTCTCACTGTAGGCTTTTGAAATATACATGTTCCTCTGAAGTGATATTGTTTCTCCCTTGTTTGGAACAACTTTTGGATATTTGCAGGCAGTGATAAATTCTTCACTTTGAACATTATTATTGCGGTTTTAAAGTCAACCAGATCTTTCAACTTGAGAGTTTTTTGTTTAAGAAAAAGTGGGTTTGTTGGTTCCCTGTAAGCTGCTTTGTTTATTATTCTAATAGCTCTCTTTTGAAGCATAAAGAGTGGATATATGTTTGTTTTGTATGTATTTCCCCATACTTCATTACAATATGTCATGTATGGGAGTATTAATGAATGATACAAGGTGTATAGTGTGGGTTGATTCAGCAAATATTTCACTCTGTGTAATATTGCAATTGATTTGGAAACTTTACCTTTAATATAATTAATATGTGACTTCGGCGACATATTAATTCAACATCGGCGACCACACACTTGCGGTGGTGGACAAGTTCACCTACCTCGGGTCGATCATCTCCAGCAATCTCTCCCTAGACGCCGAACTGAACGCCCGTATCGGCAAGGCATCGACGGTGATGGCCCGTCTGGCGAAGCGAGTCTGGGACAACTCTATGCTAACCATCAACACCAAGATAAGAGTCTACATGGCCTGCGTATTGAGTACTCTCCTATACGGCAGTGAAGCATGGACCCTCTACTCCTGCCAGGAACGCCGACTGAACGCCTTCCACCAGCGCTGCCTTCGCAGACTACTGCACATCACTTGGCAGGACCGTGTCTCCAACATTGACGTCCTGGCCAGAGCAGATGTGCCCAGTATGTTTGCCATCCTGACAAAGAGACGCTTGCGATGGCTTGGCCACGTCAACCGAATGGAGGATGGCCGCATCCCCAAAGACTTACTGTATGGGGAGCTGGCTACTGGAACTAGATCAAAGGGACGCCCAACTCTCAGATTCAAGGATGTTTGCAAGCGTGACCTCAAGGCTGGAGGCTTTAACCCCTCCGACCTGGAGTCAGCCGCCTCCGTCCGCTCCAACTGGCGGACCATCACCCAGGATGTCATCCGAACAGCAGAGGAAAGAAGAGACACTCGCTGGGGGGAGAAGAGACTCCGCAGACAGAGGAGACTGTCGAGACCCCCACTACACTGTGAAGAATTTATCTGCAACGGCTGCGGCAGGACCTGCAGATCCCGTATCGGCCTCTACAGCCACGCCCGACGGTGCAGCTCCCTGAATGATGACCCAAGGCACAAAACCCCCCCATGATCTTTCGAGATCGATGGAGCCAATGAATGATGAATGATGTGACTTCCAACACAGTTTGTTATCAATTATTACTCCAAGGAATTTAGTTTCAGATACCCTTTCAATCTCTACACCATTTACACTGAGTTTGGGTACTGGATTGTTGTAATGGTTGTTAAAGACTATAAATTTTGTCTTACTTAAATTGAGCGTTAATTTGTTTGAATCAAACCACAGTTTAAGCTTTTCTAATTCCTTCCCGAGTGTATCCAGAAGTTGTTCCAAATTGTTTCCACTGCACAGCAGATTAGTGTCATCGGCAAACAATATTAAGTCCATTTTTTCTGAAACTTTACATATATCGTTTATATACATATTGAATAATAATGGTCCCAAAACTGAACCCTGTGGGACTCCACAGGTGACCTTCAGCAACTCTGAGTTTTTGTTGCTAACACATACATACTGATATCTATTCTTTAAGTAACTACTTAACCAGGACAGTGCTACCCCTCTAATACCAGAATTTTGTAGTTTCTTTAATAATAAATTATGATCTACTGTATCAAATGCTTTTTTAAGATCTAGGAATACTCCAACTGAATACTCTTTATTTTCAATGGCTGTTGATATTTTTTCTGTAAATTCCATTAGGGCATATGCAGTTGTCCTCTTGTGTCTGAACCCATATTGCTGCTCACATAGTAAATCATTCTTCAGTATGAAGTTGTCAATTCTCTCATAGAATATTTTTTCAAGTATCTTGGAAAATTGCGGTAATAGTGAAATTGGTCTATAGTTTGAGAGTTCCCCTCTGTCGCCCGTCTTGTATATCGGAATTACTTTAGCTATTTTCATTGCATTGGGAAATATACCTGATTGGAGAGACAGGTTGCAGATATATGTCAGTGGTTTTACTATGCATTCGATAACAGTTTTGACTAGTAGCATGTCAATACCATCACAGTCAGTAGATGTTTTACTTTTGAACGATTTAACAATTTCAATGACCTCTCTTTCGTCTGTGTTCTTTATGAAGATGGAGTCTTTTACAGCAGTGTTATTGCATATTGTATCACCTGTTGGCACCGTAGTGGGTATTTCTCGGGCCAGTTTAGGTCCAATGTTAACAAAAAAATTATTAAATTCATCTGCAGGTGAAGCAATATTCACACTCTGAGTCGTTTTATTATTTTTTGGAATATTAGTTGGGTAGCTTGTATTTCTGCTTTTATTTCCAAGGATACTGTTGAGTATTGTCCATGTATTTTTAATATTGTCTCTGTTTTTCTCCAGTTCTTTACTGTAATAGTCTCTTTTACTACATCTTATTATATATGTTAACTTATTTTTGTATGTTTTATACCGCTGCTCTGCTTCTTTTGTTCTTTTCTTTAGGAAAGCTTTATATAATAAATTTTTCTTTTTACACGCCTTTTGTAGTCCTTTGGTTAACCATGGCTTATTAGCAAATTTGTATTTAAGCTTTTTTATTACTAATGGGCAGTTTTTTGCATAAAGAGTGGTTACAATATTTATAAATGTGTCATAGGCTTCATTTACATCTGATACATAGACTTCTGTCCAGTCTTGCTTCAGCAAGTCCTCTTTAAGAGAACTGATTGCATTTGGTGATTTGTGTCTGAACGATTTTGAAGTTTTTTCTGCGTTGGGCCCCATGTGGCCATGGATAAGTGCAAAGGTTGGCAAGTGGTCACTAATATCATTTATCAATAATCCACTTTCTATTTTCTTATCGAAAACATTGACAAACAGGTTGTCAATAAGTGTAGCAGAGTGAACTGTGATTCTACTGGGATGTGTTATTGTGGGATATAGACTCATGCTGTACATAGAGTTCATGAACTCTGTAACTACATTTTGTTGATGAGGATTCAGTAAGTCAATATTGAAATCTCCACAAATTGCTACCATTTTCTTACTAGTAATATTATTGTACAGCTCGACTAATTTATCTCTGAATGTCTCAATGCAAGTTCCCGGCGTTCTATATATGCAGCTTATGATTAGATTTTTTGTTTTGTCTAGGTCAATCTCAACAGTAACACATTCCAAAATCCCTGGTAGTGCTAAGGACATTTCATTTACAAGCTTACACCTGTACAGGTCATCAATATACAGTGCAACACCACCACCCTTTTTTTGAGTTCTGTTAATATAAAACATCTGATATCCTTCTATTGCCATCAGGGGAGCCTGCTCTTCGTTAAGCCAAGTTTCAGAGACTGCAATAGCTGTGAATTTTCTGTCTAGCTGTTTTAAATAGTCCTGAATCTGTGGAAAGTTTTTGTTAAGACTTCTGCTATTGAAGTGTATTATTGACAGTTTACCATCTAATTGCATTTGACTTTTGAATTGTTTTTCAGTATAATATTCACAGTGGTTATGAATATTATTGAAAAAGTGGTTATCAGGATCAATATCATTCTCCATCTCTTGTGGTTTATGTTCAGCATAATGGTATGTTTTTAGAGTTTGAGTTTCCTCATTCTGTGTCAAATGACTTCCTCCAACTGGGGATAATTGATGTCTACTTGAGTCGGTCATAAGTTTTTGTTTGTTTTGGTTATTTTTATTAAAGTACTTTGGCATGGTGTATCAAAAGAACTATTCTTATCGTGTGTATGAATATGGATTATCATTGGTTCATAATTTTCTAATCAGTGTTCATCTGTATTTATCTAAGTCAGTAGCATCTCTGATCATTATACTCTTTGCTTGCTCAGGTGATCCATTTAGTTTAATCCAAATTCTACAATTTCTTGTCCAGGTTGCTTGTATCCTATTTTGTTTTTTTTTGCATCCGTGCCTGTCGTGCTAATTCAGCGTTTTTTTTTTGTCAGGTGTTCATTTTTGTAAACTTGAGTTTCCTTTAGCTTTTTGGCCTGCCTCAGTATGTTATTCTTTACCCTTCTGTTCACAAAGCGCATCACAATTGATTTCTTTGTTTTGTTATCTTTCTTCGGTAGAGCATAGCAGGCTGAGATTGCATTGGCTTCTACCTTAATGTCTTTATCATTAAGGAACTGAAGCACTTGATTTTCTAAGGACAAAGATTCTCTCATGGGTGCATCTTCACCACTCAGTCCTACTGTGGCATGGGCGTATGACTGATATCTGATGTCTAGTCCACTTATAACTAGGTCATCAATACGAGAACCTTGTTCAAGATCCTCGACGCGTTGCTCCAAAAGACGCCCGTGTTGCTCCAGGTCCATAATTTTTTTGTCTTTTTCTTGAATTATTAAATTTAGGGCTTGTACCTGTTCTATTAGGCCTATTATTTTGTCCTGTTGGCTAGTCAATTTGGCCAATTCTTCTGACATAAAGCTCAGAGCTTTTTTGATTTCTTCCATTTCCTCTTTCTTTGGTGGCATCTTACTGACCTGTAGATAGAAGTAAACAGAGAATCCGGCTAGACCTCAACTAGCCCGGCCGCTGCTGAACTCGCCGCAACAGCTCCTGCACAGCTCCTCCGCCAAGTAGCGCTGCACAGCTCCGCAGATCACCCCCGTCATTCACCACCGCCTGCCGCCGTCTGCCTGGCCGGTTATGCCGCACACCGCCGGCGCAGCCGAGCTTCACCGATCACCGCTGCCGCTCACCGCCGTCTGGCTGGGTGGCACCTCCGCTAGGCCCCATCACCGACCGCCGTCAGTCTGGTAGTTCCTCAGCTGGACCTCGCAACTGAGTTCCGACTCAGGCCACTGTCCTGCTGGGTCCAGGCGGCCCCGTCTCTCACCAACGCCGCGCTCGAGCTCCCAACTGAAGCTCCTTCCCAATTGAAGGAGTTGTAGAAGTTACAGTATTTAAGTTAACTGTGGGAAGAATCTGATTGATTTTATCTCTGATGGATGAAATTTTATTATTGAAAAAGTTCATAAAGTCCTGACTAGTAAGCTCTAAGGGAATGCTAGGATTGACAGTCCTGACTCTTTGTCAACCTGGCTACAGTGCTGAAAAGAAACCTGGGATTATTCTTGTTCTCTTCTATTAATGCAGAGTAATAACTCGTTCTAGCTTTTCTAAGAGATTTTTTTATAAATTAAAAGATGATTTCTCCAAGCTAAATAGATTTCATCTAAATTAGTGGAGCGTCATTTTCTTTCTAATTGTCGAGTCTTCTGTTTTAAGCTACGAGTTTCTGTGTTGAACCAAGGAGTTAGAAATCTCTGATTAGACTTTTTCTTTTTTAAGGGGGCCACCAAGTCTAGAGTCTGATGCAGAGAAGCTGAAACACTATCCACCATGTTATCAATTACAGAAGGAGCAAGCTGTCTATAGCTTATTTCCGTTGTGTTGACACATGGCATAGAGGAAACAATCTGCATAAATTTGGTAACAGCATCATCTGAGAGGCATCTACTGTAATAATATTTTTCTTTAGGAGCCAAATAGTCAGAAATAGTAAAATCAAAGGTTAACAGACAATGGTCTGACAGTACAGGGTTATGAGGAGACACTACAAGATTTTCTATTTCTATGCCATATGTCAGAACAAGGTCCAATGTATGGTGGAGGTAATGAGTAGAATTTCCTACTTTCTGAGAAAACCCAATCGAGTCTAATATTGAATTAAATGCCACATTAAGGCAGTCACTATCTACATCCACATGTATATTAAAGTCCCCTACTATAATTATTCTATCAGATTTCAGCACTAAATCAGCTAAGAAATCAGCAAATTCGGATAAAAATTCTGAGTAGGTTGATGGGTAGGGGTGGGTTCAAAAGATCGATATATCGATATAGATCGATCCACGTTTGACTGAGCCGATATCGATCCACAAAATCCACGGATCGATCTTTTAATATGATATTAATATATTTTAATATAATATTTTTACGTTTGTAAACATCTGCTGAGTATAACCGGGTCGAAACCGGGTCAGTAAGCCAGGAACAATGGCCGAGAACCATAAACAACCGATGCGCTAACGGAGCTAGCAAGCTGACGGATATGCTAGTTCTTCTTCTGTGGTGTTAAAACGGTTCTCATCCGGCAAGAGTTCCCTGCCGCGCGTAAACACGAAAGACGTGTGCACGCGCGGCAGGGACGTTAAGAGATGTGCGTGTCTCTTAATTTAGCAACAAAAGTCACCATAAAGACTGTCCTCAACAGCTTCTGAATATTTTTCATAAAGCAGGGATAAACAGACTTTTACTCCGTGCAGCGCTGTGTTGGAACATTAAGTTGACTACTGATAAACGGAAAATGCGCGGAGACTGAAACCCGTGAAGCAGAGGGAGACTTGGAGCTGCTGAGACTGTAAGTATAATATCATTTGTTTGTTTTAACATTTATGTCGTTAATTAATAATTTATCTGGCATGATGGTGGTTTCTTTTACAAACTATGGACACAGAGAGAACTGTTGGTTAAGCGCTGTGAATAAATGCAGAATTAAGGTATATTTTATGAGATTATGGACTTCTGCCACTTAAGTAAGAGATGTGAAGAGAATAAATCACAATAAAATTAATAAAGGCTGCAGTACAACAAGCTATTTTTACTCAGTAGAACTAAATTGAAATGAACAAACCTCAGGAAATGAATTGAAACCCTTTTCAAACACTGAAAGTTAATTTGTAGTTAAAATATATATATAAAAAAAACTAAATTATCAAACCCTACTGTGGTGTGGCGATCTAAAAATATGAATGTTAATTTTACTGTGAAATCTATTCTTTTTATCTGCCTTCAGATGTGTGAAGACTAGAAGCTTCATTCTCACTGAGACCTTCTGAAGGTCAGAGGTCGTCAGTGGAGGAGCATTCCTGCTTCATGTGGATTTCAGCACAGAAGGAGACCTTCAGATTCAAGATTCAAGGAGGTGCTGCCATCACTTTCTCCACACTAACATGCATTCAGTGCAATTTAGTTGCTGTAATGACAAATTCTTTTATTTCTTTTTTTTAAGTTCTCAGCAAGAACACAATATTGGTCCTTTTTTTTACAATTTTACTGAGCATTTAATTCTAAATAAATCACTGTTTAACAGGAAATTTTTGGCAATCCTGTACTTTTCTTGTGGTGTTACGTAGAATAGCATCACTGTAAACTATGGTAAAAGCAGCTGCTTTAAATCTGTACTTCCTCACACAACTTTGAGTGCAAAAAAACTCTAAAAGTGCCATAACTTTTTGGAAAAGCTCCCACAAATCCAGGCTTTTTGGGCCACAACAATCACAAAAACAGCTGACAAAATCCTGGAGGGACTGAAATACAGTGAGATTATGAATGCATGGTTCATGCATTGAATTTGTTTACTTACTCTGGGTGGTGAACTTGACACGACACACCCTTTGCACTAAAGAAAGCACCTGTGAGCACTTTATGAAATGATAAGTGAAATAATAAAAAGTGCATTATTGTAACTGATTTTGGGTCAGTTCTATACGTGATAATTTATGTATTAACAAAGTTAGAAGATTCTTGGTACAATTTGCAGCATTAGGTCTCAAAGATTTTTGTTTCATGGGAAGTAAAATGGCTATTAAAAGGGTAATTCCCCAGATCGAATCGGGATCGAATCGAATCGATTCAGAATCTCAAGAATCGGAATCGAATCGATTCTGGAAATTAGGGATCGTTCCCAGCCCTGTTGATGGGGGACGATAAACTATGGCAAATAAAATTGGGTTTAACCTAAAATTGCTAAAGTGCCCAATACTGAGGACCAGGCCCTCAAAGGAATTATAACATGTTTTTTGCTTTACATTAACTAGTAATTTGGAATGGTAAATTGTTGCTACTCCTCCATGACCAGAACTTCTGGGATTTTGACAGTTTAAATAACCAGAGGGAGTTGATTCTTTTAAACCAACATAATCCTCTTGCCCTAACCAAGTCTCTGTAAGGGAAATTAAATCAATCTGATGATCAATTAACAGATCATGGACTAACAGAGACTTGAGAGTTAGAGACCTAATATTTAATAAACCACATTTAATTTTTAAATTATGAGGAGGAACAGAGGCCAAATCATTCAATTTAGAGGCTTTATGTTTAATTTGAGTTTTACCAATATTTTGCTTAACCACTTTGGGATGCTTATATATTATATTTTTATTTACTTTGGAGGGAGCAGACAATGATTCTCTGATGGGGAAGACAGGGGCTAAGCTGAGGGGTGGCGGATGAAGAGGAGCTGCAGAGAGGCGTGTAAGACTGCGACTCTGCTTCCTGGTCCCAACTCTGAGTAGTCATGGTTTTGGAAATTTGGATAAAAAAGATGCCAGATTGTTAGATAAATGAGAAGCACCATCCAAAGTGGGATGGACGCTGTCTCATCTCATAAGACCAGGTTTTCCCCAAAAAGCTCCAATTGTCAATGTAGCCCACGTCATTTACAGGACACCACACAGACGGCCAGCGGTTCAAGGATGACGAGCGGTCAGATTGGGGAGGGGCCCAGAGAATACTACACTGGCAGACATCGTTTTTGCAAAGTCACACACCGATTCTACATTAAGTTTCGTGACTTCCGACTGCCGGAGACGGATGTCATTAATGCCAGCGTGAATAACAATTGTGGTTCCTGTTCACAGACGACTGTGCACTCAATGCCGCTACAGAGGCCCAGATGCAGCAGAGCATAAACTGCCTCTCCACTGCTTGCAACAACTTTGAGCTCATAATCAGTACGAAGAAAACTGAGGTCCTGAACCAACCCGCACTGCAAAAGACTTACGTGGAACCAGTCATCACTGTCAAAAGGGAGACCCTCAAGGCTGTCAACAAGTTCATGTACCTCTTCAGCACACTCGCTAGGTCTGTCAACATCAACGACAAAGTCGATTCGCTCATTGCCAAGGTAAGCTCAGCATTTGGATGGCTACATGCAACAGTGTGGGAAAGGAGAAGCATCAGGTGATCACAAAACTGAACGTGTACAAGGCAGTTGTCCTGCCTTCCCTACTGTACACCTGTGAGACCTGGACAATCTACGAGCACCATGCCCAAAAGCTAAACCACTTCCACCTGAACTGCTTCAGAAAGCTCCTGAAGATCACCTGGCAGGACAAAATCCCTGACGCAGAGGTCCTCTTCTGAGCTGAGCTGCCTAGCATCCACACCCTGCTCAACAGAGCCCAGATTAGGTTGGCTGGCCACCTTGTTTGTATGCCTGACTCACGCCTACCAAAGAGACTGTTCTACAGTGATCTAGCAGTGGGCAAGCGCTCACAAGGTGGTCAGAAGAAGTGCTACAAAGATACTCTTAATGCCTGCCTGAAGATCTTTGACATCAGTCCTGACACCTGGGAGACCCTAGTGCTTGACCAACAAGACTGGCATAGCCGTACCAGCAAAGGTGCTGCCTCCTTTGAGCTGAACAGGATTGCCAAGGCCCAGAGAAAACATGAGCTTTGCAAATCCAGAGCCACCCCTGTATCTTCTGCCCATGGAGACCATCTGTACCCGACCTGTGGCAAAGCCTTCCATGCCTGCATTGAACTGATCAGCCACAGCCGGACACACTGCACTCAGTCCTCTTCTGACATGGTTTAATGACCCAGTGACAAAACATGGACTCCAAATAGATGCAGTTAGGTTTATTCAACAGATTAGTGGATGTTGGTGTGTGTAAGTGTAGGCAGGAACTGCAGGGAACAGAGCGGGACAACATACGGCCTGGCAACCCTAGGAACACACAGAGAGGGTTTGTTAATGAGAGCTACAGCTGGAGGAAGACAGTTATGCTGAGGCTTACTGTGAGAGAAGATGGTGTGGGTCTCAGGTTCAGCACGACGGCTATGGCCAGGAAGACAGTGCCTTCTGCAGTGGGTGCAGCTCCTGCTGGAGAGTGCCTAGGGAGTGGTGGCGTTGTGGAAGAGAGGAAGGAATCCACCGCCAAGGAAGCGGTGGGGGGGGGGGATTCCACCGTCACGGGACTCCGCCTGTGCACAGGGGACTGGAAGACAAGGTGAGTTGAAAGAGTGGGCTTAAGTGAGCAGCTGGAGGAAATCCCCGATGATGGTGGAGGCAGGCTTGGGTTGAAGACTACGACAGGCTGTAGACAATGGCAGATGAAGCTTGTCTGGAGCTCAGTGAGACATCTCTGCACTGCAGGCTTGGGCAGTGTGGTAGAAATAGGCCAGGGCATGATGGAGAGCAGGTGTGCGCACAGCTGGAGATAATGAGCAGAGCAGACCATGACAGTACTCCCCCCCCTAACGAACGCCTCTTGGCAGACATTCCAGCCTACCTGGGTGCGCCCGATGAACTCCCTGATGAGGTCCTTATCCAGCACGCAGGCGGGACGCACCCAGGACCTTGACTCCGGACCGTAGTCCTCCCAGTCCACCAGGCATTGCAGGCCGCGGCCCCGGTGACGGACGTACAGGATGACGGTTACTCTCCACGCCGGGCTGCCGTTGACCATCCTCGGAGGAGGTGGAGACTTGGGAGGGGGACACAGAGGGCTGGAAGACACAGGTTTCACTTGGGAGACATGGAAGGTGGGACATATGTGGAGGGAGGGGGGAGAGCCAGCTGCACAGACACTGGATTAATAATGCAGGAGATAGCAAAGGGACCAATAAAGCGCTGTGCCATCTTCCTGTGCTCAGCCTTCAGATTGATGTTTTTAGTAGACAACCAAACCTGCTGACCCACCTGGTATGAAGGGGCTGGGGTCCTGTGGCAGTTGGCCACCAAGGAATTGCATTCTGCCGTGTGGCGCAGCGCAGCCCGGATTGCCCTCCACAGTCTGTGACAGCGTCTCAGGTGTGCCCGAACAGATGGCACGGCAATGTCAGCATCTTCCTCAGGGAATAAGGGAGGAGAATACCCGAGTGAGGCCTGAAAGGGAGACATACCTATGGCCGAAGACACTGTTGAGTTGTGGGGATACTCGATCCATGGCAGATACGAGCGCCAGGAGGCGGAGTTAATCGAGGCCACACACTGCAGCGCCGCTTCCAACTCCTGATTGGTCCGTTCGCACTGGCCATTAGATTGAGGATGGTAACCAGACGACAGGCTCACCGTGGCCACAAGGGCGTTACAAAATGACCTCCCCACCTGGGAGATAAACTGGGCCCCCCGATCGGAGACTATGTCCAAGGGGATTCCGTGCAGTCTCACCACATGCTGAACCAGCAGGTCCGCCGTTTCCCTGGCTGTAGGCAGCCCCTGAAGGGGAACAAAATGGGCTGCCTTGGAGAACCTGTCTACTATGGTGAGTACAACAGTGTGGTTGTTGGAAGGAGGGAGGCCCGTGACGAAATCCAATGCCACATGGGACCAGGGCCTGCCGGGGACCGGGAGAGGATGGAGCAGCCCAGCTGGAGAAGACAATGGGGACTTGCTGGTGGCACACTGGGGACAACCACAGACATACTCCCCAACGTCCTTTTGGAGAGAGGGCCACCAGAACATTCATTGCAGGAGCTCCTCCGTGCATCACCTTCCTGGGTGACAGGTGAACTTGGAGGAATGAGCCCAGTGAATAACGTCACCCCGGACGGCCGATGGAACAAACAGCTTGCCCACTGGGCCCCCGCCCGGGTCCTTCTCAGTTTCTTGTGCCCTCCAGACCTTCTCCTTGATTCCCCACGAGAGGGTGCCCATGACACAAGAGGCAGGCAGGATGGGGTGATCCTCAGGGTCCAGGGCATCAGTGGCAAATTGCCTGGAGAGGTCGTCCGGCTTGGTGTTCTTGGACCCGGGGAGGTACGTGATGATAAAGTCAAAACGTCAAAAAAACAAGGATCAGCGGGCCTGGCGAGCATTCAGGCGCTTGGCCGTCTGAAGGTACTCCAAGTTCCTGTGGTCCGTCCAGACCACGAACGGCTGTGAGGATCCCTCCAGCCAATGGTGCCATTCCTCCAGTGCGAATTTAACAGCCAGAAGCTCCCTGTCACCGATACTATAATTGTGCTCCGCTGGGGACAGCCACCGGGAGAAGAAAGCGCATGGTCGGACCTTACCATCCGCCTGACAGCGCTGGAACAGGACGGCATCCACTCCAGAATCCGAGACGTCCACCTTCACAAGACACTGAAGGGTAGGATCCACCTGTACCAGGATGGGGGACTTTGATAACTGCTCCTTGAGGTCCGCAAAGGCCGTAGCCGCCTCCTCCACCCACTGAAAGGGGACCTTGGTTGAAGTGAGGCATGTCAGAGGAAGGCCCAGGCCGCTGCAGTTCTTGATGAACTGGCGGTAGAAGTTTGCATACCCCAGGAACTGGCGGAGCTGCTTCCTGGAAGAAGGAGTCGGCCACTCCACCACCGCCTTAATTTTGCCAGGATCCAGGAGAATCTCCTTATGAGAGATGATAAACCCCAGAAATAATAATAATAATAATAATACATTTTATTTAAAAGCGCCTTTAAAGACACTCAAGGACACTTTACAGAAATAGATAAAAACAAAGTATCAATAAACAACAAAAACATAAAAACGACAATCATAAAAAAAAAGGATGTCTTGGAGGCATGGAACTCGCATTTCTCAGCCTTGACGTACAGTTGGTTCTCCAACAGCCGCTGCAGCACTCCCCTCACATGCACCTGGTGTTCTTCTAGAGATTGGGAGAAGATTAAAATGTCATCCAGCTAGACAAACAAATACACCCAGGAAGTCCCTCAGCACATCATTAATAAGCCGCTGAAAAACAGCAGGCGCATTGGTTCGATCGAAGGGCATCACCAGATATTCAAAATGACCATTAGGGGTCCAAAACCCCGTCTTCCACTCATCTCCTCCGTGGATCTGCACCAGATGGTAGGCGTTGCAGAGATCCAGCTTGGTGAACCAAGACGCCCCCTGGAGAGAGTCAAAGGCAGTGTTGAGTAAAGGAAGAGCGTATTTGTCTTTGATAGTGATGTTGTTCAACTCCCTGAAATCAATACATGGTCTCAATGAGCCGTCCTTTTTGCCAACAAAAAAAACACCGCCCCCACTGCCGAAGAGGACGGATGGATTATGCCTAACTCAGTGATTCCTTGATACATGCCTCCATAGCTGCCTGCTCCGGGGGAGAGAGGCTGTACAGCCGGCTAGATGGAAGCTGAGCTCCAGGGTGGAGGTTAATGGCACAATCATACAGCCGGTGGGGGGGAAGGGACAGGGCCTGGGTCTTACTAAAGACGGCTCCAAGGTCATGATACTCGGAGGGAACTCTAGATAGGTTGGGGGGCTAGGTAGTGGGAGCCCCCAAGGGCATGGACGGTCAGCAAACGGCTGATTGGAGACAAGCGTTGAGACAAAACAAACTCCAAGACTTAATACTACCCAAGCGCCAGTCAATTGTGGGATTATAGAGACGCAGCCAGGGGAAACCAAGGATGACTGGGGACGATGAAATCAGCAGTACGAAGAACTGTAACTCCTCCCGATGATTTCCCGAGACAACGACTGATACTGGGGCAGTTTGCTGGGACACAATGGCCATGGGGGCTTTTGAAAGTGCAATCAGCCGTAGCGGAGACTTAAGAAGGAAAGCCCCCAATCGGGTTGCCCAGGTCCCTAGAAATAAAACTTTGCTCTGCCCCTGAGTCAATTAAGGCCTGTGTGGGAATTTCTTTATGTTGATGTAGGAAACGAATGGGAAGAAGGAGTCTAGTCTGTGTGTTTATATACTCATATTTATCCCATCCAGCTACAATGCTCTACACTGTGTGTCTGTGTGTATATATATATATTTATAGTAATATGTACATATGTATATTAGCTGCTCTTGCTTGCTTTTTTTTTTTTTTTCTTCTTGCCTTCTGATTGTTGCTCTGAGTGTTGCTATCCCTGTGCTGTTGCAATCCTGGAATTTCCCCGTTGTGGGACTAATAAAGGCTTATCTTATCTTACCTTATCTTAGATAGGGGATTAGGCTCAGGTGAGTCCGTGAGTCCCCCTACTGCGACGCACGGACTTTTGGCCGAAGTTGGCAAGATGCTACCTCGTGCTCCTCGCTCCCGCAATAGAGGCACAACCCTAACTCATGGCGGCGCTGCTTCTCCACCGGAGTCAACTTAGACTGTCCCACTACCATAGGTTGCGGGGTCACAGAAGAGTCAGAAGGTGGAAGGGCCAATAGGGGGGTTAGAGGAGCATGACGGTACTGGGCCCCTGAGTGACCATAGGATTTTCGTTCCGCTGCCCGTTCCCTCAGCCTATTGTCTAATCTAATGGCTAAGGAAATTAGCTCAGACAGCCTAGTCGGCTTCTCTAAGGGGGCTAGCTCATCCTGAAGGCTAGGGCTGAGACTCCTAATAAAAATGCTACAGAGGGAAGCGTCCTTCCACCCCACCTCAGTAGCCACTACCCGGAAGTCAACAGCATAATTGGCTACAGCCTTGGCGCCCTGTCTCAAGTTTAGCAACCAAGAGGTAAGCACACTGTCCCAGTCTGAACGGTCAAACACTTCATTGAACTCCCCAATAAAGTGACCATAAGTCAAACTAGCATAGCTAGCCCTAGCCATCACCGCATAAGACCACGCTGGTGCTCGCCCCTCCAACAAGTTAATCATGTAGCTGATTTTACTATGGTCAGTAGTGAAATCCTCAGGTACCCACTGGAAAACAAGCTCACATTGCATGCCAAAACCCCTGGCCTCTCCTAGTTTGCCGCTGAAGCGGTTGTCAGCCGAGCTGGGGGCCCCTGTCTGAGTTGGTTAGCTGGTATGCTAGCGGGAGCTGAGGACCCGCTGGGGATCAGTAAAGTCTGGGAGAAAACCTGGGAGCTAGTTAGCCAGTCTAACCGGTCGGTGACACGAGCTAATTGGGTCAGAATGGTTTGCTGCTGATTAGCCAATTGATCTATTCGGATTTCCGTGTGATTTAATCGGCGCACCAAAGTGCTGTCAGCTGGGTCGTTCTGGTGGAGATGTACTGACATGGTTCAATGACCCAGTGACAAAACACAGACTCCAAATAGATGCAATTAGGTTTATTCAACAGATTAGTGGATGTTGGTGTGTGTAAGTGTAGGCGGGAACTGCAGGGAACAGAGCGCGACACCGTACGGCCTGGCAACCCTAGGAACACACAGAGAGGGTTTGTTAATGAGAGCCACTGCTGGAGGTAGACAGTTACACTGTGGCTTACTGTGAGAGAAGATGGTGTGGGTCTCAGGTTCAGCACAATGGCTACGGCCAGGAAGACAGTGCCTTCCGCAGTTGGTGCAGCTCCTGCTGGAGAGTGTCTAGGGAGTGGTGGCGTTGTGGAAGAGAGGAAGGAATCCGCCACCACAGGACTCTGCCTGTGCACAGAGGACTGGAAGACAAGGTGAGTTGAAAGCGCGCTTACGTGAGCAGCTGGAGGAAATCCCCGACAACAGTGGAGGCAGGCTTGGGTTGAAGTCTATGACAGGCTGTAGAGAATGGCAGATGAATCTCGTCTGGAGCGCAGTGAGACATTTCCGCACTGCAGGGTTGGGCAGTGCTGTAGAAATAGGCCAGGGCGTGATGGAGAGCAGGTGTGTGCGCAGCTGAGGATAATGAGCAGAGCAGACCATGACATCTTCCCTGTGATGTCCTTGGTCATCGTCAAGGACGACGGACGAACAACAACAACAACATGTGTGTGCGTGTGTCATTTCATTTTTTCCCCCTTTCCTCGCACTCTGTCAGTGTTGCCAGATGTACATAAAAAAAAACTAGCATCTCTGCTCCATGAAAACAGGCTCAAAGGAAGCAGATTCTAAAGAAAAAAAAATTGCAGGAAAAAAAAAAAAGACCTGGCAACGACCCTGATATGAAACTCGGCGGGGGTGAGTGTAGCTGTGTGAGAGAGGAAAGGAGAGAGAAACTGCCATGAATGCTCAAGCTAAGCAATAAACACATCACATATATATCTCGGATAGTAGAATGTATCAATATAACAAATATTCGTAATATCGCCCAGCCCTGTCTCCAACTTTCTATTGCTGAACAACATATTAGCAAAGACCATTTTACATTCACATAAAACTTATAAATGAAATAAAGACTGGTGAGATTTGTCAGAAACCTCGGCACAGAGACAGCACTCAATAAAATAGCATATGATGTCAGCATATATGTATGTGCCAATCAGAATAAAGTAATTATGGTTCCAAGGGGGCATTTGGTTTGCTACAGTTACAATTACCAGCCACTGTATGGGCTGGTAATTGAATATTATATTATATGTGTAAAAGGATTCATTTGCGAATGTTAACATGTACTGGATTGTAAAAATGTACATATGATTGTAGAATGTGTTTTGGCTAAACTGAATCCTTTTGTGAGATAATTGTTGATATTCATCCATCCATCTTCTACCGCTTTTCCGGAGGTCCGGGTCGCGGAGGAAGCAGTTCAAGCAGAGAAGCCCAGACTTCCCTCTCCCCAGCCACCTGCTCCAGCTCTTCAGAGGGGATACCAAGGCGTTCCCAGACCAGTTGTTAATATTAATTATGTTAACTGGGTGAGGCAATTGCATAATCTTAGAACCACATACCTTTGCCAGCATGCTTCCTGGTGGTATCCGGGCAAAAGACTCCTCAGGGGTTTGAGGGCCTTTAAAGGATACCAGCAGGAGGTAGTATAGGATGGTGGAGTAAAGGGGGAGTTTAATATGGAAATAGGGGTTTGAATTATTTATTGTATTATTTATAGTGTATTTATGCTGTTATTTATTCTGCAAATATTGTGGGGAAATTATTTATGTATTTATGTCCTTTTTAGATATTATTGGGCATATGTGGGAAGCTGAAATGTTCATTGTCTTACCTGGGATTATGGTATGTGACAATTAGGTTAATAACCTCACTGAGTATATTAACAGGTGTTTTCATTTGGTTTGGGTGGGGTGTCGGATGCGCGTTGGAGTTATTGCCTGTGAAGATTGTTGGAATAAACAGAAATTGCTGGTTGAAAACTTTTGGAAGCCTCCTCTCTTTCTCTGGTGCCTTGACCGCTCGGTTCGTTGGTGACAAAAGTATAGAAAGAATGTGGGCTCAGATAAAAAAAAAAAGACAGAGGATAAATAAAAAGTATGCTAGAGTACTTATAAAAATCAATGTAACAGATTCCTATTTTTAAAAAAGTGTTAAAAGAAACCAAAGCCATTTTAATATGATGTGACAAACATGTATACTTGTCTTAAATGACACGTTTAGCTGTAGTAGGAGGACATTTTCAGACATGAGAACATTGCATTAGTCTTGTGTGTCCTTTGGACAGAAACGTTCACATGCAGTTATGACAGATACTGAGGGAACCGGACCCAGGAGAACGAGCCCCCCACAGCCCTCTGGCCTCAGCAGTAGTAGACTTAGAACTGCAGCATCTGGGAGAGTTTTAATTCTCTTCTATTACATTTTTATTCTACCTTTGTTGTTTGCAGTTGTTGATCCTAAAAATCCTTAAATTAAGTGAGCTAAAATTAACTTCCTGTCTGTAAAAATGACAAATGATCCTTAAATCTGTATTTTCAAAGGTCTTAAAAGTACCAAAAACGTGGTTAACAGGATAGCTGTTCTCGCTTGCATTTTCTCATTAACTTCCAACTTTTTTTCAAATAAATTGGTACATTTTTCCTGATCAATTAAAAACATATTGTCTCCTAAATTTTCCTCTTTGGCCTCCTTCAATCTGCTGCGCCAATCTAGGCAAATCCAGAACAATCCAGGTTCCCTCTGTGGTCTGAAAAAGGTTAAAACATTTACAAGCAGCGTGGGTACCGCTACTCTACGCAAAACTGACAAGAATATTGTAAAATTGTCAGGAAAAAGCTGGAAATTACAAGAAAAAAAGTTGGAAATATACAAGAGAGAAACTGCATATTTACAGGAGAAAAGTAGCAAATTTTTGAGTAAAAAAAAGGATTTATGAGAAAGTTTCAAATCTACAAGAAAAAATTGTGAATTTAAAGGAAAAGAGGTGCAATTTTTTTAAGAAAAAAGAATAGAAATTTAAGCGAAAACAGTTGAAAATCTTTGAGAAAAAATTACAAATTCAAAGGAAAAACAAGAAAATTTACAAGGAAAAATGTACAGATTTTTGCAAAAAAAACAACAAAAAAACCTGCAAATTTACAAGGAAAAAGCTTCAAATTCTTGAGAAAAAAGTTTCACATCTATGAGAAAAAAATGCTAATTTAAAGGACAAGATGGAAGAAATATATGAGAAACAATTTTCACATAAGTTTAGTTTAGTTCATTGTTTTATTGGTCAGGGACCATGTCCAGAAAAACCTTAAACACAGGGTAAAGATGTTCTGTACCAGGTTCTAACGTTCTCACTAATTCCCATCTGTAGACCCTGAGGCAGGAAGAAAGATATTCAAAGAAAAACAGCACATATAGAAAGCAATTCAGGTCGGGATTCAAAAACTGTTGACCCTGAAACAAGCAGGGAGAAAGTTTAAACGGTAAAAAGATGAGAGAGACGGCACACATCAAAACAATTTAAGAGGCAATATCAAATCCCATTTAAGGTGGCGAGTCGAAGCTGGCAGCCTTGATTACCTAAAATCCATTTTTTAGTCTCTGTGGAAAAGTAATTTGTTCTGGTCTTCAAAGCAGTGGGGAGCTTGTTCCATTCCGCGATAGCTTTGTATGAGAAGGCTAATTGTCCCAAAACAGTTTTACGTAGGAAGATACAACAATGCCACCTAGAGGAAGTCCTTGTTACTCTGCTATTTTGTTCAGAAGTCAGGTACGTAAAAGACTTCAGGGGTAGGGGTGCAGAACCATGGATAACTTTAAAGACCAACCGTATATTTGCATCCATGATCATATTTTAAAAGCTGAACCTCTTGTGTTTGGCAAGTAAACCATAATGGTGACGCTGTCGTGTCTTCTGATCCAGAATTTTGATGGATTGTTTATCCAGGGATTTCAAGGGTTTCAGAGTCGTACTGTTGGCTTGTGACCAGCGGGAGGCGCAATAGGAGAAAAGTTATTATGATATAATGAGACCAGTTTGAGAAGAAAGTTGCAGATTTATGGTGAAAAAAGGTTCAAATTCCACCATCATAGACACGGGCGACTTCTGCAGCTACGGATCATCACTACGTGGGATGTTGAGGAAAGTCCTTCCAAAGCTGAGGATTGGCTGTGATTTTATTCCCCTTTCTTCTTCAGGAATAAAAGTGTCTGCTCACGTTCCACAGAAACACTTTTTCAGTGGACTTTGCTGACATTGTGACTGAGCTACAGCTCATTCAGACGCTGAATCACCAGGCAGAGGCTCAGACAGACCACTGGAGCTGCCGCGCTTTCTGACGTTGTCCGTTTCATCCTGGACCTGACCGGTCCCTGCAGAGCAGAGACAAGACAGTCAAGGAGACGGACGGACAAATTGTAATAGCCAGACTCACCTTTGACGTTCAGCATCAGCTTCTAGAGATGCTCCTCTTTTTGCTCTCCACTCTACATTCAGATTTTCCACAATCTCTCTATGGGATTCTTCAGGGTGACACTGATGTTTCCAGGTTTCAGCAGCTCTTTATCATCTCTGTTCCACCTCTGTAGAGCCGGTCCTGTTTTCCTGGCTGGGCCGAGCCGTTCTGATGCATGTGGACTATCTTTGCTGGTTTACAGAGGATCCACCTCACTTCAGTCTTCAGGAAGGTCCCGCCTGCTTCTGAGTGGCAGGAGGACAGGCTCCGCCCCTCCTTCCCCTTCACCTGATGGACTGCAGGGACAGAAAAGGACAAAGCTGAGAGGTCAGCACTGATGGTGGGACAGAACCTGGTGGGGCCGCGGGCTGATTTCTTCTTCAACAAGGGGGGTGGGGGTGCAAATGTAGAAATGGGACTTAGGTGCAAATTTGCAGGAATAAAGGTGCAGAAATATGATAAGAGAAGGCAATTTAAAAATTACAATTTAACTACATTGAATCAAAATGTAACCAGGATCCAGACGAGCATTCCACATTAACAAGAAAAAAGCTGAACATTTACAAGAGAAAAAAATCACAAATTTATGAGAAAAGCTGTAAATGTACAATAAAAAGAGTTGTAAAATTTTTAGAAAAGAAGTTGCTAATTTTTGAAAAAATAAAACTTAAAAATCCACCAGAAGAGTTAGAAATGAACAAGATGCAAAACGGCCAATTTTTGAGAACAATGTTAGAAATTCACAAGAAAAAAGTTTCAAATCTATGAGAAAATTTTGCAAATTTGCAGGACAAAATTAGCAAATTTAAGAGAAAATTTTAGCAAATTTATGAGAAAAAGGTAGCAAATATTTGAGGAAAAAGTGTCAGATTTGCAGGGAAAAAGTTGCAAATGAAGAAAAAAACTGAAAATTTACAGGAAAAATATATAAATTTCTGAGATAAAACTTTTAAATTTAAAAATGTTCTGCATTTCTGCTTAGAATTGGTGCTTCAAATTCATTTTATTCAGTTCTGTAAGGTAAAAACCCCCATTTCTAATGACACTGAGGAGACAATTGTGTCTCCTTCAGGTCGGGCTGGACGTCCCCCCCGTCCCCCCAGCAGCTGTGCGTGTGAATGGGGACGGAGGGACGATGGTGGGTCGTCCCCCTCAAACCAACTTCTGATCATCTGGACTGAGTGAAAGAAGTGACGACTGAGGCTCTGCAGTGATGACATCAGTCAGTCAGAACTTCTCCCTAAAGCGTCACATCCACATGAAAACAGGAAGAGAGTGAAACTGATGCAGCTGACCTCTGACCTCCATCAGTGCAGCTGACCTCTGACCTCCAGGTTCTCTCTCTGGCCCAGGATCTTCCTCTGGTCTTCATAGACGCTGCAGGTGTTTGTCTCGTCCTCAGTGGGATCTTTCAGCATCAGGCTGACGTCTCCAGGCCTCGGGTCTTCATTCTTCTCCGTCCAACCTCCGTCTCCTCTGTGCTGCTCCTGAGCACCATCGCAGCCGTTCTGAGACGCGGGAACCTTAAAGTTGCGCCCAACAGTCCACTCCACTCCCACGTCCTCCAGCAGGTGAACTTTGGTTTTGCAGAGAAGCAGGACAGGCTCCTCCCCCAAATCCACTTTCACCTGAGGGACTAAGAGGAGAAAAATGACCTGAGCTGATGAGCATCAACAGTTCAAAGTGAGTTTTAATTGTTTTTCTTCAGGTTCTCTCCTGCGCTGACGGCTCATTGGTTCCTGTTCAACAACAGGGATGAGGGGGTTCACAAACTTAGCAGCAGCTAGAAATGTTACTGAGGTACAAATTTGGAAGAGTAAAGGTGAAAAATAGGATCAAATATGCTCATTTAAAATGTCAAAATGTAAATTTATAATGTGATTACAATGAAAAAAAGATGAACCAGCATCCAGATGAGCGGTGCAAATTTATAAGAAAAAGGTTTAAAGATTTACAGCTAAAAAGTTGCTAATTTACAGGTAAAAAATATCACATTTCAGGAAAAAGTTTCAGATCTAAAGGAAAAAAAAAACTTGCTAATTTACAGAAAAAATAGAAAATTTACAGAAATTTTTTTTTACACATTTAAGAGAAATTTCAAATTTAAGACAAAACAAAGCAAATTTAAAGGAAAAAAGTTGCAAATATTTGATAAGTTTCAGATCTACAGGAAATAACTGACAATTTACATAAAAAAATTGAAAATTTTTGTTTAAAAAAATAAAAATTTAAGAGAAAAAAAGTGCAAATTTATTTGAGAAAAGTTGCAATTTTTTCCAGGAGTTCCTGGATGCAGCAGCAATATGGCCGCCGAGTCATCTGAGGACTGGATCTGGGGACCAGAAGTGACACAAAGTTCCGTGGAAAGGACGCCCTCGTGTGAGCTGGAGACAGGAAGTTACTCACGTAGCGGCCAGGAAAACAAAATGTAACATTATAATCGGCTAAAAAACATTAAAATATGGCGTCCTTTCCATGGAACTTTGTGTCACTTCTGGTCCCCTGATCCGGTCCCCAGATCTGGTCCACAGATCCGGTCCACAGACAACTCGGCGGCCATATTGCCGCTGCATCCAGATGAGTTTCACTTTTTCAGAAACAAGTTGCAAATTTACAAGAAAAAAGTTGCACATTTTTGAGAAAAATGTTTCAGATCTACAGGGAATAAATTTGCTAATTTCGAAAAAAGTAGAAAATTTATAGGAAATAAAAGTAGTAACTTTGTCTCTTTTTGCGTTTCTGCTTAGAATTGTTGCTTCAAGTCAGTTTTCTTCAGCTGTGTGAGCTGATTTCTAAAGGGCGATGATATTGGGGGACAGTTGTCTCTGTTGTCCTCCTGATTTCCACCTCTGAATGTTGAAGAGTACGGGGGACGTCAGGTTAACCAGGGGGAGGATTTTTGCTCATTTTGCTCACAAAGGACCGACTGGATGCAATGAAGAAGCTCAAATAAATCCTGAAACAGTGACAGAAACACGGTGAGGAGGAAGAGCTAAACTCAGTGATGCACAAGCACAGTTGATTTAACCTCTTGCACTCCGGTGTACCGCAGACGGGCACGTCTCTGTGTCCCAGAGCACATGAGGGTGCTCTCGTGCGCCCTCGTGCGCTCTAGGACGCACGAGGGCGCTGCGTCCAAGCGCGCACTGAAAAAAAAAAAGTTCTTCCACTGCAGACACAGCCACGAACAGATCAGATGTGATTGACCTCTCATTCGACTAATAAGAGCCTTGAATTGGGTTTCTGAAACCTTGAAGAACCAATGACTGAAAACCTAGCAAGAAGGACCCGCCTACCAACGCTGTGAATGCAGTGAGCCAATTGAAGCACAGAAGTTCAGGCTGGGTGAAGAGAGACTGACTGCTGCAGCAGATGAAAAAAAGGACCCGCAGGAAGAACCTGCTACAGACCCAGCAGCACGGAGACCACCCACAAGTGCGACCTGCACTTATTCCAGCAGAATAGACGTTTAGGATTCTCTTTCATGGTCATCATAGACCGACGGAGGCCGACGACAAAGGTCGTAAATCATTCGCCAAAACCACAATCATGGAAGCGCAAAACCGCAATAATGGAATTATGTTTTGACCGGGAGCCACGAGTGGACCAGCGTCCGTCGCGTTCGTCTGACAATGAGGAAGAGAAGTTTGCCAGGACACTGCTGCTGTGAAGAGGTAAGGTGTTATAAACTAAATTATTCTTTATCCCTGAAAATTGTAATCAAAAAATGACTTTTGACCGATCGGTAAATTACAACTGTGCGGCGCACGAAGTCCGAAGTGCGTGCGCCACGGTACACGATTTGTTCGCCGCGTCCGGACCGTGAATGCCCCCCCCCCCCGCTACTCTTCTGTAGCGAGGGGGGGGGAAGCCGCGGTGACTACACCGCGGTCGCCACATGAGTCTATTCCGTCATGTAGCGATGGCTGATGTCCGTCCTCTGTAGCGAGGGGGGGGGACACCCCCCCCCCCCCCCACACACACAGCCCTGAGTGTCACCTTTCATTAGAGCCCAAGATGAAGCTTCTATATTGAATCATTCAAAAGTTACAGATGTTTTTCCAAACTGTGCCATTTGGCACAACTTGGCACAGTTCAAAAACGCCTGGGAACTACCTGAGAACAAAGTTGGGTAATATATTCATTTTTTGTGGTATTGTTATAAAATTTGGACCTCAGCTGGATAACACTTGGTTCTACATTTCTCTTGCATTTTCCAGCCCGGATCTGAAGCTGTGTGTTATTTGCAAGCATTTGTATCCAAAAAAACACCCAGGCCAAATTTATTTTCTTCAAGTTCAGTATGTTTAGATGACTGTAACTCAGTGGCAGGAGCACTTAGAGAAATTATGACTGTTTTGCCAAAAAATTCAAAGTGTTTTCTTTTAAATGAGACCAACCCCATGAAGATGCTGCAAAGGGTTGAAGAACAGCTTTCGATTTACTTTGGGCACGTTATTTTTTGGCGTTTTTAGGGAAATTGACCGGAGTGCAAGGGGTTAAGAGACGAGACTGACTCCCAGAGGAAATAAATCAGTGAGAAAAGAAGAAGCTGAATGATGAGCAGGAAGGAGCTGAACTGATCTCTGACCTCCAGCTTCACTTCCTTCTTCATCAGGACGTCCCCTCCCTGTAGACGGAGCAGCTGCAGGTGTCCCTGTCCTTCTCTGTGGGATCTTTCAGGATCAGACTGAGGTTCTTCATCATCAGACGACTTGTCTTCATCTCCGTTCTGCTCCGGTAACGTTCCTTCTGTTCTTCAGGTGGGTCAGAGCCGGACCAGCCTGCTGTCCTCATCCATCCATTTCACTTCAGCATCTTCAGGCAGGTGAACGGTGGTTATGGCTGGCAGCTGGATGCTCTTCACCCCTGAGTCCACTTCCACCAGAGGAGCCGGGAGAACGACAGCAACACGCATGAGTTCAGAGAACCACACAGAATCATGGAATCAGGAGTTCTCATGTGTTGTTGATGGAACATCTGCTGATCCTGAGGCCAGGCTGAGCAGAACTCTCAGCTTTTCTCCACCAAAACACTGACATTTGGCCTGAGAAACCAATGCTGGGGCCTCCTCACAAGTCTGTCTTTTTGCTCTCAGAAATTGGAAAGTTTTCTCGTACATTTGACACTTTTTCCAGAGTTTGGGGATTTTTGGTGTAAATTTGCAACTTTTTCAATGTAAATTTTCATTTTTTTTTTCTCATAAATTTGTAACTTTTTTTTTTCAAAAGATTGGGAATTTTTCCCTGTGAATTTTCAGTGTTTTCCATCCATCCATCTTCTTCCACTTAATCCTTTTTGGGTCGCGGGGGCTGGAGCCTCTCCCAGCATCTTTGGGTGAGAGGCAGGGTCCCCCCTGGACAGATCTCCAGTCCATGGCAGGACCAACACAGAGAGACAGACAACCATTCACTCTCACAGTCACACCTAAGGACAATCTAGAATCCCCAGTTTGATGCCAGTTAACCTAACCTGCATGTTTATGGACTGTGGGAGGAAACCAGAGAAATCCTGGAGTAAAGCCACACAGACACGGGGAGAACATGCAAACTCCACACAGATCACTGTTGGTCGGGGGCTGGGATGGAACCCGGGATCCCCCGGCCAAGGGGGAGTTGCTGTGCTGCCGCAGTGCTAACCACTGCGCCACTGCGCCGCCCCGTCTGACAAAATCATGAGGAAAAAACAGAATGAAAATTTAAAAAAAAAAATCCAAGGAAATTTTAGAAAATTTTGTAGTTAAAAAATTCAAATCAGGAAATAGTAAAAAAAAAAAAAAAAGTTGCAAATTTGCAAACAGAGATAAAGGCACAAAAAATAAATAATATCATAAATTTGCAACTTTTTTCTCAACAATTTGTGATTTTTTTGCAAGTTTGCAACATTTTTGTCATCAATCAAAATTTTTTAGAATAATAAAAATAAGTTTATTTATAGAGCATTTTTCACAGAGTCACAAAGTGCTTAACATGGTAAAAAACAAAGCAAGTAAAATACAGCCACATAAAGCAGTAAAAGAACAAAGTAGACAGTAAAAGCACATAAAAATATAATCAGCACATAGTTAATTAAAAAGCCAGGCTAAAAAGGTGGGTCTTTAGCTGCTTCTTAAAAACATCAATGGAAGGTGCAGATCTAAGTTCAAAAGGTAAGGAGTTCCACAGTCTGGGAGCAACAGCAGTTTGGTTCTGAGCCTCGTGCTAGGGACTGCCAATAGATTCTGATGAGAAGACCTGAGAGACCTGCTGGGATGGTGTAGATGGAGCAGGTCACTGATGTAAAAATAAGATAAGATAAGCCTTTATTAGTCCCACAACGGGGAAATTCCAGGATTGCAACAGCACAGGGATAGCAACACTCAGAGCAACAATCAGAAGGCAAGAGAAAAAAAACAAGCAAGCAAGAGCAGCTAATAAACATATGTACGTATTACTATAAAATATATATATATACACACACACACAGACACACAGTGCAGAGCATTGTAGCTAGATGGAATAAATATGTAAATATATAAACACCCACAGTACGGAGCATTGCAGCTAGGTGGAATAAATATGCAAGTATATAAACACACACAGTGCGGAGCAATGTAGCTAGATGGAATAACATGTAGATATATAAATATATAAACACCCACAGTACGGAGCATTGCAGCTAGACGGAACAAATATGCAAATATATAAACACACACAGTGCAGAGCATTGCCGCTAGATGGAATGAAACAGCATAACCGTCTACCCAGCTATCCTGCATGGTATGATTATGTGCCCATACACACTCTCACCCTCCATAGCGACCGGCATGCTCCTAGTTGTATGCCGGAGAGGACCACTGTGTAAGTCTATTGCATCTTCTGCATTCAAAAAACTATTAGTTTGTTACGTCTTTTTTGCTATCTCTGCGAGCAGCCCTGCTTAGGTTGTACAGTCTGACAGCCGTTGGTAGGAAGGACCTACGAAACCTCTCGGTTGTGCACCTGGGATGATGTAGTCTGCTGCTAAATGAGCTCCTCAGTGCATTCAGTATGTCCTGCATAGGGTGGAACTCGGACTCCAGCAGAGATGACAGTTTAGCCACCGTCCTTCTCTCTCCTATCTCCTCCATCGGATCAAGGCGCTGCCCCAGGACAGAGCTAGCTTTCTTAATCAGTTTGTTCAGTCTCTTCCTATCGGCTGCAGTAATGCCACTGCCCCAGCAGACCACTCCAAAAGTGATGGCTGATGCCACCACCGTGTCATAGAATGACTTCAGCAACGCCCCTTGTACACCAAAAGACCTGAGTCTCCTCAGCAGGAACAGCCTGCGCTGTCCCTTCTTGTAGAGTGCATCAGTATTGTGTGACCAGTCTAGTTTATTGTTCAGATGAATACCCAGGTACTTATAGGATGTCACCATCTCGATGTCTGTTCCCTGTATATTTACTGGTACTGTGAGGGGCTGCCCATGCCTGCGGCAGTCCACCACCAGCTCCTTAGTTTTCCTCGCGTTGATCTGGAGGCAGTTCCGATGGCACCAGTCCACGAAGTCCTGGATAAGCCCTCTGTACTCAGCTTCATCTCCATTGGAGATGAAGCTGAAAATGCACCTCTTCATGAATGGCTTTGTAAGTAAGAACAAGAACTTTAAAATCAACTCTAGAATTTGCAGGAAGCCAATGCAAGGAGGCCAAAACAGGAGTGATATGACAGAATCTACTGGACCTAGTTAGTAATCCTGCAGCTGAGTTCTGGACTAACCGTAGGCGGTGTAAAGAGGATTTACTAAGACATGAGAAAAGAGCATTACAGTAGTCCAAATGTGAAGAAACAAAGGCATGAATAATAATTTGTAACTGACTGTAGGAAACCAGTGACCTAATTTTGGATATATTCCTAAGGTGGAAAAAACAACTCCCGGTCAGAGACTTGACATGCTGATCAAAACTCATCGATTGATCAAAAATGACACCAAGATTTTTTAGATTAGACCGTACATTAGAGCTTAATGAGCCAATGCTATTAACCATCTTAGGAATTAGATTATCAGGTGCTCCAATAAGAACTTCAGTTTTGTCAGCATTAAGTTGCAAAATGTTACTAGACATCCAGTCCTTAATTGCAGGCAGACAATCATGAATAATTTTTAAATTGTCAACATGGTCAGGTTTAAAAGAGAAAAATAACTGTAAATCGTCAGTGTAGCAGTGATAAGACACACCTTTAAATTTGCTGATGACAGAACCAAGTAGCAGCATATGTCATAAACCCCCCGTGCGCCCTTCCGTTGCACATGGTGGAGAGAAGGGAGAATGAAGATTTAAGCGCAGCGTTCACAGAACACACATTTATTGATTAAATGTTTAACACAGTTCAGATACAGATGAACACGTTAGTCAAAGTACCATGAGAACGCGCTCGGAGAGCTGGGAAGACTGCAGGGCATTTAACTACTCGGGGAAATGTAAACAGGGCAACAGCCTAAGCGTGGTAGTTTGCTACATGGAGGAACGCCACCAGAAGCACAGCAGAATACTGCCAGGGGAGGAACGCTTCTGGTTGAGCATAGCAGCAAACCACGGAGAGAAATGCAAGCAGTTTACTCAGAACTAAAAACAGTCCCGAAAGTCCAGTACTCCCAGCGAGCATAATCCAAATGTCCTTCTGACATGACGGTCACACCAAAGAGAGTAGATGTGACTCGTACAATGACTCAGTGGCGTTTGTCTAGCGAGGAGCTGCTTAAGTCCAAACGCCACTTTTCACACAAATTGGGAACACCTGCACGGGACAGATAATTACCGGGGCTGGGACAGCTGGTGGAATACAGAGAGTGAAGGGACATGGTAGGACTAACAGACTGTCAGCAGCATGAGAAAAAGATCACGAGGCTGACTAACAGCTGCCGGTCAGGTAGCGGCTAAAGTGATGTGATGAAAACACAAAAAGCACATACACAGTGAAGCCAGAACCCACAAAGAGATCAGGGCCGAGCCGGAAAAAACCAAGCCGGCTCGGCTCATGACAGCATATATAGGGCAAATAAAAGTGGACCCAGAATAGAACCCTGAGGCACCCCACAGTTTAAAGGAGCAGAGTCAGATGAAAAAGAGCCAACAGCCACAGAAAAACTCCTACCCGAAAGGTTCAGGTTCAGGTTACTTTATTTGTACCCGTAGGTAGATTTGTTTTGCAGTCTGGTGACATCCATATTTACAAGCCACAATTACATTCAACATAAACACATACACAGGCACACATGAAGCTGACTATAAACATGATAAAAAATACTCAAGGCTCCATCAATCAGGATGTAAAGACAAAAAGATGAGGGAAAAACCAGAGATAAGAGAGAAGGGTCATATTAAAAAGTTAAGACTAGTCAAAGAGGTTAAAAACTCAAAGGTCTAAAACCCAATAAAAGATTTAGAACCCAAATAAAATCCTACAAAAATAAGTAAATATAAAATGGAGTTAATAAATAGGTACCTAAATTATGTGCAATATATTGTTACAACTTGTTCAACTCTTTGACAGCAGCAGGAACAAAGCTGTTTTTGTAGCGCTGGGTTTTACTTTTTGGGACAGCAAACCTCCGTCTTGAGGGAAGAAGCTGAAAGTTGCAGTGCAAAGGGTGGGAGTCATCATTTAAAATGGAGGTAGCAATCCTCTGTACCTGTCTGGTGTACAGGGATGTCAGGCTCAGCTGTGACTCACCAAGCAAACGACTGGACCATCTGACTACCTGATCCAAGGACTTCCTCTGTTTCAGTTTTATCTGACCAAACCATGACACTAAAGAAAAGGATAAAACAGATTCAATAAAAGCCCGATAAAACATTGTCATTATGGGTTCAGTCAATTTGGAAGCGTACAAGTTTCCTCAAACAATGCAAATGTTGCTGACCCTTTTTGCACACCCTTTCACAGTTCTCTTCAAAGTTTAAATTACTATCAATAATCGTCCCAAGATATTTGTAGGATTGTACACATTCGGTGGCCTAACCTTTTAGTACGGTGACTTTGTGCCTGGGAGTTTTCCTCCTAAAGTCAATAATCATATCTTTAGTTTTTGTCGTATTCAGCTGCAGGTAGGAATCCTCACACCAGTGAACAAAATCATCAACTACTGAGCCGTGGCCACTCTCACCATCCTGGAGGAGACTGACAATAACTGAATCATCAGCATACTTTATAATGTGTCTGTTGTCATGTCTGCTCCGACACATGTTTGTGTACAGGATGAAGAGTAGTGGTGACAACACACACCCCTGAGGAGAGCCTGTAGAAGAGCACTTTAGGTCAGACAATGTACCATTGACCCTTACTCTCTGCGTCCTGTTGGTTAAGAAATCCAGAATCCAACCCACCAGATTATTGCTCAAATCAAATTGTTGCAGGAGCCTTTCAACTAAAATATGAGGTTGGATTGTATTAAAGGCGGAGGAAAAGTCCACAAATAAAAGCCTGGAGAGAAAAGGTAGGAGAAAAACCAATCCAGAGCTTTTCCAGAAATCCCTACCCAATCTCTAAGCCTTTGTAACAAAATACAATGATCGATAGTATCAAATGCTGCAGTAAGATCTAATAACACTAAAACAAAGCATTTGCCAGTCTGATGACATTAAAATATCATTCGACACCCTAAGAAAAACGCTCTCTGTCGAGTGTTTCTGACGGAAACCTGACTGAAATTTGTCGAAAATATTGTGTTCAATCAGAAAGTCAGTGAGCTGCATGGCAGCAACTTTTTCTAAAAGCGTAGAAACAAAAGGATGCTTAGAAATTGGCCTGAAGTTTTTAAAAACAGATGGATCAAGGTTAGTTTTTTTTTTTTTTTAAAGTGGCTGCACAACTGCATGTTTAAAATACCAGGGTACACAACCAGATTCAAGTGAACTGTTAATGATCTTAACCAAAGATGTACCCACTGAGCCAATTACCTCTTTTAACATTGAGGAAGGCACAATATCTAAAACGCAGGAGGAGGATTTCATGGACCTCACCAACACTAACAAATCCTCAAAAGAAATTGGGGTAAAATCACTTAAAAAGGCCAGTCTGTTGGGATAATCAAGGATTAGGGGAGAGGAATGAGTAAAACCAGCCCTGACAGCAGTGACCTTGTCAACAAAGAAGGAAAGAAACTTGTTGCAGTCATTAACTGAAAAAACAGGGGGAGCAGAACTGACAGGATTAACTATACTGTCTATTGTGCTGAAGAGGATCTTTGGATTGTTGCTACTGGAGGAGATGATGTTGGAAAAATAAGAAGTTCTTGTCATTTTAATCATATTGTTAAATTCAATAAACAGTTCCTTAAGGTACAATCGATGTACCTCAAGTTTAGTGGACTTCCACAGTCTTCCCACCCTCCGACATTTACGTCTAAAACAACAGAGATCTTCATTTAACCAGGGGGATGAATTAACAGCACGGACAGTCCTGGTTTTAAAGGGAGCAACTACATCTAAGATGCTTGAACAGTGTGAGTTAAAAGAACAGATCAAGCTTTCAATGTCTTCATTAGAGGATAAAACCACACTGCTGTCAAAGGCAGCAGAAAATTTCATAGCTGAAAACTGGTCAATGACAGGAGAGCATTTTACACGCTTGCCAGTGTAGCAGACTGATTTAACTGATAAATTAAAACACAAAAATGGTCTGACACGAAGCTCCTTAGTCTGAACATTATTCATATTAAGACCAAGTGGCTCGTATTGCCAAGATACGAGTATTGACAAGATCAAATGTATTTCCTCTGACATGTAGTGTATTGTGATATGTATTTTTTCTCATAAATTTTCCAATTTGCAATTTTTTTCTGCAGATGCAGCTAAAATCCATCTGTCAATCTCTTGCTCCATTCTCCCCTCACTCGTGAATAAGACCCCGAGATACTTAAACTCCTCCACTTGGGACAGGATCCTGTCCCCAACCCGGAGAGGACAATCCACCTTTTTCCGGCTGAGGACCATGGACTCAGACTTGGAAGTGCTGATTCTCATCCCAGCCGCTTCACACTCAGCGGCAAACCATCCCAGTAAAACCTGTAGGTCATTGCTGGATGAAGCCAACAGGACAACATCATCTGCAAACAACAGAGATGAGATCCTGTGGTCACTGAGCATGACACCCTCTGTTCCCTGGCTGCACCTAGAAATCCTGTCCATAAAAATGATGAGCAGGATCGGTGACAAAGGGCAGGCCTGGGGAAGTCCAACTCTCACTGGGAATGAGTCCGACCGAGTGTTGGCAATACGAGCCAAACTCTCACAATGGTCGTATAGAGACCGGATAGCTCTTAATAACAAGCCCAATAACAAGCCCAATACCCTATACTCCCGAAGCACCCACCCCCCCCACCAAAAACCTCGAGGGACGCTGTCAAATACCTTCTCCAGGTCCACAAAACACATATAAACTGGTTGGGCAAACTCCCACAAACCCTCAAGGATTCTCGAGAGGGTAATGAGTTGGTCCAATGTGCCAGGGCCAGGACGAAAACCACATTGCTCCTCCTGAATCCGAGGTTTGACCAACGGCTGGACTCTCCTCTTCAGTTCCTTGGCATAGACCTTCCCAGGGAGGCTGAGGAGTGTGATCCCTCTAAAGTTGGAGCACACCCTCCGGTCCCCCTTTTTAAGGAGAGGAACCACCATCTTGGTTTGCCATGCCAAAGGCACTGTCCCCGACCTCCACGCAATGTTGCAGAGGAATGTCAACCATGACAACCCTACAACATCCAGTACCTTGAGGTCCTCAGGGCAAATCTCGTCCACCACCGAGGCCCAGTCACCAAAGAAATTTTTAACCACCTTGGCGACCTCAGCCCCTGTGATGGGCAAGTCATCCCCCTCGTCCACAAGCCCTGTTTCCTCTGTGGAAGGCGTATCAGTGGGATTGACAAGATCCTCGAAGTGTTCCTTCCACCGCCCGACGATATCCCCAGTCAAAGTCAGCAGCGCCCCATCCGCACTATACACAGTTTTGACAGGAAGCTGCTTCCCCCTCCTGAGCCACCGGACAGTTTGCCAGAATCACTTCAACGCTGATGGAAAGTCTTGTTCCATGGCCTCACCGAACTCCCACACCCAAGTTTTTGCTTCAGCAACAACCCGAGCCACACTCCACTTGGCCTGCCGGTACAAATCAGCTGCTTTGGGAGTCCCACAAGCCAACCAAAGTTGATAGGACTCCTTCTTCAGCTTAATGGCTCCCCTCACCACTGGTGTTCACCACTTGGTTCAGGGGTTGCCACCACGAGATGCACCGATCTCATCTCATCTCCATCTCATCGAACATCACCATGGGAGATGTTCGATGAGATGGAAAAGACTTGTGCGGAGGGTGCCCCATCGTGTAGCGTTGTCGGGCGCTGGCATCGACAGTTCAGGTGTGGTCGGACATTGGTGGAAACGGCACCCATTCTGGGGTGACCACAGTTTTCCATAGATGGAGATACCACTTGTGGGGGCCACCATTTTGGAGCATTGCCATATAGCCATTTGCCAACCAGTCTAAGATGTCAAGATCTGTGGGTTCTGTGGAAAAAATCACCCGTGACCATTTGCACATGTGGAAGTTGTTTGCAGCCGAAGCTCTGGGCAGCCACTTCAACAATGGAGGTGGAGAACATATCTGACATAACGTTCGGCTCAGGAGACGCACACACACAGGCTCAGAGTAGTTCAAACTGTTTATTAACAACAGGGATGTATGGGTGTGTGTCTGCGGAATGTCGATGTGTTGGTGGTGGCGTCTGCTTCGGGCACAGAGGCAGGAGACCGTACAGCCGGCAACCCTATGGGAGAGAACAGAGACACAGGGTGATGGGCACACACCAACACAGGAGGAGAATAGGCGAGGGAGAAGCTTACTTGCTTGGGACAGATGACTGGCACAACAAGGACGGGACCCCGGGAGACAGCCACCTGCAGGACTCGGTGCAGCAGCGAGGAAGGACGAGGGACGGAGTTGTCCGCCGCCGAGGAATCCACCTGTGCACAGGGGAGCAGACTGGAGAAGATAAGGTACGTGATCCTTACCGGACAGTTTCGTGCTGAAGAGAGAATTGCGTCGTGAAGACAGGGAAAGAAGTCTGACGGCTTCAGGCCGAAGCTCAGGGCGAGGCGGCTTATATTCCCCGCCGCTGATGATTAACAGGTGTGCGAGCAGGTGGCGCCGCTGATGAGCGGCGCGGCGTGACAGTACTCCCCCCTCTAGCAGCGCCTCCTGGCGATGGCTTATCCGGGTGCGCTCGGTGGAAGTCAGCGATGAGCGATGGGTCCAACACGAACGACGGGGGCACCCACTGTCGATGCTCGGGCCCATAGCCCTCCCAGTCCACCAAGTACTGCAACCCACGACCCCGGCGCCGGGAGTCTAGGATGGAGGAGACGGGCCAGGCCGGATGGCCACCAATCATCCGGGGTGCGGGTTGCGCCGCAGGAGGAGGGCAAAGGGGGTCGGTGACTGCCAGCTTCACCTTTGACACGTGGAAGGTGGGATGGATGCGGAGGGAGGGGGGAATAGCCACGCGCACAGCCACCGGGTTGATGATCCGGGTGATGGGATAGGGACCCATGAATCGCTGTGCCAGCTTTCTCCTCTCGCCTTTTAGGGTGACGTCCTGGGTAGAAACGTAGACACGTTGCCCAACTCTGTACGCAGGAGCAGGTCTTCTATGCCGGTCCGCCACTGTCCTGTTGCGCTCCGCTGTGCGTAAAAGCGCATTGCGCGCAGCAGTCCAGATGGAGCGGAACTGCCTGAGATGTGCCCTAACTGAGGGGACAGTTACCTCACTCTCCTGCACCGGGAACAGCGGGGGGTCGTAACCCAGGGACGCCTTGAAGGGAGACATCCCTGTAGCAGAAGAACGAGCAGTATTGTGGGCATATTCAACCCAGGCAAGATGGTTGCTCCAGGACGTGGGTTTGGATGTGGTCACACAGCGGAGCGCAGCCTCCAGCTCCTGGTTGGTCCGTTCACACTGCCCGTTGGATTGGGGGTGATGGCCGGAGGAGAGGCTCACCTTGGCTCCGATGGCGTTACAGAATGACCTCCAAACCTCAGATGAAAATTGGGGGCCCCGGTCCGAGACCACGTCCACCGGAATCCCGTGCAGCCTGACCACGTGTTGGACGAGGAGATCCGCTGTCTCCAGGGCAGTAGGGAGGCCTCGCAGGGGGACGAAGTGCACAGCCTTGGAGAAACGGTCCACGATGGTCAGGATGGTGTCATAGGAGTTGGAGACGGGGAGTCCGGTGACGAAATCCAACGCGATGTGCGACCAGGGCCTGCCAGGGATGGGCAGGGGCTGGAGCAGACCCGCTGGAGGGGCATTTCCCGACTTGCAGGTGGCACAGATTGGGCAAGCCCGGGCGTAGCGGGCTGCGTCCCTCCGCAGGCCTGGCCACCAAAAGGACCGTTGGAGGAGGTCTATCATCCGGGAGGTGCCAGGGTGACAGGTGAGTTTGGAGGTGTGCAGCCAGTGGATGACCTCTCCTCGGACCGCGGATGGCACGAACAGCCTCCCCTCGGGTCCGCCGCCAGGATCAGGTTCCACTTCCTGCGCCTTCCGGATCTTGCTCTCAATGTCCCATGAGATAGCTCCCACGATGCACGACCTGGGCAGGATGGAGTGGGGCGTTTCCTCCGACTCCACGGGGGTGAACTGCCTAGAGAGGGCGTCAGGCAGGCCGTTCTTAGAGCCAGGCCTGAAGGTGATGGAGAACTGGAACCTGGCGAAGAACAGGGACTAACGCGCCTGGCGGGCGTTCAGGCGCTTGGCAGATCGCAGATACTTCAGGTTCTTGTGGTCCGTCAGGACCACAAACGGCAGGTTCGCCCCCTCTAGCCAGTGGCGCCACTCCTGCAGGGCGAGTTTGATAGCCAAGAGCTCTCTGTCCCCCACATCGTAATTCCTCTCCGCCGGGGACAAGCACCGGGAGAAGAAGGCGCAGGGCCATTTGGCGCCATCGTCCGGCGACCGCTGGGATAGCACTGCCCCCACTCCTGTGTCCGAGGCGTCTACCTCCACAATGCACTGCAGCGCGGGGTCGACCTGGCGAAGGACCCGGGAGGAGGAGAACTCCGCCTTCAGCGCCTGAAAGGCGGCATCAGCCTCTTCGGTCCACCGGAACGGGACCTTTGGGGACGTGAGGCGGGTCAGTGGTCCGACGATGGAGCTGAAGTTGGGGACAAAGCGGCGGTAGAAATTGGCGAAGCCCACGAACTGTTGCACCTGCTTCCGTGATGCAGATGTAGGCCATTCCACCACCGCCTTCACCTTCTCTGGGTCAGGAAGCACCTTGTCGTGGGCGATGATGAACCCCAGGAAGGAAGTAGTTCTGGCGTAAAACTCACATTTTTCAGCCTTCACGTATAGTCGATTCTCCAGCAGTCTTTGGAGGACCCGCCTCACATGGACCTGGTGCTCGTCCCTGGACTTGGAGAAGATGAGGATATCGTCCAGGTAGACGAACACGAAAAGGCCGATGAAGTCCCGGAGGACGTCATTTATGAGGCGCTGAAAGACGGCAGGAGCGTTGGTCAACCCGAACGGCATTACCAGGTATTCAAAGTGGCCGTTCGGGGTACGGAAGGCTGTCTTCCACTCATCTCCCTCCCGGATCCGGACGAGGTGGTAAGCGCTGCGTAGATCCAGCTTGGTGAACCAGGTCGCCCCCTGGAGGGAGTGGAAGGCGGTGTCCATGAGGGGCAGGGTGTAACGGTCCTTCTCAGTGATATCGTTGAGGGCCTGGTAGTCAATGCAAGGGCGGAGGGACCCATCCTTTTTTCCCACGAAGAAGAACCCTGCCCCCACGGGTGACGATGATGGGCGGATTATCCCAGCACTCAGTGATTCCTTCAGGTAGGCGTTCATTGTCTCCTTCTCCGGCGCTGACAGGCTATAGAGCCGACCAGAAGGTAAAGGAGCCCCCTGGCGGAGGTTGATGGCACAGTCATAGGGCCGATGAGGGGGGAGAGACATAGCTTTCGTCTTACTGAACACCATACCCAGGTCGTGAAATTCCGGAGGCACCAGAGACAGGTCCGGGGGTGCAGCGTCCGCCGCAGGGGGAGGAGCGGACGGAGAGCAGGCAGCGGACTGAAGGCAGGTGCCCATGCAGAATGTACTCCATGCCGATACCCCAGCTGACCTCCAATCCAGGACAGGGTTGTGAAGGCGAAGCCAGGGATACCCCAGGATGACGGGCGACACAGAGTTGGGTAGGACATAAAAGGTCATCTCCTCCCGGTGGTTTCCCGAGATGATGACTGGAACGGGGATGGTCTGGTGTGATACTCTCCCAAGGGAGGCACGGGAGAGGTTGACAAGGGAGATGGGATTCTTCAGTGCCTGACAGCGGATGCCCAAACGGGTTGCCAGGCTCTGTGAAATGAAGCTGCCTTCTGCGCCCGAATCCACCAGTGCGTGGGTGAGATGCCCAGTGGGGTTGTGGCAGAAACGGATGGGCAGCTTCAATTGAGTGAGGGGGTCTAACCGATTGACGTCCGCGAGGCCCCCTACAGTGACTCGTGGACCCCGCCGTTTGGCTTTTTGCAGACAAAGCTCCACCGTGTGTTGACTGTCTCCGCAATACATGCAGAGATTCAACTCACGGCGGCGTTGTCTCTCTGCCGGGGAGAGCTTTGTCCAGCCCGTCACCATCGGCTCCGACTCCTCGGGGCGCGATGGTGGCGGCGTCGCCAGGGGGCGAGCTTGGGGCAGGCGCAGCGAGGCTCCCCGAGGGCGCGAAGTAGACGACTTCCGCCCTGAGGAGCGCTCGCGCAGCCTGTTGTCCAAGCTGATGGCTAGGGAAGTTAGCTCTGCTAGCGTTTCAGGGACATCCCGTCCAGCCAGTTCATCCCTCAAATCATCATTGAGGCTGCGGAGGAACAGGCCACAGAGGGAGCATTCCTCCCAGCCCAATTCCTCCGCCGCTACCCGGAAGTCGACCGTGTAGTCCGCTGCCGACCGGCTTCCCTGCTGGAGAGCGAGAAGCCGATCGACCTGGACCGTCTCGGTTTGAGAATGGTCAAAGACCTCCAGAAAGCGCCTCACGAATTGGTCGTAGGTGAGGGTGGCATAACTGGGCCTCGCCATTACGGCGTAGGTCCAAGTTAACGCGCGCCCCTCCAGAAGATTCCCTATGTACCCAATTCGGCTGTGATCCGAGGGAAAATCTCCGGGCACACGGTGGAACACGGACTCACACTGCATAATGAACCCCCGCGCTCCGCCGAGCTTACCGCTAAAGCGGGCGGGGGTCGGAATTGGTGTGAGCCGAACCGGTGCCACCGGAGCCGGCTGGACGGCCGCTGGAACAGCAGGAGCCGCGCCACCCTGGCGAGCCGGGGGGAACGGCTGTTGGGGGTCCAGGCGGTTCAATCGGTTAGTTAAGTGTACTAATTGATTGAGGACCACCTGTTGCTGATAAACAACTTGATCCACTCGAGCCTCGAGGGTGGTAAACCGGTGTGCGAGCCCGCCGTCTGCCGAGCCGCTCTGCTGAAGCCGTACTGACATAACATTCGGCTCAGGAGACGCACACACACAGGCTCAGAGTAGTTCAAACTGTTTATTAACAACAGGGATGTATGGGTGTGTGTCTGCGGAATGTCGATGTGTTGGTGGTGGCGTCTGCTTCGGGCACAGAGGCAGGAGACCGTACAGCCGGCAACCCTATGGGAGAGAACAGAGACACAGGGTGATGGGCACACACCAACACAGGAGGAGAATAGGCGAGGGAGAAGCTTACTTGCTTGGGACAGATGACTGGCACAACAAGGATGGGACCCCGGGAGACAGCCACCTGCAGGACTCGGTGCAGCAGCGAGGAAGGACGAGGGACGGAGTTGTCCGCCGCCGAGGAATCCACCTGTGCACAGGGGAGCAGACTGGAGAAGATAAGGTACGTGATCCTTACCGGACAGTTTCGTGCTGAAGAGAGAATTGCGTCGTGAAGACAGGGAAAGAAGTCTGACGGCTTCAGGCCGAAGCTCAGGGCGAGGCGGCTTATATTCCCCGCCGCTGATGATTAACAGGTGTGCGAGCAGGTGGCGCCGCTGATGAGCGGCGCGGCGTGACAATATCCCATTCAGATTCCATGTCTCCAGGCTCCCTTGGAATGTGGTCAAAGTTCTTCTGGAGGTGGGAGTTGTAAACCTCCCGGACAGGGGCCTCAGCTAGATGTTCCCATCACACCCTCACTATATGTTTGGGTCTACCATGTCTGAATGGCTTCCTCTCCTGCCATCAGATCCAACTCACCACCAGGTGGTGATCAGTTGACAGCTCTGCACCTCTCTTTACCTGAATGTCCAGGACATATGGTCACAGGTCTGATGACTCGACAACAAAATCAATCATTGACCTGCGACCTAGGGTGTCCTGGTGCCAGGTGCACATATGGACACCCTTATGCTTGTACATGGTGTTCATTATGGACAAACTGTGGTAAGCACAGAAATCCAATAACTGAGCACCACTCGGGTTCAGATTGGGCAGGCTGTTCCTCCCAATCACCCCTCCTCCTGGTTTCACTGTCATTGCCCACGTGTGCATTGAAGTCCCCCAGTAGGACAAATTAGTCTCCAAGAGGAGCACCCTCCAGCACCCCAATCAGAGACGCCAAAAAGGGTGGGTACTCTGAAACATCATTTGGTGCCTAGGCACAAATGATGGTCAGGACCCGTTTCCTAACCTGAATGCACAGGGAAACAACCCTTTTGTCCACGGGGGAAAACTCCAATATAGAGACCGCAAGGTGGAGGGATATAAGAATACCTACCCCTGCTCGCCGCCTCTCCCCCGGGAAAACTAAAGAGTAGGCCAAGCTCCAGCCCCTCTCCAGGAGACTGGTTCCGGAACAGGAGCTGTGTGTTGAGGTGAGGCCGACTATATCTAGCCGGTATCTCTCAACCGCATGCACCAGCTCATGCTCCTTCCCCACCAGAAAGGTGACATTCCACATACCAAAAGCCAGTTTAGGAAGCCTGGGATCAGATTGCCAAGGTCTCTGCCATCAACCGCCACCTGATCCACACAGCACCTGACCCCCATGGCCCCTCCTGCAGGTGGTGAGCCCACTGGAGGGCGGACCCATGTAACTCCTTCGGGGTAAGCATGGCTGAGTCCCATTGGCAGAAACCCGACAACCAGGCACTAGTCATCGAGCCGCTCCCCCAGGCCTGGCTCCAGGGTGGGGCCCCAGTAACCCCATACTGGGTGGGGTACACTGAATCCTTGTTTTAGGATTCATCATGAGAGTCTGTTGGATCGTTCTTAGTCTGGCCCTTCACCCAGGACCGGTTTGTCTTGGGTGACCCTACCAGAGGCAACTTCAATTCAATTCAATTCAACTTTATTTATATAGCACCATTTCACAACAACAGTCATCTCATAGCACTTTCAACTGTAGGGGAAACCCTCACAATTGCAGAAAGACCCCAGCAATCAGGTGATCCCCTGTGAGCAGCACTTGGCGACAGTGGAGAGGAAAAACTCTGGATAACATAGCTCCTGTGATCACTAGGGCACGCAAACCCCCACGACGATAAGGTGATCATCCATGAGGGGATAAGGTGATGATCCATTGACTTGACTTACACTGAACACCTGCTTGCAATGATGGGGTGCAATTCTCGGCACATGAGCAGTTCTCAGCATAACACCAGCATGTTTTACATAAACTCAGCTGATGCATTTTTGTCTATATTTGTTCATTTCTTCAGTCATGAGTCTTTTTGCCTCCACAAAAAGAAACATCAGTAATAATGGATGGGTATTAATCATGATTACTGTAAATTAATCCACAGTATCACTATGATTAATCAGATTAAAAATGTTACTGTTTGACAGCCCTAGTTTTAAGGTATATTGAGATTTTGTTTTGTTGTTGCTTGTTAATAAAGACATTCATATTTTTGAAGAATAGTTTGATGTAGTTTAGTTATTCATTAAGGTATTTCTTGTAGTTTTAAAACTTATTTTGAGCTTTAAATCCTTGTGAAGCTGGGCAGCACGGTGGTGGAGTGGTTAGCACTGCAGCAGCACAGCAACTCTCCCTTGGCCGGGGGATCCTGGGTTCAATCCCAGCCCCCAACCAACAGTGATCTGTGTGGAGTTTGCATGTTCTCCCCGTGTTTGTGTGTGTTTACTCCGGGATTTCTCCGGTTTCCTCTCACATGCCAAAAACATGCAAGTTAGGGAGTTAAGGGGCGCTTGCGCACGCAGAGACTGGCAGCTGGTGGTTTGTCACCAGACTGCAAAACAAATCTACCTACGGGTACAAAATAAGTAATTAAAAAAAAAAAAAGGTTAGGTTAATTGGCACCAAACTGGGGATTCTAAATTGTCCTTAGGTATGACTGTGAGAGAGAATGGTTGTCTGTCTCTCTGTGTTGGCCCTGCGATGAACTGCTGATCTGTCCAGGGTGTACCCTGCCTCTCGCCCAAAGATGCTGGGATAGGATCCAGCCCCCCTGCGACCCGAAAAGGATTAAGCGGAAGAATATGGATGGATGGATCCTTGTGAAGCTGCTGTGGTGGGGATCAGCCCAGTGTTGGTGGTGAGCAAAGACATTTTGTTAGATCATATCTGGTAGAACTGACACTGACCACCCAGGACAACTTTGGTATTGCTGGTTGATGGTGTAAAAACCTGTAGACAGACAGGATATGGACTAATCAGCAACAATGACAGAATTATCTGGTATCATTATAGAAGACATTTGAGAACGAACCAGACAACACAGCAAAAACGGCATTTTCTATGTTCCCCTCCAAAATAAAGCTCTCAGATTTTCCTCTTTATTGGCCCCCAACAGTGAAATGGGATTTTCTGCCCTGTGTCACGCCTGAGCGCTGATTGCTATCCACGCGCAGGTTGTCCAGTTTTTCCTCCAGCTCCACCCCGTTCCAGGCCTGGTCTTACGGACTTCCCCGAGGCCCTAGTTTGACAGCGTCTCAGCTGACTTCCGGCTGTCAAGCCCAGCTGCTCCGGGACAACTGTCTCTTATCACTATTAATTACCTTCCCTGCTTCTGATTGGGTTCTGTCCCCCATTTAAGGGAGCAGCTGAGAATCACTCCTCGCTGCGACCTAAACGAAGGAAAGACGGACATCGTGCTTCCACGACTGGAGTTCCTATGCCCAACTCCAGTTCCCCGTTGTCTCTGCTCTTCACCCTTCCGTAAGTGCTGCTGCTGCCCAGCATGTGTTTTCCCCTTGCTGTCTCCCTAGGCTTTCTCCCGGGTTAGAAAGTTATTCTAAGTTATGAGTGTGTTTTTGCCCCTCGTGGCTCTTTACTTTGTTATTTGTACGTTGAGTGTCCTTTATTAATAAAGTAACGCAAACTCACTGGTCGCCTATAGCGTCTCCTTAATGGCTCGTGAGAGCCATTCATGGCACCCTGGTGTTCTCCCCTGTTAGCAACATGATTCAAAATCTCCCCCCTTGCTGACGTGCCACCCCGCCATCCCCATTCATAGGGGCTAAAAATAGCTTTTGATCATCTTACAGAACTGAATTAAATTACTTTGAAGCAACAATTTGAAGCTGAAATTTAAAGTGATAAATTCACAACTTTTTTCTCATAAATTTGCACATTGTTTCCCATGAATTTTAGACGTTTTTCTCAATTTGCAACTTTTTGTCATGACACAGGCGACCTCCGTCTCGTAATGCGCCGTAACACCACCTATTACAGAAGTGACATAAATATTACATTTAAAAGTGGAGTCAATGCTAGCTAGTTGAGCTACAGACTTGAGCTAACAGCGGCTGATGACTGAAATATTGATAATTACCGGTCTCCTTAAACGTGGCCGCTGTTCTCTGCCATTAAGAATAAAACTGTTTTGGATGGTAACACAGGTTTGGAATAATAAAAGCAGTGCTCCCAAAGAGACAACAAACTCCTCCATGTTGACAAGCTGGTGACCAGCTAGCGCTGCCACTTCTTCTTCTGTGGTGTTCTGCAGGGTTGCATCAAGGCGCTTCACACTATGTAATGACGTAGCCCTGACGTAACCCCCGACTAGCTCCATATCAGTGGAAAACCAACTGGTTCTTATGAGGCACTACAGCTGAACTGGTTCAGCACTGGCACCAGCCCCAGAACTGAACTAGCACTGGTTCTTCTTTGGTGGAAACGAGGCATCAGTGATCTTCATCTTCTGGGAAACTCACAGGGCAGCAGCACAGACTCCTCCTCCTCCTTCACCTCCACCTCCTTCACCTCCCCCACCAAGGCATGCTGGGAAACTGCCATGATGGAGACAGTTTAGAGCTGATTACTGTGGCCATTATTGGCCTTTGTTAGTTTTCAACAAGCATGGTGGTGATGAGGAGCAGACGTTCATATCCTTGCTGGACTTCTGCAGTTGCTCCACTGCAGGAGGTGCTGATGTTGATGGATCTGCACCACTCTGTTGCACAGTTGCTATTTGATTCCAGAAAACACAAATGATGTCATAGTTTTAGATGTGAGCCAATGATTGCTCTCCTGCATTAATGTCTCTACCTGAGTTGCATGAGCCGAAAACATCACTGGTCTTTGCCTTCTTGGTTCTTCTTTCTACTTCTGCTTTTTGCAATAAAAGTCTGAAAATGTACAAGTTACAAATTTGCAAAGAATAGGTAGAAAAGTAATACTAAAAATTTGAGGCGGCATGCAAAAATAAGCAGTGATGCTGTGGTTTTAAGCAGGTTTTATTAATCATACCGCCGTCACGGGAACTCGGCTCCAGCCATAGCGTGAGCAGGCTGAAGCCGAATTCCTCAGGCTCTCAGTGAAGAGGGGACACAAAATCTGTGTCCTGCAGCAGGGTTGAAGTCAGATTGAGAGAGGACGAGAGAGATTGCGTTACAGAGTTGCACCTTAAATACTTGATCATAACAATACATCAAAAAGACATACCCCACAGTCTAGAATGATCAAAGGGACAACAGAACAGGCAGGAGGTATTTGCATTTGTAAGCCATACATCACAATGGGCAGATTAGCTAGACCTCGCTCTAAGTGCAAGACAAAGAGGCTAACAAGCACATCTACATATTGATCTGAGTCTCTAGGTCACAGTAAGGACAGGACGCATGAGTACAAAGGATGAAAGGCATCGATTAACATCACATAGGTGAGACAGAAGAAACTCGTCTACCTGTAGACATTAATACACCAAAGCACATCTAAGATGCTCAGAAAAAGCACAGTAAGGACAAGCCATATGCACACTATACCAAATGGCGCATTACATCACAACACATGCATGTTTGCATCACAAATACATGAATGGCACATTGCTTCTCAGTAATGCAGCAGAAAAACAGAGAAAAGAGGGCTGAGTGTCCTTAGTCTGTTGTGGGGTTAAAACGAACCGCCACAAATTCACAGATTTACAAGAAAAAAATTCACAAATTATAAAGAAAAGTCTCAAATGAAGACAGATGTCTCCCAAGTGTCTAAAGTTGAATAGACAGTGAACCCAGAGGCTTTCAGAATACATCTCCTTTGGACAGGATATCAAACCTGGTATGTCTAGAAAAATGTGGAATGGCCAACGCAGAGTGGAGTTTGCTGGGAACAGGAACTTTATTACAAAAACCTGAGTTGTGGTACAGCGTGTCATCGGTTGGGTGGCCTAGCGCTGAAAGATGAGAAGAGAGAGGCTGCAAAATGGCCGTCCCTTGCAATTATATGTTTAGCGTGATGATGTCACCGAGTGGCCACATCATCACGCTGACACTGACAAAACCTGTAGCTCCACTCCCCCACGAAAAAAAAACAAACAAAAAAAAACAGAAAACACATATGAACAAATTAACCCTCCCCAATTTGGTGCACACCAAACCCCAAACCACAGTAGGTAGAGCCAGAGGGTGGACCACTGCATTGCCAAGTATGGCTGAGTGGTTTATTGTGCTACTATTTGCTGGCAGCCATGCCCCAAGCTAAACAGTCCCTTTTTATTGAGGAAGGCAATTCAGTTAGAATTGGCTTTGTGGTGAGCCTGTGGTGGGCCTGTGGACTGGGGCTGTCTCCTTCAAAACCCCAGTCCAGGTCCCACACCGTGCATGTCGACTCCCACAAAGCCGTGTCACCCGGGGCAGCTTCTCAAACTCAGCAAAGGTGGTTAGCGTGCCATACCAAATCATCTGCCAGCTGGAAGGTTGCAGGCCCCAGCTGCGCGGTAATCTTGATGGGTGACAGTAGTGGTGGAGACAGTATTGAGGCTGGCTGCGGGTCTAGTCATTTGCTTCTGCAGACCCAGGCCGTCATTGCAAGTGGCGCTCTGTTTGGCTGCATTCGGTGTCGTGGCTGTGATGGTGTGGCTCTCATGTCTGCTGTGGGGTGTCCACCAGGTTGTGGTGCTTCTGCTGTGTCCCTTTGGGTCACAGACTATTCATCCTGCAGCTCAGAGGCGGCTGCTGGAGGCTGATACCAGGCGTGGATTCAGAAGGCATCTGGCCTCTTCTCTTGCTCTCCTGGGAAGTCTGGTCATGGCGATGTGTTGCTGCTGCCTTTGAAAGAACCTTTGCCGGGTTGTTGTGTCCCGGGGTTCCCGATAGATGTGGGCTCCCTCTCCTGCAGCTCTGCAGTGGCTCCCTGAGGCTTATGCTATGTGAGGATCTGAGGTGAGTCTGGTCGCTGCCCCTTCTCTCAGCGGTACTTCTAATGTGAGTACAGGACAGCTGTTTCCTCGTCGTTGTCATCTGGGTGTGTTGCATCCCACTCGTCGTTGGTCAGAGTCCATTACTGTCACGGATGGTGAAGCCCAGTTGCTAGAACAGGTCATATCCTAGTATGTTGTCTCCATGCGTAGCCACCTGGAAGACGAAGTCAGGAACGACTCTTGAAGCACAACGGACCTTTAGTGTGATGGTCCCTACATCACTGCTGCGATAGCTACCATATCTGTACAGCTCCGCTGGGATTTTCCCGATTGGGTGGTTGGGGAAGAATTTCTTCACAGTGACCCAGTTCAGATCTCATTGCAGCGTTGTTGAGCAGGACTGGTAAGCTGGCCTCGTCAAGCCCTACCTAGCAGAATCCGTACGCCGCACCTCCGGAGCTCATCGTGTGGATGGTAGTCACGGGTGAGTGACTTGAACTGATAAGCGGGCTCGGTGGTGGTGCTGACCAGCAAACCCTGGCGAAGTGGTTGAGTTTGCCGCATCGCTGACACTGCTACCCCCTTGCCGAGCACCAACACGCTCTCTTGGTGTGTCAGGGAGCCACACTTGCCACATAGGAAGTGCCTCATAGCATTCCTCTGATCTGCGGTTTTTACCTTGGCCTCTTTTGTCATGTCACCAGCCCCTTCTATGGTTACCGTGTGTGCTAACAGTGTCTGGCTTGGCTGTTGTTGTTGCTGCACATCTAACTCTGATCCTAACCTGTTGGCAGCCTCTAGCTGGAATACTAGCTCGATAGTCCTGGCTAGCGTCATGTCATCTGGGGCAGTTAGCATCTTCATCTGCAGCCGTGGGTTGCTAGTGTGTTCATCCAACTGGTTCTAAACTATTTCGTCCTCCAGCAAACCAAATCTGCACATGCTAGCTAGGTGGCAAAGGTCCACGACGAATTGTTGTGTCATCTCTCCTTTCTTCTGTCGATGTTGGTGGAACCGGATGCACCGTGCCAACACAACACGTTGTCGGGTGTGGTAAAGTCACTAGGTAGCAGCTTGACTGACTCAGCAAACGTTTCTGTTGGTCCTAGTGTGTAGAAAATATGTTGGCCTTCTGTGTCCAGGCTGTGTAGACCTTGCATCCATATCCTGTCTAGCTTACCAAAGTCCAACACCGATATGTAGGTGGTGAAGGAACTGTACCAGCATGGCCACGGTGCGAGCAGGTCTCCAGGGGCCTCCAGAAAAAGCTTAAGTGGCCTCAGACACACCTCTATAAGGTACGCTCATCGCCAATTTTCATGCCTGAAAAAACGTGGAATGACCAACTGAGAGTGGGGTTTGCTGGGAACAGGAACTTCATTACAAAATCTTTAGTGGTGGTGAAGAGTGTCATTGGTTGGGAGGCTGAGCGCTGAGAGAAGAGAAAAGCTGCAAAATTGCCGTCCCTTGCATTTATATTCCGGTTCCGGCGCCACACGAGTTGGCTGCCTTTTGCAACAGCGGCTCAATTCTGAGTCTTTTTATCTTCCTTCTTCTTTCTGATCCGGTGATAACTTTCTGATCCGGCACACCTTTCACTCTATATAACCGGAACCGGTTTCCGGTTCCGGTTCCGCCGGACCGGCGGCGCCACACGAGTCGGCTGCCTGTTGCAACAGCCTTTTTTTTTTTATCTTCCTTCTTCTTTCTACACCTTTCACTCTGTATATATATATCACGGACGCACGGATCGCCCCGGGGGTCTTCCGGGTCGGCGGACGGAGCCACGGTTTGCAGCGGGAGACGTTACAGCGGGGAGGAGCTAGTGCTAGCTAGCACTTGGCCGCCGCCCGGTGCTAATGGGAAACTCGACATACCGGGAGCTGTAGCGAAAATGACGCGGGTGCCGGGCTGGAGTTTAGGCGGCGTGAAAGAAATATAAGACAGAATAATAAAGAGCGATGGCAAGAACCAAGCAGACCGCCCGTAAAATCTACTGGAGGAAGAAGCCCCCCCCCCCCCCCCCCCCCCCCAGGAGACAGCTAGCCATCAGGGCTGCTCGGAGAGGCGCTCCGGCCACCGGCAGAGTGAAGAAGCCTCGCCGTCACAGGCCCGTGGCTCTGAGAGAGATCCGTCGCTGCCAGAAATCCACGGAGCTGCTCATCCGTAAGCTGCCCGTCCAGTGCCTGGTGAGGGAGATCGCTCAGGACTTCAAGACCGTCCTGCGTTTCCTGAGCTTCGCCGTCATGGCTCTGCAGGAGACCAGCGAGGCCCACCTGGTGGTCTCTTCTTCACTAAGGGGGTCACCATCATGCCCAAAGACTTCCAGCTGGCCCGCTGCATCCGCAGAGAGAGAACTTAGACTTTCTGCTGCACATTCACCAGCCATAATGCTCTGCACTGTGTGTCTATATATATACATTTATAGTAATATGGACATATGTTTACTAGATGTTGTTTTTTCTTGCCTTCTGATTGTTGCTCTGCGTGTTGCTATCCCTATGCTGTTGCAATCCTGGAATTTCCCCATTGTGGGACTAATAAAGGCTTATCTTATCTTATCTTATATATCACGGACACACAGATCGCCCCAAAGGTCTCCCGAGTCAGCGGACGGAGCCACTGTTTACAGCAGGAGATACCGGGAGAACTGAAGCGAAAACGATGTGGGTGCCGGCTGGAGTTTAGGAGGCGTGCAAGAAATATAAGACAGAATAATAAAGAGCGATGGCAAGAACCAAGCAGACCGCCTGTAAATCTACTGGAGGAAAAGCCCCCAGGAAGCAGCTGGCCATCAAGGCTGCTCGGAAAAGCGCTCCGGCCACCGGTGGAGTGAAGAAGCCTCACCGTTACAGGCCCGGTACCGTGGCTCTGAGAGAGATCCGTTGCTACCAGAAATCCACGGAGCTGCTCATCCGTAAGCTGCCCTTCCAGCGCCTGGTGAGGGAGATCGCTCAGGACTTCAAGACCGACCTGCGCTTCCAGAGCTCCGCCGTCATGGCTCTGCAGCAGGCCAGCGAGGCCTACCTGGTGGGTCTCTTCGAGGACACCAACCTGTGCGCCATCCACGCCAAGAGGGTCACCATCATGCCCAAAGACATCCAGCTGGCCCGCTGCATCCGCAGAGAGAGAGCTTAGACTTTCTGCTGCACATCCACCAACCACAATGCTCCGCACTGTGTGTCTGTATATATATATACGTATATTTATATTAATATGTACATATGTATACTAGCTGCTCTTGTTTTTTCTTGCCTTCTGATTGTTGCTCTGAGTGTTGCTATCCCTGTGCTGTTGCAATCCTGGAATTTCCCCATTGTGGGACTAATAAAGGCTTATCTTATCTTATCTTATATGCAAGCGGCCGCGTTATCATGCCAACACTGATAAAATCTGTGATTTTTATACACTACACAACCAACATACAGTCACCTGCAGGGTCCCCCAGGGATCAGTCCTTGGCCCCATCCTCTTCATGACTGACCTGCTCTCCCTTATCCAAGTTGTCAGGCACCACGGAATTTCATTCAATTGTTGTGCTGATGACACACAGTTGAATGTCAAAACCACTGCTGCAGATGCATTTCCATCATCATCGTCATCACAACATCATCTCCATCACCATCATCCTCCTCGTCATCATAATCCTCATCATCACCATCATCGTCACCATCATTGTCATCATCACCATCATCATCATCACCTCTTACTATCTGTCTGGAGGAGATAAAGGCATGGATGCAGCACAACTTTCTTCAACTCAACAGCTCCAAAACTGAATCCATCATGGCTGGCACACCTCACCAGATACAGTTGTCATCCATCACTTGCATCACCTTCTGTGGTCATAATATACCCCTCTCCTCATCAGTCACCAACCTCGATGTAAAAAATGGACTCAAACCTCACCTTTGAATCCCATCTAAATCACCTCTGAAAGATCTCCTTCCACCACCTCCGAAACATTGCAAAACTCCGCCCCTCCCTCACCCTCCCAGATGCTGAAAAGCTTGTCCATGCCTTTGTCTCCTCCACACTGGATTATTGCAACATGCTCCTCACTGGGATCCCGAGCAAGAGTCTCCAGAGGCTACAGTATATCCAAGATTCTGCAGCTAGGTTCCTAATGAGGATGCGGAAATATGAACATATCACAACCATTCTTAAATCACTTCAGTGGCTTCCTGTTTCCATTAGGATCAAATATAAGGTCTCACCAGTGCATCCACGGGAATACCCATCACCTCCAAGAACTGCTAACCCCACTAACCACAACACGCTCCCTCAGTTCCACTCACTCAAACTGCCTTCATACACATAGAACAAAACTTATGTACAGTGGTGTGAAAAAGTGTTTTCTCCCTCCCTGATTCCTCTCTTTTTTTGTATGTTTGTCACACAAATGTTTCAGATCATCAAACAAATTTAAATGTTAGACAAACTCAAGTAAACACAAAATTCAGTTTTTTATTGAAGGTGTTTTGTCATGATCCGAGCGCTAATATTATTCGCGCTCGGGCCATACATTATTCCTGTCAGGCTTTGACAGCGGTGTTATTATTCCGGCTTTCCAAGCTCTTATTGTGACAGCGCTCGGGGGAGCTTCCGGCTGTCAAGGTCTGAACAGCTGTGCTGCATTTGCAGTCATTAGCGGCCGGCTTTTTAAACCGGCACCAGCGGCAGCATCTTGCAGCAGTATCGTTGTGTGTTTTGTCGTAAGTGTATCGTTGCAATGGTACCATCTAATGTGCAATCCTGTGGACCCATAAGTGAGCTTTGTTAGCCTTATGCCTCCCAGTATGTATGTTATATTATTGTTTTGACTGTTAATAAAGACATCAACGCAACTCTCTGGTGACAGTGTGGCGTCTTATGGTGGCTCGCGAGGGCCACCGCATGACACTATGCTGCTGCCAAAATGGCGTTTTAACGGTGACGCCAACCCGAGACGCCTTTCGCCAGTAAGTTAGTGTTTCAGTGGACTTTGCTCTTTCCCTGTCTGGATACGATGTGCTGTGGACCCAATGCCGTCACGGAGGGGCCGTGCCCGGCGTCCGAGCCACGAGTTGGCGGACATCCTGGAGTATGTGGACGAGACACTCATCTCCGCTTCCCTCCTGGACTACGACCACAATGTGCACTGGTACCTGGACTGCACTGAGGACGCGCTCAATCATCTTTCTCCCCGCTACGCCGACCATCCAGAAGTCGACGCGAGGAGGGTTGACATCATCGCGCAACGCGAAATACTCCGTATGGTGGAGGAGAACTATGGCATGAAGGAGGCGTTCCCGCTCCTCGCTTTGGGATCCCGTTCCTGTCCTCGATCCACTCCAGGAGTTCGCACCATCTGGGGGCCGTCGTAGACGTCGGCGCCGCGGCCAAGGGCATCCCCAGCAAGCTCCTGCTCCGGATCCATTTCCGGGCCGCCGGAATGACCCAATCAACCAGTCAGCTGTCTCTTCGGCATCTGGTCAGGAGGGAATCCCCGCAGCCTCTCTCCCCGGGCCATCTTCCCCTGCTGCCCCATCAGTGCGCCGTGCCCGGCTCATCTCGGCTGTCGCCTCCTCCTCTCCGACGCCTCCTTCAGCTGCGGTGTGTGTGAAGAGTCCTGCTTCGGCGAGCCCCATCCATGGTTCCTTGCAAGCGGCTCCCCTTCGTCCTTCCAGGGGGCCCCCTGACATCATCCAGCAGGAGAAGGAGGAAGCAACGCCCAGTACAGCCGGTACCACCCTCCCTTCGGGAGACAGGTAAGTTCAAGTTCACTTCCCTACGTATAATGGTGTTCTGCCTTGTCTGACTCCTGGGGGGGAGGGAGTTCGGGGTTCGCAGCCCCCCGTGCTCCCGCCACCATCTGTAATCATCTTACCTGAACCTGCTGCCTCTGTGTCTCCCCTTGCTGAGCGGTCCTCGGCGTTAGGCCTACGTCGTCGGACGAAGGGGGGGGCCTGCGGCTCTGGGAACGATTCCGGCCCCGCAGCCACGTCATGGGCAGAGGAAAAGAGCGGACTGCGGCGTGGAGCCTGAGCCGACAAGGAAGCGTCCCCGGGTCTCCACGGAGGAGCAGCCCGAACCGGCGGGTCGAGAGTCCCCTGCCGCCATGCTGTGCGGGTTATCGGCGTGGACGTCAGCACCAGAGGATCGGGCTGCAGAAACCATCATGCCGGCTGCGGAGCTCGACGCAGCTGAGTGAGAGCCCGACGACGAGCTTCTACCCGAACCTGGATTGACAGAGTCCTGGATGGCTCCAGAGCCCGAGTGCAGGCAAGTGCTCTTCTTTGTTTTCCTTTGTGTTGTGTTAGAGCATTTTTGCCTGCCTCGCGGGGAGGCGAGCGAGGGGCAGCCATCTGCTGCGCCTGAACTCATCTCACTGGGCTCTGGCGCTGCCGGGGATACTGATCCCGGTGCTCTCTTGTCCTCTGAGCCTCTTCACAGTGTCACTGGCTTGGAGTCTGTCAAGTTCGCGGTGCAGGAGGTCCCAAGTTCGGGGGTGGAGGTCATTGTCGATGCGGTGCCGACCCAGTCAGGATCCGACGAGGCCCAGTGGGGGTCCGATGCAGGAGCAGGTGTGACCCAGCGGGGGTCCAACGCGGGCGGAGCTACAATGGCCGCATCAGTATGGGTCGAGGTCGGTGGAGGAGCTGCAGACCCTTCGCCGTCTGACGTGATGTGGGCTCGTCTTCTTCCTGATTATTCCCCTCTCAAGAGCCGCCAGTCTGGGTTGTCATCGCTGGGGGCCATTGGAGGTGTTCTTCTTGCGGTTCGGCACTCCTATGCAGTTTTCCCATCAGGGAGGCCACCGCACACTATTCCTCCACAGTTCTGGTGGCTGAGGGATGCGGGACGGCCACCCGAGGAACTGTTTAGCTGGTTCAGTGCCTTGGGTCGGCCACCCGAAAAATTGTATCTGTTGCTGGGCGACCTGGTTCGGCCGCTGGAGGACTTGTCTCTTGTGGCCTGGGACTGGGGCAGGCCGCCTGATCTCGTTCTGTTCCGCGTGACCACCCGCTGGCCATCGGACGCAGGGAGACCGCTGGAACTGTTCCTGTGGTATTTGGTCTCTGCCTGCCGCCGTTCGTTTGGACTGTATGGTGTGAAGGTCATCGGGGGCAATAAATTGTCTCTTCTTGATCATGTTCACAAAGTCAGTGATAAAATTCTAAGGGACTCCCCATAAGGTGTCATTTTTGATTTAAGACACTCTAGCGAGTAACTTGAAACTGTTGGTTTATTGATGATTGTGATTTAGTCCTCATGTGAGAGGCGCGTCTGTATTTGCAATTTATGTCTGACTTTTACCTTTTTGGGTACATTTGGTGACTGTCAAATGGCGACTTTGTACTTAAGACTATTTCGAAGGTTAATGTTCATTTCCTAAGATAAACGTTAATACTTCCTACATTCCTCTTCACTGGGCTTTTGGAAAGATGATGCTCCTTTTTGTCTTTGAACCACGTATGGATTGTTATTGTAGTTTTATGCACTGTTCAGGCGCTGCTTGACCTCAGTAGCTCCATTTGTATGTTTGGGATAGCGAGCCTTTTTTTTCCCTTCCCCTGTTAAAGGGACTGTAGCATGTTACCATGGTGTTTTTTTTTTTTTCCTGTACATCAGTAGCCCCATGCGTATGTTTGGGTGCCCCGTGTGATTGTAATTCATGCATGCCCTGTAAATAAGTGTCCTGGTTGTTCCGTTGTTTTCTGTTTGAAATGGGATGGGTATGTCTGGGGATGTGTGTTTTCCTTTTTTCTTCTGGGGCCTTGTTTCTGTCTGTGTCTCCCCCGCCTTGCCTGGTGGCAAGGTGTTACTGGGCGCTCAGGAGCTCGCCCTTGAGGGGGAGATACTGTCATGAGCCGAGCGCTAATATTATTCACGCTCGGGCCATACATTATTCCTGTCAGGCTCTGACAGCGGTGTTATTATTCCGGCTCTCCGAGCTCTTATTGTGACAGCGCTCGGGGGAGCTTCTGGCTGTCAAGGTCTGAACAGCTGTACTGCATTTGCGGTCGTTAGTGGCCGGCTTGTTAAACCGGCGCCAGCGGCAGCATCTTGCAGCAGTATCGTCGTCGTAATTGTATCGACGTAATTGTAGTGTCGTATTTGAACCGTCTAGCATGCAATCCTGTGGACCCGTAAGTGAGCTTTGTTAGCCTTATGCCTCCCAGTATGTATGTTATATTATTGTTTTGACCGTTAATAAAGACATCAACGCAACTCTCTGGTGATGGTGTGGCGTCTTATGGTGGCTTGCGAGGGCCACCGCATGACATATTTATTATTAAGAGTAAAAAATCCAAACCTACATTGCCCTGTGTAAAAAAGTGACCCCCCCCCCCCGGGTAAAATATAAATTAACTGTTGTTTATTACATCTTTGGAAAGCTGAGCTCAGTTTTCTAGCCATTTCTAAAGCTTTGGGACTCAAGCAAACCACAGTGAGAGCCATTATCCACAAATGGAAAAAACATGGAACAGTGGTGAACCTTCCCAGGAGTAGCTGGCCAACCAAAATTACCCCAAGAGTGCAGCAACGACTCATCCAAAAGGTCACAAAAGACCCCACAGCAACATCCAAAAAACTGAAGACCTCACTTGGCTCAGTTAAGGTCAGTGTTCATGACTCTACCGAAAGAAAGACACTGGTCAAAAATGGCCTGCATGACAAAGTTCCAAGATAAAAAACACTGCTGAGCAAAAAGAAACATAAAGGCTTGTCTCAGTTTTGCCAGAAAACATCTTCATGATCCCCAAGACTTTTGGGAAAATACTCTGCCAACTGATGAGACAAAAGTTGAACTTTTTGGATGGTGTGGGTCCCATTACATCTGGTGTAAAAGTAACACAGCATTTCAGAAAAGGAACATCATACCAACAGTAAAATATGGTGGTGGTAGTGTGATGGTCTGGGGCTGTTTTGCTGCTTCAGGACCTGCAAGACTTGCTGTGGTAAATGGAACCATGAATTCTGCTGTCTACTAATAAATCCTGAAGGAGAATGTCTGGCCATCTGTTTGTGACCTCAAGCTGAAGCACACTTGGGTTCTGTAGCAGGACAATGATCCAAAACACATCAGCAAGTCCACCTCTGAATGGCTTAAGAAAAACAAAATGAAGACTTAGGAGTGGCCTAGTCAAAGTCCTGACCTGAATCTGATTGAGATGCTGTGGCATGACCTTAAAAAGGTGATTCATGCTCGAAAACCCTCCAGTGTGGCTGAATTACAACAATTCTGCAAAGATGAGTGGGTCAAAATTCCTCCACAGCGATGTAAAAGACTCATTGCCAGTTATCGCACATGCTTGATTGTAGTTGTTGCTGCTGAGGGTGGCCCAACCAGTTATTAGGTTTAGGGAGCAATCACTTTTTCACACAGGGCCATGTAGGTTTGGATTTTTATCACTCTTAATAATAAACACCTTCATTTAAAAACTGCATTTTGTGTTTACTTGTGTTATCTTTGTCTAATATTTAAATTTGTTTGATGTGAAACACTTAAGTGTGACAAACAAACAAAAAAAGAAGGGCTCTGGTGGAGAAAGGAAGAATATAATCAAGGCAGTGGCAATGTGAAAAAAAAATCATGCCCTTAAATAGGATCAAAATCCATTGACAAAATAGATGACAGGTGTAGGTCATCTGAGGAAGCAGGCGAAAGCAATAACACACAATTAGGACCAGGTGGAGGGTAGTGAGAGAGGTGAAGCAAAACTGACAGCTGACAGGGCACGCCCACATGAAGTTTCACACCCCTGACAGCTGTCACCAGTAAAGGGTAATACTAGAGATATAAAGAATAAAATAACATACCAAATAAATATAAAAAAAATACAGAACAAAAATAAAACACTAACACAAACAGGAAAATGGCAAGCAGAACAAGAACACATAACCTGAATAAGCAGAAAAAGCCGTGAGACCAAGTCTGGCGGAGATCTCCAATACTCAGCACATGACATGATTAGAATGTTAAAAAAAATGTTTGTATTATCAGAAAAAACAAAAAACTTTTAAATAACACAAAACTGTTTGAATTACCGACCAGTGCTAAAAAATGCAAGTGGCCTTCTGACCCCGGACGACATGGTTATGATGCTGCAGAGGGAATGGAGGAAGGGGTTGTTAGTGGTGTGAGATTTGAAAAATTATTAAACAGCGCACATAGAATCAGAGTATTTTAAGTTGATAAATACATAGACAGAAGTACTTTTTGGAAGAACCAAGATGTTGATCCACTTAAGTGCTCATTTTTCAATGAGGTCATTGAGAACATTGAGAACACTAAATAAACTGCGATCCATCATGGACAATCCTGATCACCCCCTCCACCACACACTAGATAGACAGCGAAGCACTTTCTCCAGTAGACTACTACAGCTTCAATGTCGAACGGCCAGGTACAGGAAATCTTTCCGGCCACATGCAATTTCACTGTACAATAACTCATTATGATGTTGTATTCTGGTCATAGCTATGCTGCCACACTGCACCTTACAGACTAACTGGTACCTCACTTTCACTCTGCTCCTGATAGTCTTTCTTTGTGCAATGGGATGATTCATGTGTTTATACGGGTCATCATATATTAAGCTATGATGTACTGTATATAGGTTCTATAGTCGTGTTAGTTTTTACTTTCCATGGGTAATCCCTTTGTCTGTTGTGTGTGTTTCTGTTGTTTGGCTGTCAACTGTCATGCTGCTGTTACACTGTAATTTCCCAGTTTGGGATCAATAAAGTACATCTATCTATCTATCTATCTATCTATCTATCTATCTATCTATGGCTAATATATTTTTGCCTACATATGTTTAAGCACAAGGGAGATGCTTAGTTCTGCATGTGTTTATTGACCTCACGTCTTGGATGGGACAATGTGTCTGGACCGCCTGTGGATAACGGCAGGAGGACGGAGATGCCCGGATAAGATGCTGAAAGGACTTCCTGACCTCCTGGAGCCAGGTGGAGGACTAAGAGACTCGGGGGGAGAATTATTGTCAATGGGGAGTTTGACAGAGAGGTGTGATTCTTCCTTTGATGTGTGATGTATAAATGTGGGTGTTCTGATGCAGCTCACTCTCTTCTGTTCTCGAGAGATAGCTGGGGATGTGAAAGCTTCATTAAAACCTGAATTGAGAAATAATTCAGTCTCGTTATTTCACGCTCCCCACATATCTATCTATCTATCTATCTATCTACCTATCTATTTTTCGTTGTTTAAAGCTTATCCTAGTTAAACTGAAATTTTAAGAATTCAGTTTGTGTTTTTCTTTGAGCCAAAATGTGTCGGTAACACAGTTCTTCAAGCAGAAGGATAGTTAACCACTTTATAGACAACCTTAGGCCTTAGGTTGCCAGTCTGAGAAATTACTAGGCCCAAGGTAGAGACAAAGTTGGTCATGCAATATTTATTTCTGTAGGAAAAAAAAAACCCCAACAAACTATAAACACGATGCCCGATCTAAAAGCTAAATTTACCGCATCTTGTTGTTTTCTTTTTAAAAAACAAACTACTTAAGGTTTATGCAGAAGTGCTTTGCTTTTTGTTTTGTTCTTTTTTTTCTGTATATTTGAGGTTTTGACTGCATATGCCAGTCAGTAAAATACTATGAGATTGTTATTTTGTATCAGAAATTGTTTACGTTTTTTTTTTTTTTGTGAGAATGAAGGTTGTTTCAAAATATTCAATCAATCAATCAATGCATCAGATTTATATAGCGTTTTATCATAGACACTCAAAGACGCTTTACAGAAATTAAGGGTCATCCACCACCTAGATGGATGAAGCAGCCACAATACGGCACCATCCCTTTTAACTATTCACACACACACACACATTCACACAAAGGGCCACTTTAGAGTCTCCAATTAACCTAACCTGCATGTTTTTTGGGATGTGGGAGGAAACCGGAGAAATCCCGGGGTAAACCCACGCATACACGGGGAGAACATGCAAACTCCACACAGATCACTGTTGGTCGGGGGCTGGGATCGAACCCACGATTCCCACGATCCCCCGGCCAAGGGTAAACTGTGCTGCCGCAGTGCTAACCACTGCGCCACCGTGCAGCCCAATATTAACCAGAAAGTACTCTGAAGCTTGATGGCTGACCAAAAATTCATGTTGTCTGGGCGGACAACTTAATTGAACTGTGTGCTGTGATAGATATTTGTGTTAAGTTGCAAGTTTTGCATTGTTTCACACTTGAGAATTTAGAATTTAGCATCATTTCATTTTATTTGTTCATGTGCCTCATCATACAGACAAAATCAAAAAGAAATCTAAATTGCATAGCTTAGTCCTTTGTGAATTGTGGCGGTGGTGGTGTTATCAGCGAGGCAAGCACACGTCATCGATCAACCTTGGGCCTTAGCTGTGATAGATATATCTGTTAAGTTGTATGTTTTACTTTGTTTCACACTTGAGAAATTAATATCATTCCATTTTATTTGTTCATGCACCTCATAATACAGACAAAATAAACCAAATAATTAGAACATGCCAAAAAAAATCTATTTATTGGTTTGTACAGCTGTGTAGGTATAACACAGAAACATGGTTATGTATGATGGGGGAATGTCACCACATATGAAACCGACCCTTTTCAAAAAAGTAATAAACAGTTGAAGCAATCATGCTGAAGCAGGTTTGTGTGCATATAACTACCCGTTTCAAAGTCAGAGTATGGAGAAAAGGCTTTGGAATGTGAATGAACCACAAAGTAAAAACAATAGTGCGTGTGTGTGCGTGTGTATGTGAGTGTGTGTGTGAGTGAGAAAGCGAGAGAGAGAGAGAGAGAGATTATGGTTCTTATTTGGGCACTCTGACAAAATGAATGCATTTAAAACATGTCATCCTTGAAAGCTATTTCCCACCATAATTAATATTCCATTCTCACACTAACCCCATACAGTCAAGATCATTTTAAAAGCATATATAATTAACATTCTATACCCCGTACTAACCCCATACAGCCAAAGATCTTTTTTTTAAAAAAGCACATACTGTATAATTCACATTCTATACCACATTAATCCCCTCACTAATCTCACAGGTCAAGGATCATTTTAAAAGCACTTATAATTGACATTCTATACCCCACACTCATCCTACAGGTCCGTTTTAATTAACATTTGATACCCACATGAATCCCCATGTCATTAGAGATAATCTCCAGAGAAATACATCTGTCAGGTCAGGGGTGGGTTGGGGGGGGTGTTTGTGTCAAAGGTCACTCATCAACTGTCAGAAAGAAAGGGTGATCCTCTCTTTAACTGAAGCAGACAATAATTATGAATGAATGAATTGAATGAATGAATGAATGAATTTATTTATTTCGGATAGTACATTACAGGTTAAAAGAAACTGTATAATATAACAACAAGGTCAAATTAGACAAAGACTCCTTCTACTATACAATTCCACGTGAGTTATCTGAAATGGGTGATGGCTGAAGCCGCAGCTTATATTGCCCACCCATATTCCATCCAAGAATTCAAAGGAGAAAAAAGAGAAAACAAGACAAGAGCGATTACAATTTAAAACAAGGCTAAGACAAAATGTGACTGAGAGAAAAAGAAAACTGAGCTAGTCTAAGTTAAGCGGTTACTATTCAAAAACAAATCTAAGACATAGTGTCACAGAGAAAAAAAGAAAAACTAAGCTACAACACAACACAGGCTGGAAATGTCAATCCTTATGTGAGTTTACATGTCGTCTTGTAAATATGTTTGGAGTATTTCTTCCTTTAGTTTTTGTTTAAACTGTCCAAGCGTTGTACATGATTTTAATTCAGGTCCAAAATCGTTCCATAATCTGACTCCTTGCACTGAAATACAGTGTTGCTTGGTGGTTGTTCTCACTGTAGGCTTTTGAAATATACATGTTCCTCTGAAGTGATATTGTTTCTCCCTTGTTTGGAACAACTTTTGGATATTTGCGGGCAGTGATAGATTCTTCACTTTGAACATTATTAGTGCGGTTTTAAAGTCAATCAGATCTTTCAACTTGAGAGTTTTTTGTTTAAGAAAAAGTGGGTTTGTTGGTTCCCTGTAAGCTGCTTTGTTGATTATTCTAATAGCTCTCTTTTGGAGCATAAAGAGTGGATATATGTTTGTTTTATATGTATTTCCCCATACTTCATTACAATATGTCATGTATGGGAGTATTAATGAATGATACAAGGTGTATAGTGTGGGTTGATTCAGCAAATTTTTCACTCTGTGTAATATTGCAATTGATTTGGATACTTTACCTTTAATATAATTAATATGTGGCTTCCAACACAGTTTGTTATCAACTATTACTCCAAGGAATTTAGTTTCGGATACCCTTTCAATCTCTACACCATTTACACTGAGTTTGGGTACTGGGTAGTTGTGATGGTTGTTAAAGACTATAAATTTTGTCTTGCTTAAATTGAGCGTTAATTTGTTTGAATCAAACCACAGGTTAAGCTTTCCTAATTCCTTTCCGAGTGTATCCAGAAGTTGTTCCAAATTGTTTCCACTGCATAGCAGATTAGTGTCATCAGCAAACAATATTAAGTCCATTTTTTCTGAAACTTTACATATATCGTTTATATACATATTGAATAATAATGGTCCCAAAACTGAACCCTGTGGGACTCCACAGATGACCTTCAGTAACTCTGAGTTTTTGTTGCTAACACATGCATACTGATATCTATTCTTTGACCACTTGCGCTCCTTTGTTCCGCGGGCGGGCAAGTCTCTGCGTCCTATGACGCACGAGGGCGCGCGAGAGCGCGCTCGTGCGCCCTCGTGCGCATGACACATGATGGTGGTGATGGTGATGTAGTAGCGTCCAAGCGCCACTCAAAAAAAAACTGCAGAGACAGCCGCGAACAGAGTAGTTCATCTGATTGACCTCTCATTCGACTAATAAGAGCCTTGAATTGGGTTTCTGAAACCTTGAAGAACCAATGAATGAAAATCTAGGAAGGAGGACCCGCCTACTGTGAACGCAGGAGCCAATTGAAGCACAGAAATTCTGGCTGGGTGAAGCGATATTTACTGCTGCCACAGATGAAAACAAAGGACGCTGGACAAATCTCCTACAGACCCAGGCTCACCCAGCAGCATGGAGAACACCCACAAGTGGGACCTGCACTCATTCCAGCAGAATAGACGGAGGCCGACGACAAAAGTCGTAAATCATTCGCCAAAACGGCAATAATGGAATTATGTTTTGATCGGGATCCACGAGCGGAGCAGCGTCGCGTTCGTCTGACGCGTGGGAAGAGCTGTTCGCCACGACTCTGCTGCTTTGAAGAGGTAAGGTGTTATAAGCTAAATTATTATTTATCCCTGAAAACTGTAATCCAAAAATGACTTTTGACCGATCGGTAAATTATAACTGTACTGCGCACGAAGTGCGTGCGCCGCGATAAACGGCCAAATGGCACAGTTTGGAAAAACGTCTGTAACTTTTGAATAATTCAATGTAGAATCTTCATTTTAGGCTCTAATGAAAGGTCACACTCAGGGCTGTGTCTGTGTGTGTGTGTGTGGGCGGGGGGTCGTCGTCCCCCCCCCCGCTACCAAGGACCAAATTCGGCCCTCGCTACATGACGGAATACACTTTTTTTTTTTTTTTTTCCTTGCATGTTTTCACAGCGCCCCCCCCCCCCTCGCTACTGTGTGTGTGTGTGTGTGTGTGGGGGGGGGAACCGTGAACGGACCGTGAACGCCCCTCACGGTCTGCAGAAGAGGAGCGGGGGGGGCACGGGGGGGGGGGGCACGGTCCGAACGCTCCCCGGTCCGCGGGGGGGAACCATATCAGTCTATTCCATCATGTAGCGATGGCCCTCTTCTGTAGCGGGGGGGGGGGGCGTTCACGGTCCGTTCACGGTCCCCCCCCCCCCACACACACACAGTAGTGAGGGGGGGGGGGAGCCGCTGTGAAAACATGCAAGGAAAAAAAAAAAGAGTGTATTCCGTCATGTAGAGGGCCGAATTTGGTCCTTGGTAGCGGGGGGGGGGACGACCCCCCGCCCACACACACACACACAGACACAGCCCTGAGTGTGACCTTTCATTAGAGCCTAAATGAAGATTCTACATTGAATTATTCAAAAGTTACAGACGTTTTTCCAAACTGTGCCATTTGGCACAATTTGGCACAGTTCCATAACGCCTGGGAACAGCCTGAGAACAAAGCTGTGTAAAATATTCATTTTTTGTGGTATTGTTACCAAATTTGGATCTCAGCTGGATAACACTTGGTTCTACATTTCTGTTGCATTTTCCAGCCGGATCGGACAGCTGTGTGTTATTTACAAGCATTTGTATCCAAAAAAACACTGTGTCCAATTTTTTTTTCTTCAAGTTCAGTATGTTTAGATGACTGTAACTCAGTGGCCGGAGCACGTAGAGAGATTATGTTTTTTTTGCCAAAAAATTCAAAGTGTTTTCTTTTAAATGAGACCAACCCCATGAAGATGCTGCAAAGGGTTGAAGAACAGCTTTCGATTTACTTTGGGCACGTTTTTTTTTGGCATTTTTAGGAAAATTGCCCGGAGTGCAAGTGGTTAAGTAACTTCTTAACCAGGACAGTGCTACCCCTCTAATACCACAATTTTGTAGTTTCTTTAATAATAGATTGTGATCTACTGTATCAAATGCTTTTTTAAGATCCAGGAATACTCCAACTGAATACTCTTTATTGTCAATGGCTGTTGATATTTTTTCTGTAAATTCCATTAGAGCAAATGCTGTTGTCCTTTTGTGTCTGAACCCATATTGCTGCTCACACAATAAATCATTCTTCAGTATGAAGTTGTCAATTCTCTCATAGAATATTTTTTCAAGTATCTTGGAAAATTGCGGTAATAGTGAAATTGGTCTGTAGTTGGAGAGTTCCCCTCTGTCACCCGTCTTGTATATCGGAATTACTTTAGCTATTTTCATTACATTGGGAAATATACCTGATTGGAGAGACAGGTTACAGATATACGTCAGTGGTTTCACTATGCATTCGATAACAGTTTTGACTAGTAGCATGTCAATACCATCGCAGTCAGTAGATGTTTTACTTTTGAACGATTTAACAATTTCAATGACCTCTTTTTCGTCTGTGTTCTTTATGAAGATGGTGTCTTTTACAGCAGTGTTATTGCATATTGTATCACCTGTAGGCAACGTAGTGGGTATTTCTCGAGCTAGTTTAGGTCCAATGTTAACAAAAAAATTATTAAATTCATCTGCAGGTGAAGCTATATTCACACTCGGAGTCGTTTTTATTATTTTTTGGAATATTAGTTGGGTAGCTAGTATTTCTGCTTTTATTTCCAAGGATACTGTTGATTATTGTCCATGTATTTTTAATATTGTCTCTGTTTTTCTCCAGTTCTTTACTGTAATAGTCTCTTTTACTACATCTTATTATATACACTACCGTTCAAAAGTTTGGGGTCACCCAGACAATTATTTTGTGTTTTCCATGAAAAGTCACACTTATTTACCACCATAAGTTGTAAAATGAATAGAAAATATAGTCAAGACATTGACAAGGTTAGAAATAATGATTTGTATTTGAAATAATAATTTTTTCCAGATACTCAACCTGCTCAAAGGAAGGTCAGTTTTATAGCTTCTCTAACCAGCTAAACTGTTTTCAGCTGTGCTAACATGATTGCACAAGGGTTTTCTAATCATCCATTAGCCTTCTGACGCAATAAGCAAACACATTGTACCATTAGAACACTGGAGTGATAGTTGCTAGAAATGAGCCTCTATACACCTATGTAGATATTGCACCAAAAACCAGACATTTGCAGCTAGAATAGTCATTTACCACATTAACAATGTATATTAGATATTAGAGTGTATTTCTGATTAGTTTAAAGTTATCTTCATTGAAAAAAACAGTGCTTTTCTTTCAAAAATAAGGAAATTTCTAAGTGACCCCAAACTTTTGAACGGTAGTGTATGTTAACTTATTTTTGTATGTTTTATACCGTTGCTCTGCTTCTTTTGTCCTTTTCTTTATGAAAGCTTTATATAATAAATTTTTCTTTTTACACGCCTTTTGTAGTCCTTTGGTTAACCATGGTTTGTCAGCAAATTTGTGTTTAAGCTTTTTTTTTTAACTAATGGGCAGTTTTTTTCATAAAGAGTGGTTACAATGTTTATAAATGTGTCATAGGCTTCATTTACATCTGATACATAGACTTCTGTCCAGTCTTGCTTCAGCAAGTCCTCTTTAAAAGAACTGATTGCATTTGGTGATTTGTGTCTGAACGATTTTGAGATTTTTTCTGGGTTGGGCCCCGTGTGGCCATGGATAAGTGCAAAGGTTGGCAAGTGGTCGCTTATATCATTTATCAATAATCCACTTTCTATTTTCTTATCGAAAACATTAACAAACAGGTTATCAATAAGTGTAGCAGAGTGAACTGTGATTCTACTGGGGTGTGTTATTGTGGGATATAGACTCATGCTGTACATAGAGTTCATGAACTCTGTAACTACATTTTGTTGATGTGGATTCAGTAGATCAATATTGAAATCTCCACAAATTGCTACCATTTTCTTACTAGTAATATTATTGTACAGCTCAACTAATTTATCTCTGAATGTCTCAATGCAAGTTCCCGGCGTTCTATATATGCAGCTTATGATTAGATTTTTTGTTTTGTCTAGGTCAATCTCAACAGTAACACATTCCAGAATCCCTGGTAGTGCTGAGGACATTTCATTTACAAGCTTACATCTATATAGGTCATCAATATACAGTGCAACACCACCACCCTTTTTTTGAGATCTGTTAATATGAAACATCTGATATCCCTCTATTGCCATCAGGGGAGCCTGGTCTTCATTAAGCCAAGTTTCAGAGACTGCAATAGCTGTGAATTTTCTGTCTAGCTGTTTTAAATAGTCCTGAATCTGTGAGAAGTTTTTGTTAAGACTTCTGCTATTGAAGTGTATTATTGACAGTTTACCATCTAATTGCACTTGACTTTTGAATTGTTTTTCAGTGTAATATTCACAGTGGTTATGAATATTACTGAAAAAGTGGTTATCAGGATCAATATCATTCTCCATCTCTTGTGGTTTATGTTCAGCATAGTGGCATATTTTTAGAGTTTGAGTTTCCTCACTCTGTGTTTCATAGTCAGTGTTCATCTGTATTTATCTAATTAATACTTAATTATAGAAGCACACTACAGCCACTAATTATTCTACAAAAAAGAGCAATAAGAACTATTCATAAAGCTGGTTATAGGGATCACACAAATCCATTGTTCTTGCAGGCAAATACATTAAAACTAGTAAAAGTAAAATACTAAACTGGGCAAATCATGTTTAGAGCCAAAAATAATCAACTTCCAAAAAATATTTTAGGCCTGTTTACAGAAAGGAAAGGCATTTACAATAAAAGGGATTATTTAATTTTAAAACAGTAAATGTAAGAACAACCAGGAAATTTTTCTGTGTATCCATCTGTGGAGTGAAATTATGGAACATTCTGGGTGATGAGCTGAAGCAACGTCCAAACATTAAACAATTTAAAAGGATGTTTAGAAAAAAAAAAAAAGATCTTCACAAAGAACGAGGATTAATTTGTTTGAACTAAGTTGCTTTTCTGAATAATGTGTATTAAATATATGTATTATTATTTTCTGTGATTTAATGTAAATGATATATACATTGTGTTGTGAATAGCTAGGAAGCAAATGAAAGGAAATCAATGATTTGTGGAGAAGTGGTGGGACTGAATAAGTTTAGACTTCTTCCCACTCCTTGTCAGATATGCATGTGAATTATGTGCAGAGTGAAACTCATGTTCTTTATGGTGGCTTATGCTTTCATTGATATTTTATTTTTCTTAACAATGTTTTCTACACTACTGTCACTGAATGCTCGATGTTACACATTTGAAATAAAAAGAAAAAAGAAAGAAAAAAGACAGGACATCATGGAGACATTCTGTCCATCACAGCACGTCTCCTTCTTGCTGCTGCTCAGTCCTGGCAGCATCACCAAACACTCCAGACTGTAGATGGTGGTTCTGGTGGTCAGCAGGATGATGGGGCAGCATGATGGCATCAGAAGCTGAGGATCATGGGAGATGTGGTTTTCTCTGGATTTGTGGTGTCACTGTCCAGCTCTTCTGGACCTTCTCTCTCTTCCAGTCTGGGCTCATGTTCATCCAGATGCTAACAGCTGCATCTGCTGACATCTCCATGGTGTTTAGAGAACCAGAAGTGGTTCCTGTAGAGTTCTCTTCCTGCTTCTGGAGCCAGTCACCAGCTGCTCCATGTTGTCCACCCCCATCTGTAGCTTCAGCTCTGAAGCCACATGTTCTTCCAGCACTTTCAACCGGACACATGAGTTCCACGTTTCTGACTTTCTTTGCTTTTTCAAAAGTCTGTCATGACTTTACCCAACATTAAGTCCTTAATTATGCTTTAAAATGATCATTAATCCCTAAATCTGCCTTTCACAAGTCTTCAAATGACACAGAAAAAGTTCCTGTTTGAACATCAAAGTGAAATGAGCAGAATTGGTTGAATTTGTCAGAATATTTTCTAATGTATTTTTTCTTCTGTATATAAGAGCCTTGAGACGACTTTTGTTGTGACGAGGCGCTGAACAAATAAAGTTGAATTGAATGTATTTAGGATTTTTTTCTTTTTAAATTTGTGGCTTTTTCTTATAATTTTGCAACTTTTCCCCTTGCAAATGTGGAACTTTTTCCATCGTCACTTTTTCAGAAAATAAACATTTAAATTAATTAAAAATTATTTTTTGACATTTTTTAAAATAAATTTGTGGTTTTAATATTGTGACAATTTTCTTGTATTTCTGCATTTTTTCTCCCAGATTTCAGACGTTTCCTCTGCATAAATGATTTTTCATTTTGGGTTTTGAACGGTTTAAAATGTTTGTTCTAAATTTGTGGCTTTTTCTGGTAAATTTGCAGCTTCTTTCCCACACAATTTCAGAGCAAATTTGTCATTTATTTTTCTCATATCAGTAACTTTGATGAATTAGTGATTTGATGCTGAATTTGTCCCTTTAAATGTGTGATTTTTCATGTCAATTCACCTGTTTTTCTCTTGTAAATGTCTCTCATTTCCTTGTAAATCTGGACCCCCCCTCCCTAAATTTGAACTTTTGATGCTTCATTTGTCAACATTTTCTGCTCAATTCTGGACTTATTAAAACCGTGTTTCTTCTTCATTTTCCCCATTTGTGGCTTTTAAATGAGAACCTTTTCCTGCTGAACTGGAATCTTTCTCTGGTTTTTCTTGTAAAGTTCATCAAATTAAACTATAAAGCTGCAGCTCATCTCAGCTAAATTTGTCACATTTTCTCCTCAATTTCTCACATTTTTCTCACTAAATGAGCAACAGTTTTTTCTTGTAAATTCACCTCCTTTTTCTTCTAAATTTCCAACTTTCTGTTCAATAAATGTGTTTTTTTAACCAAATCTGTGTTGATTTTATGGACGTTGCTGCTTCAGAAAAAGCAAAGTGTCTGTTAATGGTCCAGATGATGAAGAGTCAATTCTCAGTTGTTCACTGCTGATTTTTCCTGACAGGAACTGAACCACAGACCGATCAAAGTGGAGAATCAGCCAGCAGAGGAGTCGGATCAGGGCAGCTGCTGCTGGTCCTGATAAGATAAGATAAGACAAACTTTATTGTTCCTCAAGGGGAAATTTGTCTTGGGCTTGTCACCCGTGCTGCAACCACACAATCCACACATTCACAATGGATGTAGTACATAATGAATTAAATAAACCCAATAAATAATACAAGTACATACATACATAAATATATAACAGCAGTCATTAAGAACAGGAGTTATAAGTGTCCCTGACCTATTTATCTGAGTTTAAAAGTTTTACTGACGTCGGGATAAATGAGTTCTTGTATCTATTGAAGCTGCACTTGGGGACTCTGTATCTCCTCCCTGAGGGCAGCCGCACATATTCACTGTTTAGTTCATGGCTCATGTCACTGATTATTTTTTGAGCTTGTCTACAGGCTGCCTGGTCGTGTCAGATCTGCATGGGTAAATACTCTTTAACTCCAATAATTTTCCATGCTGTATGAATTAAATGCAACACTCTGTTCTTTAGTTTCACAGAGAGGTTGCCAAACCAAGCTGTGATGCTGTATCTAATACAGCTCTCCAACACAGCCTGGTAAAATAGTCGCATAATCCTTTTATCAACGCCATGTATTCTTAATCTACGCAAGAAATGCAGCCGCTGTTGTAGTCTGCTGCAGAGGTAATCAATATGTGTGCTCCAGGTTAATGAACTGTCAATAAATGCTCCCAAATATTTATAGGAACTAACCTGTGTTATAGTGTGGTTGTAGATGACCACAGGCCTGTGGTCACCAACTCCCCGAGGGTCAAACACCATCTCCTTTGTTTTATCAGTATTCAAAATGAGATGACTGTCATCACACCAACTGACTCTGAATTTCTATAAAATAGCTTGACAGATCATGAGTCTTTTGAAGTAGTGATAAAATAGCAGTGTCATCAGAAAATTTAATAATTTGATTGCCTGGATAGACACTTCTGCACTCATCAGTGTACAAGGTGAACAAAAATGGTGAACTAACACAGCCTTGGGGAGCTCCTGTGCTGAGGGTTCTGGATTTAGATAAAGTTCCATTTACACTAACTTGCTGTTTACGATAAGTTAAAAATGAGTGGTACCATTTAATAATGACAGGATGCACTTTAAAATCATTTAACCTTTTAATTAAAAGGTGTGGCTGCAGTGTGTTAAAAGCTGAACTAAAATCAACCAATAAAAGAGGTGCATACGGGGTTGTCTCCTCCAAATGTTTAAACTGTGGTGCACATATGTAGTTTCACGGGCTCACAAGTATATGACTGTTCATATGCTCTCATGTATATTCCTGTGTGCTTATTTTGGCTTCACATCTGAAGAGGAACAAAAGGTCTGGACCTCCTAGGGTTACGAGGAGGATGTGAGAGTCGGCCTTTTGATATGCAAAGAGATGGACTTGAATGATTTCCTGACCACCGAGGTTTGGGTGAAAGAGATAGGAACTGCAGGGGGGATGCATTGTGTTTGGGATTTAAAGACAATGGGATTTTGTGCTTTGATGTCAGGGGTATAAGACTGGCAGATGTTGGGGGTTCTGCCTCTTTCTGTATTTGAATATTGGAGATTGTCTTGTGAATAAAATGGAACTTGAGAAATAACTCAGCCTCATCCTTTCCACACAATCTCCACACTGGTGACCTTAAGACGTATTATGGCCGGTGACGATTCTCCTGCACCGGACTCATCAGGAGCCAGCCAGGCTAATGCAGCTACCACAATCCAGCTACCGGATTTCTGGCAGAATAGCCCGCGCTCCCGGTTTAACGCAGTCGAGGCACAGTTCCACCTTCGGAAGGTTTCGGCAGACGCCACGAAATTCTACCATGTGGTTGCAAAGCTGGACAGCCACACAGCCCAGCGAGTAGAGAGCCTGATTAACCACCCGCCAGACGACGACAAGTACGGCACATTGAAGGCTGCTCTCATCCGTTTTTTCACCCCCTCGCTGGGAGAGCAAGCAGAGAAGCTCCTGGCGTTGACTGAGTGCGAGGTCGACAGGCCTGCAGACCTGATGGCGAAGATGCTGAGTTTGAGAGACTCCGAAGATGATGGTTTTATCTTCGCCCACCTTTTCCTCAGGACACTACCGTCAGCGGTGAGAGATACCCTGGCCAGTTCACAGCTGCTGGCCCACCGGGACTACCACGAGCTGGGCCAGGAGGCGCAGCGACTCGTCGACGCCCATAGACAACACACGGCCACGACCGCAGCAGCGGAGCTGGGCGCAACATCCGGAGATGGCAGGGGGCCAGAGGCTGCAGCACCAGACTCACCGACAACAGCAGCGGCGGGGGCCAGGAGACGCGGAGTGGAGTGCATTCCACCGTGCCAATTCAAGCGCTCAGGAAACACAAAGACCCGGAGTCGGTAGCAGCTGCAGCTCTCGGTGAAGAGAACAAGCTGCTCTACCTGAGGGACGCGCGATCGGGGAGGCACTTCCTCGTGGACACAGGCTCCCAGCTGAGTTTCATCACACCTTCCTATGCTGACCGGCTGGCGCCTTCCAGTGGCCCTGTGGCGTCAGCAGCGAACGGCTCGGCGATTAAGACCTTCGGGGAGAAGACCCTGTCTCTGTCTTTCCACGGCCGTACATTCGAGTGGACCTTCGTCATAGCGGTAGTCAATTTCAACATGTTAGGTGCTGATTTTTTGTGCTCACATGGTTTGTTGGTAGATCTTGCTAACAGACGCCTGGTTAATGCACTCTCTTTTTCTTCTATTCCCTGTACAGCGCGAGTGACTCCGCCAACAGCACAAGCCAACGTCACAGCCGCAGGTGGTAAGTTCCACACACTGCTCACTCAGTTTCCAGCACTCACGGTGCCAACGTTCTCGGCGACCGTGGCTAAACACGGGGTGGAGCATCTTATTACTACCAATGGACTGCCCGATTTTGCAAAAGCTCAGCGCTTGGATTCAGCTAAACTGGCCATAGCGTGGGAGGAATTCGCCAACCTAGAAAAATTGGGCATCATCAGACGTTCAAATAGCCCTTGGGCTTCACCGCTTCACATGGACCCTAAAACTGATGGCTCGTGGCGGCCATGCAGTGATTTTCGCAGGCTAAACAATGCTACAGCACACGACCGCTACCCAATCCCACATATCCAGGATTTTTCAGTTCATTTGGCGGGGACGCACGTTTTTTCTAAGATAGACTTGGTGCGCGGTTATCATCAGGTCCCAGTACGCGCTGAGGACATACCCAAAACAGTGGTAATAACTCCTTTCGGGCTTTTTGAGTTTTTGCGCATGCCGTTTGGGCTTAAAGGTGCAGCGCAGACTTTCCAACGCATGATGGACGCGGTGTTGCGTGATCTTCCTTTCGTGTTCGTCTACCTGGACGACATTTTAGTAGCCAGTGCATCCGAAGACGAACACGAAAACTACCTCACGGCAGTTTTCCGGAGGTTGGCAGAGCACGGGCTAATAATCAACCCAGCAAAGTGTCAGTTCGGGGTGGCGCAGATTGATTTTTTTGGGCATCGCGTCTCTCCCGAAGGAGCAGTCCCTCTGCCTGACAAGGTGCGCGCGGTGGCAAATTTTCCCCAGCCCCAAACGGTCAAAGCGTTACAGGAGTTTTTGGGAATGGTGAATTTTTATATCCGTTTCCTTCCCCGTGTAGCGCAGCTCATGCAACCATTGTACGCTGCGCTTAAAAAACAAAAACCCGCAAATAAAATTGAATGGTCCCCCGAGCGGGAGCGCGCATTCTCTGAAGTCAAAACAGCCTTGGCAAACGCTGCGTTGTTAGCACACCCAGTCCCAACGGCCCGCATGGCGCTCACTACTGACGCATCAGAGGTGGCCATAGGGGCGGTTATTGAACAGTATGTGGCTGGAGCCTGGCAGCCGCTCATGTTTTTCAGCAGAACTTTGCGCGATAGTGAGCGAAAATACAGCGCATTCGTCAGGGAGTTGTTAGCCCTCCATTTGGCTATTCGTCACTTCCAGTTTTGGCTGGAGGGACGCCGTTTCACCGCATTCGTTGACCACAGGCCGCTGACTTTTGCAATAGCCAAGATTTCAGAGCCTTGGTCGGGCCGGCAGCAGAGACAGCTGGCCGCAATTTTGGAGTTCACTACCGATATTCGGCATGTAGCGGGCAAACTTAATGTAGTGGCAGACTGCCTCTCGCATGCCGTGGCTGCTCCAGCCCGCGTAGAGGTAGATTTTGCAACTGTTGCTGCAGACCAGGGTAGCGACGCGGAAGTCCGCGTAGGGATCGATTACGCAGCCATGGCCGCGGAGCAGGGTGGCGAGGTGGACGTGCGTGTGCTCCAGTCTGGACCAACAGGGTTAAGGCTGGAGGACAGGGTGCTGCAAGACGGTATACCCCCCCCTAATCTGCGATGTTTCCACCGGGCGACCCCGTCCGGTGGTTCCGGCCTCGTGGCGCCGCCACGTTTTTGACTCGGTTCATTCTCTGGCGCACCCGGGGGTGCACGCTTCGATCAAAATGGTGGGGGAGAAATTTGTATGGCCAGGCCTGCGTAAGCAGGTTAGAGAGTGGGCGGCAGCCTGCATGGCTTGTCAGCGGTCAAAAGTGCATAGACACACGAGGGCTCCTTTGGAGCAGTTTCATATTCCAGCGAAAAGGTTTGATCATGTCCACGTGGACCTCGTAGGCCCCCTACCGCCCTCGCAGGGCTGCACACATCTTCTGACAATGGTCGACCGCACCACGCGCTGGCCGGAAGTGGTTCCCCTGTCGTCAACTACAGCCGAGGAGGTGGCGCGCGCTTTTTTAACTGCTTGGGTAGCGCGTTTTGGAGTTCCGTTGGATATTACATCTGACAGAGACCCACAATTTGTTTCTGAACTTTGGTCAGCGATGGCCCACAGCCAGGGGGCAAAGATCCACCGCACGACTGTGTATCACCCGCAGGCTAACGGGTTATGCGAACGTTTTCACAGGTCGCTGAAGGCGGCTCTCAGAGCGTCGCTTACGGATGCAAATTGGGTTGACAAACTACTATGGGTTTTATTGGGGTTGCGTTCTGCACCTAAAGAGGATTTAGACGCCTTCCCAATGGAGCTAGTGTTCGCACAGCCACTTCGGCTGCCCGGAGAATTTCTCCCTGACAACCCAGCGCCAGAGTTCTCCTCAGCTCAGCGTTTGCAGAATAACATGGGCCCGAGTGCCCTACCCAGCCCCGTTCACCACAGTTTTCTGCGTGTTTTTGTGCCTAAAGCTTTAAAAAATGCGGAGTTTGTTTTTGTCAGACATGATGCCCACCGCACAGCGCTGCGACCGCCATACGATGGACCATTTAGAGTGCTAGAAACAGGTGATAAGCATTTTTTGCTAGATTTGGGGGGCAGAAAGGAGATGATTGGCATAAACAGACAAAAACCTGCTTTTGTGATGGCTGATGAAACTGTGCAGTTGGCGAGAGCCCCGCGACGGGGTAGACCCCCTAGAGAGCATTCCCCAGTACACCCACAGAGATTGACTAACAGTTTTAATCCCCAGACAGCAGCTCCACAGCAGGAGCAAGTCGCGGAAGAGGTTAAGCCCGCCTGCAGCAGATACGACAGACGGTTGAGACCAAGACAGCATGTGGACTGATGTGTGGTGATTTTATTATGACATGCAATCTGTGTTAGGTTGTTCCCTCTTAGACGTTTTTGGGGGGTTATATGTGGTGCACATATGTAGTTTCACGGGCTCACATGTATATGACTGTTCATATGCTCTCATGTATATTCCTGTGTGCTTATTTTGGCTTCACGTCTGAAGAGGAACAAAAGGTCTGGACCTCCTAGGGATATGAGGAGGATGTGAGAGTCGGCCTTTTGATATGCAAAGAGATGGACTTGAATGATTTCCTGACCACCAAGGTTTGGGTGAAAGAGATAGGAACTGCAGGGGGGATGCATTGTGTTTGGGATTTAAAGACAATGGGATTTTGTGCTTGGATGTCAGGGGTAAGACTGGCAGATCTTGGGGGTTCTGCCTCTTTCTGTATTTGAATGTTGGAGAGTGTGTTGAGAATAAAATGGAACTTGAGAAATAACTCAGCCTCATCCTTTCCACACAATCTCCACAAAACACAGAATGAGTTAAGGTTAAAATGGCATCCTCTGGACTTCTATTATTTTTATAAGCAAACTGCAGAGGATCCAAAAGTCCTCCAGAATCAGTTTTCAGAATGTCAATGACAATCTTCTCGACGCACTTCATTACCAGTGAGGTCAGTGCAACAGGACAATAGTCATCATTCTCTTTGCAGCTTGATTTTTTTGGTACAGGAATTATAATAGAGCTTTTCCAAATTACTGGGACAGAACACGTATCTAAAGACTTCTGGGAGATGGGACTCCAGGCTTCTGCTAGCTCCTCACTACATGACTTCAATAAGCACCCAGAGATCCCGTCTGGTCCAGATGCCTTCCTGGGGCACATACGCGAGAAAAGTCTTTCCACAACATGCTGGTCGACTACAATTTTTTCAGAGCCTAATACTGATATAGCGTCCAGAGCAGCTTTTTGTTCATGAGAAAAATCTCTAGTCTCAAATCTGCAAAAGACATTATTCAATTCATTTGCCTTTTCTTCCTCATTCATTACATTAATGCAGCTTTTGGATGGAGTCATCTTTGTCATTGCTGTAACTGAGTCCCACAGTTTCCTAGAACTTTTTCCGAGGCATTCAGATTCAGATTTCTTCCTCATCTCATCTCTAGCTGTTCTTAGTTTGTAATTAATTTCTTTCTGTATATTTTTCATACCTAACATGTCCCCATTCTTAAAAGCAATCTTTTTCTGTACTATGCACCGTTTTAATTCCTTGGAAATATAAGACTTATTACTGGGGTATATAGTGATTACTTTCTGAGGTAAAACATTTTCTTTACAGAATTTTATGTACTCAGTTATGGTATCTGTGGCCTCCTCCAACTCCAAGTTATGGAAGAGTCCCCAGTCGGTACAAGAAAAACAACCTCTCAACAACCTCTCTTCTGTGCCTTCATTGTCCCATATGAAGACTGTCTTTGTCTGTGGTTTGCTGCTTTTAAGCAAAGACTTGTAAGTAGGAAATGTCCTACTTACAAATCCTCTGTTGATGTCCTCTGTTGGATCCTGGACCTGAACTGTCCCTGCAGAGGACACACAAGACAGTCACACACAGGCACACACAGACACACAGACAGACAGAGATAGACTGACCTGTGACCTGAAGCATCACTGTGGTCAATCTCCAGATGTCTCTACTCTCGACTCTACATCTATATTCTCCAGAGTCGGTCTCTGTGGGGTTTTCCAGTCTCAGACTGACGTCTCCAGTTCTCAGCAGGTCTTCATTCATCTTTGTTCTACCTCTGTAGAAATGGTCCTGTTCATCAGACTGGTCAGAACCGTTCTGATACAGGTGAACTATCATTACTGGTCCTGGTTCATAGCGACGCCACCCCACCTCAGTGTCTCGAGGTAGGTCAGGTGTGGTCCTGAAGGGCAGCAGGACAGACTCCGCCCCCTCCTCCACCTCCACCTGACAGACTGAGAGGACAGAAAAGACAAAGTTGTTGATGAATCAGGAAGAAGAGAGATTAGCCCTGATGGTGGACCAGAACCAGGTGTTCCTGAGGTCCCAACTGTGACAGAAAACAGCTTCTCCAGGCAGCAGATCCTGATGGAAGCTCTGAACATTTATGAACCACAATGATGCTTCAGGACTGCAATAATATGAACAACTGAGTTTCTTCTTCAACTTGATCATGTGCTGCAGTGGCAGAAATTCTGTGGAGGAAGAGAAAAATGTGGCAGAAGAAAAGAAGAGAGAGAATGAACCAGAGAGATGTGTTAGAGAGGAAGAGAAAGAGGTGAAGAAGAAGGAAAAGAAGGCTTTGATTCTGACCACTTTGACCAGATCTTTGTTCCTTTCTGAGGAGCTTCACTGGATTTCAGAGTCTGATCAGGATTTGGGGATTGAAAGTAGATTTGGTGAGAGTTTGATGTCATTTTTCTGGGTTTTTCTGCTGAATGTGTTGAGCAGTTCAGATGAAACCCTAGAAGTGAGTCGCTGACAGATTCCTGATCCAGACAGGAAACGATGGTCAAAGAAAACAGGAAGTGGAAGAAGGTTGAAGAAAGCATTGATGTATGTGGTTATTGTGTATATTTTTTATCTTGATTCTTTTTTCTAAAGCCCATCCAGGGACAAGAGTTGCAAATTAGCTAATAGCTATACACTCTATGTGCAACACATCAGATTGATTGTCTTTGATTAATTGTCTATGTTTATTGCACTGTCCCTGTCAAATAAACTAATCTACTACTAAAAGAAAGAAACGCAGAAATCCTGCACTTCACTGACAGTCTTTGACTCACCAATTAGAAGTTTGTTCTCACACATTTAGAACTTTCTCACTATTGCTTCCATGAACGTTTTGAACCAATCAGATTGTTGATCAGAGATTTGTCACTTTTTTCTCCCACAATTAAAATTCTCTTTTCTTCCACATTGGACAGTTTTGGACACAAATATGCCGCCTTATTTCTCATTAATTCAAGGCTTTTTAAGACAAATTTGCTGCTTTTTCTTTCTTGTTTTCATCATTATTTGGCAGAAATTTGATCTCTGACAAATTTCAGTTTTTCTCATTAATGTGTGAATTTTTTCTTGTAAATCTGTGAATCTTTCCATAAATCTGAACTTTTTTCTCTCCAGTTTGACCTTTTCTCTCCAATTTTCTTCTGTCTCCTGACAATTTTAACACTGTTTTTCCTCTCAAATATTGATTTTTTCCTCATTAATTTAACAATTTTTTTTCCAAATTCTCCATGTTTAGTTTTCAAATTTCATTTCAAATTTGACATTATTAAAAAAAAATGGCTGTTTGAATGTTTTTTTCCACAAACCTGAAACTCTTTTGTCAAAAATTTGAACTTTTTAGTGGAACTTTGACAGTTTTGCTTCAAATCTGAAGGTTTTTTTCTGACAAATTTTCCTCTTTTCTCCTGAATTTGCTTCACTTTGAACAAATCGGCCTTTTTTCATCAATGTGCTCCATTATTCAGGCAAATTTCTACATTTTTCTCTCTTAAATCACAAACTTTTTTCTTCTCAATGTGAAACACTTTTTCCTTGCAATTTTTTTTCTCATGAATTTTCCTCATTTCTTCTCAACTTTCTCCAGATTCACCAAATTTCTCATTTTTTAAAATCACATTTTCAACATTTTTTCACATAAATTTGATGTTTTTTTTTCCAAAATTTGTCTCCTTTCTTTTGACCTATTTCATAGTTTTTCACAAATTTCATTTTTTTCTCACTTTTCTCCCAGAATTCAAAGACCTTTTCCTGACAAATTGGACATTTTTTCCACATAAACAGGCCACCTTATTTCTCATTAAAATCTCTCAGGGATTTTTTAATTACATGTGAAACATTTTGGTTGCAAATGTGACTTTTTTGACACACATTTCATCTTTTTTCTGAAAAATTTTGCAGGTTTTCACTGAAATATTTGCACGGTGGCGCAGTGGTTAGCACTGCGGCAGCACAGTTTACCCTTGGCCGGGGGATCGTGGGGATCGTGGGTTCGATCCCAGCCCCCGGCCAACAGTGATCTGTGTGGAGTTTGCATGTTCTCCCCGTGTGTGCGTGGGTTTACCCCGGGATTTCTCCAGTTTCCTCCCACATGCCAAAAAACATGCAGGTTAGGTTAATTGGAGACTCTAAAGTGGCCCTAGGTGTGAATGTGTGTGTGAATGGTTAAGGGATAGCGCCGTACCGTGGCTGCTTCATCCATCCAGGTGGTGGATGACCCTCAATTTCCCCCCTGGGGATCAATAAAGTATACTAAATCTAAAAAAAAAATCTAAATATTTGGGATGATTTACTTGCAAATTTGTCACTTTTTCATAAATTTTAACTTTTTCCTTTAAATTTGACACATTTTCTCTCAAATTTTGCAGTTTTCTTATAATTTTAACGTTTTTTTCACAAAATGTTTTCATTTTATTTGATGTTTTCCACTTTTTTCTTTCAAATTTAAAATGTTTTTGTCATAAATCTGAAACATTTTATTTCAATTGAGCCACTTTTTCCTCTAAAAGTTGATATTTTCCCCAGTTTTGATGAACTTGATCATTTTACTCCTTTTTATGAACTAATTTTTCTTCTTCTTCTAATTTCACATGGTTGACATTTTTTATTGTCATTTTTTCTAATTTTCTGACTTTTAAGATAAGATAAGATAAGATAAGCCTTTATTAGTCCCACAACGGGGAAATTCCAGGATTGCAACAGCACAGGGATAGCAACACTCAGAGCAACAATCAGAAGGCAAGAAAAAAAACAAGCAAGCAAGAGCAGCTAATATACATATGTACATATTACTATAAAATATATATATACACACACACACACAGACACACAGTGCAGAGCATTGTAGCTGGATGGAATAAATATATGAATATATGAACACACAGTGCAGAGCATTGTAGCTAGATGGAATAAATATGTAAATATATAAACACCCACAGTACGGAGCAATGTAGCTAGGTGGAATAAATATGCAAGTATATAAACACACACAGTGCGGAGCAATGTAGCTAGATGGAATAATATGTAGATATATAAAAACACAGTGCAGAGCATTGTTGCTAGATGGGATGAAACAGCATAACCGTCTATTTAGTTATCCTACATGGTATGATTATGTGCCCATACATATTCTCACCCTCCATAGCGACCGGTATGTTCCTAGTTGTATGCCGGAGAGGACCATTGTGTAAGTCTATTGCATCTTTTGCATTCAAAAAAACTATTAGTTTGTTACGTCTTTTTGCTATCTCTGCGAGCAGCCCTGCTTAGGTTGTACAATGAAGGATTAATGTACTGAATCTACAGAAGAAATACAAGTCTCCTCTGTGATCAGTCCTATTTGGCATTATTATTCCCCATGAAAATTCCTCCTGGCTGTCTGCAGACTGTGTTTTTTCAAAATCATGAGCACAAGGCCTTGGACAGCCAGCTGCAGCGCCAGATAAGACTGGGCGCCAGACAGACAAAACATCTTCTGCCAAGGGTCCTTGGGTCTCTCTTATTATCATCAACACTGCTCAACACCGCACACACATTGATTCATGAACTGATTAAAGATATACTGTACACTGCTCTCTTGTGTCTTGTGAAATTCTGAGTTGTTGCTCTGTGCTATTGAGAGATTTTTTTTCATTGTAATCATAATCTGCTTAAAAAATAAGCTGTATTCTGATAACGAAGTTTTTTTTCTCCTCCCCCCTTGTGTCATTCCCTCCCTTCCCCTCCCTTTCTTATCTATCTCTGTTTGATGAGGCGCCTATTATGGCTGCCGTGTCGTTGTGTCGCGCGCATGCGCACCAATGTCAAGTCAAGTTCCTCGTGTGTTTTTTATATGCTTGGCAATAAAGTTTATTCTGATTCTGATTCTGATTCTGATTCTGACAGCCGTTGGTAGGAAGGACCTACAAAACCTCTCGGTTGTGCACCTGGGATGATGTAGTCTGCTGCTAAATGAGCTCCTCAGTGCATCCAGTATGTCCTGCATAGGGTGGAACTCGGACTCCAGCAGAGATGACAGTTTAGCCACCGTCCTTCTCTCTCCTATCTCCTCCATCGGATCAAGGCGCTGCCCCAGGACAGAGCTAGCTTTCTTAATCAGTTTGTTCAGTCTCTTCCTATCGGCTGCAGTAATGCCACTGAACCCAGCAGACCACTCCAAAAGTGATGGCTGATGCCACCACCGTGTCATAGAATGACTTCAGCAGCGCCCCTTGTACACCAAAAGACCTGAGTCTCCTCAGCAGGAACAGCCTGCGCTGTCCCTTCTTGTAGAGTGCGTCAGTATTGTGTGACCAGTCTAGTTTATTGGTCAGATGAATACCCAGGTACTTATAGGATGTCACCATCTCGATGTCTGTTCCCTGTATATTTACTGGTGCTGTGAGGGGCTGCCCATGCCTGCGGCAGTCCACCACCAGCTCCTTAGTTTTCCTCGCGTTGATCTGGAGGCAGTTCCGATGGCACCAGTCCACAAAGTCCTGGATAAGCCCTCTGTACTCAGCTTCATCTCCGTTGGAGATGAGACCAACGATCGCAGAGTCATCAGAGAACTTCTGTAGATGGCAATGTGTTGTGTTGTGTGAGAAGTCTGCAGTATAAAGAGTGAACAGGAAGGGAGCCAGCACCGTTCCCTGGGGGGCCCCCGTGCTACTGATGATCGTGTCGGAAACACAGTCCCGGGTTCTCACAAACTGAGGCCGGTTCGTGAGGTAGTCCAGGATCCATGATGACAGGTGCTGGTCCACCCCTGCGCGCAGCAGCTTGTCCTTCAGGATCATCGGTTGGATGGTGTTGAAAGCACTGGAGAAGTCAAAGAACATGATCCTCACCATATTCCCGGGCTTCTCCAGGTGGGACAGAGAACGGTGAAGGAGGAAGATCACCGCATCCTCCACCCCAATGCCATGCTGGTAGGCGAACTGGAGTGGATCCATCGCTGGTTCCACCAGGGGGCGGAGATGAGCAAGGAGCAGTCTCTCCAGGGTCTTCATCAAATGGGACGTCAAGGCCACCGGTCTGTAGCTGTTCAGGTCTTTGGGGTGGGAAGTTTTTGGTACAGGTACCACACAAGATGTTTTCCACAGCTGTGGTACCCTCCCCAGTTTCAGGCTCATGTTGAAGATATACGTCACAATCCCACACAGCTGGTCTGCACGGGACTTGAGGAGCTTTGCGCTGATGCCGTCCGGTCCCGACGCCTTCCTCGCCTTGATCTTCCTCAGCTCCGTCCTCACCTGGGTCTTGGTCAGGGTCAGGATGGGGGGCTGTGTGTTGGGAGTGGGGGGGGGTGTCGGTGGAGTGGGGAGTGGGCAGCAGGACTTGATTTCTTAGAGGCAGCAGTGGTTGTTGTGCAGACAGGGGGGAGGGTGGTTGGTCAAATCTATTGAAAAACAGATTCAGGTTGTTCGCCCACTCCCTGCCCCCCGTGGCCTGGGGGGAGGTATTCTGGAGCCCCGAGATGGTTTTGAGGTTTCTCCAGACCCCGCTGATGTCGCTCTGTTGCAGCTTGTCCTCCATCTTCTGCCTGAAGCTGTCCTTGCCTTCTCTGATCTTTCTCCTCAGCTCCCTCTGTACGGACTTCAGCATCTCCCTGTTCCCCGACCTGAAGATCCTCTTCTTCTCTCTCAGAAGTGTTTTTATCTCAGGGTTGATCCAGGGTTTGTTGTTTGAGTGACGCCGTATGGTCTTGGTGGGAACGGATTTGTCCACACAGAAGCTGAGGTAGCCCGTGAAGGTGTGAATGAGGCCATCGATGTCCTCACCATGTGGATCGCAGAGCTGCTTCCAGGCAGTGGCTTCAAAACAGTCCTTTAGAGTGTCCATTGTCTCCTCAGACCATAACTCCACAGTGTGCATGGCCGGAGGTTGTCTGTGCACTAGGGGTTTGTACACCGGTCGGAGATGAACCAAGTTGTGATCCGATCTCCCAAGTGGGGGGAGTTGTGATGAGGTGTACGCCTCCTTAGTGTTTGCGTAGAACAAATCCAGTGTTTTATTGTCTCTAGTGTGGCATGTGACATACTGGGTGAAAGTGGGCAGAATGGGAGACAGTGAAACGTGGTTGAAATCGCCTGAGATGAGGAGAAGAGCATCTGGGTGTTCTGTCTGCAGCCTGCTGGTTACTGAATGGATGACGTCACGCGCTGTCCCAGCGTTCGCCGTCGGATTTGCATAAACAACAATGCAGATCACGTGTGAGTGTTCTCTCGGGAGATATGTAGGCCTCATGCTAACAGCTAGCAACTCAATGTCTTTGCTGCAGTGTCGTTGTTTAACAGTGATATGTCCCGGTCTGCACCAGTTGTTGTTAACATACATTATCACTCCACCGCCCCTAGTTTTGCCACTCTCTGGTGTTCGGTCAGCTCGTATCATGTGAAAACCCTCCAGCTCAATGTTAGCATCTGCTGCTAGTTCAGTTAGCCACGTCTCAGTAAACAAAAGGAGAGAGCACTCCCGGTAAGTGCTATCATAACGGGAGATAGCCGCTAGCTCATCTAACTTTCCCAGTATCGACCGTACATTTCCCATGACAACAGATGGAAGGGAGGGTCTGTACCTTATATTTTTTGTCCTCCGCCTTACTCCAGCCCGGCAGCCGCGACGCTTTCGCCTCAATTCTCTCGGTATGTCGAGTTTTTCCAGTGGGACCGGGTGGCGGTTAAATGCTAGCAGCTCTTCCCTGTTGTATCGTATCCTGCTATAAACAGTGGCTCCGTCCACCGGCTCAGGAGACATTTGGGACGATCTGTGTGTCCGTGATATAAGTGGGGTGAAAAAAAAAGTGATCAAAAGAGAGAGGAAGGGAAAAAAAACTCGGAATCGAGCCGCTGTTGCAAAAGGCAGCCTACTGGTGTGGCGCCGAGAGGAGAAAAAAAAAAAAAAATATTATTATATAATTTATTGTCATTTTTTCTAATTTTCTGACTTTTCCAACCCAAATAAACATTTTCTCCAATTCTTTAGTTTTTACTGATTTGGCCACTTTTTCCTCACAAATGTCAAACATTTTTCTCCGTTAATTTGACTCTTTTCCTTTAAATTTTGGACACTTTTTAAAACTCTGATTTTTTTCCAGTCTTGACTAACTTGAGAACTTTATCACTTTTCCAACTAATTTTATTATTTTCTTTTCTTCTTGCTAATTTAATGATTTTTTCCTCGCATATTCAGACAAGATCAGCCTTTATTAGTCCCACAGTGGGGAAATTTCAGGATTGCAACAGCACAGGGAAAGCAACACTCAGAGCAATAATTAAGAAGATAAGAAAATAAGAGCAGTGAATATACATATGTACACATAAATATATAAATATATATACACAGTGCAGAGCATTGTAGCTAGGTGGAATGAACAGCATAACCGTCTACTTAGTTATCCTACATAGTATGAATATGTACCCATACATATTGTCACCCTCCGCAGTGACTGATATTGTCCTAGTTGTATACTGGAGGGGACCATCTGTGTAAGTCTGTTGCGTCTTTTGCATTCAATACTATTAGGTCGTCACATTTTTTAGCTATCTCTGCGAGCAGCCCTGCTTAGGGTATACAGTCTGACAGCCGTAGGTAGGAAGGACCTGCGAAACCTCTCGGTTGTGCACCTAGGATGATGTAGTCTGCTGCTAAATGAGCTCCTCAGTGCATCCAGTATGTCCTGCATAGGGTGGGACTTGGACTCCAGCAGAGATGACAGTTTAGCCACCATCCTTCTCTCTCCCATCTCCTCCACTGGATCAAGGCGCTGCCCCAGGACAGAGCTAGCTTTCTTGATCAGTTTGTTCAGTCTCTTCCTATCGGCTGCTGTAATGCCACTGCCCCAGCAGACCACTCCAAAAGTGATGGCTGATGCCACGGTGGCATATGACCGTGGCATATTCATCTGTTTGTTTTTTTTTATAATTTCTACCATTTTTCTTCACAAATTTATCACTTATTCTCATTAAGTTGAAACTTTTCAATCACAATTTTACCAGATTTTTCTCACAAATATGAAGCTTTTTCTTCCAAATGTGACCCTTTCTTCATACTGACCTCTGACCTTCAGGTTCACATCTTTGCTGGACCGTCTGTTTCCATCTCTGCTGTAGACGGTGCAGGTGTAGGTGTTTCTGTCCACAGATGTGACGTGTTTCATCGTCAGACTGACGTCTCCAGTATTCAGGTCATTATTCATCTCCGTTCGACCTCTGTAACGACTGTTCTGTTCTTCAGGATGATCAGAGCCGTTCTGATACACATGAACCTTCCTGTTGTCCTGATCGGTCCACTCCACTGTGACATCATCGGTCAGGGGAACGTTGGTTCTCCAGGGCAGCAGGACAGACTCCACCCCTGAATCCACCTCCACCTGAGGGACTGAGAGGACAGGAAACCAGAACCTGAGCTGGACAGACATCAGCAGCTCTGACTGGGTTTTCTCTGTTTCCACGTGACTCTGAGGAACCAACAGAAAGTCAGTGAAGTTTCATGTGTGTAAAGTCTAAAAATCAAGTTGGTGAGGTTCCACCATGGAGAGAGCAGCAGTGTAGGCTGGAGGTTCAAACTAACAGTTGTGGCTGAGGGTGGTGATGAAGAAAAACAGAATCATTTGTCTTGGACCCTCAGATGAACTTTGTGTTCATCTTTAGAACCAACACCTGTCTGACTGATCAGCCCACCATGGAGTTCTGACCTACTCTAGACATCAGCTGGTGTCTCTGCTTCACGTCACTCGTCTGTGGTCTGATTCCAGCAGAATGCAGTGACATCATCAAGGCCAAAGGTCCATCAGTGGTGAGACACGTTAAAGAAAAAACAAGGAGGCACCGACTTTGGAGACGCTGCATCAGAACAGTAGAACCACAGAACCAGAACATCCTGGAGATGTCTTTCCCTTCATTCACCTTACCTGTGTTTGACTTGGACCTGCAGGACCAAAGAACACCCCCAATGACAGCACCCAGAACCAGGAGAACCAGGAGAACCACGAGAACTGGAACCCAGGTGGGAACTGATAACATAAAGAACATGAACATGGTGTCAGAATAACCCAGGTACAGTTCTGATTTCAGCTCTGAGCTCCAACCATCATCTCCATCACTGACCTGGAGCCTTTCGGACCTTCAGCTGGACTTTAAACTGCCTCACTTTATCTCCATGACGGAGGATGGAGCAGGTGTAGTTTCCTGTGTCGTACACACTGGGATGTGTCAGACTGAGTCTGAGTTCTCCGTACTCCAGAGCGTCGGTCCTCATGGATGTTCTGCCTCTGTAGTTCTGGTTCTGGTTCTGAAGGTGGTCACCTTTATCCTGACGTAGGTGAACTGTGGAGGGATTCAGGTCGGAGCGGCTCCACTCCACAGAACAGTTGTCAATGTCAAAAGTGGGAAACTCACAGGGCAGCAGGACAGATCCCTGCCCCTCCTCCACCTCCACCTTCTTCACCTCCACCCCCAAGGCATGCTGGGAAACTGAGATGATGCAGACAGTTCAGAGAGTGATGACTGCTGAGATGCTGACAGCTGTCATCACGGTCTGCTGCTGTTAAATCTTTCCATGAAATCTCTAGAAACCTCACCACACATCCAACAGAATTTAAAGAACAGCAGGAATGAAACAACGACCAGAAAAGCCTAAATTAAGGAATCAAAGAATTCACATTCAGACGCATTTTTCCTTGGAAATGTTAAATATCAAATGTTAAATGAAAAACTGCTCTATAAAAGGAAGATAGTCCAGATAATTAACAATAAGTCCATCAACTTTCATTACTGAAACTTTCATTACTCATTACATGGGCTGCACGGTGGCGCAGTGGTTAGCACTGTGGCAGCGCAGTTTTACCCTCGGCCGGGGGAGCACTTGGATCGTGGGTTTGATCCCAGCCCCCGACCAACAGTGATCTGTGTGGAGTTTGCATGTTCTCCCTGTGTTTGCATGGGTTTACTCCGGGATTTCTCCAGTTTCCTCGCACACGCCAAAAACATGCAGGTTAGGGAGTTAAGGGGCGTTTGCGCACGCAGCGACCGGCAGCTGGTGGCTTGTCACCAGACTGCAAAACAAATCTACCTACGGGTACAAATAAGTAACAAAAAAAAAAAAATACTTATGAAAACTCATTCAGGCTTTAATATTCAGCGAAACAATTCTGTGTTTAAGGCCCTGTCACACCTCGACCATTTAGGCAGCATTTGCCAAACGTCTGAAAACTTTGGAGAATACGCTGGTGTACGTTGAATCAGTCATGGGTAAGCTTTGTATAAATTAAGAGCACGCTGAAGAACGCTGGTATATGTCACACACATACTTGGTCGTATAAAGGGAACTATCGGGGACTGTCTGAAACAACAGTGGAACACTTTAAAGCTACAGGATATTACGAAGGCCGACCGTACCAAAAGCCAGTTTAGAAAGCTTGGGAATTGGCGGAAGATGGCGGCACGCATAGACGCAGCGGCCCCTCTTGTCATCAGCAAGTGTGAGAGTTTTGAGTGTTATGATCACCCCAGACGTACATTCTGTAAAACTTACAACTGTGAGACCTTATTAAACATCAAGGTACTGCACGCTGCAAGAATCGCGGCACTCGGTTGTGACTTGGACATTCTACACCAGCATGGAATTCTGTCAGTTTCCACTGGAGGCTACCCGGGAAAGGAGGAGGCGTAAGCGGAGCGAACGCAAGCAAAAGCAAGGAAAAAGGGCCTGAAAGAGAGAAGGGAGAGACGGCAGAAGGAAGCGCAGAAGGCGTGGAGGTGTGAAATTGCACCTGAGAAGACGTCAGTTTAGTAACATTCCTCTTCCTTCGATGATTTTTGGGAACGTACAGCCTCTGAGAAACAAGGTGAATGAAATTCAAGGGAATGTACGCTACCAGAAGGACTTTAAGAACTGCTGTGTCATGGCTTTCACCGAATCTTGTCTTACTGTGCATGACCGAGATGCAGACCTGTGGATTGATGGCTTTGGAGCCCCGCTGCACTCGGATCGGCAGGAAGAGGTAACGGGGAAACATCATGGGGATGGCATATGTTTATACATTAATAAGCAGTACTGCACATCTGTCACGGTCAGAGAGCGCATCTGTACACCCGATGTGGAGCTGCTGTCTGTGTCACTATGCCCCTTTTATTTGCCTCGCGAGTTCCCCCAGCTTTTCATCACAACTGTGTATATTCCCCCGAGGGCAGACGCTGACTCCGCCTGCAGCTCAATCTTTGATGTGATCCAGCAGCTGCAATCAATTTCTCCAGAGGTGCCAAACTTCATTCTTGGGGATTTTAACCATGTTTCTTTAAAGAAGACACTTAAAAACTTTTATCAGTATGTCTCCTGCCCAACCAGGCGAAAAAAGACATTGGACCTGTGCTATGGATCCATAGAGAGGGCCTATAAATCACTCCCCCTTCCTCCTTTAGGATCCTCAGATCACAACTGTGTACATTTGCTGCCCACATATAAAACTGCTCTCAGAAGAGGCAAGGTGGAGACGAGAGATATTGATGTGTGGACAGAAGATTCAGTGCACTGCCTCCAGGAATGCTTTGACTGTACAGACTGGGAGGTGTTCACACTGTCCTGTGGGGATGATTTGGACTCTTTGGTGGACGTCACATGCTCATACATGGCTTTCTGTAAAAATAAGATTGTTCCACGTAAACGTGTCAAAATATATCCCAACAACAAACCATGGGTTACAAAATCAGTTAAATCCTGCTTATAGAGGAAAGCACTTGCCTTTAAACAGGGGTCTGTTTCTGAGCTACAGGTTGCCACAAAAGAGCTGAAGTCCGAAATTTTAAGAGCAAAACAGAATTATAAATCAGAATTGGAAAGCAAGATGGCAACAAAGAAACTTGGTTCAGCCTGGGCCAGTATGAAAACTATTGCAGGCCTTCAGAGCACAGAGCGCAGTAATCGTGTGTTTTTAGATGGTTTTAGTTCAGACACAGAGCTGGCTAATGCTCTTAATTGTTTTTATGGTTGTTTTGACTCCTTTGATTTTAGCACAGAAACCCGAGATTTGAAACAGAAACTCAAAGACAATCAGCACTTTAATATTGAGGTGCAGGATGTTAAAAGGGAGTTCTGCACTGTAAAAGTGAACAAAAGTCAGGGCCCTGATAATATATGTGGGCGCTTGGTAAAGTCCTGTGCACATGAACTGAGTCCTGTATTTCATTACATTTTCAATAAGTGCTTACAGACACAACATGTGCCTAAGATCTGGAAAGAAGCCGTGGTTGTTCCCGTTCCAAAATCCAGCTGTCCTAAAACGGTAAATGACTTTAGACCAGTTGCTTTGACTTCAATTTTAATGAAAATTTTTGAAAAACTGGTCAGATGTGAGGTCCTAAAGCAGACTGAGCATGCATTGGATCATCTGCAGTTTGCCTATAGGCCTCACAGAGGAGTGGAGGATGCCACTGTCACTCTGTTTAACATGCTTTTTAAACATCTGGATTTTAATGGGACACATGCCAGACTTTTATTTGTGGACTTTTCCTCCACCTTTAATACAATCCAACCTCATATCTTAGTTGAAAGGCTCCTGCAACAATTTGATTTGAGCAATAATCTGGTGGGTTGGATTCTGGATTTCTTAACCAACAGGACGCAGAGAGTAAGGGTCAATAGTACATTGTCTGACCTAAAGTGCTCTTCTACTGGCTCTCCTCAGGGGTGTGTGTTGTCACCACTACTCTTCATCCTGTACACAAACATGTGTCGGAGCAGACATGACAACAGACACATTATAAAGTATGCTGATGACTCAGTTATTGTCAGTCTCCTCCAGGATGGTGAGAGTGGCCACGGCCCAGTAGTTGATGATTTTGTTCACTGGTGTGAGGATTCCTACCTGTAGCTGAATACGACAAAAACTAAAGACATGATTATTGACTTTAGGAGGAAAAATCCCAGGCACAAAGTCACCGTACTAAAAGGCCAGACCACTGAATGTGTACAATCCTACAAATATCTTGGGACGATTATTGATAGTAATTTAAACTTTGAAGAGAACTGTGAAAGGGTGTGCAAAAAGGGTCAGCAACATTTGCATTGCTTGAGAAAACTTGCACGCTTCCAAGTTGACCGAACCATAATGACAATGTTTTATTGGGCTTTTATTGAATCTGTTTTATCCTTTTCTTTAGTGTCATGGTTTGGTCAGATAAAACTGAAACAGAGGAAATCCTTGGATCAGGTAGTTAGATGGTCCAGTCATTTGCTTGGTGAGTCACAGCTGAGCCTGACATCCCTGTACACCAGACAAGTACAGAGGATGGCTACCTCCATTTTAAATGATGACTCCCACCCTTTGCACTGCAACTTTCAGCTTCTTCCCTCAAGACGGAGGTTTGCTGTCCCAAAAAGTAGAACCCAGCGCTACAAAAACAGCTTTGTCCCTGCTGCTGTCAAGGAGTTGAACAAGCTGTAAAAATATATTGCACATAATTTAGGTACCTATTTATTAACTCCATTTTATATTTACTTATTTTGTAGGATGTTACTTGGGTTCTAAATATTTTATTGGGTTTTAGACCTTTGAGTTTTCAACCTCTTTGACTAGTTTTTAACTTTTAATATGACTCTTCTCTCTTACCTCTGGTTTTTCTCCCATCTCTTTGTCTTTTTATACCCTGATTGATGGAGCCTTGAGTATTGTTATCATGTTTATAGTCGGCTTCATATGTGTCTGTGTTTGTGTCTATGTTGAATGTAATTTGTGGCTTGTAAATATGGATGTCACCAGACTGCAAAACAAATCTACCTACGGGTACAAATAAAGTAACCTGAACCTGAACCTGAACCTTCTATGCCGACCACCCTGAAGTCAGCCGGAGGAGGGATGACATCGCCGCTCAGCGCGAGATACTCCGTGGGCTGGAAGAAGACTACGACAGGAAGCAGAGGAAGAGGCATCCTCGCTCCCCGCTATGGGATCCCGTTCCTGTCCCCGATCCAGTCAAGGAGTTTGCGCCATACGGAGGCCGTCGAAGACGTCGGCACCACGGCCAAGGTAAATCTCAGCAGGATCCCCGTCTGGACCCGCTTACGGTGAAGCCTGTCAGTGAACCTTCGCGATTGGTTCCTCTTCATCCTTCCAGGGGGCCCTCTGTCACCATCCAGCGGGAGAAAGGAGGAACAATGTCCCCTACAGCAGGCACCATCCTCCCTCCCGGAGACAGGCAAGTGCAAGTTCATTCCTCCCATCATAATTGTGATTTGCCTTGTCTGACTCCTGGGGGTGGAGTTCGGGGTTTGCAGTCCCCCGAGCTCCCACCACCTGCTGTAGCTGTAATTATTTAACCTGCAGCCTCTGTGTCTCCCTCTGCTGAGTGGTCCACGACACCAGGCCTACGTTGCCAGACGAGGAGGGGGCCTGCGGTTCTGGAGAGCCTGGTTCCAGCCCTGCAGCCACGTCATGGGCAGAGGAGAGGAGTGGACTGCAGCCTGGAGCCTGCGCCGACATTAAAGCGTCCCCATTTCTCCACGCTGGAACGGTTCGAGCCAGTGGGTCGAGGGTCCCCTGCCACCACGCTGTGCGGGTTATCGGCATGGATGCATGCGCTGGACGATCCACAGGCTGCGGAGAACATCATGCTAGCTGCTGAGCCCGACGCAGCTGAGTGGGAGCCTGAGGATGAACTTCTTCGCCCTGAGCCTGGATCGACGAAGTCCTGGACGGCGACAGAACCCGAGTGCAGGCAAGTGTTCTATCTTGTGTCTCTTTCTTCTGTTTTGGAGCATTTCTGCCTGCCTCTCAGGGAGGCGAGTCAGGGGCAGCCGCCTGCTGCGCCCGAGCTCATCTGGCTGGGCTCTGTCGCTACCGGTGATTCTGATCCCGGTCCTTTCTTGTCTTCTGAGCCTTGTTGCAGAGTCACCGGTGCGGAGCCAGTCGTGGTAGCTGTGCTGGAGGTTCCAGGTTCGGGGTCAGAGGTCGTCGCTGGCGCTACGCAGACCCAATTGGGTCTGACGCAGGTGCAGCCATGACCCAATCGGGGTCCGACGCGGGTGCAGCCGAGGCCCAGTCGGGGTCCAACGAGACCCAATCGGGGTCCGACGCGGGTGCAGCTGAGACCCTGTGGGGGTCTGACGCGGGTGCATCCGGGATCCATTCGGGGACCGACGCGGGAGCAGCCATGTCTGCAGCATCGGTGTGGGTCAAGCACGGTGGAGGAGCTGCAGACCCTTCGCCACCTGACATGGTGCAGGCTCATCATCACCATCATTTCCCTCGCCATAGTCGCCAACCATGCTCATCATCGCCGGGGGCCATTGGGGGGTCTCTACGCTCGGCCCAGCTCTCCCATGTCTTTCCCCTGCCAGGGAGGCCACCACAGGCTGTCTTCCCATTGTTCTGGTGGCTGAGGGATGCGGGTCGGCCGCCCGAGGAACTGCTTCGCCGGTTCGGCGCCCTGGGTTGGCCACTCGACATATTGTGTTTACTACTGGGCAACCTGGTTCGGCCACCGGAGGAGTGGACTTACCGGGCCTGGGACTGGGGCAGGCCACCCGATCATGTACTGTTCCCCGTGACCACCCGTCGGCCGATGGAACAGGGAGACCGCCAGAACTATTCCTGTGGCGTTTGGTCTCTGCCGGTCATCATCTTCTTGTACTGTCGGGGGTAAAGGTCATTCGGGATGATAATCCAGCTCTGTGATTGTTCTTTTTTTTTTTTTTTTGTCCTGTGCTGCTTGTGATTCATGTGTTTGGGAGTCTTCTAGACGTGCCTGTAATCGTCTCGTTTGTGCGCTGTCATTATTTTTGATTTGTGCATTTGAGAGTATTGTGTTTTCTGTTATCATGCCCTGTTTTAATTGTTTTATGTATTTGGTTTGTGTGTTTGGGAGTCTGTGAATTGATCCTCTCCCGCCGGGCCTGCCCCTGTCAGCCCACCCTGGGGGTGGGGGGTGGGGGGTGGCTTGGCTGTCAACGGGAGTTCAGAGCCCGCCCTCGGGGGGGAGGTACTGTTATGGTCCGAGTGCCGATCTCGTCCACACTCGGGCCATACATCATCTCTGCCGGCTTTGACAGCAGTGTTTACCTTCTGGCTCCCCGAGCTCTTATTGTGACAGCGCTCGGAGGGGCTTCCTGCTGTCAAAGCCTAACAGCTGTGCTGCATTACGGCTCGTTAGCAGCCGGCATTTATGGGGGTGCTGACAGCAGCCCAATGCAGCAGTCTCGTCTAACATTCCTTTGTGAGATGACAACAGTCTGTGCCAGACGTTGAGCAAGCGGTTCTCGTCTCAGACATCAATTTTTCCCTTGTTCCTGGTTAAGATTATAAGTAGCTGTGTGTGAGCCTTACGATCCCTTGTGTCTTGTCTTGAGCATTTTAGCCCACCGAGGCTCATTGCTTTGTATTTGTTATCTTGTGTTGTGAATTAAAACATCATGCAAAACTCACTGGCGACTTTTGGCATCTTATGGTGGCTTGCGAGGGCCACTGCATGACAGTTCAATGTAAGTGAGCTTGGCGCCCTCTAGTGGTGTAATGAAAGTATTTGTTTTGAACTGATAGACAAAGTGTTGCACATGCGCAGTAAGCATATAACACAAGACCAGTCGAAGGGTCAGCCAATGTGTGAACGCTGTGAATGTTTTTTAACTATTGTTGCCTTGGACATCATTAGTCCGTGAGTATGCTCTATGATTTGACAGTGTGAACAATTACAATGAGAACCGCACAGTTACATTGGTGTATTTTAAGTTACTGTTTAGTTCGTTGCCAACATTGTTATCAAGCTAAGTTGGAGCTAATGCTAACGTGTGCTAAGCTAGACACAGTGACCATGTCATTAATGGCGTACATATGTTTACTTTGTTTCAGTTTTACACGATGTAGGAACGGACGTAGAAACGGCTGTAAGAATGGAATAAAATGAATGTACATCACATTAAGTTCCTTGTGATGTTGCATCAATAAACGAGATAAAAGGAAACATCTTGTCATCATTGAGGCCTGCACCACACGTGTTAGCTTGCTGCCTACCAGTCGACAACTAGGAAGCTCGATGGGAGGGCAATAAACTTACAATGTAGAGATATTGTGTGTTCTTGTTATTAAGTAGAATATCTTAGTCACTAAAGTTTAAGGAATTTATGCTTTACTCAGCAACATGTGTCTTAAAGGGGGGACTCACTTCTCAGATCAAATGGCTCTTCCCCTCCTCGTTCTTCAGGAGTCCACAGCTGCACTCAACTGGCCAACAGAACTCCAGACTTCACAGCATTTCCCTTTTTAGGTCGAGTTTATGATCCTTGTTGGAAAAAGCTCAAATATAATTGGGCCAGCTCAGGTCTCATGAAGTTTTGGGACCACCCTGCAACACTAGAGAAAACTTCAGTCTTATTGCTCTTTTGTTCAGTCTGCTCTGGGGCGTTGGCTAAGCTGTCAGGAGCTTTCTCTGCTCCTCCAGTTTTTCTCCTATCCTTTAAGAAGGGCCCATAGTCTTTCTGGCTCTGTGTAGATCCTGTTTCTTTTCTTTAAAATCCATTTTTTAATTTGATCTTCTTTTTCTTTAAATCATTGTGCAAGAAGATTTGTTTGATTTTTTTCCTAAGCTTAAATCAACTCATTTAAACCACCAAAATCGAAGAAATGAATTTGTAACATGTTTTGCCTCCATTTTGGGTTTCTGATCGGACGTTGCACGATAAACTAATTCCTCTTTCAGTGCATCAGAGAAGACCTCGCCCAGCTTGCTGGAGACCAGCCGTTGTGATCCTGGGAGTTAGGCCATAAGTGGTAAGGGGCCTGTCTGCCAGCCATGACCCATGCTGGTCCAGTGAAACAGAATCCAATGGACCCACCTGCTACCCACTGGGACGTGGTGATTCTACTTGGCTGACAGTCTGTTATTTAATTTACACTTAATTCCCCAGAATATTCCTGGTATAAGTTCTTTGAACCTAATTTTATGCAAACCCCCATCAGAATCTCAAAATGCATGTTGTCTTTCATTAATCGATATTCTTTTTCAGAGAAAAACACATTTTCTAAATTCTTATAAAGGTAATGATCACTTTCTTCATAAAATTGCATCACCTTTTCTTATGCTATTTTATGGTTTTCCAATTTCCAGTATACTGACAAATTAAACTGCTTCATTTGGTTCCACAACTGCTTGATTCCTAAGTAACTCAGTAACAGTCTATGATGCCCATGATTCATGTTGAATTCTCTGTTTTAAAGTTATCCACAAATGCCAACCTATTCTGACATTTCTTATTAAATCATTGAAAGACATATGGGAGTTATTGTTTGATTTCATGCCCATCTTCTTGATTATCAAGAGACAAGAACTCACAATGGTTTATTCTGAGACTGATTCATAATTGGAACAAAGAATTGTTAATAAAATTGTTCATTATATGAACTGGTGCCCTATGAGGATTTGAGTGTAATGAAAGTAAATCTTCATTTCTGCTCACATTCATATTTACATTAATACCTGAACCAACATTAAAATTCCTATCTATAAAAACCCAGAATCCACTACAACCCCTTTGATCTTCAACCGGCATGAGATTCCAGCACCACATTAGTCGGCTGTCTTCTTGCAGTGTGTGTGTGTGGGGGGAATTCTGAGTTTCTCTTTCGTTTTTATTAACTATCTCTCTTTTTTCTGGCCACAACTCTCGGATCCTGCAACCCCGTATCCACCATGGATGCCAAGGACACATAGATCGCCACACTGGTGCTGATATTAGTCATCTTTCGGCTCATATCGCAAATGTCTCCCGACCCGGTGAGTGGAGGAGCTATTGTTTACAGTAGGAGCCAGCTGTTGGCATTAAACTGCAAACAGTGCAAACGCAAAAACTCAACATACCAAGAGAAATCAGGTGAAAACGACATGGATGTTGAGCTGGAGTGAAGAAATCCACTCATCCACTCAGACTGCAAACAGCACCCAAATGATCTCCTCTTCATCTTGGGTGATTCTAACCACACTTCACTGTCCTCCACTCTGCCCACGTTCACCCAGTGTGTCACGTGCCACATCAGAGACAATAAAACACTGGATTTATTTTATGCAAACACTAATGAGGCTAACTCCTCATTGCCACTCCCCCCACTCGGGAGATTGGATCACAACCTGGCTCACCTCCTGGCTGTGTACAAACCCCTGATACACAGACAACCTCCTGTCACCCGCACAGTGAAAATATCGTCTGAGGAGGCGATGGACGCTCTAAAGGATTGTTTTGAATCTACTGCATGGGAGCAGCTCTGCGATCCACATGGTGAGGACATCGACAGCCTCACACACACCATCACAGACTACATCAACTTCTGTGTGGACAACACCGTAACCACCAAGACCATACGGTGTTGCTAAAACCACAAACCCTGGATCAACCCTGAAATAAAGTCACTACTGAAAGAAAAGAAAAGGATCTTCAGGTCGGGGAACAGGGAGGAGCTGAAGTCCGCACAGAGGGAGGTAATGAGGAAGATTAGAGAGGGAAAGGACAGCTACAGGAAGAAGATGGAGGACAAGCTGCAACAAAGTGACATCAACGGGGTCTGGAGGAGCCTCAAAACCATCTCTGGGCACCAGAATACCTTTACCCAGGCCACGGGGGGCAAGGAGTGGGTGAACAACCTGAACCTGTTCTTTAACAGGTTTGACCAACTGCCCTCTTCTCCACCTACCCACCAACTACTGCTGCCCCACAGTCATCTAGTCCTGCTTCAATGGCCTCCCCCCAACACCCCCCACTCCCAGCATACGGCCCCCTGCCCCAACCTGGCCCTCACTAAGACCCAGGTGAGGCCAGCGCTGAGGAAGATGAAGGTGAGGAAGGCCTTAGGTCCAGACTGCATCAGCTTGAAGCTTCTCAAGTCTTGCAGCTGTGTGGGATTGAGGAGCACATCTTCAACCTGAGCCTGAAGCTGGGGAGGAGACCACAGCTGTGGAAAACATCCTGTGTGGTACCTGTGCCAAAGACCCCTCACCCCAAGGACCTGAACAACTACAGACCAGTGGCCCTCACATCACATCTGATGAAGACCCTGGAGAGGCTGCTCCTTGCCCACCTCCACCCCCTGGTGAGACCAGCGATGGATACACACCAGTTCGCCTACCAGCATGGCATCGGGGTGGAGGATGCAGTGATCTTCCTCCTGCACCTTTCCCTGTCCCACCTGGAGAAGCCTGGGAGCATGATGAGGATCATGTTCTTTGATTTCTCCAGTGCTTTCAACACCATCCAACCGGTGATCCTGAAGGACAAGCTACTGTGCCCAGGGGTGGACAAGCCCCTGTCAGTGTGGATCCTGGACACCCTCACAAACTGACCACTGTTTGTGAGAAACCACAAGTGTGTATCTGACACCGTCATCTGCAGTACAGGCAACAGTTCTTGCTCCCTTCCTGTTCACCCTTCATACCACAGACTTTTCACACAACACACCACACTGCCACCTGTAGACGTTCTCTGACGACTCTGTGATTGTCAGCTTCAGCTCCAATGGAGATGATGTGGAGTACAGAGGACTTATCCAGGACTTTGTAGACTGGTGCCTACAGAACAGCCTCCAGATCAATGCAAGGAAAACTAAAGAACTGGTGGTGGACCACCACAGGCGAGGACAACTCTCCACAGCACCAGTAAACCTACGGGGAACAGACATTGAGATGGTGACATCCTACAAGTAAATGGGTGTTCACCTGAACAATAAACTGGACTGGTCACACAACACCGACGCGCTCTATAAGAAAGGACAGAAAAGGCTGTTCCTCCTGAGGAGGCTCAGGTCTTCAGGAGTGCAAGGGGCACTACTGAAGACCTTCTACGATTTGGTGGTGGCATCATCCATCAGATTTGGAGTAGTCTGCTGGGGCAATGGCATCATGGCAGCCGACAGGAAGAGACTGAACAGACAGCAAAAAAGCTAGCTCTGTTCTGGGGAAACGCCTCGACTCAGTGGAGGAGATAGGAGAGAGGAGGATGGTGGCTAAGCTGTCATCTCTGCTGGGGTCTGAGTCCCACCGCATGCAGGACACGGTGAGCGCACTGAGGAGCTCATTTAGCAGTAGGCTGTACCATCCTAGGTGTGCGACCGAGATGTTCTGCGGGTCCTTCCTACCTATGGCTGTCAGACTTTCTAACCTAACCAGGGCTGCTGGTAGAGGCCGTATTGAATGCATTTTCACTGAGAGCAATTCACTCTCACAGTCAGACCTAAGGACAATTTAGAATCCCCAGTTTGATGCCAATTAACCTAACTTGCATGTTTTTGGTATGTGGGAGAAAACCGGAGAAATTCCGGAGTAAAGCCACGCAGACACGGGGAGAACATGCAAACTCCACACAGATCACTGTTGGTCGGGGGCTGGGATGGAACCCAGGATCCCCCGGCCAAGGGGGAGTTGCTGTGCTGCCGCAGTGCTAACCACTGTGCCACCGCGCTGGCTTATCATATCTTATCTAATCAGAATAAGAGCCTGTTTTGGTTGCAGACTGCAAAGCATCATCAGAAGAAGAAATACTATCGTATAACCAGCAGGTGATTTCAGGGGGCGGGGCATGTTGTCCCCCTTGTTACTAAAATAACACCTGCCATCCCTCATCCCCATTTCCTGTAAATTTTCTACTTTTTCTTGCAAATTTTAAACTTGTTCTTAAACATTTGCAATTTTTTCCTAAAACTTTAAATTTTTTTCTCGTACATTTGAAACTTTTTTCTCAAAAATGACCAATTTTTTTCCTGTAAATTTTTAACTTTTTCCTGTCAATTTGTCATTTTTCTTCCTGGAAAAATGCAACTTTTTCAAAAAAATTTGCGACTTTTTTCCTGTAAATTTGCAACTTTTTTCTTGTAGATTCGAAACATTTTCTTGCAACTTTGCGACTTTTTTCTCATAAAGTTGTGATTTTTCTCTTGCATTATTTCAACAGTTGTCTTGTAAATTTGCAACACTCGTTCATGCTGGTTAAGTTTTTATTCAATGTAATCAAAATGTAATTTGTGACTTTTTGAACTATTAAATTGGCATCTTTTATGGTATATTTGCACCTTTATTCTTCCAAATTTGTACCTAATTTCCTTGTTTGTTCCTTGTGCCAAATTGGTGAATACTCTCCATCATCGATTTACGGATGCACCCGCGCTGACACGACGCAGCTGCAGCGGCACCGCAGTGGTGTCGACACAACAGCAACATGCATTCCTATTGAGGTTTTGCAGTCATGTGACCTCTGGCAGTGATCCAGGTCCTCAGGAGGGAAAAATTTCACGTTGCTATGGTTACCCCATACACACTAATGCATTCTGAAAACGAGACTTCAGCGTGATCCAGTCAGCAGAACTTCTGAAAATTAGGCTGAGTGACTTTGCTGGAGCATATGACACCTGCACAAGCGTTGGTATGTCGAGAAATTATCCGTGAACGTCTGACGCGTGATTCTTATCTCATGGTTTATTGATTGTTCACATTGTGGCGGACGCAATACACAGTGTTTGGGGGTTTTCCTCACACCCAGAATGCAGGGTGGAGAGGAGAATTATGACTGAAGGAGCAAGGGTCTCTGGGAGGTATCAAAGGAGACACTTAGTTCTATAACCTCCCGGGGAGAGGAAGAGGAACCGGGAGCCGTGGAGAGAATAAGGTGTTGAAGAGGCGCCCGTGTATGTTATGTTCATGATGTGCATTGTCTGTGTGTTAATGTGCTGCATTTCTCTTCGTGTACGAGGGTGGGAAGTGCTGAGTCTCTGCATAGGGAAACAAAGTCTAAAAGAGGGATGTACAGATACCCTGATAGCGCAATAGCTCAGCCGAGCTATGAAGCCTGTTTGCTGTATGCTGGAGGCAAATAAAGCCTTGTGTCATGCAGCTCGTTGCCTTGGCCCATTCCTTTTTCCTCCACAACATCATGCTAAGATGCTAGCAGCATCTGGAACTGCTCTCTCTGAATATTGACAACTGCTTAATTAACTCAAAATCACTTCATACAGCAGAATCTCTGGAAATATGCAAAAGTCTAAATGGATACCAGTACTTTGCTGGCTTTGTTGTAGATTTAAGGCAACATGGTGACAAGCCTCTGGTGGTCATGACTGCCAAGGTAAGCTCTGTCCGCACATCCAAATATTTTATACTGTATATAACATTGTAAAAAAAGTCAGTATAGCAGAAATATGTTAACTTTTTAAAAAAATCTTAGTGCTGTCTGCAAAAGTGGGTAGTAACCGCCCATGTACATGTTGAATATCAAGCTAGGACTGGAATACTATCATATATTATCTAATAAAAATATCCTTACCTCCCACAAAATGTCCAGAGGTCCTTATTTATCAAACGTGTGAATGACAGAAAAGTGGTCAGAGCATCATTTCAGTGGGCAGATCAGTATTTATCAATCTATGTTTTTATCACCCGTTATTGTCATTCAACCGTACAACCAATCATGTACAGTAGAAGGAGATTGTGTTTTACCTTTCTACAGTGTTAATCACACACACCCCAAGTAAAGAAAAATGTAAAAAGTAAACCAGAATGTCCCCATGTATGAAATGATTGTCTGCAGGGTGAGAGTGAAGAAGGGAAGGCAAATGTGAAACAGGCATTTTACTGTAACAGGCAAATGTGAATCAGGTTTTTATATTGTGTATTTATGATTTTGTTTGCATTGATGTATGTGGATATTGTTTACTGTTTTCATTTTGTTTTTTCCTCATCTTTTTATCTGATTCTTTTCTTTAAAGCCCATCCAGGGCAAGAGTTGCAAATTAGCTTAATGCTATACACTCTCGGTGCAACACATCAGATTTTTTTTTGTCTATGTTTATTGCTCTGTCCCTGACAAATAAAATAAGTGTAGAATCAGAGGGCTGCTGCCATGCAAGGCGCCGCCACAGATTTCCCTCCTCCATTCCATTATTGCTGAGCACCAAGCTGGACGGCAGGAAGTTCCACTTTTATATGGTCTTCAGCATGACCCAGCCGGGATTTGAACCCCTGCCTCCCGGGTGTGGGGCGGATGCTCTACCAACTGAGCCACCACTCCGGTCGGTATCTGAACGCGATACCGGGCGCTCAAATCTCACATCAGCTCTGAGTCTGTGTACGCAGATTTTCAAGTCTCTGTAGACTCCCGTGCAGCAGAGAAACCTGCTGTGTGGGAGAATTATTTCTTCACATCAAATGATAATGAGCAGTGCAACCTTTCACTCCCCAGTGACTGGACCAGGGGCATCAGCCTCCCCTTCTGGAAGGGAAAGGGCGACAAACATGTCTGCAGCAATCACAGAGGCATCACCCTTTTGTCCATTCCTGCTAAGCTCTTCACCAGGATCCTCCTCAGTTGTGTCCTTCCAGCCATCAGAGGCAGCCGTCACCCTCGGCAGGCTTCCTGCCCAACCGCTCAACCTCAGACCACATCTCTGCTGTTTGACTAGTGAAACCTTCCTCTTGTGTTAGGGTCGGCACCGACCCGTTTTAGTTTTTAAATGCATAAAAGAATCACTTAAAAGTTGTTTATTGCATCAAGGCTTTTTGACTTTGTCAGGAACCTTGATTTCAACAAAATTAAACAAAAAAAAATATTTTTTTTTACTACATTATAAAATGCTCTGGTTGAAATTATGTCCTTTGTGGTGTTAGGGTCAGTTTCGACCCGGTTATAAAAATAAGATTATAAAGCAATAATTAGAGCCAAAATTGAAATCATCAGTGCACTGTCAGCCATGTACAAAGCATGTGCTTTGTACATGCGGTCACTTTTTGCCACACATGCATCTAAACACACACACACACACACACACACACACACACACACACACACACACACACACACACACAAGCATGTTCTTGCACACAGAGACTTTTACTCTGATTTAGCTTTCTAATAGTTTTGAAAGTAGTAATTGATTTCTATTGGTTTGATTGGTTGTTGTTTGTTTGAACTTGCAAATCAATATTTTGTGTTATGACCTGTTCTGTGTTTCAGTGTGTTTAGATTAAAGTTCTATTGCTGACCCATAACACCTACTATAGTTATTAATTTTAAAATGAAAAAATAAATCAAGCAAATTTATTTCAGAGATGTGTTCTATACCCCTCAGTAATATTCAGGTAACACAACAACCTTTAATTTATTTATATGATTCTCTTGAGGTTAATATTTCTTTTTTTTATTGAAATTGAGAGGTATACTGATAAAAAAAAAGGCCCAGAAACCCACAGCAAAAATATTAAACCCAACATTTTCATGGATAAGGAAGCCTAACAAAGTAACCAAGAGATGACAAAAAATTGGATGATAGGTTATTGTTTGTAGTGTATTTTAAAGCTGATTTAAGACACAGGTCGAAACCGACCCGTTAACACCGGGGATGGTAACGGAAAGCTAACACAGGAGGAAGGTTAACAGAGAAGGCCAGTGAATTCTGCAGGGACCGCTATCTCTATATATCCTTTATAGATCTTAAGGCTGCCTTCGACACCATGGACCACGCTACTCTTTGTCATATCCGGCTCTAGGGAGCCGGGCAATCAGAGCCAGGGACAAGCCAGTGAGTCGAGATGGTTTATTTTGGGTAAGGGATAAGGGATGAGGAGAGCACAGATACTCATGCAGAGGTACACTCACAGGTTGCACAGCGCAGAGGTAAGCAGCTCGTACCGGACGTGGGGGTAGCAAGACGTACATCCTCACAGCGGGATACAAACACAGGAATGCTGCAAGGGGAGTTGAGGCTGACACCAGACGAAGGGGCTTCAGCCTAGCAGTGCTTATGTCGCAGCCCCGAGTCATCGAGGCTGCTCCTATTTATCCTCATTGGCAGCGCCCCAGCTGATGAAGACTAATTGGCCCCAGCCGTCCATAATGCTGCCAGCTGGGGGCCAGCTGAGACGCTGCTCAATGGGAGGCAGGGATGAGGGAAAACATGGGCTCAGTGCCGAGACGGCATCTCAACCCATGGTGACAGAGCCCCTCCCTCAAGGTCGGGCTCCTGAACGACCAGGGACATCCCAGCCCCCCCCCCCCACCTAGGGTGGGAGGAAGGGAGGCGGACCGGAGGGGAAGAAGCCAAGGGAAGGACAACACCAATGGGGCAATGTAGGGTAGCGGGAAAGAAAAACCCAAATACAATACTGACAACAGAACAATTAACCCAGGTACAGATGGGGAGAAGAACTGGGTCAGCACGCCGGTTACATACTACCCAGAGAGTACCAACCATGCGTGACCCAGAGCAAGAAAAAAAAAAAAGAACCACCAAAAAGGTACAGGGCAAAAAATGCTGAGTATGGTCAAATAAAGGGAAAACACAATACACAGCACCAATATAAGTACATACACACAGTCACCAAGAAAAGTGAGGGTGACTGGAACAAATGGACAATTACAGAGCATGGTGTTACGGAAAACAAGGCACATGACTCTATAATGAACCAACAGGGCATAAAAAAGAAATACTGAGTGCAGGCAAAGAAAAACCCACACACATGAATATATAAATACCCACAGTCACCTAAAGAAATGAAAGTGACTGGAATGAATGGGCAACTGCAGAGTATGGTCTGAAAGGGAACAAAACATAACTCTACAATGCAAAAACGAGACTAAAAACATGGTACAAAAAATAGAAAATGCTGGGTACGAGGGAAGGAAAACGCACAGCACTATAAATACACATCCACCAACAGGACAGACATTACACCCAAGTGACCTTAATAACGATAAAAGAAAAAGTGACACCCGAGGTGTATGGCAGGCAGAGTCCAAAAATAGCCGAGATGGCTCCGGAGATCTCCCCGCCCATTGTCCAGCTGGCGAATCAGGGGAAGAGAAATGTTCGGACGGCGAACTCTGGACCCAGATCCCAGGAATCCAGTCCAACGGCTGCCGAACCAGGCCGCCCAAAGGCAAACACAGACCAGTGGGGGGAAACCAGATCGCCGAACCGAAAGTTTTGCGGGTCGGGTCGTCGACCCGCATCACTCAACCACCAGGACCGTTGAGACGGGCGAAGGGTCAGAGCGGATCCCGGTGGAAGAGGCTCAGGGGAGAGCCGATGACGAGGGCGGCGGGCCTCAGGGAAACGGCCACCTCCTCACCGGACCTGGACAACACTGGGGCAGCACCCACGTCGGACCCCGATCGGGCCTCAGGCGAACCCACGTTGGACACTGCACCAGAACCGACCTCCAACGTTGAACCCGGACCCTCCAGCACCACGAGGAACAGCAACCCCTCGCCGGTGACCCTGGAAGAAGGCTCAGAAGAGAAAACAGAACCGGGATCAGGATCACCGGCAGCGCCAGAACCCGGCGAGACGAGCTCAGACGCAGCGGGCGGCTGCACCCTGCTCGTCTCCCCTGGAGATAGGCTGAAGTGCTCAAAGATAAAAAGAGAGAAAAGAAAGGAGAGCACTCGCCTGATCTCGGGTTCTGACGCCGTCCAGGACTGCGAAGATCCAGGATCCGTCGTCAGGAGGTCGTTGTCAGGCTCCCATCTAGCCGCGTCGGGCCCCGCAGCCAGCACGATGGTCAGCGCAGCTTGAGATCCCTCCAGCTCAGGTAACCCCGCCGACGACCCACTCGGCGTGAAGCCAGAAGAATCTCGTCCCGCTGGACCGAACCGCTCCTCCGTGGAGACCCAGGGACGCTCAGTCGTCAGCGTAGACTCCACGCAGCAGTCAGTCCCCCTCCTCCGTCCGCAATGTAGCTGCGGAACCACAGGCCCTCTCCATATCCCACCACGTTGACCCGGAGCCGGGGACCGCTCGGCGGAGAGAGACACAGAGGATGCGGGATTAGGAAAACAGGTTACAGCAGGTGGGGAGAGTTCAGGGAGCTGCGAACCCTGAACTTCTCCTCCAGGGATGTGACAGAGCAAATCATTAAGCAGGTGTGAAAAAACAATGACTTGCCTGCCCCCTGGAGGTTGAGTATCGCCTGCTGTAGTGGAATCTGCTTCTTCCTCTCCCCGCCCGGCGATAACGGAGGACCCCCCGGGAATTCGTCTGAGGATCGCTCGCGTTGTCTCCAGCAGAGAGCTCACCAGGCCGGGATTCCAGGCACACACAGCGGTCAGGAAGCGCGTCGAGGAGGAGGGGGAAACAGCCGGGGTGAGCCAGCCCGAATGTCCAGGAATGACAGCGGGGGAACGAGGCTCAGGGGACGAGGCTGTAGGATCTCCACACTGACGAGGCGAAGGGATGACAGCTGCGTGGGAGGAACGGTCCTGACGATGACCCAGAACTGGATCCGGACGAGGTTCGTGCAGAGGTGACTCGGCGATGTGATGACGACTACTCCCAGGGGACGAAGCGAGGGGGAAACCCAGGATTCGCCGCTCCAGATCGGAGATCGAGACGAGGAAGGCGTCGAGCACGGGAAAGCTTCGTAGCCCTGAAGTCCTCACCATCAATCTCACTGCCGCCGCCACATGCCTGAAGGTGGTGACAGGAAACACAGTAGAGCTCGCGACAGCCACTCGACCCCGGACATAACTGCTGTCAGCTGCGGCTCCTAGAAGGGAATCCCGAGTGACGTGGCGCAGGTCGGGGGAAGTCCTCTGGTTGGCGCGAACTCCCGGACTGGAATAGCGGCAGGAACGGGACTCCGAAGCGGGGAAAGACGTCGCCCACTTCGACTCCCTGCCGGGATTTCCATCCACCCCGTGGAGCTTCTCTCGCTGTGTACCTGCAACGTCTATCCTGGCACTGTCCTCCAGATGGTACAGAGAGTGAGGGTGACAGTCCAGGAGTTCCTCAGCACGGCCCGGATGCCAGCGTCTCGCGTTGGAGGCGTCGTGCAGGGTGAAGAATGTCCCGTCGACAGCCTCCGAGATGGACCTTAGCTCGTCGCCCTGGCGCCGGAAGTGACTCCTGGGAAACGGCATGCTAGCAGCGCTGACACCCGGACAGAAAGGTACATTTCCACAGCGACTCACGGCCGCCGGCAACTCTTCTGGCTGCGACATACTGTCATATCCGGCTCTAGGGAGCCGGGCAATCAGAGCCAGGGACAAGCCAGTGAGTCGAGATGGTTTATTTTGGGTAAGGGATAAGGGATGAGGAGAGCACAGATACTCATGCAGAGGTACACTCACAGGTTGCACAGCGCAGAGGTAAGCAGCTCGTACCGGACGTGGGGGTAGCAAGACGTACATCCTCACAGCGGGATACAAACACAGGAATGCTGCAAGGGGAGTTGAGGCTGACACCAGACGAAGGGGCTTCAGCCTAGCAGTGCTTATGTCGCAGCCCCGAGTCATCGAGGCTGCTCCTATTTATCCTCATTGGCAGCGCCCCAGCTGATGAAGACTAATTGGCCCCAGCCGTCCATAATGCTGCCAGCTGGGGGCCAGCTGAGACGCTGCTCAATGGGAGGCAGGGATGAGGGAAAACATGGGCTCAGTGCCGAGACGGCATCTCAACCCATGGTGACACTCTTTGGCTTATCCTGCAGCCCCTCGGAGCCCCACCCAAGATCGTAGCCCTTTTTAAGCAGCTCTACCGCAGCTTGGAGAACTTTGTCTGTGTGGATAGAAAGGAGTCCGGCTGGTTTCCCATCAACAGCAGGGTCCGACAAGGTTGTGTGGTCGCTCCTGATCTCTTCAGTTGTGTCAGACTATCTGATGACCAAGGTCTGCAAGCGGGTCCCTGGTATGCAGTTTGGCAACTACCATCTGGCTGACCTTGAATATGTTGACGATACCATCCTGTTTAGCCCATCCTACAGTCAGCTGAGAGATGCCCTAGTTGTCTACCATGAAAAGGCACTGAAGATGGGCCTTCAGGTGCGCTGGACAAAGACTAAGGTAATGCATGTCGGCGACGGACCGGACCCACCCTCATTACAGCTCGGGAATGATGCCATCGAGTTTGTCAATTCCTTCATGTATCTAGGCTCCACAGTGACCAACAACAGGGACATGAAACCAGAGATTAACCGCAGACGTGGCCTCGCTGCATCAGCCCTGCAGGCACTATGGAAACCTCTCTGGCACCATCGTTCAATCTCCAGAAAGATGAAGCTCCACATATACAATGCGTCAGTCCTCTCCATCCTACTCTATGGGTCAGAGACATGGCCATTGAATAAGACTCTGGCCTCAAGAGTGGTTGGGTTTGATAGTTGGGCCCTAAGAACCATCAAGAACATCAGGTGGCCCCAGCACACTTCTAATGATGTGCTCCGAGCCAACACACATCAGCCTGCAGCATCCCACCTTATCACACAGTGGCGTATCTGCTGGTTTGGCCATGTCCTCCCACCAGAACACCCATCAAAAGCCATACTCATGTTCGACCCCGGGGTCTCAGGGTGGAAAAGACCTCGGGGCAAGCCACGCACCACATGGTTCGATGTAGTGGAGAGAGACCTCTGACAGCTCGAAGTCGCTGTTGATGACGCAGAGGAGCTGCCCCAAAACCGGCAATGTTGGCAAGCACTGGTTAACCTGATTGGCTCTACGCATAGTGATGGCCACCCAGCCCTCATCCTGCAGGAGTAGTAAGTGTGACCTTTCAGCAGATATCTTTGCCTTGTGTTATATTTAGATGAGAGATTTGATGATTTTTAAATCCTAAAGTAGCTGCTGTTTTATCCATATTTATGTTACTGTAGCCAATATTAAAACAGATTTAAGCAGATTTTTTTTAAAGTAGCTATTTGGTGGAGTGTATAAAACTGAATTTAGTTTCTGAAATATTTTTGCAGTTGAGGTGTAGGGTGTCATGAGCCGAGCTGGGGATTCTTCCAAGCTCGGATTCATGGCTGTTTTTTGTTCCCTTTTTGATCTGGGTTTTATGTTTCCTTTTGAGTTCCATACTGTGTTCATCTCTGTTTAGCTTTGTTCTGTTGCATTTTTGGTTCCTTTGGGTCCATCCTCCTGTCAGGGTTAAACAGGTGATTCCAATTCATCATTTCCTGCTCAGGTTCATACACTCACGCACACATTTGCACACACACACACAATCATTCACACCTGCACTCACTCAACTCTACACATACCTACACATTCCTACTCGAACGCACACACTCTCTCACACCGGGTAGCACTCTGATCATTATGTCTGGTATTATTTAAGCTCTGTCTGCACACTTGTGTATTGTTGGGTCATCGGATTGTCAACCCTCACAAGAGCAGAGTTTCGCTCTGGTGATCCCTTCTCTGTAAGTACCTACACTTGTCAGTTGTCCACAGTGTTAGGTTTTTCCTCTTTCAGCATTTGTCCGTCCACACCGGAGATTGACAGTTTTAAAGCTCATTGACCAGATGTAGTAATGATTTTACCTCTAAAGATGTATAAATGTTCAAACACTCGCTGCAATGTACTGTACTCTCCTCACACACGCTCCTGCGACGGGGTGCTTTTGGGAAGGCGCATGTTTTTCAACACAAACCCAGTGCTTTGTACATGCGGTCAGGAGATGTGGTGAGGCATCCACGGGCAGGCTGGGGGAGACGAAGGAAGGGACGACGTTAAAAACCTCATGGGTGAGTGTTTTTTTTTTTTTTTTTTTTTAAATCACACACTGTTTGCTGATGTGTTCCGTCACTCACTGTAAACTATAAACTCAATACTCACTGTAAACATGAAAGTGAATGGCTGCATTTGATTAGTTAGACTGACCATTTCAGTGCCAGTTAAACAAATTTGATAGGTGAAGTTGACGGAAGTTGACGAGGATTGACCAAAATTACAGGAAAGTTGCAGTGATTGGACAAAGTTGCAAAGTCGCGCAACAGTTGTACTGATTGGCTGATTTTGCGTGAATTGCTGCAATCGCAACATCGCAAAATCCTGGAGGGACTGAATAATAACACAGAACTGGGAAAAATATAGAAAAGAATCTGGAAACCTGAGAGCGTGAGCACAGTGGAAACACCAGGCTCAGCCTCACGACAGAGCCCCTTCCCCCTTTAAGGGGTGGATTCCAGACACTCCAGGGAACAACACAAAAAAAGGAAAGAAAGACACCCCCCCCCCCAAAAAAAAAATAGGAGAAGAACCATAACCAAACCTTGGAGGGTGGTGGGGGAAACTCGGCTAGGGGGGAACAAAAACAAGGAACTCACTAAGGGACCCACACAGACCAAAACTGGGCATCTAGGCCCCCTGGACAGGAGAGCTGGACAGTTTAGGCGGTCAGCTAAAGTCTCAGACCAGGCAGATGGCATGATGGAATGAGTCGGGTGGCCTACCAGAGAACATGGGCCAGGCAGCCCAGCGGCACAGTCTGTCGGGTGGTCAGCCAGAGTGCTTTAGCCATCCAAACAAATGGAGATGTCCAGGAGGCGGTTGCCCAGTGGAAAAACCTGGAAACGAGGCAGGCTGAAGAGCAGTGGGACCGGATGAAATGGATGACCGACCAGCGGGAACCTCAGGGGAAGGAACGGGACAGTTGGTGGCCTCAGGAAGAGGGGAACCCATGACGTCCTTGGGCAGAGGAAGAGGAACCCTCGGTGGGAATGGCTGGGGACTGAGGGACCACAGCAACTTTGGGCAGGAACGTAGCACCTTTGGAGACCCCAGCCTGGGGCATAGCTGCACCCACGGTGGCCCCGGACTGGAGCGTAGCTGCACCTACGGTGGACCCGGGCTGGAGCGTAGCACCCACAGCGGACTCAGGCTGGGACGCAGCACCCAGGACAGCCCAGACAATGGGAAGGCGGCACCCACATAGACCTCAAATGATGGGAGTGTCACACCCACAGAGGTCCCGGGCTGGGACGAAGAACCCGCAAAGACCTCAGTTGGAGGGGGGGCAGTGCCAATGGAGTCCTCAACCGATGGGGAAGCTGCATCCACAGAGGTCCCGGACTAGGACGGAGCACCCGCGGAGACCTCAACTGAAGGGGAAGCTGCATCCACGGGAGTCCTGGGCTGGGACAGAGCACCCGTGAAGACCTCAGCTGGAGGAGGAGCAGAACCCACGGAGGTCTCGACCGGCAGGACTGAACCCATAGAGACCTCAGGCAGTGAGGCTGGACCCATGGAGACCTCAGGTGGTGAGGCTGGACCCACGGAGATCTCTGGCAAAGTTGGACCATCCTCGGTGACCCTGGGGAAAGGCTCCGATAGGAAGGACAGAGATACAGGGTCAGGGTCATCGGCAGCAGCGGAGCCTTTCGAGGTGAGCTCAGGTGCAGCTGACAGCTGCATTTGGCCCTCCCCACCAAGAGCCAGGAAAGATCTCTCCAAAACAGTGACAATGAAAACAAGGAAGAGCATTTTCCTAAGCTCAAGCTCCACCGCTGTCCAGGACTCTGTCTATCCAGGCGGGGACGTCTCATACCCAGTCCTCCGGAGGTCCAACTCTGGCTCTTCTGCAGTGGGCCCCGCAGCAGGCAACGTGGAGAATGCAGTTCCGGGGCCTCCAGGCGACGCAACCCATGCAGGTGGCTCATCTGGCGTGACAGCTGGAGGTCGTCTGACTGCTGGCGCTGGATCCTGCACCGCTGAAGCCAGGGGACACTCAATAGTTGGCACAGACTTCGGATCGCTGGCAGCGCTCTCCCTCCATCTGGACCCCAACGGCAGAGCCAGGACTAGGTCCTCCAGGACCATAGTCTCCTCCATCGTCCAGCGGCTCAATTCAGGGGCCGGCAGACACTCAAGGGAGAAAGGAGGAAGCACGGAGGTAGCAAGTTAAAAAATTATGGTTGCAGCAGGCGGTGAGGACTCAGTGCATAGGCTGAGCCTCACCACCAGCAATCAGGCAAGATGATTCAGTTTTATGTAATAAAGAACGAAAGAGCACTTGCCTGTGTTCCTGGGGCATGATGGTGTCTGCTGCAGCAGGCCCCGTGTCGTCCCTCTCAGAGGCTGCAGTGACCATTGGCCACCCTGAGGAACATGGAGGAGCCGATCCTGCAGATACAATGATGGGCGGGGCTGGAGAAGAACTGACCAGACTGTCAGCCATGGAGGGGATCGCCGTGGAGGAATGGGTAACCACAGCAGCCAAGGAGGAAGAGAGAGCTGATGGAACAGCTGATGATGAGGAACGAGAAAATGACGGGGAAACTGCTGCAGTAATTCCAAGAGGCAGCCAAGGAAGGACTGCTTGTCGCGAGGCGGAGGAGTTCTTCTGGCAGGTGGTAGCTGGATAGCGGCGTCTTGGAGCTGGTGAAGCGGGGGCTGAAGCTGGCGAACCGTGGGAAGAGGAGGATGTTTGTCACGGGGAGTGTTTCCTCATTGACTTCAGTCCCGCTGGAAGCGGCCCCACCATCAGCCCAGGAAATGACAGCTGAAGTGAGGAGACAGTGGACAACAGCTCCGCGAACTGGGGACACTTCCTCAATCTGGGATGTGCCTCCACAATCCTAACTGCTCCATTCACATTCCCCCAGATCTTCTTAGGGTTACGGGAGGCGAAGCCTCAGCAACAAATCTCTGGATGAAGTCGGCTGCCCAGTCTTCCTCCAGGCTCAGGCCCCTGCTGACGCCCCTTTGATGAATGAGGACCGGTGTGATGGAGACATACTGACAGCTACTCAGGGAAACAAAAAGGTAAGTGGAAAAAAAAAACAAAACACAAACCCACAGCAACTGGATCACACACTGTCTACAGTCTTCTGTCACTAATGCCCCTCCAGGGCAGAGAGGAGACCCAGACACTGAACTGTGAGTTCCTGTAGGTTTATTGAAAACACAACATACTAAGTGCACAAACAAACAATAGACTAGGGAGGCAGGTATGATAAGACAGAGTATGAATAAAGAACAGCACGTCAAACTCGCGTCTGTACACATGAAGACCGCAGCGAAGAATGAGTGGCGGTGTGTGTCTTAAATAGGGCATGAAAAACAATGATCATAAGTGATTGAAGGTGTGGATCACCAGAGTGAGGAGAAATGGGAATAAATGTCAAGTGTGCAAGCCTGCGAACCAAGCTAGCACAGGATGACAACAAAGTACACTGTCAAAATAAAAGCACAATCAGGAAATGACAAATTGTAACTAAGGAACGGATGAGGACTCATGTCAACAGGCAGATTTAAACACAGTGAAAACAGAAACTACAACAAAGATACTCAAAAATGCATAACCAATCAGAAAGTCAAATAATAACAAAGAAATGGGAAAAACATAGAAAATAATTAGGAAACCAGAGAGCGTGAGCACGGTGGAAACACTGCGCTCAGCCTCAGGACATTCTCCTTTAATTAGAGTTTGTAAAATTCCGTTATTCAATGCTGACTGTGTTTACAGTCAATTCACTGCAAAATAAAATAAATCTATCCACCTTATTCCTGACGGTGCTGCTGTAGAAACGATTATGGGAGCAACTTCCGGTCCCGGCTGAAGTAGTGTTAAATCAGTCAGCAAGAGTGGAGTAGTGGGGCATGTACAATAGCGTTTTTAAAAGTGTTTTAAATTTGTTTTAATGTATAGTCCACATACCTGTTTTGCAGTCAAGTGGCAGACCAGACTAGTTCTGTTTCATATGCATAGCTTACATATATGATTACCTTGAGAATATGGCACCTCTGTTTGGCATGAAAATGTTAGCCACATCCTATCTAGTGTTTATATATATCCATGGAGGGTGAAACAAATGAAACAGTCATTGTCGCCCCCAACAGACTGCTATGATGATGATGGCAGACAATTTCAGCTCTTGTAGTTTTTGTATTTTTGAATGTTTTTTGCGTAGTTCTTGTTCCTGGCTGCTGTTTGCCGTGTGAGATTCCTAAACCTCAGCTAAATCTGTGCTGGCTTCAAAAGCAATGCGTAGATCATGCACTGAAAACTGAAAAGGACTGTTGGTGTGATCGATGGTCCAGACACCGGACAGACACACCAGCACCAGCTATGTTTTCACTTGGATGAATGTCACAGATCTGACATTTATATATGTCACCAGATGCAAGGCTGCATGACGTAAAATAATAAATAAAAAAATAGTAACAGTTTTCTTGCTAGGGCTTCACAATTTAAGAAAGATATCAAATAGGTGGGCAAACGAATCCTGGTTGGGCAAACTCTTGAGGGTTCGTGGGAGTTTGCCCAACCAGTTTACATGTGTTTTGTGGACCTGGAGAAGGCATTTGACCGCGTCCCTCATGGATTTTTGTGGGGGGTGCTTCGGGAGTATGGGGTATTGGGCTTGTTGTTACGAGCTATTCGGTCTCTGTACCACTGTGATGAATTGGTGCATGGAAAACGAGGCCAACAGTCTTCAATTCCAATTTTTCTTTATTTTATTTCAAACTCCAGTCCAGGTAAACAAGTCGATACCGACATCCATAATCCAAAATACGATCGTCAATGAACCACACTGAGCATCTCTCAGTCTTTACATCCAACATCTCAACTCTCAAACATCACCTGTTTATATATTCTAGGGAGATAATAAGCATTAATTTGGATCATACCAAATCCCAGGTAAAACAATAACATTTTCCTTTACCTTACACATACCCATTAATATCTAAAAGTCCATCATATTTTCCCCAGCTAATAAATAGAATAAATATACATAACACACCATAAATAATTCAATAAATAATTTAACCCCTATTTACAAATCTAAATCTCCCCTATAACTCACCATAGCATGTATCCTTCCCGCAGGTGTCCTTTAAAAGGCATTCACCCTCAGAGAGAGTCTTTTGCCCGGACACCCACAGGAAGCATGTTGGCAAAGGTATGTGAATAATAATTACCAATTGTTTTTACCCAAATAATTAGCGGTACAATATCTCACAAGGGGCATCCAATTAGTCACAGACAGATACCATAATGTGCACTTTACAAACAGTTGAATTAACATTTACAATATTACACAAATAATACAGTTACACATACAAGCAATCATAAAAGTGGTGACACCTCATCGTCACAATTCCTCCCCCCTTTCCCGAGAATACAGTACTCCTAAGAGTCATGTATTCTTGAGAGGCTGTCTGCCACAAGGTTGGTCTTCCCTGCCACATACCGAACAGTAAAATCATACGGTTGAAGGGACACATACCACCCTGTGAGACGACTATTTACGTCCTTCATCCTGTCCAGCCACTCTAAGGCCCGATGATCTGTCTCTAACACAAAATGACGCCCCAATAAATTATCTCAGAGACCCTATTGCCCATTTCATGGCAAGACATTCTTTTTCTATTGTAGAATATCTTGTCTCCCGGTCCAACAATTTTCGGCTCAAGAACAGTACTGGGTGTCTCTCTCCCCTCTCCTCCTGGAGAAGAACTGCTCCAATGCCAACTCCTGAAGCATCTGTCTGTAAGATAAATGGACGAGCAAAATCTGGACTGTAGAGAACCTTCTCCCCAGAAATAGCCCTCTTCAGATCCTCAAACGCTCTGTCACATTCCTCTGTCCATTTTACCTTATTAGGTGCTGAAGCCTTGGTGAGGTCAGTCAACACTGCAGCTCTTTCAGCAAAGTGGGGGATGAACTTACTATACCATCCTACCATTCCCATGAATGATCGTACTTTCTTTTTAGTGGTGGGTACAGGATAGGTCCGGATGGCATCCACTTTACCTACTCATGGTCTAATGACCCCCTGACCAACCACATGTCCCAAGTACTCCACCTGCTGCTGTCCAAACGCACATTTGCGTGGATTGATTGTCAGTCCTGCCCTTTTAATTAATTGTAGGACCTGCGTAAGGTGTACCAAATGTTCTTCCCAGGTCTGACTATAGATGACCATGTCATCCAGATAGGCAGCTGCAAAGTTTGGTACCTTTCTTAACACCTGGTCCATAAGCCGCTGAAAAGTTGCAGGTGCCCCCTGAAGGCCAAATGGCATGACCCTAAAATGGAAACTGCCATAAGGTCTTTTAAAAGCTGTAAGTTCCCTTGTTTCTGGTGCCAATGCCACCTGCCAATACCCCTTGCATAGGTCCAGTGTAGAAATAAACCTAGCCCTGCCCACTTTCTCTAACAGTTCATCAATCCGGGGCATGGGGTATGACTCAAATTTGGACACTGAATTGAGATATCTAAAGTCAATACAGAATCTCAAAGAGCCATCCTTTTTGGGTACCAGCACAATCGGGCTACACCACTCACTGACTGACTCCTCAATCACTCCCAGCTGCAACATCAGGTCTATCTCCTGCTTCATTTTTGGAACCAATCGTTCCGGGATCCTATAAGATTTCCTATGTGGAACAGCTTCCTCTTTCAAATGTACTTTATGATGTACCAATGTGGTGAAACCAGGTCTCTCCTGAAGCAATTCTGGATCTAATAGTGCCTCTAATTCTGTCTGCTGATCCACCTGCAAATGAGACACTTGAAACAAGAAAGGCTCTGACACATCTGTGGGAAAAGACTGTTCTCTCTCTTCATCCACTTCCATCGCACAGATGAAGAGCTGATGTGTCTCCTGAAGAACAGACTGCTGCTGATGACCCGGCTGCTGAAACTCTTTCAACAAGTTAATATGGAAGGTCTGATGTTTTACCTTCCTGTCAGGCATATATAGTTCATATGTCACTGAGCTTAGTTTTTTTTTTAAATTTCATACGGCCCCTGCCATCGAGCCTCGAGCTTGCTGTCACACGAGGGCAACAATAACAAAACTTGTTGTCCTGGGTGAAAAACCTTTTTCCTGGCCTTCTTGTCACACCTAGTTTTTTGTTTGGCCTGCGCCGTCCTCATGTGTTCCTGAGCCAAAGCAGTCATTAGATCCAGTTTTTCTCTCATTTTAATCACATAAGAGACCACATTGTCCTGATCACTCGGTGGACTCTCCCAGTGCTCCTTTAATAAATCCAGTGGGCCCCTCACCTGACGACCATACAGCAGTTCAAAAGGTGAGAACCCTGTTGAAGCCTGGGGCACCTCCCAATAAGCAAATAGTAAATATGGTACCCATTGGTCCTAATCTGAGCCCGTTTCAGAGACAAATTTCTGCAGCATGTTTGAGAGTCTGATTAAATCGCTCTACTAGTCCATCAGTCTGAGGGTGATAAGGGGTAGTCTTAATGCCCTTCATTCCCCAACAGCTTATACACTTGCTGCAACAGTTTTGATAAGAAATTTGTTCCACAGTCTGTCAAAATTTCTCTGGGTATGCCTACTCTTGAAAATAACTGAATAAGGCAGTTGGCAACCTGCCTAGCCTTAATAGATTTCAGGGGGAAGGCTTCTGGGTACCGAGTAGCATAGTCACAAACTACCAGCATGTATTTATTACCAGCAGAACTTCTCTCTAGGGGGCCAACTATATCCATCCCTATTCTATCAAATGGTGTCCCAATGATTGGTAATGGGTGTAGTTGGGCACGTGCTTCTCCCCTAGGTGATATAATCTGACATACTGAGCATGTCGTACAGAAGTCCTTTACCTGGGTATACATTCCCGGCCACACAAACCTTCTAGCAATTCTCTGTAGAGTCTTTTGAAATGCTAGATGACCTGCCCAAGGAATAACATGTCCCAGTTCCATAATTTTTGGTGTGAGGTCCTGTGGCAAAGCTATGGCCATAACTTCACCTTGTTGCTGGTACAAAATGCCCTTTTTTAATGACATACATGGCCTCAGCCAAACAATCCATTCTACCCTGTTTCACACCCTCAATCTCTGAGACTTTATCAAACCATGGTCTAAGTGTTGGGTCAGCTTTCTGTAATTCAGCTATGTCAGGAGGGATGTCAAACTCTACTGACTGGCTTAATTGTGGTGTTCCTTCACCCAAGTTCTTTGCTGCCACTAACACCTTATCTCTTCTCTTCTGAGCCTTGGATTTAGGTTGCTTAATAGGGCCTACCTCTATCTCAGAATCATAAAATGGTCGTTCCTGAAGAGTATTGGCAGCCCTCTGCGACCTGGTTGTCACCATATTACAGTTTTTCACCACAGGTGTGTTTACTCTCTGCTCAACAGCACCACCTGCCTGTCTCTCCTCCATTTGTTCCTCTCTAACCTGTTGTATGATGTCCAACAACATTGGAACATCATTGCCAAGGATAACGGGATACGGCAAATCAGGCACAAGAGCTACAGGAAGGAGATAGGTTTGACCCCCTACTGTTAAATAAACCTCAGCGGTCTGGTACAGTTTTTTATCCCCATGGACACAACTGATATTTATTTTAGACTCATGCCACAACTCCCTAGGGACCAAACTAGGTAGCACCACTGTTTGAAAACAACCAGAGTCTAACAGGGCCTCTTCACACTGACCATTCAGCAACACTTATGTTTTATACACTCCACTGTGCACTGGGGCTGAACAAGTGGGTTTAGGAACTGAGCATAATAGTGATGGTTTCTCATTTTTTATGGCAGGGCATGAATATTGCGTGTGACCAATTTTATTGCACTGGTAACAGCGTATATCTTTATTTGCAACACGTGACTTTTTGCTATTATCAAATCTGCTATTTGTGATCTGACTGGGCCTGGAATACAACTTATTTCGAGCTGGACCACCCCTTTCACCCTCATTAAACTCACTCCGTGTGGTGAAAGATCTGTCACGGCCAAGAGTACGTCTCCTGCTCCCAGACCTGGCTGACAGAAAAACCTCCGCCAGACGAGCAGCGTCCTCTGCAGTCTTCGGGTCCCGCTCTTGTATCCAGACTCCCAGTTCCGGATTCACCATCCTTAGAAATTGTTCCAAAATTATAATTTCCATAATGTCTTTTACCGTTGCGGTCTCCAGTTTAATCCATTTAATAAACAGGTCTTTTAAACGAACATATAGCTCACGAGGGGTTTCGTCCTGATAAATGTCCAGAGCACGAAACCTTCTCCTATAAGTATTGGATGTAATTTCATACTTGCTCAATATGGCTTCCTTCAGTTTTTTATAATTACTCGTGTCAGCAATATCCATCAAAACATACGCGCTCCGCGCTTTACCTGTAAGAAGCGGAGCTAAATGGATAGCCCACTCCTCTTCACTCCAGCGGCAGACCATAGCAATCCTCTCAAATGTCGACAGATAATGTTAAGTGACCACTTGCCAACCTTTGCACTTATCCATGGCCACACGGGGGCCAATACAGAAAAAATTTCAAAATCGTTCAGATACAAATCACCAAATGCAATCAGTTCTTTTAAAGAGGACTTGCTGAAGCAAGACTGGACAAAAGTCTATGTATCAGATGTAAATGAAGCCTATGACACATTTATAAACATTGTAACCACTCTTTATGAAAAAAAACTGTCCACTAGTAAAAAAAAAGCTTAAACAGAAATTTGCCGATAAGCCATGGTTAACCAAAGGACTACAAAAGGCGTGTAAAGAAAAATTTACTATATAAAGCTTTCCTAAAGAAAAGGACAAAAGAAGCAGAGCAGCGGTATAAAACATACAAAAATAAGTTAACATATATAATAAGATGTAGTAAAAGAAACTATTACAGTAAAGAACTGGAGAAAAACAAAGACAATATTAAAAATACATGGACAATACTTAACAGTATCCTTGGAAATAAAAGCAGAAATACAAGCAACCCAACCAATATCCCAAAAAATAATAAAACGACCCAGAGTGTGAATGTAGCTTCACCTGCAGATGAATTTAAAGTAGAACTGAACTGAACGGCATTGAACGGCACTGGGTGATAGTACATACAATTATAAAGATAATTTATCATTGGCACCCCCTCCACAAATCCTGGAATCTCGGAGAAAATCACGATTTTGAATTTCCCGCCCTGAAAAATCAGACAAATACGCCGATTAACCGGAAGTGCAGCCGGAGTTCCGCGTGACGTCACGAGTGTGACACAGTCCTCCATGTTTACCATTGCGAGCACGTCGACACTGGTTGTTTTTGGTGCATTTTGTCATGATAGTTGACTACAAAACACTTCCAACACCTGGGAAGATCTGTTCAGTGGCCAAGGAAAGCTGTCATGGCGACGAAAGAAAAGAAAGGGGGAGGAAAAGCGACCGGGAAGCAATGTGTTTCTAGATATAGATATTACAGTGATCCCTCACTTATCGCGTTTAATGGGGACCAGAACCAACCGCGAAAAGTGAAAAACCGCGAAGTAGCATCACCCCCCCCCCAAAGGGCGTCACAAGCACTATTTTGCACAAAAAGGCACAAGAGAACAGCGAAAAGTGCCACTAAGCAACACGAGCGATAAAGAACAATGAATGCGGTCTTCCTTCGCTGGGTATGGGCGCTCTGCAGGGAGAGAAGCTGGGTAAAAAGTCTCGGCCAATCAGCTTGTGAGGTAAAACGTCTCGGCCAATCAGCTTGCGAGATTCCCGAGTGGTGAAGAGGTGGGCGGAGAGGAGTGGAGCGGTGGTCAGAGAGGTGGATTTTGAGTTGTGCGGGCTCTCCGTGTTGATACCTGATGTTCTAATGTAGTCTCCCTGCCTTCTGCTAGCGCTCTCGCTAGCAGAAGGCAGGGAGGGCAGGGAAGGCAGGTACATGTACCTGATGTACATTAGAACATCAGGTATCAACACGGAGAGCCCGCACAACTCAGAATACACCTCTCTGACCACCGCTCCACTCCTCTCCGCCCACCTCTTATAATATTGGGCCAGTTGGGGTCCCACCCCGACATCCTGTGTTTAGACTTTTTACTGGCGTCATCCTTCTCTTTTTTTTTTTTTAAATGGCGCCAGAGGCAGGGCGGCCGTACCAGCAGCAACTCTCTCGTGTCTTTGTGTTTCTATCTGTTTATACCTGTATATAGTGCGTCTCTTATTAACCATGGCTCTGTAGGAATACTCAGACTAAGACGGGCCAACTTTTTTTCTCTATTTTAGCCGGCTTTTTTTCTAGTTTTCGTTGCTTTTTCTCTTCCTCAGACAATGGAGATCAACAGAGATGGGGGCGGACGCATTGCTTACACACGCAAACAGCTGATTGTGCTGAGGAGGCCGGAGCCTGGAGTGCTGCGGCTGGCAGTGAAGCCCCTCATCCCGGATGAGCTGAAGAGGAGACACCATGGGCGAAGGGCTGGAGCGAAGGTGAGGAGGAGGAGGAAGCATAAGCCGGCTGTACCGATGGTCATCACCGGGAACATGCGATCGCTGGGAAATAAAACAGATGAGCTTACAGTGCTGGTCAGGACGCAAAAGGAGTATCGTGAGTGTAGTTTCATGTGTTTTAAGGAGACGTGGTTACACTCACAGATCCCGGGTGTAAACGTAGTGATACCTGGCTTCAGGACTATACAAGAGGACAGAGACATGAAAAACAGCAGGAAAAAGAGAGGAGGAGGAGTGTCACTTATTGTTAATGAACGATGGTCTCATCCCAGACACATTTATGTGAAGGAAAAGTGCTACAGTCCGGACACTGAACTGCTGGCTGTTAGTATGAGACCTTATTATATGCCACGAGGAATGAAGTGCGCTTTAATTGTTATCGTCTACGTCCCTCCGTCAGCTGATGCAGCGGTGGCCTGTGGCATCATCAGCTCCACTTTGGCCACATTACTGGAGAAACACCCGGATGCATTCATGGCCATCACAGGTGATTTTAACAATGTCTCAGTGGGAAAAACACTACCAAACTTTCATCAGTTTGTTGACTGTCCCACCAGAGAAAACAAAACACTGGATTTACTGTATGCCAATGTCAGGGATGCATATAGTGCCACAGCTCTACCCCACCATTGGTAAACCAGATCACTGCATGGTCATGTTAACACCCAAGTATGTCCCCCTTGTGCAAAGGCAGCCTGCTTATACACAGACTGTCAGGAGGTGGACACAGGAGGCTGCTGATGCACTACAGGACTGCTTCGAGACGACAGACTGGAGCGTACTCTGTGAACCACATGGGGTGGACATAGACAATATGACCGACTGCATCACAGAATACATTAGATTCTGTGAAGACATGACCATGCCAGCTCAGACTGTACCCTGCTTCTCCAACAACAGACCATGGGTCACCAGTGACCTGAAAGCACTTCTGAACAAGAAGAAGAAAATTTTTAGGGCTGGAGACAAGGAGAAGCTGAGGGGAGTGCAGCATGAGCTGAGAGAGATGCTGAGGAGGTGCAAGGACAATTATAGGAGGAAATTGGAAGATAAACTCAGACAAAACAACACTAAAGATGTGTGGGAGGGAATGAAACAAATAACTGGGTACAAGGGGAGAGTCAGGAAGCCATCTGGGAGACAGGAGAGAGCTGAGGAACTGAATCTGTTTTTTTAATAAGTTCAACTCACAGTCTGTCACCCGAGCAACACAACCAGACCCCCACGCACCCCTCCCTACCCATGCTCCCATGCAGAACCTCTCTTCATCACCCCTCCCTCCTCAGGGGGCACCAGGACCCTCCCTCACTTCACGGTGACTACAGATCAGGTGGAGAAACAGCTGGAGAGACTCCGTCAGCGGAAGGCTTCCGGCCCTGACGGCATCTCCGCAAGGACCCTGAGGACCTGTGCCAACCAACTAGCTCCGGTACTGAAACACCTGTACCGGTGCTGTGGAAGACATCCTGCCTGGTTCCTGTCCCCAAGAAGTCATCTCCATCGGATTTGAATGACTACCGACCAGTTGCCCTCACATCTCATGTGATGAAGGTCCCGGAGAGACTGGTCTTAGACCACCTGAGGTCACAGGTGAAGACGTGGCTGGACCCTCTGCAGTGTGCATATCAGCCCCATTTAGGAGTTGAAGATGCTGTCATCTACCTGCTGCAACGAGCCCATCTGCACCTGGATGATGGAGGAGATACTGTGAGAATCACTTTTTTTGATTTCTCCAGTGCCTTTAACACCATCCAGCCACTGCTGCTGGGCGAGAAGCTGTGGGTGATGGGGGTTGACAGCTCTGTGATCTCCTGGATTGCTGACTACCTGACAGGCAGACCACAGTTTGTCAGGCTGGGCAGTGTCTTGTCTGGAGTGGTGGCTAGTGATACGGGAGCTCCACAGGGGACTGTACTCTCTCCTTTTCTTTTTACCTTGTACACCACTGACCTTCAGTACAACACTGAGTCATGCCACCTGCAAAAATTCTCTGATGACTCAGCTGTTGTGGGGTGTATAAGAGGAGGAGAGGAGGGGGAGTACAGGGCACTGGTAGACAGATTTGTGGAGTGGACGGAGCAGAATCACCTGAGGTTGAATGTCAGCAAGACCAGAGAGATGGTGATTGCCTCCAGGAAGAGGAAGGCTCCTTCTCACCCACTGCAGATTAGGGGGGAGGATGTGGGAGTGGTTGAGGACTACAAATATCTGGGTGTCAGGATCATCAGCAGGTTGGACTGGAGATCCAACACCGATGCTGCACAAAAGAAGGGGATGAGCAGACTCTACTTCCTGAGAAAGCTGAGATCCTTCAACGTGTGCAGCAGGATGCTGGAGCTTTTCTACCAGACCGTTGTCGCCAGCGCCATCTTCTTTGTTGCGGTCTGTTGGGGTAGCAGTATCAGGGCCAGAAACACCAGCAGACTTGACAAGATTATCAAGAGGGCTGGCTCTGTAATTGGTCTCAGACTGGAGACCTTTGAGACAGTGATGGAGAGAACACTAAATAAACTATGATCCATCATGGACAATCCTGATCACCCCCTCCACCACACACTAGATAGACAGCGAAGCACTTTCTCCAGTAGACTACTACAGCTTCGTTGTCGAACAGCCAGGTACAGGAAATCTTTCCTGCCACATGCAATTTCACTGTACAATAACTCACTATGATGTATTCTGGTCATAGCTATGCTGCCACACTGCATCTTACAGACTAACTGGTACATCACTTTTCACTCTGCTCCTGATAGTCCTTTGTGCAATGGGATTATTCATGTGTTTATACGGGTCATCATATATTAACCCTCAAGCGACCGAGTGGGGTCATTTACGACCCCAGCCATATAATTTAATGTGCCATCTCTTTTTTTTTATCCAAATTTTCTTTCCTAGCATGAATTTGTCAGTCTACTAATCCTACACACTTTCATAGTTTTTTGCAGGGATCAACCAATTGGTGTGGCGTAGACATCGCAAACTCTTGTGGGGTCGTTTATGACCCCGAAGAGAAGCACTGGTTTTTAAACATTGGTTTTATAAATTTTATTCAAATGTTCCACTTCTGATAGTTAGTTAGTTAATCCCTTCACACCTGAAGGTGTATTGGGCGGTGCCTATCTCCGTTTCTCTGACCCTAGGTCACACAGCTACTGTAAGTAGTGAAAGCTACAGCGGGGGGTCAGTCCTCTGGTAGCTCTGTGTGTAACTTTACTTTCCCCATTCCATTATGCGGAGCACCACGCTAGAAGGCAGAAAGCACCATTTTTATATGGTCTTTGGTATGACCCGGCCGGGATTTGAACCCCTGCCTCCCGGGTGTGGGGCGGATGCTCTACCAACTGAGCCACCACTCCGGTTTCCACTTCTAATCAGTACTTTATATTGTATTGCAGTGAACCATGGCTAACAGACAGGATAGCAAGATTTACATTTGTCTGTTTGTTTGTCTGTTTGTTAGCAAGATAACTCAAAAAGTTATGGGCGGATTTTCATGAAATTTTCACAGATTGTCAGAAATGGGGTATCCTACAGATGATTAGATTTTGGTGGTGATCTGGATCACCGTCCACAAGAAAACCGCCATTACGCAAAATGCCATAATAGGTATCATGGTCATCATCGTAACTACAATAATAGGTATCATGATCATTGTGATGATGATATGATGACTATGATGATGATGATGATGATGGTGTTCCAAGAGTGAACTGACAAGGACTGTCTAAATAAATGTAATGTTGTTCTAACAGTCTGCGTTTTGGTTATTTCTTGCAATAAAAGTATTATTAGCAAACACATTTTACATTAGATCATTATAAAATACCTGTCTTAAATACAGGGAGTAGTTTTGGTATGATAAACCTCCAACCAGCCATTTATAATAAGGATCCCTTTATTCAATTCAATTCAATTCAACTTTATTTATATAGCGCCATTTCACAACAACAGTCATCTCATAGCACTATCAACTGTAGGGAGGACCCCCACAGTTGCAGAAAGACCCCAGCAATCAGGCGATCCCCTGTGAGCAAGCACTTGGCGACGGTGGAGAGGAAAAACTCCCTTTTAACAGGAAGAAACCTCCAGCAGAACCAGGCTCAGGGAGGGGCAGTCATCTGCTGCGACTGGCTGGGGGGTGAGGGGACAGAGAAGAAGAAAAGAACAGACATGTAGAGAGCAAACAGCACGATGGGGACTCAATCTATGGGAGAGAACAAACAAATGTTAATGACCAGCAAAAAAAAAAAAAAAAATATTTCATAGAGAGTGAGGAAAGGAGTGAGGCCCAGTGCATTACTGGAGGTCCCCCGGCTGACTAAACCTATTAGCAACATAACTAAGGGAGGGTTCAGAAACACATGATCCCTCCCTAATTGTAGGCTATATCAAAAAGGTAGGTTTTAGCCCTATTCTTAAAAACAGAGATCGAGTCTGACTCCCGAATCCAGATTGGCAGCTGATTCCACAGGAGAGGAGCTTGATAACTGAAGGCTCTGCCTCCCATTGTACTTTTGGAGATTCTAGGTATTACAAGTAAACCTGCATTTTGGGAGCGTAGTGCTCTGTTAGGATGATACGGTAGTATCAGATCTTTTAAATAAAAAGGAGCCTGATTGTTTAGAGCTTTGTAAGTAAGAAGAAGGATTTTAAACTTAATTCTAAACTCTATGGGAAGCCAATGAAGGGAGGCCAGAACCGGAGAGATATGACCTCTCTTTCTAGCACCTGTTAAAACTCTTGCTGCAGCATTTTGGATCAGCTGAAGACTTTTTAAAGATGTTTTAGGACAGCCTGATAATAAAGAATTACAATAATCTAATCTCGAGCTAACAAAAGCGTGGATCAGCTTCTCAGCATCACTCTGAGACAAGATGCTCCTAATCTTGGCAATATTACGCAAATGATAGAAGGCAGTCTTAGAAACAAATTTAATATGTGAATTGAAGGACAAATCCTGATCAAAAATAACTCCAAGGTTCCTCACAGAGCTATTAAGAGAAAGAGTAACTGCATCCAAACTGAAAGTTTGATTTGGAAAGGAATTTCTAAGGTTTTTTGGACCAACAAGAATGACTTCAGTCTTATCTGAATTTAATAGCAGGAAATTACAAGTCATCCAAACTTTGATTTCCTTAAGACAGGCTTCTAACTTGGCTAATTGATTAGTATCATCTGGCTTCATTGACAGGTATAATTGTGTGTCATCTGCATAACAGTGAAAATGTATACAGTGCTTTCTAATAATGTTGCCTAACGGAAGCATATATAAACTAAAAAGAGTAGGGCCAAGCACAGATCCCTGTGGAACTCCATGACTAAGCTTTGAGCTGAGAGAAAACTCATCATTTACATGAACAAACTGGAACCTATCAGATAAATAAGATCTAAACCACTGCAACGAAGTTCCATTAAGTCCAACATAGTGTTCTAATCTATCAAGTAGAATATTATGATCAATAGTATCAAAAGCTGCACTAAGATCTAAAAGGACAAGTACAGAAACTAGTCCATTATCAGATGCAATGAGGAGGTCGTTAGTGACCTTCGCTAAGGCTGTTTCAGTGCTATGATGGATTCTAAACCCAGATTGAAACTCCTCAAATAAACCATTTCCCTGCAGGTGGTCAAATAATTGCGTAGCAACAACTCTTTCTAAGATTTTTGAAATGAAAGGGAGATTAGAGATTGGTCTATAGTTAGCTAAAGCTCCTGGATCTAGCGTTGGCTTTTTGAGTAAGGGTTTAATTACAGCCGTTTTAAAAGCCTGCGGTACATGGCCTAAAGTTAATGAAGAATTGATTATATGAAGAATAAAGCTACCAATAAGTGGGAAGACTTCTTTAAATAACCTGGTAGGAATAGGGTCTAAAAGACAAGTTGAAGGTTTGGATGAGGAAACTATTTTGTCTAACTCACAAAGGTCGATTGGAGTAAACTCATCAAGACAGACATCAATAGAAGGAGTTGTAGTAGTTACAGTATTTAAGTTAACTGTGGGAAGAATCTGATTGATTTTATCTCTGATGGATGAAATTTTATTATTGAAAAAGTTCATAAAGTCCTGACTAGTAAGCTCTAAGGGGATGCTAGGATTGACAGAGTCCTGACTCTTTGTCAACCTGGCTACAGTACTGAAAAGAAACCTGGGATTATTCTTGTTCTCTTCTATTAATGCAGAGTAATAACTCGTTCTAGCTTTTCTAAGAGATTTTTTATAAATTAAAAGATGATTTCTCCAAGCTAAATAGATTTCATCTAAATTAGTAGAGCGCCATTTTCTTTCTAATTGACGAGTCTTCTGTTTTAAGCTACGAGTTTCTGTGTTGAACCAAGGAGTTAAAAATCTCTGATTAGACTTTTTCTTTTTTAAGGGGGCCACCAAGTCTAGAGCCTGATGCAGAGAAGCTGAAACACTATCCACCATGTTATCAATTACAGAAGGAGCAAGCTGTCTATAGCTTATTTCCGTTGTGTTGACACATGGCATAGAGGAAACAATCTGCATAAATTTGGAAACAGCATCATCTGAGAGGCATCTACTGTGATAATATTTTTCTTTAGGAGCCAAATAGTCAGAAATAGTAAAATCAAAGGTTAACAGACAATGGTCTGACAGTACAGGGTTATGAGGAGACACTACAAGATTTTCTATTTCTATGCCATATGTCAGAACAAGGTCCAATGTATGGTGGAGGTAATGAGTAGAATTTCCTACTTTCTGAGAAAACCCAATCGAGTCTAATATTGAATTAAAAGCCATATTAAGGCAGTCACTATCTACATCCACATGTATATTAAAGTCCCCTACTATAATTATTCTATCAGATTTCAGCACTAAATCAGCTAAGAAATCAGGAAATTTGGATAAAAATTCTGAATAGGTTGATGGGGGACGATAAACTATGGCAAATAAAATTGGGTTTAACCTGGAATTGCTAAAGTGCCCAACACTGAGGACCAGGCCCTCAAAGGAATTATAACATGTTTTTTGCTTTACATTAACTAGTAATTTGGAATGGTAAATTGATGCTACTCCTCCTCCACGACCAGAACTTCTGGGATTTTGACAGTTTAAATAACCAGAGGGAGTTGATTCATTTAAACCAACATAATCCTCTTGCCCTAACCAAGTCTCTGTAAGGGAAATTAAATCAATCTGATGATCAATTAACAGATCATGGACTAACAGAGACTTGGGAGTTAGAGACCTAATATTTAATAAACCACATTTAATTTTTAAATTATGAGGAGGAACAGAGGCCAAATCATTCAATTTAGAGGCTTTAAATTTTATAGAGCACAATGGGGTCATAAATGACCCCACTTGGTCATTTCAGTCCGTAAAATAGCTTGGTCGCTTGAGGGTTAAGCTATGATGTATATAGGTTTTATAGTCGTGTTAGTTTTTACTTTTGGGCTGCACGGTGGCGCAGTGGTTAGCACTGCGGCAGCACAGTTTACCCTTGGCCGGGGGATTGTGGGGATCGTGGGATCGTGGGTTCGATCCCAGCCCCCGACCAACAGTGATCTGTGTGGAGTTTGCATGTTCTCCCCGTGTTGCGTGGGTTTACTCCGGGATTTCTCCGGTTTCCTCCCACATGCCAAAAACATGCATGTTAGGTTAATTGGCTGTTCTAAATTGTCCCTAGATATCTGTTTCCTATAGGCCCTTAGAATAGAGGGTTAGTATTAATGAAAGCGCTTTGAGTGGTCTTTGTGACTAGAAAAGCGCTATATAAGTGCAGGTTAGTTAGTTAGTTAGTTTCCATGGGTAATCCCTTTGTCTGTCATGTGTGTGTTTCTGTTGTTTGGTTGTCAACTGTCATGCTGCTGTTACACTGTAATTTCCCAGTTTGGGATCAATAAACTACATCTATCTATCTATCTATCTATCTATATATCTATCTATCTTCTCTCTTTCCTCTGCTCGCACCTCTCCTGGGCCCTCTGCCTGAACACTTTTCTCTCCTTGGCTCCTCTCTTCTGTTTCATCTTGACCTCTCTGAGCTCTGTCTAATTCATCTTCTCTCTCTGTCTATGGTGGTATACAAACAGGTTAGAAAATATCAAGTGTCATGTAAATTAAGGGAGGCAACCAAAAATTTCTAGTTAAGGGTACAAAGAGCAGCCACTTAAAACTTGAGTCATGAATTCAGTCTTGAAGGTTTGAGTTTTTTTTCCAAAATTTATAACAATTTTCTTATAGTTTTCTACTTTTCTCTGTAAATCGATCTAAAGTTGAAACCATTTTCCTCAAATTTGTAATTTCCTCTTGTAAAATTGACTTTTCTTGTACATTTGAAACTTTATTGTAAATTTGTGGATTATTTTATGGCTTATTTTTGTCTGTTTTTTAAAATAAAATAACTGTTTTTTTTTAAATAAGTTTGAAACAGACTGTGGTATTTTTTTTTTTTTTTTACTTTTTCCTTATAACAATTTATATTTTTGACCATAACTTTGCAGTCAGAACAGAACAATAATTTAACTCTCATTACAAAGAAAAAAATATTAATAAAATTGTATTTAATGATTTAAATTAACTTAAATGACCAAGGATGCCGTTATTTCTGTTATAATAGTTCTATATATTTATAGTTTTTTTTTTAGAAATCTCTTCACCGCCAAGAAAAACCTCCCTTATTTTGAAATCCAAATGTTGGCACGTTCAGTTTGTCTGAAGGCTGCTGACGGATTAAAGTCACTGACTTGGTGAATTTCGGTCATCTTAACTTGCTAGGTACATAATAGGGAACATAACTTAATATTGTAGTGGCTGGTGAAATATATCCTCAGCAATCCATCAGCCCCCCTGGCCTTTCCCTTCATATGAAGCCGGCTGCTTATGAATTCGAACCACAACTCTTAGCTAAGCGACCCTTCGATATCTCTGATATCAATATACCACTATCACTTTAGTCATCTGGTGACTTCATTTTCATTCCTCTACTGCCTAACTGTGTGTTGGTGTATGTGTCTTAGCATCCATCAGTACTAGGATTGAGATAATGTGTTAGTGTGTCATGACCTATTAGAATTGTTGTTTCTGTACCTTTAACTTGGCATTCGTTCGGAGAGCAAAGTAAGAATTTCATTGCTGGAGCATTTCTTAACTGTGCACATAATAATAAAGCCTTTGAATCTCTTGAACTCCCGTTTCCAGCAGGTTAAAATCATGATAAATGCCTCCAGTGCTTACATACCTCTTGATTTTTTTTCCGCGTTTAAAGAACTTTAATAAACTCATGTTTCTGTTGGACATCCATCCATCCATCCATCCATCTTCTTCCGCTTATTCCTTTTTGGGTTGGGGGGGGGGGGGTGCTGGAGCCTATCCCAGCATCTTTGGGCGAGAGGCAGGGTACAACCTGAACAGATCGCCAGTCCATCGCAGGGCAGACAGTCAAGCCTTATTATGCTGCATTTCCCCTCTAGTCCGCTTTGGTCCGCGTACACTTTGGACGAGCCCAGCACACACGCAGCGCTGTACGTGCTCACTTTTTTCATCTACCCAGGCCAAGCGGTTGACGCATGCACACAACCATCATTTGTAGTTTCACTCCTGCTCGACAGGCAGCGCCGACGCGCCAGGATTTTCACCAACAAAGAAATGGCGGACTTCTTCACAAAGTTTCTCTTCAAATAGAATCAATTTCTGCTGTTTGACTTCCCGGTTTTCACTCCTTTTCCATGAAGATGCTGCTGCCGCTAGTAAGACACTGCCTGCTGACTGACTAGAAAGCTTGCGTGGGCAGGGCACTTCTAATCTCCGCGTGGATGGTGGCCACGGGCGTTGTTCGTGTACACACTTGTGGAAAGTCATTGCTTCATGTAATTTTCTTAAATTCATATCTCCTTTTTGGCGTCACCATACATAAAATGATTCACTAACTTATTCCCTATTAAACACCCAGTTTTACAGGCATTCAGTTGCTTTGACAACTCATCCATATAAAGATTAAATCAAGTCGTTTGCTTGGTGAGTCACAGCTGAGCCTGACTTCCCTGTACACCAGACAAGTACAGAGGATGGCTACCTCCATTTTAAATGATGACTCCCACCCTTTGAACTGCAACTTTCAGCTTCTTCCCTCAAGACGGAGGTTTGCTGTCCCAAAAAGGAGAACCCAGCGCTACAAAAACAGCTTTGTTCCTGCTGCTGTCAAAGAATTGAACAAGCTGTAACAATATATTGCACATAATTTAGGTACCTTGTGGTACACATATGTGGGTTTCATATGCACAAATGTATATCACCTTATGCTCCAGACGTATATTACTGTATGCTTACTGTATGCTTCACGTCTCAGATGAACAAAGGGCTGAGCCTCCTCGGAGATAGCAGGAGGATGTGAAATGTGGTTTTTGGTATGCAAAGAGATGGCCGTGGGGGATTTCCTGGCTGCCAGTGACTTTGGGTGGGGGTGATAAGATCTGAAAGGGATGCATTGTTACTTGGGATTAAATGCAATGTGTCTGGAGCTTTGAAGCTCCTGGGTTATAAAAAGGGATGAAGGTCTGGGTTTCTTCCTCTTTTCCTGTATTGTTGATGTTGGAGAATGTGAATAAACCTGACTCGTGAGATAACCTCTGCCTCGTCCTTTCACATTTCCACACTGGTGACCCTAAGACGATGAGTGAAAGAAATTCCCCCGAACCAGCCAGATCAGGAGCTCCCAGCCAGGCGTATGCTGCTACCGTCCAGCTACCAGATTTTTGGCGAGACAACCCGTGCTCCTGGTTCCTTTTGGACAGTTCGCCCTCCGGGGGATAACGGTAGATGAGACGAAATTCTACCATGTAATCGCCAAGCTCGACAACCGCACGGCTCGGCATGTGCAGAGCCTTTTGGTGAAGCCACCGGCCGACGACAAATACAGCGCGTTGAAGGCTGCGCTCATCCAGCGCTTTACTCTCTCAGCCCAGGAGAGAGCGGAGAGACTCCTGGCTCTGAACGACTTGGGAGACGGCATGCCCGTTGACCTGATGGAAGACATGCTGAGGTTGAGGGGCTCAGACGGTGACGACTTCCTCTTCACCCACATTTTCCTGAGAACCCTACCGTCAGCCAAGAGAGCGACCCTGGCCAATTCGCCGTTGTTGACCCAGCGGGACTTCCACGCGCTGGCCCAGGAGGCGCACCGGATTCTCAACTCCAGCAAACAGCGCGCGGCCACCGCAGCAGCGACGGAGTGTGGCGCGACGGCCAAAGATGGCGAGGGGCCAGAGACGGCGGTAGCAGACCCACCGACGACGGCGGGGGCGGGGGCCAAGGATCGCGGAGGAAACACCCTCTGTTTCTACCATCGCCACTTTGCAGGGAAGGCACGCAAATGTATACCACCGTGCCATTTCAAGCGCTCGGGAAACGCCAAGTCCGGGGGTCGGTAGCAGCTGCGGCCCTCGGGGAGGAGAACAAGCTGCTCTACTTGAAGGATGCGCGCTCGGGGAGGCATTTCCTCGTGGACACAGGCTCCCAGTTGAGTTTAATCACACCTTCCTCCACTGACCGGCTGGCGCCTTCCAGTGGTCCAGGGGTGTCAGCAGCGAACGGCTCGGTGATTAAGACCTTTGGTGAGAGGATTCTGCTTCTGTCCCTACACGGCCGTACATTTGAGTGGACTTTTGTAATAGCTGCAGTGAATTTCAATATGTTAGGGGCTGATTTTCTGTGCTCACATGGTTTGTTGGTTGATCTTGCTAACAGGCGCCTGGTTAATGAACTCTCTTTTTATTCTATTCCCTGTACAGCTCGAGTGGCCCCGCCAACAGCACAAGCCAACGTCACAGCTGCAGGCGGTAAGTTCTACACACTGCTCACTCAGTTCCCAGCACTCACGGTCCCAACATTTTCGGCGGCTGTGGCTAAACACGGGATGGAACATTTTATTACTACCAGCGGACCGGCCGTTTTTGCAAAAGCCCAGCGCTTGGATTCAGCTAAACTGACCATAGCGCGTGAGGAGTTCGCCAACCTGGAAAAGCTGGGCATCATCAGGCGTTCGAAAAGCCCATGGGCTTCACCGCTTCACATGGTCCCGAAAGCTGATGGCTCGTGGCGGCCTTGCGGAGATTTCGGCAGGTTGAACAACACTACAGCGCACGACCACTACCCAATCCCGCATATCCAAGATTTTTCAGTTCATTTGGCGCATTTTTTCTAAGATAGACTTGGTACGCGGTTACCACCAGGTCCCAGTATGTGCTGAGGACATACCCAAAACAGCGGTAATAACTCCGTTCGATCTATTCGAGTTTTTGCGCATGCCGTTTGGGCTTAAAGGCGCAGTGCAGACGTTCCAACGCATGATGGACACGGTGTTGCGCGATCTCCCCTTCGTGTTCGTCTACCTGGACGATGTTTTGGTAGCCAGCTCGTCCGAAGACGAACACGAAAACCACCTCACGGCAGTTTTCCAGAGGTTGGGTGAGCACGGGTTAATAATCAACCCAGCGAAGTGTCAGTTCGGGGTGACGCAGATTGATTTTTTGGGGCATCCCGTCTCTCCAGAAGGAGCGGTTCCTCTGCCGGACAAAGTGTGCACGGTAACAAATTTTCCCCAGCCACAAACGGTCAAAGCGTTAGAGGAGTTTTTGGGAATGGTGAATTTTTATAACCATTTCCTCCCTTGCGCAGCGCAGCTCATGCAACCATTGTATGCCGCACTAAAAAAACAAAAACCCACAAATAAGACCGAATGGTCTCCGGAGCGAGAGCAAGCATTCTCGGAGGTCAAAACAGCCCTGGCAAACGCTGCGTTGTTAGCACATCCAGACCTAACTGCCCGCATTGCGCTCACTACTGACGCGTCAGATGTGGCCATAGGGGCGGTCGTGGAGCAGCATGTAGCCGGGGCTTGGCAACCGCTTGCCTTTTTCAGGAGGACCTTGCACGATAGTGAACGAAAATACAGCGCATTCGACAGGGAGTTGTTAGCTCTCCACTTGGCCATTCGCCATTTCCAGTTCTGGCTGGAGGGACGCCGTTTCACCGCTTTCGTTGATCACAAGCCGCTGACTTTCACGATGGCCAAGGTTTCAGAACCGTGGTCAGGCCGGCAGCAGAGACAGCTGGCCGCGATCTCAGAGTTTACTACTGATATCCAGCATGTGGCGGGTAAACTTAATGTGGTGGCAGACTGCCTTTCACGCGCTGTGGCAGCTCCAGTCCACGTGGGGGTAAATTATGCAGCCATGGCCGCAGATCAGGTTAGCGATGCGGATGTGCGCGCGCTCCAGTCTGGACCAACAGGGTTAAGGCTGGAGAACAGGGTGCTGCAAGACGGTATGCCCCCCCTAATCTGCGACGTCTCCACTGGGCGACCACGTCCGGTGGTACCCGCCGCGTGGTGCCGTCGCGTTTTTGACTCATTCTCACAGGAGTGTGCGCGTCGGTCAAAATGGTGGGAGAGAAATTTGTATGGCCGAGCCTGCGCAAACAAGTTAGGGAGTGGGCAGCAGCCTGCATGGCCTGTCAACAAGCCAAGGTACACAGACACACGAGAGCTCCCTTGGAGCTGTTTCACATCCCGGCTAAGAGGTTCGATCATGTTCATGTGGACCTCGTAGGCCCACTTCCGCCGTCACAGCGGTGCACACACCTTCTGAAAATGATAGACCGCACCATGCGCTGGCCGGAAGTGGTCCCACTGGCGTCAACTACAGCCGAGGAGGTGGCACGCACGTTTTTAACAGCATGGGTAGCGCGTTTTGGAGTCCCATCAGACGTTATGTCCGACAGAGGCCCTCAGTTTGTTTCAGAACTTTGGTCAGCAATGGCCCACAGCCTGGTGGTAACGATCCACCGCACAACCGCGTACAATCCGCAGGCTAACGGATTATGAGAACGTTTTCACAGGTCACTGAAAGCGGCTCTCAGAGCGTCGCTTACGGATGCAAATTGGGTGGACAGGCTACCATGGGTTTTATTGGGGTTGCGTTCTGCACCTAAAGAGGATTTAGAAGCCTCCCCGGATGAACTAGTTTTTGCGCAGCCACTTCGGCTGCTCGGGGAGTTTCTCCCAGATAATCCTGCGCCAGAATGTTCCCCGGCTCAGCGGTTGCAGCGTGGCATGGAATCGGGCGAGCTGCCTGGCCTCGTTCACCACAGTTTTCCGCGCGTTTTTATACCTAAGGCTTTAAAAAACGCAGAGTTTGTTTTTGTCAGACACGACGCCCATCGTCTGCCGCTACGACCACCTTATGATGGGCCATTTAGAGTGCTGGAAACAGGGGATAAGCATTTTTTGCTAGATTTGGGGGGCAGGAAGGAGAAGATTGGCATTAACAGGCTCAAACCCGCCTTTGTGGTGGCGGATGACAATGTGCTGTTGGCCACGGCTCCTCGGCGCGGCAGACCCCCTAGAGAACACCCCCCAGAACACCCACAGGGATTGACTAACAATTCTCACCCTCAGACAGCAGCCCCCCAGCAGGATTGCACCACGGAAGTGTTGAAGCCGGCTTACAGCAGATACGTGAGGAGACTGAGGCCCAAGAAACATGTGGGCTGATGTGTAATGATTTTATCATGACAGGCTGACTGTTATTCCGTTGTTACATCTTAGACGTTTGGGGGGGGCATGTGGCACACATATGTGGGTTTCATATGCATAAATGTATATTCAATTCAATTCAACTTTATTTATATAGCGCCATTTCACAACAACAGTCATCTCATAGCACTATCAACTGTAGGGGGGAACCCCCACAGTTGCAGAAAGACCCCAGCAATCAGGCGATCCCCTGTGAGCAAGCACTTGGCGACGGTGGAGAGGAAAAACTCCCTTTTAACAGGAAGAAACCTCCAGCAGAACCAGGCTCAGGGAGGGGCAGTCATCTGCTGCGACTGGCTGGGGGGTGAGGGGATAGAGAAGAAGAAAAGAACAGACATGTAGAGAGCAAACAGCACGATGGGGACTCAATCTATGGGAGAGAACAAACAGATGTTAATGACCAGCAAAAAAAAATATTTCATAGAGAGTGAGGAAAGGAGTGAGGCCCAGTGCATTACTGGAGGTCCCCCGGCTGACTAAACCTATTAGCAGCATAACTAAGGGAGGGTTCAGAAACACATGATCCCTCCCTAATTGTAGGCTATATCAAAAAGGAAGGTTTTAGCCCTATTCTTAAAAACAGAGATCGAGTCTGACTCCCGAATCCAGATTGGCAGCTGATTCCACAGGAGAGGAGCTTGATAACTGAAGGCTCTGCCTCCCATTGTACTTTTGGAGATTCTAGGTTGTAGCATCATCTCACTTTGGCTCAACAATAATTATTCTTCTGCTTAAAGACATTTTTGTTTCATCCAGGAAAAACTCAAAGAAATGGATTTTCTTCCCCCAGGCCACAGCTGAAATCCCCTTTCTTTTGTTAAAACCAGCCTAAGGAATTTCCCCAATGTCCGGCTTCACTTTTATTGCCCCCATAAAACATGCAACAGATCCACGACTCAGTTAATTTCCTTAAACTCTGGAAATGCTGGATTTAAACAACTTTAAAGTACATTATTACAAACTCAATTCTAAACCTTCATTCTTTTCAGAACTATGAAAATGCAGATGGACTCTGATGTTTTTGATGTGGAAAATATGTGTGAAATGCATTAATCTGTGATTTTATATATATGCATGCTAATGTTTATATGAATGTTTATTCCTGCATGTTGATTTAGAAGCACTGCTTATAATTTATACTAATCACTAAAGTTATCTTAGTTTAATACATAAAGGGAAATATTAACTTCCAGTATGTATCAAAGTTTTGCCTCGATGTCACATGTGACTCCAACAGCCTATCTCTGCATGACAACTCTTCATTCCAAAGCGCTCCCAAACAATAGACTGTTTGTTCATTGAACTAAAAGTTCATCGAGCCCGCCCACGAAGGACGCTCATTGGCTGAGATTCCGGTCAGGCCGGAAACCCGCGAAACTCAACAGAGCTTATATAAAGGAGAGAGACTCTTTTCATCCCTCTTCTGCTCCGGACACTCTTTGCAGATCCTCTGTCCGGCTCGGCTCCCTTTTTTCTGATCTTCTCCATTGTCTACACACAGCAAGGAAGAACAAAGGACCGCCTGACCACGCGTCGCTTTTCTGAACACAGAGCAGATAACTCGTAATTTGTTTATGTCACTTTGTATTTTTCTTTTTCTCTTAAAAACCTAGGAATTCCTATTTCTTTGAGCTCAATTCTTAATCGGAGTTAAACTCCAAATTTTATTTATCACTTTTTCTTTGTTAAACTTTCTGTAAAACCGCCGTTTGTTTGATTTTAATGTAAACTTAATTTTGACTTTATTTTTATAATATTTTTCTTGACCAAGCACCCACCAGAAGCTACTATTTTCATCTAAAGTCCGAAGCCTTTTTTAATTTGAGATCGGATTAGATATCTTTTAATTATTATCGAAGACCTCTTGAGAAGACGCAGTTTCCACGTCACGTGCAGCTGAGGAATCAACGCGTAGCTGTCCCACATCGCGCTGAAGAAGCATCGGCACCATCTGGCTAGAACCCGTTCCAACTGTGGGTCATACGGCCAAGATCCAGCCCCGTTCGACCGCTTGAATTTAAAGGTCGAACTGTGGACCCTGAAATATCTGCGGGCAGATATTTCCCCTAACATCCACGAAATCTTGGGCTGAGGACGAAGACCGAGGATCACGTGAGCTGCAAACTTTTAATTCAACTGCTGAATAAACTTCTGAGGTTCGGTAATAATTTGTATATCTAATCAGATGCAAATTAAGAAGCCCTTAACATAACTCTTCTTTTCATTAAAATTCCGTTTTTATTTTCTTAAGATTAATTTAGGACTTTTTCATAATTAATAAACTTTCTCCATAAATTTGCGTTGTTTTTAATAATCTGTTAACTCAAACTGATAGAAATTCGCTTCTCAGTTTAACCCTGGTTCCGAAAATATTGACATTGTTAATCTATCATTTACAAGATTGATTTTATGATTAAGGAAATTACTACCATGTCTGTTAATCATTTCGTTTAATAAATATTTAAAAATGAGAGAAGTTGTTGGGAATTTATTTCATTCTGAGTCTGTTTCAAGCCCAGGTATCGAATTCACAGAAAATTTTTGAGACTGATTATTGATTAATTTATTGAGTGATCAAACAGGTATAAAGTGAAATTAAAAATCAAATTGCTTCTTAAAGATAGAAGCTGGTGCCCCTTACGAGTGTTATTAACTTTTCTGATGTATATGAAATGAGATTTGAGCTCAGATTCCAATACATCAATATAAATTAAATAATTCATACCTGATCATATTTATTATTTATTAAATATTTCTATTTTCCCTTACAAGGTATTACAAGTAATCCTGCATTTTGGGAGCGTAGTGCTCTGTTAGGATAATACGGTAGTATCAGATCTTTTAAATAAAAAGGAGCCTGATTGTTTAGAGCTTTGTAAGTAAGAAGAAGGCTTTTAAACTTAATTCTAAACTCTATGGGAAGCCAATGAGGGAGGCCAGAACCAGAGAGATATGATCTCTCTTTCTAGTACCTGTTAAAACTCTTGCTGCAGCATTTTGGATCAGCTGAAGACTTTTTAAAGATGTTTTAGGACAGCCTGATAATAAAGAATTACAATAATCTAATCTCGAGCTAACAAAAGCGTGGATCAGTTTCTCAGCATCACTCTGAGACAAGATGCTCCTAATCTTGGCAATATTACGCAAATGATAGAAGGCAGTCTTAGAAACAAATTTAATATGTGAATTGAAGGACAAATCCTGATCAAAAATAACTCCAAAGTTCCTCACAGAGCTATTAAGAGAAAGAGTAACTGTATCCAAACTGAAAGTTTGATTTGGAAAGGAATTTATATAATATACAGTATATATATTATATAATAATGTGATGTAATTTATATCACCTTATGCTCCAGATATATATTACTGTATGCTTACTGTATGCTTCACGTCTCAGATGAACAAAGGGCTGAGCCTCCTCGGAGATAGCAGGAGGATGTGAAATGTGGTCTTTGGTATGCAAAGAGATGGCCGTGGGGGATTTCCTGGCTGCCAGTGACTTTGGGTGGGGGTGATAAGATCTGAAAGGGATGCATTGTTACTTGGGATTAAATGCAATGTGTCTGGAGCTTTGAAGCTCCTGGGTTATAAAAAGGGATGAAGGTCTGGGTTTCTTCCTCTTTTCCTGTATTGTTGATGTTGGAGAATGTGAATAAACCTGACTCGTGAGATAAACTCTGCCTCGTCCTTTCACATTTCCACAACCTATTTATTAACTCCATTTTATATTTACTTATTTTTGTAGGATGTCACTTGGGTTCTAAATATTTTATTGGGCTTTAGACCTTTGAGTTTTTAACCTCTTTGACTAGTTTTTAACTTTTAATATGACTCTTCTCTCTTACCTCTGATTTTTCTCCCATCTCTTTGTCTTTTTATACCCTGATTGATGGAGCCTTGAGTATTTTTATCATGTTTATAGTCAGCTTCATGTGTGCCTGTGTTTGTGTCTATGTTGAATGTAATTTGTGGCTTGTAAATATGGATGTCACCAGACTGCAAAACAAATCTACCTACGGGTACAAATAAAGTAACCTGAACCTGAACCTGAACCTAAATAGAATAGGGGACAATATCCTGCCCTGTCTGACACCACTGCTCACACCAGATGGGGATGAATGACTCTTCCCCCAGTTCACCAGTATCTTCTGATGTGCAAACCAGTAAATCAGGATACGTACTAAGTACTTGGGAACCCCCCCATCAATCATTTTCCTAAACAGTTTTCTGTGATTAACACGATCAAATGCCTTAGAGGCGTCAAACACAGAAAAACTGAAGAATTTTGATTTCTATACTTATTTATAATTTCTTTTAAAGCATATATGCACAGATCTGTTCCATGATGGGTTTTAAATCCAAATTGATGATCAGTAGATTTGATGAATACATTTAATTTTTCAAACAGGATTCTTTCCAGTACTTTAGATCTTATATTGGCTATAGCTATGGGCCTGTAATTGTCTAGGCTGCACAGCTTGCCAGCTTTATCTTTAATGACTGGAACCAACACAGCAGACAATAATGATTCTGGTAACATCCCATGAATCATGAAGCTGGTGAAACAGATGGCAAGGAGAGGAGCAATTCTTGATCTAGCATATTTAAGATGCTCAGCAGAAATACAGTCTAAACCAGTGGTTCTCAACTGGTCTGGCTTTGGGACCCACCATCACCCCTCAATGACAAGCCGCGACCCAAATCAAAGATTTTCAAATTCTCAAATTTATTGAATGTAAAGATTGTGCATTTTGAACCTGAGGTAGAAGAACAGAATATCACAGTATACAAACACAAATTTAATGATTAACCAGAATGACCAGTAAGTGGCAATACAACAGAGGGAACAATTCCCTTTAATGCTGAATTAGCTGCATTTTAAATTAAAAATTAAACAAAAAGTGCAATTCAAAAGAATTCAAGTCTCAAAATTGACTTTTCTTCTGATTGTTTTTTCAGTATTTACCTACTGATAAGGTTATGTGCTTTGAAGAAAATGAAGGAACACTCACTAAAACCTGTAACAGTGACATCATAGACCCGAGTCTGGAGGAATTAATTGGAGAACTGGGGATGTTTTTTGCTCTTGACAAGAGTCTCAATGTCTGGAGTTATGTTAGACCAGGGGTCACCAACCTTTTTGAAACCAAGAGCTACTTCATGGGTATCGAGTCATGTGAAGGGCACCAGCTTGACACACTCCTCTAAAATAACAAATTGTATATATATATATATATATATATATATATATATATATATATATATATATATATATATATATATAAATAATTATCAATAACTTAGAGTGGGTAACAAACAAGATCAATATTCAACACTTTATTTTTATTAATCTCAGCAATTGTTCAGATGATCACTTCTACATTTCATTAAAAAAATGTCCAGTTTTCATCAGTCCCTTTTAACCATAAAAAACTAAACCCTTTTAATTCATGAACTATGTTGAACCATGTTTGAAAAAGTTATGCAGCACTTAAGAAAAATCAACTTTCATATTAAATAAATCTTATCACATTTTTAACTGAACAAATCTGCTGCAATTCTGCTCAAAATCTGCTACATTTAATAAACACACTTTTGTGTGTTCTTCTTCACTGGAATTATATCCATACAGTTCTTGCCAAGAATCATGCTTGAGTAATAACCAGCACTGTCCTTTCATGAGAAGAAGCTGAACAGCGCTGAGAGTGCTTATATGCACGGTGGCGCAGTGGTTAGCACCGTGGCAGCAGTTTACCCTCGGCCGGGGGATTGCGGGAATCGTGGGTTCGATCCCTGCCCCCGGCCAACAGTGATCTGTGTGGAGTTTGCATGTTCTCCCCGTGTTTGCGTGGGTTTACTCCGGGATTTCTCCGGTTTCCTCCCACATGCCAAAAACATGCAGGTTAGGGAGTTAAGGGGCGCTTGTGCACGCAGCGACCGGCAGCTGGTGGCTTGTCACCGGACTGCAGAAGAAATCTACCTACGGGTACAAAATAAGTCCAAAAAAAAAAAAAAAAAAAAAGTGTGGACAGCAGTGGGCCACAGTCGCCCCGCAAATGAAACACACGCAGCTTCCTTTCACGGTAGTAAAAAAGAACTCTTCCTCCCGCTCACTTTGAAAATGATAAATTTTCTGTCTTTTTTTTTGCCATGTTTTTGGGCTAGGAAACAGCACTGCGCTCACCATCTTCACTGCCCGCTAGCTTACTCTCCACAAGCGCGAAGGTTTTGTCATGCGCACAATACTGACCTTTGAACTAGGTCAGAGTTCACCTTAACGTTACGTATAATAAACATATTTTCATTTTTTTTATTTTTAAGACATTATCATTTTAAAATCTATATAAATGCAAGTGTGATTTTAAAAAAATAGCAGCAGAAAAAATTACATACACATTACTCGCTCACTTGCGAGTTGTGCTATTTTTAGAACAGGCCTGCGGGCGACTCATGTGGTCCTTGCGGGCGACTTGGTGCCCGCGGGCACCGCGTTGGTGACCCCTGTGTTAGACAAAGCGACTCTGAGGTCATGCTCAATGTCCAGTCTGTTTCTCTGTTTTGTCTTCAACTGAACCAGAGCTGAGAAGCCACACTCACAGAGATAGGTAGTGCTGAAAGGTAGGAGGGTTTTTACTGCTCGAATGGCAAGAGAACAATACTCGCTCATCACAGTGCTGCACCAGAACTGCGAGAGGCTTACCTCCGTGAACCTCTTTTTTCAGCGTGCGGGCACATGATAGCTCCACCAGCTGACTCTTTTTGTTGCTTGGCAACGTAACGCTTTCCATGTCGATTCCAAAGGGATCGCGTATCCAGTCCGTTTCGCCATGCTCAATTAGCATATACAAACAAACGTTGCGAGTCTTCTTCTATGGTGCGAAATATGGTGTCGCCCGCCACCTACTGCCATCTACTGTTAAGGAGTGTGAATGACACTATGTTGATTTATTTCTTGATATTTTATTTGCCCAGGCAAAGGCCCGCGACCCACTGAAAACAGGTCCGCGACCCACTTTTGGGTCGCGACCCACCAGTTGAGAATCACTGGTCTAAACCACTCGCTTTGTTTTCTGATAACTCTCTAATGCAGGGCTGTCCAATCATGTGTCATGGAGGGCCAAAACCCTGCAGGCTTTACCTCCAACCAGTGTCTTCAACAGCAGATTCCACTGAATTTCTTCCCACTGATTGCTGATAAGTGAAAACACCTGCTGAAGAGACTAGGTAGAAGAGAAAACCTGCAGGGTCTTGGCCCTCCATGGCACATGATTGGACACCCCTGCTCTAATGGCTTTGGTCACTGCATACGTGTCAATCAGGAGCAAATCGTCCCTCTCTGCTTTCCCTACTTTATAAGTTTCATCCTTAGTTGAATTAAATAATGAATAAAAATGCTGCCGCCATAAATCCACAATATTTTCTATACCTGAAAGGCCTTCCAGGGTACAGAGTAAAGACGTTTTACTATTACTAATCCATCTAAGCTCCTTCCAAAAATCTGTGACATTCTTATCTAACAATTTCTTGGCCAAGGAATTACTTCTCATTAGCTGCTCATTTTTAGAAATATAACGAATAGCATACTTAAACTTTGCATTCGTACATTTCTTCATCTCTCTGGCCCTTGTCTGGGTCTCCCAGCCACCACCCAGGCTTTATATGCTTCCCGAGCTTCAGAATAAGGCACAGCTACGGCCTCAGTCCAGCCAGGTCTGACATTATGTGTCTTACGTATCTTCCTATAATAAGGCTTGCTGTCCTTATACAGGGAGTTAACTATAGCATCGTACAAACTACAAAGGTCTTTCTCATGCTCAACAATGCTACAGTTCACATCGTTGCACATTACAGCATCTCCAGGAAGACAAACTTTACTCAAGGATTTATCTGTACAGACACAATACTGAACAATTTCTTCCTTAGAAAGAGTGTCCCAGTCTAATTTTCCCACCTCATCCTGACTGACGTTCTGACAAAGTGCAGGTAGACAATCAACATTAATTATCATCTTAAAAGGCATATGATCAGACATTGTTAACCCATAATAAATACTGATGCCACCCAAAGAGGCATGTGCATCACCCGTGCTGATGCAATGATCCAGCCAGGACGTAGTGTGCCAAGCCTCACTTCTATAGGTATAACTATCAGGAGGCATTAACAGCTTACTTGACAAAATTAAGTTATTTTCATAACAAAAATGATACATATGTTTTGCAAATAAGGAGTCAGTGTCAGATGTGTCCGCATTCAAGTCCCCTATAATGAAAAGACAAGTATTATTATAATCTTGCATAAAAGAATTAATAAAAGCAAACTTATTTAAATATTCACCCTCATTCTGTTGACATTCAAAGGGCGTATATACATTAATAATGAGGAATTCCTTATCATTACAATTAAACTGCACACCAATACACCAATCTACACCAAGTCGGACCACTTTGATCAAGGAGTCCAGCTTCTTTGTCCAGAGGACAGCCACACCTCCAGGTATCCTCCCCCTGATAATCCCCTTGCTGAGGTCAGTAGTAGACTCCCCAGCACCATGGAAATCAGGGTTAAGACAGTTCAGATGTTCCAAGTCTTGTTCAGAAAGAAACGTTTCCTGAAGGCACAAAATGTCACAAGTGTTCAATAAATTGTCAATAACTAACCGGCGAGCTTTCTCTCCAGCGCTTTGCCCCAGTTTAAGGCCACGACAGTTGTAAGACATGACCTGAATACCCATCAATAAAAAAAAAAGTTAAGAAAGATCACCATCATCCGTGGGTGCCTGCATATTCTCCACAGCAGCCGCTCCACTAGCTCCAGCCCTCCCAGCCCCCCGGGGCTCAGAATATCGCCGCACCAATGTGTCCTCTGGCCAGAGCTCTGGCTGGCGCAGGTCCCTGACCTCAGAGCATTCCACCGTTACTTTAAATGAACCAACCCTGCCGTTCCCAGTGGGATTTTCTGACAGAAAACTTCTCGTCCAAGCTTGTCTTTAAGATATGCAGATAGAGCATCAGCTTCCAAATCAGAATGAAAACGGGTAGCAAACACACTCACCATCTGAGTCCGTACAGTTTTAATATTAATCAAATAAGATTCCCATGCATCTCCAGACATGGAGATGCATGGGAATCTGCATCTGGTGTGTGCAACACACCTTTGTGTAGCAGGGCAGAGCTCAAACAGAACTTTCTTTGAAGACTCAATCCACTCAGAGTCAAAAGTATTAGAGGCCAATAAGACGATCTCATCCTGACTCAGAGTCTTAATTTTCACTGCAAGGAAATTTAGCAGCTCATCCTCAACAATTATTTTCCCCTCAGTAGTCTTATATACTTCAGGTTTTAATCGAGACCGCTTTACCTCAGGAGCCAACACAGAGCCATTCCAACCATGACGCGTGGGTTTCGCCATCTTGTGCCAGCTTGCTTCACCGTCCTTTTAAATCCTCTTTGAAACCAGAAATGGAACCAGAACCTTCTTTGGGTCAGCTTAGTTATCATCTTTGCTGGTGACCAACAAAAGTCTTTTGAACAGTTTTACCAGAAAGTCTCGGTTCAGGCCTCAAAGCTCCTCAAAGCTCCTCTGGTCTCATCGCCATCTTGAATCTTGAATATAGATTTTACACTATTATTTTACAGACTTAAATAGTGCTTATTGTGTTTCAGTTTCAAAATGATGCTGCTTGGTGTTGCTATGTGGGTAATAGGAGCCAAGGACAAGAGCGAGTGTTGAACTGGACACAGCTTTATTTGTGACTCACTCTCACAATACAGGCGCATCCGTCAGGCTGAGAGGAGGCCCAGAGACCGCCCCTCTCCTCGCAGCCCTCTGATACCCCGGGTGGCAGTGGAACCGCACAGGTGGAGCCACCACCCGTGTCACACAATAATATGTCCCAAAACCCAACACAAAAGGCATCACTATAGAATTTGGATGAATGGTGTAACATTTCAGAAGTAAAACTTCTTCTGCTACCCGTGACGCTGCTCTGCTAGTTCTGCTCTGCACCGGAGAACTGCTGCCAAATCCTCAGTAAGGAAAGTAGCTATTGGCTGTCCTAAAAGTCCACAAAAGTCAATAAATGACGTTTATCACCTAATTTGCATTACTGGTCATTTGCATGTAATGGACTCTGTAGTAGAGAAGAATAATGTGTCAGGAGAGACAAAAAGTGAGTAAAAACACCTTAAATATGTTTAGAACTACAAATTAACTTTCTTCTGTTGATTCTTGGTTGGTTGGTTTTAATTTTGCCATTTAAATAGTCCATCACTGCTGACAGGGAAGAAACATTTGCATCCCACTCTGGAAAACAGGGCAGGCTTGGTGTGTGTGTGTGTGTGTGTGTGTGTGTGTGTGTGTGTGGAGGGGGGGTTTCATGTGCAATTCCCCCCCCCCCAAAAAAATGTTTAGATCTATGTGAACACCCACACATCACAGAAACTGAAGCTTGCTCTTAACCGAGCCGATCAGCTCCTACCTGGCTGGCTGGCTCCTCCTCCCTGTCTGCCACTGCCAGTCAGTCACATCAGCAGCACTCAGCTCGTGATTCTTTACTGTTCGAGCACCGCAGCAAACATAAACAAGTAAACATGAGTTTGGACTCGGAGGGAAAAAAAGAAAAGAGTCTGGCAGCACTGATACAGACGCTGGTAAGAAAACAAAGCAACCCTGCCGGGGCGGTCACAGCAGCTTCATTGCCCCGCCTTGGCGTTATACCGTTCCACGTCCATTTAAGGGATGGCTTCAACCTTGCTGGGAAGAAGGCTAAAGTACTTTGCTGCTGCTGCAACATTCAATTGGTGTCAGACATTGCAGTTCTGAAAAAACTATTAATTTATTGCATCTGCAACACTGCTGCTGCACGAGGCTACTGTGAGACTGACCGAGACTGCCTGTGATTGGCTGCTTTGGGATGGGAAGGGGACAGGAAAGCCTCACGGTAGCACCCACTGCTGGTTGAGGATGATAACTGCAGAGCAATTGAGCACTTTCATGTCAGTGTCCAAAACACCAGGAAAAGTTGTCAGATTTGTCGCTAGTCGCGTTTGACAAAAAATGTCATCCCAGCCAGATTTAACAACAAAAGCACCAGCTTGGCAACGGTGCACTGGAGTAGTGAGTGCTGAGACTGCCAGTGACAGTGAGTCTTCGGCTCTGACATCTGATAGGCTGCCATAATCATGTGACACAGCACACCAGCTTTAAAACATGCCTGGGCTGGTTTTTCACCGGTTTTCACACATAAATTTAATGCCTAAAACACTCAGAAGTGAAAACAAGTTGCATGTTTTGTATTAACACGCTGGTATCGCGATATTTAAAAAGTATCGACCAGCTGGTATCGAAGTATCAATGCTTGAGTATCGATACGCCCATCCCTCCTCGTCATTTCCTGGTTCTGGTCGCTGCTCCGCTCTGACGGAAGCACAGTGGGTTAACGGTCCAGATTCAACAGAAGCCTGATGAAGTGAGCACATCCAGAACATTCCGGGCTCGTTTTTTTTGCGAGAGATGACTGGGACGTCAGACGCGGGACTGGACGGAGTGGAAAAGCGAGTTGACAGAAGGCGGTATTGGCATAATCTGGTTTGTGACTGATTCGGAATGGCAAGTAGTAGTAGTTGGGGTATGACTGACAATGATGATATGGAGACTGGATGGAATTCAGTAGGGAGTAGGAGTAGGAAGAGTAAAGTTGGAAAGGGCAGGAGTGAAGGAGACGGGAAGCAGACTGGCAAACGGCAGCTATCAGGTGACGATGAAAGACGCAAAGTGAGGAGGAAGATCGTGGTGGAAGAATTCAAAATTATCTTGAGGTTTAAACCAGGGCAAGAAGTTACAGCTTTGAGCCCACTAGCACTAACTAACGGATTAAGAAGTGCAATTGGAGACATAGAAATGGCCAAAGCGTTAATAGATGGAAATCCTCTAGTGAAATGTAAGAATGCAGAGCAGAGGAACAAAGCACTCCAGCTGCAGAGAGTGTGCAAGAAAGAGATTGCAGAGAGGAAAGAAGTCACTGGGTTTGATGGTGTTAGGGGGTGATATCTGGAATTCCACTGGGGGAAAACTTGTAAAAACTGAAAAAAATGGTTAAAGGAGCGATAGTCGTCGGAATTAGACGCCTACAAGCAGTCAGGAATGGGGAAAAGCTGGATAGCCCATCTGTGATGCTGGAATTTAAAGACAAGGCCCAGCCAGAAAAAGTGCTTGTTGGGTATCTAAGTTTTCCTGTTAGGGCTTATATCCCCCCTCCTCTCAGGTGTTTTAAATGCCAGAGATATGGGCATATTGCTAGTGTGTGCAAAGGAAAGCAGAGGTGTGGAAGATGTGGTGGTGAGCATAGTTATGGAGAGTGTGGAAATGACAGCATAATTAAATGCTGCAATTGTGGAGGGAATCACACAGCAGCATGTGGAGGCTGTGTAGTGAGAAAACAGGCAGTAGAAATCCAGCAAGCAAGAGTAGAGAGGAAGCTGACATATGCAGAAGCAGCAAAGGTCGTGAATCAACAGGAGAAAGAAGAACGCATTGCCAACTAGAAAAGCACTCGGAGACCGTAGACCTCCACCAAGCGCCACAGTTCCCCCCCATACAGTGTTTGTGTGTACGTTTTCAGATTCCTTGACCATGAAAACATATGACTAGCAATTGGATTCACAATGACAGGATTAGTGGTTCAGTAGTAAAAGCATTACCTCCATGGCGGAGGTAATAAACTGAAGTGTTGGTGTTGTGTCCATCTCCTCCATCTGCAAACTCCCAGGCTGCGGGCATTGCAATTCATCGCACAACCGCGTACAACCCACAGGCCAATGGGTTATGTGAGCGTTTTCGTAGATCACTGAAAGCAGCATTCAGGGCTTCACTGACGGATGCAAATTGGGTAGACAGGTTGCCGTGGGTTTTATACTGGGGTTGCGCTCCGCGCCAAAAGAGGATTTGGAAGCTTCCCCTGCAGAGAGCTTGTTTTTGCGCAGCCACTATGGCTGCCCGGGGAATTTCTGCCAAATAATTCGGCGCCGGACAGCTGCCCGTCTCAGCTTTTGCAGCGTAACGCAAACACAGGCACGCTGCCGGGCCCTGCCCACCACTGTTTTCCACGTGCTTTTGTGCCTAAAACTTTGAAGAACGTGGAGTTTGTGTTCGTCAGACACGACGACCAGCGCCCTCCATTGCGCCTGCACACATGTTGAAAATGGCCGTATCTCACAATGTTAAAGAATCCTTTAAAAAATTCCTGTATCGAGACGGTGATCCGGATCATCCCCAAAATTTAATCAGTTCTTCCTTGTACCATTTCCAACAACGCCTGAAAGTTTCATCAAAATCCGTCCAAAACTTTTTGAGTTATCTTGCTAACCAACAGACAGACAAACAGACAGACAGACAGACAGACAAACGCTGGCAAAAACATAACCTCCTGGCCTGCGGCCTGGCGGAGGTAATAACAAGGAAGTAAAACCACAAAATTGTCAGACTAATATCACAACAGATAAGCTTGTTCTTTTTCTAGCCTATGTCATCAGCTGCTCGGAGCAGGCTAAGACTAGAACTGAGAAGATAAAGATCATTGTGAAAGCGGCAGCAAAATTCTTTAATACCAAGGATGTATCCTGGGAAAAGATTCATACAGAACTGAGTCAAGGAGAGGGAGCTGAAGAGGGGAGCCAACAGGTTAATCCATGACAACCATCCTCCAGTGGAACGCAAGGAGTCTGATTGCAAACAGGCAGGAGTTTAAAGGATTTATTCAGAGACTGACAACAAAACCGGATATTATTTGTGTACAGGAGACATGGCTTAAGCCATCACTAGATTTCACTATTAAGGGATATTCTGAAATGCGTAAGGATAGAAAGGATGGGGGTGGTGGGGGTTGTGCAGTTTTTGTCAGACAAGAGGTGAAGTATAGACAACTGATCACAGTACAAGAGCTGGAAGTAATTGTCATCGAGATATGGACCAAAGAAGGCAGTATGAAAATAGTCAATTTCTACAATCCATGTAAGCAGTTAGACAAAAGTGAGTTGGCGTCAGTTCTCCAGGACTGGAGGGGGAGAGTGGTCTGGTGTGGGGATTTCAATGTGCATAGTACATTATGGGGGAAGCACGATGACATTAGTGGAGAGGTTATAGAAGAGATAATGGAGGACAAGGAGTTGGTGTGTTTGAATGACGGTTCGGGCACTAGGGTGACTTTGGCGAGGGGGACAGAATCAGCTATTGATCTCACTTTGATTTCACAAAGCTTGGCTAGCAAGTGTAGGTGGAGGGTAATAAGGGAAAGCACTATAGGAAGTGATCACTACCCAATAGTGGTTGATATTGGAGTAGGAAAGGATATTGATCAAGAAGGAAGGGATAAGAGGTGGGTATTTGATAAGGCAGATTGGGGAAAATTTACAATTTTAAGTGAGAGAAAGCTGAGGGAAGTAAATCTAAATCAGACAGTGGACGAGATGAATGCAGGAATCACAACAGCGATCATTAAAGCAGCAAAGGAAACCATCCCAAGAAGAGGTTGGGGAAAAAGGAAAAAGCTAGTTCCTTGGTGGACTCCAGAGTGTTCTGAAGCAGTTAAGAGTCGGAACAAAGCGTTTAAAGTATTAAAAAAATGTATTGAATATGGATAACCTGATCAGTTATAAACGAGAGCAGGCTTAAGTGCGGAGAATAATTAAACAGACCAAAAAAGAGTTTTGGAGAAAATACTGTGATTCATTGGGAAGAAGTACACCCTTGGAGAAGGTATGGGGAACAATTAAAAGGATGTCTGGGATAAGGAGGGAGCTAAATTATCCAATTATGGAGAACGGGGACAGTTTGATAGTGGATGACAATGAAAAGACAGAGTATTTAGTTAAAATTTTCAGTAAAGTAAGTAGTGCAGATAATATGAGCTTTGAGGAAAAAAGTGGAAGAGTGCAGACAAAATTAAATAATGTGGAAGCATTGCAAGATGAGGCAGAATTGGAGAATGGGCTAAATCAGCAGTTTTCAATGGCTGAATTAAATCATACATTAAGGAAAGTCTGTAAGACAACTCCAGGAAAAGACTAACAGCAAAACAGAACAGCAAAGCGTCCCCTGGCTGTGTTGGAGCAGCTGATCATAGCTGAAGATCCTGTGCTGGAGACCGCAGACCTGTGTGATCATGGAGGGAAACTGCAGCACAGCGCCACATTCTGGTGTGAACACAGCAGTGAGGAAGGATTTGGAGTGTCTTCCTCCTCACGCAGCGCAGAGTGTGCGTGTTATTTTCTCACCCATCAGCAGGATCACAAACTTCACCAGAATCTTCATTTCTCCTCTGAAAACAGCAGCCAGTTTCCTTCCATCTGCTTCTGACAACTTGGCCTCCAGAATCAGACTGGAAATCCTTCTAGTTCCACCCTCACCAACTTTACTTTCACTTCAGTTTAGGGGGGCTGCAGTTTCCCCTTCTATTTTGTAATGTAGGGGCTGTGTTAAGGGGGCGGGGATTCTCCCGTCATGCTTTGGCCGCGGAGGATTCAAAGAGTGTTATCATTATTGCTCTGTCTTTCTCACACTTCTTTATCTGCTTGCTTCACATGCTACACTGCAGAGTTTAGTTTACACCCTATAATTCATTCGCTGAAATCAGTCAGAATCAGTTCTGCACACAGCCAAACTGACACATAAGATGAAATGTACTGATACAATGAGGTAAAACCCCTCCCTCTTGCACGAGGGAGTGGTTAAGCTTTATAAAAACTATAGGGATCACTTTTTGGGTAGCACTCACTTGGGTATTTTCCTAAAGAGCTGTGTTCCAGCGCTGCTTGTAATGCATATCTCACTTTCAGTAAAATAAATGAAAGTAAACTTCATCTCTCAGTCTGGTTATTTGGCCTTGGTATAAAAGAACTGAGGGTTAAGGTTATTTTATGCATAACAATTGTGTTCTAAGTGTTTTTGCTGCGTTATATTGACACAGCAGTGTTATAAGAAGAGTCAGAGCAGTGACTGATCATGCGTTTGAGTCACCCTCAGTGAGACAGGAGTCTGTGGGAATGACCTCCCCTCCTGTCTGTGTTGAGGAAGCGTGTATAAATAAAGCCTGTTTGGTCACAGTCGTCTTGTGGAAATGTGAAAATGACGAGGCAGAGTTTATCTCACGAGTCAGGTTTATTCACATCTTCCAACATCAGCAAAAACAGAAAGAGGAGAAAAAAACAGACATTCGTCCTTTAAATACCCAGGACCTTCAAAAGCTCACCGTTACAATGCATTTAATCCCAAGTAACAATGCATCCTCTCTTAGATCTAATCACCTCCACCTAAAGTCTCTGGCAGCCAGGAAATCCCCCAAGGCCGTCTCTTTGCATACCAAAGACTAAACTTTCACATCCTCCTGTTATCTCCAAGGAGACTCAGTCCTTTGTTCAATCTGAGATGTGAAGCCTAAAGTGATATAACAATGTGCATATGTGTCCCACATGACCCCCCCCCCCCAAACGTCTAAGCTGGAACAATGGAATAACAGTCTGCATGTCATGATACAATCATTACACATCAGCCCACGTGCTGCTTGGGCCTCAGTCTCCTCCTGTATCTGCTATAAGCGGGTTTCACCACTTCCACGGCACCATCCTGCTGGGGGGCTGCTGTCTGGGGGTGAGAACTGTTAGTCAATCCCTGTGGGTGTTCTGGGGAATGTCCCCTAGGGGGTCTGCCGCGCCGAGGAGCCCTGGCCAACAGCACATCCTCATCCGCCACCACAAAGGCGGGTTTGAGCCTGTTTATGCCAATCTTTTCTTTCCTGCCCCCCAAATCTAGCAAAAAATGCTTATCCCCTGTTTCCAGCACTCTAAATGGTCCATCATAAGGTAGTCGTAGCGGTGGGCGATGGAAATCGTGTCTGACAAAAACAAACTCCGCGTTTTTTAAAGCCTTAGGTACAAAAACGCGCAGAAAACTGTGGTGAACGGGGCCAGGCAGCGTGCCTGATTCCGTGCCACGCTGCAACTGCTGAGCCGGGGAGCATTCTGGCGCAGGATTATCTGTGAGAAACTCCCCGGGCAGCCGAAGTGGCTGCGCAAACACTAGCTCAGCCGGGGAAGCTTCTAAATCCTCTTTAGGTGCAGAACGCAACCCCAATAAAACCCTCGGTAGCCTGTCTACCCAATTTGTATCCGTAAGCGACGCTCTGAGAGCTGCTTTCAATGACCTATGAAAACGTTCGCATAACTCATTAGCCTGCGGATTGTACGCGGTTGTGCGGTGGATCGTTACCTCCAGGCTGCAGGCCATTGCTGACCAAAGTTCTGAAACAAATTGAGGGCCTCTGTCGAACGTAATGTCCGACGGGACTCCAAAGCGCGCTACCCATGCTGTTAAAAACACGCGCGCCACCTCCTCAGCTGTAGTTGACGCCAGTGGGATCACTTCCGGCCAGCGCGTGGTGCGGTCTACCATTGTCAGAAGGTGTGTGCACCCCTGTGACGGCAGAAGGGGGCCTACGAGGTCCACGTGGACATGATTGAACGTCTTAGCCGGGATGTGAAACGGCTCCAAGGGAGCTCTCGTGTGTCTGTGTACCTTGGCTCGTTGACAAGCCATGCAGGCTGCTGTCCACTCCCTAACTTGTTTGCGCAGGCTCGGCCATACAAATTTCTCTCCCACCATTTTGACTGACGCGCGCACTCCCGGGTGCGCCAGAGAATGAATTGAGTCAAAAACGTGGCGGCACCACGCGGCCGGTACCACAGGACGCGGTCGCCCAGTGGAGACATCACAGATTAGGGGGGGCATACCGTCTTGCAGCACCCTGTTCTCCAGCCTTAACCCTGTTGGTCCAGACTGGAGTGTGCGCACGTCCGCATCGCTACACTGATCCGCGGCCATGGCTGCATAATCTATCCCTACGCGGACTGGGGCCGCCACGGCGCACGAGAGACAGTCTGCCACTACATTCAGTTTACCCGCCACATGCTGAATATCGGTAGTAAACTCTGAGATGGCGGCCAGCTGCCTCTGCTGCCGGCCTGACAACGGTTCTGAAACCTTGGCCATCGCGAATGTCAGTGGCTTGTGGTCAACGAAGGCGGTGAAACTGCGTCCCTTCAGCCAGAACTGGAAGTGGCGAATGGCCAAGTGGAGAGCTAACAACTCCCTGTCGAATGCGCTGTATTTTCGTTCACTATCGTGCAAAGTCCTGCTGAAAAAGGCGAGCGGCTGCCAAGCCCCGGCTACATGCTGCTCCACGACCGCCCCTATGGCCACATCTGACGCGTCAGTAGTAAGCGCTATGCAGGCCTTTGGGTCTGGATGTGCTAACAACGCAGCGTTTGCCAGGGCTGTTTTGACCTCCGAGAATGCTTGCTCTCGCTCCGGAGACCATTTGATCTTATTTGTGGGTTTTTGTTTTTTTAGTGCGGCATACAATGGTTGCATGAGCTGCGCTGCGCAAGGGAGGAAACGGTTATAACAATTCACCATTCCTAAAAACTCCTGTAACGCCTTGACCGTTTGTGGCTGGGGAAAATTTGTTACTGCGCACACTTTGTCAGGCAGCGGAACCGTTCCTTCCGGGGAGACGCGATGCCCCAAAAAATCAATCTGCGTCACCCCGAACTGACACTTCACTGGGTTGATTATTAACCTGTGCTCTCTCAACCTCCGGAAAACTGCCGTGAGGTGGTTTTCGTGTTCGTCTTCGGATGCGCTGGCTACTAAGATGTCGTCCAGGTAGACGAATACGAAGGGGAGATCGCACAACACTGCATCCATCATGCGTTGGAACGTCTGCGCAGCTCCTTTAAGCCCAAATGGCATGCGTAAAAACTCGAATAGACCAAACGGAGTTATTACTGCTGTTTTGGGTATGTCCTCAGCGCGCACTGGGACTTGATGGTAACCGCGGACCAAGTCTATCTTAGAAAAAACGCGCGCCCCCGCCAAATGAACGGAAAAATCTTGGATATGCGGGATTGGGTAGCGGTCGTGCGCTGTGGCGTTGTTCAACCTGCGGAAATCTCCGCAAGGTCGCCACGAGCCATCAGCTTTAGGGACCATGTGAAGCGGGGAAGCCCATGGGCTTTTCGAACGCCTGATGATGCCCAACTTTTCCAGGTTGGTGAACTCCTCGGGTGCTATGGTCAGTTTAGCTGAATCCAAGCGCCGAGCTTTTGCAAAAACGGGCGGTCCGGTGGTACTAATAATATGTTCCACCCCGTGTTTAGCGACGGTCGCCGAAAATGTGGGAACCGTGAGTGCTGGGAACTGAGTGAGGAGTGTGTGGAACTTACCACTTGCAGCTGTGACGTTGGCTTGTGCTGTTGGCGGGGCCACTCGGGCTGTACAGGGAATAGAATAAAAAGAAAGTGCATTAACCAGGCGCCTGTTAGCAAGATCAACCAACAAACCATGTGAGCACAGAAAATCAGCCCCCAACATATTGAAATTCACTGCAGCTATGTCAAAAGTCCATTCAAATGTACGGCCGTGTAGGGACAGAAGCAGAGTCCTCTCACCAAAGGTCTTAATCGCCGAGCCGTTCCCTACTGACACCCCGGGACCACTGGAAACTCCCCGAGGGCCGCAGCTGCTACTGACCCCCGATCTTGGTGTTTCCCGAGCGCTTCAACTGGCACGTTGGTATACATCTGCGTGCCTTCTCTGCAAAGCGGCGATGGTAGAAACAGAGGGCGTCTCCTCCGCGATCCTTGGCCCCGCCGCCGCCGTCGTCGGTGGTTCTGCTACCACCGTCTCTGGCCCCCTGCCATCTCCGGCTGTCGTGCCGAACTCTGTCGCTGCTGCGGTGGTCGCGTACTGTCTGCTGGCGTTGAGAATCCGGTGCGCCTTCTGGGCCAGCGAGCGGAAGTCCCGCTGGGCCAACAACGGCGAATTGGCCAGGGTCGCTCTCGTGTCCGACGGTAGGGTCCTGAGGAAAATGTGGGTGAAGATGAAGTCTTTGTCGCCTGAGCCCCTCAACCTCAGCATGTCCTCCATCAGGTCAATGGGTGTGCCATCTCCCAAATTGTTCAGAGCCAGGAGCCTCTCCGCTCTCTCCTGGACTGAGAGAGTGAAACGCTGGATGAGCGCAGCCTTCAACCCTCCGTATTTGTCGTTGGCCGGTGGCTGCTCCAATAGGCTCTCCACATGCCGAGCCGTGCGGTTGTCGAGCTTGGCAATCACATGGTAGAACTTCGTGTCATCTACCGTTATCCCCCGGAGGGCGAACTGTGCTTCGACCAAGTGGAACCAAGAGCGCGGGTTGTCTTGCCAAAAGTCCAGTAGCTGGACGGTAGCGGCATACGCTTGGCTGGGAGCTCCGACCCGGCTGGCTCGGGGGAATTTCTTTCACCCATGATGCGTCTTAGGGTCACCAGTGTGGAAATGTGAAAATGACAAGGCAGAGTTTATCTCACGAGTCAGGTTTATTCACATCTTCCAACATCAGCAAAAACAGAAAGAGGAAAAAAAAACAGACATTCGTCCTTTAAATACCCAGGACCTTCAAAAGCTCACCGTCACAATGCATTTAATCCCAAGTAACAATGCATCCTCTTGTGGGCTATATTAATCATATATTCCATAACCTACATATGTTGAAGCATGTGGAAATGTTTGGTAATTACATATGTAAAGCAACTTCACACCTCTGAAAGGACAAAGGCTCTCAACCTAGGTTTAGGGCGCTCGCGCACGCAGCGACCAGCAGCCGGTGGCTTGTCACCAGACTGCAAACCAAGTCTACCTACGGGTACAAATAAGTAACAAAAAAAAAAAAAAAAAAAAAAAAAAAAAAAAAAAAAAAAACCGCCAAGTGAAGAACAAAGACGTTCCCAGACACTGCGGTGGAGACCGGAGGAGCTACCCTCACCCCCTGGGCGAGGAGAGGAAATACCAAGACAATGGGGGGATTAAGATAATGAGGGATGTCAGCCTTTGTTATGCATGTCTTTTGTTATGTGCAAGTATAAAGTCAGTGAGCCGGAGATATTCGGTCTCTTTTCCTTCTGCTACCTCTGCACTAGATGAGACTTGTTAGGAGAGCTGATAATTAAACTTTGGTTTATATATCAAACCGCCTCATCATTTCAAGCTCTTCTACACCTCTCTTAGATCTTATCACCTCCACCTAAAGTCTCTGGCAGCCAGGAAATCCCCCAAGGCCGTCTCTTTGCATACCAAAGACTAAACTTTCACATCCCCCTGTTATCTCCAAGGAGACTCAGTCCTTTGTTCAATCTGAGATGTGAAGCCTAAAGTGATATAACAATGTGCATATGTGTCCCACAGTCTCTCCTTTCTTCAGGGCAGCCATGTCATCTGCTGCTGTTTGTCACTCAGGAACATTTTGAAATAAAACCCCAGTTCTGAAAACACTTCAGATGTTTGTCAGGACATGAACACACTGGAATGTTGGAGTAGCGCCCTCTGCTGGATGTAGAGTCAAGTTTTTAGCCTCCATTTTTTTTTTATTTTTTAGCTGCACCTGCATTATTGCTAAGCGATCTTCAAGTCTTCTTTCCTACTTGTTTCACTTCCTGTTAATTTAAACAAAGTAATTTAAATGGTAAAAATGGTGATCATTATGTGGTGTTGTAAAACCAAAGGGTTAACTGGCATCAATGTGATGACGTAGCCATGCGGTGATGTCATCACCAAGGAGGCAGCCGGCCATCCAGTTCTTGCCATTTTAATCATATTGTTAAATTCAATTAACAGTTCCTTAAGGTACAATCGATGCACCTCAAGTTTAGTGGACTTCTACAGTCTTCCCACCCTCCGACATTTACGTCTAAAACAACAGAGATCTTCATTTAACCAGGGGGATGAATTAACAGCACGGACAGTCCTGGTTTTAATTTCATTTCCTTTGACAACTGCATATGCCCTAATGGAATTTACAGAAAAAATATCAACAGCCATTGAAAATAAAGAGTATTCAGTTGGAGTATTCCTAGATCTTAAAAAAGCATTTGATACAGTAGATCATAATTTATTATTAAAGAAACTACAAAATTCTGGTATTAGAGGGGTAACACTGTCCTGGTTAAGTAGTTACTTAAAGAATAGATATCAGTATGTATGTGTTAGCAACAAAAAGTTGCTGAAGGTCACCTGTGGAGTCCCACAGGGTTCAGTTTTGGGACCATTATTATTCAATATGTATATAAACGATATATGTAAAGTTTCAGAAAAAATGGACTTAATATTGTTTGCCGATGACACTAATCTGCTATGCAGTGGAAACAATTTGGAACAACTTCTGGATACACTCGGGAAGGAATTAGAAAAGCTTAAACTGTGGTTTGATTCAAACAAATTAACGCTCAATTTAAGTAAGACAAAATTTATAGTCTTTAACAACCATCACAACAATCCAGTACCCAAACTCAGTGTAAATGGTGTAGAGATTGAAAGGGTATCTGAAACTAAATTCCTTGGAGTAATAATTGATAACAAACTGTGTTGGAAGTCACATATTAATTATATTAAAGGTAAAGTTTCCAAATCAATTGCAATACTACACAGAGTGAAATATTTGCTGAATCAACCCACACTATACACCTTGTATCATTCATTAATACTCCCATACATGACATATTGTAATGAAGTATGGGGAAATACATACAAAACAAACATATATATCCGTGCGTCCGTACGCGGACGCACGGATCGCCCCGGGGGTCTCCCGGGTCGGCGGACGGAGCCACGGTTTGCAGCGGGAGACGTTACAGCGGGGAGGAGCTAGTGCTAGCTAGCACTTGGCCGCCGCCCGGTGCTAATGGGAAACTCGACATACCGGGAGCTGTAGCGAAAACGAAGCGGGTGCCGGGCTGGAGTTTAGGCGGCGTGAAAGAAATATAAGACAGAATAATAAAGAGCGATGGCAAGAACCAAGCAGACCGCCCGTAAAATCTACTGGAGGAAGAAGCCCCCCAGGAGACAGCTAGCCACCAGGGCTGCTCGGAGAGGCGCTCTGGCCACCGGCAGAGTGAAGAGGCCTCGCCGTCACAGGTCCGTGGCTCTGAGAGAGATCCGTCGCTACCAGAAATCCACGGAGCTGCTCATCCGTAAGCTGCCCGTCCAGCGCCTGGTGAGGGAGATCGCTCAGGACTTCAAGACCGTCCTGCGTTTCCTGAGTTTCGCCGTCATGGCTCTGCAGGAGACCAGCGAGACCCACCTGGTGGTCTCTTCTTCGCTAAGGGGGTCACCATCATACCCAAAGACTTCCAGCTGGCCCGCTGCATCCGCGGAGAGAGAGCTTAGACTTTCTGCTGCACATTCACCAGCCATAATGCTCTGCACTGTGTGTCTATATATATACATTTATAGTAATATGGACATATGTTTGCTAGATGTTGTTTTTTCTTGCCTTCTGATTGTTGCTCTGAGTGTTGCTATCCCTGTGCTGTTGCAATCCTGGAATTTCCCCATTGTGGGACTAATAAAGGCTTATCTTATCTTATCTTATCTTATATCCACTCTTTATGCTTCAAAAGAGAGCTATTAGAATAATAAACAAAGCAGCTTACAGGGAACCAACAAACCCACTTTTTCTTAAACAAAAAACTCTCAAGTTGAAAGATCTGGTTGACTTTAAAACTGCAATAATAACGTTCAAAGTGAAGAATTTATCACTGCCCGCAAATATCCAAAAGTTGTTCCAAACAAGGGAGAAACGATATCACTTCAGAGGAACATGTATATTTCAAAAGCCTACAGTGAGAACAACCACCAAGCAACACTGTATTTCAGTGCAAGGAGTCAGATTATGGAACAATTATGGACCTGAATTAAAATCATGTACAACGCTTGGACAATTTAAACAAAAACTAAAGGAAGAAATACTCCAAACATATTTACAAGACGACATGTAAACTCACATAAGGATTGACATATCCAGCCTGTGTTGTGTTGTAGCTTAGTTTTTTTTTTTTTTTTTTCTCTCTGTGACATTCTGTCTTAGATTTGTCTTGAATAGTAACCGCTTAACCTAGCTTAGCTTAGTTTTCTTTTTTTTCTCTCAGTCACACTTTGTCTTAGCTTTGTTCTAAATTGTAATCACTCTTGTCTTGTTTTCTCTTTTTTCTTTTGAATTCTTGGATGGAATATGGGTGGGCAATATAAGCTGCGGCTTCAGCCATCACCCATTTCGGATAACTCACGTGGAATTGTTTAGTAGAAGGAGTCTTTGTCTAATTTGACCTTGTTGTTATATTATACAGTTTCTTTTAACCTGTACTGTATTATCCGAAATAAATAAATTCATTCATTCATTCATTCATTCATATGGATTTTTTCTCATAAATTTTCTAATTTTCCAAGTTGCAATTTTTTTCTGCAGATGCAGCTCAAATCCATCTATCAATCTCTCACTCCATTCTCCCCTCACTCGTGAATAAGACCCCGAGATACTTAAACTCCTCCACTTGGGACAGGAGCTTGTCCACAAACCAGAGAGGACAATCCACCTTTTTCCGGCAAAGGACCATGGACTCGGACTTGGAGGTGCTGATTCTCATCCCAGCCGCTTCACACTCAGCAGCAAACCGTCCCAGTAAGACCTGTAGGTCATTGCTGGATGAAGCCAGCAGGACACCATCATCTGCAAACAACAGAGATGAGATCCTGTGGTCACCGAGCATGACACCCCCTGTTCCCTGGCTGCGCCTAGAAATCCTGTCCATAAAAATCATGAACAGGATCGGTGACAAAGGGCAGCCCTGGTGGAGTCCAACTGTCACTGGGAATGAGTCCGACTGAGTGTTGGCAATACGAACCAAACTCTCACAATGGTCGTATAGAGACCGGATAGCTTGTAATAACAAGCCCAATAACAAGCCCAATGCCCCATACTCCCGAAGCACCCCCCACCAAAAACCTTGAGGGACGCAGTCGAATGCCTTCTCCAAGTCCACAAAACACACGTAAACTGGTTGGGCAAACTCCCACAAACCCTCGAGGATTCTCGAGAGGGTAAAGAGTTGGTCCAATGTGCCAGGGCCAGGATGAAAACCACATTGCTCCTCCTGAATCCGAGGTTCGACCAACAGCTGGACTCTCCTCTCCAGTACCTTGGCATAGACCTTCCCAGGGAAGCTGAGGGGTGTGATCCCTCTAAAGTTGGAGCACACCCTCTGGTCCCCCCTTTTATAGAGAGTAACCACCACCTTGGTTTGCCATGCCAAAGGCACTGCCCCCGACCTCCACGCAATGTTGCAGAGGGATGTCAACCATGACAACCCTACAACATCCAGTACCTTAAGGTCCTCAGGGCGAATCTTGTCCACCACTGAGGCCCGGTCACCAAAGAGATTTTTAACCACCTTGGCGACCTCAGCCCTTGTGATGGGCAAGTCGTCCCCCTTGTCCACAAGCCCTGATTCCTCTGTGGAAGGCGTATCAGGGGGATTGACAAGATCCTCAAAGTATTCCTTCCACCGCCCGACGATATCTCCGGTCAAAGTCAGCAGCGCCCCATCCACACCACACACAGTTTTGATAGGAAGCTGCTTCCCCCTCCTGAGCCACCGGACAGTTTGCCAGAATCACTTCGACGCTGACAGAAAGTCTTGTTCCATGGCCTCACCGAACTCCCACACCCAAGTTTTTGCTTCAGCAACAACCCATGCTGCACTCCGCTTGGCCTGCCGGTATAAATCAGCTGGTGAACTGGTGTTCACCACTTGGTTCGGGGGTTGCCACCACGCGATGCACCGATGACCTTGCGGCAGAAGCTCTGGGCAGCCACTTCAACAATGGAGGTGGAGAACATGTCCCATTCAGACTTCATGTCTCCAGGCTCCCTCGGAATGTGGTCAAAGTTCTTCTGGAGGTGGGAGTTGAAAACCTCCCGGACAGGGGCCTCAGCGAGATGTTCCCATCACACCCTCATGATGCATTTGGGTCTACCATGTCTGAATGGCTTCCTCCCCTGCTGTCAGATCCAACTCACCATCAGGTGGTGATCAGTTGACAGTTCTGCACCTCTCTTTACCTGAATGTCCAAGAAATATGGTCACAGGTCTGATGACTCGACAACCAAATCGATCATTGACCTGCGACCTAGGGTGTCCTGGCGCCAGATGCACATATGGACACCCTTATGCTTGAACATGGTGTTCATTATGGACAAACTGTGGTAAGCACAGAAATCCAATAATTGAGCACCACTCGGGTTCAGATTAGGCAGGCCGTTCCTCCCAATCACCCCTCCTCCTGGTTTCACTGTCATTGCCCACGTGTGCATTGAAGTCCCCCAGTAGGACAAATTAGTCTCTAAGAAGAGCACTCTCCAGCATCCCAATCAGAGATGCCAAAAAGGGTGGGTACTCTGAACCATCATTTGGTGCATAGGCACAAATGATGGTCAGGACCCGTTTCCTAACCTGAATGCACAGGGACACAACCCTTTTGTCCACGGGGGAAAACTCCAATATAGAGGCCGCAAGGTGGAGGGATATAAGGAAACCTACCCCAGCTCGCCGCCTCTCCCCCGGGGAAACTAAAGAGTAGGCCAAGCTCCAGCCCCTCTCCAGGAGACTGGTTCCAGAACCGGAGCTGTGTGTTGAGGTGAGGCCCACCAGAAAGGTGACATTCCACATCTACCAAAAGCCAGTTTAGGAAGCCTGGGATCAGATTGCCAAGGTCTCTGCCCTCAACCGCTACCTGAGCCACACAGCACCGGACCCCCATGGCCCCTCCTGCAGGTGGTGAGCCCACTGGAGGGCGGACCCATGTAACTCCTTCGGGGTGAGCCTGACCGGGTCCCATTGGCAGAAACCCGACAACCAGGCGCTAGCTATCAAGCCGCTCCAACAGGCCTGGCTCCAGGGTGGGACCCCAGTAACCCCATACTGGGTGGGGTACACTGAATCCTTGTTTTAGCATTCATCATGAGAGTCTGTTGGATCGTTCTTAGTCTGGCCCTTCACCCAAGACCAGTTTGTCTTGGGTGACCCTACCAGAGGCAACTTCAATTCAACTTTATTTATATAGCACCATTTCACAACAACAGTCATCTCATAGCACTTTCAACTGTAGGGGAAACCCTCACAATTGCAGAAAGACCCCAGCAATCAGGCGATCCCCTGTAAGCAGCACTTGGCGACAGTGGAGAGGAAAAACTCTGGATAACATAGCTCCTGTCCTAGATCCAAGATGGCGCCCACAGTGGTCGCCATGGTGCTTCGCTGCGCTTTTCTTTGTATGTTTTTGTTCATCAATTGTGTGTCTGCCTGCTCTTACACCCGTGAAGAGCTACTAAATATCAGGACTTTCACTCCCACGGACCTACTCCAAGTTTTTTTGGCTCCTGCCGCCGATCTGGTTCACTTTTTAGCCCAAAAAGTGAGATGGCGAAAGAGAGGAAGGCGAGCGGGCGCTCTCGTGCGGCTTCGCAGGAGAGGCACGCACACGGCTTTGCCTGGCATATTTCTGTCCAATGTCAATTCTCTCTTTAACAAGGTAGATGAACTGAGACTGCTGATGCGATTTAAGGACCTCTCTACCTCGTGTGCTCTCTGCTTTACTGAGACCTGGCTTAAGGAAGCGACTCCGGACAGCGCGCTCCTCCTCGAGGGATTTCAGCTGTTTCGTGCTGATCGAGACACAGAGCTCTCCGGCAAGTCCTCAGGAGGAGGAGTCTGCTTTTACATCAACAGCAGCTGGTGCTCTGACGTAACGGTGATCTCCCAACACTGTTCTCCCGCTCTGGAATATTTATTCATTAACTGCAAGCCTTTTTATTCCCCGCGTGAGTTCGCTTCATTCATCCTGGCCGCTGTTTACGTCCCGCCCGACGCGGACGCGCGTGAGGCTCAGCGCGCGTGAGGCTCAGCGCGCACTCGCGGATCACATTCAACAAACGGAGCGGACTTTCCCGGACTCTCTGGTTATTGTGGTTGGCGACTTTAACCAGAGCAACCTGACCCACGATCTCCCCCGATACAAACAGTTTATTAAATGCCCCACCAGAGGAAAGAACACGCTGGATCACTGTTACACTACAGTGAAGGATGCGTATCGCGCTGTTCCCCGCGCTGCGCTTGGACTATCTGATCACGTGATGGTCCACTTGATTCCCACATACAGACAGAGACTGAAGCTCACTAAACCTGTTGTGAGCACTACGAGGAAATGGACCAGTGAAGCTGGGGAGAAGCTGAGCTCGTGCATGGAAATAACTGATTGGGGCATGTTTAAAGGAGCCACGCATGATCTGGATGAGTACACGGACACTGTGAACTCATATATCCACTTTTGTGAGGAGAGCATCCTTCCATCGCGCACCAGGGTGAGGTACTCCAACGACAAGCCCTGGTTCACTGCTAAGCTCAGACAGATCAGGAAGGAGAAGGAAGCAGCGTTGAAAAGTGGAGACAGGGACTGCTACAGGGAGGTCAAATATCAGTTTAGCAGAGAGCTGAGGAGAGCTAAATCTGTGTATTCTGAGAGACTCCAGCAGCAGTTCACTGCTAACGACTCTGCTTCTGTGTGGAGAGGACTGAGTCAAATCACCAACTATCGGCCTCAGGCTTCTAAAGGTCAGGATGACAAAGCCCTTTGTCAAAGACTGTCCCAACATTATGCCCGTTTTGACACCTCGTCAGCTGTGTCCATCTCCCCCCCCCTCCCCCCAGCGCCACTGCCTCCACGGTCCCCACTTCATCAAAGGCGCCCCCCCTCCTCCCCCCTGCCCTTGTCATCAGTGAGCAGGACGTGCACAGACAGTTCTCCAGACTGAACCCGCGCAAGGCCCCCGGTCCGGACGGCGTGTCTCCCTCCACCCTGAGACACTGTGCTGACGAGCTGACTCCTGTCTTCACAGATATTTTTAACACCTCCCTGAAGTTATGCCACGTGCCGACCTGCCTCAAAACCTCCACCATCATCCCTGTCCCCAAGAAGCCATGGATCACTGGACTTAACGACTACAGACCTGTGGCGCTCACCTCTGTAGTCATGAAGTCCTTTGAGCGCCTGGTCCTGCCCCACCTCAAGACCATCACCACTCCCCTCCTGGACCCGCTGCAGTTTTCCTACCGAGCCAACAGGTCTGTGGACGACGCAGTCAACCTGGCCCTCCACTCCATCCTGCAGCACCTGGACTCCCCGGGAACCTACGCCAGGATCCTGTTTGTGGACTTCAGCTCTGCATTCAACACCATCCGCCCCGCTCTGCTCCGGGACAAGCTGTCCCTGCTCAACGTGCCTGACTCCCTCTGCAGGTGTACCGACTTCCTGACAGACCGGAGGCAGCATGTGCGACTGGGAAAGACTGTCTCAGACTCTGTTAGCATCAGCACCGGATCACCCCAGGGCTGTGTACTTTCCCCCTTACTCTTCTCCCTGTATACCAACTCCTGCACCTCCAGCCACCAGTCTGTCAAGCTGATCAAGTTTGCGAACGACACCACCCTCATCGGGCTCATCTCCAACGGCGACGAGTCCGTCTACAGGAGAGAGGTGGCCCAGCTGGCGTCCTGGTGCAGCCACAACCACCTGCAGCTGAACGCTCTGAAGACAGTGGAGATGACCGTGGACTTCAGGAAAGTCACAGCCCCTCTGCCCCCCCTCACCCTCACAGACTCTCCCATCACCACTGCAGATTCCTTCCGCTTCCTGGGCACCACCATCACCCGGGACCTCAAGTGGGAGCTGACCATCAGCTCCCTCATCAAAAAGGCCCAGCAGAGGATGTTCTTCCTGCGGCAGCTGAGGAAGCTGAAGCTACCCACCAAGATGTTGGTGCAGTTCTACACGGCCATCATCGAGTCCATCCTCACCACCCCCATAACTGTGTGGTACGCAGGAGCCACTGCCAGGGACAGACTAAGGCTGCAGCACGTCGTGCGCACTGCTGAGAAGGTGATCGGCTGCAAGCTCCCATCCCTCCAGGACCTGTACATCTCCAGGACCCGGAGGCATGCAGGCCGGATTATAGCCGATCCTTCACACCCTGGTCACGTACTGTTTGCCCCCCTCCCCTCAGGTAGAAGACTTCGGTCCATTCAGACTAAAACCTCCCGTCACATGAACAGCTTCTTCCCCTCTGCCATCAGACTGCTGAACACTAAGTGACTTATTAGACTCTCGTGCACTATGTACAGCAGCTCAACCAGACTCATGTCAATCATCACTGTTTTCTTTTTGCATTACTGACTGCACTATGTGGTTCTCCACATTATCTGCTGCTCGCTAATATTTTAAAAATTGCTTAACTAGTATTACTCATTCATATTCTACATTTTATTGCATGCATAGTTTTTTATTTCTATCTTTTATTTTTATCATGTTTAATGTTGCAGCATTGCACCGAGACAAATTCCTAGTTTGTGTACTACATGAACAATGGCAATAAATCTGATTTTGATTCTGATTCTGATTCCTGTGATCACTAGGGCACGCAAACCCCCCACCACGATAAGGTGACCATCCATGAGGGGATAAGGTGATGATCCATTGACTTGACTTACACTAAACACCTGCTTGCAACGATGAGGTGCAATTCTCGGCACATGAGCAATTCTCAGCATAACACCAGCATGTTTTACATAAACTCATCTGATGCATTTTTGTCTTTATTTGTTCACTTCTTCAGCCATGAGTCCTTTTGCCTCCACAAAAAGAAACATCAGTAATAATGGATGGGTATTAATCATGATTACTGTAAATACAGTAAATCTGCAGTATCACTATGATTAATCAGATTAAAAATGTCACTGTTTGACAGCCCTAGTTTTAAGACATATTGAGATTATGTTTTGTTGTTGCTTGTTAATAAAGACATATTTTTGAAGAATAGTTTGATGTAGTTTAGTTATTCATTAAGGTATTTCTTGTAGTTTTAGAACTTATTTTGAGCTTTAAATCCTTGTGAAGCTGGGCAGCACGGTGGTGGAGTGGTTAGCACTGCGGCAGCACAGCAACTCTCCCTTGGCCGGGGGATCCTGGGTTCGATCCCAGCCCCCAACCAACAGTGATCTGTGTGGAGTTTGCATGTTCTCCCCGTGTCTGCGTGGGTTTACTCCGGGATTTCTCCGGTTTCCTCCCACATGCCAAAAACATGCAAGTTAGGTTAATTGGCACCAAACTGGAGATTCTAAATTGTCCTTAGGTATGTCTGTGAGAGTGAATGGTTGTCTGTCTCTCTGTGTTGGTGCTGCGATGGACTGGTCATCTGTCTAGGGTGGACCCTGCCTCTCGCCCAAAGATGCTGGGATAGGCTCCAGCCACCCGCAACCCGAAAAGGATTAAGCGGAAGAAGATGGATGGATGGATCCTTGTGAAGCTGCTGTGGTGGGGATCAGACCAGTGCTGGTGGTGAGCAAAGACATTTTGTTAGATCATATATGGTGGAACTGACACCGACCACCCAGGACAACTTTGGTATTGCTGGTTGATGGTGTAAAAACCTGTAGACAGGCAGGATATGGACTAATCAGCAACAATGACAGAATTATCTGGTATCATTATAGAAGACATTTGAGAACGGACCAGACAACACAGCAAAAATGGCATTTTTTTTATGTCCCCCTCCAAAATAAAGCTCTTGTGGTATATATGACTCTTATATCCCATATCTACATATGTTAGAACAAGTGGAAATGTTTTGTGACAGCATATGTAGAAAGCTTCACACCTAGTAAGGACAGAGCATCCCCCATGCCGGGATAAAGACAATGGACCTCCCAGGGCGCGGCAGTGGAGACGGACTCAACACCTTTACCCTCTAAAGCGAGAGGGGGAGTTCCCATCACCTCCCAGGACAGGGAGAGGGGATGGCAGGACAATGGGGATTAAGATAACGGGGAGATGTTACCTTTTTCAATGAGTGGCTCTGACGTCAGCTGTTTCAATGAGTGGTGCTATGCGTGCTTGTATTTAACCAGCGAGCGAAGCAGAGTTCTTTCTCTTGCCTTCTGCCAAGCTCTACACCTGATGAGATTTGATAGCGGAGCTATTCATTAAAAACCCTGTTTTTAATACAAAACCGCCTCGTTATTTCAGCTCCACTACACTCTCAGATTTTCCTCTTTATTGCCCCCTGTCACGCCTCGCCGCTCATCTGCGGCGCCAGCTGCACGCACACCTGCACCTCATCAGCGGTGAGGGATTTAAGCCGCCTCGCCCTGGGCTTCGGCCTGAAGCCGTCAGACTTCATTCGCCTCTATTGCTGTAAGGAACCTCAACCGCTCAGCAACATTTCGGTAAGAAGCCCTTACCTTATTCCTCTCCCAGTCTGCTCCCCTGTGCACAGGTGGATTTCCTGGCGGCGGACCATTCTTCTCCGTCTCCGTTCCCTCGCTGCTGCACCGGGCTCTCCAGGTCGCTGTCTACCGGGCATCACCCTTGCTGTGCCAGCCACCTGCTAATTCCAAGTAAGCCAGTCACCATTCTCATATTCCCTTTGTTGGTGTGTGTCCGTCACCCTTCTCCCTCTGCTTCTCCCATAGGGTTGTCCGGCTGTACGGCCTCCTGCCTCCGTGCCCGACGCAGACGCCACCACCAATACATTCACATTCCACAGACACACATTCATACACACTTGTTGTTAAATAAAGCTATTAGATCTACCCTGAGCCTGCGTGTGTGTCTCCTGAGCCATGCATTATGTCACCCCCCAACAGTGAAATGGGATTTTCTGCCCTGATGTTCTCCCCTGTTCCCAACATGATCCAAAATCACCCCCCTGCTGACGTGCCATCCCCCCATCCCCATTCATAGGGGCTGAAAATAGCTTTTGATCATCTTACAGAACTGAATTAAATTACTTTGAAGCATCAATTTGAAGCTGAAATGTAAAAGTGATAAATTCACAACTTTTTTCTCATAAATTAGCACATTGTTTCCCATGAAATTTAGATGTTTTTCTCAATTTGCAACTTTTTGTCATGACACAGGCGACCTCCGTCTCGTAATGCGCCGTAACATCACCTATTACAGAAGTGACATAAATATTACATTTAAAAGTGGAGTCAATGCTAGCTAGTTGAGCTACAGACTTGAGCGAACAGCGGCTGATAACTGAAATATTGATAATTATCAGTCTCCTTAAACGTAGCCGCCGTTCTCTGCCATTAAGAATAAAACTGTTTTGGATGGTAACACAGGTTTGGAATAATAAAAGCAGTCGTCCCAAAGAGACAACAAACTCCTCCATGTTGACAAGCTGGTGACCAGCTAGCGCTGCCACTTCTTCTTCTGTGGTGTTCTGCAGGGTTGCATCAAGGCGCTTCACACTACGTAATGACGCAGCCCTGACGTAATCCCCGACTAGCTCCATATCAGTGGAAAACCAACTGGTTCTTATGAGGCACTACAGCTGAACTGGCTCAGCACTGGCACCAGCCCCAGAACTGAACTAGCACTGGTTCTTCTTTGGTGGAAACAAGGCATCAGTGATCTTCATCTTCTGGGAAACTCACAGGGCAGCAGGACAGACTCCTCCTCCTCCTTCACCTCCACCTCCTTCACCTCCGCCACCAAGGCATGCTGGGAAACTGCCATGATGGAGACAGTTTAGAGCTGATTACTGTGGCCATTATTGGCCTTTGTTAGTTTTCAACAAGCTGGATGGAGGTTTTCTCCAGTTTAGCACAGCCTACAAATGGATAAGCAATGAAAGTAGAATATTTATGAGAACAAAACTGCAATGTACAGTTTAAAAATTACAATTTTGCAAAAATATCACAAATTTATGAGAAAAAAGTTCAAAATTTATGACAAAAAAGTTGCTATTTTACGAGAAAAAAAGTTGTGAATTTGTGTAACTTGCAAACTTGTGAGAAAAAGCTGCAATTTGATGTTTTAAAAGTTACAATTTGTCAAAAAGTAAGAAGAAGTGGAAAATTAAAATAAAGTTGCAGATTTATGAGATTAAAGTTGCAAATGTGAAAGAAAAAACTGCACATTTATATAAAAAATACTGCAGTTTTTTTGCTGTTTAGAAGTGGTGGATTGGTGCTCTTCAGCTGGATGATCGGATATAGAAAAGTTGATGATGAGATTGGGACGGACAATTCTTTCTTTTTTCCAATGACTTACACCTGAATGGGGGGGGGGGGGGCAGGTTAACATGGGGGAAGATTTTTGGTCATTTTGCTGACAAGGAGGAACAACATTCTCCCTCCAATCCCCTCCTGGAGGTCCGTTAACGTCTCCCGTCTCCTCCCTCATGTCATTAACATGTTGAACAGCTGATAGAAGTTGTGATCCCCCCCCACCCCCCGCCCCTGCAGGAGTGGCCTCCTTGTCATCAGTCCTGTAGTCTGTCAGTGGTGATAAGGAGCAGACGGTTCATATCACTGCTGGACTTCTGCAGTTGCTCCACTGCAGGAGGTGCTGATGTTGATGGATCTGCACCACTCTGTTGCACAGTTGCTGTTTGATTCCAGAAAACACAAATGATGTCATAGTCTTAGATGTGAGCCAATGATTGCTCTCCTGCGTTAATGTCTCTGCCTGACTTGCATGAGCCAAAAACATCACTGGTCTTTGTCTTCTTGGTTTTTACTTGTACTTCTGTTTTTTTGCAATAAAAGTCTCAAAATGTACAAGTTACAAATTTGCAAAGAATAGGTAGAAAAATAATGCTAAAAATTTAAAGATTTACAAGAAAAAAAATTCACAAATTCTAAAGAAAAGTCTCAAGTGAAGACAAACGTCTCCCAAGTGTATAAAGTTCAGGTTCAGGTTCCTTTATTTGTACCCGTAGGTAGATTTGTTCTGCAGTCTGATGACATCCATATTTACAAGCCACAATTACATTCAACATGAACACAAACACAGGCACACATGAAGCTGACTATAAACATGATAAAAATACTCAAGGCTCCACCAATCAGGACACAAGACAAAGAGATGAGAGAAAAAAACAAGGAGATAGGAGAGAAGGGTCATATTAAAAAGTTAAAGACTAGTCAAAGGGGTTAAAAATTCAATAAAAGTCTTAAACCCAATAAAAGATTTGAAACCCAAATAAAACTAGAAAAGCACTCGGAGAGCGCAGACCTCCGCCAAGCGCCACAGTTCCCCCCATACAGTGTTTATTTTTTTCATGCTGTATTTTTTTTTTCCCAAGTGTTCTGATGATTTTTTTGGCAGAGTTACATGCACAAAAAAAAGTATTGAAAAAATATTGAAAATGGCCCTATCTCGCAATGTTAACCCCTTGCACTCTGGTCAATTTCCCTAAAAACGCCAAAAAATAACGTACCCAAAGTAAATCAAAAGCTGTTCTTCAACCCTTTGCAGCATCTTCATGGGATTGGTCTCATTTAAAAGAAAACACTTTGAATTTTTTGGCAAAACAGTCATAATCTCTCTAAGTGCTCCTGCCACTGAGTAACAGTCATCTAAACATACTGAACTTGAAGAAAATAAATTTCGCCTGGGTGATTTTTTTTTTTGGATACAAATGCTTGCAAATAACACACAGCTGTCAGATCCGGCTGGAAAATGCAACAGAAATGTAGAACCAAGTGTTATCCAGCTGAGGTCAAAAGTTGGTAACAATACCACAAAAAATGAATATATTACACAGCTTTTTTCTTAGGTTGTTCCCAGGCGTTTTTGAACTGTGCCAAACTGTGCCAAATGGCACAGTTTGGCACAGTTTGGAAAAACATCTAGAACTTTTGAATTCTTCAACATAGAAGCTTCATCTTGGGCTCTAATGAAAGGTGACACTCAGGGCTATCTTGTTAGCTAGCCAGAAACACTGTCAGTAGTAATGACGCAGAGAAAATGAAGTTTCAATTTTAAACACGCTTTACTGAACAAAAATGTCAATATACAAAACATACTATTTACAAACAACAAATTCAATTCAATTCAATTCAACTTTATTTATATGGCGCCATTTCACAACAGTCATAGCACTATCAACTGTAGGGGGAACCCCCACAGTTGCAGAAAGACCCCAGCAATCAGGCGATCCCCTGTGAGCAAGCACTTGGCGACGGGATATTTTACAAGTTGACAGCAATACCCTCTCAATCAGATATAATTTTCTAATCCTACTCATCATCATACTGATTCCTAGAAAATGTGTCAAGATTTTGCTGAGGCGGTCATGCGTATCCGTGCCTCTCTTCTGCTCATTGGCCTCTTCTGCTGCTGGGCTGCTGAGGTGAAGGGCCCAGCTGATCAGGAGAAACTTTGTCCTGGTCATTACACTCTTGGGGAAAGGAAGGCTGTACAGGTGTCCCCCTCGCCAGTAATCACTGAAGGATTTGCACTTGACTATACCCCTGTAAATAATCAGGCCAAAACATGAGAGCAGGTCGGAGCGTGTGAGGTCAATCCAGGGGCTGGTGGGTGTGTTGTAGTGTGCAGAGCCATGTAGGTTGGTGTTCTCAACAATGTGGTCTAGCACAGATGGAGTGAAAAATAACTGAAACAACTGAACGGGGGTGTATGAAGCTGTTGGGACGAAAAATGGGCAGTGGTGGAATGATGTCAGGGGTGTCGGAATCATGCCACCTCTCTTCAGCTGATGAAGGGCCGGCCGATGTCCCAGGCTGAGGGCTGCCATCACCACTTTCGCCTCCTCTTCCTCTTCCTCTCCCTCTTCCTTTCCTTCCTCTTCCTCTCCCCGGTGGTGTCCCTCTTTTTGGGGTAGGGGTTTCCTCTTCTGACGAGCTCACCTGCAGCTCCCTTCTTCTGTGCTTGCTGGCAGAGTGCTCGTCTGGCACCCACTCCTCACCAGAGTCTTCATCTGAAGTTTGTCTATTATGTGAAAATAAAGTCATTTACAAAGTTCAATTTTTATTTTTCACTATTCTCCTATTTTCCCAGAGTTCACATACACAGCACAGTTCCTGTTTTTTTTTTTTTTTTTTTTTTACAAGAAAAAATAGCCTAAAGTGCAATAAAAATTATATTAAAACATTATTACATTTCTAGAGGATAACAAACAACCCACTGGGAGGAGACCCTGGGGCAGACCCAGGACTCGGTGGAGAGACTATGTCTCCCAGCTGGTCTGGAAACGCCTTGGTATCCTCTCTGGAGAGCTGGAGCAGGTGGCTGGGGAGAGGGAAGTCTGGGCTTCTCTGCTTGAACTGCTGCCTCCACAACTCGGACCTCCGGAAAAGCGGTAGAAGATGGATGGATGGATGGATGGATAACAAACACCCCCCCCCCCCACACACACACACAAACATGCCACGTAAAAAATGTGTGGCCTTTTTTTACAAGAAAAAATAGCCTAGAGTGCAATAAAAATTATGCTAAAATATCTATCTGCAATGCAGAGGATAACCCCCCCCCCACCCCGCTACAGAGGAACTCTGCACACCAAAAAACTTGTGACCATGACGCACCGTTGGAATTACCGATCAGTCAAAAGTGATTTTTATTACTATTTTCATTGATAAAGAATAATTTAGCTTATAACACTTACCTGTCCACAGCAGCAGTAAGTTCCTCATTGTCAGACGAACATGAAGCTGGTCCGGTTGTAACGGACTCGTGCTTCTGGTCACCTGACCCGGTCAAAACATCTCCGCTTCCACGCTTGCAGTTTTGGCGAACCATTTTTCCAAACAAATAATCCAAAAAAGACTGGCTGATGCTACTGTTCCGCACAGGTCTCAATGTCAGTCACCCAGCGGCTTAGGCAAAAGAGATTTTATGCAGGGAGACGCACGTCAACTGTCAAACTTCTCTGCTTCAATTGGCTTGTATTTGCAGCCGTTGGTAGGCAGGTCCTTCTTGCTAGGTTTTCAGTCATTGGTTCTTCAAGGTTTCAGAAACCCAATTCAATGCTCTTATTAGAGGTCAATCAAATTTAAACCAATCATACACTCCTTTGGCTTTCTGTTCACAGCTGTGTGAAAAGAAAGCTGAACAAGGCAGCTTTTTTTTTTTCTCCGTGTGCACTCAGACGCACAGGCACTGTGTGTCTGAGTGCACACTGAGACGCACAGTGCGTTCTAGGATGCACGAGGGCACCCTGGGACGCATGAAGGCACACTGGGACGCAGAGACGTGCCCGCCCACGGTACACCGGAGTGCAAGAGGCTAAATTTAAAAAAAAAAAAAAATCCTTTAAAAAAATTCCTGGATCCAGACGGTGATCCAGATCACCACCAAAATGTAATCATCTGTAGGATACCCCATTTCTGACAATCTCTGAAAATTTCATGAAAATCCGTCCATAACTTTTTGAGTTATCTTGCTAACAAACAAACAAACAAACAAATAGACAGACAGACAGCCAAACCAACGCCGATGAAAACAACCTCCTTGGGGGAGGTAATAAAAAAACCTACAAAAATAAGTAAATATAAGATAAAATTGATAAATAGGAAACTAAATTATGTGCAATATATTGTTATATCTTGTTCAATTCTTTAACAGCAGCAGGAATAAAGCAGTTTTTGTAGCACTGGATTTTACTTTTTGGGACAGCAAACCTCTGTCTGGAGGGAAGAAGCTGAAAGTTGCAGTGCAAAGGATCCCTCCCACTCCCTCCCACAATGGGGAAATTCTCACAATGGAATTTCCCCCTTGTGGGACTAATAAAGGCTTATCTTATCTTATCTTATCTTAAAATGGAAGTAGCAATCCTCTGTACCTGTCTGGTGTACAGGGATATCAGGCTCAACTGTGACTCACCAAGCAAACGACTGGACCATCTAACTACCTGATCCAAGGATTTCCTCTGTTTCAGTTTTATCTGACCAAACCATGACATTCGTCGTCGGCCTCCGTCGGTCTATGATGACCATGGAAGAGAATCCTAAACGTCTACTCTGCTGGAACAGCACCGCCTGTGGCTGAACAGGCCGATGCGCGAATGGCAGTCCCTGTCACACAGGTCGCACTTGTGGGTGGTCTCCGTGTTGCTGGGTCTGTGGCAGTTCTTCCTGCGGGTCCTTTTTTCATCTGCTGCAGCAGTCAGTCTCTTCACCCGCCTTGAGCTGTCTGGTCAGGGTGTCTGTCCATTTGGAGCGGTCCGTTGCAAGGTCCTCCCAGTGCTCTGTGTTGATCTCCAGGGCCTTCATGTCTCTCTTGCAGACGTCTCTAAAGCGCAGCTGTGGGCGGCCAACGTCTCTCCTGCCAGTCACCAGTTCTCCGTAGAGGACGTCTTTGGGGATTCTGCCATCCTCCATATGGTGAACATGGCCTAGCCAGCGGAGCCTGCACTGCCTGAGTAGAGTGAACATGGAGGGAAGGCCGGCGCGGGACAGAACTTCTGTGTTGGGCACTTTGTCCTGCCAGGATATGCCCAGGATGTGGCGAATGCAGCGCAAGTGGAAGGAATTCAGTCTCTTTTCCTGCCGGGCGTATGTTGTCCACGTCTCACTCCCATAGAGCAGTGTGCTGATGATGCAGGCATTGTACACTGCCATCTTCGTCTTGACAGACAGTTTGGGATTCTCCCACACTCGTGTGGTGAGGCGAGCGAGTGTGAAGGCTGATTTTCCAATCCTCTTGTCGATCTCTGTGTCAAGGGAGAGGTTGTTGCTGATCGTGGACCCCAGGTACGTGAACTGATTCATGACCTCCAGCTCGTAGTCGTCGATGGTGATGGTGCTTCCATGCCTTGCGCCAAGACGTTAGTCTTCTTCAGGCTGATGGTAAGCCCGACATCCTTGCATGCCTGGGAGAAGCGGTCCATCAGGGTCTGAAGCTCCTGCTGTGTGTGGGTTGCGACTGCAGCATCGTCTGCGAACAGCATGTCTCTGACTAGAGCCTTGCGTACTTTGGTTCTGGCTTTCATGCGGGCGAGGTTGAAAAGCCTGCCATCAGATCTTGTGTGCAGGTAGATTCCCTCTGTTGCTGTGCTGAAGGCATGCCTCAGGAGCATAGCAAAGAAAATCCCAAAGAGGGTTGGCGCAAGTACACAGCCCTGTTTCACTCTGCTGCATATGTTGAATGGCTCTGAGACGTTGCCGTCGTGCTGCACTATCCCCTGCATGTTGGTGTGAAACGATTCGATGAGGCTTTGCAACTTTGGTGGGCATCCTATCTTTGGCAGGATCTTGAAAAGGCCCTCTCTGCTTACCAGATCGAACGCTTTGGTGAGGTTGATGAAGGCGACGTATAGGGGCATGTTCTGTTCTCTGCATTTCTCCTGGAGTTGGCGGATGGAAAATATCATGTCTACCGTTGATCGCTCAGTGCGGAAGCCACACTGAGACTCGGGGTAGATACGTTCAGCAAGCTTCTGTAGACGAACGAGAACAACTTGTGCGTAGACTTTGCCAACAACGCTGAGGAGGGAGATGCCCCTGTAGTTGTTGCAGTCGCTTCTCTCCCCTTTGTTTTTGTAGAAGTTGATGATCTTGGCGTCCCTCATGTCCTGTGGTACGGCACCTTCCTTCCAGCACTGGCAGAGGACGTCATGCAATGGCAGCAGTAGAGCGGTCTTGCAGTGCTTGATCAGGTCGGGGGGTTATGCCGTCGTTGCCGGGTGTCTTGCCAGCGGCCAAGCTATCAATGGCCTTGCTGAGTTTGTCGATGGTTGGCTCGGTGTCAAGTTCGTCTATGGATGGCAAGGGCAAGGGCTGACAGTGTCACGGTGTTATGTCTGGAGTAGAGGTTGGAGTAGTGTTCCACCCATCTCTCCATCTGCTTGTTCTTTTCTGTGATCATCTCCCCAGTGGAGGATTTGAGGGGGGCCGTCTTGCTCTGAGATGGACCAAGTGCTTTCTTGATGCCATCGTACATACCACGGATGTTCCCTGTTATGGCAGTGGTTTGAATGTCTTGGCTGAGCTGAGTCCAGTACTGGTTGGCACAGCGCCGAGCAGTCTGATGAACTTTGCTTCTCGAAGCCCTGAGAATCTGAAGATTCTTCTCGTTTGGGTACTTCGTGTACTCAGCAAGTGCTGAGTGCTTGGCTTCAATGACGGGGGTCATCTCGGTCAACTTGGCATCAAACCAGTCCTGTGACTTTGAGGTCTCCTCCCATAGGTAGCCAAGGCTGTGCAGTGGATGGTGTTTCGCAGCTCTTCCCACTTCTGCTTTGCAGATTCTCCTTCTTGTGGTACACCAAGTTCCTTCTCAAAAGTGGAGGCAAACTGCTCAACAAGTTCTGGTTGGGCCATCTTGCTGGTGTCAATCCGTGCCTTTCCAGGCTGTCTAGCACGATGGAATTTCTTCAGCTGCAGCTTGACCTTGCAACACACCAATGAATTGTCTGTGTCGCAATCTGCACTCTGGAACGAACGGGTGATTAGCACGTTCTTCAGTGGGGTGCACCTGGTCAGGATCAAGTCCAGCTGGTGCCAGTGCTTTGAGCGCGGATGTCGCCAGGAAACCTTGTGTTGGGGCTTGGTCTTGAAGAATGAGTTTGTGATGCACAGATCGTGATATGTGCAGAACTCGAGCAGCCGCTGTCCGTTGTCATTCATTCTGCCCACGCCAAATGGTCCAAGACAGGAGGGCCAGGAGTCGTGGTCAGCACCCACTCTGGCATTGAAGTCTCCAAGGAGAATGAATTGTTCAGAGTTGGGGATGATCCTGACAGTTGTTGCGAGATTCTCATAGAACTCATCTTTTGCCTCTGGTGGCTGTCAGTGTTGGGGCATACACATTGATGAGGGTGACTGGGCCTTGAGTGTTGTCGAGGCGGAGGGTGAGGAGTCGTGCAGAGCCATTGCTGCCCAGTTCCACCATCTTCAGCAAGGTGTTCTTCACTGTGAAGCCCACTCCGTGTTCCCTGTCTTCGTCACTGCCCTTTCCCTGCCAGTAGAACGTGTAGTCCTTCTCTCTCAGTGTGCCTGCATCAGCCAACCGTGTTTCCTGGAGAGTGGCGATATCCAGTCCCAGTCTCTTCAGCTCATTATTGATGATGGCAGTCTTCCTGGTGCCGTTGATGTCCTTGAGGTTAGCAGCGAGTCCTGTCATCATAGTGCAGACGTTCCAAGTTCCCAGTTTTAGAGTTGGTCTCTTTTGTTTTTTTGTCTTGCCTGGTGCGAAGGTTCTCAGCCTGCTGTTCGGACTTCTCCTCATCCCCATGCACCCAATGAGGAAAGCAAGCTGTGGCGGGACAACACCTTATTGGCTGGGGGCTGCCCAGCTTGAGGCGGGAGGTAGCGGTCCAGTGAGATCCAATGATCCCTCCCACCGTCGGGAACAACCACTGGCACCGCGCTCTACGCCAATCGAGCGGTAGCTTATAACCGGTAACTGTCATTCCCCGTGTTTTGTCTACGCCAAAGGCGAAGCTGGAGTGTCCTCTCCAGTGATCCGGTGTTCTACCTTCCAGCGTTGGGCGTTGGTAGGATTCAAGCCTGGGCAGGAAGATATGGAGGACAAGATGTTGCCCATGCAGCATGTCCCCCCTCTCCACGTCACTGATGAATCCAAAGGAACAGCAGGGCTGCTACAGTTTGGCACCAGCACCATCGCAGGAGCTGCCAGAACTATGTTGAGCACAACAGAGAACTGCCTTAGGGGCTCCGACTCCGGATTTTTCCTCAGGGTTGACTCCCAAAGCCTTTCCCGTGACCGGGTGTGCCGCAAGGCAGCGGAGGTTTGAAATCAGGGTTTACCTTCCCCTAGATGGGCTACCTTCCCAGGTTGACGATCCACCATCTACCCGAAGCATCTAGTTTTAAGGCGCCAGAGATTCGCCCTCGCCCCTTCTCCTATTAGTAAAAGCAGTTCCGCCGGGCTTAGAGACTAAACCCCATGGGCAGGCTAGGAGTTGGACTTAGTTGTCAGAGGCTTTTCGAGACGCACGCCGTAAGGAGCATTTTATGAGCACTGAGATGAGATGAGATGAGATTCAACTTTATTGTCATTACACATGTATGAATACAAGGTAACGAAACGTGACTTGGCATTTGGGCACGCTCTGCAGAGCGCATCCAAGGCCGGGGCAGCCGCTAGGCGCCAGTCACTGGGAGCTTAACCCCAGTGCCGCTCCTGGCTTTGACAACCTTGGAACCATGACATTAAAGAAAAGGATAAAACAGATTCAATAAAAGCCCGATAAAACATTGTCATTATGGTTCGGCCAATTTGGAAGCGTGCAAGTTTCCTTAAACAATGTAAATGTTGCTGACCCTTTTTGCACACCCTTTCACAGTTCTCTTCAAAGTTTAAATTACTATCAATAATTGTCCCAAGATATTTGTAGGATTGCACACATTCTGTGGTCTGGCCTTTTAGTACAGTGACTTCGTGCCTGGTAGTTTTCCTCCTAAAGTCAATAATCATATCTTTAGTTTTTGTCGTATTCAGCTGCAGGTTGGAATCCTCACACCAGTGAACAAAATCATCAACTACTGGGCCGTGGCCACTCTCACCATCCTGGAGGAGACAGACAACAACTGAATCATCAGCATACTTTATAATGTGTCTGTTGTCATGTCTGCTCCGACACATGTTTGTGTACAGGATGAAGAGTAGTGGTGACAACACACACCACTGAGGAGAGCCAGTAGAAGAGCACTTTTGGTCAGACAATGTACCATTGACCCTTACTCTCTGTGTCCTGTTGGTTAAAAAATCCAGAATCCAACCCACCAGATTATTGCTCAAATCAAATTGTTGCAGGAGCCTTTCAACTAAAATATGAGGTTGGATTGTATTAAAGGTGGAAGAAAAGTCCACAAATAAAAGTCTGGCGTGTGTCCCATTAAAATCCAGATGTTCAAAAATCATGTTAAACAGAGTGACAGTGGCATCCTCCACTCCTCTGTGAGGCCTATACGCAAACTGCAAAGGATACAATCCATGTTCAGTATGATTTCGGACCTCAAATCTGACCAGTTTTTCAAAAATTTTCATTAAAATTGCATTCAAAGCAACTGGTCTAAAATCATTAACCATTTTAGGACAGTTGGATTTTGGAACGGGGACAACCACAGCATCTTTCCAGATCTTAGGCACATGTTGTGTCTGTAAGGACTTATTGAAAATGTAGTTAAATACAGGACTCAGCTCATATGCACAGTACTTTACCAAGCGCCTACATATATTATCAGGGCCCTGACTTTTGTTCACTTTTACAGCACAGAACACCCTTTTAACATCCTGCACCTCAATATTAAAGTGCTGATTGTCTTTGAGTTTCCGTTTCAAACCTTGGGTTTCTGTGCTAAAATCAAAGGAGTCAAAATGACCATAAAAACAACTAGAAAAGCACTCAGAGAGCGCAGACCTCCGCCCAGCGCCACAGTTCCCCCATACAGTGTTTGTGTGTATGTTTTCAGATTCCTTGACCATGAAAACATATGACTAGCAATTGGATTCACAATGATAAGATTAGTGGTTCAGTAGTTATTCATGAAAATCGCATTTTCCGTAATGGCTGTTTTCTTCTGGACGGTGATCCGGATCACCACCAAAATCTAATCATCTGTAGGATACCCCATTTCTGACAATCTGTGAAAATTTCATGAAAATCCGTCCATAACTTTTTGAGTTATCTTGCTAACAAACAAACAAACAGACAAACAAACAAACAGACAAACCAATGCCGATGATCACATAACCTCCTTGGCGGAGGTAATTAAGAGCATTAGCCAGCTCTGTGTCTGAACTAAAACCATCTAAAAACACACAATTACTGCGCTCTGTGCTCTGAAGACCTGCAATAGTTTTCATACTGGCCCAGGCTGAACCAAGTTTCTTTGTTGCCATCTTGCTTTCCAATTCTGATTTATAATTCTGTTTTGCTCTTAAAATTTCGGACTTCAGCTCTTTTGTGGCAACCTATAGCTCAGAAACAGACCCCTGTTTAAAGGCAAGTGCTTTCCTCTGTAAGCAGGATTTAACTGATTTTGTAACCCATGGCTTGTTGTTGGGATATATTTTGACACGTTTACGTGGAATGATCATATTTTTACAGAAAGCCATGTATGAGCATGTGACGTCCACCAAAGAGTCCAAATCATCCCCGCAGGACAGTGTGAACACCTCCCAGTCCGTGGACTTTGCATGTTCTCCCTGTGTTGTGTGAGTTTACTTAAGGAACTTTCCATAAATTCACCATTTTTTTCCTGCAACTTTGCAATTTTTGCTCATAAATTTGCACTTTTTAAAAAATTGCAGCCTTTTGTGTAAATTTACAATTTTTTCCTAAAATGTGAAACTTTTTTTTCAAAAATTTGCAACGTTTTATCCTGTAAATTTTAAACTTTTTTCTTGTAAATTTGCAACATTTTTTTTCAAAAATTTAACATTTTTCTTATACATATATTTGCAATGTTTTCAAAAAAGTGCATCTTTTTAAATTAAAATTTGTAAATTTTGTTCTCATGAATTTGCAGCTTTTTTCCCAAGAATTTGTAACTTTTTCCTTCTAAATTTTCAACTTTTTTTCTGGCAAATTTTCCTCTTGTTTTCTTCTCATAAATTTGTGATTTTTCTCTCTTAAATTTTCAACACTCATCTGGATGCTGGTTACATTTTATTCTGTGGAATGAAACTGTAAATTGCAACTTTTTTAATTTCTAAATTGGCATCTTTTATTACCTTTTTGAACCTGTATTCTTGAAAGTTTGTTCCTAATTTACATTTATCCATTTGTACCTTATGCTAAATGTGTGAACACCCCATATCCCTTGCTGAGAAATAATCACCTACGGCTTAACATTATCTAAAGTGTGCCACTCGGGACGAAACAGGACATTATGGAGACCAAAACTGCGGAGAGGAGATCAGCAAAGAACAAGAAGTGAAGCGGCTAATAACTAACGATGCTAACAGAGTCGTTAACGTGCAGATAGAACAGCAGAGATCAGTGAAATGAGGGACTGTGCATTTTTGAATGACAGATAATGTAAATGTGGGCGTCTCATCAGAAATTCCCTTCAGCTCAGCAGTAGCTATGACATTCAATGTTAGCAACCAGCTAACTGATGATAATCATCAGGGTCGTTAATAATGGTGTTAGCAGCAGTCTGACAGATTAATTTCAGAGTCGGTCTTCATATAAAGCTGTCACATTTGCAGGATTTTTCACAGTGTTAACTATCATAAGCCTACGGTAATCATAAGCTAAACAACTCACCATAACAGCTGCATAGTTCTCTACTGGTTTCCCTCACACCACAGTGTCATGTCTGTTACTGAGGGTGAATGACGAGACTTAATGTGGAACTGAACAAGGCTTTATTATAGACTCACAGGTTATACAGAAGCGCTCCCGCTAGGCTGAGAGGTGGTCAAAGAGACCGCCCCTCGTCCCCACAGCCCTCTTATACCCTGGGTGGCAGCGGAACTGAAAAGGTGGAGCCACCACCCGTGTCACACAATAATACATCCTATGAACAATATCACATTCCGCCCCCCCCCAAAAAAAAGGTCCAAAACACACACGTACAATCAAGACCCTCCCCAATTTAGAACCCGAATCACACACTAAAAGTGAACAGAAATATCAGGGCCGATCGCATTCATACAAAACAACTAAGGCTAGGGGGAGACAGGTGGACTACCGTCCCACCCCCACATGACTAGACAGATTATTCTGCCGTCATTGCTAAAACGCTGTCTATTAAACAGAAATTTGCCATGTTCTTAAAGTAAATAATCGAGAACAATCCCCTTATCAGAATAAACATACTGTATGTAAAAGCAGGTTGTACCCCATTAATAAATCCAATAAACAACTTAGTTACTATTCATACCAACACCATGCAATAAACACATCACCCCAGATATCAGTCTGCCCCAGTAGAGGAACCACCCCCCGGAAAACCATCAGACGGCTCCCCTCCAGAGCACCTTCTTTTCTTCATGCCCAGGGATGGCCCATGCTGCTGTCCAAACACCTCCTTCTCCACCGTGGTGCACCACAGCTTGTTGGGATGCCACCATGAGCCATCAGATATCTGAAGGTAGCCATCCGCCCTAACGGCCACCACCTGCAGCCGCCCCTGGTCCTCCTGTCGTTTGCGCTTTCTATCAACCCATCTCGACCTGGCCTCCTCTCTGGCTCGGACCACATCAGCAACCCCTAGAGGAGCCCGACTCAGCTTCCAGTGTCCCTGAGTGGCACGTCGTTTTACCGTGCCAGATGGTCCTGCACCTCTCGCTTTCATTTCAGATGCTGGCAAAGCAGTTTTGACCCCTTGCTTCTCAGTAGCTCCCACCCAAACTCCGGAAGCAGAATGGGCCAGCCACTCAGCTCCACCTGCCGTCACAGGCGTCCCACTGCGTCGCTCAGTTCCTTCAGCTAGGGCTACTGGGGCACTGACACTGGGACCCTCTCGTGATGGCCCTGGGTAGGGTTGGTTCTGCTCATCTTCCAGAATACTAGGCCAAGGTTCGTCCCATGCAGCATCGCCACCACTCGTGGGGCCGGCCGGTCCCACAAGTCACAGCCCGACCACTCTTCTCCAACACCACTGGTGACTGAAAAGCCCAGTCCATAAAAAGGTCACAGCCCATAATATTCTTGCCATCGGCAGTCACCACAAACTGCAGGTTGGACACCTCCGCCAATTTGTACCTAGCCGGAAGTTCCACCGAACCCACAATGGATAGCCTTTTTCCTCCATACCCACACAATGGCGCTGAATAACCTCTCAATCGGTAGTATGGGAAGAAACTCCTCACTGTAGGCCAACTCAACACGGACCTCACTGCACCCGTGTCAATCAGCAGCGGCACCTCCACTCTGTCCAGCTTCACCATACAGTATGTACAGTCATCGGTGTTCGGAGAGACGCCGTATAACCGTAGGAGTTGGAGTAGGGGTGTCCATTTTGTTTATCTTTTGTTCTTATAAAAGACAAAAATAAAATAGAAAGGAGATGTCTTTACCTTCTTAACATGTTTCAACTGTACACTGCAGCCTTCGTCAGAAGAGTCAGCTGATTGCTGCCAGGTGACATTTATCAGCTGACTTTTGTAGGCGGGGCCAGCTCAGCAGATCTTTCCCACACCTGGGATCACATTCTCCAGAGACCATCTGACGACGGGAGGCAGGGCCGGCTCGGTGGATCTGACAGATCTGCTCAGCTGGCCCTGCCTACAAAAGTCAGCTGATAAATGTCACCTGGCAGCAATCAGCTGACTCTTCTGACGAAGGCTGCAGTGTACAGTTGAAACATGTTAAGAAGGTAAAGACATCTCCTTTCTATTTTATTTTTGTCTTTTATAAGAACAAAAGATAAATAATTAAAAGAAGACAAAATGAACCTATTTGAGCTATTATGTGTCCGCTTTGTGTCGCCGTTCCCCTCGCTCGAACCTATTACAGGCCCTGGCAAAAGGATGCAGAAGTTCGCACTTGCAGCAGCGTTTTGCATTTCCGCCCAAGCAGTGTATCACATTTGCCGCTTGCCGCCAAGCTCCGCAGATTTAATAACAAAACCTATAGAAAGGACGGTTAAAACAAAGAAAATAATACAAAAGAATAAAGAGGGCAAACGGAGGTTAAAAGAGATCATTTAGCCCCTCATAAGATAAGATAAGATAAGATAAGATAAGCCTTTATTAGTCCCACAACGGGGAAATTCCAGGATTGCAACAGCACAGGGATAGCAACACTCAGAGCAACAATCAGAAGGCAAGAAAAAAAAAAAAACAAGCAAGCAAGAGCAGCTAATATACATATGTACATATTACTATAAAATATATATATACACACACATACATATATACACACTCATGGATGCCAGCTCACAAGAAAAGGCAGATCCTTGATTGGTGATGTGTACTGGTGTGGCTTGTTGGCTCCTCTAGCCACAGGACCAGCGTGACCTTTGACATCCTGTAAAAGAACACAACTGCTCTGGTCAGGAACGTCACTGCTCTTCTCCACACCGGATGACCACAGCTCACTTTGGTTGAGTGTTCCTGAGCCGTTATCAACCCCCAAGTGATTTAGAGGCTGAAAATCCGGTCTATTTGCCTCCAGCTTCACCATTACCGTGTCTTCTCCGACTGGCTCACTGTACAAGGCACCTGGTAACTGATCCTCTAAAGCCCCATGTCCATTTCTGGGTTCCACCAGGTTCTGCAACAGTTGATTATCAGACTGAGTCCCCATCGTGCTGTTTGCTCTCTGTTGCCCTCTCTTTTTTTTTTCTTTTTTTTTTTTTAACAAGATGGCGACCGGGATGGTCACACTTTTTCAGTGCTGAGACAAAGTCACTTATTTTGCCATTAAAAATAACTATCCAACAGCGATCGGCGCTGGTGACAGACACGCACGGGCTGAATTTCCACCTCCGTTGGAATACCCCTTTAATCGCCTTTCTCCGGCCACTGTGAGTAAACTGACTAGTGTTTCTTTGTGGTTCGCTGCTGCGCTCTACCCGAAGCGTCTGCTAAGCTAACGCCAGTTAGTTTAACGCTGGCGCCAGTCGTGCCGCTTAACACCGACTCGAAGCGACTCACTCCCCAGTGAGGGCCCGCCGGAGGAACTAACCGAGGCGGCAGTTGGACGTGAGCCGGATCGGAGTTCAGGGGCGGCGTTGGTGGGAGACAATAGCCTGAATCGGAGCCCAGTTGCGAGGCCCAGCTGAGGAACTACCAGGCAGACGGCGTTTGATGACGGGGCTCAGCGGAGGTATCACCAAGTCAGACGGCGGTAGGCGGCGGTGCTCAGCGGAGGATCTACCGTGACCCCAGAGGAGCTCGGTTGCAGCGGCGGTGTGCGACGAGACTCGGTGGAGGAGCTGGAAAGGAGCTCGGTTACGACGGTGGTGAGCAGCAGGACCAGCAGCGGAGGGGGCTAGTTGGCTAGCTGAGGCCCAGCTGGATTCGAGGACGACTGGATCGGATACCGGCGACACAAGCAGAGATTATTTTACTATCCACAGGTTTTTCCTTTTCTTTCCAAGAAAGACCGAAGATGGCTGCCACCGGAGTGAGGAGTGGTTTGTTGGGCTACACTTCTAGTCACTTTCTGCTTATCTACTTCTTCTTCTTTTGGTCTTTTTGTGTCTGGACCTGCAACAAGAAGGGTTTTCCGGCCAACTCAACTAAAGGTGAAGCTAAAAAGTTTTATTTATATGGATATGGACATGGTCATTTCACCCTGTACTCTATCTGGTCTTCAAAAGCCCTGAGAAAAAGCTTCCAAAACAAGGCAAACATGGCTGTTAAGCAAATATCACAATATGGCAGAGGCTATACAGTTAAAGTACTGTTAGTACTGCTACTTCTGGCAGGGGATATTCACCTTAACCTTGGGCTTGCCACTATTAAACAGCAGACCACTGGTCATAGCGAGTCAGGTGAGTCGAATTGCACTGAACAGACTCACATATCTGATCCTGCTGTAAACAGTTGCGCTACGTCCAAACTTTTGGAAACAGGAGCGGTTAAACAAATCGCAAATGAGGCGAGATCCGAAAACCGAGCTGTACAAAAGCAAAAACAACATTTATTTTTCCAAACTGTTAATCATGCACGAGTTCTTTGGGACACAAAGGCTAAACCAAAGGGGATCCTCGGCGGACATTTAAACATACGGAGCATAATCCCCAAAAGAGATGAGATTTCGGTGTTGCTGTTGGACTCAAATCTGGACTATCTTTGTCTTTCAGAAAGCTGGCTACACAGGAACATAGACACTAATATGATCGATATTGTGGGCTATCAGTGTTTTAGAAAAGACAGGCAGGTAGGGAGGGGAGGAGGTGTTTTAATTTACATCAAAGAGAAATTTAAATGCCAATTGGTTGATTTGAATACTTCACTCGAATGTTTAGCTGTTAATGTATGTCTCTCACCGGTAATGAATTTCAACATTGCAGTATTGTACAACCCACCGTCACACAATTCTTCTTTTTATAATTAATTAAGTGATCTGGTTAAACAACTTGAGAAGAGCAGAGAAACAATATTTCATGGTGACTTTATATTAACTGATCTGATAAAAAAGGACAAACAGAAACTGAAAAGCCTCATGACTAAATTTAATTACCAACAAATGATCAAAGGACCCACCAGGATAACCAAAAAATCTAGAACACTTATTGACATGGTATTTGCTAATAAACCAGAACAAATAACCAGGACCTATAATCTTGTAACTGGTCTCTCAGATCATAACATGGTTCTTGCTGTCAGAAAACTTACTAAAAAGAGACTACAGTATTTTGGGGGAGTCGATATTGACAAATCAAATTTTATTATTCCCAAATCAAAAAATGAGGAGTTTGTACATTACTTAGAGAATCAAAATTGGGAGCAGCTCATGTCAATATATGAAGTAGATGATTGTTGTAATTTTATAACTGCAACAAATACAAAGTCTGCACTGTGGCTGCAAGGTGGCGCAGTGGTTTAGCACTGTGGCAGCACAGTTTTACCCTCGGCCGTGGGACCGCGGGGATCATGAGATCGTGGGTTCGATCCCAGCCCCCGACCAACAGTGAGCTGTGTGGAGTTTGCATGTTCTCCCCGTGTTGCGCGGGTTTACTCCGGGATTTCTCCGGTTTCCTCCCGCACGCCAAAAACATGTAGGTTTAGGGCGCTCGCGCACGCAGCGACCAGCAGCCGGTGGCTTGTCACCAGACTGCAAACCAAGTCTACCTACGGGTACAAATAAGTAACAAAAAAAAAAAAAAAAAAGTCTATAGAAAAATTTACAAAGCAAATTAAAAGTAGACAACAGAAGATTAACCTACCATGGTTAAATAATGAAATAAGAAAACTTATGAAGAGGCGAGACTCTGCATTGAAAACATCATTAACCTCTAAACTGCAAAATGATCACCTTGTGTACAAAAGTTTAAGAAATAAAGTGGTACAAGAGCTGCAAAAATCAAAAGTATCTTATTACAATAAACTGATAGATCATGCAAAGGGTAACAACAGTTCCCTGTGGAGGCATTTAAATAACTTAACTAATAAAAAAAACGATCAGAAGGGGGTAAAGGAACTTAGAATCAATGGCAAGACCATCAGTGACAAGGCTACATTGGCAAATGAATTTAATTCATATTTTGTGGGCTCTGTGGAAGACTTAACAAAAAACTTTGTGCTGCCAAATGTGCTCAACAACACAAAATCAATACTCTCAACAGATTCTTTTCACATCGATGAGGTAAATGAGGAGTTAATTGCTGGTATTGTTAAAACACTGTCAAACTCAAAAGCTAATGATATCTACAATATGAGCACTTCCTTTCTCAAAACGCACAGCAAAATATTAATCAAACCACTGACTCATCTCATTAATCTCTCCATTAGGTCTAGTACATTTCCATCTGGTTGGAAAAAAGCTGTCGTCATACCAGTTCATAAATCAGGCAGTAAAGACGATATATGCAATTACCGCCCAATCTCTATCTTACCAGTCCTGTCTAAGGTTCTTGAAAAAGTTGTAGCTACACAGCTGATAGACTATTTACAAGACAGTCAACTTCTTCATCCACATCAATTTGGTTTTAGACCAGGATACTCATCTGAAACAGCAAATTGTTGCCTTATTGAAAATGTCAAACAGTCCTTGGACAGGGGTAATGTGGTAGGGGCTGTTTTTCTAGATCTCAAAAAGGCTTTTGATACTGTAAACCACAGTTTGCTTTTATCCAAAATGGTATCTTTTAACTCCTCTCCAGATACATTAGAATGGTTTGCATCTTATCTCCAGAATAGAGAACAGTGTGTAAAAGTTCACCAGGATAAATCCTCATTTTTAAACAACCGTATGGGTATCCCACAAGGGTCCATTCTTGGTCCTTTACTTTTCAGCATTTTTATTAATGACTTGCCACTACACTGCTCAGCTGCAACATGTCAACTTTATGCAGATGATGCAGTTATTTACACAGCTGCCAAGACTCCAGCACAGGCTGCAGATGTACTGTCCACAAGTATGGTTGATGTCCAAGAGTGGCTCTTCCAGAACCATCTATTGCTGAACCTTTAGAAAACAGTTTCAATGTGCTTTTCAATCAAAAAATGTAACCTGCAACGTTTTAAAGTTAATATACATGATCAAGACATCAGTTTAGTTACAGAATTCAAATACCTTTTCATTGTACTAGATCCTCAATTCAAATTTAATCTTCATATAAAGAAAATTTCAAAAACAGTAAAAAAAAAAAAATCTGAACTGCTTTAAATTAATTAGATATTACATACCATACGAAGCAGCTGCACTGTATATGCATTCTATGGTTTTTTTCTCATATATCATACTGTTTGACAGTCTGGGCTCAAGCAGCCCCTTCTACAATAAGACATATAGGTTCATTATATAATCAAACTCTAAAAATCTTGGACAAAAAGCCCATTAGGTGGCATCACTGTTATATTTTAAAAAAATACAACCTATTGAGTTTTGAGAGTTTCATTGACCTCTGTTTTCTGAAATTAATTTTCAAATGTTTCCATAAATCAGCGCCTGAGCCACTTGCTGGTTTCATCCAAAGACAGGACAGCAGCAGAGCCACCAGGAGTTCTGTTAACAATAACTGTAAAATATTCCACCGCAACACATCAGATTGATTGTCATTTGATTAATTGTCTGTTTATTGCACTGTCCCTGTCAAATAAACAAATAATCTAATCTTTTCTTCTTGCTGGACACTCTCTTGCCTTATTGTGATGCTTAGCGGATCCACAACCCAAACACCTGGGCGATCCCAGGGCGGACCTTATCTTTACAGCTGTAGCGCATTCCTCCTTCTCCTGCTTCCTCCTCCTTCTTCCTGGGAAGAAGATAATCGAGACAATTCATAACATGTCGGAGGATGTTTAGGGTTTGCTTGGCTGCTTTATTTTCATTCCTTTGTTTCATTCCTCCTTCTCCTGCTCGAGATCGTTGCTGTCCGGGTCCACAGCCTGCGCTGTTGATTGTGATTCAGAGTGGTGCAGCGTAGCTCTCTCACCGAGGTCACGTGACAGTCTATCAGCTGCTTCTCACTGCTGAGCTATCTCGATAGCCATGGCTAATGACAATTCGCCGGAGTGCGTGAGGAGCCTCGACCTGGCCGTCGAGCAAAGTGTGTGCTCTGCCAACTGATCACTGACCATCTCTTCCTCCAGTGCCCCAAACCAGCAGTCCCTGGCAAGCTGATGCAGGTCCGCAACATATCGTTGTACTGACTCCCTGATCCGCTGGTGGTGCTGCCGAAACTGGATCTTCTGGACGATGACGTTCTCAGGGGTGCGAAAATGTCGCACTATTAGCTCAATAACGTCATTGAAGCTATTGCTAGCACCCAAGGTAGCAAGGATACGCTGTCCTTCCATACCCAAATTATGAACCAATATTGCCTGAGCCCATATCTTCTTCAGTTCACCAAGGCTCAGAGCCAGCAAGTACTTTTGGAATGTGGCGAACCATCTCACCCAAGGGACTGGTGGCTTGTTGGGAAGCTCCAGAAATGGCCAAATGGTGGTGACTCCCACGTCCATGTTTTTTACCCTTGTCGCCAAATGTTATGTCTGTAATTGAGGGCGAATGACGAGACTTAAGTTGGAACTGAACAACACTATTACAGACTCACAGGTTATACAGAAGTGCTCCCACTAGGCTGAGAGGTGGTCAAAGAGACTTCCCCTCTTCCCCACAGTCCTCTTATACCCTGGGTGGTGGTAAAACCGGAAAGGTGGAGCCACCACCCATGTCGACCTTGGTGCGAACTGTGAGGAAGTGCCATCTGACACCTGAAGTGGCTGCTGATTTTATCAAACTCTTACGCAACACTGCCCCAGTTATTTCACCTGAACCGTGTGATTTTATTGTTGATAATTTTAACAGTAAATTAAGATCAACTATTGACAGAGTTGCCCTAATAACCACATGGACAGTTAGGAATAAACCAAAGCCTCCATGGAGAAATAACCAAATCCTAAAACTGTAAAGAGAGTGCAGGACGGCTGAGAGGAAATGGAGGAAAAACAAATTACCTATCAATTACCAAATACTACAGAATAAATTAAAAATATACAATAATGCAGTCAAGACATCGAGAACTGAGTATTTTTTCAACATAATCTCAAACCATAACAATAATCCTTAAGTCCTTTTTGCAACCATCGATCACTTAAT